>CM066984.1:68110599-70548099 GCA_033977485.1 Hydrangea macrophylla
GAAACCAGTTTTCCTCCCCATTATTCTCATGTAGAGGAGGTTCAAACCCTGGTGGCGGAAACTCGGGCGGAGGTCGCGGCTGTTGCTGCTTCAGTTCTTCCATGAATTTTAGGACTTGGGCTAGACTGTCTGATTGTTGGCTTATAGTCGCTCCCAATTCAGTAACCTTGTTTTCCAACTCTTCCCTATTCATGCTGACGTAAGCTGTCGGACTGATTCTGATTAACCGATTATCCGCACTTCTGACCCACGAATAAGACCCTGACTGCTGACCTTGGGAATCTATACTGACCTGACAGATTTTGAAAGGGCTAGATTAGATCTTTGACAGTGGTGACTTTAGGCAGACAAAGATAGTGATGTGGACCGACTCGAAACAGTGCGTGCAAATTGATGGGGAATGGTGCATGCAAATGGGACAAACATGCGGATGTAAGCCCTAATCTATATGATGCTCCTATTTCTAACAGATAGCAGCTAAACAAATAAGGTCCTAGCCATACAGAGTGTGCTAACCTTACTTTCTAGTATGATCACCAAGGGATAACATGGATTTCCAAGATACTCCGGAAATTTTGGACAGAGTTTCTGTGGGAAACTGGTCAATATGGTCATATCTGGGATATTCGGACAGAGTTTCTGGGAGAAACTGGTCAATGTGGTTGTATCTGGGATATTTGGACAGAGTTTCTGGGAGAAACTGGTTAATGTGGTTATATCTGGGATATTCGGACAGAGTTTCTGGGAGAAACTGGTTAATGTGGTTATATCTGGGATATTCGGACAGAGTTTCTGGGAGAAACTGGTCAATATGGTCATATCTGGGATATTCGGACAGAGTTTCTGGGAAACTGGTGAATGTAGTTATATCTGGGATATTCGGACAGAGTTTCTGGGAGAAACTGGTTAACGTGGTTATATCTGGGATATTCTGACAGAGTTTTTGGGAAACTGGTTAATGTGGTTATATCCGGGATATTCGGACAGAGTTTCTGGGGGAAACTGGTAAGTACGGTTATAGTGATCATACTTTCTGGCAGGTTTTCATACTCCTATGTCTCAAGACCGACAAACAAGGTTTGCGGTGTATATCTTTGCGAGCATGGAGCAGACATCCTTGTCATGATGCTTAGGCAGGTCAACTCAATGTGACCACATGTGAGTGATTGCCTTGGGAATCATAAGAAAGAGGTTATGTTCTATGTCACACAAGCGTCTACATCGCTCAGGTAATCCCATCAGGGCATACAGCAGTTATATCATGTTGTCCTATCTGAAAAGATAAATGAACAGTCCTATGAAAGGTTCTACAGGAATCTATATGCAAAGGCTGGGTTTAGTCAAAGAGGGTCCGTTGACGAGAGTTCCAATATACCGTCAGGGAGACAGTACGGAGGTTTTTACTCTTTTTGATATACCTTGGAAGGTACAGTATCAACGGTGACTTGTGCCCTGGCACAGCAAGACCTGAACAATGTCAGCGCCGCGTTTCAGACACAGTCGGGGGGGGAAAAATGCAAGAGTGCAATGTGGTGAACCAAACACAGTAAAAAAATGATTTTAAGGATGCTTCTTATGAGTCAAACCTCTGTATTATTTTGTTTTTAAAATAAAAGTCCCCAGCAGAGTCGCCAGATTGTGGACACGCGGAATCGGACCACTTCTCTTGTTCGAGATTGCTTTGAAATTGATTTGAATCAAGGAAAGAAAATGAAAGGTCTGTTGAAAACAGATACAGAGTCGCCACTTGGTCTTTAAGGAACCAAGAAACCTAATTTCGACTCACCCAAATGGATAAAGGGCACCGGCCCTTCATAACCAAAGAACTTGGTTCGGGGTTTTGGTACGAGAGAGGAAGGAGCCTTTGTCGCGACTAAAACACCCTCAACTCGCCCCATCTTTCGACGGGCCTCAATTAGCATCCAAATAATCATCTTATACTATGTTTGGTTCGACAATTAATACTATTGTAGTATATTACATCACATAAGAAAACTTGAAATTGGAAGATCAAAAGATAAGATATCATTCATAAGATCTAAGCCAAATATCATGCAATGTAAAGTGAAAGATCACACAAATAAACCTAGGAAAAATCGTCTAATCATGTATCAAATAATCAAGACTTCCTAATCTAGAGGGGGACATGAATTGTTATTGAAACAAATAAGCAAAGAAATCAAAATATGCTTAGCAAGGCTAGAATGATGCATGTTATTCTTTGATAAAAGAAGACCTCTCAATCCCCGGGACGGATGAGAAAGGATGAATAGATCAAGGGGAAGCATGAACGAGTGATCGAGTTCATTCCTTATAATCTCCTTAGATTAAGAGTTACAAAAACCCCAAATCTTGCATGAATGCAATGTATGTATCTAAAAATGTGCAAAGGTTGTAGTGTGTTTTGTGTACATGGATTTCTAGAATGGCTTAGAAGTCTAAAATGGGCAAGAATGAGTGAATGAAATCAACATGGGATATATACAAATGTAGTATGAACCACTTCCTAAGATATGAACTAATTTGGAATGCATATAAGCCTCAAATCAAAGAATGAAAGTTAAAGCGTACTTGCTGTGAATAGTGGACAGAACAGTAGCATGATCTTTTGGAATTTGAAAAGAGGGGGTAGGAATGTTTTCAATGCATGATTTTTTATGGAGATGTTCCTTATTGTGTCTAGAACACAACCCAAAAAGCCAATCTTGAATAGCTATCACATATTGAGAGAAATTACATAAACAATAGAGGTCACTCAGAAACAGAGTTCGTACTGTCGTCTGAAATGTTAGAAAATCTTAGAAAATGAAAAAGAATGATATAGAGGCCCATTTTATACAGGACGTTTCCTAAGACATTGAATTTTAAGGGAAAAATAAGTTAGGATCACCCCTTTTGGAAAAGTATTCTGGAAAAGAGGTCGTACGTTGACCTAGCTGCTGTGACAGCAAAAACAGAATGTTTGGAAGGAATGTTGGGACCCAAATGGACCATTTCCAAGTACTTCCAAGTCAAACAAAAAATCATGGGTGTTCTCCAATAAGTTAGGAAGACTTTCCAAGTGGCCTTATATCCATATGTTGAGTATTGTGTTCTAGAAAAATCTTTGAACTCAACTCACTCACTGTTTTGACTCATTGTTTTGAAGATTTTGGAGAAAACAAAGTTTAGTTTCTTGAAACCAAATGAGAGGGATTGAGAGGGGTTTTGAAATAGATGTTTTGAAAACATGTTTTCAACACTCAATAAGGATCATAGCCACTTAGAATACCTACATCAAACTCATCATTTAAGAACCTCCAAGATTGTTGGAGAGATTTATTTTGTTTTTGGACATAACTTCAATACATTCCAAGAATACCTTGGAAGTATTGAGGTTATGGTCATCATCTATTAAACATTTTTTGAGGTCAAGAGCTACTATTCATGAGGATTCACTCACCCCAAACTTCATGTCATCACTTAGATGATGATGAACTAGTAAGTAAATAAAGAAAATAAAAAGGAAATGGGATGAGAAGAGATGAACAATAAATAAACAAGCAAGTAGATGATAATCAATAGATGATATTCATGAAGCATGAGACTTGTAGATTGGTGTATCACTCATATGTAATGACACTAGACATGGAAGAAGCTTCCACACTCTTGAATGCTCACTAAAATGGTGGTTGGGAGTATTGAATGTTGAAGTAAATGGAAGTAATGAAGTAAAAACAAAGTTAGAACTCACTTTTGTTTTGAAAAATCAAAGAAGAAAGCTTCTTTTCTCTCCACTCTAACCTTATCTCTACACTTTCTCTCCCAAACTTTCTCTAAACTTGTAATTGACTCCTCCCAAAATGAGGAGTAATGGGGTGTTTATATAGGCCAACTTGGGGTGTTTTTGGGATTTAGAAAGTACTCCCATTGGTCCCAAACATCTGAAATCATGAAACCACGTCGTTTTGGATTTTAATTAATCAAAATGGGACCACAAAAGTATTTACAAAAACTTACTGTTCTGGAGGGGAGTGCCGCGGCGGCACTGGGCCACTGCCGCGGCGGCAGTGGGCCAGTGCCGCCGCGGCACTGCTCCTCCCTTCGTCTGGATAATGCTGTTTAGGCCCCCCGAAGTTCCGGTATTCGCGAAAAGGCCCTATTTCGTCCGAAATTCACAGAAAATGCATACGAACTCCAAATTGAGGTTGTGATATACCGTTGGAAAGGTAATGGGGTCTACTTTACATAAAAAATAGTTCGGGGATAGGTCACTTTGAAAAGTTTTGCGGTATTCGCGATAAAAGCCGATTTGATCGCCTTTTTCGCCTTTGGAAATTCATAATAAATTCGTTTTAAATCCAAAAATTATGTGCGATATACCGTTGGAAAGCTATTGACCTCTAGTATCCATGAAAAATATTTGAAAATTGTTTCGGTGCCCCGATTCCAAAGTCAAATCTTGGTCAAACCGGTCAAACCTGGGATTCCCGGGAAGTTCTGGGAACCTCTGGGAACTCCCAAGAGCTGATGTTTTCGCTCGATTTTCTTTTGGAACTTGTTTTAATACTTTTCTCATGATTTAGAGTGGTTCTGGTGAATTCAGACAGTTTCGGTCAAACTTGGTCAAACTTGGTCAAACTCTGGTCAAACCTGGTCAAACCTTGGTCAAACCGGTCAACGGGGACTTTCGGGGAACTTCCGGGACTTCCGGGGGTCTCTGGGAGCTGACGATTTCATCCAGTTTTACTTAAATACTCATTTTATCATTTTTTTTACGACATAGCATGTTTTCAGAACTTCGGGACCAAATCTGGGAGTCTTCGGGCTTTCAGGGGCGTTTTGGTCATTCTGAGCATTCTGAGAGATAGAGCTGACTTCCGAGAGTCCTTTTGAGTCTTTTACGATCATTGCGAACCACCAAGCTATGGGTCTCCTAAATCTGATAGCCGACAAAATGGGGTGTCTACAGTGACCGTGTATGTGAACAACGCACCATCTCATCTTACCGACTCTTTTCTCTCGACAAAACCCAACAACCCACCATCACACACCGGTATCTTTGAAACGCTAAGATAGCCACACTTTAGCACAGGGGTGCCAGGGAATGTACAGTTTGCCTCACACTTTGGTCCGGAGTACCAGGGAGTGTCCATTGCCTCACACTTTGACTACCTAATCCGCCATGCAAATACCGGAGGAACCCTCACGCATTATCCAGACTCGGGTATCAGGGAGTGTCAGTAGGCCACACTTTAGCACTTCCATGGGTGCCAGGGAATGTCCAAGTTCGGCTTCACACACTTTGACGCTACCATGGTCGTCAGGGAGTGTCCAGCTTTGCCACCGTCGCATTTCAAAGACGCCCTCGCCGCAATCTCAATCACAACGCACTTTGCTACTCAATTACCAGGGAATGTCCACATCACATTCTCAATCGCACTCACTATGCCACACTGATCATTACTCTTTTCCACACTGACCAACACTCACACACACCATGCATGTACAACTGACACCACATGTATGTCATGAAACTTTAAAAACATGAAACAATTCACTAATTATATAATCGATGTGCGTACGGGGATTGATAAGTCACAATACAACGTTTTTATCGTTCAAACATATCAAATTAAGACTCTGATTTAATAAATTTCCCAAACAGTACTCAAACAGTATATAAATTTTACCCCAAACAGTCCCTTATCACAAAACAAGCAGAAACTAGAAACTGCCAGACGTCGCGCGCGCGGGCCGCTCGCGCGATGTGCCCAATTTTCATTTTATTATAAAAACCTTTCTTTCTGCCTGAAATCAGCCACCTCGCGCGCGCGGGCCGCTCGCGCGAAAGGTCTCTCGCGCGACCTGCCGATTTTTCATTTTCTTTATAAACTTTTCTGTCTGCCTGGGAACGCAAACCTCGCGCGCGCGAGTTGCTCGCGCGAGTTCTTGCAGAGTCTTCATCTTCCTCGCAGAGACTGCTCTGTTTCAGTTTTGGGGTCTGTTTTTGTCCCAGATCAAATTCGGAAGTAAGTATGTTTTGCAATATATGATTCTCTTTGTTTTTCAACAAGGATTAAGAATACAAAGTCAATTTTACATGATTCAATCTATAACTCTTAAATTTTATGAAAGATTAAAAGATGGTAAAACTTAATTTCTTATATACTTTCTCCTATGAACAAATTAGGCATCAATACTTTGACAGGAGCTTCTATGTATCATAATCTTTCATAATCATCTCTGAAAACAAGTTTTGGTTAAGATTGAAAATTTTCATATTTCTAAGCTTTGAACTTCAACCGTAAAATCATCAATGGAGATTTACAAAATTAAACAAATACACAGCAATTAAATATGAAATTACATTCTTAGTGAGTTAATAATACTCACTGTGGTAGAAGATGAAGTGTGTGTTGAGAAAGAATCAAGATATAAGAAGACCACTTCAAGCTCTAGCTATGGTGATCAAAGCCTTCTCTTTCTAAAATTTGTAAATTCTCTTCTCTCTCTCTATACCAGTCTTGCAGAATGTGTGTGATGAAGAGAGATGTGAGTTGTGCATATATAGAGGCAATTAGGTGAACTTGGGCTCCAAGTCCCTTGTACTAAACTCAACAAAATGTTTTGTTTTTCTAATTTACTAAACCAAATTATACACAGCACACACATACGTATATGATATGATTATATGATCTCTACAAATCACTAAAAGCCAATATTAGACTTATAGGGGGCAACACAAAGTGTTTGGTAATTCTAGCTTATGGTCTAACACTAACACACCCAAAATGAGCATTGGCAAACAAAACACAAGCAAGTAGCCTTGAAATCACTTTTGGTGTTTGGGTAATCAACTCATGGCATAACAATATACATGCACTCAAATGTATTCCCAAACAACTCTCAATCATTAGTTTTCTTAAATAGAAGTAAAGTAGATGTCCAATCTACCTTTACGTCAATTCCAAATTCTGTGGAAACTCATCGCGGCGCGGACAGTTTTGAACATAAACTGGTATTTCTGCGGTGGGTTGATCACCTCAAAAATACAGAAAATTCATTTTAATGTAAGGAATGATTTTCTGGTTTTATAAAAATGTTGCTTTAGTTAAGAGAAAATATTTTCACCGTCTTGAAATACAGTTTTAAAATTTGACACAGATGTTGCTAAATTTTATAAATTCGCAGTTTGATCCCAAAAGAATTTCAATGTACAATAAAATAGGCCATAAGGTTACAAGACATGACTATTGAAATAAAATGAACACAGATAATACAAATTTGATTTAAATGTGGAAATGCAATTAAAATTAAATAAATGAAATGCAGGTTGTTACAGAATCTACCTTAACAGAATATATATATATATATAAAGATATATATATATATATATATGTGTGTGTGTATATTTTAGTAACCATTTCGCATTAATTAGAGGAGATATCACTCCCTAAAGTCTAGTTGTGCAACTCCTAGAATCATGGTAATCTAACTTAATTCAAATGTATACAATATGTATTAGTGAAGTTATTTCTCTATCAATTTGAATTCAAATTCCATTATTGTTAGTCTATTTCATGATTATTTTCATATACTATTATTGGTCCGTTTTGAATTGAGGTGAGAAAATTTAATCGTCATTTTTTTTTTAAATTGAGAGAATTTCTCACTCGTCATACTTGAAAAATCATGTATTAGCTCTTTGAAATTATCACTTGTTTTCTGATAGTAGTGAGAATTTCTCACACTTAAAGTCATTAGCAGTTAGAATTTTACATGCTTTTCATACCATTGAAAATTTCTCACTATTTAACCAGTGAAATTCATAAAATATTGTGGCAAACTAGTCTAATTTATATCAATTTCTCACAAATTTATTCGAATTTATCAACAGCTAGTGATAATTTCTCACAGTTCTAGTTACTAGAAAAAATTGAACGATGATGATTCAATGTGTTTCTCACTTTAACAAACTGATCATGTACAATATCTCACTTAAATTAGAAATGAAAAAAACATAAATTTTTACACCAAACAAAAATAGAAGTGAGAATTTCCCACTTTTTATGCAAACTCAATCATTCACACACAGAGTACTTTTTACAAGAATTCGCATTGTAAAGCCTGCATGCTTTCTCCGTTGGGTTACTTTTTTACGTACAAATGCCTCAAAAAAGTGCCAGAAGGGGGTCTTTTGTAGCTCGACGATGTGATCTTCCCAAAGTTCGATGTCATCGTTTGTCTTACCAAATACAATTAAGCTACACCTGAACTTTGGACTGGGGTTAGTATGCTCTTTTGCTTTTGGACGTTTGATAATATTTGATCGACCTGTAAACAAGAGCACAAATGACTTCCTGATTATGAATAGTGCTACAGTAGGATGAAATTGAGTGGCTAGGTGATGATTTTTAATTGAAAATTTATCACTGCAATGGGAGAATTTATCATTTTTATGGAGATGAGGGTTGAAACTAAAATTTCTAATTTATTTTTCGATAATTTCTCACATGTTGGGAGTAATGCACTTGTGTTTGTGTACAAAAAAGTGAGAAATTTAAGACAATACAGTGAGAATTTTTCATTTAGTTTTATGATTTCCTAAGTGAGAATTTCTCACTTACACTATTAGATGGTTGGTTAATTATTTTTTAAAATTTTTTATTGACCAAAATTGAGTGAGCAAAAATGTTCTAAAAAAATTAAAATAAAATAAAAAACAACAGAAAAAACACGAGTGCGGTTTTGCTCACCTCAAAATTGCTCACCCAACTCTCCTATTGGCTAATGCAGTGGGATAATTTCTAGGATTAGGCTGAAAGTAATATTTTGATTGCCCCGTTTCCTTTTCTTTTTGGTAGGAATAACAAGCATATCATAACCCCATTGTTTACAAAATTCTCCTAGTTCTTGTTTACCAGTGAGATTTTGTTTTCTCATTTGGTACTGTAATTTCTTGTCATTACAGATACTTAATCCAACTTGGGTACAGACACTTATGATCTGTCCATAATTAAGACTTGCATATGGAATATTGTTTCCATCATGCTGATCACGAAGTTTTTGTGGAAACTCATTGCGGCGCGGACAGTTTTGAACATAAACTGGTATTTCTGCGGTGGGGTGATCACCTCAAAAATACAGAAAATTCATTTTAATGTAAGGAATGATTTTCTGGTTTTCTAAAAATGTTGCTTGAGTTAAGAGAAATTTTTTTCACCGTCTTGAAATACAGTTTTAAAATTTGACACAGATGTTGCTAAATTTTATAAATTCGCAGTTTGATCCCAAAAGAATTTCAATGTACAATAAAATAGGCCATAATGTTACAAGACATGACTATTGAAATAAAATGAACACAGATAATACAAATTTGATTTAAATGTGGAAATGCAATTAAAATTAAATAAATGAAATGCAGGTTGTTACATCCTTCCTCCCTTAAACAGGATTTCGTCCCCGAAATCAAGACTAACTAGTCCTGAAACAACTCCGGGTACTTCTTCCTCATCTCAGCTTCAACTTCCCACGAGGCTTCATTCTCGTCATGGTGATTCCACTGAACCTTCACCAACGGAATGTCTTTATTCCTCAGCTTCTTGATACTCTGATCTAGAATCTTCACGGGCCTCTCTTTGTAAGAAACGTTATGACTTGTCTCAATATCGTCATAACTAACTACATGTGAGGGATCTCGTATGTACTTTCTCAGCATACTCACATGAAATACATTGTGAACCCTAGACATCTTCGGTGGTAGCGCGAGTCGATAAGCCACTTTCCCGACACGATCCAAAATCTTGAACGGTCCAATGAAACGCGGAGCCAATTTTTCTCTCTTGAGACCGAAGCGTACCACTCATCGGGTCGGTGAAACCTTAAGGAATACGTGATCTCCAACACTAAATTTCAAATCTTTCCGGCGTTGATCAGCATAACTCTTATACCGGCTCTGAGCAGTTCTCATCCTTTCCTTGACCAAAGAAATCTTTTCGTTGATTTCTCTAACCAAATCTGGTCCCAACAACTCTGTATCTCCCACCTCTGCCCAACACAACGGAGAACGACATGGTCGTCCGTACAATGCTTCGAACGGAGCCATCCCGATACTCGTGTGATAACTGTTGTTATAGGCAAACTCGACCAAAGGCAAGTGTGTCTCCCAAGATTCCTCAAAATCGATCACACAAGCCCTGAGCATATCCTCCATGATCTGATTAACATGCTCAGTTTGCCCATCTGTCTGAGGGTGAAAAGCAGTACTCATCTTGAGCGAAGTTCCCATAGCTTCTTGCAGACTTTCCCAAAATCCAGAAGTAAAACATTCATCACGGTCTGACACAATCGACACACGTACTCTTCGGAGAACACATTTCAAGTCGTGTCAATCAACCAGGTGTGGAGTGAACCGAGACAGTCTCTTGAACTATGTGGTGTACTCTTGCACCGACTTGGTTCCTTGCGTCAGGTCCATGAATTTCTTCTCTCTTCTGTACCTCTCCGTAGCCGGGAAATACTTCTCCAAAAATCTCCCCTTGAACGCAGTCCACGTCATTCCCATTGCAGCTCCATTCCCGATAGTGGCTAACACCGAGTCCCACCAATCTGCGACGGCGTCGGTCAATTGAAATGTAGCCAACCTCCTCTTGTCCATCTCGTTGCACTGGACAACTTCGAACATGCGGTCCATCTGTCTTAACCACTGTTCTGCTTTCCATGGTTCCGCGGTACCCGCAAACTGCTCGGGCCTTAGCGCACGGAATCTCTCTAACAGTTTATCTCCAGTTTGGCGGTCTCGTCTGTTTTCATTCTGATTGCTAATCCTTTCGAGACGTCTGACGAAGGCTTCAAACATTCCTGTGGGATCGGCAGCCTTAGGTGCTCCCTCAATCAAATTCATGTTCCTTCTTAGTCCTCCAGCCATTCTATGCATAATAGTGATAGTAGAATGAGAAACATGCATGCAACAGTGCTATGAAGTAATTTAAATGACGACAATATTCAAAAGAGTATATTTTATATATAACTTCTTGTCAAGTTGATACAAAACGCATGTATGATCAGGTCAATGCCTACCCTATCTATATGGGTTAGGACGCATGCAAGAGTTAATGTTACAAAAATGGGGTCACTGCCCTATCTGCTAATGCATGTAATTACAGTTGCAAAAATAGAATAGAGCTACTAGTAAAAAATAGTCAATATATACAAGGCGATATCTAAACGGTCAGTCATCGCCATAAGTAACCATCAAAAGGTCAAGCGAGTCGGCCTGATGAAGTCGCTGAACATGAGAGGGACCTGCCCCAAAATTACAGCTATGTGAGGTCAACAATGAAGCAGGTCCAAGGGCATCTGCCTCTGGCAAAACTAGCTCGAGTGCTAGTGCCTCCTCAAAGTCAATCGCGAGGTCGTCCCGACCTATGCCATCCTCCTCAGCGTCCTCGATAATAGGGGCAAGTATAATGTCACCGTCACCATCATCCTCAACAGCGGGGACGACTGGTGGAGGCATCTCTAGCTGTGCAAGGTGGGCCTGCACAACCTGAACCTCAAGGGGTAGATAGAAGGCATCGCTGTTAACCAAGCGAACCATCTCTACAAGCACTAAGCGCTGGATCTCGATAAAGTACAGAATCTCAAGTCGGGCACGGGGCAAGTCAACCAGTCCTAACACATGAATCTGGTGCCAAAGATCTAACTCAACGGTAGCAGCTGCACGCTCCCCAATGGTGGTGAAATAAAGTATCACAGAAGCCGGTACTAAAGATCCCATAGTAACCCAATGCCCTCCAAAAGCGTCGGGTACAAAAAGAGGCTGAGCTGGATCCATATCTGAAAAAGGTACTAACTTAAATTAGGAAAGAGATAATCTTAGGCGTCTGGGTTCTGAGTCTATCCTCCCTGTCGTAACATCGGGTGCAAAGCTTAAGCTAACAGATCGTGGAATCGGGTCTAAACTGGTAAACCCTAACCTGGCTAAACTATCTTGAGATAAATAATAACCTGGCTCTGATACCACTAAATCCTGTCACGCCCCGACGTAGTATAAATAAGGAAAACGTTTAATTTCCTTTATGGACCCGTAGGTCGTGACAGTTTGAAGGATAGATTCCGTCCCAAACGTCAAACAACAATAAACAATAATCAGAGTAGAGCAATCAAAGCTTACAAATATTTTTCTAACTTATTACATATTACAGCACGGGGTCTATAAAGGCACAAACCGCCTTAAATCAAACAATAACGTAGTGTCTATTACAGTCATCCTTAACAGTTCAACTTAAAGTATATGAAAGTAAATTCTGTTTCCAGAAGTTTTTCTCAATTCGCATAGTCATAACGTTCAGCCTGATCATAACCTGAAAAACCTAAACACGAATGTCTAGGACGCATCAACGTCGTTAGCTTCAAGAAGCTGGTGAGTATTAAAAACATAACTTTGAAAGTAAAACATATTCATTTACCTCTTTACATTTCTCATTAAATTCAATATTAAAGCAAGGAGTTCATTTTAGGAAACAAGCACAATATTATTTAAAAGATAGCATGCTCGTATATGTGACCGTGTATGTGAACAATGCACCATCTCATCTTACTGACTCTTTTCTCTCGACAAAACCCAACAACCCACCATCATACACCGGTATCTTTGAAACGCTAAGATAGCCACACTTTAGCACAGGGGTGCCAGGGAATGTCCAGTTTGCCTCACACTTTGGTCCGGGGTACCAGGGAGTGTCCATTGCCTCACACTTTGACTACCTAATCTGCCATGCAAATACCGGAGGAACCCTCACGCAGTATCCAGACTCTGGTATCAGGGAGTGTCCGTAGGCCACACTTTAGCACTTCCATGGGTGTCAGGGAATGTCCAAGTTCGGCTTCACACACTTTGACAATACCATGGTCGTCAGGGAGTGTCCAGTTTTTCCACCGTCGCATTTCAAAGACACCCTCGTCGCAATCTCAATCACAACACACTTTGGTACTCACTTACCAGGGAGTGTCCACATCACATTCTTAACCGCACTCACTATGCCACACTGACCATTACTCTTTTCCACACTGACCAACACTCACACGCACCATGCATGTACAACTGACACCACATGTATGTCATGAAACTTTAAAAACATGAGGTAATTCACTGATTATATAACCGATGTGCGTACAGGGATTGATAAGTCACAATACAACATTTTAATCGTTCAAACATATCAAATTAAGACTCTGATTTAATAAATTTCCTAAACAGTACTCAAACAGTATATAAATTTTACCCCAAACAGTCCCTTATCACAAAACAAGCAGAAACTAGAAAGTGCCAGAAGTCGAGCGCGCGGGCCGCTCGCTCGAGTGGTCGCTCGCGCGGGCCGCTTGTGCGATGTGCCCAATTTTCGTTTTATTATAAAAACCTTTCTTTCTGCCTGAAATCAGCCACCTCGCGCGCGCGGGCCGCTCGGGCGAAAGGTCTCTCGCGCGACCCTCATTCGCGCGAACTGCCTATTTTTCATTTTCTTTATAAACTTTTCTGTCTGCCTGGGAACGCAAACCTCGCGCGCGCGGGTTGCTCGTGCGATCGCTCGCGCGAGTTCTTGCAGAGTCTTCATCTTCCTCGCAGAGACTGCTCTGTTTCAGTTTTGGGGTCTGTTTTTGTCCCAGATCAAATTCGGAAGTAAGTATGTTTTGCAATATATGATTCTCTTTGTTTTTCAACAAGGATTAAGAATACAAAGTCAATTTTACATGATTCAATCTATAACTCTTAAATTTTATGAAAGATTAAAAGATGGTAAAACTTAATTTCTTATATACTTTCTCCTATGAACAAATTAGGCATCAATACTTTGACAGGAGCTTCTATGTATCATAATCTTTCATAATCATCTCTGAAAACAAGTTTTGGTTAAGATTGAAAATTTTCATATTTCTAAGCTTTGAACTTCAACCGTAAAATCATCAATGGAGATTTACAAAATTAAACAAATACACAGCAATTAAATATGAAATTACATTCTTAGTGAGTTAATAATACTCACTGTGGTAGAAGATGAAGTGTGTGTTGAGAAAGAATCAAGATATAAGAAGACCACTTCAAGCTCTAGCTATGGTGATCAAAGCCTTCTCTTTCTAAAATTTGTAAATTCTCTTCTCTCTCTCTATACCAGTCTTGCAGAATGTGTGTGATGAAGAGAGATGTGAGTTGTGCATATATAGAGGCAATTAGGTGAACTTGGGCTCCAAGTCCCTTGTACTAAACTCAACAAAATGTTTTGTTTTTCTAATTTACTAAACCAAATTATACACAGCACACACATACGTATATGATATGATTATATGATCTCTACAAATCACTAAAAGCCAATATTAGACTTATAGGGGGCAACACAAAGTGTTTGGTAATTCTAGCTTATGGTCTAACACTAACACACCCAAAATGAGCATTGGCAAACAAAACACAAGCAAGTAGCCTTGAAATCACTTTTGGTGTTTGGGTAATCAACTCATGGCATAACAATATACATGCACTCAAATGTATTCCCAAACAACTCTCAATCATTAGTTTTCTTAAATAGAAGTAAAGTAGATGTCCAATCTACCTTTACGTCAATTCCAAATTCTGTGGAAACTCATCGCGGCGCGGACAGTTTTGAACATAAACTGGTATTTCTGCGGTGGGTTGATCACCTCAAAAATACAGAAAATTCATTTTAATGTAAGGAATGATTTTCTGGTTTTATAAAAATGTTGCTTGAGTTAAGAGAAAATATTTTCACCGTCTTGAAATACAGTTTTAAATTTTGACACAGATGTTGCTAAATTTTATAAATTCGCAGTTTGATCCCAAAAGAATTTCAATGTACAATAAAATAGGCCATAAGATTACAAGACATGACTATTGAAATAAAATGAACACAGATAATACAAATTTGATTTAAATGTGGAAATGCAATTAAAATTAAATAAATGAAATGCAGGTTGTTACAGAATCTACCTTAACAGAATATATATATATATATAAAGATATATATATGTGTGTGTATTTTTTAGAAACCATTTCGCATTAATTAGGGGAGATATCACTCCCTAAAATATAGTTGTGCAACTCCTAGAATCATGGTAATCTAACTTAATTCAAATGTATACAATATGTATTAGTGAAGTTATTTCTCTATCAATTTGAATTCAAATTCCATTATTGTTAGTCTATTTCATGATTATTTTCATATGTTATTATTGGTCTGTTTTGAATTGAGGTGAGAAAATTTAATCGTCATTTTTTTTTTAAATTGTGAGAATTTCTCACTCGTCATACTTGAAAAATCATGTATTAGCTCTTTGAAATTATCACTTGTTTTCTGATAGTAGTGAGAATTTCTCACACTTAAAGTCATTAGCAGTTAGAATTTTACATGCTTTTCATACCATTGAAAATTTCTCACTATTTAACCAGTGAAATTCATAAAATATTGTGGCAAACTAGTCTAATTTATATCAATTTCTCACAAATTTATTCGAATTTATCAACAGCTAGTGATAATTTCTCACAGTTCTAGTTACTAGAAAAAATTGAACGATGATGATTCAATGTGTTTCTCACTTTAACATACTGATCATGTACAATATCTCACTTAAATTAGAAATGAAAAAAACATAAATTTTTACACCAAACAAAAATAGAAGTGAGAATTTCCCACTTTTTATGCAAACTCAATCATTCACACACATAGTACTTTTTACAAGAATTCGCATTGTAAAGCCTACATGCTTTCGCCGTTGGGTTACTTTTTTACGTACAAATGCCTCTAAAAAGTGCCAGAAGGGGGTCTTTTGTAGCTCGACGATGTGATATTCCCAAAGTTCAATGTCATCGTTTGTCTTACCAAATACAATTAAGCTACACCTGAACTTTGGACTGGGGTTAGTATGCTCTTTTGCTTTTGGACGTTTGATAATATTTGATCGACCTGTAAGCAAGAGCACAAATGACTTCCTGATTATGAATAGTGCTACAGTAGGGTGAAATTGAGTGGCTAGGTGATGATTTTTAATTGAAAATTTATCACTGCAATGGGAGAATTTATCATTTTTATGGAGATGAGAGTTGAAACTAAAATTTCTAATTTATTTTTCGATAATTTCTCACATGTTGGGAGTAATGCACTTGTGTTTGTGTACAAAAAAGTGAGAAATTTAAGACAATACAGTGAGAATTTTTCATTTAGTTTTATGATTTCCTAAGTGAGAATTTCTCACTTACACTATTAGATGGTTGGTTAATTATTTTTTAAAATTTTTTATTGACCAAAATTGAGTGAGCAAAAATGTTCTAAAAAAATTAAAATAAAATAAAAAACAACAGAAAAAACACGAGTGCAGTTTTGCTCACCTCAAAATTGCTCACCCATTGCTCACCCAACTCTCCCATTGGCTAATGCAGTGGGATAATTTCTAGGATTAGGCTGAAAGTAATATTTTGATTGCCCTGTTTCCTTTTCTTTTTGGTAGGAATAACAGGCATATCATAACCCCATTGTTTACAAAATTCTCCTAGTTCTTGTTTACCAGTGAGATTTTGTTTTCTCATTTGGTACTGTAATTTCATGTCATTACAGATACTTAATCCAACTTGGGTACAGACACTTATGATCTGTCCATAATTAAGACTTGCATATGGAATATTGTTTCCATCATGCTGATCACGAAGTTTTTGTCTGACCTTTTCGGCAAATAAATTGGGAAGCCCATCTATAAAACGAGCTTTCCAGTATTCATTATTTGCATCAGATCTATGCATAACTTTGCAAAGGAAAACTTTTACCATTAATTATTTATTATCCCACTGCATTAAGCAATGGGAGAGTTGGGTGAGCAATGGGTGAGTAAATTTGGGGTGAGCAAAACTGTAATCCAAAAACACACACATGTACCCAATTGTGATTTGTTATACATACAGATTCTTTTTCAGTTTCACGGTCTGCCAAACACGCCCCAAACCTTATTCCGGCGGAGACATTCCAACAATTTCTTGGACCCTTCAACATCTATTTCAACAACCTTCTGCAAGTAAAGATGAGCACCCTTTTCAACCAGGCATTTCTTCGAATGAGCAATTGATATCAATATAGATACACTATATTTCTTATTTAAATTCTGTATTAATGGGTCCAAAAGCAGAACAGCCCCAACTATTCCTCACTCTTCCTTCCTAAAAATTATGTGGTTTCCGGCATAAACCATTAGAGCCGACAATGCCTTTGCGGCCTCTTCTCTCCCTTCTATGGCCTTACCTTCAAGCATTTGAACCAGAGGTAGGATTGGCCCAGATTAACCCAATTCTCTCCGAGTTTTTGGGCTGTTGGATATGAGCTCCTAAACCGCTCTCGCCAATGCGATCCGAACACTTACGAGACGATTGATGAACCCATTAGACGAGAATTTTCTATTGTATGAAAAACACTAATCAATAGAAGGGAAATTTCTGAGTTTTGTTGGAGATATGTAGTGAAATTCTTACCAATGTTGGAATCTTTAATCTATAAAGCTGTAGAACCCTAGAGTAATAAAACTACAACCCTAGGATCAAATCATGTTATATTATTAAGGGTACAATATATTAGAATACATACCTGTATCCATGGAATTAATTAGCAAATCTTAGAAGTACGATGATGACCGGTTATGTCTTCCTCAGTCAAATCTCTTGAGTTCTTTAATAGGTTCCTTCTCTAGATGGGATAGAGGAAGAAGTAGTATAATGATTTGACATATTGGGGACCATAACCTATATGTCTTTATATATTGATATGTTAGGGTTCCCATTATTCCTAACAGGATCAGTATTTGGTATCCACTCATTAAACCCATACCCAGTAGAAGTCCATGGACTTTCTACAATTAGACCATATAATATAAGCCCATTTAATTAATAGCCCTTATAATATAATTGATAATAATATGTTGTCCACTCTTATTAGAAAATACAATTTCCTAACAATCTCCCACTTGGGCTACATATGATTCCTGAAACAATTATATTACATGTTCCTTAGACGCGCACATGTGCTATTTATCTTTGGACTTCACTTTAGTTTCAATCTGGTCCATTTCCTACATTAATATGGGATCAATGCGGCTTTCGTTACACATAATCGTAACTAGACCTTCAATGGTCACCATACCAACACATTCAATGACATAGATCAAGTACGGATGAGTAGCATGGAAATTACATGCAATGTGATCTCAAACATGCCTATTTCCAACTGGTCCTACTTTAATCTTTATTGAGATCAATCCGAAATAATGCAAAACCGCATAATTAGATTCAGAGATAAACCATAAACCATCAACTTTATTCTGCAGAAAATAAAATCTCACAAATGTCAATAATAGAACATCCAAAGTTAACTCCCACTAAAACAAAGTATCGTCAGACAACCTAACACCTATATGAGCAGTGTGCTCGTGAAAGACCTTAGGAGGTAATCCCTTGGTCAGCGGATCCGCAATCATGGAGTTTGTCCCTATATGTTTTATAGAAATTTGACCACTCTGAACTCTCTCCTTAACAACTAGAAACTTGATGTCAATATATTTTTGACTTCGTGGAACTTCTGTTGTTGTTGGAATACAGCATCGCAGATTTATTGTCACAGTATATCTTTAATGGCCTTTCAATTCCATCTACTACACGCAGCCCAGTGACAAAATTTCACAATCATATCCCATGATTTGATGCCTCATAACAGGCTATGAACTCTGCAGCCATGGTCGAAGAAGCTATGAGTGTCTGCTTAGCACTCTTCCAGGATATAGCTCCTCCAACCAGCATGTAAACATAGCCTAACGTGGATCGCTTACTGTCTTGGCATCCAGCAAAATTGGAATCAGAATACCCAATGATCTCCAAAAAGTCTGATCTCCGATACGTGAGCATGTAGTCCTTTGTTCTCTGTAAATATCACATAACCCGTTTGACTGCTTTCTAATGATCCATTCCTGGGTTACTCAAATATCTGCCCAATACTCCCACTATGAACGCAATATCTGGACGCGTACATACCTGAGCATACATTAGACTTCCTACTGCTGATGCATAGGGAATCTTTTCCATCTGCTTAGTTTCAAAGTCATTCTTGGGGCACTGTCCGAGATAGAACTTGTCTCCTTTAGCTACGGGCGTATCTCCTGATGAACAACCTTTCATGCCGAATCTACTTAAAACTTTTTCGATATAGCTCTTTTGTGATAACCCAAGGATACCTTGAGAGCGATCTCGTAGTATCTGTATTCCTAAAACAAAAGAGGCGTCCCCAAGATCTTTCATCTCAAAATTCTTAGTGAGAAAGCTCTTGGTTTCGTACAATAAGCCTATATCGCTGCAGGCTAGTAGAATGTCATCGACATATAAAATCAGAAAGATATACTTACTCCCACTGAACTTGTGATATACACAGTCATCAACCACATTCGCCTCAAAACCATGCTAGGTGATTACTTGATGGAACTTGTGATACCATTGACGGGAAGCCTGCTTGAGACCATAGATGGATTTCTTTAATTTGTAAACCATGGACTTTGGATCTCCGCATACAAAGTTTTCTGGCTGGACCATATAAATTGTCTCATCAATGTTTCCATTGAGAAACGCTATCTTAACATCCATTTGATGTAGCTCTAAATCAAAATGAGCCGCGAGTTCCATTATTATCCTAAAAGAGTCTTTCGATGAAACCGGAGAGAAAGTCTCTTTATAATCTATGCCTTCCCTTTGAGTGAAACCCTTGGCGACTAGACGAGCCTTATATCTCTCAAAATTGCCCTTTGAATCCCTTTTGATTTTAAATATCCATTTGCAACCAATGGGCTTCGTTCCTTCAAGCAATTCGACAAGATCCCAAACGTCATTGTCTGTCATAGATTTCAATTCATCATTCATGGCATCAATCCACTTTTGAGAATTAGAACTTTGTTTGGCTTGGTAAAAGTTGATTGGATCATCTTCCACTATCCCTATGTCAAACTCATGTTCTTGGAGGAATACAATATAATCATCCGGAATTGCATTTCTCCTTTCCCTAGTGGATCTTCTTAATGGCATCTCCACTTGAGGTTATTGAGTTTGCACTTCAGGTATAATTTCTTCATTCTGCACAGGGAGCTCTTGTACATTGTCTTGAATATCTGAATTTGCATCTTGAACAATGTCAGGAATAGAAATCTGAACATTGTCAATAGCAATATGACTAGAAATAAATTCATCTTCAAAGACAATGTCTCTAACCTTATCTCCCCCCCACAAACTCAACTTCCTCAAGAAATCTCATATTTCCTGTCTCAAAAAATGTCCTAGTAGTGGGATCATAAAACTTAAAGCCCCGAGAGCATTCAGCGTATCCAACAAAGTAGCAACTAACTGTTCTTGAGTCCAATTTCTTTTCATGTGGCCTATAAGGCCGTGCCTCAGCTGGACAACCCCAAATATGTAAATGCCTAATGCTAGGCTTCTTTCTAGTCCATAATTCATAAGGGGTTTTGGTTACTAATTTACTTGGAACCCTATTGAGGATATATGCTGCAGTCTTTAGAGATTCTCCCCAGAGTGATTCTGGCAAAGAAGAATGACTAATCATACTTCTTACCATGTCCTTAAGCGTTCTATTTCGTCTCTCAGCTACACCATTCATGCGAGGTTTGCCTAACATTGTGTATTTAGGGATGATACCGCATTCCTCTAGGAATTTAGCAAAGGGTCCTGGACGTTGTTCACCTAATCCGTCATATCTACCGTAGTATTCACCACCACAGTCAGATTTGACAACCATAATTTTCTTGCCAAGTTGAAGTTCAACTTCGGCTTTAAATGACTTGAAAACATCCAGGGACTGTGACTTCTCATGTATTAAATATAGGTACACATATCTTGAGTAGTCGTCTATTAACGTAATGAAATATTGTTTTCCATTCCAAGAGGCTGTAGGGAATGGACCACATATATCAGTGTGAATGAATCTAAGACGTCTGTACACCTGTTGGCACCTAATTTCATTATGTTTGTCTGTTTTCCCTTAATGCACTCAATGCAGACTTGAAAGTCTGCCAAATCTAAGGGGTCAAGAATCCCATCACGCACAAGTCTCTCAATTCTCTGTTTAGAGATATGACCTAATCACTTGTGCCATAAGGTGGCAGAATTCTCACTTAATTTTCGCTTTGTACCACGTGAATTAGTATGCAGAATTTCATTATAGGAAGTAACAGTGTCAAGCATATACAGATTATCAATCAAAGAACCGGTACCAATAAGTTATGAATCTTGAAATAGACTAACTTTATTATTTCTAAAAGAACAAGCATAACCAGATTTGTCCAAATTAGAAATAGAAATTAAATTCCGTCTAAAAGACGGTGCAACAAAAGTCTCAATCAAATCCGAATAAACACCAGTCTTTAATAATAATCTAAAATTTCCTATTGCTTCTACTGTAACTTACTTGCCATCGCCTACAAAGATGAATCTTTCAGCATCAGTTGGCAGCCGGCTCCACAGGCAACCCTGCATAGACATACTTATGTGAGTAGTAGCACCAGAATCTACCCACCAAGTATCTTTAAGTACAGAAGCTAAATTAACTTCAGAACAAACCAAAGCGAGAAGCTTACCCTTCTTTACACGCCAAGCGGCGTATTTGGAACAGTCTCTCTTCATGTGACCTCTCTTCTTGCAGAAGTAGCAAAGGAATTCCTCATTTTGCTTCTTTAGTTTCTTCTACTGAGGTGTCACATCTACAGCATCCTTAGCTCTCTTCCTTTTATTATTCTGAGAGGTTGATGCTAAGTGAGCACTTTCAGTTTTGTCTCGCTGAATTCTTTCCTCTTCTTGCACACAGTGAGATATGAGCTCATTAAGAGTCCATTTGTCTTTTTGGGTATTGTAACTCACTTTAAATTGACTGAATTGTGTAGGAAGAGATATGAGAACCAAGTGCACGAGCATGTCCTCAGACAGCTCTAACTTTAGTGCCTTAAGTTTCCCACTGAGATGGGACATTTCCATAATGTACTCCCTTATGTTCCCCTTTCCTTTATACCTCATGGAAATCAGAGTAGCCAAAACGGTACTCGTTTCTGACTTTTCATTTTTAGCAAAATATAGTTGTAATTCAGAGAAGAACTTCTTAGCATTTGTGCTCTCAGTGATCGAGCCCCGAAACGCTTCCGAAATGGAACGTTTCATAATCATCAGACTCATGCGATTCGAGCGATCCCACTTCTCAATTTTGACCTCATTCGGGTTTTCCGTAGTTGAAGTGGGTTGTTCGGTCCTTAGCGCAAGGTCCAAATCCATACATCCAAGAACGATTTCCACGTTTTCTTTCCAAACCTTAAAGTTTCCCCCATTCAGCATTGGGATAGCACTAATTTGAGCAGAAACATTTGTAGCTGTAGCAGAAACTGAATAGAGAACAAAATAAAATAAAATAACATGCTAACAATTATTAACATGTCATGACATAAACATATTATGAATACTTTATATATATGCATGCATGACACATTAAATAATTTACTTAATAGTGGGCTCATCACAGGATACCTAGAACAACATTGACATTTAGTCTTTGGACAGAAATATCAACTGCAAGTGGTACTCCCCGTGTAGTGATCAAATACTGACAATAAGACCTGTCAGACAGTAGCCTTGCTTTGGGCCGACTCACTGCCCACATGGATAATTAGCTTAACAATTGTCACATATTTACCACCACATGTACACTCATCATTCGGCCAATTAAAAATCTTCCTTTGGGCCGATTGTTAATCGCATGAAAAACAGATATACCATCTTAATATTTTAAAATAAATAAATTTTACATAACAGATGTTACTTTGACAACATATAATTTCAATCTATTTATTTAAAATATTAGACATAGTTATTAGAGCCTAAAATAGACACCAAAATCTTTAACTACCATAGAATTTAATTCACATGATGAATTACCCAAAATTCTGTATCCACAATAAAAAAAAACTTTGATTCATGTTATAGTGCTTTTTCCTTGATTCACAATCATCACATATTATTAGAACATGAATATACAAAATAAAAAATAAAAAATTTGACATGCTTTTTTTTTTTTTTTTTTTTGCAGCACATCAATGACATACTGAAAGTCTCTTTAACCATTGACACTAATATACGGACGTCAACATGATGATACTTATGGGCAAGATTCCATGGATCAACCGAATGGACTTAATGATACTGTATGCAAAAACAATGTCTCGTCCATATATGTATACAATTATATCATAAATCAATCATGACCATATGTACTGCGGAAACGACATGTACGGCCAAAGCAATATACAGGAAGGAGAATTGTTTGTAAACATTACCAAAACATATTGTTTTAATATCCAAGTGCCATCATATTATTTCAATATCCGGCCAATGAATGTGTAGCAGTCCGAATGAATGTATATATGATGTTCATAAATCTGGGCAAAATTGTACCCATGGCAATCAATATGAATATTGTATCAACAATCCTAATAATCAACATGATAACTGGCTCTGATACTACTTGTTGGAATCTTTAATCTATAAAGTTGTTGAACCCTAGAGTAATAAAACTACAACCCTCGGATCAAATCATGTTATATTATTAAGGGTACAATATATTAGAATACATACTTGTATCCATGGAAGTAATTAGCAAATCTTAGAAGTACGATGATGACCGGTTATGTCTTCCTCAGTCAAATCTCTTGAGTTCTTTAATGGGTTCCTTCTCTAGATGGGATGGAGGAGGAAGTAGTATAATGATTTGACATATTGGGGACCATAACCTATAAGTCTTTATATACTGGTAATTTAGGGTTCCCATTATTCCTAACAGGATCAGTATTTGGTATCCACTCATTAAACCCATACCCAGTAGAAGTCCATGGGCTTCCTACAATTAGACCACATAATATAATCTCATTTAATTAATAGCCCTTATAATATAATTGATAATAATATGTTGCCCACTCTTATTAGAAAATACAATTTCCTAACAACCAAAAGCATCGTATGTTCTTCGCCAGCAAGATGATTCTCGGGATGTTTCTATTTTGCTTAAACATTTTTTATGAGAAGATGTTACAGATTGGGTGTGATTTCAGTGAAAAAAAATGATGAATTGTAGATCGTTCTCTATTTTATGGTAATGGCGTGATTTTTGTAGAGTAAGTTTAGGATTCAAATTTTGAATCCCTGATTTTTTGTGATTTATTGGGGGAGTAATTTCAGCAGATTTAGTAGAAGTTTAAAAACTCTAACCCACAAGCCATTGTAAGTGTGTATATGAGTATTGAGGGTACTTTGGTCCGTGAACTTAGAAGGACCAATTTCTAACTGGGTTTATTAAAATTTAAATGGGCCTATTTTTAGATTTGATGTATACTAACCCTATTTTTATAGTGAGTTTAGTTTATGTCAGATTATATTGGGGATAAAATACAATTAGTCCAATACTGTGTTCGGATGACCATGGTATAAGCCTGGATTAATCTGTAACTTTCTATAAATGTCCATTTTGCTAAATAAAAAATTTACTAAATTGCCATAAATATACCAAAAAACCTTCACAATAAAGCTTTTTTTTTTCATAATATTAACTACAAAATACATATGTCCCACACTTTTTTGAGCAAAAAAAAAAACTACAAAATACATAAAGGAACCCATAATTTGGTTTGAGAAATTTATCAAGTGTAGATGATCTAGGCATGTTGATGATCTTTCTCTCATCTCTCCTCAATGCTCATATACCTGCAGCAGAATAAAAGATAGTCATATTGACATTATATACCTGCAGCAGAATAGACGAAAGTCATATTTGACATTTTACTCAACTTTTTTTTTTGACCAAGCAATAGAATAATAACAAATCATCAATCACAAAAAAGAATAATAGCAATAATAAGATAAAGAACAAAAGTTCACCATTCATTACAATTCATCATTAATATAAGCTAAATTGATGTTACAAACTCATCATACAATACTTACTACCTCAGACTAAAAATCAAGCTAAAAATACATGGCATGTCTATGATATAAGTACGCCTAACAAAGGCAAAGCTACCAACAATCCAAGCTTAACACCTCAAACCAAAACTCAACAATTGTGGTTTGCCATGATTAATTGATCATATGATACAAATGAGGAAATATTCAAACAATCAAATAGTACAACAAAATTGGTAACCTACTGATAATCACATTCAATATTTTATTGATTATCACATCTTGCCCACCATGATACTTGATCTTCATCTTAGTGTTGGTTTTATACCAACCGAGATGGTATTAAAAAAAAATCCAAATCAATGAGTTTCTATTACATTCCAAACTCCATTTTAGGTTAACATCCATCACTGGTTGCAATTCCAATTTGAATGGTTTGAAATCTAACCATAAGCAGCCAAACAAGAGTCCATTTCCAACATGATTTTTTTTTTCTTTATCAGCAAGAAAATTTATTAAAGAGCCAAATGGCAAAGGGAAATACATCCACCCCAGCAAAGGGATACAGAAAAGCACCACAAGACCTCTACATTTTCCATTGATATCTCCATGAGTAAAGCCTTACACATATATGAAAAAACAACATATTATTATAGAGGTTAAAAAAACAACTTATGTAATGAGATTTTATCTTGACAAAGACACCTCAAGTATCACTTATCCAATGTTGTCGAAATTAAGAAAAAAGTGAAAGAGAACCGAGAAGTTGTGGGGAAGGCAACATATATGAACATCATGGAGAATGGATGTGAAAATGGATTTGGAGTGCTTAGTATCGTTATCCATGCACATGACAGATGTTTATTGAATGCTGCCTAACACATTAAAAATGATTGCCTCAAACATACACTAAAAAACCATTTCTTGAGAGTTGTGGCCCAACCGACCTATTGTCCAACATATGTGGAACATCAAAACATGTTTAATATTCCAGACAGTCCCAACCTTTGAACTAAGCTTGGCTAGGGCCCATCCTATTGGGGAGGAAGGTAGTGGGTTCAAATCTCCCTACGAAAAGAATATAAACAAGGGAGATTTTCGAGCATTGATTTGGAGTGCTTATTATCACTCTTGCCTGATACAATCAAATGTGAAAAGATCACTTCTTCAGCATGATGAGCATTATCTAGAACCCACAAGTCTCTTTGAATTTTAAACTATACCAACTCTTATGACAAGTAAATAGCTGAGCAAAATTCTCATCATAGCTCAATTTTACATTAGCAAACTAGATTAAAGACAAACGCGAGTGCCGTCAAAGTAAAGTGACATCAAAATCAACAAAGTAACCAACCATCTCTCTCTCCAGACACTTTTTTTTTCTTTCCTAGTCCCATTTAGTTGCAGTAGCCAAGTATATCATCAGAAAGGGGTTTTTTTTCATCAGAAAAAGTAGAGAAAGTTTTTCAATCCACCAAACATAAATCTATCAAAAAGGGGGTTTTTTTCCCTTTCATAAGAAAAAGGGGAGAAAAATTTTCAAACCACCAAGCATATAAATCTATCAGAAAGGGGTTTTTTTTGTCACGCCGTGACGTAGCATAAATAAGGAAAGCGTTTAATTTCCTTTCTGGACTTGTAGGTCGTGATAGTTTGAAGGATCGATTCCGTCCCAAACGTCAACAACAAAAACATAATAATCAGAGCAGAGCAATCAAGGCTTACAAATATTTTTCTAACTTATTACATATTACAATACGGGGTCAACTAAGGCACAAGCCGCCTTAAAACAAAACAATTACTTAACATCTATTACAGTTATCCAAATAGTTCAACATGTAAAGTAAATTCTCTTTCCAGCAGTTGTTCTCAGTTTGCATAGTCGTAATGTTCCGTTTGCTCAAAACCTGAAAAGCCTAAACACGAATGTCCAGGGCGCATCAACGCCGTCAGCTTCAAGAAGTTGATGAGTATTAAAAACATTACTTTGAATGTAACACATACTCATTTACCATTTTCCAATTCCCATTTAATTCAACAAGTTTACATTAAGAAAAGAGTTCATTTTTAGAAAACAACCACAATATCATTTGAAAGCTTTAATTCACATATATGTGACCGTGTATGAAAAACAATGCACCATCTCATCTTACCGACTCTTTTCTCTCGACAAACACAACAACCCACTATCTCACACCAGTATCCTTGTAATACTCCGATAGCCACACTTTAGCACAGGGGTGCCAGGGAATGTCCAGTATGCCTCACACTTTGGTCCGGGGTACCAATGAGTGTCCAATGCCTTACACTTTAGTACCTAATCCACCTCGCAAATACCGGAGGTAACATCACGCAGTATCCAGGCTCGGGTACCAGGGATTGTCCGTAGGCCACACTTTAGCACTACCATGGGTGCCAGGGAATGTCCAAGTTTGGCATCACACACTTTAACGCTACCATGGGCATCAGGGAGTGTCCAGTTTTACCACCGTCGCATTACAAAGATACTCTCACCACAATCTCAACACGTCACACTTTGGTACCCAATTACTAGGGAGTGGTCACAACACAATCTCAACTACACACTCTTTTCCACTCTGACTACCACACACCATACATGTACAACTGACTCCACGCAAATGTCATGTAACTATCCACAGAATATTTGAAGTGCTAGGAATAATAGCAATGTGTGCTTGAAAAGAATTGAATTCATAATCTTTCCTTAATGACCAATCATACCCAAAACGAAATCTGTTTAAATATTTTTCGCAAAACTGAGCCTTAAGGTTCATAATACATCACCCAAACAGTTCCTTAACATAAAATAAATAAAATCTAGAAACTGTCAGAAGACGCGCGCGCGGGCCGCTCACGTGAGAGGTCCCTCGTGCAGGCCGCTCACGCGACATGCCCAATTTTCATTTTCTTTTAAAATCTTTTCTTTCTGCCTGAAACTAGCCACCTCGCTCGCGCGGGCCGCTTGCGCGATCTGCCTAATTTTCATTTTTCTTATTAAGGTCTTTTCTATCTGCCTCAAACCACATGGCTCACACGCGCGGGCTGCTCGCGCGATCGCGCGCGCGAGTTCACGCAGTAGCTTCATATTTCCCGCTGGTTTTCCCCTGTTTCAGAAATTAAGGGGTCTTTTGACCCATTTTTGATTCCGTAAGTTACCTTGCCTTATAATATATGAATCTCTTCGGTTTTTCGCAAGGATTACAAACCTACAATCAATTTTACTTGAATCCAAACGTAGTTCACGAATTTTATGAAAAACTAAAAGATGACAAAACTTCAATCTTAATATACTTTTTCATATGAATAAATTAGACTTTAATACTTGAACTGTAGCATCTAGGAACTATCATCCTTCTAAATCATCTCTAAAAACTTGTTTTGATTAAGTTTGTAAAATCACTCTTTTTCAAGTTTCAAGCTTTCATGGCAATCAACAATGGTGAAACAATATATACATACGTACAGATAGTAATTGAGCATAAATTACATTTGGAGTGAGTTTAAAATACTCACTGAAATTAAGAGAATAGAAATGGATGTTGAGAAAGAAACTCAATTAAAGAAACCAATAAGAGTTTCAAGCTGTGGACGAGAGTTCTCTCTCTTTCTCTAAGAAAATTTTTGAAATTATGAACTCTCAACTCTCTCTTTTCTCTATGTAATTCCAGTGTCTGAGATGAAGTGGTGTGAGTGTGCATATATAAAGAAACCAACCTTGGGCTTTAAGTCCCTTGGTTTATACTCTACAAAATGGATTTAGATAACTAAATCAACTAATACATAATATATACAGATATACATACGTATTACTCAGCTGTAGAAGGATCCAAGAGGTGTTTTAGACTTATAAGGGTCAAGCTTGAGTTGTTTGGGAATTTCAGCTTTTAGCACAACAATACACACACACACACACAAAGCATTGCCAAACAAGGCCTAAGTCAATGATTAGTTGCCATAAATAGAAATAAAGCATAAGTTATGTCCAACTTTACATCACTTCCAAATCTGTGAAAGTTTGGCACGACGCAGACAGTTTTAAACATAAACTGGTATTTTCGGGGCGCGATGGTCACCACAAAAATACAGAAAATTCATTTTAACATAAGAAATGGTTTTCTGGTTTTATAAAAGTACTGATTGAGTCAAAAGCAAACATTTCCACCGTTTTGAAATACAGTTTTAAAATCTAACACAAGTATTGCTAAATTTTTAAATTTACAGTTTGACCCCAACAAGAATTTTAAATATGAAATAAAGCAAGAACATGAGAATTACAAATTAAATAAAAGCAGTCATTACAAATTTGAGTTAACATCAGGAACATTAATTAAATATGAAATGCAAAATTTAAAATTAAATGCAGGTTGTTACATCCTTTCTCCCTTAAATAGGATTTCGTCCCCGAAATCAAGACTAACTAGTCCTGAAACAACTCTGGATACTTCTTCCTCATCTCGGCTTCAACTTCCCATGAGGCTTCATTCTCTTCATGGCGATTCCACTGAACCTTCACCGACAGAATGTCCTTGTTTCTCAACTTCTTGATACTCTGATCTAGAATCTTCACGGGTCTTTCCTTGTAAGAGATGTTATGACTCGTCTCAATATCGTCATAACTAACCACGTACGAGGGGTCTCGTATGTACTTTCTCAGCATACTCACATGAAATACATTGTGAACCCCAGACATCTTCGGTGGTAGCGCCAGTCAATATGCCACTTTTTCGACATGTTCCAAAATCTCGAACGGTCTAATGAAACGCGGAGCTAACTTTCCTCTTTTGAGACCAAAACGTACTACTCCTTGGGTCGGTCAAACCTTAAAAAGTACGTGATCTCCGACACTGAACTCCAAATCTTTTCGGCATTGATCGGCATAACTCTTGTATCGGCTCTGAGCAGTTCTCATCCTTTCCTTGACCAAAGAAATCTTTTCGTTAGTTTCTCTAACCAAATCTGGTCCCAACAATTCTGTGTGTCCCACCTCTGCCCAACACAACGGAGAACGACATGGTCGTCCGTACAATGCTTCGAACGGAGCCATCCCAGTACTCGTGTGATAACTGTTGTTATAGGCAAATTCAATCAAAGGCAAGTGCGTCTCCCAAGATTCTTCAAAATCAATGACACAAGCCTTAAGCATATCCTCCATGATCTGATTAACACGCTCAGTTTGCCCATATGTCTGAGGGTGAAAAGCAGTACTCATCTTAAGCGAGGTTCCCATAGCTTCTTGCAGACTTTCCCAAAAGGCAGAAGTAAAACGTGTGTCACGGTCTGACACAATCGACACAGGTGCACCGTGAAGTCGTACAACTTGTTGTTTGTACATCCGGCTCATCTTTTCTACCGGGTATGTCATATTGTAAGCGATAAAGTGAGCTGACTTAGTCAGTCGATCAACAATTACCCAAATGGCATCATGATTCTGTTGAGATCGAGGTAACCCCACTACAAAATCCATGGTTATGTGATCCCACTTCCAACCAGGAATAGGTAGCGGTTGCAACAATCCTGATGGTCTTTAATGTTCAACTTTGACTTGTTGACACGTCAAACACTTGGATACAAATTCGGCCACATCCTTCTTTATACCTTCCCACCAGAAATTTCTTTTCAAATCCTTATACATTTTCGTTCCTCTTGGGTGAACTGTATATCTTGACTTATGTGCTTCTTCCAGAATATCATTTCTCAAATCCCCATAGTCTGGTACACATATTCTGTCTTTGCATCGATATCCTCCATCGATTCCCACCTTCCATTCTGCCGGATCTTTCTCTGACATCTTCGCAAACCATGCTTAAAACTTTTCATCTTCTTTCTGAGCTCCAATAATGCGGTCAATAAGAACAGGCTGTAGGATAAGACATCCGAAAAGTTGTACTTCTCCTTCTTCAACACTCTATACATCGAATTCCGCTAATGTTTCTAATGCTCGCCATTCTCTAACCATTAAGGAGGCGATCGTCTCACGAGTTTGCCGACTCAAAGCATCAGCGACCACATTAGCTGTACCAGGGTGGTACTCTAACGTGAAGTCATAATCTTTGATTAGCTCCATCCATCTGCATTGTCTCATGTTCAACTCTTTCTGTGTGAACAAATATTTCAGACTTTTGTGATCGGAGAATAAATCAAACTTCTCACCGTAGAGATAGTGTCTCCAAATATTGAGTGCGAATCTACTGCTGCCAACTCCAAATCATGAATGGGATAGTTCAACTCATTCGGCTTCAGCTGTCTAGATCCATAAGCGATAACTCTACCATCTTGCATAAGTACACACCCTAATCCTTGATATGACGCGTCACTAAAGATAGTGAACTTCTCATCAGGCTTGGGTATAGCTAGTACCGGTGCCGTAGTGAGTCTCTCTTTCAATTCTAGAAAGGCGTGTACATGCTTCTCTGTCCAATCAAACTTCAAATTCTTCTTTGTCAACCCAGTCAATGGAGCAGCTATTTTTGAAAACCCTTCAACAAATCTTCTGTAATAGCCTGCGAGTCCAAGGAAACTCCTAACCTCAGTAGTGTTGCTCGGCCTAACCTAGTTTGACATAGCATCTGTCTTGGACGAATCCACAAAAATTCCTTGAGATGACACCTTGTATCCCAAAAATTTTACTTCTTGTAACCAGAACTCACACTTACTAAACTTGGCATATAAGTGATGGTCCTTAAGCGTCTGCATTGCAATTCGTAGATGTTGCTCGTGTTCTTCCTCTTACTTAGAATAGATCAAAATATCATCAATGAAGACGATGACAAACTGATCCAAGTAAGGCTTGAACACTCTGTTCATCAGATCCATAAACATTGCTGGGGCATTTATCATTCCAAACGGCATTACCAAAAACTCATAGTGACCATATCGGGTTCTGAATGTAGTCTTAGGCATCTCTTCTTTCCATACCCTCAACTGATGATATCCCGACCTTAGGTCTATCTTGGAAAATGTCATAGCTCCTTATAGTTGATCAAATAAGTCGTCGATCCGGGGTAAGGGATACTTGTTCTTGATAGTCACGCGGTTCAATTCTCTATAATCGATACACAACTGAAGTGTTCCGTCCTTCTTCTTCACGAATAACACCAGTGCTCCCCAAGGCGATGTACTTGGACGTACAAAACTTAGGTTCTCGAGCTCTTGAACTTGTTCCTTCAATTCCAACAGTTTGGTGGGGGCCATTCTGTAGGGGACCTTGGTGATCGGAACAGTACCTGGTATAAGCTCAATACAGAACTCTATACTTCTCTCGGGTGGTAAACCAGAAATGTCTTAAAATACTTCTTCCAAGTCCTTGACTATAGGTATAGACGACGTTGTCATCTCTGTACTGACGACTTTGATATTTACTAAGCATCTTGTGAGGAACATATCTCCCAAAGGGTTACATTGAAAATCAAAGGGTTGATTCTCATTGTCGGGGAAAGTAATTCTCTTCCTCGCACAATCCAGCTTTGCTTGATTCTGAGAGAGCCAATCCACGCCTAGGATTATGTCGAACTCCTTCATCGATAGGACAATCAGCCTTGCAGGAGGGGCAATACTCGCACACATGTCCTAACTTGACTGTAGCTCCCAATGGTGAGGTAGCCCTCAAAGCTTTCTCTAAACGATGAGGTAAGATGCCCAATCTCCGAATAGTATTAACAGATATGAATGAAATTGCAGCACCCGTATCAAATAACACTTTAACATGGGAGTTAAATAGAGTCAAGGTACCATCTACCGCTTGCTGATCAGGTTGAGCTTCTTCATAGTTTCCATCTTCATACACAGCCCCATCATATCCAGCGGCATCAGGGATAATAGCATTCACGCGAGTCTGACCTTGCTGACCATAAGTCACTTGCTTAGGGGCAGTACAGAACTTGCTGATATGACCTGCTTCACCACAGTTGTAACAGACTATGCCTTGCTGAACAGCACGCCTTGGTGCCTTACAATCTTGAGCCAGATGACCGGGGTTGCCACAGTTGAAACATTTCCCAGCTCTACTTCCTTCACCAACTCGAGGTTGAGTCGGATAGGTGATAGCTTGGGTCTTCTTGCTTCTGTCAAAATTCCTCTTCTGCCCTTGGGTACGATTCATTGGTGGTCTATTCCAAAAATTACCCCTCTGAGGTGGTCGAAATTTGAATTGCTTCCGATTCACTCAAGCATCTTTTTCCAGATTAGTGGCCAGGCCGACTAGTCCTTTGAAAGACTTATCTAGGTGGCCGAGAGTCAGGCGATGAATCTACGTGTTAGCCCTTGGTTATACTTACGGATCCTCTTTTCCTCAGTATCAACCATATGAGGGGCAAACCGGGACAGTCTCTCGAGTGGTGTACTCTTGCACTGATTTAGTTCCCTGAGTCAAGTCCATAAATTCCTTCTCCCTCCTGTGTCTTTCGTGACAGTTTGAAGGATCGATTCCGTCCCAAACGTCAACAACAAAAACATAATAATCAGAGCAGAGCAATCAAGGCTTACAAATATTTTTCTAACTCATTACATATTACAATATGGGGTCAACTAAGGCACAAGCCGCCTTAAAATAAAACAATAACTTAACACCTATTACAGTTATCCAAATAGTTCAACATGTAAAGTAAATTCTCTTTCCAGCAGTTGTTCTCAGTTTGCATAGTCATAATGTTCCACTTGCTCAAAACCTGAAAAGCCTGAACACGAATGTCTAGGGCGCATCAACGCCGCCAGCTTCAAGAAGCTGGTGAGTATTAAAAACATAACTTTTAATGTAACACATACTCATTTACCATTTTCCAATTCCCATTTAATTCAACAAGTTTACATTAAGTAAAGAGTTCATTTTTAGAAAACAACCACAATATTATTTGAAAGCTTTAATTCACATATATGTGACCGTGTATGAAAAACAATGCACCATCTCATCTTACCGACTCTTTTCTCTCGACAAACACAACAACCCACTATCTCACACCAGTATCCTTGTAATACTCCGATAGCCACACTTTAGCACAGGGGTGCCAGGAAATGTCCAGTTTGCCTCACACTTTGGTCCGGGGTACCAGGGAGTGTCCAATGCCTCACACTTTATTACCTAATCTTCCTCGCAAATACCAGAGGTAACCTCACGCAGTATCTAGACTCGGGTACCAGGGAGTGTCCGTAGGCCATACTTTAGCACTACCATAGGTGCCAGGGAATGTCCAAGTTCGGCGTCACATACTTTAACGCTACCATGGGCATCAAGGAGTGTCCAGTTTTGCCACCGTCGCATTACAAAGATACTCTCACCGCAATATCAACACGTCACACTTTGGTACACAATTACCAGGGAGTGTTCACAACACAATCTCAACCATACACTTTTTTCCACTCTGACTACCACACACCATGCATGTACAACTGACTCCACGTGAATGTCATGTAACTATCCACAGAACATATGAGGTGCTAGGAATAATAACAATGTATGCTTGAAAAGAATTGAATTCATAATCTTTCCTTAATGACCAATCATGCCCAAAACGAAATATATTTAAATATTTTTCGCAAAACAGAGCCTTAAGGTTCATAAAACATCACCCAAATAGTTCCTTAACATAAAATAAGCAAAATCTAGAAACTGTCAGAAGTCGCGCACGCAGGCCGCTCGCGCGAGGGGTCGCTCGCGCGAGCCGCTCGCACGATCTGCCTAATTTTCATTTTTCTTATTAAGATCTTTTCTATCTGCCTTAAACCACACAGCTCGCACGCGCGGGCCGCTCGCGCTATCGCGCGCGCGAGTTCACGCAGTAGCTTCGTCTTCCTTGCTGGTTTTCCCCTGTTTCAGAAATTAAGGGGTCTTTTGATCCATTTTTTATTCCGTAAGTTACCATGCCTTATAATGTAATAATCTCTTCGGTTTTTCGCAAGGATTATAAATCTACAATCAATTTTACTTGAATCCAAACATAGTTTATGAATTTTACAAAAAACTAAAAGATTACAAAACTTCAATCTTAATATACTTTTTCATATGAATAAATTAGACTTTAATACTTGAACTGTAGCATCTAGGAACTATCATCCTTCAAAATCATCTCTAAAAACTTGTTTTGATTAAGTTTGTAAAATCACTCTTTTTCAAGTTTCAAGCTTTCATGGCAATCAACAATGGTGAAACAATATATACATACGTACAGATAGTAATTGAGCATAAATTACATTTGGAGTGAGTTTAAAATACTCACTGAAATTAAGAGAATAGAAATGGATGTTGAGAAAGAAACTCAATTAAAGAAACCAATAAGAGTTTCAAGCTATGGAGGAGAGTTCTCTCTCTTTCTGTAAGAAAATTTTTGAAATTATGAACTCTCAACTCTCTCTTTTCTCTATGTAATTCCAGTGTCTGAGATGAAGTGGTGTGAGTGTGCATATATAAAGAAACCAACCTTGGGCTTTAAGTCCCTTGGTTTATACTCTACAAAATGGATTTAGATAACTAAATCAACTAATAGATAATATATACAGATATACATACGTATTACTCACCTGTAGAAGGATCTAAGATGTGTTTTAGACTTATAGGGGTCAAGCTTGAGTTGTTTGGGAATTTCAGCTTTTGGCACAACAATACACACACGCACACACAAAGCATTGCCAAACAAGGCCTAAGTCAATGATTAGTTGCCATAAATAGAAATAAAGCATAAGTCATGTCCAATTTTACATCACTTCCAAAATCTGTGAAAGTTTGGCACAGCACAGACAATTTTAAACATAAATTGACTTCCAAAATCTGTGAAAGTTTGGCACAGCGCAGACAATTTTAAACATAAACTGGTATTTTCGGGGCGCGGTGGTCACCACAAAAATACAGAAAATTTATTTTAACGTAAGAAATGGTTTTCTGGTTTTATAAAAATACTGATTGAGTCAAAAGCAAACATTTTCACCATTTTGAAGTACAATTTAAAATCCAACACAAGTATTGCTAAATTTGTAAAATTACAGTTTGACCCCAACAAGAATTTAGTTATGAAATAAAGCAAGTATTAAAATTCTAAACATGAGAATTGCAAATTAAATAAAAGCAGTCATTACAAATTTGAGTTAACATCAGGAACATTAATTAAATATGAAATGCAAAATTTAAAATTAAATGCAGGTTGTTACATTTTTTTTCATCAAAAAAGGGGACAAAAATTTTTAAACCACCAAACATAACCCAAAACATTTTTTTTGCAAGACTACAAATAACTCTCCATTTTCAATCACTTCGTCATAAAAAAAATGCAAAGGTAATATGCTCTGTCTACAATCATTCAGTCTAAAAATGCAGGAAAAATATAGATCTAGCACAATATTAAAGCAAGAGAACATAGATCTATGATTTTTGTCAAGCATTTCAGGAAACCTTAGATTATGAAAGATCATAAGTTTTAGAAAATAGTCATGCAAACCAAAAACATTGTAGATCTAAGGAGGATAACCCATAAACTTTAAGCAGATCTGCCATTCTAGTAGCAAAAAGTGTAGAAATCGAAAAAAATGAGCATGTGTCTGCCTTGTTCCTGCTTCTGCTCGAGTAAGAGAAAGAGATCATTGCCTTATCTCCGGCATCGCCTTCTCCAGTGTCTGCTCTGGCGTCGGCGTCTACTCCGGCTTCTCCTCTATCATGAGCCTCTATCGCCCTTGTCGCCTCTCTCATTTGTTCTTATTTGTGAGAAAATTCAGAAGTAATTTGAAGAATGTACCAAATAGTTGGTATATATATATATATATGTCAGGGGTAGAATAGTCAAATTATCCCACAATCCCACGAACACTAATCCCTGTGTTTTTTAATACTACCCCCCCCCCCAAGGTATAGTTTTATCTTCCTAAGAGGCACTAATATTAACCACACCACACATATACCTTTTGTTAAATAATACTACTAAGGGCCCAACCAAACACAGTATAATCCGGATTGGACTAAAATAGTCCAATCCGCCCAATCAATCTGGCAAACAAACGAGTCCTAAGTGACTAAGGGTTCGTTTGATAAAGCTGAAAATTAAGTACTAAAAATTAAGTGTTGAATTTGAAGTGCTGAAAATTTTAAGCGAATGAATTTGTAATAGTAAAAACAGTGTTTCAAGTAGAAAAATAGAATGGATTCAGTGATTATTTTCACTAGAAAATTTTCACTTAAAGTTTTCAGCAGGTTTTTTGTTAGTTTTTCAATTAAGTTGTATGTTATCAAATGCACTAAAAATAAATAAGTACTGAAATTTTTTATTTTCACCACTTAATTAGGTTATCAAACACACCGTGTCACAGCCTGATCCCACAATAGCAGAATTAGAGCCCGTGGCATGCCACCGAGGCTAAACCAATTCATTAACGTTTCCAAAAAAATTAGTTTAAGAACACGTAGCGGAATAAACGACAGTAGAAATCCACAATTTCATACTATAAAAGTTTTGCCCATTGAAAACACTTAAAGAAACACTTCTTTTGAAACCAGGGATCCAATCGACTGATCAGAGGTCCGGTCGACTGGAAATACAAACTACAGAGAGCTCAAACCCTCAGCAGCCCATACAGTCAACTGCTCCCAAAGCCTAATCGACTGGGATGAAAATTTATCAGTTGACTGGTATCGTCCAGTCTACTGAGGTCCAGTCCAACCAAAAACATCTTAATCTGAAACACTACCCAGTCGATTGTGTTAGGGACCCAGTCGACTGTGCCTTCACAAAACTGATGTAGTGAATTGCTAACAAAAGGCTCCAGTCGACTGCTTACACAAAACCAGTCGACTGTTTCCTAGCAGTAATACATTCTCTAGATTTTCCAAGTTTAAAAGCTTCTTGGAAATTATCAAGGGACCAAACACACACACCAAACCCATCCAAAGTGATCCTAATTGGATTATAACATTACTGAAACATAATTACAACCGATTACTGTCTATTACAACATTACAAATCCGTTCTACCATACTAAGTTAAACATAGTTAAAAGTCATTAAATTCTTATTACAACATTCCTATTACAAAACTACGGGGCAACCATGCTCAATCTCCTTCTAATAGCACTCCCAATACCCCGCGATCACTTTTTCGATTCCTCGCCGGCATCAACACCTGAAATGGTTATTTGAATAACCACACATATTCAATATGTTTAAGCTAACGCTTAGTGAATAACACAACAATGCACATGAATGATAAATATGCTCGCATTCACATCTCTACATTTTATACTAGTCTCCGGAGTATAACGTGTACGTTCCACACTTCTAATCCGCGACTCCTCGTCAATAAGTCCACGCGAAAAGGTAAGACCAACGTTTCTTTTCTTCAAATGTGCTTATATCGGCATATCATTCATTGGTTGTTTGCCATCATCAAAAAGGGGGAGATTGTTAGCCTTAAGGTATATTAAGGCATATTTAATTATATTTTGATGATGTCAAATATGCTATGATAATTACATGATTCATATTGTTTCATTCCTTGTTATTATCATAGTCATTTTTATACTCATATATAATCTCATGTATTAATATTGTATCAATGTTTTATCATCTTTTGTGTGCATGAGATTTAATTGATGTAGATCAAGATTACAAGGACCTCAACAAGGATCAAGATTGAAGACTTGAAGATATTTCATCCTTGGTTGAAGTCTAGGACCATCATTGTAAGGCATCTTGATCTCACACTCATAGGGGCTCAAATAAACTCTAAAAGTTAAAGTTTTGGAAATATAGTTTAAGTGGGTCATCTTTAAAGCAATGCTCCAAGCAATTGGAAAATAATTAAATGTTTAATCTTATATGGTTGGAAAGGTATTTGAATCTTGTTTCCAAAACATCAAACGGATCGCAAATCCGAGTTTTGTAGAGGAAGTTATGGCCATTTTAGTGGAGATGTGTCTGGCTATCAAACAGGGAGGGGCAGTCGACTGAAGGCCCGATGCAGTCAACTGAAGTAAGCAGAATGCAAACAGAACCCTCTATAAACACATCTCAGTTGACTGCTTCAAGGCCCAGTCGACTGCTTCAAGGTCCAGTCGACTGAATCGACCTGAAAGGCAATAACGGTTAGTTTATAGAGGGGCTTTTAATTACCAAACTTGCCACCAACGGCTATAATCTTCCAAGGCCTATAAATACATGTTTTCCCAAGCTATTTGGGGTTGAGATTTTGATTGGAAAACATAGTATTGATCACACATCTCTTTGATCTTTAAACATTATCATTTGAGCCCTAGTTGTGTGAGTTTATCAATTTGCTCAAATCTTTCATTTGTATTTCTTGAGAGAGCAAAATTGTAGTGAGCTTTATTTGTATTATCTACTCTATATAGAGAGTTTCAATTTGTATTCAAATCAATTGTAAATAGTGAGGGTTAGTAACCCTTGTGTGCAAAGAAGAGGTGTTCTTCTTTGGGAGAGATTGAAGGCTCTTGTAATAGTTTGGTGCACACCCGTAAGTGCTCCGGGAACGGTTTGGTCTACACCCATGAAGTAGATCGGAGTAAAGGAATCCTCAAGAGGTGTTCTTGAGGGGTGGACGTAGGCCACGGGGTGCGATTGCCGAACCACTTAAAAAATTGGTTTGCAAGTATCTCTTCCCTTATCTCTTTAGATAATTGTTTGTGATTGTGTTTAATTTGCTATTAAGTTTTTAAAAGGTTAATTTCCGCTAAAACCTTTTTCACCCCCCCTCTAAAGTTTCCACATTTGGGCCAACAATTGGTGTCAAAGCCTCGGCTCTTCTCTTTCAAAAGATTTTTGAAAATCTAGAGATAAGATCCAATGGAAACCGACTCTTCTTGCATTTATTATTGTGAGGGTCAATCAACATTAAGACCACCATGTTTTAATGGCTCAAACTATGACTATTGGAAAAATAGAATGAGAATCTATATGATTTCTCAAGATTTTGATTTATGGCAAATCGTGGTCAAAGGGCCTCATCTACCTACAAAAATTGAAAATAGTTTTTCTATTCCAAAGACGGTAGATGAATATAATAATGCCGATAAGAAACTCATAAAAATTAATGCTACGGCAATGAATTTATTATATTGTGGTTTAGACCCAAATGAATATAATAGAATTTCATCTTGCGAATCCGCAAAAGAAATTTGGGATAAACTTGAAAATGCTCATGAGGGAACAAGCCAAGTTAAAAAGTCTAAAATCAATTTGCTTGTTCAAACTTATGAAATGTTTAAAATGTTGCCATATGAATCTATTGGAGATATGTTTTCTCGTTTTACCATTCTTATTAATAACTTGAAAAACCTTGGTAAAGTTTATATTAATGAAGAAATGATTGAGAAAGTGCTTAGGTCTTTACCAAAGGATTGGCAACCAAAGGTCATGGCGGTTCGTGAAGCAAAGGAGCTTTCAACACTTTCCTTGGAACAACTCATGGGTTCTCTCATAACTCATGAAATGGAATTGGCCGTCTTCAAAAGTGAAGACAAGAAATTGGAAGTGAAAGAGGCCAAAAAGGGAGACATGGCTTTAAAATCCTCAAGCTCAAAGAAAAAGAGGAAAGCTGTTGAGAGTGATGAGGATGAGGAAATAACAAAGATCACCCGAAAAGTCCAACCAAAAACATCTTAATCTGAAACACTACCCAGTCGATTGTGTTAAGGACCCAGTCGACTGTGCCTTCACAAAACTGATGTAGTGAATTGCTAACAAAAGGCTCCAGTCGACTGCTTACACAAAACCAGTCGACTGTTTCCTAGCAGTAATACATTCTCTAGATTTTCCAAGTTTAAAAGCTTCTTGGAAATTATCAAGGGACCAAACACACACACCAAACCCATCCAAAGTGATCCTAATTGGATTATAACATTACTGAAACATAATTACAACCGATTACTGTCTATTACAACATTACAAATCCGTTCTACCATACTAAGTTAAACATAGTTAAAAGTCATTAAATTCTTATTACAACATTCCTATTACAAAACTACGGGGCAACCATGCTCAATCTCCTTCTAATAGCACTCCCAATACCCCGCGATCACTTTTTCGATTCCTCGCCGGCATCAACACCTGAAATGGTTATTTGAATAACCACACATATTCAATATGTTTAAGCTAACGCTTAGTGAATAACACAACAATGCACATGAATGATAAATATGCTCGCATTCACATCTCTACATTTTATACTAGTCTCCGGAGTATAACGTGTACGTTCCACACTTCTAATCCGCGACTCCTCGTCAATAAGTCCACGCGAAAAGGTAAGACCAACGTTTCTTTTCTTCAAATGTGCGACCTTATACCTATAACGGCTCAACAACGATGGCTTGATACACACACTCCTTCAACCCAAATAGCAACTAAATATGCTCAAATACATCTCACTGTGCTATCGACATAATCAAATTATTTCACTGTACAATTGGGCCTACTTATCAATATAGACGCCAAATACAAACTAAACAATATTTATCTATAATCTAACACATGCTTTTTCATACAAAATACGAATACAAGTCAAGAAACCATTCCAAAAAACATAGTTGAATCACTCACCTTCGAATAACACTCTAAAATTCAATCCAAAGAAAACCCGAGCACAAAGATCGTGCAGAAGTTCGTCTATTATAATTCCCATCAATCCATAGTTCTATTATCATCTTTTTAGAAAAATTCTAGAAAATGAGTTTTTGAAAAACTTATCCAAACAAGCCCTAGTGGGTAACAAAATGACGGCCTTACCTCGAGGAGTTCGAATATCCAATAAATATTTTAATCAACAGACAGATCGTCGAAAATGAGCGTCGAAAGCTCGAAGATCAAATCTCCCTTTTCTCTCTCCTCCTCTCTTATCCTTTTAGAAGTCAAATTGAATTTATACACCAAAAATATCTCACACTATGTATTTATAGCCAATCTTCTCAAAATATCATTTGACTCCCCTCCAGGTCTTAAACCTTCGATTTAGCACCCCTAGTAGTAAATATCCAACTTTACCAGTTTTTCACTAAGTTCCGTTTAGTTGCTAAAATGCAGTCCCACGTGATTTTGTGAAGTCACTAATTAGTCTACCAATTATGTAGTGTGTAAATTCATCCTCACCAGGATACTAAAATTTACAATAGAAATATATTCTAAACCAGAAAATAATACAGATAGTTAAATACACAGGTAAACATTTATATTCAGATAGACATTTAAGGTATTCCACAATGACCATCTCAATCTCGGAGAGACATCACAATAACAAAACACTCATTCCACACAGTCTCAGAGGGTTCTCTTACACAGACACCCAAATCGACTCGTGAGTCAAAACTCACACTCACATGTGCCAACATACACAACACATCACATTATCATGCATGACAATGTAATGGAATGCAATAACACAATTACGGGTGTTTTACCCCGTAACTATTGACATGGTATTTTTGGGAAGTATAATAACTTATACTCCCCAAAGGCAATTGCAAAAAATACACACTTGTGGGACATGCTTAAAGCGCGCGAGACGAATGGATGCAACTTCTGTAAAGTTTCTACAGTACAGGTCATCCTGTTCTCTTCTGGTATGCTGCCATGTGTACATCACTAACCCAAAACTAAACAAACATTAACTTCTGGAGCCTTTACACAGTTACACTATGAATTAACTGTTTATCAAATAAAAAAACAAAGATCTCACCTTATTGTCTTTTGGCCCCAAATCAATTGACCTTTTTAGCTTCACACGCAAATCAAAATACATTCGTTATATTATACTCCTATACAATATATAATAAACTAGTAATGGTATTTACAGAGTACATACATTATACACATTTATAATTATGAATATGAGAAAGGTGGAGGCTAAATGCACTATCATTTTTGCTAATTACACCCAGGGTCAGCCCTGAGATGACAAAAATTATCCGAGATCTCAAACAAAATTTCAAAGGGGCCTAAAAAATGAGGCATCTATACTAAGTTTCATAGAAATTAAGGAAAAATTAGAAAAAAAAATAGGCCTAAAAATGATAAGTTTCATAGAAATCAGAAGAAAATAAGCCTAAATATGAGGCTCCATGCGGTTGCTTCGCTGCTTTGTCTCATGGTCGGCCCTGATTACACCACCCTTAAATACATTTGTTGGCCCAAATGTGGAAACCTTAGAGGGGGGGTGAATAAGGTTTTTGCGGAAATTAACCTTTTAAAAACTTAATAGCAAATTAAACACAATCACAAACAATTATCTAAAGAGATAAGGGAAGAGATACTTGCAAACCAATTTTTCAAGTGGTTCGGCAATCGCACCCCGCGGCCTACGTCCACCCCTCAAGAACACCTCTTAAGGATTCCTTTACTCCGATCTACTTCAAGGGTGTAGACCAAACCGTTCTCGGAGCACTTACGGGTGTGCACCAAACCATTACAAGAGCCTTCAATCTCTCCCAAAGAAGAACACCTCTTCTTTGCACACAAGGGTTACTAACCCTCACTCTTTACAATTGATTTGAATACAAATTAAAACTCTCTATATAGAGTGGATAATACAAATAAAGCTCACTACAATTTTTCTCTCTCAAGAAATACAAATGAAAGATTTGAGCAAATTGATAAACTCACACAACTAGGGCTCAAATGATAATGTTTAAAGATCAAAGAGATGTGTGATCAATACTATGTTTTCCAATCAAAATCTCAATCCCAAATTGCTTGGGAAAACATGTATTTATAGGCCTTGGAAGATTATAGCCGTTGGTGGCAAGTTTGGTAATTAAAAGCCCCTCTAAAAACTAGCCGTTATTGCCTTTCAGGTCGATTCAGTCGACTGGACCTTGAAGCAGTCGACTGGGCCTTGAAGCAGTCAACTGAGATGTGTTTATAGAGGGTTCTGTTTGCATTCTGCTTACTTCAGTTGACTGCATCGGGCCTTCAGTCGACTGCCCCTCCCTGTTTGATAGCCAGACACATCTCCACTAAAATGGCCATAACTTCCTCTACAAAACTCGGATTTGCGATCCGTTTGATGTTTTGGAAACAAGATTCAAATACCTTTCCAACCATATAAGATTAAACATTTAATTATTTTCCAATTGCTTGGAGCATTGCTTTAAAGATGACCCACTTAAACTATATTTCCAAAACTTTAACTTTTAGAGTTTATTTGAGCCCCTATGAGTGTGAGATCAAGATGCCTTACAATGATGGTCCTAGACTTCAACCAAGGATGAAATATCTTCAAGTCTTCAATCTTGATCCTTGTTGAGGTCCTTGTAATCTTGATCTACATCAATTAAATCTCATGCACACAAAAGATGATAAAACATTGATACAATATTAATACATGAGATTATATATGAGTATAAAAATGACTATGATAATAACAAGGAATGAAACAATATGAATCATGTAATTATCATAGCATATTTGACATCATCAAAATATAATTAAATATGCCTTAATATACCTTAAGGCTAACAATCTCCCCCTTTTTGATGATGGCAAACAACCAATGAATGATATGCCGATATAAGCACATTTGGTCATTTTCATATTATCATTCATAATGGATATCATAGGTTAAAGAACATGAATGATAACTACCCAAATACTTCTCCCCAATACTTCTCATATTTCTCCCCTTTTGACATAATCAAAAAGATTGGGGGATAAAACACAAAGCTCCCCCTCATAATAGGCATACAAATCGAAAGGCCAAAATGAAACCAAAAATAAACAAATATAACCACATGTGAGCTAATGAAACATGAAAGTGCTCCCCCTCAGTATGTGCAATAATAAAAGATACCAAAAGATATGAATAGAGAGCATATTCTCCCAAAAGATACCAATAATAAGGTTGGAGAACTCAAAATATAAGGTAAACAAAAATTCATTCGGATCAGTCGACTAGAGAACTTCTTTAGTCGACGTCCCTAGGCAGAGAGTTAAAAATTATCAAAAATAGTCGACTGGATCGACTTGTCAGTCAACTGAACCAAAGAAAATTTTTGAAATAAAATTTAAATAAGCCTTAGTCGACGAAAACAAAAAGGCATCAGTCGACTGTGCATTCGATCAGTCGACTCCTCAGTCGACTTAACAAAGCAGAATCAAAAAGTTCAAAGCCTCACACCTGAATCAGTCGACTGTGTTGGGGTACCAGTCGACTGCTTTGTTCAGCAGTCCAAAAAAATGACAGTACAGCAGCAAAAATTTGAATGATTCACAAAACATCATTTTGTCTAACCATTCTTAAAACTATGTCTAATCAAACAAAAGCATATCATCATTTTTCAAATAAGCAATATCAAGAGCATGATGATTTATGTAAAGACATATCCAAATCACAAGTGGATGAAACAAGATTTATGCATAAAAAATCAAGTATGCATATCTAAACAAAATCAAAGTGATTTGAACAAATAAGAGTATGATATGAAATCAAAAAATAATTAAGTAGGATGATGAAAACAAATCAAAACAAAATTACCTACTAACCTACCATTACCAAATGGAGCATTTCTTGGATGCTCCATTTGCCGAGGTGGTAGGAAAGGCCCTTTCCATTGTCATGAGGCAAAGATTGACTATCTGTTCACCATTTGAGTCGTCGTCCGATGATTCGCTCTCGGAACTACTATTAGTGGCCTTGATTGTCTTCTTTTTGTGTTTTTCCTCCTTGGGTGACTTCTTTCCCGATTTTTCTTTCTTTAGAAACTTTGCAAATTTTCGGGTGATCTTTGTTATTTCCTCATCCTCATCACTCTCAACAGCTTTCCTCTTTTTCTTTGAGCTTGAGGATTTTAAAGCCATGTCTCCCTTTTTGGCCTCTTTCACTTCCAATTTCTTGTCTTCACTTTTGAAGACGGCCAATTCCATTTCATGAGTTATGAGAGAACCCATGAGTTGTTCCAAGGAAAGTGTTGAAAGCTCCTTTGCTTCACGAACCGCCATGACCTTTGGTTGCCAATCCTTTGGTAAAGACCTAAGCACTTTCTCAATCATTTCTTCATTAATATAAACTTTACCAAGGTTTTTCAAGTTATTAATAAGAATGGTAAAACGAGAAAACATATCTCCAATAGATTCATATGGCAACATTTTAAACATTTCATAAGTTTGAACAAGCAAATTGATTTTAGACTTTTTAACTTGGCTTGTTCCCTCATGAGCATTTTCAAGTTTATCCCAAATTTCTTTTGCGGATTCGCAAGATGAAATTCTATTATATTCATTTGGGTCTAAACCACAATATAATAAATTCATTGCCGTAGCATTAATTTTTATGAGTTTCTTATCGGCATTATTATATTCATCTACCGTCTTTGGAATAGAAAAACTATTTTCAATTTTTGTAGGTAGATGAGGCCCTTTGACCACGATTTGCCATAAATCAAAATCTTGAGAAATCATATAGATTCTCATTCTATTTTTCCAATAGTCATAGTTTGAGCCATTAAAACATGGTGGTCTTAATGTTGATTGACCCTCACAATAATAAATGCAAGAAGAGTCGGTTTCCATTGGATCTTATCTCTAGATTTTCAAAAATCTTTTGAAAGAGAAGAGCCGAGGCTTTGACACCAATTGTTGGCCCAAATGTGGAAACTTTAGAGGGGGGGTGAAAAAGGTTTTAGCGGAAATTAACCTTTTAAAAACTTAATAGCAAATTAAACACAATCACAAACAATTATCTAAAGAGATAAGGGAAGAGATACTTGCAAACCAATTTTTTAAGTGGTTCGGCAATCGCACCCCGTGGCCTACGTCCACCCCTCAAGAACACCTCTTGAGGATTCCTTTACTCCGATCTACTTCATGGGTGTAGACCAAACCGTTCCCGGAGCACTTACGGGTGTGCACCAAACTATTACAAGAGCCTTCAATCTCTCCCAAAGAAGAACACCTCTTCTTTGCACACAAGGGTTACTAACCCTCACTATTTACAATTGATTTGAATACAAATTGAAACTCTCTATATAGAGTAGATAATACAAATAAAGCTCACTACAATTTTGCTCTCTCAAGAAATACAAATGAAAGATTTGAGCAAATTGATAAACTCACACAACTAGGGCTCAAATGATAATGTTTAAAGATCAAAGAGATGTGTGATCAATACTATGTTTTCCAATCAAAATCTCAACCCCAAATAGCTTGGGAAAACATGTATTTATAGGCCTTGGAAGATTATAGCCGTTGGTGGCAAGTTTGGTAATTAAAAGCCCCTCTATAAACTAACCGTTATTGCCTTTCAGGTCGATTCAGTCGACTGGACCTTGAAGCAGTCGACTGGGCCTTGAAGCAGTCAACTGAGATGTGTTTATAGAGGGTTCTGTTTGCATTCTGCTTACTTCAGTTGACTGCATCGGGCCTTCAGTCGACTGCCCCTCCCTGTTTGATAGCCAGACACATCTCCACTAAAATGGCCATAACTTCCTCTATAAAACTCGGATTTGCGATTCGTTTGATGTTTTGGAAACTAGATTCAAATACCTTTCCAACCATATAAGATTAAACATTTAATTATTTTCCAATTGGTTGGGGCAATGCTTTAAAGATGACCCACTTAAAACATATTTCCAAAACTTTAACTTTTAGAGTTTATTTGAGCCCCTATGAGTGTGAGATCAAGATGCCTTACAATGATGGTCCTAGACTTCAACCAAGGATGAAATATCTTCAAGTCTTCAAGCTTGATCCTTGTTGAGCTCCTTGTAATCTTGATCTACATCAATTAAATCTCATGCACACAAAGATGTTAAAATATTGATACAATATTAATACATGAGATTGTATATGAGTATAAAAATGACTATGATAATAACAAGGAATGAAACAATATGAATCATGTAATTATCATAGCATATTTGACATCATCAAAATATAATTAAATATGTCTTAATATACCTTAAGGCTAACAACATTGACCTCCTTTAAGGTTTGATATAATAACAACTAGCCTCATTAATTTGATAAAAAGTCAAGGACTTCCCTTGAATTTTGTAACATTAGTAAATACTAGCTCCATTTAAATTTAGACAAACTAACATGATATTAGTTTTTAAAAAAAGTAACTGACATGCCATTTTTTTTATAGCTTATTAAATTTGTTTCAAGAAAATCTTACTACTAGTTTCAACCCACGCTCCACTTGTTTTGACGTAAAATATTTTACATCAAAAAATATTTTTCATGAAAAACATTCTCAATGAACGTATTTTTTTCCTTATGTTTTCCTGTGTTTGGCTAAAATACTAAAAACATTTCTCGAAAAAATCAAAATTTTATATTTTGACTTATGTTTGCACATCATATCTTGCTGAAAACATATCTCCAAATTATCAGGATTAAGCCCACAGGCTCCACCTTTTCTCTATGTCTTCTTCTCTCTATAATATATGTGTGTGTATGTGTATATATATATATTCAAACCCCCATGATATCTTATTTTGACGGAGAGAGTTCATTTTTAGAGTAATGTTATGCTTTCCAAAAAAAAAAATCAATACTATTTTCCAACACATGTGGCAGTGGGCCTAGTTGATTTTAATTGGTTAAGGTTGAAGCGGTTCCAACGTCATTATTAAAGATGATCCCACTATATATCACATGTGTTGAGAAACACTTTTTGGAATATTTTTTTTTAGAAAGGATAACATTATTCTTTTTTATATTATAACTATAACTGTTTTGTGCAAATATTATTCTTATAATATATAATATATATATATATATATATGTATATAATATATTTAGGGTGGGGCTAAATACACTACTGTTTTTGCTAAATATACCACATTCATTCACAAATTTTTTATTTTTTAACATTACAGGGTGGTGTATTTAGCAAAATAGGTGGTGCATTTAGTCTCACCCTATATTTATTGTGCAAATACTATTTTTTATCATAATTTAGAGTAATACTAACTACACCTAAAATTCTATAATTTATTATATGTATAACGTATACATTGTGTGAAGTTAAAAAAAAGGTTCAAGTGATATGGGGCCCGTAGGGCCGGCCCTAGGCATAGGCGACGTAGGCGGTCGCCTAGGGCCCCTAATTTTGGTGTTTAATTACGGCCCCAAATTGAACAAGGAAAATTATAAGGTCCCAATTTTGAAACAGACCACTCCCACAGTTTAGAAAAAATAATTAAATAAAATATTGGCCCAACTGTAATCCAACATGTACACCCTAAACATTTGTCCCAATTCATTTTCATCACATCTCGTAGTTTAGCCAAACTTTATAGATTTCAATCAACAATCATCCCTTATTACTATTAGGCTTTATTTGGTTCATGGATTTAGTGAGGGAGAGAAAAGAAGAAAGAAAATCGAAAAAGAAAACTAGTTCTCTGGTATTTTCCCTTGTGTTTCATCCATGATTAATCTATACTATTATATATATAGCTAAAATAATGGGTACCAAAATTTATTTTCAAAGTTGTCATATTTACATTAAAACCATTGTTCATTCTCTTCCATTAATTATATATAAGGGTACCCAATTGTCAAATCCTATAAATGGCAACAAAAAAAAAAACTACGTGAGATAATGGGTGGGGTAGTTAACCCCGTAAAAAAAAACCCACCTCTCTCTCTCTCTCATCTAAGTGTTAGTCTCACATGCATAAATAACTAGATTATCTCTTTCTCTCAATTTTCTTTCTCAAGCCAAACAGAATCCTCTATGACTCTTGGTGGAATTTTTGTGATTTAGTGTCAAATTGAATATTGCACACTTGTGTGCGTGACCGCTAGTAATATCAAAAACTAATAATATTTAAAATATGAGCAATGCTATGCTTATCAAATTTTATATACTAATTGGTTCTCAAACACGTCGTAGTAGGCACGCCTGATTTTGATTGGAGGATGTTGAAGTCCTCCCACCCACCATTATTGAAGGTGATCCTGCCGCCACATGTATTTAGAAACCATTTGAGATACAAAATTTGGGAAGCATAACATTACTCTTTCCTTCCTATTTTTCATAAGTTTCCGTATAAAATAACAAAAAGTGTTTTTCTTACCAACACCAAATCTCACAACTTTTAAAACGATGGTAAAACATCACAGGAAAAAAAATTATAAAATTTTTAATGCAGAAAATATTACCTCAAAAAATAGGTAAATGATTCAAGAAAAATAAAATAAAAAAAAGCCTCAGAATCACTGCCGTGAACTCCCGTATTGGTCCGTTACAAAGGGGCCTCACTTGAAGAGCTCGCCTAGCACCCCCAAATATTCAGGCCCGGTCCCTGTATGGGGGTCGGGCCAAAAGGCAATAAGGTGAGGTTTTGTTAATTTTGTTTTGATAAGTTGCTTCACAGGCTCCAACACAGAAGTTAACGTTTGAATTTTTTACCCGAAGCTTCAAATTGGGGGGAATATATCCCTGACCCGTCATTATTTCAACTTATCTCCCAAACCCATCACTTTCTTAGAACTCGCTACTTCAACTAGCGACTTCAGGTCCACACATTCTAACTAGAAGTCGCAACTTCAAATAACAACTTCAGTTAACACAAAAATCGATACTACAAATAGCGATTTCTTTTAAAGTAGAAATCGCTAGTTGAAGTAGCGATTTCGTTTTACCCGCATTTTATTATTCGTCTTCTTCCTTCAGTATACTCAGATCTCTGCTCTTTCTCTATATCTCTGTCTCTCTATCTTTCTCTCTGTACGATCTCTCTCATCTCCCACAGGTCTCTCTCTCTCTCTCTTTGCGATCTCTCTCTCTCTCTTTGCGATCTCTCTCTCTCTATCTATGCGATCTCTCAAGTGCCTCTCTCTCTCTCTCTATTGCACACACACACACACACACATAATGTATATGTACACACACAGACACATACACACACAGATACACAATGTTCATACACATACACATACACAATGTACATACACATAGATACAACACACATGGATACACAATACACACACACACACATACACAATGTATATACACACACATACACACTATACATACACACAGATACACAATACAAACACACATACACAATGTATAGAATTGGATCAATTCGATTTCATTCTCCTTTTTTATCTAACTTTTATGAAAATTAATATCATGTTAGTTATACTAAAAATTATGCATTTGAAGGTAGTTTCGAATTTTTCAATTTTAGGGCTTTTTTGAGAATGTATAAAATAGGATCAATTACCTTTCATTGTCAAATTCAATCGAATTTTTGTAAAAATCAGCATCTCGTTCGTTTGACACAAAAAATTACTTTTAGGTGATTTTAGAACGGTTCTTACTAGTTTAATAAAGATTCTATTTTAAGGTAATTATTTAACCGTTTCTTATTGGAAACATTTCGAAATTGCTAGTTCTATATGTACATTTGCTTTGAAAATTGATTATCGGACTTCAAATTATGGAAGCATTTTTTTAAAAATCTTCAAAGTTAATTGGAAGTTAGACTAATGTTTTTGTTTTTGACATTTTTTAAAACACTTCGAAATTGCCAGTTCTGTGTGCACAAATGTTCTTTCAGTTCAAATCACAATTTCATTATTCCTAGATTTTGTTTTTTGAAGTCTTAAACCATATGTTCCGACATAGAAATATGCATTCAATAAAATGTTTGAGCAAAATAAGAACTTGAATCAATTTATAAACTATTTTGAGACTGTGAGCGGGGTGGGAGCGAGGTTCTAACACTTTCTGACAATCTTCTTAGTAAGAAACGTGGAATCGTGAGTCTGAGGTGGGTGCGTAATCACTTTAGAAGTTTCCTGCTTCTAAGGACTTTAGATTAATTTCAAAAGTAGATTCTTTGAGTACAAATTATAGAGGAAGTGTTTTCGATTTTATAAATGGGAAGGTACATTGGTCCTTGTATTTAATTACCATAAATTACATACACTTGATTTTGCAAATGTGAAGGTATTAAAATGGCAAGTGTTGTGACTATAATGCTGTATTGGGGGGGAACATGTGCATTAGAGCGGATGGTCTATATTACGATAGTAACTGTAGAAGTTTCATTCGCAAGAGAACGGACGCTCAATACACTGAACTTGTTAGAAACGTCTGCAAGAAAATGGGGGTTCATCAGAAAAGTGTTCGTTTGAAGTTCACTTATAGATTTTCGTCAGTTCTTGGATATCAAGTTTCCAAGTTTATACCTGAAGTAATTGATGACGAAAATCTACAAGTAATACTAGAAACAGCATCTACCAATGCAGCTATAAACTCTATGGATCTATATGTCGAGACAAAGAATCTTCCCGAGGCCCATCAAACATTAGATGACTGGATTGAGCCGTACACCTCTCTGTTGACACGAGAAGGAGAAAGCTCAAACCCGTTTGTACAGGGGTTATTGCTTTCCATGTGTACACAACATGTGGATTGCTCAAATCCATTGCAAGACAGTCAAACTGAATACAGGAGTCCGATGCAAGACATTATTTCAGAACGGCCAATTCATGTGCAGTTCGATTCAGATGATTGCGGATATGGTCATGATTGGGCACACAGAGGGATGGGCACCAACTTGACTCCGAAAAACTTGGATAAAGAAGATGTGCATGTGGACGAGTATACTATGGGGGATGAGGAAGACAATGTTATCGAAGATATTGAGTCGACTGCCCAAATAAATCCTGAAAATGCTTTATATGAGCCTCGTTCATCAACTTTTACATCCTTTGACTTGGGCATCCATACTAGAGAGGCATGTTATGCTTCAAACATTGAGGGTAGGCAATGGAACCCATATCGAGATGAGTTGGTCAAGGGTATGATGTTCAAAACCAAAGATGATCTTCAGAGATTTGTGGAGTTGTACTCGATAAGAATACATCAACGGTACACGGTGGATCAAACCAGTCTGGATTGTTGGCCGTTAAAATGTGTATTGGTGACACAAGGTTACAAGTGGTAGCTACGGGCAAGGTTAAAATGACATGGGATGTTTGAAGTCATAAAGGTTGAGCAAAGCCACACTTGTATGTCCCCTACGATGAACCTTGGTTAGAGAAATCTAAATGTTTAGCTAGTGGCTAGGGACATAATGCCAATGATTAAGGAGGACGCATCTATTAACATCGCAACGATATTGAAAAGGTGAAAGATAAGTATTTGTACACCGTCTCATACAAGAAGGCGTGGAATGCGAAACCAAAAGCCATTGGAATGATATTTGGGGATTGGTGTACATCATACACAAAATTACCCAAGTTCATGGCTGTAATTCAACAGTATAATCCTGAAATGGTTGTAAAATGGTTCTATGTGAACGGTGGTAGTGCGACTGTAAAGAACTTTGAAAGAGTATTTTGGGCATTTAAGGTGTCCATTGATGGGTTCAAACACTGTCGGCCCGTCATAAGTATTGACGTCACATTCTTGTATAGGAAATATAAGGGCAAATTACTAATCGCTAAGGGAACAGATGGAAACAATCAAAATTTTCCTTTAGCATTTGCCATCGTTGACGAGGAAAAAGCTGAAACATGGACATGGTTTCTGAAATTGCTAAGAGACTACGTTGTGTCTGGCAGAGAAGGTATTTGTTTGATATCTGATTAACATAGAGAGGCATCCTATCTGCCGTGAATGAGCATGATGTAGGGTTTAAGGAGCCCGATGGGTATCATCCCTATTGCCTCCGGCATGTGCAGAGTAATTTTGCCACAAAGTTTAAAAATGCATACCTAAAGAAACTTGTGTGGAATGCTGGGAGTACCCACCAAGTCCGTAAATTTAATAGGTTCATGGAAGAGATTAAGAACGTTGATCCAAAGGCGTGGGAGTATCTTGATGCAATTTCTGCTGCAAAATGGACCATTGCCCACGACGGGGGACGACGGTACGGTATGCGAACAACCAACATCTCAGAGGTGTTTAATGGTGTACTCAAGAAATCTAGGCATCTTTCTATCACCGCTTGTGTTAAAAAGGTCTTTTTCCATGTTGCTCAGTACTTTAGCGAGCGACGTCAACTTGCTGAGGAAGCCATCAGGGAAGGTTTTACCTTCACCTCAAAAGCAATTTGCAGATTGTTGAAATTAGAAGGCAAGATTAGTAGGTACAACCTTGAGATTTTTCATTCTAGGAATGGGTACGCGCAGGTCAAGAAAGGTGGAGCATCAGGTTCTAGTCAAATTGTGAACAAATCTGACAGGACTTGCAGTTGTGGAAAATAGGATATATATAAAATTCCATGTACTCACGCATTGGTAGTTCTATCTAACTTTAGAACTTCATATAAAAATTACGTTCGTCAATGTTACGTAATTGACTCATACAACCAGTCTTGGCCACCCCAGTATTACCCAATCCATCACAAAGATTACTAGAACCCACCTTCTGGTCCTACAATTGTGGCGAATCCTGCTATGCTTCGAGGTAAGGGCCGACCACGATCACTCGCATAACAAATGAGATGGATTTGAGAGAGGGGGAGGGGGAAGGGGGATAGGGCTACTTATCAATGTGGAATATGCCATCAACAAGGCCATGACAGGAGGCAATTCCCCCAACAACGCAGTCAAGTTGGGTCATCTAATGCAGTATAATATTCAGTGTTGTGTTTGAGCGATGTGCTTTGTAATATGTACTTGCTTGTTGTGACTATGTAATGTGCAATTGGAAATGAAAACTTTATTTAGTACAAACTCCTTTTATAACCACTACAAACTTCGTAGTTAACTAGTACAAACTTAGTAAACAAACTTCTTAGTAAACAAAGTCCTTGGATAACTAATACAAACATCCAAGTAAACAACAATTGTGCGTTCAATGCTTCAACCTCCGTAGAATTTCCTCAGTATTGTTCCTCGCTTCATTTCCAGATGAGTTGGCAACATTTGATGGGCCCACACCACTTTCATTTGTCGAGCCAGTGACCGATAGCGGTTTAAAGAAATAACAACATCTATGATAGCGGTAATGTGTAGAGCAACTCAACGATGTTGCAGTACCGTCATAGCTTTTCTACACGTATAATTCATGAAAACAATTTTTATAAGATACAAATCATCATAATAATTGAAATGGAAGCGATGAGAGGTTTTGGTTCTAACCTTAGCACACCATTCATACCAAGTTTGGTCAGGAACTTCTAGCCAGCTTTGTTCAGTAAAACGAACACCTCTCATCGTTAACAACTCCTGAAGGAGTTCATGTTCCTTCTGCCAGCTCCAAACCTGAGTCACAATGGCATCATCTGGAAGATCACATCTAGGGATTGTCTCAGCAAAGATGGTTTGCAAAGCTTCGAAAGCAACATATTTAAATAAACAATCTTCATGTTTCCATTTTGGAGTAGGAGTGCTTCTAGTAGAACACCCTTCTCTTCAATACTCAGTATCCTTTTTTTCAAAAAAAATGTGGGTGGTACGTAGGTGTATACTTGTTTTCCATACTAAAAAATAATGCAGTGAAGAAGAAGAAGAAAAAGAAGGAGAAGAAGGAATTCTTGGTATATCACATTGAATCTTAAAACCACAGTATATATAAACCATGGAATGCCTGGGACAAGTCACTGGGTCTGACAACCTAGTAGTTGATGCAACAATTCACGAGTCTGATGCCCAGTAGTTGAGGCGACAAGTCACTAGGTCTGACGCCCAACAGTTGATGCGACAAGTCACTACTTCTGACAACATTTCCAGTTGATGCGATAATTCACTGGGTCTAACGCCCAGCAGTTGATGCGACAAGTCACTGCTTTAAATTTTGTTTCCACCATGTAGTTTAACATATTTAACTCTTGTTTAATATCATGTTGTTGCTTCATTAAATTTACTCGTGATTTTGTTGACTAACCATCATGTTTAAACAGCCTGCTTACCATGGATGTACACCCTGGCCCTGAGGATCCCTCAGTACTATCACTATAGGACGCATATCGGTCATCCGCCATCTGGATTGGTGAGATCTTGAGTGAGCTTTATTGTCGGCACTCTGAGGTTGTTTTACGGTGAGATCCTGATCCAGATCAGCGCATACTAGATTACATCAGATAGATCGGGTTCTACGGTACATATAGACTCGGATTTATACAGTATGATTGGGGTTTGATCACTTCCCTAGTTGAGAGGTGGCATGTTGAGACACACATGTTTCACCTACCTATCGGCGAGACCACGATCACGCTGCAGGACGTCGGCATTCTATTGGGCCTACCGGTCGATGGCCATGCAGTTACCGATATTGATGTGTCACGCTCCAAGGAAAAGTGGTAGGAGCTATGTCAGGAGTTGCTCGATTTCACGCCACCCCTAGCCACTATCTCTGGATATTCACTATAACTGACTACGATACGGGACCATTTCACACCCCAAATCGCCCAGTATGCCGATGATACAACTATTTAGCAGATGGCTCGATATTATTATATGATGTTGATAGGAGGGTCGTTGTTCCCAGATTAGTCTGGGAACAAGGTTAGCCTTATATATCTACCACATCTACGGCACTTTGATGCTGGCTACAACTGGGGTAGTGCAGCATTGGCATATCTGTACCGTGAGTTGTGTGCTGCATCTCATCGTACCGTAGCTGAGATATTTGGCCTGCTTATACTTTTACAGGTTAAATGTTATGTCAATTCTGTGAATTACGCATATTTTACGATTGTTCAGTCTATCATAAATAACTTAACTCAATTATTATCAATCGCAGCTTTGGGCATGGGAGAGATTGACCCATATCTGACCATTCCCCTTACCAGCAGCTGTACCAGAGGATGGTCCATTGGGTTGTAGGTATACCTACATTGTTTTATACATTATTTTTATTCATTACTCGTACATTCATTTAAGTGCTAACAATTTTGTCATTACTTTAGGTGGTTGACCCGATTCTCAGTTCGGGATGTGCCTACTCATGTCCAGTGTTACTTTCGGGACCAGATGAGGCCCGAGCAGGTAAATAATGACAGAGTTAAACCATGATTTGCATTATTGTTCAAATTGCTAATTTTTTTATATATTGTTTCGTAGATGATTTGGCAGCTGTACAGTGCTGAGCTAGTCGCTTCGTTACCTTAGTACTGTTGGGCTGGGCAGGGCACATGGATGGCCAGATGTCTGTTGATCATATACGCCGTGGTTGAGTGGCATCATCCCGACAGAGTGATGAGACAGTTCGGGATGAGGCATGTAGTCCCAGAGCCATGTAACACTATGACGACATTACATTGCATTGATCGATGTGGTCATGCGAATACCGACTGGAGTCACTTTTATAGGGAGTATGTTGAGCTCTGGGACCATTGGTTGTAGCATGTGATTATAGGTATTTCAGATGCAGCTCAGATGCTTGCCTCAGACCCATATATGAGATGGTATAGCCGCATTACACGTAGACTGATTGGACCAGTTAGAGATCTACTCATTGTTGGCTTCCAGCCAGTCGGTACGATTCATGGAGTTCTGGTGAGATGTTTTCCTTATCACACAACATATACAATTTCCATCCTACACATAAAATAACTTCACTTAATTAAACTTCACATTATTTTTTAGGAGGATGGTGTGACTCATGTGTATGAGGTTGCACGATCAGTGTTGGCTGGATTAGTAGGAGGCGGCCCTCATTCCGTCCCCTCTAGAGGTGATGGAGGCATTAGAGGAGATTCGTACTATTAGTGAGCATTCATTACAGGTTGTTCATGAGGACCGACGTTTAGGAGGGGCTGTTCTATCTTCTACAACATTCGTGCCCCGCGTCTCAAAGCCTCAACCTCAGCCTCAGCCTCAGACACAGCCACAGCCATATCCTCAGCCCCAGCCTCAGCCTCAGACGCATCCTTATCCTTAGACGCATCCTCATTCTTAGCCTCAGGCTCAGTCTCAGGAGCAGGTAGACCTATCTACACACTCTGAGTCTGAGCCACATACACCACATGATCAGGGTCCTACTGTGTATGCATATGATGATACGGCTGACGTTTATAGGCCTTTCACTCCAGGGGGTCTGAGTTTCGTATATCTCCGGTCCGTGACTTCTCCATCCCACAGTACACATATACAGATGCACCATTGTCATCGTCGATCCAGCCACCACATCCATCTTCAAAGTTCGAGGCGATCGTGGTGATGGTCGAGAGTTTGACGCAGGTAGAGATGGAGGAGATGCAGGTGGAGGCGAGAGAGATGACTGGACATGATTGTGGATACCGGCATTTGGGCCCACTTTTATTTTTTTAAACAATTTCTTAGTCAAATTTCAAATTCAAATCCGAGTCGCCACTTAATTTTTTAAAAAGGAAATTAAGAAACCATTTTGAAAGCAAATTGATCTTTTGTGAACCCAAAAATAATCTGGGTCTGGGTCTGGGGATTATGGAATGAAAGGGGAAGGAGCCCGACGGACTAAAACACCCCCTTTTATCCTATCTCGTGATAAGCCTCTACTCATCAACCTATTTAATTGAATTAATAATCTAAGCATGCCCTCAACTAATATATAGATATAAGTATACATATCACAAGCATGTCAAAAAGGGTGCAAAATTGTTAACGATAAAATATCACTCATAAGCCACATAATTCAAGTAGCAAGCAAAATAATGTGGAAGTAGGGAACTAGAGAACTTACCCGGGATCCAACCGCAAAATGGGAAACGTGCAATGCATACAAAGAATAGAAATCCTAGGAAAAATGTCTCTAATCACATATACACATAAGGCAAGACCTAAGCTCAGGTGTCGCGCATGGAGTCGAAAATTAATAAAATCAATAAATGAAATAAACTAGAGAAGAGATGAGAAGTCATACCTCCAAAGTGCTACAAAACAAGGGTTAGTCCACATGCTTCACATAAAAATATGACATCAAATAATCAATCCTAAATCTCTAGCTTAGATCTATCAAGCATGGAAAGAATTGACAAAACTATGAATTCCTTTTGATTAGTTAGAGCCATAGCATCTCTATAGATATATAAGTCTCAACTAAGAGCCAATGTGATGTCCATATAGGGGTGCTATAATCCCGACATGATCATAAGGAATCCAGGGTTATGTTCAATTTTGTTCAACTCAGTCCAACTTTATCCAATAACTAGTTCTAATCATAAGCATCAATGTACATGAATGAATGAATGAATGAATATGAACAAGAATGAGATATGAATTTATTCACAAATTTGGTTCACTTAGCCTCTGGATTTAAGCTAAATTATCATTATTCAAAACATGATTTGGGTCCCAAGGCATTAGGAAGCCATTTAAGTTAAAATCAATGAGACAAGACAAAAACAGTGACTGTTTTTCCTAAATTACAGAGAGCAGACCAGATTTTAAAAGGTAGAAAAACCATACTTCCATCGGTTGGATCTTAATGATTGTTGGATATGATATGCCTTTGTGAGTCTAGTTTCTAACCCAAAAAGAAAATCAAGGTTTGAACAGTTAGATCTCTGGGAATGTGGAAAACACTAGACATCACTCAGGAATCTGCAACTCTCTGTCCAGAGATCTTGTACGATTTTCTAAAAATAGCAAAAAAATGAGAAACACTTAGATCTTTTTAGGGTATCTTCCTAACACATTGAAATACTTATAAGAAATTATTTTGGGTCAAGAAAGATCAATTAAGGTTCTAATTTATTAATTTTAAAACGGGTTTACTGTTCTGGAATTTTGGACAGAGAATTACTTGTTTTGAAATCACAAGACCAAACCATCTTAGACATGGAATTTCATCAAAAAAAAAAATCACAGAGGTACTTAAATGGGTAATGAACACCCTCCAATTGGTCTCATCCAATTTCCAATGAACCATGATTTTATAAAAATCTTTGATCACAGTTGGTTTATGGATTCACTGCACCTTTGTTAAATTGATGTTCATATTTCGAATAAAACTTGATCCATGATTCTAGAGAGAACTAGGATCAAGTATGATTATGATCATTGGAGTAAATAATGAAACATGAAGAGATTCATAGATTTAGCCTTAATGGATTTCCATCATAGATCTCATAGCAAGAGGATCCTAAGGTCTTACTCAATCTTATGAACTCGTGAATATTCAAGTTCCCTAGATTTCAACAAACAAACTATAAAAACTTATATCTAAATCCTCTCTCAAACATATGATCCTTGAGGAAATTAGAACTATGATATACTATTCTCCTCTCAAATTAATGGTCCTTGGAGACTCAATGAGACCCAAATCTACTCAAATCTCTATGGAATATAGTATGGATTCCATAAGATTCCTAGTAGGGAGATCCAAATCATGAGCTAAGACTTGAACCCGATCAACTATGTGTAGATATGACCATGATCAATCTTAATCCCCATATAAATCATAGGATCATAAGGGACTAGAGGATCAAACTCAAAGAGATCTAATGAGATATTGAAGATCTCATAGAACCTATGAGAAGAGTATAAACAAAAAAATTGAAATCAAAGGTTATTTGAAAATTTCAAGTCAAAACTCTTTTAATCTTAAATCCAAAGCTCTATTTAGACCCAAATCAATGAAAATAACACATGATCATTCAATAACAAATTCTATGTAGTGTGTGATGAAATGAGGCAAGAAGAGAGGTTTTGAAAATGTGTAAAAATCCTAGATCTATGAATTTGTGATTGAATTATGTAGAACAAGTATGGAATAAGGATTTAACCTCTAGATGTTCTCAGGATTTGATTGATTTGGAGAGATCCAAGCCTTACAAGCATTACTCTTCTTCTTCTTCCTTAAGGCTTCAAGGTTCTTCAATGGAGATTTGAGGAATTGTGTGAATTGGGTAGGATTTCTATAGGGTTTTGGGTTTCTCTCTCTATATTTCTCTAAGAACAAACTTCATCTTCAAAATTCAGCCTCTCTTTCTAAGATTCAAGTCTCATCTTCCTAGATTCAAGTCTCCAACATCTCAAAATGAGAGAAAATGAGATTTTTATAGACTTTCATTATCTTAGGGGCTAAGATAAGGGTAGATAGGTCAATTAGAGAGGGTAGGAGCATGGTTTGCATGACCTAGGAGTAGTAAACACGTACACAAAAAATGGCATCGTTTGGTGCATTCATTTTATCAAAGATTGAAAAGGATTTTTGGCTTAAAAATGCAAACAAGCCCAGGCCGGCACTCAATGAAGATGGAACAGTACTCGCTGAGTGCCGAACGACATTCAATGAGGGCCGCTGCAGCATGATTGCCGTTCGGGCACTTTGAGTGCCGCTGCACAGCAGTTCAGCACTATTCACAACAATTCAGCACCTTAATTTCATTTCATGTAAATGTCGTTTAATTTATGTATTTACTTTAGACATCAAATGTAATTAAGGAAATACCCCCCATTTGGATTCAAAAAAAATATCCAAAATATCAAAATCCTTAAGGAAAAAAAAGTCAACTCTCCCTCCGAAGGCAAAATTTCCAATTCCTGCACAATTCTTCTTAAAGACCTTTCGATTTCTCCATGTTCCCTTTCATTTAAAAATTCTTAAAAATCATTTCTAGCATAAGGGAGACCCAATGAACAATTACCAGGACTTTTATCTTGAAATTCGAAAATCTTACGATTGACTTTCTTTTGACCCGTTGACTTTTCACTTGGTCAACTGTTGACTTTTTCTTTCTGGGGTTCATACTGAATTCCTCTCCTTTTGAAAATGGTTTTAAGATGCTCCGAGAACATTTTCGTGTTCCTATACGTGTTCAAAACTCATGGTTCACAAGGTGACGGGTAGATGAGAATTTTGGTCTTTTGGCTTAAAAGGGTGATTTTGAACCGAGATTCTTCTAGGAAGAGAGTCAGATTGCTTGTAAGAGTCTCGATTCCGTTGAGACATATTCATCATTGATCTCCAGAGGTAAATCCCCCTAAGTTTAATAGTTCGGTCAAAATTGGGGTGTCTACAATGATACCCCGATGGCAGAGACACATGATGAGGGTTTGACACAGGCCGGGTCTCAAGATGACCTCCGATACGTACAGTTTATGCTAGGGGTAGAGGTCGTCATGCCCAAAGAAGGGTATTGCAGGTCATCCAGCCGCATGAGGAGGTTCCACTACTGGATGATCCGCCACAGGAAGAGGGTAGACCTAAGAGAACGAAGAAGGTTCCGTGGTGTGGGACACATTATAAACAAAGATAGTCCATAGGATCCACAACATTTTGTTTTTTGATGTATTATAAACAAATAATTGCACTTTTATATATATATATATATATAATTTTGTGGTATTGTGTACATCTATATCTCTCCCACTATCTCTCTATCTCTCCCCCTCACTCTCCCACTATCTCTCCCCCCCTCAAACTCTCTCTATTTCTCTCTTTCTCTCTATCCCACTCTCTCTATCTCTCTCCCACCTATCTCTCTCTTTCTATCTCTATCTCACTCGCTCTCTCTCTCTCCCACTATCTTTCTATATCTCTCCCACCTATCTCTCTCTTTCTATCCCACTATCTCTCTATATCTTTCCCACCTATCTCTCTCTTTCTATCCCACATCTCTCTATATCTCTCCTCTCTCTCGCACTCTCTCTCTATCCCACTATCTCTCTATATCTCTCCCATACACACTCTCTCTTTCTCTATCTCTCTCACACTCTCTCTTTATATATCTCCCACTCTCTCTCTCACTATCTCTCTCTCCCACTATCTCTCTTTATCTCTCCCACTCTCTCTCTCTATAACTCTCCCACTCTGTCCATCTCTCTCCCACTTTAGTGGATTGATTATGTTGGAGTATTATGCTTGGTGGTTGAATTCTGAAAATAAAAATATGTTGGTATTGGTCAATTGTAAGGGGCTGCTGCTAAAAATGGACTGCTGGGAAAAAAGTTGACGATAAAGTCGCTACTTCAAGTAGTGATTCTGCCTTAAAGTCGCTACTTCAAATAGCAGTTTCTGCCTTCACTAAAGTCGCTACTTCAAGTAGCGATTTTGAGTTGAATTGATTTGGTCTGAAGTTGCAATTTTAACTAACAAATTCTAGAAAAGTGATAAATTTAGGAAATAAGTCAAAACATGAACGAGTCAGGAATATATTCCCGCATTTTGAAACTTTGGGTAAAAAATTCATTAACATTTGGTTAGTTTTGGGTAAAGTGGTGTACATGTGGCAACATATTAGAAGAGAACGGGAGGACGTGGTAGCTTTTACTGAAGTTGGGTCCCACTTAAGTAGCCCAGAGAAAAGGCAAAGCAATTCCTTCGAATTTTTTACCCGAAGCTTCATAACCTGGGTAATATATCCCTGACCCGTCACTGTTTCAACTTATTTACCAAACCCATCACTTTTCCAGAAAGTCGCTACTCCAATTAACGACTTCAGACCAACTCAGTTCAGCCTGAAATCGCTATTTGAACTAGCAAATTTAGTGTAGCCAGAAGTCGCTACTTCAAGTAGTGTTTTCATTAGAACTCGCTACTTGAACTAGCAATTTCATCAGCAGCTAAATTCCCAGCAGTCTGTGACACATTTTAGCAGTAGCTCCCTGCTATATGTCCAACATAATTTTATTTTCATAATTGAACCACCAAGCATTACTAATCCAACATTATCAACATAATGTGGGAGAGAGATAGAGACATAGGTGCGAGAGAGATAGAGAGAGTGGGAGATAGAGATAGAAAGATAGAGGGAGAGTGAGTGGGAGAGAGTGGGAGTGAGATAGAGAGAGTGGGAGATAGAGATAGAGAGAGAGTGAGAGAGTGAGGAGGAGAGAGATAGAGAGAGATAGTGGGAGAGAGAGAGAGAGTGGGAGATGGAGAGAGATAGAGAGTGGGAGATAGAGACAGAGAGATAGAAAAAGAGTGAGGGGGAGAGAGATAGAGAGAGATAGTGGGAGAGATAGAGAGATGGAGAGAGAGAGTGAGGGGGAGAGAGATAGAGAGAGTGGGAGATAGAGAGAGAGTGAGGGGGAGAGAGAGATAGAGAGAGATAGTAGGAGAGAGAGAGTGGGAGAGATAGAGAGATGGAGAGAGAGTGAGGGGGAGAGAGAGACAGAGAGAGAGAGGGAGGGGGAGAGATAGAGAGAGATAGTGGGAGAAAGATATAGATGTATAGAAGAAAATACAATTATATGTATACAAATGTGTAATTGTTTGTTTATAATACATCAAAAAACAAAGGTGTAATTATTTGTGGATCATATGGACTATCTTTGTTTATAATGTGTCCCACACCACGGAACCTTCTTCGTTCTCTTAGGCCTACCCTCTTCCTGTGGTGGATCCTCCACTAGTGGAACCTCCTTACGTGGCTGGATGACCTGCGATACCCCTCTCCCTCTGCGGCCATGACGACCTCTACCCCTAGCATAAACTGAACGTATCGGAGGTCGTCGCTGAGACTCGGCCTGTGTCAAACCCTCATCCTGTGTCTCTACCATGGGGGTATCATGTCCAGTCGTCTCTCTCACCTCCACCTGCATCTCCTCCGCCTCTACCTACATCAAACTCTCCACCATCGTTACTATTGCCTCGAACTGTGAATCTGTATGTGGTAGCGGGATCGACAATGACGACGGTGCATCTGTATATGTGTACTGTGGGTGGAGATGTCACGGATCGGAGATATACGGAACTGAGAACCCCCTGGAGTGAAAGGCCTATAAACGTCGGCCGTATCATCATATGCATACACAGTAGGACCCTGATCATCTGGTGTATGTGGCTCAGACTCAGAGTGTATAGATGGGTCTGTTTGCTCCTGAGACTGAGGATGCGTCTGAGGATGAGGCTGTGGCTGTGGCTGAGGATACGTCTGAGGCTGAGGCTCTGAGATGCGGGGCACGAATACTGTGGAAGATGGAATAGCCCCGTCTAAACGTCGGTCCTCATGAACAGCCTATAATGAATGCTCACTAATCATACGAATCTCCTCTAATGCCGCCATCACCTCTGGAGGGACGGAATGAGGGCCGCCTACTGCTAAACTAACCAACACCGATCGTGCAATACACGAGTCACACCATCCTCCTGAAAAAAATGGAAAGTTTAATTAAGTATTCCACATTTTATGGCATGTGCAGGATGGAAAATTTATATGTTGTACGATAAGGAAAACATCTCACCAGAACGTCGCGAATCGTACCGACTGGCTGGAAGCCAACAGTCGGTGGATCTCTAACTGGTCTAATCAATCTACGTGTAATACGGTTATACCATCTCATATATGGGTCTGAGGCAAGCATCTGAGCTGCATCTGGAATACCTACCATAAAATGCTACAGCCGATGGTCCCAGAGCTCAACATACTCTCTATGAAAGTGACTCCAGTCGGTATTCGCATGACTACATCGATCAATGCGATGTAATGTCGTCATAGTATTACATGGCTCTGGGACTACCTGCCTCATCCTGAACTGTCTCATCACTCTGTCGGGGGTGATGCCACTCAACCACGGTGTACACGATCAACGGACATCTGGCCATCCATGTGCCCTGCCCAGCCCAGCCCGACAGTACTGAGGTAACGAAGCGACTAGCTCAGCATTGTACGGCTGCCAAATCATCTATGAAACAATATATAAAAAATTAGCTACTTGAACAATAATGCAAATGACGGTTTAACTCTGCACATTATTTACCTGCTCGGGCCTCATCTGGTCCAACTGGTCCCGAAAGTGACGCTGGACATGAGTAGGCACATCCCGAACTGAGAATCGGGTCAACCACCTAAAGTAATGACAAAATTGTTAGCACTTAAATGAATGTACGAGTAATGAATAAAAATAATGTATAAAACAATGTAAGTATACCTACAACCCAAATGGACCATCCTCTGGTACAGCTGCTGGTAAGGGGACTGGTCGGATATGGGTCAATCTCTCCCATGCCCAAAGCTGCAATTGATAATAATTGAGTTAAATTATTTATAATAGACTGAACAATCGTAAAATATGCGTAATTCACAGAATTGACATAACACATAACCTGTAAAAGTATAAGCAGGCCAGATATCTCAACTGCGGTACGATGAGATGCAACACACAACTCATAGTACAAATATGCCAATGCTGCACTACCCCAGCTATAGCCAGCATTAAAGTGTCGTAGATGTGGTAGATATATGAGGCTGACCTTGTTCCCAAACTTGTCTGGGAACAACGACCCTCCTATCAACATCATACAATAACATCGAGCCATCTGCTGAATAGTGGCGTCGTCGGCATCCTGGGCAATCTGGGGTGTGAAATGGTCCCGTATCGTAGTCAGTTATAGTGAAGATCCAGAGATAGTGGCTAGGGGTGGCATGAAACCGAGCAACTCCTAACATAGTTCCTGCTACTGCTCCTTGGAGCGTAACACATCAATACCGGTAACTGCACGACCATTGACCGGTAGGCCCAATAGAATGCTGACGTCCTGCAGCGTGATCGTGGTCTCGCCGACAGGTAGGTGAAACGTGTATGTCTCAACACGCCACCTCTCAACTAGGGCAGTGATCAAACCCCAATCATACTGTATAAATCCGAGTCTATATGTGTCGAAGAACCCGATCTGTCTGATGTAATCTAATATGCGCTGATCTGGATCAGGACCTCGCCGTAAACAGCCTCAGAGCGCCGGCAGTAAAGCTTACTCAAGATCTCACCATCCCAGATGGCGGATGACCGATGTGTGTCCTGTAATGACAGTACTGAGGGATCCTCAGGGCCAGCGTGTACGTCCATGGTAAGCAGGCTGTTCAAACATGATGGTTAGTCAACAAAACCACGAGTAAATTTAATGAAGTGACAACATTATATTAAACAAGAGTTAAATATGTTAAATTACGTGGTGTAAAAAAACTTAAAGCACTGACTTGTCACGTCAACTACTGGGCATCAGACCTAGTAAATTGTCGCATTAACTGGAAATGTTGACAGAAGCAGTGAGTAGTCGCGTCAACTACTGGGCATCAGATCCAGTGAATTGTTGCATCAACTGTAAATGTCGTCAGAAGCAGTGACTAGTCGCGTCAACTACTGGGCGTCAGACCCAGTGACTTATCCCAGGCATTCCATGGTCTATATATACTGTGGTTTTAATATTCAGTGTGATATCCCAAGCATTCCTTCTTATCCTTCTTCTTCTTCTTCACTGCATGATATTTTGAGTATGGCAAATAAGTGTACACCTACGTACCACCCACATTTTTTTGAAAGAAGGATACTGAGTATTGAAGAGAAGGGTGTTCTACTAGAAGCACTCATGGATTTTGCTACTCCAGAATGGAATCATGAAGATGGTTCATTTAAATATGTTGCTTTCAAAGCTTTGCAGACCGTCTTTGCTGAGACAATCCCTGGATGTGATCTTCCAGATGATGCCATTGCGACTCAGGTTTGGAGCTGGCAGAAGGAACATAAACTCCTTCAGGTGTTGTTAACGATGAGAGGTGTTCGTTTTACTGAACAAAGCTTGCTAGAAGTTCCTAACCAGACTTGGTATGAATGGTGTGCTAAGGTTAGAACCAAAACCTCTCATCGCTTCCATTTCAATGGTTATGATGATATGTATCTTATGAAAATTGTTTTCATGAATTATACGTGTAGAAAAGCTATGACAATACTGCAACATCGTTGAGGTACTCTGCACACTACCGCTATCATAGATGTTATATCTTTAAACCGCTACCGGTCACTAGCTCGACAAAAGAAAGTGGTGTGGGCCCGTCAAATGTTGCCAACTCAACTGGAAATGAAGTGAGGAACAACACTGAGGAAATTCTACGGAGTTTGAAGCGTTGACCGCACAATTGTTGTTTACTAGGATGTTTGTATTAGTTATCTCAGCTCTTTGTTTACTAAGGAGTTTGTTTACTAAGTTTGTACTAGTTAACTACGCAGTTTGTAGTGGTTATAAAAGGAGTTTGTACTAAATAAAGTTTTCATTTCCCATTGCACATTACATAGTCACAACAAGTAAGCACATATTACAAAGTACATCGCTCAAGCACAACACTGAAAATTATACTGCATTAGATGGCCCAGGTTGACTGCGTTGTTGGGGGCATCGTCTCTTGTCATGGCCTTGTTGATGGCATATTCGACATTGATAAGTAGCCCTACCCCCTCTCTCAAATCCATCTCATTTGTTATGCGGGTTGATCGTGGTCGGCCATTACCTCGAAGCATAGCAGGATTGTGCACAACTGTAGGACCAGAAGGTGGGTTCCAGTAATCTTTGTGATGGATTGGGAAAAACTGGGGTGCCCAACACTGGTTGTACGAGTCAATTGTGTAACATTGATGAACGTAATTTTGATATGAAGTTCTAAACTTAGCTAGAACTGCCAATGCGTGAGTACATGGCATTTTATATATATCCCAGTTTCCACAACTGCAAGTCCTGTTAGATATGTTCACAATTTGACTAGAACCCGATGCTCCCCCTTTGTTGACCTGTACGTACCCGTGCCCAGAATGAAAAATCTCGAGGTTGTACCTACCAATCTTGCCTTTTGATTTCAACAATCTGCACATTGCTTTTGGGGTGAAGGTAAAACCTTCCCTGATGGCTTCCTCAGCAAGTTCACGTCGCTCGCTAGAGTACTTAACAACACGAAAAAAGATCATTTCAACACAAGCGGTGATAGGAAGATGCCTAGATTTCTTGAGTACACCATTAAACACCTCTGAGATGTTGGTTGTTCGCATACCGTACCGTCGTCCCCCGTCGTGGGCAATGGTCCATTTTTCAGCGGGAATTGCATCAAGATACTCCCACGCCTTTGGATCAACCTTCTTAATCTCTTCCATGAACCCATTAAATTTACGGACTTGGTGGGTACTCCCAGCATTCCACACAAGTTTATTTAGGTATGCATTTTTAAACTTTGTGGCGAAATTACTCTGCACATGTCGGAGGCAATAGCGATGATACCCATCGGGCTCATGAAACCCTACATCATGCTCATTCACCGCAGAAAGGATGCCTCTATGTCGATTGGATATCAAACAAATGCCTTCTCTGCCAGGCACAACGTAGTCTCTTAGCAATTTCAGAAACCACATCCATGTTTCAGCTTTCTCCTCGTCAACGATGGCAAATGCTAAAGGAAAAATTTGATTGTTTGCATCTGTTCCCATAACGATCGGTAATTTGCCCTTATATTTCCCATACAAGAATGTGGCGTCGATACTTATGACGGGGCGACAGTGTTTGAACCCATCAATGGACGCCTTAAACGCCCAAAATACTCTTTCGAAGTTCTTTACAGTCGCACTACCACCGTTCACATAGAACCATTCAACAACCTTTCCAGGATTATACTGTTGAATTGCAGCCATGAACTTGGGCAATTCTGTGTATGATGTACACCAATCCCCAAATATCATTCCAATTGCTTTCTGTTTCGCATTCCATGCCTTCTTGTATGAGACGGTGTACAAATACTTATCTTTCACCTTTTGCAATAGCGCAACGATGTTAATAGATGCGTCCTCCTTAATCATTGGCATTATGTCCCTAGCCACTAGTCGAGCATTTAGATTTCTATGACCAAGGTTCATCGTAGGGGACATACAAGTGTGGCTTTGCTCAACCTTTATGACTTCAAACATCCCGTGTCGTTTCAACCTTGCCCGTAGTTGCCACTTGCAACCTTGTGACGCCAATTCACATTTCAACGACCAACGATCCGGACTGGTTTGATCCACTGTGTACTGTTGATGTGTTCTTATTTGAGTACAACTCCACAAATCTCTGAAGATCATCTTTGGTTTTGAACATCATACCCTTCACCAACTCGTCTCGATCTGGATTCCATTGCCTACCCTCAATGTTTGAAGCATAACATGCCTCTCCAGAATGGATGCCCAAGTCAAACGATGTAAACGTTGATGAACGAGGCTCATGCAAAGCATTTTCAGGATCTCTTTGGGCAGTCGGCTCAATATCTGCGATAACATCGTCTTCCTCATCCCCCCCAGTATAATCGTCTGCATGCACATCTTCTTCATCCGAGTTTTCTGGTGTCAAGTTGGTGTCCATCCCTATGTGTGCCCAATCATCACCATATCCGCAATCATCTGAATCGAACTGCACATGAATTGGCCGTTATGAAACAATGTCTTGCATCAGACTCTTGTAATCATTCTGACTGTTTGGCAATGCATTTGAGCAATCCACATGTTGTGTAGACATGGACGACAATAACCCCTGTACAAACGGGTTTGAGCTTTCGCCTTCTTGTGTCAACAGAGAGGTGTACGGCCCAATCCAGTCATCTAATGTTTGATGGGCCTCGGGAAGATTCTCTGTCTCGACATATAGATCCATAGAGTTTATAGCTGCATTGGTAGATGCTGTTTCTAGTATTACTTGCAGACTTTCGTCATCAATTACTTCAAACGGTATAAACATGGAAACCTGATATCCAAGAACTGACGGAAACCTACAAGTGAACTTCAAACGAACACTATTCTAATGAACCCCCATTTTCTTGCAAACGTTTCTAACAAGTTCAGTGTATTCAGCGTCCGTTCTCAGGCGAATGAAACTTCGACAGTGACTATCGTAGTATAGACCATCCGCTCCAATGCACATGTCCCCCCCCCAATACAACATTATAGTCACAACACTAGCCATTTTAATACCTTCACATTTGCAAATTCGAGTGTAAGTAATCAATGATAATTAAATACAAGGACTAATGTACCTTCCCATTTCTATGTATAAAGCAAATGTACATATAGTTGTGCTAAATTCTATGGTTTAAGATGGACTTATTCATTTATTTGTCCTACAAAGATGCCAGTTTAAACAAACAATATTTGTATAGTTCTCAAATTTTATCCCAGTTATGGTTTCGAACACATGTATCAATGGCACCGTGTTAGGTTTTAATAGGATCACCTGAATTTTGTTATCTAAGTTAATCCTGCTTGCAAATTGAAATAGTAATACAAATTTGGGGCCACAACACTAATCTTACTCAATTGTTGATAGATATACTTTTATCAACAACAAAAAAAATTAAAAAAATTTGTTAATAGATATACAGGGTCGTAGGCATATAGGTATGGCGACACATGCCTCCCCCTTAACCTTTTAAATATATTTGTTACTTAATAGTGGATGCATTTTTGCTCCTCTTCAATTTTTTTAATATGATCCTTATAACCTCAAAAATCTCATTTTTTTTAATTCTTAAACTGTCCTAATTTTCCCTCTCATGCATATCTTAGGTATATACTATTATGGCCTTATAAATAGTGTTTTTTTAAATAAAAAAAAAAATTACAACGAGATAACGAGAATTCGAACCTATACTTAAAAAGATGCAGAGAGAGTTGGAGCCAACTAACTCGGATAAGACCTTAGTCGTATAGATATCATTTTTTAGCATAAAAAATCTTTGTTTTGTAGGTAAAACTAGTATAAAATAAAAATAAAAAATTCTATGGTTTAAGATGGTGGAATTTACTAATAATCGAAATCTAGATTTGGACAGGTTACCCACTGGTGGTTTGGAAACTTTGTAAACTTTAGCGGATAAATCAATCGGCATAACTATAAATCAACGACTTTCAATTAATACTATGACCCTAACAATTTGAATGGAAATGTGTATCTGTATATATACATTGTCTCTGTGAATGTGTCTGTGTGGATGCATTATGTATCTGTGTGTGTGTATATGTATCTGTGTGTGTATGTGTATATGTATCTGTATTTGTATGTGTATCTGTGTGTAATATATATATACATTGTGTGTGTGTGCGTGTCTGCGTGTGTAATAACAGAGAGAGAGGGAGAGAGGCACTTGAGAGAGAGATCGCAGAAAGAGAGTGAGAGACCTCTGTGAGAGAGAGAACAGATATGGTATTGTGAGAGGGAAGAAGAAGAAGATGCGGTTTCAAGTAGCGGCTCTATTTGAAATCGCTAGTTCAAGTAGCGAGTTCTAATGAAAACGCTACTTAAAGTAGCGACTTCTGGCTACACTAAATTCGCTAGTTCAAATAGCGATTTCAGACTGAAATGAGTTGGTCTGAAGTTAGCGACTTCTAAAAAAGTGATGAATTTAAAAAATAAGTTGAAACAGTGATGAATTATGGATATATTACCGTGTTATGAAGCTTCGGGTAAAAAATTCCAATTCCTTCCATTCTTATTCCTTCTCCATCACGACCTTTCATTTCCACTGTACGTGTCACACACTGACTGACGCTGTCACTACTCACTCTCTCTCTCTCTCTCTCTCTCTCTCTCTCATCACAATGAACAGAACACCGTCGCAGTTCATTACCCGGAGAGCCGATTTTCCGGCGAATCTCCGGCCAGTTCGACCACCACACCAACAGTGGAAACCCATGTTCCAACCGAATCACCAGCAAGATCACCGCCCTCCGCGACCACCACCGCAACCACGTCCTCCGATCCCTCACCGCCCTAACTTCACCGTCGATCTTTGCTCCGACGATCAGTGCTTCAACCTGGCTCAAATTCAGTTTTTAATAAAAAACTGTAATTCAAAGGCCAAAAATTTCATCTCCATCTTAAACCCTACCTGTTCTGTGGCTGCGAGATTGTTTTTTCAGCAGTGGACCGACGCGCTCGAAGTGATGGTGCATTTGTGGCAAATTAAACTCGACGGCGGTCATTCTCTACGGCCATCGCTCCGGCCGTACGTTTTCGTGCCATCCGATTCGGAGGAACTCAACGATCGGCTCAAACCCCTATTTTCCAAACATGTTAAGGGTTTGATAGAAGGCGATTTGGTTCAGAAGTGGATGAAAAATTTGGGTTCTGTTTCTAATGAGATTGCGAGTGTTACTTCGTTGCTCCAGAAGCGGAACCACATATATGTCTGCAATGAGCTTTTGAAGAAGAGGACAGGACTTGTTTCTGAAAGGGATTTGATTGAGAAGAGGATTGAGGAATTTAAATGTGCAATGAAGTGTATACTTGATCATATTGAAGGGAGATTGGGGGAGGATTGTGTTGGTGAGGGGGTAAAGGTGTTTACATTCAGCAGTGAGTCCAATGACTATAATTGGGAAAGGATTCATAGCTTGATGATGAGGGAGTGTCGACGCCTTGATGATGGCTTGCCTATTTATGCCTTCCGGCAAGAAATTCTTACACAGATTTATAATGAACAGGTTTCTCTTTTTTTTTTTTTTTTTTCCTTTTGGTTTTGTGATCCTCTGTTGAATATTGTTTTGCATATTTATTGTTCTTGCTATACTGTGGCTAGGAAATTGAGTGATTGGCAGATTCTTTCTTGGAATTGGTGAGAGACATGCCACTTGCTCTGTTCTAAATTATGAATCCCCGTTTTGGAATTCCAACTATTTAAGAAAGATTTTTTTGATTGTTGTGAAAATTTTAACTTCATTGTTGCCTGTTTTTTAAGTCTAAAATTCCAGTGTCGCATAAAATGAAAAGTGAGAGAGTTATATATAAAGGATAAACTTGGAAACTATGTAGTTAAACTGTTAAAGTATATTGACCTCTGTAGATATTGTGTTCTATTATGCAACTTGGCATGAGGCCGTGACATTACCACCTTCCAAATTCCTGCCAAGAGTTCCACGGTCCTCTCTTTTTCCGATTTAGCAAACATGTTCGCCGCCAAAAGCTCCGCGCTCCTCCCCTTTGCGGCTCGAGCAAACATGTTCATTGCCAAGAGCTCCATGCTTCCTTCCCGATTGCGGCCCGAACGAATATGCCCGCCATCAAGAGCTCTGCTCTCCTCATCATTGCGGCTCGAGCAAACATGCTTGCCATCAAGAGTTCCGTGATCCTCCCCTACGCGGCTCGAGCCAACATGCTCTCTGCCACGACCTCCACGCTTCTCCCCTTCGTGGCTTGAGCGAACATGCTCGCCGCCAAGAGCTCTGCGCTCCTCCACTCCGCGGCTCAAGCAAACATGCTTGCCGCCTTGAGCTCCGCTCTCCTCTCCGTGACTCGAGCGAGCATATTCGCTGCCAAAAGCTCTGTACTCCTCTATGCGGCTCGAGCAACATGCATCGTGAAGCACTTGAGAAGAATCCATGCCAGTATGAATGCAGGTGCAGATACTTCAGCCTTTTAGAAGAATCCGTGCGTCCTTGATTCAAGTATGTACTTGCTTGATATCACTTTGTGATGGAAGCTTTGAGTTTCTTTTGAAAACTATTTATGAGTTTGTGCAATACACTGGAGATTTTTACTTAAAACATTGAAAGTAAAGAAAGAATTTTTTGAAGCTTCTTGATCAGATATATAAGGCTTAAATACATTTTACACCCCTTGTGTCATTTTCGTCCCTACAGTTTAAAAAGTGTCAATTTGGTCCTCGAACTTCCTTAAATGATTCAATCTAGTCCTACCGTCTACTTCCGTTAAAATAACTCACGGCCAGACCTCATGTGACATACACATGCATGAAATTAATGGGCAAATATGAAATTTTACACCCTTCCCCCCAAATACACCCGCAGTGATATAGGTATATGTATGTCTATGTATACTCTTGGCCTAGAAAAGAGAGCAAGAGAAGCTTAGTTTGGTCCCGTCCATTCTGAGTGCCCTTGATATATGCTATCTAGTGATGTCACCGCCAAACTGTTATTCTCCACCACGAACCGACCATTGCGGATTGGTACACAATCTTGCTGGAAATTATTGCGGAATGTTGTCACAATTTAGTGTTGTAGTGAGCTAATCAATAAAGTTCCATTATCCATGAAGCCCTTGTTTGAGTTAGCTTGATTTCAAATCAACTGCAGTCTCAGAATTTTTGTGACTTGTTACTCATATTTGTTCAAGTTGTTATAATCAGCCTTTTCTTTTAATGGCTATTATTTCATGCATAAACCTTGTTCTTTAAATTTCTTGTGCAGGTTTGCCCAAGTGCCTTTGTGTTTGTTACTCGTAATTTTTCTTTTTCCAATCTATTTATCTCCAATCCCTATAATCTTACATTTATTGCATACACCAATTCTCCGTTCTTTTGTTTTCATGCATATCTTTTGTTATAGTGTGCATATACACATGTATATATGAGTATATAGTTATGTGTATCATATTGATGGGGTTTGGTATTAAGTGTTGTGTTGTGTCTAGAACTTAATAGCACAATTAAATAAGCATACCCCTGTAGTTTTGTCCTGTCCGTCCGATCCGGATCGAGAACCTCCATCAACGGTGACAACGCCTCCTCCGTCCTGATCAAACTGCCCTATCGAGATGAACGGCCCAGGCTGGGTCATGTGGCAGGTGTGTTGCCACCCTTCGACCGCCGGAGCAGACACGAACTTGGGGGACCCACTTCTTGCCGGATTCACACACTGCCTCTAGACTTGGCCGGTGATAGTCCTCGGACCACTTCGTCCTTCAACGCCGAGAAGAGTGTAGATTATACATATACCTATATCACTATGGGTGGATTTGGGGGGAAGGGTGTAAAATTCCACATTTGCCCTTTAATTTCATTTATGTGTGTGTCCCGTGAGGTCTGACCGTGAGTTATTTTAATGGCAGTAGACGGTAGGACTAGATTGAACCACTTAAGGAAGTCGAGAACCAAATTGGCACTTTTTAAACTGTAGGGACGAAAATGACACAAGGACCAAACTACAGAGGTGTAAAATGTATTTAAGCCGATATATAATACATGATTTGGATGCATTGTTAAGCAAGAAATATAACCCCATGGAATGTGTGATATACTTTATGAAGCTTCCTAATAATATACATTGCAGTACATAATTTGAAATGCCTGCCATAGTGCCATGTTACTAGCTGATCAGCAAGGCAGTGGCTTGCAGTAAAACACAAACCAAAAGACAAAAGTTTAGTGCATAAAATTGGGCAAGGGATCAGTAAATATTCCAAATAGAGAATGGTCATAGCATAAAACTTACAATGCACAGTACCATCAACATGTTAATTATATCAATCACAACAGTTGAGTTGGGTGAAGCTTAAGAAGAAGTTGTGGTTGAAGACTTGAAAAGTAGGAAAGAAAGGTAAAGGTATCCTTATGGTTAGTATGTACGTGGGTGGTATTAGTTTGACTAGAATGTAGAAGATTAAATGATAGCGTTAGAATTCATAGACGTGTAGTAGAATTAAAGTCCGGTTTTAATAATATCTATATTTGCTTTTATTTGAGATATAGCAATAAAATTCATAGTATGATCTTTCTTTAAGTGAAACAATTTTCCTTGCAAAATTTGGTTTCTTAATTTTGTCTTAGTTTACATTTAGTTGAAATAGTGAATAGACTACAGGGGCATTGAGTAATCGACTTATGTTGCAAAATTTTTACAACTTACACTTGGATTTAACATGAATTCATAACTTACACAAAATTCATATTATAGATCATGTTTGAACATACTAAAAACACCTAATTATAAAATAACATGGATCCAGTATAAAACTAACCTTTTCGCTGTAATATGCTCTCTTTATATCCTTGTAGCTTGCTGTTTCAATCTCCTTAAATATACAAAACATCACACACACATCAAACTTGGAAGTCACATTCAAAAGAAAGATATGCAGGAGATAGAGAAAGAAGGAGGTTGGTGATAAGTGGTTGAAAATATTTTTTAGGCAACAAAATTATATTATATATACAATATAATGTGTATTGGTTGAATGAATACAAGTAAAGAAAAGTTTTGAAGACTTTAAATATGATTATTACAGTTTGAAATATATATTTAGATATATGTACATCTAATATGAATAGGATTTTAACTTTTAAGTATTGGATGAGTAACATGTATTCTATAGTTTTAGGTAGTTGTAATTGATGGGATATATGATTATATGCAGATTACCATGTTGCTAACATATTCTAATATAAACAAAAAGTAAAATTTCAAATTAACCTAATACTTATATTTTAGGTGAATACATATTATCATTAAAAAATTGAAACTAAACCGTATTTGATAAGTTGTAATACATATCTCCTTGGATGTTCTAGATCTAATACTTATCTCGTTGAATGTACATATGATATGATATAAATAGCATTTAAAAATTTTTAAATTAATACACTTGCATGTTTTGTACTCTATTGGGTTGTAAGCCATAGGTAAAGCTCAGCTGTTAAAGGCGAGCCTAAGGCTCAGGCTTAGCTGGGCTCAACTTTTTGGCTTCTCGTTTTCCTAGGCAAAGCCCCTTGAAACAGGTCTTGACTAGACACGCTTTGGTTGCGCTGTTTTATAAAGGCACAAAGCCCATAACTCAATAACTTAATTAGCCATGAAACTAAGGCCCATATTCAGGCCAAACTAATATTAGCTTTAGACCCAACTCTTATTAGTTGTGGACACATATCAAGACTTATTAGGACATTGCAACTTCCAAAACACAAGGGTCACGTTTTTAAAAAGAAGAATATTCTTCGTTGTCACCAACACTAACTCTCTTGTTGGTTCCCAACTTTAGAGTAGGAAAAGAAAAGTGAAAGGAAAAAGCCTAATTGTACAAATAATCGATATGGGAATTATATTTGAAGTTTTGCGATAGTTCTGCACTTGATTAGGTCTTTACCATATTATTCTAAGGTAGAATATTTTGTGAAGCATTGCAGAGTCAACTAACTAATTCACTAATTGAGCTAATAGATCAAAATATGCATTACTTTGATGTTTTAGCAATTTATATGTATATTTTATTTGTTGAATTCTTTATATTTGCATAAGTGTATTCAATTTATAAGTTTTCTTAAAGTGCGCCTTACTTAAGGCCCGTGCCCCGGGAGGCATTTGTGCCTAAGTGCATCTTATGCCTTTAATAACTATGAGGTAAAGTTAAATATAGAGTGTCATGTTGGCATAATGTCAAAATGGATGGCTTCTGCTTTCAAATGTTCGCTCAATCCTAACATTCATGAAAATGCCTAACATAGAAATACCTCTGTTCCCTCACCAAATATCCTATCCAGATTGTAATTTTACCCATTCCTAATTGCTATTCTTATGTTGACACCATAGTGCCATGTTTAAAAGCTATATTTTTATGACGTGAATTTCTGAGCCACTTTTTATTTTTTATTTTTATTTTTTAATAGGAATTTGTCTGATCGGCCTTGGTCTAAGTCCGCCCGTCAGATTCTAGGCTTCGTTCATATTTACCGACAATGTTTCTCAAAATACAAGTGCTGGATTTGTGAGCTTCAGTATAATTTCCCATTTATTGGTCCCTGAAAATCTCATGGTTTGTTGAGTGGATCTGGCAGTATATACTTTGACATATTACAATATGATTGTGTGATATAGAAGGTAAATATAATGATATTTTAAATCTCATGTTCATGTTGTTTCTTTTTGAGTTTTGCTCCAAGTCTTTAGGAAACAAGTTTTAAACTATATTTTTCTTACTACTCATCATTGAATATCAAGTATTTAATTTCTGGATCAGAAGCTTTAGTTTGGAACTTACCGAGTTTGTTATGTCAGTTTCTTCACATCTTATGGAAAGTAGACGTGTTAGAAGTTGTGAGATGAATTCTCACTTTCAAGGCAAAACCATCTCATGGTGCCTTTTTCTGGACTGTAATTAGATGGGGAAGATGCAAATAGAAGTAAAAATGCAATGGAAGGCCGTGTCATTTGACTCATTTGTATGAAATGCTTCTTTTATACAGACTCTTATTATTCATTTTTCCTGGACTGCATTTTTATCTTTATTTTTTAACTCCATGAATTAAGTTACATGCGCGTGGATGTATGAGTTGATTTCTGTTTTATTTTTTTTGGTTCTTCCTTTTGATTGCCATTTGCACAGATAACGGTATTGATTGCAGAGACTGGTTCAGGAAAGAGTACACAACTGGTTCAGTTTCTTGCTGATTCAGGATTTGCTGATAATCAGTCCATTATATGCACTCAGCCTCGTAAGCTTGCTGCCATCTCATTGGCTCATAGGGTTCAAGAAGAAAGTTGTGGGTGTCAAGATTACACAATCGTTTGTCATCCAACATACCCGTGTGGTCAAAAGTTTGATTCCAAGGTAGTATATACGACAGATCACTGCCTACTACAGTGCTACATGAAAGATAAGAATTTATCCGGTATTTCATGCATCATTGTTGACGAGGCACATGAAAGAAGCTTAAACACCGATCTTCTTTTGGCGTTGATTAAAAATTTACTTCATCAGAGGCCTGATCTGAGGCTTATAATTATGTCTGCAACAGCTGATGCAAACAAGCTTGCCGACTATTTTTTTGGGTGTCGAACCTTTCATGTGGTGGGAAGGAATTTTCCGGTTGATGTTGAATATGTCCCTTGTGAATCCGAAGGTGCTACTGCTTCTGCTGTTGTCGCTTCATATGTTTCTGATGTGGTTAGGACCGTTAGTGAGATCCATAGAACAGAGAAAGAGGGTACTATTCTTGCCTTCTTGACTTCTCAGATGGAAGTAGAATGGGCTTGTGAAAAGTTCCAAGCTCCCTCTTCTGTCGTATTAGCTTTACACGGAAAGCTTTCTTATGAAGATCAACGTCGCATCTTTTTCACATACCCAGGAAGAAGAAAGGTTATATTTTCTACAAATCTCTCCGAGACATCATTGACTATTCCGGGGGTGAGCTATGTGGTTGATTCTGGGATGGTGAAAGAGAGTAGGTTTGACTCTCTCACTGGTATGAATGTCCTCAGGGTTTGCAGGATCAGCCAGAGTTCAGCTAATCAGCGAGCTGGTCGTGCTGGGAGAACTGGACCAGGAAGGTGTTTTAGGCTTTATTCAGAACATGATTATGAATCGATGCCTCCTCATCAGGAACCCGAAATCCGTAGGGTCCACCTTGGTGTTGCAGTTTTGAGGATTCTTGCTTTGGGCATTCAACATGTACATGGCTTTGATTTTGTGGATTCACCCAGTGCGAAAGCTATCGAGATGGCCATCAAAAGTCTTATTCAGTTAGGAGCTGTAACATTGAAAAACGATGTACTGGAATTAACCGAGGAAGGGAGATCTTTAGTTAAATTGGGTATTGAGCCTCGGCTTGGTAAAGTAATTTTCGGTTGCTTCCGCCATTGCTTGGGTAGAGAGGGCGTCGTTCTTGCTGCTGTTATGGCAAATGCCAGTAGCATATTTTGCAGGGTAGGTAACAAAGAAGATAAGCTAAAATCTGATTGCCTTAAGGTGAAATTTTGCCATCGTGACGGTGATCTCTTCAGTCTGCTCTCTGTTTACAAGGAATGGGAGGATATGCCACTAGAAAAGAGAAATATGTGGTGTTGGGAAAATAGCATCAATGCCAAATCAATGCGTAGATGTGAGAGCACATTCCAAGAACTGGATACTAACCTTAAAAATGAATTTAATTATATCGTCCCAAGGTACTGGCTTTGGAATCCACAGGTGCCTACTGTACATGATAAACATTTGAAAAATGTTATTCTCTCTTCTCTTGCAGAAAATGTCGCTATGTATTCCGGATATGATCAACTTGGTTATGAAGTGGCATTAACTGGGAAACATGTTAAGCTTCATCCTTCATGTTCATTACTGATTTTCGGTCACAGACCTAGTTGGGTTGTTTTTAGTGAAATCCTCTCGATATCTAATGAATACTTGGTGTGCCTAACTGCTTTTGACTTTGAATCATTGTCCACCCTTTGCCCTCCTCCTCCATTTGATTTCTCTAGGATTGAGAGTCGGAAGTTGCAAGTTAGAACTTTAACCGGGTTCGGTAGTACATTACTGAAAAAGTTATGTGGGAGGTCCAACAATAATCTGCTTCATCTTGTTTCATGTATTAGAACTGCCTGTATGGATGAACGTATTGGCGTTGAAGTTAATGTTGATCAGAATGAAATTCTGTTGTTTGCATCTAAATTAGACATTGAGAAGGTTTATAGCCTCGTAAATGACGCATTGGAGTATGAAAGAAAATGGTTGCACAATGAATGCATGGAGAAATCTTTGTTTTACGGAGGACCGGATGTCTCGTCTTCTGTAGCTCTGTTTGGAGCTGGTGCTGAGATAAAGCATCTCGAGCTTGAAAAGAGAGGTCTGACTGTTGAAGTAAATTATTCAAGTGTGAATGGTGTTGATGATAAAAAGCTTTTGATGTTTTTGGAGAAATATACCTCAGGTAATATTTGTGGGATGCACAAGTTATCATCTATTGGACAAGATAGTGAGAACAAAGGAAATTGGGGAAGGATAACTTTTCTTACACCATATGCTGCTAAGAAAGCTACCGAGTTAACTCAAGTTGATTTTAATGGTTCTTTGCTAAACGTAGTTCCTTCTAAGAGCTCGGTTGGAGGTGATCATAAAATGTTCTCATTTCCTGCTGTTAAAGCAAAGGTGTCTTGGCCTCGTAGGTGCAGTAGGGGGGTTGGAATTGTCAAATGTGACAGACAAGACGTTGCTTTTGTGGTTGGAGATTTATCTAACGTGCTGATTAGAGGAAAGCATGTTCGATGCAATGCGAGCAAAAAGTGCATGGATAGTGTTGTGATAACTGGACTTGATAGAGAACTCTCAGAAGCCGAAATATTGGATGTATTAAGTACTTCAACAAACCGGAGAATCTTTGATTTTTTCTTGGTGAGAGGAGATGCGACAACAGATCCTCCACGTGGCGCTTGCGAAGAGGCTCTTTTCAGAGAAATCTCTCTCTTCATGCCTAAAAGGAACACAAACAGTAGTTTTGTGCGGGTGCAGGTCTTTCCACCAGAACCTAATGGTTCTTTCGTGAGAGCCTTAATCACGTTTGATGGAAGCTTACATTTGGAAGCAGCAAAAGCTTTGGAGCAAATTGAAGGGAAAGTATTGCCGGGATGTCTCTCCTGGCAGAAGATAAAGTGCCAGCAGTTATTTCAAAGTTCTGTGTCATGCCCTGCCCCCGTTTACTTTGTCATCAAGGAGCAACTGGAGTCATTACTTGCAAGCATCCAAAATCGAAAGGGTATTTTATGTGGCATGATAACTATGTTTACTTTCTTTGACGTGTGAATGCTTGTGGTCTGTTTGGTTTGCGGATTTAGAGAATGAAAGGGAAACAAGAAGGAAAACTATTTCCCTTGTGTTTTTCTCCATTTTTAATAACATTAATTAAGAACATTGTTTTCCTCCATGCTTAAATAACATTAAAAATTGAACTCTTCTAAATTATAATTATAAAAAACGAAAAAAAAATGGAGGGAAGTGACTTAACAAATTGAAAATTTTTAATTTACTTCTCACAATATTTTTCTTATTACTTTTCTCATTATATTCTTCATTTACCAAACAAAGAAAAAGTGTTTTCATTAGTGTTTTCCTGTCCTTTCCCTCACTACTAAGTCCATGAACCAAACAGACTCTTAAAAAATTGCTTTTTGCTTTAGTTATTTTGTAATTTTCTTCTTTGCAAGTTATGGCAATATCCTTACATCTACAAGAGCAATACTTCATAACTTGGGTTCAGAATTGGTGACGTCAAAAGAAACTAATAGAAACTACGTCATGCAAAAGCCTCCCAAATCTAGTGGAGGATGTAATTTTTTTACACTAGAAACCTCTTGGCAAAGTCGTCTTGTGTTACTGGTTGTCTCATGTTGGTACTGGATTGGTGGGTGCCAAACCTATGATTCTTCTTTTCTTTTTTGGCTCAAACCAAACCATAGGTTTGTGATGTCGGACACGTAGATTAAAGCAAAAATATAACGAACTCTGGAATCCACCAAGATCTTTTGGAGTCCACTAAGACCAAAACTAGTAAAAGCAATAATAATTTTTATTTCATCATCAAAGTGTCCCAAAACCATAGTTTGCCACCTTATTTATAGAAGAAGATAAACAAAACCCTAAAAAGATAAAAAAGGAATCAAAGTTATAAAATAAGGAGAACATAAAATCCATGAACTTGGGTCTTGGAGTCTTCGCCCAGCCCAACATAAAAGTCATCTAGCCACAAAGCAATTGGGTGGGCCGACTTCTTGCGACGACGACTGTAAAACTTTGGGAATGCGGCTCTGGTATCCGCACCAACTCTCCCGGGGTTGGAAAAACTCGACCCTGTCGAGGGTGTCACCGGTCGGCTATGGTAGTACTCCAATAGGTCTGGGTCAAGCTGCTGTAACTCCTCGCGAGTAATCCATGTAGAATCGGAGTCAGGACGACAGCGCCAGCGAACTAGAAAATGGTGAACTCCGCCGTCCTTTGTGGACAAAATCTGCTCATCCAAAATAGCATCAATATATTCTTTCTGTGCCAGTGGAACGGGAACGGGAACGGGGTCATGGTAAATATCTAGGGAAGTAAGAGAAGGTGCAAAAGGATCATTGGGGATAAAAGTGGAGCTAATGCCATAATCGGATGATAAGTCAATGACATACACATTTGGGCCGATCCGACGTAAAACCTGGAATGGGCCAGCACTACGGGATTGCAGTTTTCTAACGGCACTCAAGGGGAACCATTTCGGTCTAATTCGGATCATAACATAATCACCTTCCTAAAATTCTATAAAGCATCTATGTGAATTAGCCTGCATTGTATACTGTTCATTACTAGCGTGAATCTGTTTGCTGATCATGGCATGCAAGTCAGGAATATGGCGAGCAAAGGATTCTGCGATCGCGGAGACTCAATCATGGGGACGCATTGGAATAAGATCTATAGGCTTTCGAGGTTTATACCCATTTACTACCTTATACGGGCTCATACCCGTGGAGCGATTGACGGAGCTATTATGGGCAAATTGGGCGGCTGGAAGGATGGAGTCCCAATTTTGCTTTCACCCACTAAACAACGCAAGAGATTGCCTAAACTCCTATTGACAACTTCAGTTTGACCATCAGTTTGGGGGTGGTACGCTGCGGAGAATTTAAGCTTTGTACCCACCATATGCCACAGGGTTTTCCAAAAGTAGCTCATGAAGCAGACATCCATCTTTGAAAAACAGTTAACCACCACGAAGATGGAATCATGTTTGCGAAACGTACTAGGGATGCCTAAGACTAAGTGCATGCTCACATCCTGCCAAGGACAATCAGGAACCGGTAAAGGGTATAAAGACCAGTGTTTTGCTTGCGGTGTTTGGCCAACTGACACACCTGACACTGACCCACTATTTTGGCGACATCTGTCTTCAAACTTGGCCAGTAAAACTGCCGTTCAACTTCTTCGATGGTTTTATCACGCCCGAAGTGGCCGGACAAGCCACCTGCATGGATTTCCCACATTAGGAAATCTCTAACAGAAGTCCGCGGAATACAAAGTTTATTGGACCGTAAGAGGTAGCCATCGTGAATGAATAAATCATCACTGACAAGTCCTGTAGTGGAGGTCAGGGTAGCTTATCTTGCCCCGCAGTCAGGACAGGTCTCATAGTCTTCCTTTAGGCTTTCAAAGCCAGTTATGTTGACGCTCATAACAGAGAGTAAATCAGTTCGCCGGCTAAGTGCGTCGACAACTTTATTGTCCATCCCAGCCTTATGCTTTAGCACGAAAGTAAAATCTTGGAGGAATTCTACCCAACGACCATGCCTAAAGTTCAACTTCTTTTGGGAATTGAGGTAGCGAAGAGCCTCGTGGTCGGAGTAAAGGACAAATTCTTATGGCAGAAGGTAATGGCGCCAATGTCGCAAGGCTGGAACAACAACATAGAGTTTCTTATCATAGGTTGAGTATCTCTGTTTGGCGTCATTTAGCTTTTCACTAAAATACGCTACCGGATGACGTTGTTGGCTGAGAACTCCTCCAATGCCAACACTGGATGCATCACACTTAACTTCAAATGGTTTTGTGAAGTCAGGGAGATGCATAACTGGAGCCTAGGTCATGTGCAACTTAATTGCTTAAAATGCACGAGTAGCAGGCGCTGTCCATACAAAGTCGCCTTTCTTCAAACAGTCAGTGAGGGGGGAGACGATGGTACTAAACCCCTTGATGAAACGCCTATAGAAAGTTGCTAACCCGTGAAAGCTACGGGCATCGTGAATTGTTTTGGGCTCTGGCCATTCTACAATTGCCTTAACTTTGCTTGGATCAACAGACACGCCTTCAGACGAGACCACATAACCGAGGAAGACTACGTGATCAACAAAGGAGCATTTCTTAAAGTTGGCATATTAGTTTGCCTTTCTCAGGGCTAGACAAACTTGCTTTAGGTGAGATAAATGAGTCTCTCGGGAGTCACTGTATATGAGGATGTCATCAAAACATACCACAAGAAATTGACCCATGAATGGGCGTAGTACTTGGGTCATGACCCTCATGAATGTACTCAGAGCATTAGACAACTCGAATGGCATAACTAGCCACTCGTATAAACCATTTTTGGTCTTGAAAGCTGTCTTTCATTCATCACCTGGGCGAATTCGGATTTTGTGGTAGCCGCTTTTCAAATAAATTTTCGAGAAAATCTTGGCGCCAGCCATGTGATCCAACATATCATCGAGTCGAGGGATTGGAAAATGGTATTTCACTGTGATCTTGTTTATGGCTCGGCTGTTTACACACATCCGCTAGGACCATCCTTTTTAGGAGTTAATAGCGCAGGCACGATGCAAGGACTAGTGCTTTCCAGCACAAATCCCTTTAGAAGGAGCTCCTGTACCTGTTTACGAAGCTCGGCGTGTTCTGTTGGGCTCATTCGGTAATGAGGAAGGTTTGGTAAGGAAGCTCTGGGACAAAGTCAATAGCATGTTCGATGTCCCGTAATCTATGAAGCACGGACGCGGGTGCGGGGATTCGTGTGCGAGGAGTTTGGCAATTTTCCTAAAATTAAGAGTGCTGGTGCGGCGGGGTACTTATATAAAATATTAAAAATATATTTTTATATATTACTATATTTTTAGGGAATTGTTATTTCCACTCCATCATTGAACTAAAGCACTCCTTATTACCACTCTTAGAGAATGTGGTACCATGTATGTAATGCATGGCATGCATGGTACCACATGATTTAAGAGTGGTACCATGAAGTGCATTGGTTCAATAATGGAGTGGCAATAGCATCACCCTATTTTTATATATTACTCTGATAATTTTATATATTTTCATTTTTTTTATTAAGACCTAATATATCATATAATTTATGTTTACCTTTCTTAACTGTAACTCTGCTTCTATTATGTAATGGTTAAAGTAATGGTAGTGGTAGTGGGTTAATACTAAAGATATATAAAATACTCATCTTCAAACAGACAAACAGTCTCTAAAGTAGAATATTAATTAAAAAAAACTCCAAAAATTGGTTTCAGATATTGATACACACAATCGATAGATAATGGGTTTTGGTGGCCCACCAACAAGAGAGAGAGAGAGAGAGAGAGAGAGAGAGAGAGAGAGAATAAAATAGAAATAATACCAGGTCGAAGCTTTGAACCTAGAGATCTGCTAGAGGGCTTGTCAAGTATCTCAAAGGGGCTGGTCGAAGACTCAAAGCTATGCTCGTATGGGCTGTCGAAGTTGTCGGTAGACGGCTGCGAATGAAACTCAATTAAGAGAGAGAGAGAGAGAGAGAGAGAGAGAGAGAGAGAGAGAGAGAGAGAGAGAGAGATTTACCTGCAATGGGAGACGAACCAGAGGAGGAGACGACGAACCAGAGACGAAATCCTTTTTTCTTTTTTCTCTTCGTTTTTGTCAAAGTGGCGTCTGTTTAGTTTATATCTAGGGTTTTTTTATATTCTGTGCTATTTGCTTTTGGACCACCAGTTTATCAAAAAAGTAATTGTTTTTCTAATCCCAGGTTGCTTTATTATTTTTTTATTTTTTATTTTTTATTTTTTTAAATTATTTATATACAAGTATTCCCAGGTTTTTGTAAAAATATTAAAAAAAAACCCCGCCGCAACCAACCACGAAATGTCCATCCCGTACCCATAAAACACTCGAAAAACTCACGAAGTACTCAGCTGCACCCACTGTCGTACCCGTTGCATCCACGCCGCACCCGAACTGAGTGCGCACTAAGTGCCCCTGCGGCGACATTTTCGAAGTGTCCGTGCATCATAGCCCGTAATGGTGGTAGGTGGTTTGGGAGGTCGAGAGGGAAAACGTCGTGGAACTCAGTTAACACAGGTACAACCTCATTTAGGGGGTCGTTTGTGTGTTCCAGTTGGACCTCGCTAGAAACTAGGACAAATATGATAGATTCCGCTTTTGTTGCGCGCTCAAACTCTTTGGGTTTAAGGATGTGTAACCCTAGTCGTCGTGAGGATTCTGCCTTGCTACTCTTAGTTATGGGCTTGGGTTGGATAGGGTTGAGTTTGATCCTTTTGCCACCATACTCAAAAGAGCAAGAGTTGGAACGACCATAGATGGTGACATCCAATTCATATAACCAGGGTCGACCAAGGATGATATGCCCTACATCCATGGGAATTACATCACACCAAATGTCCTTGTAAGAAAGGAATTGGATAGTAACCAAACACCTTTCTTTGATGGCGAGGGAAGAGGTGTCAACCCAGGAAACTTTGTAGGGATGAGGATGCGGTTCAGATTTCCAACCTAGTCGGGTAACTGTACTGGCGGAGACAGCGTTGATACAACTACCACTATCAATGATGACTTTGCAGGCCTTGTCACCATACCTAAGGTAAGTGTGGAAGATGGAGTTCTGTCGCCAGTTGTTAGGCTCCTTAGGTTGCGTCAAAGCACACCTAACCACTCCCAGGGATGAGGAACATTTGTCTAACCGGGGGGAGTATGGAAGCGGTGAAGTCCAAACGCACCCAAGGCTGGGGTCATCCGCTAGTTCAGTCTCTTGTACCAAAGTGTCATCCATGTTAGGCACATATTCTTCATCTATTAAAGGTTTGTGCTCATTACTCTCTGTACCGCCCTCTTCAATGATAAGGGCCCGATTGGGACACTTAGAGGCGATATGACCAAATTCAAAACATCGGTAGCACCGAGTGCTAGGAGTCGACTTGGGAGGTTCGTTGACAGCTTTCCTGTTGTCATCCCGATGAACTAGAGGAATGTTGAAATTGGGCTTAATTGGCTGTGCGACTGGGGTGGACCTAGTGTGCCAAGGTTGGGAATTGGCAGTGGGAGTCCGCCGAGGAAATTGTGGTTTGGAGACTAATTCTTAGTTTTGGACAAAAGTGTACGCTTGGTCTAAGGAGGTAACTTCACGAAAGAAAAGTTCGCGTCGAAGTTCATCATCGTGGCCTCTTCGGAACCTACTCAAAGTCGTACGTTCATCCTCGTCTATGTCGCAACGCATCAAGTATTCCTCAAATTGCGAAACGTAACCATTAGCAGACTTAGTTCCTTTTCGTAAGGTATTCCACTGATCTAAAAGATCACCTTGGTAGGAGGGTGGAAGGCACTTCTCTTTCACCTTTCCTTCATCTCGATCCATCACTTATGGTCGGTTGGTTTCGACGAGCAAGGGTTTGCTCAGCATTCTGCCAAAATAGTTTGCCTCGGCCAATGAGTTTCATTTTAGCGAATCGGACCTTTCTATTGTCAGACAAGTTGTGCCATTCAAAGAAATTGTCCATTTCAAATAACTAGTCAGTGAAAGCCTTGGGATCAAGACGACCATTGAAGGTGGGTGCTTCAATTTTGTTGTTCCTCATGATTCTTTAATCTGGATCATGCATGGCAATGTGGTTATGGATATCGGCACCTACATGGCGATTCAGAGGTTCTCTATGACGTGGGTAGTTTGGAGGTCGAGCATGAGCTGGGAATCTTTGGGGAAATCGTTGATGTGGAACGTCATCGTGACACTTAAAGTGATCTTCCCCCATGTGGGAGGCTTCACCATTAGACGCGCCCAATAGACGTTGAAGGGAATCCTCAATTGATTGAAATCAAGCACTGTTTTCAGCCACTTGAACACTTGTTTGAGCCACTTGTGTGGATAGCTCTTGAACAGTTTTAGCCAAATTCTCGATAAAAGAAGGGTCCATATTGATAGTGTGTGTGGAAGATGATACTATACGACCACTACGGAGATGCATGCAATGACTAATCGATCGGTGGACAGATTCAATGTTTACCAATTTTGCAGAATAAAATGCAAATTAAATAGTGATTTTGAACTTCTGAATGTGATTGTGATATGATCCAAATTAGTACCAAGATCACAAAGTATGGCAATTCACGGTTCGATGATCACCCAAATGTTAAGCAATTATACTTTCACACGAATGATTGTGCTCCGTAATTAATATATAGGTCGGTGAAAATAAAGGGGTTAAAATCCAAGTTGTGGGATAGGGATTGGATGTGTGAACAAAATGGAGCAAGGGGAGGAAATGGGTGTATGAACACTAGTTTGAACCACTTGTGTGGATAGCTCTTGAACAGTTTTAGCCAAATTCTCGATAAAAGTAGGGTCCATACTGATAGTGTGTGTGGAAGATGATACTATACGACCACTACGGAGATGCATGCAATGACTAATCGTCCAGTGGACAGATTCAATGTTTACCAATTTCGCAGAATAAAATGCAAATTAAATAGTGATTTTGAACTTCTGAATGTGATTGTGATATGATCCAAATTAGTACCACGATCACAAGGTATGGCAATTCACGGTTCATGATCACCCAAATGTTAAGCAATTATACTTTCACACGAATGATTGTGCTCCGCAATTAATATATAGGTCAGTGAAAATAAAGGGGTTAAAATCCAAGTTGTGGGATAGGGATTGGATGTGAGAACAAAATGGAGCAAGGGGAGGAAATGGGTGTATGAACTAGCACAAAAATTTCAATTGATACTATTTGAAACTAGTAGATCAGTTCCACAAATTCAGGCTAGTTCTGACCTCGAATATGGAGTCTAAATGGAAAAATGAACTGGAATCGCAAATCTGGATCTGGAACTATCTCAGCCTTAGCTATGCGATGGTGGTAGTGAGCTGGTGATGGATCCTCAAGATGAATGCTGTAAAGGTTTTTTTTTGGGACTTTTGTTAAAGAAATAAAATAGTAGAAGTTAAATAAAGAAATGATAAAATACAAAATAGGAATCAGAGGAAGGCAATGAGAGGCGTTCGTGAATCACGAAGGGATCCTTTCATCGTCTGGGCTTCGCACACAAATAGAGCAGCCAGCAGCGGCAGAGATGGCAGTGGCTCTCATCGACGGCAGGGGGTGTGCGACTAGGTGGGGGTGTGGAATGGTGTTGGTGATCGGGTGGAGGCGTGCGACTTGGTGGGGTGTGCGACTTGGTGGGGGGTCGATTGAGGGTGGCCGAAGGTGGTGTTGCGCTGGTTGTTGGAGCTGGTTGCTGTGAACAGTGTGGAGGGAAGTGTGGTCGTCGGCTAGGGATGTAGGTTCAAATAGGGTTGCATATGGTTACAGGGTTTGGTTCAGTGTGTAGATGGTCAGATTTGATGTATAGGTGGTTCGTGAGGCAGTGGTGGTGGTGGGCTAAGGTTTTGTGACTGCGGCAATTGTAGAGGTGCTGATGGCGAAATGGTGCGGCGGCTGTGAACTGGCAAAATGGTGTGACTGCGGCCTTGATCTTTGCTTCAAAGAAGGAGAAAGGACTGTTTGGAATTGAATCTAATGGATTGCTCTTTTGTTCTGATACCAAATTTGATGCCGAACACGTAGATTAAAGCAAAAAAATAACGAACTCTTGGAATCCACCAAGATCTCTTGGAGTCCACCAAGACCAAAACTAGTAAAAGCAATAATAATTTTTATTTCATCATCAAAAGTGTCCCAAAACCGTAGTTTGCCACCTTATTTATAGAAGAAGATATACAAAACCCTAAAAAGATAAAAAAGGAAATAAAGTTATAAAATAAGGAGAACATGAACTTGGGTCTTGGAGTATTAGCCTGGCCTAACATAAAAGTTATCTTGCCACAAAGCAACTGGGTGGGCCGCCTTCTTACGACGACTGCTGTAAAACTTTGGGAATGTGGCTCTGGTGTCCACACCAGTTTGCTATACAAATAGTTTTGTCTGTACATCAACTTGTTTCTTAGTTATTGTTGTTGGATTCACATTTGCATGACTGCTGATTTAGAAATCTTGTAACAGGACACTCTATTGTCTAGCATGTAGAGTTTGATCGTAGCATGTCTAAAGTATGTTTTGATATGTTCAAATGAACGTGACTTTATATTGTTGAAGTTTAATATACATTCTTGGGTACATTTTCTTATAGCTTTAGCTTTTGGAGCAATTGGTGACTTAAGATGGTATTAGAGCCCTGTTTTTGTGATGTCTTGCGTTCAAGTCACTGTTTACTGTTCTGGTGTGCATGTTTGCACATTGTTATTCGTCTCTGTTACGATAGAGTTTGGTTTGTTTAGCTTGTTTCTTCTCCACACGCAAGACGGAGTCACACATGAGGTAGGGTGTTGAAGCCCGATATATATTGTTGGGCCCATTCTTTAATAGCTGGACCTTTTGGAGCAAATGGTGACTTAACAAGTATGATGTATATTTTGACTGCCCATGAGATAAACTTAGACTTTGGTTCTCTGCTGCAAATTTAAACCCAAAATGTTCAATTGGTTTTTGCAACGGCTGTCTGAAGTATTGAATGTACTTTTGGTGCATTAGCTTATGAGTAATCTATTGCAATTTGCTCTGTTACAGGCTTACAGCTTATTTGATGTTCTTTTGACTGTTAATGACCTGATATTCCACGTTTTTTATAGGCACTGAAGGATAGAATGGTTTAGTGATGCAGGAAAATTTGATGTAGAACACCCTAGGCATCCGCACCTAGGGGAATAACAACTGACATCCACAATTGTGGATCAAAAAAACAATAATTCTATTGGCTTTTAAAAGTATAATTCAAATCAAGATCATGATAAAAATCGAGATCAATGTAGCGAGTATCCTAAAAGATAATAGCGATCTCTATTACATGTTAGTCAACAAAATCTCTCAATTAAATCGTAACAAGACTAAATAAGTGAAAAGAATAAAAGAAAATATCCTTACCCCAAAAGTAAAAAGACAAGAAAAGAAAATCTTGTCCACCACCTCTGGTTTAGTTCTTGCATAAGGTGCTGGAGGGGATAGGCTAGAGACGGAGCTAGCTCTAGGCACTTCTCCACAAAGTGTCTTCTCATGGATTTACACCTGCAAATTCCCGCTTCTCAGTCCGGGGATTTATAATTACACTAGACATTAACTCGTCACCTTCTTATTGTACGAAGTATTTTATGTTTTATAAGCTATTTGAGATCTACACATTTCACCATTCATTTCCTAATTTGCTTGTCATTTATATCGAGTTTATTAAATAGATCTCATTTTGTGTGGTAAAAAAGTGGTTAGAATTGTTGATCTCAGGGGCGAAAAAAAATGATTTGGCATTGTTGTCATGATTCCCTAATATATCAATAATCAATTTATTTGCTTACACTGTTCATCTTTTTTCCCATTGCATCCTGTAATAACCCGGAATTTCTATTCCTTTTATGCTGCAAGACGTAAGCACGAATCATGCTAGCGTATGATTAGTGGATAGGGGAAAGAGACTTCATTAAAAAGATGGAGCAGTCCCATGATAGGAGCATAAGAATGGAACGAGATAAAAGGGAAAGATAGAATATAGTTTTGGCACTTGAGTTGAGTACTCAATAAAGAATGAAATGTTCCGAGAGGGGACATAAGGGGAATTCTACTACGAGAATGGAAGGTACAAATGGGTAGAAGGAGAGAAATGATGAAATAAAAACTTTTCCATACTTGGTAGGATAACTAGTAACTCACAAGAGTGTGAGGTGTTAATTGGCAATAAGCAAGAAGTGCATAACATTGGGGTAAGATAGTATCCCGGTACGGGTGAATTCATTGAATTGAGTAAACATTGGTGAGAAAGGGTATTAACGATAAGGGTGTATATGTAAACATTTCTACAGCTAGTAGGTCAAATAGTAAATTGGAATAATTGAAAGTGAGTAGGTTGAGCGGTAATTCAAGAAAGTGTGAGGAGCTAGAATGTAGTATCGGAAAGTCTAGTAGGTGAAGATGTAATTTAGGGAAGTTCAATTCTAGAACATGGTGTAATTTCCTAATCAATGATTAATTAGCCTAATCAAGATTAGTAAGCTTAATCGAGATTAATTAGCTTAATCAAGAAGCTTGCTTGTGCCAAGCATGTAGGTGTTAAGTGTCGTGACTTGGGAGATTAAATCTCCAATTTACATGTGGTGATGACTAGCCTAATGAAAGAATACAAAAGAGATGTGCTTGTGTAGAGACAAGCAAGGAGGTGAAAGAAAAGAGAGAATAAGAGAGAAGATAGAAAGAAATGAAAAGGGAAAAAGAAATGGGAAGCTAAGAAAAAGGAATTGGAGTTGGAATTTGATCCCCAAGGGTAAGTAGACTTGTAGTCTATAGTTTAATTCCATTTTGATTAGATTAAGGTATGGATTAAAGAAGGAACATAACATTTATATATTATTTACATGTTGAATAATTAATGTAGGAGATTAAAGGGGTGATGTAGAAAGGAACTAGTAATCATTTTATTGAATCTACTAGCAAGGTGAGTAATTCTAATCATTGAATTAGCTCTTAAATTGATGATCAAGATGTTATATACTTTGATGAAGCATGAGATTTGTATGTGATCGTGCTATCTTCTTATTGTTTCATGGGATGATGTTGTAAGCATTAATTATGGAATTATGTGCTTAATTATGCTCTGTATATTAACTATAACAAGGATATGGTTGGAAATTGTTGTTATGGTGTACGTGGAAATGATGTGAATGTTTTGACATGAAAATGAATTCTGTAATAAATGGAAGGAAAGAGAAAATAAGAGGATTCCTACGTGAATTGTGAGAATGGCTCTGTAAGAGAGCAAAGAATAAGAAAGTATGAAATGTGGTGTAAATTATATGGTATTAAAGTAGTGTTGGAAAAGAATGTGTTTAATCGACGTTATAATCATTATTGTGCTTAAATGCCATGTAATATTTATGTTAATTGATTATGTTATTCACTGAGCTTTATAGCTCATTGGTTATTTATATAACCATTTTAGTTATTTGGGAAGCAAGGTGAAGTGAAGAATTGAAGAACGTTTTAATGTTAATATTTCAGATAATTAGATGGTATTGTAATAAGAGTAATGCTAGGTGTACACAACTTTTGTACACACTTTTGCACACAAATGCTTTAAATGCATGTACTTTGTGCTGTTTGAATTTTTCACACTTTTTTGTGCACCACTTACACAGCACATGGTACATGCATTTAAAGCATTTGTGTGCAAAAATGTGTGCAAATTTGTGTACACCTAGCATTACTCTTGTAATATTATGGCAGAAGTGAATTTAATGAACCACGACTCTTATAATGAGAATAATGGCGTGGTAGGGATAGAAAGTGGTGCTCTAGAGGTGATGCCACATTTGGCAAGACCTCAAGGGACTGCTGTGTGGAGTTATAGTCTTATAGATAATGATGGATTGTGCGTGTGTTTGATAATGAATGGCTGACTCATGGGAAAGAGGCTAAAAAGGTGAAAAACAAGAGGGAATGCTCATACTTGCACGGCATGTTAGACTTGTTTGAAAGTAGATTGTGTGAGAGTGATTGTATGTCTTATATTTACAAGATATTATGATAACTTTGGTTGCATGGAAATACGTTTAGACATCATGTCGTATGATTCAAATGTGATGTCATGTTAAACGTGAACATTTGGATAATGTTATGCTATGAGAATGGAACATGTTATCGTCACTTCGTGTGATTGAAATAGGTGATCATGATAAACATGAGCGTTGAATAAAATGTGCATGATTAAAAAGATAAATGATGAGTTATGACGTAAGAGCAAGTAGTAAATGTTGAGGAAGATCTCTCTTTGTTCATCTATGAGTGTGTTGAAAATTACATGTGTATTATTAACTGTTTGGAGATGATTTAACATTAAATTGGAATGTTAGAAACAAGGTGGAGCTCGCCCGAGCGAGGACAACACAGTTGGATTTTAAAAGTGGAAAATGTTGTTTAGCCTGTGTTCAAAGGTTTCTACAGATTATTATAAAGAAAGAGCCTTTGTGGGTTTTTAAAAAAAAAAAACGATTTATAACTCACTTTAGAAAATAAGCTGCTTGTTTAGTTTTGGTCCATTCTAATCTGCATAGAGTCGACTAATGACTCTTTAGTTGATTAGTAAGGTGAGGAATAGGGCCTTGGTGATAGTCATGTGTCCTAAAGCTACTCTTTGTGGGTTTGGGGCATGACACATCCAATCTCCATTGATGATGCACGTCAGCTTTGTTAAAACAATTACACCAGGAACATAATAGTTGTATAAATGAACATATCGGTGTGGATAGTTTAGGTACTGTTTCCCCTTCAGCCCATTTCCCTCATTATAAGGGGCATTGTGTGGCTCATCAATCAAGGTCGAAGTCTCTTCCTAATTCCTCCTGACTGGTGTCCTACTTTATACTGTAGTGTATATGTATATTTATTTTGATGAGCAACTGTTTTTATTCTTGAGGATGATGATGCAGTCACTGATTGTTCTCTAATAGTTGGGTGCCTAACATGCAAGAGTCAACTCTTGTTTTGCAGGTGCAGAATGCTATCTAGTCAGGAACAAGAATGGTTCATATAGAGTGAACATATCTGCCAACGCCACGAAAACCGTGGCAGACTTGAGAGGACCTCTCGAGCAGCTCATGAAAGGGAAGACCATATCTCATCCCAGTCTCTCTCCTACCATTCTACAGCTACTTTTCTCCAGAGATGGAATGATGCTCATGACGTTGCTCCAGAGAGAGACAGGAACACATATTTTCTTCGATAGGCATAGTCAGTGTGTAAGGGTATTTGGGTCATCAGACAAAATAGAAGAGGCAGAGCATAGATTGGTTCAGTCCCTTTTGTCCTTACAGGCAAATAAGCAACTTGATATCCGTCTCCGAGGTAGAGATCTTCCCTCGGATCTGATGAAGGAAGTGGTTAAAAAGTTCGGGCCAGATCTGCAGGGGCTCAAAGAAAAAGTACCTGGAGCAGAATTCACACTTAATACCCAACGCCACATCATCTCTGTTCTGAGTTCCGTTGATTTAAAGCAAAAGGTTGAAGAAATTGTTTTTGAGATCGCACGAACAATTGAACCATCAGTTCAGAGGGTTGGAAATGAAGCTAATTGTCCCATTTGTTTGTGTGAAGTGGATGATAGTTACCGACTTGAAGGCTGTGGTCACGCGTTTTGCCGGTCATGTTTAGTGGAACAGTGCGATTCTGCAATCAAAAGCCAGGACAGTTTCCCAATCCGGTGTACCCACAAGGGTTGTGGAGTTCATATTTTGCTGACTGACTTGAGGTCACTTTTGTCAAGTGAGAAACTGAAGGAGCTTTTTCAGGCGTCTTTAGGCGCATTTGTGGCAGCTAGCGGTGGGACTTTCCGGTTTTGCCCTTCCCCGGACTGCCCCTCGATTTATCAAGTGGCGGGTCCCGATTCACCAGGCAAGCCATTCGTGTGCGAGGCGTGTTACGTGGAGACGTGTACTCGGTGTCACTCGGAGAACCATCCGTATCTAACGTGTGAGAAGTACCGGGAGTTCAAGGACGATCCGGATTCGTCGTTGAAGGAATGGTGTAAAGGTAAAGAAGAACATGTGAAACACTGTCCGTTCTGTGGTTTTACTATTGAGAAGGTGGAAGGGTGCAACCATATCGAGTGCAGATGTGGGAGGCATATTTGTTGGGTGTGTTTGGAGTTCTTCGGTTGCAGTGATGATTGCTACGGCCATTTGAGGTCTGTACATTTGGCCTATGTTTAATCTGAATTAACTAATGCCTGTGCATTTGTACTTAAACTTGTATGTGTTCATATGTATAGATCATGTACACACATGTATAGTAGGGTAGGAGTAATTATGGATGGTAATTTCTGTACATATATTCTGAATGGAAGCAGTGACCGCGTTTTCTCGATATTTCAGGGGAGGGAGGCGTTTTATGTATTCCGCTCAAATCTCTCTCTCTCCCTCTCTCTCTCTCTCTCTCTCTCTCTCTCTACAATGTTAATCATATTTGTAGATGATGTGATCCTAGTACAAGTATCCCAAATGTATTATGTACATACGTCTAGAATTGTTAGTAATTGTATATGTAATTGTAATTGTGGGTTCTTGCTTCTGATATATTATGTTCAGGTAGCGAGTAATGTTTTCGGGGAGTCTCTCTCTCTCTCTCTCTCTCTCTCTCTCTCTCTCTCTCTCTCTCTCTCTCTCTCAAAAAGGACTTGGAGCATGCACATATCCTCCTGCTGGGAAAATCGGAGCATGCACATATATTTCTGCTTGGAAAATATTCAGTATCACGGTTATTTTATAGCGGTTATTTATAGCATGTACATTCCTCCTGCTTGGAAATATTTAGTATCACGGTTATTTATATGATGTATCAGAAACTAATGAAATTCATTAGTTTATCCAATTGTTCCCCTGTTTGTAGGGGAAAACCATTCCAACTCGGCACAAACCTAGTTTGTATGAGTGGTAAGTGTGTTGTACGGAGCGACGTGGTATCTCAGTTATAGTCAATATTTTTAACTCCTGGTGGGGTGTAAGGGCGGAGGTAAGAGTAGGCCCCCACCCCCGCGCCAAAAAAAAAATGGAATTCTTTTTTAGTACATATGATATTTTAGTTCAATTGTAGTTTAGCCTGCCCAAATTTGACCCAAAAAAAAAAAAGAATAAAAATTAGTCACTGTGATATTTTAGTTCAAATGTAGTCTAGTCTACTCCAAAATTTGAGAATTTGTATAGTATATGTGATATTTTAACTCAAATGTAGTCTAGCACATCTCAATTAAGTGTTCTAAACTTAATTTGACACCATACCTTGTTGATAAATAAATCCCAAAAATGTATAAATATTAACCCAAAAGATAATATTGTTCTTATATAGTTGACAGTATATCTCATTATCAAATATGTATAATAGATCTCCAAAAAATAATATTTTTCGGGGACAGCCCAGTATAAAGCACCCCCAACAACCAACCCCCCCCCCCCAAAAAAAAAAAAATAAAAAAATAAAATAAAATTTCTGGCTCTCCCCATGGGTGCCATGTCGCCTCATTTTCTGAATGACATAGTAGTTTCATTTAGCAGTTGTGTTAAAAAAAATAATATAGCAATTTATATACATGATCAGATATTTTTCTTCAATTATTTTTGACATGTTTAACAAAACGTTTCATCTGTGACCCTAAACCCTCTGTAAACCTGAAAATGAAACAAAAAACTACAAGGGGGCAAAATTATTATTATTTTTTTAATTCAAAACAAAGCTCTGCATCCAAATGCAAAGCCTACACCTAAACAAAGCGCCCAAGCCATGAACCATCCCATACTCCCACCCTCTTCACCATCATTCTCTCCCTTCTCCGATGATTCATTTCCACCGTCTGATCTATGATCCTCAAAACTGAACAATCGCATTTCTCTCTTTTTCTGTCTCTCTAAAACAGACAATCTAACCTCAAACAATTTCACCCACATCCGGTAAGCGAAAAACTCGGACGACACTTCCATCAAACCATTGCTTATACAATCCCTCTCTTTGGCCAAAACTCGAGCCTTCTTTTCCGCCTCTCTCGCTCGCGTCTGAGACAATCTCAAGGCCTTTAAAACCTCTAACTTCTCACAATCAACTGTATCACTCCCATGTATGAATATCTCATCATTTTGGTGTTCCAGAACCACTGTGTGAGAATATCTGTCCATCGATGAAATTCCCATTTTGTCCGGGCCAGTAAAAACCTTTTGAGGAGGAGGTAAGTCACAGTTCTGCATCAAACCCATCATCATCTGATCATTTTTGTCCAAGATTTTTGAATTTGGGTTCTTCTTCTTACTGTTCGATTGCCATCCGGCCATCATCCACCAATCCTAGCCTGATATGTCTCTCTCTCTCTCTCTCTCTCTCTCTCTCTCTCTTTGTGTATATGATATATGGAACAATGAGATTGGTTGAATTGGAAATTTGCAAGAGAAGAAAGGTTGATGAGGCGTGAAAGTAAGAGGGTTGGTGGGTGGGGTGGCGTTGAGAGAGAGAGAGAGAGAGAGAGAGAGTGTGTTTTGCAAGAAATTGTCGGATTTATGAGTTGGATTATAGGTGTAATTGGTGGGGACTGTTTGGGTGGTTGTGTAAAAGGAAATTCTTTGCTTGCGTTAACAATTTGAACGTATGGACACGACTTGTGGGGAATAAATTCTCAAACCAAGAAAACCCACACCTCCAAACCGCATTTTTTTTTGGGATTTCTACAATTGCAATTATTTTATTTATATATATTTGGAGAAAAGGGGATTTCTATAAGGGTTCAAAATAATTCGATCTCTACACCCACTATTTAAAGAGCTTTTTTATGATAAGTATACCCATTTGACAAGTATTACTCATTTATAAAATGACTAACAAGGACAAACCATTGAAAGAAAATCCAAAATAAAATTCTCTCTGTATTCACCTAACAACTACCACCCACATCAATAAACCCTAACTAATCACTCACTCTTCTCAGAGTAGGTCAAGTTCTGAATTATTTTGATACATGTTGTCATTGTCTTTTCAATCTCCGGCATGGTTAGACCATTAAAAAAAGAGAAAAACTTGGTTGAAAGGACATTAAAAATGGGAAATGCTATTATGAGCAGCTTCTCATGTGAGAAGGCGGGTTTTAACCGTAGGATGAGCATCTAGCCTTAAGATTCCCAGGAATCTGGACAGAATCTTAAGGCTAGATGCTCATCTAACGGTTAAAACCCGCCTTCTCACATGAGAAGCTTCTCACAATAGCATTGCCCATTAAAAATTGGGCACTGTCAGTGAGGTGTCCTAAAAAATGGAGGATTTGAAATACCAAAAAATGAGTTTTCATTAAAAATATTCAAAACTCCAACGACACATACATATACATAAAGAGTAATACTCCCTCCGTCCTATTTTATGTGTCCATCTTTTCTTTTTGGAATGTCCCAAAATTGTTGTCCACTTTCCTAAATTAGTACATAAATTTTACTTAGTTTCCCCAACTACCCTTCCTTGCAATCAATACCAAAACAAAATAAAAAAAAGAAAGTACAATAATTATGGGCAATTATGGAAAGTAGGTGTAGATTCTTTTTGTCCCCTTAAATAGTTGGATTCCCTAAGATGGGCACATAAAATGGGACGGAGGTAGTACTTGGGACACACCCAAAGACACAACTTTTTGGACACAACCTAAGAGATGTGTCTATCTCTTTCCTGCGTCACTGTGGGGTCTAGTGACATCACATGAGAGATATAAACACATCTTTTAGATTGTGTCCCAAAAGTTATCTTTAGATGTGTCCCAATCTTTACTCGTGCATAAAATCATGTATGTATTTTACCAAAATATTCAATCGAAAAGGTTGAACCTAGCATATAGGCTTTCAAAAGTTTTTTTTTTCCCTTGCATATTTAACCGATTTGGATTTAACATAGGTGTTTGATATAGACACTGATGTGCAAGAAACATAAAATAGGAGAGAGAGAGAAGTAGGCTAGATAACTATTTTGGGTATTTTTGGAACATCTACTTAGCAAGTTGTTATATTTTAAATATGAGTAATATTTGGGACACAACTTTCATACAACCTCCCCAAAAGATGTGTCTATCTCTCTCTTGTGATGTCACTGGACCCTACAGTGACACAGGAAAGAGATAGACACATCTTTTGGGGAGGTTGTATGAAAGTTGTATGAAGGTTGTGTCCCAAGTATTACCCTTTAAATATATTAGGTAGGTGTAGAGAGTAAGTGGGTGTAGAGAGAAAAATTAGTGGATATAGATAGAATTACTCAATGGTTAATTACAGTGTACTTTGCCCATTCCTCCATTTGCCCCTTGAATTTCAAATTGTGTCACTAATACTCATGTACTTTGGACTAAAGTAAAATAGTTAACAATTCCGTTAAAATTAATGGGCATAAGCCATGTTTGGCAACAACATTTAAAATTTATCAATATTATGAACTCTAAAAGCTAAAATAAATGATTTAGCGAAAAGCCTCTGTAATTACAATGGGTGCAACCATCCTTGCAGCACACTAACTTTGGCAATTTTTTATTTTATTAACAAAATACCGAAGTTCCTGTCAATTGTTTAGGGGTGCTCCTGGGTTGGCTACACACAAAGGGCAGCCGAGAATCTAAAACCTAGGAGCACACCCGATTTGTTTTGGGTCTTTACATACATGTGGATTTTTGTATAAAAAATCCTTAAGGGGAGGGGGGATTCAAAAGTTGGCTTGAGCTAAATTAATAAGTGAGAAGAACAACACGTGTTAGGCCGAATAAATAGGATGTGCTAAATTACAACTAAACCAAAATGTTACATATAAAACTAAATTTCTGCAAAATTTGGGGTGGGCTACAGCTCGATTGAGCCCTGTCCTAAATCCACCCGTGGGAACCATCAACCATTACTCTAGTTTACACTTTACACACATTAGTCTGCTTAGATTTTGAAAAGGGTAAATTATATAGACACCCCCACTACAACAAATCTGACTTTTAGTGATGAAACTTTTACCCGTGAAATTTTTTTCATCACTAATAGTATACTATTAGTGACGAAATTATCGTTCGTCGGCAAAAGTGTTTACCTTTCTCGACGAAACTAATTTTGCGGGTAAAAGTTGAACAATTGCCGATGAAAATTCTTTTTGTCACTAAAGTTCGTCGCTAATACTTGGCGGGAAATTTCCCCCGCCAAAAATTTGGTGGAAAAATTTTTAGCGACGAAACATTATCAATTGGCGACGTAATTTTTTTGTCGGCAATTGCTTTACTTTCAGTGACGAAATATTTCATTAGGAATTCTTTATCCTTTCCTGACGAACTACTTTCGTCGGCAATTGTAACAATTGGTGATGAAATACTTTCGTCGGTAATTATTTTACTTTTAGTTGCAAAATGTTTCGTTGGGAATTGTTTAACCTTTCGTGACGAACTACTTTCGTCGCGAATTGTAACAATTGGTGACGAAATACTTTCGTCGGTAATTATTTTACTTTTGGTGACGAATTATATTATCGGGAATTGTTTAACCTTTAGTGACGAAATATTTTTCGTCGGGAATTGTTACGATTGGTGACGTCGGGAATCGTTTTACTTTTAGTAATGAAATATTTCGTCGGGAATTATTCATCTTTAGTGACGAAATATTTTTGTTGGGAATTGTCACTTTTTGTGACGAAATAGGTTCGTCAAGAATTGTTTTACTTTTAGCGATAAAATAGTTTGTCGACAATTGGTTAGCGTTTAGTGACGAAATATTTTTGTCGGGAAATATCACTTTTGGTGACAAAATAGGTTCGTCAAGAATTGTTTTTGCTTTTAGCGACAAAATATGTTACTTTTACCGACGAAATATTTCGTCACTAAAAGTAAATCACACAAAAAGGCCAGAAATGATAAAGTTATGGCAGTTTCCATTGATAAATCACACAACTGAGCTAATATAAGAATCACAAATGTCAAGTGATGAAATTGATAAAACGTTTGTGGGTTCACTAACGTTTTATAGGTTTGGTTCATCATAAGTAGATTGGTAAGTTTAAAATTCGTAGTAGCTTTGGGATTCGGGGAAGAAACTACTTGCCACCACATAATTGGAAACTACTCAATTGTCCAAATATATGTGTAGAACTACCCGTCTTGGCCCAAGACTATTGTAGTGTGGTTTGTAATCTACGAGTTCAAGTTGGATCCCTAAGACTTGTTGTTTTGTTTAACTCATACCAGTCATGTGACTGACCCGAGTGCGTTATACATTCGGGACGTTTCTATATGAAACGTAGTCGAATGAATTTATGTAGGTTTAGTATTTGTGAATTTTCTGTGGAGCTGTTGATGTCTTGGAGTTGCGGTTGTGTAGAATTGTACTTTGCATTTAGTTATATATTATTTATTTTGGTTTCTAGCATTGTGGACCATATTTGTATTATTGTAATAAAAATTGTATATTGAGTATTGGGAACGTTGTAGATACCCTGACTAATGGGTGTATAGATTTTTTTTTTTAATTTCCATTGAACTCTGTACGAAGAATTTATTTAATGAAAATGATGTTTCTTTTGTAAATTGAAAAGGGAATAATGTGCAATGGAACTTTATTTCTTAAATCAAAAAATTAATGTTTGGGAATACATGTTTAATTATTAAGAGTTTTTTTTAAAACAAGATCATGTGCTTTTATTTAATGGGTATTAAATTTTGTTTTGAATAAATTATGTGTTAGCATGTGTAAGGGTGTCACCATCGGGCTTTTTGGAAATTGAATATGAGTACGGATACATGCTCTGGATTAAATATTTAGTTGTCAAAAAATCGGAGTGTGACACCTTATTAACTAAAGAGCAAATTTCTGAATACAAATTATGAAGATAACTACAAGTATAAATATACCAAAATTAGATTTAGAATCATATATATATATATATGGGATTTGCTAGCTTACAACATATGAAACTTTTAGTGATGAAAAATAAGGTTTTAGTGACGAAATTTTCGTCGCTAAAAGTTGGAACCTTTAGAGACAAAAATTTCGTCGCTAAAAACCTGTTTTTCGTCCCTAAAAAGGTCGTTGTATGCTGTTAACTTACAACCATCATGTTGTAAGTTAGCAGCCCCCTATATATATATATAGATAGATAGATATCTCTATTGTTTTTTATATACTTACTTGGATCTGGACTGGATACGCACACATAGTCCAACCTAATCCAACCCAACCCAACCCAACCCCAAGCCCTCAATATCTCTCTCGCTATATATTATATATATGTGTGTGTGTACACACCTATGGTCATCGTTTGTACCTGCAAGTATAGAAGATGAGCTTAGAGACTATTATTTATCGGATGTTTGGTGAGAAATTCCTCAAAATGAGGTAGTCCAAACAAAAATCGAAAGTTTTGGCTTTTTTTTAGCTTAGGCTCTTCTCCGGTACGTTTTTAGTACTAATTAGAATCATTCGTCAATTTTTTTTTTGTTTACTGTTCTTGTTGTTTTTAGTTGGACTAGTACTGTGTGGTATGGACAATTTGTAGTGACCCTAGTGTTGTGGGCGGACTGCTGTAGGTGCCTTTGTGGCTGCAGTAAGTGCTGGCAGCCTACACACTATGGAAAGTTCGTTCCACATCACCTGAGTGTGGAAAAGTAATGTGCTATATATGTGTGGTTCCAAGTCTCCCTAGTAAGAAGCCTTTTGGGTAGTGGCCCAAGAACAAATCCGTCCGGGTTTGGGTCCAAAGCGGACAATATCTTACTGAGCGAGACTTGGGTCGTGACAGATATTGTCCGCTTTGGGCCAAAACCCATACGGATTTGTTCCACTGTATTAATTATACATGGCTCCATTGCCACATCATTTGGGAAGAAAATAAATTTATTTACTTGCAAAAAAAAAAAAAAAAAAAAAAACGAAAGAAGAAAACAAAAAATGGCTTTAGTATACTTTAAAAAAAATGAAACGAATTTTTTTTTATTTACTTGAAAAGAAAAAGGAAATAATTTTTTTTACTTACTTATATTACTGATTACTTATTATTTACAAGAAAAAAAAAGAAGAGAAAAAGAGGAAGGTGTATTTATTTATTTTTTATTAATACCTCTATACTACAAAACTCAACAAATTGACCCCCTCAACTATATGTGAGTGGGGTATTTGAGAGGTCAACTTGAGAAGAAAAGTAATAGTTTAGGGGGGTTAGTTTGTTAAATATTTAATTTAGGGGGTGTAAGTGAAAAAGGACAATACATGAGGAGGTGTCTATATAATTTACCCTTTTGAAAATAATTGATACTCCATACTCCTTCCGTGAGTAGCTTTGGGAATTCCAATGAACATTTTTTTTGGTGAAATATTTTAGCGTTCCATAAGTGCCATTCTTCTAAGTTCATAGTCATATCAAATGAAAAGTGGAAGAGTTCTTACAATAAAGGGTAAATTTGAAAAGTGTGTAGTTAAAATACATAAACTTAGGGATTATTGGAGAGAAATCCCTCAAAATGAGGTGGTGCAAGCAAAATCCAAAATTTTTGGCATTTTTAGGCAATATGCTTCGCTACTTTTTTGGTACCAATTAGTCATCTCTCTCTCTCTCTCTCTCTCTCTCTCTCTCTCTCTCTCTCATGGGTGGAGGGGAGGTGACTTGACTAGCTTATGGGTGGATGATCAGATGAGGCCCAAACCCGACTCACCCAACCCGTGAGCACCCCTACTATTTTGTATCAGCAGAGTTCATTCTGCAGCAACACAAGTTCTGATCAAAATTAAACCAAATACACTCAAACCCAAGTCAGTGTAATCAAACCCAACATAGCAACATGGTAACACTCTCAGACAACAAAAGACAAACTTTAACCAACCCTTACAAGGTCCATAATACCCGAGTATTTCAACTACTAATTACATAAGCATATGTGAACATCAAAATTAAGTTATTAACAAGAGCTATTCTGAATACAAACTATCTCCAGACATATTACAAGATTAAGTTCAAAACATAAGGTTCACAACATCAACTATAGCTATTCCCATGTTCCCACATTGCCTCGCCGCTACCAATTTTTATTGTTTCTCCGATGCCTTGCCTTTATCACCTACAATGGTTATTCAATAACCGCTACACTATATCAACTATATACTAGTGAATGCCAATAATTATAAGCATGAATAGTAGACATGCTCAATCTCATCTTTTACACATAACTATGGTCTCCGGGAACGTAAGTACCGGCCACCCTTTCACACTAGTTTGCGACTACTCTATTAATCCGCGCGACTAGCCGTCACGCCTCTTATATGTCATACGTGTGATCTCATAGCCAATTTGGCACATGATCTCATTACTCAATGGCAAGTATAAGTTTTCCTTTGACCCATATATACAACTCAACATGCTCAAGTAATCATTACACCATGTAATTTTATAATTTATACATGAGCTATCAAAATTACTCTAAACATGTGAATTTAGGCTAACTAATCATGCTTATCATCACAAAGATAGTCTCAAACACCCGATTATCCAAATTCTATAATTATTGTCACTCACCTCTTGGATTTTGCTCCTAATAACAAAATTAACACCCTAGTAATTCCCAAGTATAATTCCCATACAAAATTTACAAGTTATGAGCTAAGCCCCAGAATTGGGTTGTGGAAAAACTATCTCAGAATTCAATAATAATGGTACCACCGCACTAGACTAACCTTCTGGAGTTCTAATATGTAGCCTACTTCAAAAACTGATGTCAAACGACACGTCGTTAGTCGTTGAGAACGTCGGTGTGAGTTCGTCGAATTCTTCGTACTCAATTCTATGTAAATTTCCTATGCTTGGTGAATAAAGAGACCAAGGCTCTTGCTTGGTGAGTCATGAGACACTTATCCCATGGCATGCAATTCCAACTTTAGGTTTCTATTATAGAGTACCCAATATTTCACTAGTTTTGCAATTATACCCCTGCTTTTTATAAACTTATTAAAACTATCCTGAACTTAAATGGGTGTTTGTCTATGTCACGTATGGGTCCTATAAGTGGTCCCATGTAATTTTATGAAGTTGCCAATTAACCTACTAATTATGTAATGTGTCCAATTCGTCCTCACAAAGGTATCCCTAGCGGAACACATAAATGATCTCCAACAATTAACATGTTATTTAAGCAACATAATGTAATAATCACATATGCATTAATAAACATTTAAGCACATGAGAATTACGCTATATTTCTGTCCAAGCACACAGGGACCTTTCATAACTGTCCCAAACTGGGACTGCCTTTCTATGGGTTCGCAACTGGACACCCCCAATCAACTTAGTGAGTTAATTCTCACTTAACACATATAATTACATCATTAATTTAGTGCTAATGATGCATGCTAAATGCAATTAAATACTACCCATGGGAGTAGGTGTTACAAGAACTTCTGGTTATGTAGGATAGATGGATAACCATGGACGGGCTAAATATGAACTCTCAACTGTGGAAGAATGATTGATAAGTGAACGGTGTAGTAGGGTTCTTTATCATGGTCACGCACGCCTCCCTGACCCAAGAAACATTGAACTAGTGAGGCATATTATGAATTCGAGCCAGGAACCATGGAGTCAAAAGCCAAATAGCCTTGAATGTGAGCTCAATCATCACTTTTTGGTTCCCGAAGTAGTGGTTGAACCATTGTTGCTCTTGAATTTTCCAAAAACCATGAGCCAGAATTGAGTCTGGGACTAGGAGATCAAGTGGCTTTTCCTTGTGGTAGCCCATAACTCGATTCATAGGCAGCTAGAAAGAAAGAAAACAAAGAAAAAAAGAAGAATAGAACTAAGAAAAATAACTAAAGAAAACCAACCAGTCTCTGTAATTTTCAATCGATTGAAACTGGTGCAGTTTCAATCGCTTCAAGCTAGCTCAATCAATTGAGCATAGAGATTGTTCAAGCAGAAAGGAAAACGACGAGAATGAAAACCAAAGGCTAAAATAAAGTACCAAAAGTTCATTAGATGGTCTTAACACCGTTGGGGGGCACCCATTCTCGTTATCTATGGTCCTAAGCATACGAGGTTCAAGGGACCATTACCTCGATTTTAACATGGAAGGAGAATGAGATGATGATGACGATGTATGGAGGATGGTGATCAGTAGGTAAGGGATGATGTTTGGAAGAGGAGATAAAAAAATTGCCCGCGAAAGCTCTCTCGCCCTCAATCGCTTGAAAGTGTATGAGGAGTGGGGGAGCTTACTGGGAATGCTTCATTAAAATACAATGTTCAAGCGATCGAACAAGTTCAATCGATCGAAAACAACTTAATTGCTTGAGGATAAAGATTGAGAATGAGAATTCCAGAATCAATCGAAAACAACTCAATCGATTTAAAGTTCAATCGATTGGTAAGATCAATCTTACCAATCGATTGAGAATGAGAATTCTAGAATCCCTATTTTAATAAACCTGTTCACCCCCAATTAGCAGAAACTGATCCAGAACATGCAAAAATACAAATAATAGGTTGTTCACAGTATATAAGGACAAAAATAACTCATCATTTAAATTAAAAATTTGCAAAATCCATTAATATAAACTTTTATAGCATCCATTGACCAAAACCACCATAATTTGGTACTTAGACAATAGTACAACCAAAACTGAAAATAACACTAAAAATATTGACTAGGACTACAATTCCAATTCCATTAAAATATGATCAAAACACAAAGGGAGCTGAAACTGGACACTATATCACTTAGTTGATAATTTCTTCTTCCATGGCTAAATCATTGAAGTACTTTGCCAAATTGTCAACATTAGAATCCAAAATCGACAGTTCATGATCTCAGAAGAGCAGAAAAGCTTCAAGAATATCATCAAGTGGCTCAGATCGAAAAAGAACTTCCTTGGGATGACTCTGAATTCTTCAATATATTGATTCCGTAAGCGAGAGGAGACCTTGGTGATCCCGATGGAGACAATAAGCAAGGAGTCTAACTCCTCAATAGTTCTTCCTCTCTTAGAGGAGTGCTTGGGGACCATGTGGGAGGTCCATGAAACAAGAGGTATGGAAGGAACACCAGTGGAATATTAGCATTCATAGTGAAGGCCCTAGACAATAAAGTAAGGAAGTAAAACACAAAAATTAGAAGAAAAACAATAAGAGAATAAAAAAATGAATTAAACAAGGGTAAAGAAAAAGAAATATTAAAATAATAAAAAAAGTATGACAATGGATCCAACCTCACTATTGGCATGATAGAACAATGTGCACTAGCTGGCAAAGGGCATTGGATCCTAAACATCACACTTTTTGTACAAACAAGGTTCATCTAGATTTTGTATGAACCAAACGATTTGATCGCTTGGTCAAAACAAATGTTCCAACTCCTGGATGCCTGCTTAAGCCCATAAATGGACTTTTACAACTTGTATACCAAGTTACCTTTCCCACCAGCTATGAACTTTTCTGGTTGTCACATATAGATGCCTCCTCAAGATTGCCATTCAAGAATGCAGTCTTGACGTCCATATGCCAGATCTCATAATCTAGGCATGCCGTAATGGACAAGAATATTCTGATGGACTTGAGAATAACTACCAGTGAGAAGGTTTCCTCATAGTCAATGCCCTCTCTTTGAGTATAACCTTTCGCAACAAGCCTTGCCTTAAACGTCTCAACCTTTCGATCAGATCCTATTTTCCTCTTGTAGACCCACTTATAGCCAATGGGTTTAATATTGGCAGGAAGTTCTATAAGATCCCAGACCTGATTAGAATCCATAGATTCTAATTCAACCTTCATAGCTTTAATCCAATGAGATGAATCAACATCAGCCATTGCCTCTTCATACATGGTAGGATTGGATTCAGATTCTATGGAGACCACTTCAAAAACTTCTCCTAAGAACTTGTATCTGTCAGGCTGGCTGACCATCCTCCTACTATGACGAGGTACCAGTGCGAAAATAGGTGAAGAAGTTGTATTTTCTTATCTTACATCATTATCAACTACGAGTAGGACTGAGGGCTCTCTTTCTATCTCTTTCAGATCTATCCTTCCATTAGGTTTATGGTTCATAGTATAATCATCCTCAAAGAAAATTGCCTTTGTACTAAAAAACACTTTCTATTCTCTTAAATCATAAAAATACCATCCATACGTACCCTTTGGATACCCTACAAAGTAACATACTTCTGATCTAGATTCTAACTTGCTTATCTTTCCTTTTAGTATATGTGCCAGACACCCCCATATCTAGAGATGTTGCAAAGATGGCTTGCACCCAATCCACATCTCTTGTGGTGTCCTAGGAATAGATTTCCTTAGAAGTAGATTTAGTATGTACGCAGCGATTTCCAAAGCATAACCCCAAAGGGATAATAGTAACTCTGAATAACTCATCATTGACCTATTCATGTCTAAAAGAGTCTGGTTCCTTCTCTTTGCTACACTATTCTGCTGAGGCATACTAGGTGCAGTTAACTGTGACAGAATTCCCTTCTATATGAGGTGATCAATAAACTCATTGAAGAGGTACTTGCCACCTCGATTAGATCGAATGGCCTTAGTATATGTGCCCAATTACTTCTCCACTTCAGCCCTAAACTCTTTGAACTTTTCAAAAGCTTCAGACTTGTGCTGCATTAGGTACACATATCCATACCTAGAGTGGTCATTAGTAAATGTGATGAAATATTCATAACACCCCTTGCTCTAATATTTATTGGTCCACACACATTAGTATGAATTAATTCCAACAATACACTGGACTTATTAACCTTTGCAGGAAAAGGCCTTTTGGTCATCTTACCCTCTAAACATGACTCACAGACTTCTATTGGTTCGAGAACCTAATTGCCTAATATCCCTTCTTTGACTAGTCTGCCAATCCTATTTAGATTGATATGGCCAAGCTTTATGTGCCAAAGCCTTATTGAATTAGTGGAAGGTTCATTTCTTTTAGATGGTAGAGTTACCACTGAGCTATTAAGTTACATATTAGAATAATTAGAAATATTCAGAGTGGTCACATACAAGTCATTAGTTTTAATACCAGAACATGTAAAAGTACCATTTCTTTTAATGACCACCTTAGTTCCAAAATAAAAAGAATAACCCTTATTCGATAACTCAGAAGGCCAATGCCCTAAGACATAGGACGAGAAGAATCGCATGGCAGGAATTCCCTATGCCTCAGTAGTGGGAAGTCTCATGTTGCACTGTTATACACTAGACCAGATATCTATTTTGCTATTGGCATGGTTAGCAGCTATCAATCGAATCTTGGTCCAGAGCACTGGATAACCGTTAAGCACATTCTTAAGTACTTGAAAAGGAATAAAAATTACATGCTTATGTATGGCGGTGATGAGTTGATTCTAGTGGGATATACTGACTCGAACTTTATGTTAGATAAGATTTGAGGAAGTCGATGTCCAGACATCTCTTTACCTTGGAAGGTGGTGCTGTTAGTTGGAGGAGTATTAAGCAGACATGCATTGTAGACTCAATTATAGAAGATGAGTAAGTGGTTACTTGTAAATCCACAAAGGAAACTATTTGGCTCAAGAAGTTCCTTATGGAGCTCAAGGTGGTACCATTGTCATTGTCACCTATTACACTTTATTATGATAATAGCAGGGTAGTGGCTCAGTCCAAGGAGCCAAGGAACCATGGAAAGAGAAAGCATGTAGAAAGAAAGTATTATCTCATACGAGATATAGTCTAGCATGGATATGTAACTGTCACCAAGATTGCCACTGCTAACAATCTTGTAGATCTATTTAAAAGGTTTTTCCATAGAAAGTCTTTGATCGTTTTCTGTATAGTCTAGGTCTTAGATGTAATGGGTAATGAGTGCAAGTGGGAGTTTGTTTGGTTTGTGTCCTCAAACCTAGTCTTTATGTATATGACATTTGGCATTTTATAAATGGATATCATTTATACATTTATTTGTGTATGTTTCATGAGATGAATGTTTGTAATCCTTAAACATAATAGTATCGTGTTTTTATGAGATATATGCACATAAGATATGAATTACTAGTCATTGATATTTAGAATTGTCATAGTGGATGATGAGACTAGACCAAATTAACTACCATTAGATGGAGTGGTGAATCTCAATCACTAGAGTATGACTCTTAGTTAATATGCTAGTGCTTATAGTGCATTAATGGACCATGAGATTCCTATTGACGTATAAAACTTTCAACAGTTAATAGGAACTCATAACTTGTATAAGGTACGTGTTCTTAATCTAAAGATGCTTATGGACACAAATTAAGATATGGCTATTTTGACTTACCAATTGAGGTGTCCAAGATCAACACCTGGGTATCTTGGGCAAGTCATGTTCATAAGGTTGTGAACAAAAATTGCCAAGATAGAATCTACCCTCTGATAAAGAGTAAGCATTCCCTTAAGAATGTCACTAAGTTGATTACTGAGAACTGCAGTTTTGTTGATAAGTAGTTATCAACATGTTTGGTAATCATGAGAGGTGAATGAAGCTCAAGGAATGGAAGATGTAATCATCATCAGGTTGACAGTAATAGTTATCTGACTAGTTAAATGTGATTATGAATGCTAATGGTAGAGGAAAATTAGTACACCATATAAGTCCAGTTATCGTTTTGAATTTGTTTTTTTGAGTTAGAGTGCAGTTATCATTAAATAGTGGAATTAACATTAACAAATTAGTTGGTTAATTAGCTGGTCAAAGAGTTTGATCATAGTAATTAACGATTAATCTAAGCCAATGATAAAGAACCTAGGAGGTCCCACTCTTAGCTCCACAAGAATACTTGGAAAGGCAAAAAAAGGAGTTTAATTGATCGAACTAGTTTCGATTGATTGAAGACTGGGTATTTTTGATCGATCGAAGTTGCTTCGATTAATTGAACGTTCGAACGATTGAAAGTGTTTCGATCGATCGAAACCCTAAAGTCAGTTTGAAAACCTATAAATAGGAGAGCTGCATCTAGATTAAGTTTTGTACATCGTTATACTGCCTCAGCTCTTTAGAAATTAGTTTAAGGTTTTCAAAGGCTCCTATATCCTCTTTATTTGGTTCCCACATAACCCTAGCCTATCTAGGAAGTATCAAGGAGACATAAGGGTGAAGATCACCTAGAAGAAGCTGCTACACCCTAAAGGAAGAAGACAAAATCAGAATTGGGTTCAAGACCAAAAGGTAATGCTCTTGTCCCTATCTTCCCTACGCATCTATAGAATTGATAAGTAGTAGATTCGGGCATACCAATAAAGTTTTCAAATATGTTTTTCCGTTGTGCAAAAGATTTAAATTTTTGTAATATAAATCCTTCACTTACAAGCACCTTGGGGGTTCCGAAACGTGAAAGGATATTATCTTTAAGGAAAGACATGGCCATTTTATGGTCGTTTCTTCACGTAGGAATTGCTTCTACCCATTTGGAAATATACTCCACAATAAGGAGTATGTATTCACAGTGATTTGATTTCAGAAATGGGTCCATGAAATCTATGCCCCAATAATCAAATATTTCTATTGTGATTATAGGTGTTAATGGCATTGAATTTTTTTTCGAGATCGTGCCAACCTTTTGACAACATTGGCATGATTTACAAAAAGTATAGGCATCTTTAAAGATAGTTGGCCAGTAAAAATCGCTATGTAAGACTTTTTGTGCAGATTTCTAAGAAGCAAAGTGGCCACCGCAACCTTCAGAATGACACGACGCTAAAATGATGGTTATATCTTCATTTGGGATGCAACTCTAGATGACCTGACCTGTAAGTACTTGAAAAGATAGGGGTCATCGAAAAAGAAATGGCATGCGAACGAGAGAAATCTCTTTTTGTCTTGTATTAACCAGTATGCAAGGGTTTCTCCCATTACTAAATAGTTAACTATGTCTCTGTACCAAGGTAGACTGGAGATGGCCAACAACTGTTCATCAGGGAATGCATCTTTGATAGGTGTAGGTTCAGTGTTATCTACAAAGGTTAGCCTATAATAGCTGTTCATCAAGGAATGCATCTTTCATAGGCGTATGTTTAGTGTTTCATACTCCCTTTTTATCTTTGATTATTAGATTGAATTCTTGGAGTAGTAGTATCTAACGGTTGAGCCTTTGTTTTGCTTCCTTCTTGGACAGTAAATAATAAGGGCCGATGGTCTGTGAAGCAGACAATTGGTGACCCTATTAAATATGATCGAAACTTGTCTAAGGCAAAGACTATAGCCAGTAATTCCTTCTCAGTGGTTTTGTAGTTCATCTAACCATTGTTAAGAGTTCGAATGGCATAATAGATTACATAAGGCTTATTGTCTGTCCTCTGACTAGGACTAAGCCAATTGCGTAATCACTTGCGTCACACATTAGTTCGAAAGATAAACTTCAATCAGGAGCCTGTATTATGGGTACAGAGGTAAGGAGTTTCTTTAGTGTGTAGAATGATTTTTGGCAGTCATCCGATCACTCGAATGGTGCATCTTTGACAAGCAGTTGACATAGTGGTTGGAAAATCGCACTAAAGTTTTGTATAATCTGCAATAAAATCCTGCATATCCCAAGAAAGAGCGAATATCTTTGACTGTATGGTGGACAGGTAGATTTTAGATAATATATATTTTTGCCTTATCAACTTGGATACCTTGGTAGAGATAATGTGACCGAGTACAATTGCCTTGGTCACTATGAAGTGACACTTCTCCCAATTTAATACAAAATGTTGATCTTTGCATTTGGATAGGACTTTTTTTAAGATTTTCTAAACAGTTATCAAAACTATGGCCGAACACAAAAAAGTCATCCATGAAAACTTCTAGAATTTGTTGGACCATATCGCTAAAAATACTTAGTATACATCGCTTAAATGTAGCAGGCGCATTATAGAGGTCGAATGGCATTCTTCGGTAGGCAAAAGTACCGAACGGGCATGTGAATGTTGTTTTTTCTGGATTGTCAAGAGCTATTTCAATCTGATTATATCTACTATATCCGTATTTGTGACCCGCCACTAGTTCCAACATTTGATTCATGAATGGTAGGGGGAAGTGGTCTTTTCGAGTCACAGTGTTTAGTGGGGTCGCGCATAGGTACTAGTTCGCCATCTTTATTTGGAATGATAGTTATGCCTGCCTTTTTTGGACTACTTGGGTCGGACTAACCACAGACTATTAGTAATAGGGTAAATTATCCCAACATCTAGCAATTTCAAAACTTCCTTTTTGACAACCTATTGAAGGTTTTTCATCTTCTTCCAAGTAAATCTTATGTGTGCAAATAGACGGGCTTACGCCTTTGAGGTAAGAAGTAGTCCATCCCAATACACCTGTATGTTGCTTTAATACTTGAACAAGTTTACACTCTTGTTTGGAATCTAAGGTAGATGATATAATAACGCGATAAGTTTTATCAGTTCCTAGAAAAACGTATTTAAGTTCCTTAGGGAGCTCCTTCAATTCAAGATCTGGGGACTATAGGTTAGACGGTATTGTAAATTTAGTTTTATAGTGCAGCAGCTCATATCGTGCCACCCACATACATTTAGCTTGTACTTCTTTTATCGCATCCATCATTAGACATGTCTGACTCAGGTCAGCTTCCTATGGAGTATACTTATCAGATTGATAGAAAGCATTGCTCACCATTGCTTCCACATGATCTTTATAACCAACAAAGTCAGACTTATCCTCCACAACTGTTTCTATGAGGTTAAATTCTTCCTCATCTTCGTACTCTTCAGGTCTAGGATTTGAAAAGATTTTGGCATTCAATGTCAAATTCCCAAATACGAGTGTCATAATACCACTTTGTATACATATTGTGGCATCTATTATAGCTAAGAACGGACGTTCAAAAATTACCAGTATTTGTGCACAAGGATTGGCAGCAGGTTCAGTGTCTAAAATCATAAAATCTACTAGGAAGATAAAAGTGTCTATCAAAACAAGGACGTCTTCTATCATTCCTCTTGGATATTTAACTGATCTATCTACCAATTGTAGACCAACTCGGGTAGGTTTGAGTTCACCTAGACCCAATTATCTATAAAAAGAGTATGGCAATAGATTCACACTTGATCCGAGATCGAGGAGTGCATTAACGATCTTTTGATCCCCAATTATGCATGAGATTGTAGGGGTACCAGGGACTTTAAAAACTTTAGAGGTAGCTCATTTTTTGACTTATTGCGCTTGCTTGGCAAGCAACATAAGCATGCTATTTCACACTTTGTTGCCTCTTGACCATGCATAAGTCTTTTAGGTACTTCTCATAGGCCAGTACTTGTTTAATGGCATCGAGGAGTGGAAGGTTTATTTTTACTTGTTTGAACAATTTCATATTAAAACTCCTGATTTGTAGTCTCATCTTTAGGTTTTCTTAATCTTTGAGGATAAGGCGCAAGGAAAGGGCACTTTGGAACTTCTTCATTAATAGGTTCTTTTCCAGGCCTTCTCTTAACTTTATCTACTTCGACTGGAGCTTCATCATTTGACTTTTAATTATCATTATCATTTGGTCCTCTTCATCGACCACTTCATCCTCTTCTTCTTCAATTGTAGGAAGTGGCATGTCTTGTCCAATTATTCTGCCGCTTCATAGAGTATTAGTCATGGCTTAAGCATGTTCTTAATTATTAGGACCATTGTTATGCCCCTTCAAATTTGGAAGTGGTTAAGCCAGGAACATTCTTCCTGCCCCCCTCATCTCAAGCTTCCATTCTCTCCATACTAGCAGATATCCTATTCATCATTTGAAGCATTTGTTGCAACACAGCTGGTTTGGAGAATGGGTCCTCTTCTTGTACCTTTTTATGAGGTAGTACATAGACATTGGAGGGTTGGGCTTGATTGTGGTTATTAAATTTATTTTGTTGGAATTACTGGGACGGCTAATTTTGTTGGCCTTGGAATTGATTATACGGTTTTTGTTGTTGGTATTGGTTCTGTGTCCCCTCATAATTTTTTCAAACAAAGCTAGGGTGATTCTGTCTATTATTATTATTATTATTATTATATAAAAATTCCCTGACCCTCTATATCCTTGCATAGCGTTTATCTCCATAGGGTTTTGTTCTTGAAAATATGGTATGTTAGGACAATATAGGGTAGGGGTGTAAGCCAAAATCGAAAAACCAAACCGACCAACCAAACCAAACCGAACAGTTGGTTTTAAAAAAATAGCCAAAGCCAAAAAAACTGAACCGACAGCCCAATATCGACCAAAAATTGAAAAAATCGATTGAACTGACCACTTTGGTCGGTTTTCAAAACACGAAAGTCGACAAAAACTGACTGAACTGACTGATTTACACCCCTAATATAGGGTAGTGTGTCCCAACGTGTTACATGTGCCTCAAGGTTCTTCAAGTAAGATATGTCTAGAACTTTCTCCTTTTATTCCTAGCTCTTCCACCTTTCGAGCTATTTCTTCGTACTTTGCCATCAATGTTAGGGGTGTTCACGATCGATTTTCAGTCGATTTTTCTCAGTTTTGTCACATAAAAAAAAGGGGCTCAGTTCAGTCGGGGTTTTGGAGTATTTCAGTCGGTTGGTTCAGTTTTCTTCTTGGACTATAAGTTTGAAAACAGAACGAATGCCATGGGTTTGGTCGATTTGGTCGATCGGTTTTGGGGTCAGTTTTTTTTATACACCCCTAATCAACGTATCCTGAGTCTTCAACTGATAGATACTCTTCTCTTCTCTACCCAATATTTGAGTTCTTGTGTCTTCTTGGTTAGTCCATTCATGAGTGTGTTAGGCTAACCATTTGAAGTGTGCCTCAGCTTCTTTGGTGTTTTAGCTGAGAAACTCACCAGCACTCATAGTTTCAACCAATTTTTTACTTTTACCATTAAGCCCTTTAAAGAAGAAGCTGATTGTTCACCAATTCTCAAACCCATGATGTGGGCATAAGAGAAGCAGATCTTTGAATCGCTCCCACATTTAAGTGAAGGTTTCATTTCTTTTTGTTTATACGAATTGATTTGGCATTTAAGTTCAGAGGTCATGCGTGCAGGGAAAAACTTCTTTAAGAAAGTTGTGTTCAACGCATGCCAAGATAATATTCAATTTGGTTTCAGGGAGAGCAGCCACGCTTTCTCTTTATCCTTCAAGGTGAAGGAAAAGTGCTTTAAACACGTTACATCTAAAGGACAATTTTGGGTGAATGTTGTAGACACCCCATTTTGTCGGCTAACAGATTTAGGAGGCCACAAGCATGTCAAACCTCGATGATTAGAAAGATCGGATTTTCAGAGATTACCACTAACTCTCAAGAAGTCAAAAAAAATTGGCAAAAATAACCAAAATGCCCCTAAAAGCCCAAAACTCTCCAGATTGGCCCAGAATCTCAAAAATCATTCGATGTCATTCAGAATACAAAAAAGTATTTTAAAAGAGAAATATTTGAAATTGTAAGCTCCCAGAGACCTCTGGAAGTCCCGGAAGTTCCCAGAAAGTCTCCGTTGACCGGTTTGACCAAAGTTTGACCAAGTTTGACCAAAATCATTCGAATTCGCCCAAAAGTTTCGAGATCATCCTAGATCATGTGAAAAGTCTTAAAATATGTTTTAAAAGAAAATCGGACGGAAACGTCATTCTTTGGAGCCTCCCAGGACTTCCCAGAATTTCCTGGAAGTGCACTGTTTGACTGATTTGACTGCAATTTGACCACAAATTATCAACTACTAAAAGTAAAGCAACTAAATTAAACTATCAATGAAGTAATTAACTAAGCAGCATTTAAAATGGTTTTACTTAATTAAAGGGATGCGTTGGGATCACACGAATCAACATTGACCTAACCTCTACCATGCACATTGCTTAATGTTCTATGGAGTTCATTCCTTTTCAGCATTCCATATATTTCTAGAGATTAAGAATCAATAGCCTTCATATTAACCATGTTGTTTGACATGAGTAATGTGCAATATCACCTACAAATGTTATGAAATGCAAAGAAGGTAGTTTAAAACAATGGTTAAGACTCACACCCTCAATGGTATTAGCATTCAAGGTGCAGATTTGCAAAAGTCATTGAAGAAAAAGGCCTTAATGATTTAAGATTAAAAAAAATGTTTTAACAAACTGAACTTACCTGAACAATTTGATAACAAATTTCAAAAACAAAAAGTCTTGGAATGCATCAAAGAATCATCTCAGGATTTTTCAGTTTCAATCAATTGATATGTTTTCGATCGATTGAATGATTGAACTGCATCATCCTTCAATTAATCGAAATGGCTTCGATTGATTGACTTGGGCTCTAGTTCAATCGATCAAAAATTGCTTCGATCGACCAAACATAGGGTTTCTATAGAATGCATGGCAGAGACTGGAGATCAACGTTTCATTGTGATCTTCAAACTACTAGACTACTCTGACATTGTTGGAAGTGCAGAAAAATATGTTTTTAACATTCATCATTATTAAGGTTGCGTTTGGTATGAAACTAAACATAAAAACTATGGATTATCACTATTTCTACTAACATGCACTGGTTTGAATCGAAACAGAGCTATACTACGAAATAACAGATTGCAGAATATGAAAATAATAACACGAAACATGGAGAATAGCAAACTTGTATTAAACTTCACTAAAATCAAACTTGTCTTGAACAATCAACCAAGAAAACCTACAAAACCATGTAAACTCTCTATCTCTCTATATAAAACTGTGAAACTAAAGTTGGGCGTCCTTATGGACGAGTTTTCAATGCATATATATAGATGCAACTAGAGTTAGGGTTAACAAATCTGTCTTCTGCTGTGTTGCCCATAAAATTCTGGTAAAACAATGTTCGATCAAATGAACTTGGGTCAATCGATAAAACTTATATATCTTGAATCACTTGAAAATATCTGATCGATTGAACTACTTCGATCGCTTGAGCTTCCTTCAATCGATTGAAGTTGTTCTTTTACTTTAAAATGTACTTCTTGTATATTTGCTTTGCCCTTTTCCTGCAATTGGTTCCTGCTCATAGCAACACATCATATTTGCACAATACAGAGTCTAATACAACAAAAATCATCAAAGAATACTTTCATTGTATAAAAACATACAATGCAAAACAACTGCGGATAAAACGGGTAATTGAGAGCTTATTTGTTGTCTTTTTGTGTTTTTGCATGGTTGTATTCTACAAATACTCCCACTTGTCACAATGCATAGCCCTAGTCATTGCATAAACAGGAGAGCATTAATTAAGTGCATAAAGATGGTTTTAACATTTCGAACATATGACAACTATATCATAATGGAACAACTTTACTGAAAATGATAACACTGTTAAAGCTTCTTCAGTACACTTTCTATCCTTTATGTTGTAGTCGAATTATATAGCATGGAAGCTAAAAAACACCTCCCCAATGCACCTTTTGTCCCTCCTCTAAAAAAAATAGCAATAGTTTAGGAGTCCATTATAGAGGTTCTTTTTTGTGCTCATGCTATAATTTGACTTTTGCACTCATTGCAATAGAGTAGTGCACAAACACACTACTTAGTTTACAATAACAAATATCAATTATTCCAAAATTGAATTGAAATTGCTCTCCTAGGTAAAACTTTGTTAGTCTTGTGGCTAAAATGAAAGATAAGTTCGTCAAATCTAAAGAACAAAAATATCCTCGAATAATTACCTAAAAAATTGAAGTACATTAGGCATTATTAGTATCTTTAGCTTTTCCATTGTGTTAGTTGTATTAAAATATCTCCATATGTATCCAATATATTTCCATTTAAAATAGTTTATATTTGTTTTCTAATAGCTATGAAATAGGCTTAGTAGAATATACACTTTTGATTCCATAGCCAATCATAAAGCAAAAGAAATATACTGATCAATCTTCCTTTTTGTAAACATTTTTCTTTTCATATATTTATTTATTTTATTGAAATGCAACGACAAATCCTCCGCTAGGATTCAAACCCTTGCAAAAACTCTGGATGGTAAGCTAGAAACTTGAGTCCCATCATTTTTAACCAACTTGCTCGACCCTTGGTGGTCATTTTTTTTTGTTTACTTGTTCGTTCGGTTGTTTAATCTTGATATATTAGATGATCATGTGAGCTGTTGTATCAATTTTAAAATCTACTAAAGAATTAAAAAATTAATGATTCAATTGGTCAAAACTTGGTACTAATTTACATAATAGATAAGAAAGGTGACATTGTAAAGTTATATATATGGAAGCTTGTCTATTTCTAGTTCGATTTGGTTTACTTGAGGAGTTGAAGAGATAAAAAAAATGTGAAGACTTTTACTTCTTTTGGAAAAATTTAGCTTCAAGTAAGTATGTTTAGTGAATTAGAAATTGTGAATTCACAAGCCAAAAAATAAATAAGCAATGGGGCAAACAAGAAAGACATTGTAGACACCCTATTGTTGGGTATCAGATTTAGGAGACTACTAGTTTGGTGGTCCTCAATGATTGAAAGGACATGTAGGAGGACTCTTGGAGATCACTCCTATCTCTCAAAATGCTCAAGAACTGGTAAAAATGACCAAAATGCCCCTAAAAACATAATAATCCCAAAGTTGGTCCGAAAGCTCAAAAATCTTGTTATGTCGTATAGAAAGCTTGAAAAAGTGCTTTTAAACGAAAATCGGACGGAAATATCAGCTCCCGGTGGCTCCTAGAACTTCTCGATGATCCAGGTCCGACTAATTTGGCCCAGATTTTGTAACACCCGTACCCAAAAAATAGGGTTAATCAACATGTTAATATGCATTAATTCATATGATTAGTGTTTATAATGGATTAAGGGGAGACTTTGGATGCACTTGTGAAAAGTTCCCAGTGTGAAGGGATAGGTAATGAAGTGGGATCCAGTAAAAGGCCCAGATAATAATAATTTGCATTTACATGTTAGATGCATTTTATATGATTAAATAAGTATATGTGTAAGATGCTTTCATATTATATTGTTATATGTTAGCTTTTAGTACCAGTTTGGGTACCTATTTAAGGGCATAAATGAAAATAATTCATAATTAGTAGGTACACTAGCAACTTCATAAAATAATTGGGACCACGTGTGGGACCCATACGGGACTTAGACAAACACACATCTAGATAATTGAGTAATTAGTGGAATGTTTAGAAATTTCATAATAAGAACTTAAGTGTTTGGGGGGTGTAAATGTAAAAAGCGGAAAATGGGTGACACATCACTTTACATGTGATGCTTGTGTGTCATGCAGGGGAAGAGACTTTCCAAAAATTTATAGAAATTAGACCAAGGAAGAGAAAGATCAACAGAGGAAGGAAGAAGAGGATAGGATGTTTTATGGGAAGTAGACACAAGATGTCGACGCCAAAATTTTTCCATTCTGCCGCCGTTTGTCATCCAATTCGCAAACCGAAGCCGTGTTTGGACTCATGGATGTGAGATGGTCGTTTCTATACCTTTATTTTACGTTTCATCAAATTTTTGGTAGCTCATTCTAATTGGTGACATGCAGTTGTCGAAAACATGTAGGAATTACTCCATAGTAGGATTTGGACAAGAATTGTTAAGGAATTCACTTGTTTATGGTAAAATCTGTAGGAGGTGAGTGAATCTAATCCATGGGCTGAATGTATGATTGTGTTTAATGTTACAATTTATGATGTAGTATGTTGATTATGATGTTAGTGTGTAAAATTTATGTTGGTTAAAGCATGATGATATAAATTAGAAGTTGTTATGCCTAATTTTGCAAGGATTGGCATGTTGAGATGATTATGTGATTATGTGTTATGTGGGTTAAAGAAAGCCTTATGTTGGTTCACCGTGAATTTACTCCATCGTAAGGAAACGCAGAAAGCCCAATTTATGTAAGGGTACTCACCACTTAACTATGTAAAGGTGTGTGGGTGAAAACCCAACTGTGGAAGGGTATGTGAGAGGGTGAGAAATAGAGGTGCTATACGCACATAAGGGGTAAAGGCAAGAGCAACGTCACGGTAAATTGATATTTGGTCTTTGGAGACTAAATGATATATTGATTGTTGACTTGTGCATTGATTATGACATTACCCTCATACATGCGATTAGCTTTACTCGCTAAGAGAAAGCTTAAACAAATGTTAATTTTCTGTGTGATTGAATAACCACCACAAGTATGGAATGGGAACAGAAGAAGAAATTGTTGGGTTTGTGCCCTCAAACCATTACTTTGTATATGAGACATTGACATTTTAATATACGGGTATCGGCTTTACATTTTGATCGGGAGAGAACTAATCCTAATTATACGCCTTAATGAACATTTGTTAGTACCTTTTTATCCTGTTTTTGTATATTTTTACTCTGTTTTCTAGTTTCTGACAGGTTTTGGAAGAAATCAGCTAAACCAGGCTAAGCAGGGTGAAAAGTCAGAAAGAAAGAAGCTGAAAAATGCAAGTCGCGCGCGCGACCCGCGCCCGCGAGAATCCAGAAGTCGCGCGCGCGATCCGCTCGCGCGAGACCCCCGATAATTCGCTCGCGCGATCCGCTCGCGCGAGACCCCCAATAATTCGCTCGCACGATCCGCGCGCGCGAAGGACCAAAAGTCGCGCTCGCGCGACCCGCTCGCGCGATATGCCCAAAAATCAAAGTTGCGTATTTCAGTGTACTGAAGACTCCTGTGCAAACGAGACTGCTAAACGACGTCCAGACTGTAAATTACATCAGTTTCAGTCCGTTTCGGGTTAGGAAGCCTTCCAAAACATGTTGTAAATCTATATAAACTCCAAATTTACTCAATTATGGGGTTGGCAATTATTATACACATATTATACAACCATACTTTCAGCCCTTGAAGAGGGAGAAGCAAGGAGAAGAAGAAGAAGACCAAGGATTTCCATGGCCTCCTCCATCAACTACTTGCCGATCTCTACTCCTATGGCAGCTTAGATCTTAGATCTAGGGTTTCAATGAAGCCCTAGATGAGTAATAGGGTTTTATTTATGCTTTTATTTTAGTTTTATTATGTATGGATGACAGTCACATGTTTAGAGGATTTTTATAAATAAATCGTACTTACATTGATTAAATCATTGCTTTCAGAATTGATTCTTGTCTTAGATCTATTTTGACTGTGATGTGCTCAACGATCTATTCTTGCTGTGCTTGTTTAGATTGTTTACATGTGATGGTGCTTTAGTGATTCGTGCTATCAAGTATCCGAATAGTCCATGCCTAGGTTAGACGGATTAGATCACAACCCTAGTTTAGTGTGAGATAATTCGTGCTATCCGCAGATGGATTATGTTGGTGCTTGAACCATGATTATCTTCTTGTCGGAGGAATTGGGCTTGTAGCTACAATTCCCCATATTCATCCAACGTAATAAGCTAAAGTAATTCATAAATATTCCTATTATGAATCTAGTGGTGGATTTGCAATCCTAGGTTCCCTTAAACATTGATTAAAAACAATTTTAATTGCTTTCATAGTTTAGATTTACTTTTATTGTTACTAGTTTAATTAAATTCAAAATCAAATCCGTTTTCCCTAATTAACTAGACTTAGGTTTTAAAATTAAATCGCTGTAGTAATCAATCTCTGTGGGTTCGACCTTTACTTCCACACTGCAAATCTATTGAAAAGTAAAGAATACTTTTATATCTTGATATTGACAACATCAATTTTTGGCGCCGTTGCCGGGGATTGTATTACTACTCTTAATTTTATAATCTTAGTTTAGTTAATTCGTAAATATTAGATTAGTTTTTATTTTCCTTATTTTCTGTTTTTGTTTTTAGTTACTAACTTTTTCTTTTATTTTGTAGTCAACGTTTCCGAGTGGAGCAGCTAATTACATCAAAGGAGCTTACGCAAATAAAAATAAAAATAAAAATTAAATAAATTGCTTCCTTTGGAATTCGCTTTAAACCGCTGTAAGTCAGGGCGCTGTGACGCACTATTTGCATTAGTTTAGGGTTAATTGCACTGCATTAGCTAGGAAACCCGGGGCGCTGGGCTTGACGCGGTCATTGCATTACAGGATAATTTGCATGCATCATAGTAGTTGAGTGCTTGTTATCTTAATTGCGTGATTGCTTGCTATTTGTTTTTTTTTAGTTGAGTCAGTCTTTGTTTTTAATTTCTTTTCTTTTCTTTTAGTTTATGTTGGGTACACGTTCAAATAAACCAGATTTAAAATCTTTCGATCTTGAACTTGAACGTACCTTAAGAACTAGTAAGTCCACAACCCAAGCTTCTAGAGCTAGGTTGCAAGACGACGAATCAACTCCGATTCCGTCGTCATTGTTTGAGGCCGAAATTCAAAGTACCCGTGAACGGTTAAGGAGAGCTCGAACTTTTAAAATCAAACCGATTAAAATGGCTGACGGTGGAAATAACAATAACAATCAAAATAACGGAGCTAATATGAATAATATTAATATACCGCCACCACCTCCACTTATAAATTATTTTATTCCTACTACTTACACGCCACAAGCCGGTATCGAATTACCGGAGGCGACGGCATCTCACTTTGAGATAAAGTCATCTACGATCTAGCTACTACCGTCCTTCCATGGCCGTCTAAATGAAGACCCTTACCAACACTTAGGGGATTTTCAGGGTATATGCACTACTTTGAAAATACAGAACCTGAATAATGATGAATTAAAATTGCGGCTCTTCCCATTCTCTTTGAGAGACAAAGCTAAGTTTTGGCTCCAATCACTTGAGCCAAACACAATAAAAACATGGGAAGCCCTACACACCGCCTTTTTACAAAAGTTTTTCCCTATTATGCGTACAAATAAGATAAGAAAAGACATAACTAATTTTGTGATGCAAGATGGGGAGACTCTTTATGACACGTGAGAAAAATTTAAAGAATTATTACGTTCGTGTCCACATCATCAGGTGCCCAAGTGGCAATTGGTTCAAGTCTTCTACGAGGGGCTTATTCCCTCTGTTAGGAATACCGTCGATGCCGTTTGTGCGGGAACTTTCCTACACAAAAGCGCCGACGAGGCTTGGAAAATATTTGAAACGTTAAGCGAGAATTCGATGCATTAGGCTGTGTCGGTACGTTCTGAGGGGTACCTTCAACCTAAGCGAGAGGTGACAGTTGAGTCAAGTCAATCATTTCAAATACAAGAATTAAATAGAAAACTTGACCGACTTATGCAAATGAACAAACCGTCTAATCCATCCTCTTTAGAAGTATGTGCATTATGTTCTGAACCGTCACATAATATCTTTGCATGTCCTTCTGCATCTCAATATTCGGAATTTGTTGAACAACACGTTAATTCTATGCAACAATTCCCACAAAATAATTACAATCCTAGGTCGACTAATTTTCCAAATACGTACCGACCCCAATACCAACAAGGTCAATACCAATCACCTCCTCCACCTCCACGCAATAATGCATTTGAGGAGAAGGTGTTGGCCTCACTTGAAAACTTTGATTCGGTGGTTCAGTTAGTACACTCTCACACACAATCCATCGCAAAACTAGAGTCCCAAGTAGGGCAAATTGTTAATACATTAAACCGGTTAACTGAGAGTAAGTTGCCAAGTCAACCTACTCAGCAACCTAAGGGGCAATATGCAGTGGGTAGTACGAGTGAGAGTGTGAACGCTGTTTCGACTAGGACGACTGCTCGAGATGAGGAAGTTGTTGTAATTCCAGATGAGAGTGAGAAAGATGGGAAAATTAACTTAAAAGTGAATAAGGAGGGTGAGGGAACGAGTAGAATTCAACAAGATAAAGGACCGGCCCCAACAAACTATATTCCAAGAATGCCATATCCACCAAACGTTGAGGGACCGTCACATTCGCCTAAGAAAGGGTCTAAGGTTGAGGATATACTCGAGGTGTTCAAACAAGTTAAAATCAATATTCCTTTCCTCGATGCTATAAAACAAATTCCCGCTTATGCTAAATGTCTAAAAGACCTTTGTACTCAAAAGCGCAAAATACGGAGTCATACTCCTAAAAAGGTCTTTCTCACGGAAAAAGTAAGCTCTATATTCCAACACGCTCCTCCGAAGTATAAGGATCCCGGTACACCTACCATCTCATGTGTCATTGGTGACACTATCATTCATAGGGCTCTCCTTGACTTAGGAGCTAGTGTTAATCTTATACCTTATCATGTCTATCAACAATTAGGACTAGGTGAACTGAAACCTACGGCCGCTACAATACAATTAGCGGATCGTTCTATTAAAATTCCTAGAGGAATCGTCGAGGACGTCTTGGTTAAAGTTGATAAATGCTATTATCCTGTTGACTTCATGGTCCTTGACACTGAGCCCGTGCTAGATGCTAGAAAACACACTCCTGTCATTCTAGGCCGTCCATTCTTAGCCACGGCCAACGCACGTGTCAATTGTAGAACAGGGGTGATGAAAGTGTCGTTTGGAAACATGAATTTAAAATTAAACGTTTTTAATGCTATGGATCAACCTCCTAAAGACGACGATTACCTATGTGAGGCAGAAGGTGAGGTAACACGGAATATTGAGCCTACTAAAGAAATAAAGGTGAGTGGGGAAAACAATATAGCGGATGATGAAGAGTGGATGAATCCTAATCCCGTGGACCCTAATGCGGAATCTACTCGGAAGGTAAGAAATCGATTCGAACATAATGACAAACCGTCAATCGAATTAATTCAAAGCGACGTAATTTCTGCTTACCATCGAGCTCTGCCTGACATCCTTAGGGGTACACAGTCCGATTTACGGCCTCCATGAGTCTTATGCTAGAAAGGTCTAGCTAAAGACGTAAAAGTTAGCGCTTCTTGGGAGGCAACCCAAGCTTTATTTCATCCGTTTATCTTGTTTTTGGTCGTTTTTGGGTCTGTTTTAGTCTGTTTTGGACATTCTGGACAGCTTTGGGGGTTGGAATTAATTTATTTTAATACTATATACATAATGTTAATCAAAAAGTGGAAAAAACCAAACTCGCGCGCGCGGCCCGCTCGCGCGAGACGTCGCTCGCGCGGCCCGCTGGCGCGAGATTGCCCCTTAGATGTTTTTCTTTGCTTTTCTTTTTATGATGCCTCAGTAGTTACTCGCGCCTGGATTCGCGGGCGCGAGGTACCTCGCTCGCGCGAAAAAGTGATTTAAAAAAAAAAAAAAAAAAAAAAAATTTGGAAATTCGCGCGCGCGACCTCCGCTTGCGCGGACCGCGCGCGCGATTTCCCCATTTTCTGTTTTTTTTTCCTTTGTTTTCTGTATCCTTCCCCCATACTTGTTCTGATAATGTTTTTGTTTCTGTTTTTGTTTATTACGCCAGTTTCGATCGAGTTCGTTGTTGTTTTCCTTGTTACATTTGTACTTTTTCGTTTTATTTCTTTTTCATTTGATAGTTTAGTTTAATTTCGATTTGTTTTTCAATTTCTATGTTATATTTCTGTTTCTTTTACTTTTAATATTGTTTTGTTAGTTTCTTTTCGTTTATCTAGTATTAACAGGTACATTGAACTTTATAACCTTATTCCTTGGTGTTAACCTGTTCTATGCTTGTCCAGATCGAGGTATTATCGTTCCTTTCCTACCTACTCTCCTTTCTTTCATTTTATTGTTTCATTGGGGACAATGAAAGGTTTAGGTTTGGGGGTATGCACATATATGCACATTAGTTTATGCTAAATTTTAAAAATTTTCAATAAGTATGTGAAATAAACGATGATTACCGATGTTTTTGCAAGATTAATTTGATACTTTTTGATAGAGAACTTTGAATTGTTATAGAATGGTAAACATGAGAATATGTGGTTAAATATTTACTAAAGTCATGTTGAAACGTTTTAAGTTATGTATTGTTTTAATCGTAGTTTTATATCATAGATTTGCACATAAACTATGCACTGCACGTAGTCATTGGAATACATGTTGGTTGTGAACTATAATATGATTCGGATTTCTAGATAACACATGGTGGAGACTAAGCCCGGTGAGCTTTTGAGCCTATCTTTTCTATTATGAGGGTTATAAATACATTGTGTTTGTCGAATTTCATTGAAATAGCGCATCTATTTGTTGTTTAGTCTCAGTATTCTTGTTTTGGTTGATAGTCAAGTTAAAATATTTGTTACCATGCTAAATAATCTTCCGTCGTAAATATTGAAGAACCATATAACCATAGGAAGTGATTTTAGGACTTCTTTGTTTATTATCGACCGATAAATTATAAATTTCCTTAGTTCGCCCTTTGAGCCGTTAAAATGCCATTTCTTTCTTTGATTACCATTATTCTTGTTTTTGCTCCGACTTGACAAACTTGGAGTTCACCACTGAGAGATTTGTCACCTTTTAGTAGTGTTAAGGTGATGTGTGATTGAGAAGAAGAAAATAAGATGCTATTGGGGTAGTTGCTTGGTATTCGATGAATAATCATTTGAGAAGCAAGAAAAGGAAAACGAGGAGGAAAAGGAAAAGAAAAAAAATAAAGAAGAAGAAGGTTGAAAAAAAAATTGAAAGAAAAGAAGAAAAATGAATGGAAAGGAATGAAGAGAAAGAAAAGATGAAGTTGGTAGAAGAGATGAATGAAAGAAATCGAACATGCCTTACAATGCCATTCTAAAACTACCTACCATATCCATTTTATCATTTTCCATTGTCTGAACCACATTACAACCTTTGAAAAGTCCTATTTGATCCTAGGAAACATGGTTCGGATATAAAAACGATGGGAGGGGGATTAAACATGGTAATGATTAATTTCTCTTGATTGTTGGCATCCTATCCATGAGACTATAGTTCTTTTGTGTCATGCGTCTTTTTCATGTCATATGTGAGCATTTCTCGTTTTGAAAACATATGTCTTTTACTCACATATTTTAGAAAAATTACACATGTTTCTGAGTGTGTCATTTGAGAGTGTAATTAACATTGTGAGATTCGTAGTCAAGACATAGTTAGATGGTCATCCGAAGTATATTCCATGTTCATGACATGCGCGTGATCATTTGACTACCATATCACACACGTGCAATTTTATGAGAAACTCTATTGATTTATACGATGCATGTGCTTGAGATTGTTCTTCATGATGTATGTAGACATTTGATTCTATTTCTTTATGTTCGTTATTCTATTTCAAATCTTTGTTGTATAATAAGGAGTATTGAAAATTATGTTCTTTGTTTTTAATAAAAGTTTTTTTAATTATAAGTTAATAAAGATGGTTGTGGGTAACTTGTTGACGAGAACCCTCACGAGACTTTACTCGTCCGACTAGGGACACCTAGGGGTTTAAAAGGCTTGTTGCATACGCTAAATGCAATCGTGATCCATACGAAAATGGAATAGATTTTTATTAGTAGTTTTTATTTTAGTTTTGCTCGAGGACTAGCAAAATGTAGGTTTGGGGGTGTGATCGGGAGAGAACTAATCCTAATTATACGCCTTAATGAACATTTGTTAGTACCTTTTTATCCTGTTTTTGTATATTTTTACTCTGTTTTCTAGTTTCTGACAGGTTTTGGAAGAAATCAGCTAAACCAGGCTAAGCAGGGTGAAAAGTCAGAAAGAAAGAAGCTGAAAAATGCAAGTCGCGCGCGCGACCCGCGCCCGCGAGAATCCAGAAGTCGCGCGCGCGATCCGCTCGCGCGAGACCCCCGATAATTCGCTCGCGCGATCCGCTCGCGCGAGACCCCCAATAATTCGCTCGCGCGATCCGCGCGCGCGAAGGACCAAAAGTCGCGCTCGCGCGACCCGCTCGCGCGATATGCCCAAAAATCAAAGTTGCGTATTTCAGTGTACTGAAGACTCCTGTGCAAACGAGACTGCTAAACGACGTCCAGACTGTAAATTACATCAGTTTCAGTCCGTTTCAGGTTAGGAAGCCTTCCAAAACATGTTGTAAATATATATAAACTCCAAATTTACTCAATTATGGGGTTGGCAATTATTATACACATATTATACAACCATACTTTCAGCCCTTGAAGAGGGAGAAGCAAGGACAAGAAGAAGAAGACCAAGGATTTCCATGGCCTCCTCCATCAACTACTTGCCGATCTCTACTCCTATGGCAGCTTAGATCTTAGATCTAGGGTTTCAATGAAGCCCTAGATGAGTAATAGGTTTTATTTATGCTTTTATTTTAGTTTTATTATGTATGGATGACAGTCACATGTTTAGAGGATTTTTATAAATAAATCGTACTTACATTGATTAAATCATTGCTTTCAGAATTGATTCTTGTCTTAGATCTATTTTGACTGTGATGTGCTCAACGATCTATTCTTGCTGTGCTTGTTTAGATTGTTTACATGTGATGGTGCTTTAGTGATTCGTGCTATCAAGTATCCGAATAGTCCATGCCTAGGTTAGACGGATTAGATCACAACCCTAGTTTAGTGTGAGATAATTCGTGCTATCCGCAGATGGATTATGTTGGTGCTTGAACCATGATTATCTTCTTGTCGGAGGAATTGGGCTTGTAGCTACAATTCCCCATATTCATCCAACGTAATAAGCTAAAGTAATTCATAAATATTCCTATTATGAATCTAGTGGTGGATTTGCAATCCTAGGTTCCCTTAAACATTGATTAAAAACAATTTTAATTGCTTTCATAGTTTAGATTTACTTTTATTGTTACTAGTTTAATTAAATTCAAAATCAAATCCGTTTTCCCTAATTAACTAGACTTAGGTTTTAAAATTAAATCGCTGTAGTAATCAATCTCTGTGGGTTCGACCTTTACTTCCACACTGCAAATCTATTGAAAAGTAAAGAATACTTTTATATCTTGATATTGACAACATCACATTTTATTATGTATGTTTCTTTTATGAGATGATTGTTAATCCTTAAGTATTATAGTAAGTAATTCGTGTATGTATGAAATACATACAAGTGTGATACGAATTAGTATTCATTGAGACTTAGAATTTGTCACAGTGGATGATGAGACTGGATATCTCATCAGGTGTACACTATAGCATGATTGACTACCATTGAATCACTAGAGTATAACTCTTAGTTAATATGCTAGTGCTTATAGTGCATTAACAGACCTGAGTTTTCCTATTAACACTTAAGACTGTCAACAGTCGATAGGAACTCATAACTTGTATAAGGTACGTGTTCTCAATCTTGAAATGATTATGAACACAGACTATGGATATGACTGCTTTGAATTACCAATTAGTGAGGTCTATAAAAGATCAACACCTAAGTATCTTGGGTATGTCATGTTCATAGGGTTGTGAACATGTATTGTCAAGATAGAATCTACCCTCTGATAGAGAGTAAGCATTCCCTTGAGAATGTCATCGAGTTGATTACTGAGAACTGCAGTCTTGTTGATAAGTAGTTATCAACATGTTTAGTAATCATGAGAGGTGAATGAGACTCAATGAATGGAAGATGTAATCATTATTTAGGTTGACAGTGACAGTTATCCGACTACCTGAATATGATTATGAATGTTGACGGTAGAGGGATATTAGTGCACCATACAAGTCTAGATATCGCTTTGGATTTGTTCTTTTGCGTTGGAGTGCAGTTATCATTTTATAGTGGAAAAAACGTTAACTGGCCAGTTGGTTAATTTGCTGATCAAAGAGTTTGGTCATAGGAATTAACAACTGCTCTGCGCCAACAATAAAGAACCTAGGAGGTGCTACTTTTAGCTCCTCTAGGATGCTTAGAAAGGCACATGAGGATGGTATCAAGACAAGTTCAATCGATCGAAAGAGGTTCAATCGATCAAAAGCTCTTCAATCGATCGAAGGTTTGATCGATCGAAGTCACTTCGATCGATTGAAAGTAAGGTCGGCTCTGGGAATCTATAAATAGGGCAGCTATGTCCAGAGATCAGAGTTAGTCATTTTATTATACCAAAAGCTGCAAAAACTATTTATGGCTTCCCAAACCTTCTCTATCCTCTCTATTTGGGTTCCCACCAACCCTAGTCTCTCCGGGAGCATCTATAGGAGTCATAAGAGTGAAAACCATCTAGTGGAGGCTACTGGAAGACAAAGATTTAGAATTGGGTTCAAGACTTAAAGGTATAATTCTTGTCCCCTCTCTAGTACGCATCTATAGAGTTAACGAGTAGTAGATCCAGGCTACCCATAAAGTTTTATAACTTTGTTTTTTCACTGCGCGCTTAAATAAATTTTAAACCTATTTTTCCTACAATTCGTATCCGAGCCACGCTTGTTTGGATCTATAGATGCATTATAGGAATACGAGTTTGATTTACATATTAATATTCAGTAATATTTTGAAACTGCATCATCACAGATCTATTTTTGCAGTGTTTTTATAGCAAAAATAATTCTGTTATTGCATTGGATGCATATTAGTTTCAATCAATCGAACTTGTTTTGATCGATTGAAACTCTCTATGTTTGATCGATTGAAAGAGTTTCGATTAATCGAACCAATGCAGGCTTCAATCAATCGATTGATCGTTTGTTGATCGATCGAACAGGGTTTTCTGTCCATGTGTTCTTTTCACAATTTTAAAATTTTTAAATTATATACTCCAATTTTAAACTATTCTGTATTTTTTTTTAAAATCAGTCTGTGAAAAAGACAAGTTCAATCGATTGAAGTTCAATCGATTGAAGGTTTGAGCAATCGAGTTTTCTTCAATAGATCGAAGTGTGACAGAGAACCAGAGATGCAGTTTTAGTTCTAATTACTTCCATAAAGTGTTTTTATTGTGTATGCAAGTCAATTAGTAGTTATAATGGATGTAAATATGCGTGGATGTGTATATATCTAATCCTTTTGTAGTCAGTTAGTCTGCTATCTCCTATGGCACCAAGTTCCAATGATTTAAATCATTGTATTTGAATATATGTTTGAGATTGGTGTGTATTTTATATTTTGGTTTGGTTTTAAGGCATATGTAAAGGGCGCTGTGACTTTAATCCTGCGAATAGGAAAGTCGCATCAGTATCCCTAGCCTTTTATTTTATTGCTATTTTTTCTATCTCTAGATAAATTGTAAGCTTTAAAAGCAGCACAGGTCCAATGTAATAGAATTAGGAAGCCCATGAAAATGGAGCGAGAAGTCGTTGTCCATGAAGATGGAGCCGGAGGCGACCAAACCAAGAAGGAGGTTCTATGGAGATAGAGCCATGGGAGTTAGAGGCATATGAATGCCTTTATTTCAATTTTAGTTTTTTGTTTTATGTGCTTGGTTTGTGATTGTCGTTTTATACATTGTTACTACTTGCATGCACTTAAAACAAGTTTTCTAAAATAAGAATCAAAAACCATTTCAACGCATTAGTAAACATTGGATGTTTATGGGTAATGATTGGAAACAATTTTTCCAAAAGAAAATCCTTATTTACTAAATATAGTGGGAGAAGGTCTTATTTATAACACCCACGACCTTCCATTAACGGTTCACTGTAAGATGAGTAGTGAATTTTGTGTCACCTCACCAGGGGTGATCATTCCATATGGAGGGTACACTACTCAATGGTTACTAGATGTGAACTTTTTATGCATAGGATCAATCAGACGTGTTAGAGGGTGACCACGACATGGAGGCACTACTTGAGGCAGTTGTGATTGGATCCTAGTTAATGGTACACACTAGCTAAGCTATGGATAAGGGATCCCACGCGGGGCATTATTTAGAAACTTAGAGATCAATTAGGTTCGGGAGTCATAACTTATTTTGCAAGAGTTGCATAGCAGACAAGTCATCATTAATCGAAAGATCGAGTATTGACCGCCACACAAAGGCTTTACTCTTTCGTTTTGATATTCTGGCAACTTTGTTTTAAAATAAGAGTTTTTAAGGATTCTTTTATTTCAAATTGTCAAATTCAAATATCCATATTTATTTTGTCTGTTTGATTTTTCAGTAATCATAATGTCTAGATATGCATTTAGTCCACTTGCCACTATACTCACTTAGAACAAGTTAACTGGTAATGACCACACTTAATGGAAACGTAACCTTGACATCATTTTAACTACGGAGGATCAAATTTATATCCTCACCATCCTATGCCCCAAAGAACCCGCTGCAAATGCTTTGGCTACTGCTAGACACGAGTTTAATGAATGGAAGAAATCGAATGGAATGGCCCGTTGCTACATTTTGGCCTCTATGGATGGTGTGTTGCAACACTAATTCCAGTCGAATGATTCTTCCAATTCCACTATCAAATCCCTAAAAGAAATGTTTGGGGAGCATGGCAGGCTTGCCAGACAGGTTGCCATGCAGAAGATAATGAGTACCAAGATGTCGGAAGGAACTCCAGTCAAAGAACATGTTTTAAAAATGATTGGTTATTTAAACGAACTGGAGACCTTAGGAGCCAACATCAACGCACAGACCCAAGTTCATATGATCATCAATTCACTGTCGCCATCATTTACTCAATTTAAACTTAATTATAATATGAATCAACTAAATTTCTCAATGAGTGCATTATTGACTTCTTAACTGGCAGCAGAAGAGGTGATCAAACCTAGGGACAATGTTCTGAACCTTGAGAAAAGCTCTTTCTTTTCCCGATCTGTGCTGAAAGGCAAGATAGGAAAGAAAAAGGCTGGCACTAGTGGTCCAAGTGTTGGACAGTCCCTAAGATTGAAAAATCTAAGGGAAAAGGTAAAGGAAACAGGAAGGTAGGTGGCCAAGGCAAAGAAAAGTGTTTCCAATGCGGTGAGAAGGGCCACTGGAAGAGGAACTATTTAGAATTCTTAGCTACAAGAGTTCAAGGTATGATTGAATCACATGTGATTAAAGTAAGTTTCATAACGGATACTTCAAACACTTGGCGCATTGATTATGGTGTAACTAACCATATCTGTAATTCGTTGCAGAGGTTCAGATCAACCAGGAAATGCAGTGATGGGGAGATCATGCTAACTCTGGGTAGCGAAACCATTTTTGTGGTTGCTATAGGAGTAGTAGTTTTAGAGTTTTTGGACAATAGTTTTATCAGATGTACTTTACGCCCCTTTAATGAGACGTAATTTAATTTCTATTTCAGAGTTATCGAATAAAAATTATTCTTTTCATTTTGGAACAGAAATTGCCATTAAGAGAAATGGTTCTATTATATGTTCTAGTGTTAAAACTAATGGCTTATATATGATTACTCCTAACATTTCTAAAGACTCTTGTATGGAAATTAATAACTCAGTGGTTACTTTACCATCTAAAAGAAAAGAACCTTCCACTAATCCAGCAAGACTTTGGCATATGAGGCTTGGCCATATCAATCTAAATAGGATTGGTAGACTAGTCAAAGAAGAGCTCTTAGGTGATTTGGTTCTCCAACCAATGGAAGTCTGCGAGTCTTATTTAGAGGGTAAGATGTTCGAAAGGTCGTTTCCTGCAAAGGGCAATAGGACCAATGCATTGTTGGAATTAGTTCATATTGATGTGTGTGGACCAATAAATATTAGAGCACGCGTGTTTATGAGTATTTTATAACATTTACCGATGACCACTCTAGGTATGGATATGTGTAACTAAGGCAGCATAAGTCTGAAGCCTTTGAAAAGTTTAAAGAGTTTAGGGCTGAAGTGGAAAAACAAATGGGCACAAATATCAAAGCCATTCGATCTGATCGAGGAGGCGAGTACCTCTCTAATGAGTTTATTGATCACTTCATATAGAATGGGATTTTGTCACAGTTGACTGCACCTGGTATGCAGCAGAACGGTGTAGTGGAGAAAAGGAATCGGACTCTATTAGACATGACTAGGTCGATGATGAGATTGCCATTATTCCTTTGGGGTTATGCTTTGGAAACCGCTGCATATATACTAAATCTAGTACCAAGCAAATCTGTTCCCAGGACACCACAGAAGATGTGGATTGGGCACAAGCCTTCTTTACAACATCTCCGGATATAGGGGTGTCCGTCACATATGCTAAAAGGAAAGATGAGCAAGTTGGATTCTTGTCACAGCCCAGTCCTACAATAGTGGAACTGAAACCCGTGGCATGCCACCGAGGCTACTCCAATTCATTAACGTAAAATAGCAACGGAAAAAATAAGAGTACAAATCCATAAATTCAATTTATAAAAAGAATTCTCCGTTTGAAACACTTAAAGAAAACAAACCATTTTGAAAACAGCAGTCCAGTCGACTGATCAAGGTACGGTCAACTGGAAATGCAAGATACAGAGAGTTCCATGTTCCAGCAGCCAATCCAGTCAATTGTCAAACTTCCAGTCGACCGGACGGTATTTCAAAAATCAGATCTTTTGCTCAGGTTGGAGTTCAGTCGGGGTCACAGCCATGCCCCACAATAGCAAAATCGGAGCCCGTGGCATGCCACAGAGGCTAAACCAATTTATTAACGCTCCCAAAAATTAGTTTTAAGAACACGCAGTAGAAAAGAAAACAAACCATTTGAAAACTAGCAGTCCAGTCAACTGCACCTCATGCCCAATTGACTGAGACAGTTCAGCAGAAAGTTCAATTTTGAAAATATAATCCAATTGACTGTTTTCTATGCCCAGTCGACTGGGGTGCCAAATTCCCAATCCACTGTATTGTCTGGTCGACTGAACTCTAAGCAAGCAGAAAGGTAACTTCTGAAAACCATAAACCAGTCGACTGTGTTGGGGGACCAGTCGACTGGTTAGTCGACTGTACCCAATGCAGTGTCTCGTTCACAAAAGGGGTCTGGTCGATTGGACTCACAAACCAGTCGACTGTTTGCTAGTAGCAAGGCATTCTGTAGAATTCCCCAAGTTTAAATGCTTTTTGAAATTATCCGGGGCCAGACGTACACTCCAAACTTATTCCAAAGCGATCCTAACTGTATTATAACATTACTGAAACATAATTACACTAGATTAGAGTCTATTGCAATATTATGAATCCGTTCTATGAATCTAAGTTAAACATAGTCAAATGGTCATAAAATCCTTATTACAACAACTCTATAACAAAACTACGAGATAGGTATGAGTCGCCTTATACAAGAACTTCCAACCCACGTGCTCACTTCTGCAATTCCTCGCCAGCATTAACACCTGAATTGGTTATTTGAATAACCACACATATTCGATTTGTTTAAGCTAACTCTTAGTGAATAAAACAACAAATTCACATGAATGATAAACATGCTCGCATTCACATCTCTACATTTCATACTAGTCTTCAAAGTTCACGTGTACGTTTTATACTCCTAATTCGTGGCTCCTCGCCAATAAGTCCAGGCGAAAAGGTAAGACCCACGATTCTTTTCTTTAATCGTGCGACCTTAATGCCTATATCGGCTCCACAAGATGGCTTGGTACCACGTGCTCCTTTGACCTAAATAATAACTCAACATGCTCAATTTATATATCACCATGCTTTCGGTAATCAAAACATTTTACCATGCTATTGGGCCTACATATCAATATAATTACCCAATATGAACTATACAATATATATCAATAAACTAATACATCCTTTTCAAACATGAATACATGTCAAGAAATCATTCCAAAACACATAGTTGAACCACTCACCTCCAAATAATGCTCTTAAAATCCGTTCCAAAGAAAACCCGTGCACAAAGATTGTGTAAAAGTCCGTCTAGCACAATTCCTATCGATCAAAAATCCGATTAATGAAAATTCTATAAAATGAGTTTTCAGAAAACTTATCCAAACAAGATCTAGTGGGTATCAAAACAACGGCCTTACCTCAAGGAGTTCAAATATCCAATCAAATATTTTGATCAACAGACGGATCGCCAAAAATGAGTGTCGCAAGCTCGAAGGAAGCAAATCTCCCTTTTCTCTCTCTCCTTCTCTCTTATCTTTTAGAAGTCACAATAGATTTTGCAACTTGAAAATATCTCACACTTTGTATTTATAGCCAAAATTTCTCAAAATATTATTTAACTACCCTCAAGTTCTTAAACCTTCGATTTAGCACCTCTAGTAGGAAATATCCAATTTTACTAGTTTTCTTCACTAAGTTCTGTTTAGTTGCTAAAATGCAGTCTCACATGATTTTACAAAATTGCTAATAAGCCTACCAAATTAGTAGCATGTTAATTCGTCCTCACAAGGATACTAAAATTAACAACAGAAATAAATTCTAAACCAAAAAATAATACAGATAATGAAATACACAAGTAAACATTTATTTTCAGATAAGCATTTAAGGTATTCCATAATGAACGTCTCATACTCAGAGAGACTTCACAACAACAAAACACTCATTCAACATTGTCTCAAAAGGGTTCTCTAACACAGACACCCAAATTGACTAGTGAGTCAAAACTCACTCACACATGTGCCAAAATGCACAACACATCATGTTAGCCTTAAGGTATATTAAGGCATATTTAATTATGTTTTGATGATGTCAAATATGCTATGATAATTACATGATTCATATTGATTCATTCCTTGTTATTATCATAGTCATTTTCATGCTCATATATAATCTCATGTATTAATTTTGTATCAATGTTTTAACATCTTTGTGTGCATGAGATTCAATTGGTGTAGATCAAGATTACAAGGAGCTCAACAAGGATCAAGCTTGAAGACTTGAAGATATTTCATCCTTGGTTGAAGTCTAGGACCATCATTGTAAGGCATCTTGATCTCACACTCTTAGGGGCTCAAACAAATGCTAAAAGTTAAAGTTTTGGAAATAAATTTTAAATGGATCATCTTTAAAGCAATTCCCCAACCAATTGGAAAATAATTAGATGTTGAGTTTTATATGGTTGGAAAGTTATTTGAATCTAGTTTCCAAAACATCAAACGGATCGCAAATCCGATTTTTGTAGAGGGAGTTATGGCCATTTTAGTGGAGATGTGTCAGTCTGCCAAACAGGGAGGGGCAGTCGACTGAAGGCCCGATGCAGTCGACCGAACTATGCAGAATGAAAATAAAACCCTCTGTAAACACGTCTCAGTCGACTGCTTTAAGGGGCAGTCGACTGCTTCATGTTTCAGTCGACTGAATCGACTTGAAAACACATAACGACTAGTTTTTAAAGGGGCTTTTAATTACCAAATGTGCTACCAACGGCTATAATCTTCCAAGGCCTATAAATACATGTTTTCCCAAGCTATTTAGTGTTGAGATTTTGATTGGAAAACATAGTATTGATCACTCATCTCTTTGATCTTTAAACATTATTATTTGAGCCCTAGTTTGAGTGAAAAATCAATTTGCTCTAGATTTCAATTGTAATTCTTGAGAGAGCAAATTGTAGTGAGCTTTTATTTGTATTATCTACTCACTAAGGAGTTATTGTGTGAGCTTCAAATTGTATTATCCACTCTAGAGAGAGAGAGTTCAATTTGTATCAAATCAATTGTAAAGGTTGAGGGTTAGTAACCCTTGTGTGCAAAGAAGAGGAGTTCTTCTTTGGGAGAGATCATAGGCTCTTGTAACAGTTTGGTGCACACCCGTAAGTGCTCCGGGAAACGGTTTGGTCTACACCCGTGAAGTAGATCGGAGTAAAGGAATCCTCAAGAGGTATTCTTGAGGGGTGGACGTAAGCCGCGGGGTGCGATTGCCGAACCACTTGAAAAATCGGTTTGCAAGTTTCTCTTCCCTTCTCTTTTTAGTTAATTGCTTGTGATCTTGTTTAATTTGTAATTAAGTTTTCTAAAAGGTTAATTTCCGCTAAAACCTTATTCACCCCCCCTCTAAGGTTTCCACTTTTGGGCCAACAATTGGTATCAGAGCTTCGGCTCTTCTATTTTCAAAATATTTTGAAAATTTGAGTTAAGATCCAAATGGAAACCGACTCTTCTTGCATTTATTATTGTGAGGGTCAATCGACATTAAGACCACCGTGTTTTAATGGCTCAAACTATGCCTATTGGAAAAATAGAATGAGAATCTATATGATTTCTCAAGATTTTGATTTATGCAAATTGTGGTCAAAGGGCCTCATCTACTTACAAAAATTGAAAATGGTTTTTCTATTCCAAAGACGGTAGATGAATATAATGATGCCGATAAGAAACTCATAAAAATAAATGCTATGGCAATGAATTTATTATATTGTGGTTTAGACCCTAATGAGTACAATAGAATTTCCTCTTGCGAGTCCGCAAAGGAAATTTGGGATAAACTTGAGGTTGCTCATGAAGGTACTAATCAAGTTAAGAAATCAAAAATAAATCTTCTTGTTCAAACTTATGAAATGTTTAAAATGTTTCCATATGAATCTATTGGAGATATGTTTTCTCATTTTATCATTCTTATTAATAACTTGAAAAACCTTGGTAAAGTTTATACTAATGAAGAAATGATTGAGAAAGTGCTTAGGTCTTTACCAAAGGATTGGCAACCAAAGGTCACGGTGGTTCGTGAAGCAAAGGAGCTTTCAACACTCTCCTTGGAACAACTCATGGGTTCTCTTATAACTCATGAAATGGAATTGGCCGTCTTCGAAAGTGAAGACAAGAAATTGGAAGTGAAAGAGGCCAAAAGGAGAGACATGGCTTTAAAATCCTCAAGCTCAAAGAAAAAGATGAAAGATGTTGAAAGTGATGAGGATGAGGAAATGACGAAGATCACCCGAAAATTTGCAAAGTTTCTAAAGAAAGAAGAATCGGGAAAGAAGTCATCCAAGGAGGAAAAACACAAAAAGAAGACAATCAAGGCCACTAATAGTAGTTCCGAGAGCGAATCATCGGACGATGACTCAAATTGTGAAGAAATTGTCAATCTTTGCCTCATGACAATGGAAAGGGCCTTTCCTACTACCTCGGCAAATGTTGCATCCAAGAGGCACTTGGATAATGGTTAAATCTCTTACCTTAAGCCTAGTAGGAGTAGGATAGATTAATTTGTTTAGATTTGCATACTTATTGCTTATTTGAAAAATGATGATATGCTTTTACTGCTAAAACTGTCATTTTTATGTACTGCTGAACAAAGCAGTCGACTGGTACCACGACACAGTCGACTGATTTAGCTGTGGACTTTGAATTTTTTGATTCTACATTGTTAAGTCGACTGAGGCTTCGACTGAGGCGTCGACTGTTTTTGCAGAACTTAATCCCTGCCCACTTCCGTCGACTGTGGCGTCGACTGACCCGACTGAATTTTTGTTTTTCATTGATTTTGAGTTCTCCAACTTTATAATTGGTATCTTTTGGGAGAATATGCTCTCTTTTCACATCTTTTTGGTATCTTTTATCATTACACATACTTAGGGGGAGCACTTTCATATATTAATTTTCTCACATGTGGTTATATTTGTTTATTTTTGGTATCATTTTGGCTTTTTGATTTGTATGCCTATTGTGAGGGGGAGCTCTGTGTTTTATCCCCAAATCTTTTTGATAATGTCAAAGGGGGAGAAATATGAGAAGTATTGTGGAGAAGTAATTGAGTAATTATCATTCATGTTCTTCAACAATATAATATCCATTATGAATGATAATATGAAAATGACCATTTGTGCTTATATTGGCATATCCTTCATTGGTTGTTTGCCATCATCAAAAAGGGGGAGATTGTTAGCCTTAAGGTATATTAAGGCATATTTAATTATGTTTTGATGATGTCAAATATGCTATGATAATTACATGATTCATATTGATTCATTCCTTGTTATTATCATAGTCATTTTCATGCTCATATATAATCTCATGTATTAATTTTGTATCAATGTTTTAACATCTTTGTGTGCATGAGATTCAATTGGTGTAGATCAAAATTACAAGGAGCTCAACAAGGATCAAGCTTGAAGACTTGAAGATATTTCATCCTTGGTTGAAGTCTAGGACCATCATTGTAAGGCATCTTGATCTCACACTCTTAGGGGCTCAAACAAATGCTAAAAGTTAAAGTTTTGGAAATAAATTTTAAATGGATCATCTTTAAAGCAATGCCCCAACCAATTGGAAAATAATTAGATGTTGAGTTTTATATGGTTGGAAAGGTATTTGAATCTAGTTTCCAAAACATCAAACGGATCGCAAATCCGATTTTTGTAGAGGGAGTTATGGCCATTTTAGTGGAGATGTGTCAGTCTGCCAAACAGGGAGGGGCAGTCGACTGAAGGCCCGATGCAGTCGACCGAACTGTGCAGAATGCAAATAAAACCCTCTGTAAACACGTATCAGTCGACTGCTTTAAGGGGCAGTCGACTGCTTCATGTTTCAGTCGACTGAATCGACCTGAAAACACATAACGGCTAGTTTTTAAAGGGGCTTTTAATTACCAAATGTGCCACCAACGACTATAATCTTCCAAGGCCTATAAATACATGTTTTCCCAAGCTATTTAGTGTTGAGATTTTGATTGGAAAACATAGTATTGATCACTCATCTCTTTGATCTTTAAACATTATTATTTGAGCCCTAGTTTGAGTGAAAAATCAATTTGCTCTAGATTTCAATTGTAATTCTTGAGAGAGCAAATTGTAGTGAGCTTTTATTTGTATTATCTACTCACTAAGGAGTTATTGTGTGAGCTTCAAATTGTATTATCCACTCTAGAGAGAGAGAGTTCAATTTGTATCAAATCAATTGTAAAGGTTGAGGGTTAGTAACCCTTGTGTGCAAAGAAGAGGAGTTCTTCTTTGGGAGAGATCATAGGCTCTTGTAACGGTTTGGTGCACACCCGTAAGTGCTCCGAGAAACGGTTTGGTCTACACCCGTGAAGTAGATCGGAGTAAAGGAATCCTCAAGAGGTATTCTTGAGGGGTGGACGTAGGCCGCCGGGTGCGATTGCCGAACCACTTGAAAAATCGGTTTGCAAGTTTCTCTTCCCTTCTCTTTTTAGTTAATTGCTTGTGATCTTGTTTAATTTGTAATTAAGTTTTCTAAAAGGTTAATTTCCGCTAAATCCTTATTCACCCCCCCTCTAAGGTTTCCACTTTTGGGCCAACACATCACATTATCATGCATGACAATGTAATGAAATGCGATAATACAAATATAGGTGTTATAATTCTAGATCAGCAGTATATTATTTTGTAGGCTATTCAAAGGGTACTTATGGATGGCATTTTTATGATCTAAGAGAACAGAACGTGTTTATTAGTATAATTATTATTTTCTTGGAGGATGATTATATCATGAACCATAAACCTAAAGGAACGTTAGATCTAAAAGAAGTAGATAGAGAGCCCTCTTTTCCTCCAGTAGTTGAAAGTGATGTAAGACAAGAAAATACCACTTTTTTACCCATTTTCGTACCGATACCTCATTGTAGTGGGAGGATTATCAACCAGCATGATAGATACATGTTCTTAGGAAAAGTTTTTGAAGCTGTCTCCATAGAATCTGAATCTAATCCTGCTACATATGGAGAGGCAATGGCTGATGTTGATTCAGCTCATTGGGTTAAAGCTATGACGATTGAATTGAAGTCTATGGATTCCAATCAGGTCTGGGATCTTGTATAACTTCCAGCCAATATCAAACCCATTGGCTGTAAGTGGTTCAACAAGAGGAAAATAGGATCTAATGAAAAGGTTGAGAACTTTAAGGCAAGGCTTGTAGCGAAAGGTTATACTCAAAGGGAGGGCATCGACTATAAGGAAACCCTCTCGCCGGTAGCCATGCTCAAGTCCATTAGAATACTCTTATCCATTATCGCATGCCTAGATTATGAGATTTGGCAGATGGACATCAAGACTGTATTTTTGAACGGCAATCTTGAAGAGTACATCTACATGCAGCAACCAGAAGGGTTCATAGCTGGTGGGAAAGGTAACTTGGTATGCAAGTTGTAAAAGTCCATTTATGGGATCAAGTAGGCATCCAGGAGTTGGAACATTCGATTTGACCAAGCCGTCAAGTCGTTTGGTTTCATACAGAATCTGGATAAACCTTGAAGTGTGAAGGTAAAGTGGTGGCTTTTCTTATGCTTTATGTTGACGATGTTCTACGCATCAGAAATGATGTAGCGGCGTTGTCAACAGTTAAAGTTTGGCTGGCTAATATTTTTGATATGAAGGATCTAGGAGAAGCGAGCTATATCCTTGGGATAAAGCTCTTTTGAGATTGTAAGTAAAAGATAATGGGATTATCTAAAGCTGGTTGTATCGATAAGGTACTAACTAGGTTTTCCATGGACAATTCGAAGAAAGGTTTATTACCTTTCAGGCATGGTTTAGCGTTCTCCAAGGACCATTGTCCAAAGACACAGGAGGAGAGGAATCGCATGGTAGGAATTCCCTATGCTTCGGTAGTGGGAAGTCTCATGTATGCGATGTTATGCACTAGACCAGATATATGCTTTGTTGTTGGCATGTTTAGCAGGTATCAGTCAAATCTAGGTTCAGAACACTGGACATCCGTTAAACACATTCTTATGTACTTGAGAAGGACTAAAGATTACATGCTTATGTACGGTGATGATGAGTTAATTCCAGTAGGATACACTGACTCGGGCTCTATGTCAGATAAAGATTTAAGGAAGTCAACGTCTGGACATCTCTTTACCTTGGGAGGTGGTGCTGTTAGTTAGAGGAGCATTAAGCAGAAATGTAATGCAGACTCAACTACAAAGGCTAAGTATATGACTGCTTGTGAAGCCGCAAAGGAATCTGTTTGGCTCAATAAGTTCCTCATGGAACTCGAGGTAGTACCAGCGTCACTGTCACCTATTACTATATAGTGCGATAATAGTAGGGTAGTGGCTCAGTCCAAGGAACCACGAAAAGGAAAAGCACATAGAGCAGAAACATCATCGCATCTGAGATATTGATCAATGTGGAGATGTGACTGTCACCAATATTGCCACCGCTGACAATCTTACGGATCCGTTTACAAAGGCCTTGCCATAGAAGGTCTTTGATCATCATTTAGATAGTCTAGGTCTCAGATGGTCCTGAATGGTTATGAGTGTAAGTGGGAGTTTGTTGGGTTTGTGCCCTCAAACCATTATGAGACATTGACATTTTAATATATGGATATTGGCTTTACATTTTATCATCTATGTTTCTTTCATGTGATGATTGTTAATCTTTAAGTATCACAGTAAGTAATTTATATATGTATGAGATGCATATAAGTGAGATACAAATTATTATTCATTGATACTTAGAATTTGTCACAGTGGGTGATAAGACTGGATAACTCATCAAGTGTACACTGTAGCATGATTGACTACCATTGGATGGAGTGATTAATCTGAATCACTAGAGTATAGTTCTTAGTTAATATGCTAGTGCTGATAGTGCATTGACAGACCTGAGACGATTATGAACACAGACTATGGATATGACTGCTTAGACTTACCAATCAGTAAGGTCTATAAAATATCAATACCTGGGTATCTTGGGTATGTCATGTTCATAGGGTTGTGAACATATGTTGTCAAGATAGAATTACCCTCTGATAAAGAGTAAGCATTCCCTTGAGAATGTTACCGATTTGATTACTGAGAACAACAGTCTTATTGATAAGTAATTATCAACATATTTGGTAATCATGAGAGGTGAATAGGACTCAAGGTATGGAAGATGTAATCATTATTCAGGTTGACAACAACAATTATTTGACTACCTGAATATACGGTAGAGGGACATTAGTGTACCATGCAAGTCTAGATATTGCTTTGGATTTGTTCATTTGCGTTGGAGTGCAATTATCGTTTTATAGTGGAGTAAATGTTAACTGACCAGTTAGTTAATTTACTGGTCAAAGAGTTTGGTCATGGGAATTAACAACTGCTTTGAGCCAACAATAAAGAACCTAGGATGTTCTACTTTTAGCTCGGCTAGAATGCTTGGAAAGGCACATGAGGATGCTATCAAGATAAGTTCGATCGATCGATCGAAAGAGGTTCGATTGATTGAAGTCAAGACAGGTTCAATCGATTAAAAGCTCTTCAATCGATTGATCAAAGTCACTTCGATCGATTGAATGTAATGTCAGCTTTGGAATCAATAAATGGGGCAGCTACGTCTAGAAATTAGAGTTCATCATTTTATTATATCAGAAGCTACAGAAACTATTTAGGGCTTCCCAAACCTTCTCTATCCTCTCTATTAGGGTTCCCACCAACCCTAGTCTCTCCGGGAGCATCCATACGAGTTATAAGAGTGAAGACCATCTAGTGGAGGCGACTAGACATCAAAGATTTCAGAATTAGGTTCAAGACTTAAAGGAATAATTCTTGTCCCCTCTCTAGTATGCATCTATAGAGTTAACGAGTAGTAGATCTGGGCTACCAATAAAGTTTTATAACTTTGTTTTTCTGCTATGCGCTTAAATAATATTAAACCTATTTTTCCTACAGAAATGACGTGTGCGTGGGAATGGGGGAGATATGGAACTTGTAATATCTTTATAGTTTAAATGAATATGTAACTTATTATTTTTTGGGGGAATTCTAGAATTAGAGTTATAATATGGGCCTTTTCAGCGAGTTTGATTTGGTTTTGCAACCATTTTGGATAAGTTTTGGTTAAAAACAAGTTGTTGTAAGGCTATGAACTCATTTTGGGTAGGAAATTTCCATCTCTTATTCACTTATGTGGAATTGGAGCTTTTTAACTAGTTTCCATTTTATTAAGGTTTGGATCATGTTTAGAATGTTTATGGAAGCTTAAATATGTTGTTGATATGTTCATGAGTAGTTTGGAAGTGTTTCCAAAGGATTGTGTAATGTTTGGGATCAACTAGGGAGCTTGGTAATGTTTTGGAATGGTAAAATTTGGGTTTTTAGCAGCAGAATTACATTATGCAGAACCCGAATTGATTCGGGCTAAAGAGCGGATCGATTCGGTCTAAAGGGCGGATTGATCCGGATGTTTTTAGAGGACATTCTGCAGAAAAAAATGCCAAAATGGATCGATCCGTGCTAAAGGGCTAATCAATCCACTTACAAATTTCACAGCACGTCGACTTTTACAGAAACGTGCATAACTCTTTCTAGAAAACTTGGATTCGTGCACCATTTTTTGAGTTGGAATCGGCGCTCAAAAATCTAACTTTTGGTATAAAATTTTACCATCTTTTCTAAATGACCATCTTACCGTTGGGTCTGTTTATCATGGCATAGCTTATTTATGTTTGTTATTACATATTTCCTTGCTAATTAATGTATTTGGGGTGCTTGTAGCATTGTTACACGTGTCCTAATCCTCTTGAGGTGGGTTGGGGTGTGACAGATTTTGACCTCAAAATCAAAGCATCGCTGCAACTTCAAAATATTTTTAACAAATACTAGAGGTCAATAGCTTTCCAACGGTATATCGTACATACTTTTCAGGAATTAAAACAAATTTGTTATGAATTTCCAAATGCGAAAAGGTGATCAAATAGGATTTTATCGCAAATGCTGAAAATTTTTCCAAAGCGACTCGACTCTGAACTATTTTTTTTAATGGAAAGTAGACCTCAATACCTTTCCAACGGTATATCATAAGCTCAGTTTGGAGTTCGTAAGCATTTTTTTGTAAATTTTGGAAGAAATAGGGCATTTTTACGATTACCACAAGTTTTAGGGGCCTAAATACAAATCTGTGGATAGAGGAGGAGCATTGCCACCGCAGCATTGGTCCCACTTCGACCACATTTTTAAAATTATTTTTGGGGTTCTTTTTTGGAATTAATTTAATCCAAAATGATATAGTTTCATGTCTACAGCTTGTTTAGACCAATGTGAGAACTTTTAAATCCCTCCCCCCAATTTTGCCTATATAAACCCCTCTTGGTGTTTCATTTTAGGGGGTGCAAGTGTGAAGGTTGGAAATTTTTGTGTGGTTAGGAAGAGATAGGGTTAGGAAGAGAAGAGATAAAGTGAGATTTAACTACTGTTTTGCCATCAAAAGTGAGTTGTTTACTTGAGTTCTTTAATTAAAACTACTTCTATTTCAAACATCCATTACATTGTTTTCATGGTTCTTGAGCATTAGAGAGCTAGGAAGTCACTCCTATATCCAAATGTCACCATTTATGAGAAAGACACCAACCTACTAGTACAATACATTGATGAAATCATACTATTGATATTGATTCTTGCTTTACATATTGTTGTTATTCTCTTCCTACCTCATTTCTTCTTCCATTTTCTTGATTATTTGCTTTCTAACATCATCTACATGAAGACATCTTTCTTAAGGAGGTGAATCCTTATGGATAGTATCCCAAAATGCTTAAGGCATTGTTTGATAGATGATGTTCAACACATACACTCTAGTATTGAAATTGATGATGGATTTTCAATGAAAACATTGATTAGGAGCTCTCTTTGGGAACCATTGATTTGAGTTCAAGATTTATGTTTTGAGTGGTTGTAATCTAACAGTAAGTACTGAAAATCCCTCTTCAAAGTTCATATTTCAAAACCCCTCTTAAACCCCAAACTTTGATTTCTAAAGATTAAGACTTTGATTTCTCAAAAATCCCAAAAATAGTTAGCAATCTGACTTTAAAATGACATTTTGAGTTCAATACTTAATGGATGATGATGAAACCACTTGGAAAGTCTTCCAAACTCATCAACGTGTATCCATGGTTTTTGGTTTAAATACAAGAAGAATTAAAGGACACCTACATGAAACATTATCTCAAAGCATTCTGTCTTTCTGTCACAGCAGCTTGGTTGATTTTGAGCATTTATTTAAGGAGTTTTTCCCATTGAATGTGGTCCAAATTTATTTTTTCCTTAAACTTCAGTGTCACACCCTGATGATGCCGAAAATTGGTAAGAAGGATCTAAGGAGAGAGAAAGAGACATAAGAAAGTTGTATGTGGTTCGGCCCCATTAACAAGGTGACCTACGTCCACGGTTGCGTCTGTGCGCGTTCACTAGCAGATCACCGGCGGGCCTGATGAGCCAACAAAGATGGGCGGCACTACCAGTAATACCGGCTGGGTATATGCGTACAATGGTAAATTATGTGTTCTACGCTTATTAGCTAGAGAGTTCTTCGGATCCCTGTAGACAGGGTAGGTGGGCTCTTTTATAGGTGCAAGAGTCCACCCATACATGGTAAGCTAGTCAGATTAGGAAGCTTAATCTGATTACAATTGATTTGCATGATGGGGAGAGTTTCCTAAGCGGTTTAGGAAACTGCCACATTCCCTCTTGCAGTCTTGCAGCTAGTTTAGGAAACTGCTGGTTAGGGTAGGTCCACGGGATGCTGCGACCTTTCGTGCCCGGCCCGTTGGCACAAATCGGGCTGTCCTGACGAACACCTCGGGATCACGGTGATGTGGCAGACTGACTTCATGACTGGATAATCTTGGACATATCAGCTGCCCCCCATTTTTGGAACTAACTGGATGCTTCATCGGGTGAGGATCCAAAATTAGTATCGCCTTGGAAATCGTCTGGATACCCTCCGAGAATGCTGCTCGGGAGGGGACCCACCTTCCAGATCACCCGGTGGAATAATCAACCGGTACAGAGAGGAGCCCGGGCATTGGTGTTGCCACATGTCAAGGAGTAGTTAGCCTGATCAGGATCCATCGAAGTCGGTTCGAAGGTAACCGAACAATTATGTGGTATCTGGCCCGTTACATCACGTATTTAATGTGCGCGTTTTTTGAGGGGACCCTTCACGTGCCCGAGGCGACAGGTGTCGGACGGTTTTTTGGCAGGAAATCTCCTGAGCCGTTGGATCTAATTGATCTGGACCACCTGTTATTCCTATATAAGGAACACTTGTTCACTTCTTCAATTCCTGCTGCCAAGTGATAGAGATTACCGAGCGGTTTGAGAGCAAACAAGATCCCGAGCAAGATTCCCGATCCCTTTTTTGCGCTAAACTTTGTAAGTCTCTCCTTTCTGTCTTTAGTTCTTCACTCACTTCTTCTTTTCTGAGCGAACCTGGAGGGAGCGAACCCACTTAGTTCAGAACGGGCGAAGATTTTTTCTTTCTTAGGTTCGGTTATTTCTTCCAATCAGGAGGTACTTTAGGGCAGTTGGACCGAACGGGTGTTCCCGGGAGAGTCTTGAGAGAGTGTTAATTTTCATCCAGAGTCTTGTACGACCTGCCCTTCAGGTTATTAGATCTGCCTCCCTTATATCTTAGGCTTGGAGTCCGTGACCCATTTTTAGGTCGGCGTCTACCTCCTAGGTCCACCGTAGAATTAGATATATGCCACTACGACTTTAACTAGTCATCTTGATCGAAAGACGAGCAATCACGATCGGGAACCCTGAGCACAAGCCTAGACCCTCCTTCCTTGGCCCCCTTTGATCAGCACAGTGAGGAAAGGATCCCTGCCCGAGCATCTTACGAGGAAACGCGCCGGGACTCTCTTGTGGCCTCGATGTCTCGGGGGTCGGGCGATGAAGGGTCTATACCGAACAGTCCCAGCATCATCTTCGCATGCGAGTCGATCATCAGCACCCTGCACGTCCCTGATTTGGGTCGGATCAGGGAGAGATACGATATTCCCGACCCTTTCTCTCTGTCGGTCCACAACGGCGGGGCTCACTTCCACGAATCGGGCTTCGTTACCTTATACGAAGATGCCTTTATGGCAGGCCTTTGCCTACCGCTCCATCCTGTTGCCCGGGACGCACTCATCTACCTCGGGATCTCCCCAGGGCAGCTCGCCCCGAATGGTTGGCGTTATCTGATGGGGTCCATCTCCTTGTGGCCCCAAGTCCTCGGGTACGAGCTTACCCTGCAGGAGTTCTTTTGGACCCACTGGCCATTCCAAGTTCACGGGGAGTCCGGCTTCTTCTCGCTTGGGGCCAGGCAGGGGTGGAAGATAATAGTCAACTGCCCGAGCAATAATAAGGGGTGGAAGAAGAAATTCTTCCAAGTATCCACCCTAGGGCTATGTGAAAAGGTACTGGGTGTGCAGTTGAGGACCTCCTGGGCGGGGAAGTTGAGGAGTAAGCCCAATCACTTTCCTTTCATGATTGGTCTCTTTGTTTTACCACGACTAACCCATTTGTATGTTTGCTTTGCAGTGGGGGTCAGTTGACTCGCCCAGTCTTCCCGACGAGTACCAAGCGAGGATCTTGTCTTTGGTGGAGGACCCGATCGACATCAATAAGGTGCTGACCCAGTCGGGAACCCGAAGGTTTCTTATGAGCCTAAGTATCGCTTTGTAGCTCCCATATTCCCGTCGATCATTCCTGGTAAATTTCGTTACTTGACTTTCCGGTTACTTTTTTTTTTTTAGTTGGCACTTTGCTGAGCTCTCATGCGCTCTTCCCCAGTTTTACAGAAATGGCTCCCAAGAGTGCGACAGCTCTGAAGGAAAAGGAGGCGGCCCTGATGGCTCGGGCCGGCCAAAAGAGGAAGAAGCAAGATACCACAGAGGGCCAGCCCCTCAAAAGGATCTCCTAGGGGATCTCAATCCGGGCAGAGAGGGAGGCTGCTGCGACCTTGAAGCCCGGTGTTACTATTGTCGCACCATCACCTCTTCCTCCCGCCGCCAAGCCGTCCGGGGTCTCCTTCCCTAGCATGGAGGAGACAGCTCGCGCGGGTCCCTCCTCGAGGCCGGCGGTCGAGATGGCGAACGACGTCCACGGAAGGGTCCGGCCCGGGCTGCTGCAGAGTCAGATAGACAAATGCACTCTGCTGAGTCCCGAGGCCATAATCGGTTGGCTCTACAGCATCAGCCACATGGTAAGTTATTCTGTAACATGAGCATTAGCCATTCTTCTATATGTATACTGACATTGTTTTGATCTTGCAGATTGGATGCATTACGGTAGGGGCTGAAGCTACCCTTCCCGGAGTTGCCGAGAGGTTGGCCGCTGCGGAGGCCGACTTGTCTATGGAGAAGGCTGCCCGGGAGTCCGCGGAGTTTGCTCTGTCTGTGGAGGAGGAAAAGTCCAGGGCAGTGGCCCTGGAGTTGGGGGAGACCCGCGACTCTCTTTCAACCGAGCGAGCTGCCCAAAAGGTTGCAGAGATGAAAGCTACAGCCGTGGAAGCCGGTAGGATCACTGCCGAGAAAGACCTGGCGGCCATGACGGCTACACTTTCTGAGCTCACTGCCGCTCGGGACGCTGAAGCCAAGGACGCCGAGGAGAAGTTTGAGGCAGGATTCCTCACTAGCTAGCAGATTTGGCTAAGCGGGCTACTGCCGACCACCCCGACTGGGACCTGTCTGGCTACTCGTGGGCAGAGTCTAGTTACTGGAAGGAGGGCCAAGCTGACGCCGAGGTCGTTGCTGAAGCTGCACCGATCGGGGACCCTGTTGTGGAAGAGCAGGCCGCTGGGAAGGAAGAGTTGGTCTTCGTGGACAACCCATGACCTCTGGGTGTGTGTTTTTTTTGGGGAAGGCTACTATAATTGCCCCCCAAGCAGTGGACAAACTTTTGTAATTAATGAAAAGGCCCTCGAGGCTAGTTTTCTTTCCATTAACTGCTTACTATTGTCTGTATTTTGCCTGTTTGTGATTACTAGTATCCGCCAGGTTTTTATCTGACCTAAGCCCCTGCCTTAACAAATGGTTTAGGACCATAACTAGTAGAACACCTGGTCTTCTCGACCTATTTTAAAGGTGATTGCCCAGTGTACCATAGGAACTTATCCTGTTTAGCATCCGGGATGTCCCGGTGTATTATAGGAGTATCCTGTTTTACCGTCCGGGATGTCCCGGTGTATTATAGGAGTATCCTGTTTTACCGTCCGGGATGTCTATCTCTGATCACTGTAAGTATTTAGGAATGTCGGGATTCCAAGTTCTTTTAGTGACCGGTGTAATTTCCTGGTTTGGCCTAATATTCCCCTGCCCCCCAAGCATTTTGCTAAGGCGGGAGTGCAGGAGTGAGTGGCCATAGGAAACCGACCTGGAATATGGGTGGTTGCAGGGTCCTTTGAAGCTCGCCATCGTCGGTGACCTAGGGGTTTGCCCCCGTTGTTGGTTAGACCTAAGCAAAGCGTTGTGTAATTTCTTGTTTGGGCCTGGTATCCCCTTGCCCCCCGAGCGTCCTGCGAAGGCGAGGGCGTGGTGAGGAGTGATCGTAGGAAACCGACCTGGAACATGGGTGGTTGTAGGGTCCTTTAAGGCTTTCCATCGTCAGCCACCTAGGGGTTTGTCCCCATCGTCGGTTGGACCTAAGCGAAGCCGGTGCCTCAGGGGTGACCTCAAGGTCTTTTGTGCCTGGGTTTAGAGCCCAAGGTCTTTTCTGCCTTGGTTATTAGCCAAGGTCTTTCATGTCTCGGAGTTAGGCCCGAGGACTTTTCTGCATTGCACAGGATATTGACAGGAGTAAATTTGTAAAGTAAACTATTCAATTTTATTTAAAAACAAAAATTTATAGCAGTTGCTCAATTAGAGCTACAATGCTAAATTTTTCCTACCAATGCTAAATTGCCCGTGGCCAAGTGTTACTGATAGTACTTGCGGAGGTGTTGCACATTCTAAGGATAAGAGAGATCGTGCCCATCCAGGCTCTGTAGCCAGTAAGTTCCCGGTCGGTTGACCCGGGTTACTTTATACGGGCCTTCCCAGTTTGGCCCCAATTTCCCATGGCTCGGGATTCGGGTGGACTGGTTCACTGCCTTAAGGACGAGGTCTCCCACTTGAAAACTGCGATGCTTCACCTTGCTATTGTAATATTACGAGACCTGTTGCTTGTAGGCTGCCACCTTTAGATAGGCTCGGTCTCTTTTTTCCTCCACCAGATCCAGTTCTGATCTGAGAGTGTCTTCATTGTCTGGTGCACTGAAATTTGCCACCCGATACATAGGCAACCCGAGCTCAATGGGGACCACTGCCTCGAATCCGTAGGTTAAAGAGAATGGCGTCTCACCTGTTGCTGCTCGGGGTGTAGTGCGGTAGGCCCACAGGAGGGTTGGCAGTTCTTCAGCCCACAACCCTTTGGCACTTTCAAGCCTTGTTTTGATTGACTGCAAGATTGTTCGATTTGTCACCGCGGCTTGACCATTGGCTTGAGGGTGATCGGGGGAGGAATAGTGATTAAGTATCCCGTAACCCAAGCAGAACTGCCTGAAGACAGGGGTGTCGAATTGTCTACCGTTATCGCTGACCAGGACCCGGGGGATGCCGAACCTACTGAGGATATTCCTTTCCACGAAGCTTTCCATTTTTCGTTCGGTTATTGTCGCCAAGGGCTCGGCCTCTGCCTATTTCGTGAAGTAATCAACATCGATGACGGCGAACTTGACCTGTCCTTTTCCCATCAACAAGGGACCGATAATGTCAATACTCCACTGGGCGAATGGCCAGGGGCTATGGATCGGTGTCTGGGGCTCTCCTGGTCGGTTGATCATAGGGGAGTATCTTTGACACACTCCTTCGTGGATTTCAAACAATACCACTTGGACCTGTGCAGGGAGGACATAGCAGAGGTACGGGATAGAGAATCCCCTCTTGTAGAGGATGCCGTCAACAAGATGGTATCGGGCCACCCGGTATTTGACCCGGCGGGCCTCTTTCTTTCTCGTCTGGTAGTGCACCTGTTGTAAAGAATGCCACGATCGGGTCTATTCAGCTGGGTCCCACGGTAACCAGATCTACTTCCATACCTTCTGAGTTCATCACATTTGGCTCGGGTAGATATTCTATCCTTATCCTGGGCAAGTCTGACTCAGAAGATGAGGCAAGGCGGGCCAACCGGTCGGCCCTGGTGTTTTCGTCTCTGGGTATCTGCGTGATGGAAAATCCCCGAAGCTTCTGGGAAACCGCTCGGATAAGGGCCAAGTAGGCTACTATGTTGTCTTCCCTCGCTTCGTACTCTTGGTTGACGTGATTGACCACGAGCTGGGAATCGCTGTATCCCTGGACCTGTTGTGCACTCATAGAAATGGCCAATTGCAATCCGACCAATAGGGCTTCATATTTGGCCTCGTTGTTGGAGGCACGGAACCCGAACCTTAGCGCGTACTCGAGTTGGACGCCATCGAGGGTAGTTAGGATGATTCCTGCCCCGCTGGCTTGCTAATTTGATGAACCGTCCACGTGCAGTACCCAGGAAGGGATGTCATCCTGTAACCCAGGCAGTAGGGCCAACGGCTCAAACTCTTCAACCGGGTCTTCTGGATACGTAAACTCAACCAGAAAGTCTACTACGACTTATCCTTTAATGGCCGTCCGGGGTTGGTAGACCACTTTAAATTCATCCAACTCCAAGGCCCACTTGACGAGCCTTCCGAACGTGTCGAGCTGGCTTAGGATCCTACGGAGAGGTTGGTCTGTGAGGACCACAATGACATGGGCCTGAAAGTACGGACGGAGCCTTCGAACTGAGATGATGAGGGCGAACGCCAGTTTTTCGATACGGGAGTATATGCTCTCCGCCCCTTAGAGCGCCCTGCTGGTATAGTACACTGGGAATTGTATCCCGTGCTTTTCCCAAATGAGTGCCGAGCTAACCGCTGAGGGTGACACTGCCAAGTATAAGAACAATTCTTCCCCCGGCACGAGTGTTGAGAGTAGAGGAGGGGACGCCAAGTACTTCTTGAGTTCCTAGAACACCTCTTCCCACTCTTCTGACCACCAGAACGCTTTACGGAGGATTTTAAAGAATGACAGGCACTGGTCGGTAGCTCGGGAGATAAATCTGTTCAATGCGGCCATCCGTCCGGCTAAGCTCTGAACCTCCTTTGTCGATTTGGCCGACCGCATGTTGATGATGGCTTGGATCTTCTCGGGGTTTGCCTCAATCCCCCGTCTGTTGACTAGATGGCCAAGAAATTTCCTGGACGAGACGCCAAAGGTGCATTTGACCGGGTTCAACCTCATCCCGAATTTTCTCAAAATGCCGAAGGCCCCGACCAGATGCTCAAGGTGGTCGTACGCGTCCCGGCTCTTGACCAGCAGATCATCCACGTACACTTCCATAGACTTCCCGATCTGGTCCTTGAATATGTAGTTGACCAAGCATTAGTAGGTGGCCCCGGGATTCTTGAGGCCGAATGGCATAACCTTATAACAATACGTCCCCTACTCAGTGATGAATGCAGTCTTCTCTTCGTCCCCGAGGTACATGCTGATCTGGTTGTACCCCGAGTAGGCATCCATGAACGAGAGGAGTGAGTGACCGGTCGTGGAATCCACAAGGAGGTCTATCTTGGGCAGCGGATAGCAATCCTTGGGGCAGGCCATGTTGAGGTCGGTGAAGTCCGCACACATCCTCCACTTCCCGTTGCTTTTCTTGACCATAACGACATTAGCTAACCAGTCGGGATAGTGGACCTCTCGGATGGACTTTGCCTTCAGAAGCTTTTCCACCTCTTCGGATACCGCTGTCTACCTCTCGGGGGCCATGCCCCTTCTCTTCTGCTTCACCGGTCGGCAATCTGGGTTGACATTAAGACGATGGGAGATTATCCGGGGGTCAATCCCGGGCATATCCTCATGACTCCAAGCGAAAACGTCCTGATTTTACCGTAGGACTGAGTCAGTTTTTCCTTCAGGCCGGGCTCCAGTAGGGTACCGATGCTGATCGTGCGGTCTGGGTACTCGGGATTCAACATCACTCTTTCCAATTCTTCCACCGGACCTATCGTGTCACTCTGGTCCCGGGGGTCCATCTCTTGGATGTTTAATGTTTCGGTGATAGCCCCCCGGTGTAACGAGCTGATATAGCAACTCCGGGCGGTAATCTGATCTCCACGTAAGCTTTTGGGTCCCTAAGGAGTTGGGAACTTCACCATTAAGCTGTAAGTGGAGACGACCGCCCTGGCCTTGTTGAGGGTTGGCCTCCCAAGAATGACATTGTAGGCCGACGGGGCTTCCACGATCACAAAATTTGTTAGCACGGAAGCCTGCTGAGGGTAGGTCCCCATGAGAACTAGGAACTCGATTGTTCCGAGCGATTGTGTGTTGGAGCTATTAAATCCAACCAGGGGGGTAGCAACCGGCCGGAGTCAATCCCTGTATATCCCGAGCTGATCAAATGCCGATGTGAACATAATGTCGGATGAGCTGCTCGTGTCCACCAACACCCTCTTGACCATGTAGTTGGCTATAAAAAGTGTCACAACCACCGGGTCATCATGAGGGCAGTGGACGCCCTGCAAGTCGTCGAAGGTGAATGTCAGAAAATCAGTTGGAGGGGAGCCGGTTGATTGGACCTGCCAGACATCCACCCAGGATGCTTGAGCATGCCTCTTCCGTGCCGACTGTGAGTCCCCGCCGCCTGACGTTCCTCCAGAGATCACATTAATTTGACCGAGAGGCTGTATTTGACCAGGAGCTCGGGCTCCTTGCGCAGGCCGTCCATCTGTTGCGACGTACTCTGCAAGATGACCTTGCTCAATCAATTTTTCAATTGCTATCTTTAACTTGAAGCAGTCCTCTGTGTTGTGGCCATGGTCTCTATGGAAGTGGCAAAACTTGTCCCGATTCCTCTTCCTGGGCGGGGCTTTGAGCTTTGCTCTCTGCTGAAGCAACCTTTGCGCCTCGGCGATGGCCATGACTTCTTGTATGGGTCGGGAAAGGGGTATAAAAGCAATCGGGGGCTGACCCCGGACATCCTTTTGATCCTGCTTCGGCTTCTTTCCCGGACCCTTCTTAAATCCTTCACGCTTGCGCTTAGCCTTTGGGGATTCGTCTCCCGCCTGGCTGGCACACTTCGCTTTCAGGAACTCCTCGGTGTCTATGTACTTACCGACCCTCTCCGAGAGCTCCACTAGGGTTGCCGGTCGGTCACGATGAAACGACGTGGCAACTTTGGTGTGTTGAACTCCCGAACAGAAGGCCATAATTGCGGTCATTTCATTGAGATTGCAGATCTGAAGCCTTTGTTGGTTGAAATGGTCCACATACTCCCTTAGGGACTCCCCCTTGCGCTGCTTGATGGTCAATAGTTGAGTGTCCGGTTGTGAACGATCGAGCATCCCGACAAACTGGCTGATGAACAGCTTGTTGAGGGCTATGAAGTCATCGACTGTCCGGGGCTTTAGAGCATGGAACCACTGTACTGCTGGCCCTTTGAGGGTACTTGGAAAGGCCAGGCGCAGTAGCTCATCCACCGTGGTGACCAGTGCCATGGACGTGGTCCACCGGGCTCCTTGTGCCATCGTAGGAGCTGAGGCGAGGGGGTTTGAACTTCCGTGGGATAGGGAATTGCGTCACCCGAGCGGTGTAGGGTGATTCCGTCTCCATGTTGGTGAGGTCGTGGCCGAACTTACAGCTCAACCTCTCAATCTACTATTGTAGTTCCTCGAACTGGGCCTTAACGTCATCCCGCCCGATTTCCTTCTCTATATCCGAGCGGTAGGTCAGATCAGATGACGAGGCCTCTTCCTCAAAGTGCGTCGACCTTGGGGATAGATCCCAACTCTGGGTCCAAGTAATCGTGTGCCTAAGGTCCCCCTGGCTCCGGATCGGAGGGTCTTCGGCTGATTCCCGGGCCTTCAGTCCTGGCTCCCCCCCTCTAGCCGCGCACCGCTGGTTGATGATAGTTCTGGCATCCTCCACTCGGCAAGGATTGGGCCGAGCTCGCCTCTACGAGCGCCTGGTTGCCTGGCTGCGCTCTCCGTCACCGAGGTGCTTCCAGTTCGGTGGGGACACCGGGGCGGAACGGGCTTGCCTTCGTACCGAGCGAGCTTCTGAATAGGGGCGCTTTTCTCGGGATGATCTTTTAATGCAGGACGCTTTGCCTGTCGGGCCAAAAGCATCTTAATTTGTTCCTGTGTTCGCCGCTGGCCTTCCAAGAGTTGCGCCAGCGCTGCCGTTACCTATTCTGTGTTCATGGAGGCGGCCGATCGCCCGGGCTATGAATCCTCCTGACCGGGCTAGGTAATGGCCTTCTTACTCCTTCTAGGCGGCATGTTGATTATTCAGTATTTATTTTTGAGAGGAAACAGTAGTTTCCCACAGACGGCGCCAAACTGATGATGCCGAAAATTGGTAAGAAGGATCTAAGGAGAGAGAAAGAGACACAAGCAAGTTGTATATGGTTCGGCCCCGTTAACAAGGTGACCTACATCCACGGTTGCGTTTGTGCGCATTCACTAGCAGATCACCGGCGGGCCTGGTGAGCCAACAAAGAGGGGCGGCACTACCAGTAATACCAACCGGGTATATGCGTACAATGGTGAATTATGTGTTCTATGCTTATTAGCTAGAGAGTTCTTCGGATCCCTGTAGACAGGGTAGGTGGGCTCTTTTATAGGTGCAAGAGTCCACCCATACATGGTAAGCTAGTCAGATTAGGAAGCCTAATCTGATTACAATTGATTTGCATAATTTGGGGAGAGTTTCCTAAGCGGTTTAGGAAACTGCCACATTCCCTCTTGCAGTCTTGCAGCTGGTTTAGGAAACTGCTAGTTAGGCTAGGTCCACGGGATGCCGCGGCCTTTCGTGCCTAGCCCGTTAGCACAAACTGGGCGGTCCTGATGAACACCTCGGGATCGCGGTGACGTGGCAGACTGACTTCATGACTGGATAATCTTGGACATATCACACCCGTTCCAAAATTTCCATACTTTTTAATATGACATTGTGGTAGCATGTGAATTATTAATGTTTATTAATAATTGAGAGGAGGTTGATTGTGGATCAACGGTAAGGTGTTAAGTGGAGACATGGGAATCTGGTACTTCATATTTCATTGGCATGATTAAATGGCATTTATGTGATTTAAATGTTATTTGATTTATCTGGTATTTTTATGAATAGTAAATTATACATGTGTAGTATAATTTCTGGAAGTTTTGATATTGTTAGATGACATTTTGAATTATGTGGTGAGAACGTGAGTGTTACGTGCATAAAAAGGTAGGTGATATAGAGATTCCACGGAACTTAGTTTTGAATCCTTATTTTAGACCCAAACGGAACTTAGACGGAAACTTTTATAAATTTTAGTTTTCACTCGTGAAATAATATAGTAGACGTGTAAGACGTTTCGGGAGGTAATTAGAAGTTTTGGAAACTCGCAGGGAGGTAAACGGAATTTTTGGAAGCTGTGCCTATAAATAAATAAGCTTGGAATTTCATTTGTCAACTTTAAAAAAAAATGCCCTTAGAGGAGAGAAAAAAAAAGGAGATTTAGTTGCTATGGGCTTTGCGATGCCGATCGACGACCGTTCGTCCGTCAGATTCTCTCCAGATTTTAGATTTAAACTCCTCGAGGTAAGAGCTTCGATTTGATACCTCTTAGCCCGAGTTTGGCTAAATTTTTCAAAAATCTAATTTCTTGGAATTCAGAGGATGCCCTATAAACTTGTAGGAATCGCGTATAACTTGAGATCCGATGTTTATTCAGACATCTCTTTGATCCTTCAAAGTTTTAGAAGAATCGCACGAGGTATGAATTCTAGATATATGAAATATATAGAAATTTCATGTTTTAAATATCGACTTTGATATTTTGGATCCAGGCGAAATTCATGTGTTGATTAGGCCCGCTAATTATTCACGTGAAACTGCAATAAAAACATGTATAACTATTTATGTGAGCATGTTATATGTCTACTTAGGTCAAATGGGAGTTTGGTGCAAATTCATCCGGGGATAAGCTCCTCGAACATTGAGAATTGTGATATTGATTGTGGTGGTGTCTGGTATGGAGGAAGGCCCAACCAGGACATGGTACCTGTTATGGAGGAAGGCCCAACCAATGTACGGGATGCGTGGGAGAGGTGTGCCTTCCACGGCATCGATTTCATTTACCAGATGAATGCGTACCACTCACCCTAGAGACTATTTCTATGTGTTTTGGATATTTTAAACCATGAATTGTCATATAAGCATACATGTAGAATTGTACACATAGTTGAGCAGTGGAGATTTACTTCATTGTAAGTGATAAGAAGCGAGGAAAGAAGAAGCGTGAGGAGTGAGGCCCAGGAATGCTGAGGAAACACTCTTGTTTATACTTTTGTTTTCTTTCCAACTTGTAATAAGAATTGGAAGTAGTAGCATGTTGTAATTGAATCTTTTTATGGGTTGGATTAGTTCTTGTAATCCTTAGTAAACACGTTTGCATATATGTTTTGAATCGTCGATTATAATCGTGTTGAGGTTGAGAATTGGTTGGGAGACCCTTGGTTTAGAATGCTGAAAAATTGGGTATTTCTGAGAGGGATCAGTCCACTGGTCCTTAGTTTAGTCGACTGGACCTCTGTGTTCTTGAGATGTTTCCTTCAATTTTTAAGGTCTTCAGTCGACTGAAGGTGGTATTAGTCGATGGTTTCTACACGAAAACGTCACATTCTGCATGCATAGTGTCCAATCGACTGGACAAGGCACCAGTCGACTGAAAAAATAGGGCCTTAGTCAACTGAGTCCCCGACACAGTCGACTAGAGAGGGCCTTTGGACTTTTCATTCTTTCTGTTTTAGGTCTCAAGTCGACCAGACCCTCGATCAGTTAACCGGACCTCTGTTTCAAAACTGAATTCTTTTAAAACTTTTCCAATTGGGCAAACTTGCTATAACTCTGATTTTAATGGATTTTACATATGTTTTCCGCTGCTATATTACTTTAATGGAATTGGATGAGCCTTGGTGGCATGCCATATGTCCTTTCTTGCGCGTAGTGAGATGGGTCATGACATTTAGTGGTATTAGAGCGATAGATTTCAAAACTTCGAAAATGTGCGACGACGAGTGGAGTGTCGAGTGAATTGGTACATATTGTAGACTACATCCATATATAGTAGAAATGTTTGGTGCATATGTATGTTCTTATATATACATAAATTGTTATGATTGTATATGTGTTTATGCATCGTGACTTACAGGAGTTACGAGCATGGGTGATCGAGAATTATTGCCACATACCCGACGTATGAATGAAATGACAGAAATGAATGGGAATATGGGGGATATGATTCAGAATATAGCAGAACAGTTACCTCCAAAACCTCCATTTGATGCACCTAAGCATAGGGGTATGAGATCCGTGTTTGAACAATTTGTGAGAAAGAAACCAACAGAATTTCGTAGAACAATTGATACAACACTGGCAGAACATTGGGTCATGGATATAGAGATAATTTTTCGATCTATTTCGATGTCCGATAAAGAGAAGATTGAAAATGCTAGTGATATACTTAGAGGTGAGGCCCAAAATTGGTGGGTGAATGTTCTAAACCAAGGAGCACCAATAACTTGGGAGGGGTTCAAGGCGGAATTTAATCGACGATTCTTTCTGAGGGCTGCTCTCAATGCAAAGAAGAGAGAATTTGATAATTTTCGACAAGAGGATATGACTGTGACTGAATATACTTCGAAGTATAATGCTTTGTTGAGATTTGGAAAAAGGTCTATGTTGACAGAGGAAGATAGAGCAAGAAAGTATAAGAAAGGTTTAAGAGACGATATAGGATTGAGAGTAGAGACCTACGAACACTTAACTATAGCAGCAGTATAGGAAATGGCACTGGTAGCCTATAGTGGGATGGAAAGATCGAGACAGAACCAGCAAGGAAAGCGAGGGTATGAGGGTAGTGACCGGCACCAGGGTGGATCTTTTATGAAACTGTTTCCACGAGGCTCTGGTTCTAGTTTTAGTGATTCCCGGAGAGTACCTAGTAATATTCCTTTGTGTTCACTTTGCAACCGACCCCACACGGGCCGATGTTTTCTAACGAACTCCCAGAGTAGAGCTACAAGGAGGAGCAGTGCAAGTTCTGCACCTTATCGACAACTCAAGTGTTTTGACTCTGGTACCTTGGGACATCGAGCGAAGGATTGTCCAAGGAAGTGCCTGCAACAAGGAGTGAGTTTGATGGCTTCCAATGGTTCGAAGCCTAAGCAGTCCAACGATGGGGGACAGAGGATAGGACAATGTCAAGGAAGATCATTTTAGATGAACCCGTGAGATATGGCTGCCTCAGAGACAATAGTCTCAGGTATGGTGCTTGTATATTTTGCACTTAGCACGCATACTTGTTGACTCAAGATCTACGCATTCATTTGTATTGCATGATTTTTGTTGAAGATTTGAACATTAAGTCTACGCCGCTAGGATACGAGTTATCCATTGTCGTGCTGCTTAGGAAACCAGTGGTAACGTCTACGATATATAAGAACTCTGAGATCCAACTAGGTGAGAGTTGATGACTATAGACCTTATACCAATCGCTGTGAACCATTTTGGCGTGATACTAGGAATGGATTGGTTAGCTCTTAACCTAGCCACGATAGATTGTGAACAGAAAGAGGTGAATTTTTTATCACCAATACACGGAGATTTTTGTTTTCAAGAGAGTGGGGTTACACCGCCACCGCATTTGATCTCGGCTATCCGAGCGGGTAGATTGTTGAGGAAGGGATGTCAGGGATTCCTATGTTCAGTAATTGATACTTCGATGACCGAATTAAAAGTTGAAGATATTCTAATAGTTCCAGAATACCCAGATGTATTTCCTGGTGACTTGCCAGACATCCTGATTGAGAGGGAGATTGAGTTCACTATTGAAATAATGCCGACTCAAGATCCGTATCCAAGGCACCGTGTAGAATAGCACCAGTAGAATTGAAAGAGCTGAAAGTTCAACTATAAGAACTACTTGACAAAGGTTTTATCCGACCCATCATATCACCGTGGGGAGCTCCAGTGTTGTTTGTAAAGAAGAAGGATGGTTCAATGAGAATGTGTGTGGACTATCGAGAGCTGAACAAATTGACAATCAAGAACAAGTACCTATTACCCATAATTGATGACCTATTTGATCAACTTCGTGGAGCATAAGTGTTTTCCAAGATAGATCTTAGATTAGGCTACCATAAGTTGAAAGTGAAGAAGGTTGAAGACGTAGAGAAAACAGCTTTCAGAACGCGTTATGGACATTATGAGTTTTTAGTTATGCCATTTGCAGTTACCAATGCACCAGCCGTATTCATGGATCTTATGAACCGAGTCTTCAAGGACTACTTGGATGATTTTGTGATAGTGTTCATCAATGATATACTTATCTATTCGCCGAGTGAAATAGAACACGAGAGCCACTTAAGGTTAATGCTTCAAAGACTATGAGAAAAACAACTGTTTGGAAAATTTAAGAAGTGTGAATTCTGGCTACCTTGTATTACTTTTCTTGGTCATGTGATAGACAAGAATGGAGTTTTGGTTGATCCTCACAAAGTGGAAGCAGTATCAAATTGGCAAAGACTGACATCTATATCCAAAATCTGAAGTTTTTTGGGATTAGCTGGATACTACCGTCGTTTTATCGAGAATTTTTTGAAGATTTCATTGCCTAAGACTAAGTTGATGAGGAAGGGTGTTATTTTTGAATGGAGTCAAGAATGTGAAGATAGTTTCCAAGAGTTGAAGTCGCGGTTGACAAAAGCGCCTATTCTGACAATACCATTCGGAACCAAAGGATTTATGATTATAGTGACGCTTCGCATCAAGGTTTGGGATGTATGCTTTTGCAGGGTGGCAAAGTAATTGCCTATGCTTCTAGACAGTTGAAGACACATGAGGTTAATTATCCAACCCACGATCTAGAATTGGCCGCCGTTATTTATGCATTAAAGATTTAGAGACACTACTTGTACGGGGATAAAATGTGAGATTTTCACAGACCACAAGAGCCTGAAGTACCTATTCACACAACGAAACTTAAACATGAGACAGAGGAGATGGCTAAAGTTGATGAAGGATTATGACCTTTCGATTGAGTATCATCCGGGGAAGGCTAACGTAGTAGCTGATGCGTTAAGTCAGAAAATGCCAAGGAAATTAGCCGACGAGCTAACTCAACAAAAAGAATTGGCAAAGGAAATGGAACGTTTGGAATTAGATGTAATCCCCAAGACTACTGGTGGTTTAATGATGGCGATCATAGCACACCCAGATATTATTGACGAGATCAGGAGGGAGTAGTTTAACGATGTTTACTTGTGCAAAATGAAAGATGAGATACCTTTGGGAAAGCGCCTGAGTTTGTATTGGAACAAGGAACCCTGAAACTTGGAAATCGGTTATGTGTACCAAATGTGAAAGGCTTGAAAGAGAGAATTTTAGAGGAAGCACATAGTACTAGATATTCAGTGCACCTGGGAAGCAGCAAAATGTACCGAAACCTGCGGAAAAACTTTTGGTGGAAAGGTATGAAGAGTGAAATTGCTAAGCAAGTTTCTGTGTGTTCTGCATGCTAGCAAGTAAAAGCAGAAAGACAAGTACCGGTGGGACTACTACAGCTATTACCAGTATCAGAGTGGGATGGGATGAGATTACTATGGATTTTGTTTCGGGATTTCTGCGATCTTCCAACAAGAACGATAAGATTTTGGTTATAGTTGATAGATTGACAAAATCAGCTCATTTTCTACCGATCAAGACGACTAAGCCGTCCAAGTTTATAGAATTGTATGTGAAAAAAATAGTGAAACTGCATGGGGTTCCAGCAGTGATAGTATCAGATCGTGATAGTAGTTTTACATCAAGATTTTGGAGAAGTTTACAACGAGCTATGGGTACGAAGTTGAGTTTCAGTACCGCATTTCACCCTCAGACCGACGGACAGTCAGAACGCATGATTCAGACATTAGAAGATATGTTGAGACTTTGTGTTTTAGATTTGGGAGTGACTGGGAGAAACACTTACCGTTAATCAAATTTTCTTACAACAACGGGTTTCAGTGAAGTATTGGGATGGCACCGTATGAAGCTTTATATGTTCGAAGGTGTCGTTCACCGGTTTGTTGGACCGAGGTTGGAGAACGAAAGTTGCTAGGACCTGAGCTAATACAGGTGACTACGGAGAAGGTAAACCTAAAATAGGAGCGACTTAAGGTAGCCTAGAGTCGTTATAAGAGCTATGTGGACTCTAAACGACGACCGATAACATTCAAAGTAGGAGATTTTGTATACTTATGAGTAATGCCTTTGAAAGGCATTGTACGATTCGAAAAGAGAGGAAAGCTCAATCCGAGATTTGTAGGACCTTTTGAGATCCTAGAGAGAGTAGGACCAGTGGCTTATCGATTAGCCTTGTCATCAGAGTTGGAACATGTTCATAATGTATTCTATGTATCAATGATGAGATGTTGTATGTCAGATGCGAGTAAGATCATAGTACTAGAACCATTGCAGATCCAAGAAGACTTATCTTATTTAGAACAGCCAGTAGAGATCTTGGATCGAAAGGAACAAGTATTGAGAATGAAGACTATTCCAATGGTGAAAGTGTTATGGCATAGCCACACAGTTAAAGAGGCTACATGAAAAAGTGAAGACGAAATGAAGAATGAGTATCCATACCTGTTTGACGTATGAGGTATAAGTTTGGGAACAAAATTCCTTTGTGGAGGGGAGAGTTGTCACACCCGTTCCAGAATTTCCATACTTTTTAATATGACATTGTGGTGGCATGTGAATTATTAATGTTTATTAATAATTGAGAGGAGGTTGAATGTGGGTCAACAGTAAGGTGTCAAGTAGAGACACGGGAATCTGGTACTTCATATTTCATTGGCATGACTAAATGGCATTTATGTGATTTAAATGTTATTTGAGTTATCTAGTATTTTATGAATAGTAAATTATGCCTGTGTACTATAATTTCTGGTAGTTTTGATATTGTTAGATGTCATTTTGAATTCTGTGGTGAGAACGTGAGTGTTACATGCTTAAAAAGGAAGGTGGTATAGAGATTCCACAGAACTTAGTTTTGGATCCTTATTTAGACCCAATCGGAACTTAGAAGGAAACACCGTGCCTATAAATATATAAGCTTGGAATTTCATTTGTCAACTTTCAAAAAAATTTCATTGGAGGAGAGAGAAAAAGGATATTTAGTTGCTACAGACTTTGCGACGCCGATCGACGACAGTTCGTTCGTCAGATTCTCTCCAGATTTTAGATTTGAACTCCTCGAGGTAAGAGCTTTGATTTGATACCTCTTAGGACGCATTTAGCTAACTTTTCCGAAAATCTAATTTCTAGGAATTTGGGGAAAACCCCTGTAAACTTGTAGGAATCGCGTATAACTTGAGATCCGACGTTTATTCGGACATCTCTTTGATCCTTCAAAGTTTTAGAAGAATTGCACGAGGTATGAATTCTAGATCTATGAAATATATGGAAATTTTATGTTTTAAATATCGACTTTGATATTTTGGATCCAGGCGAAATTCATGTATTAATTAGACCCGTTAATTATGCACATGAAACTGTAATAAAAGCATGTATAACTGTTTATGTGAGCATGTTATATGTCTACTTGGGTCAAAGGGGAGTTTGGTGCAAATTCATCCGGGGGTAAGCTACTCGAACCTTGAGGATTGTGATATTGATTGTGGTAGTGTCTGGTATTGAGGAAGGCCCAACTAGGACACGGTACCTGATATGGATAAAGGCCCAACTAGTGTATGGGATGCGTGAGAGAGGTGTACCTTCCACAGCATCAGTTTCATTTACCAAATGAATGCGTACCACTCACCCTAAAGACTATTTCTATGTGTTTTGGATGTTTTAAACCATGAATTGTCATATAAGCATACATGTAGAATTGTACACATAGTTGAGCAGTGGAGATTTACTTCATTGTAAGTGATAAGAAGCGAGGAAAGAAGAAGCGTGAGGAGTGAGGCCCAGGAATGCTGAGGAAACACTCTTGTTTATACTTTTGTTTTCTTTCCAACTTGTAATAAGAATTGGAAGTAGTAGCATATTGTAATCGAATCTTTTATGGGTTGGATTAGTACTTGTAATCGTTAATAAACTCGTTTGTATATATGTTTTGAATCGTGGATTATAATCGTGTTGAGGTTGGGAATTTGTTGGGAAACCCTTGGTTTAGAATGCTGCAGAATTGGGCATTTCTGAGAAGGATCAGTCCACTGGTCCTTAGTTCAGTCGACTGGACCCCTGTGTTCTTGAGTTGTTTCCTTCAGTTTTTGAGGCCTTCAGTCGACTGAAGGGGGTATTAGTCGACTGGTTTCAGCACGAAAACACCACATTCTGCATGCATAGTGTCCAGTCGACTAGACAAAGCACCAGTCGACTGAAAAAATTGGAGCCCCAGTCGACTGAGTCCCCGACATAGTCGACTGGATAGGGCCTTTGGACTTTTCATACTTTCTGTTTCAGATCTCCAATCGATCGGACCCTCGATCAGTCGATTGGACCTCTGTTTCAAAACTGAATTCTTTTGGAACTTTTCCAATTGGGCAAAACTTTTTATAACTATGATTTTAATGGATTTCACTTATGTTTTCCGCTACTATATTACTTTAATGGAATTGTATAAGCCTTGGTGGCGTGCCATGTGTCCTATTCCTGAGCGTAGCAGGATGGGTCGTGACATTTAGTGTGTTAACTTTTTTGCATATTTTGGTAACTTGGAGAGTTCATATACTATTTGTAAGATTTATTTACATTTCAATCAACAGTGCAATCTCTGTTTATAAGTGACCTCTCTTATTTGTTTGATTTCTTTCATCCTATAACTCTAATTAAATTGTATTTTTCTCATATGTGTCTTAGACTTAATAACGGTGATCCCTGTCGATTTAGGAAATCTCATGTCCACATACTACATCATTGCACATCTTAGGCTCATTACATCTCATTCATGCAAATTTGAGGGTCTTTGTGACTCCTAAACAAAGAGGATCATCGGGAATGAGCTTGATCACCCATTTCATGTTCCCCTAGATCAAATCTTGCTTTCTGGTATGTCCTGGGGATTGAGTGGTTCTCTTTTCCAAAAATCAACATGCATTTCATATGCCATCCTAGTTTGTTAGGCATGCTTCTTTTCTTGATTATTTGTTTAAGAAATATCCATGTCCTCTCTTAAATTAGAAAACTTGATTAGTTGCTACTTGAATAGACTATTTTTTCTAGGTTATTTTGTGTGAATTTTCTTTTTGCATTGTGTGATACTTGACTTAAATCTTATGAATGATATTTTCTCTTTTGATTTTTCTAATTCAAGATTCTTATGTAATGTAATATACCTATCATAATATTAGTTATAGAGCCAAGTTTAGTACTTGATGATTATTTGGATGTTAATTGAGGCCCATTGAAATACAAGGCAAGTAGAGGGTACTTTAGTCTTCCCGGATGCTCCTTCCTCTCTCATACCAAAACCCCGAACCGAGTTATTTGGTAATAAAGGGTTGGTATCCTTTATCCGTTTAGGTGAGTCAAATTAGATTTCTTGGTTCTCAAAAGACCAAGTGACAACTCTATTTCTATTTTTATAAATAATAAAACTTTGGGCACAAACGCTTACAAATAAATTCTACTAATAAGGTAGAATATCTAGTTGGCAAGGTGGGACTCAGCAGCTTAACCCCTATTTTATAAGCTTTTGTGCCCAAAACTTCGTTTTTTGTAAACGAGTTAAAAACAAAAGAATTTCAAAACCAAAAAAACACTTTCTTCTTCTCCCGAAAGGAAGTGGATCCCGGTGTCCAACATTGTTCATATATACTAGTATTTATGGTACATTGCACTTAGCCACTTACCACTTTCCACTTTGAGGTATAGTTTGATTATAACACAGACATCCCTCATATAGATGGCAATTACACTAACCTCATTTGTCAGTATTTGTTGGCAACGAACTGGATGAAAAGCCTTAAATTTACCTTTTTTTAACCCTCCCTTTGTTCTAAACACTACACGTATAAAAATCAAAATTTCAGGACAAAGTTGAACAAAATGAAATGACATTTTTGCCCCTATGTTGGGATTGCATGCGATAGAGGATGAAACTATACTAGAAATTGTATGTGACAGTGCCTACACAAAAAAGAAAGGTCTAGAGCTGTGGGGTGGTCCGACGATAGCACGGTGGTGGGTAAAAAAAAAAGGCTTGCCGAAAAAAAAGAGAACTGAGAGAGAATATAAGAGAGATAACCAGCAGAAGAGTGTGGCAATTAATTAAGAGAGAGAGAGAGAGAGAGAGAGAGAGAGAGAGTCCTTTACAGGCTTTACCTTGGTGATGGTAAGAGTAGCGGCAATGAGGCTAGGCTTCAGGCATTGTCTTCAGGTAAGATACATCATCTTCACTTGGAGTTAAAATATTTTTCTTTCCATAATCCAGTACCAACATATCCTCATTAATAAGTGTAAATTTTCATAATTTGAGAAATTTGTACCGCAGTCATTCTATTTTTAAAATTTTTTTTTATATACTTTACTTTGATTATAGTAGGACATACACACACCCCACATACACGCACTTATTCCACTCCAACCCAATTCCAAAGTCTCATAACGATCCACAACAAAGTCCAATAAGTACCACTCATTCCGACTGAGGAATAAAAAGGGACAAGCAAAAGAATCTCCTAAAGAGATTCAAACCCGGACATACCAATTGGGCTAGACCCGCTTGAATATTAACGGGTTAACTAACGGTCATTCTCTTAGACATAATTATGCTAAATTGTGTATTTTCCACCCATAGCAGCAAACTTAACACAACTTGGGCCTTTGGGATTTCAATTGTCAAGTTTCTTTTGGGCAAAGTCTTAAGCCTTTTCTCTTTCCTTTTAATTGTTGGGTTGATGGGTGCAAATCTTATCAAGATCAAGCCCACGCAGATGGCCCAAAACTAGAAACGATTTGACCCAATAATGGACTATTTGTCTTCCTACTCGTTTGTATTTTATTCACACGAGAGGCTGTAAAGGGTTTAGACCCGCACCCAAATCTTACACCCATTTATCCACACCCTCATGTGGACCAATGAGGAGATGAGAGAAATTGTAAAGTAGTGTGGACCACAATAGATTCCACAGTCTCTCTCCTTAGTCCACATCAAAGTGTAAATGAATGAGTGTGAGATTTGATGTGAATCTAGCACTACCCGGCTGTAAATGACGTCCCTTAAGCTCTGTCTGGTTCATAAGTTTGGTTCTTATTTATTTATTTATTTATATATAAATATAAACATAATGAAATATTTAGTAAATTGTACTTTTCATCCTTAGTTTGGGTGGTTTAGCACTTTCGGCGAGAAAGTTTCAAACGTGGTATTATGCTTTCTAAAGTTTCAAAACAATAGCAAATAAATTCAACTAGCTCTTTAGTGACGAATAATTTCGTCATTAAAAGTAAGAATTCTGTTGCATAAGCCTTTCAAGGGACCAAATAACGACTCAAATAAGTCTAATTAGTCCTTTAGTGATTAACAATTTCATCATTAAAAGTAAAAAACTTTGTTTTAAAAAGTTTTTGAGGTATCAAATTGCAACTCATCCCAAACATTAAGGACCATAATGCAACATTTGAAACTTTAAGATCTAAAATGCCAAACCACCCAAACATTATGGGTGAAAAGTGCAATTTATTGTAAATTATTTTTCTTGGTTTGGTTAAAAATGAAGAAAAAATAGGAATAAAAAGAAAAAATACTGAGAAATAAACTAAATAGTTAAAATTTTATAAGTCACTTTTTTCCGACACGTTACCTTTATAGAAGTGTCTGTGCTTCCTAAGTTGAAGCTAGTATTAAAAATTTTAATATTATTTATGCATGAAGGAAAACATAAAAGAATTAGTTTTCAATGTTTTTTCTATTTCCTTCCTTCAACAAATCCACAAACCAAACAAAGCCTCAAAGAATGATAATTTCTTTTATTAAGTTTTCAATTAGTTCAAAAACTTAAGCTGTGAGTGAAGAATGTACTGAACATAATTTAACAGGCAAATGAACACTGAATTGGACACATATGTTTCCATTTAGGGCATTTCACATAGCCCCAGTTTCCTAGCAAATACAATCTACGAAGAACTAAAATTATGCACCTAACAATTCTCCAATAACAATTTCATTTATCATTTATATAAAGAAGGAAATGATTTGCCAATTACAATAGACTTTAGGGTTTCTCAGCTAGATACAGGGTCCTCTAGGATCTTACCCACCATATCATGAACAATGGTTGCTATATCATTGACCGTGGTCAGCTGACAATCATCCTCAACCTGTCTCAAATCAAAAGGTTAATGCCTATTAATCATATATTTGGTTCGATACAAAAAAGAGTTAATAATCAGAAGTTCACATCCAGAAATATGCTACATTCATTTAATCGTCAGTGCACATAATTACAAAGGTTAGAAAAATGAAGGTTGTTAACTTAATCAGATAATTATATTTGAATTTTTAATAACTACGGTTTGTTATATTTCAGAACATAAAAAAAAAATCAAAATATTTTCATAGAAAGCCATTTGGCAACATAGCGTAATGCCACGTAGCATCCCATCACTTACCAAACAGATTAGGGTAAATTCCACGTTATTTTTCCCTTCTCTTCGCAACACATCAAAGTGAGGTCTCCTTTCAACTCCAATATACATTACATTCGTTCACAATTCACGCATATTAAATCGTATATTAATACTGTTAGAACAAATTTGCTCACCCAAGCACTTCATTAGGTGAGAAAATAGGACCTATCAATGTCCATCATTAATTCATTTGTGGACTAATAGTATAAATATTCATCAATTGTAAATTAAAAAAAAAAAAAAAAATTCTTCAACACATCCATGCAACTTTAGTTATATGATGCAACCAATTTTTAGGTCCTAAGTTTGAATCCAAAATTTGGTTTCTAAATATTTTGACAGTTGTACTATGTGAAGTTAAAATGGAGACCATTGAATTTTTATTAGAAGTTATATTAAGTGGTACAACTTTAAAAATATTTGGGAACCAAATTTTGAATTTAAGTTGGGAAACTATATATAATTCTAATATTAACAAAAAATTTCATCTAGCACGTGCAACGCAGGTGAATGTCTACCTAGTCTATTAAAATATGGGTTAAATACATTTACACCCCCTGTGGTTTGGTCGATTCGCACATACCCCCTTATGGTTTAACTTTTGGCACTAATAGCCCCTATTGTTCGGACTAAAGTGCAACCATTAAATACGTTGTGGATAATTTTAACACTAATACCACCAGTGGTTTGGTCGATTTGCACTTACTCCCTTCAATTCCTTAGCAAATTTTAACAGTTGCACTTTAGTCCGAACCATAGGGGATATTAGTGTCAAAATTTAAACCATAAGGGAGTAAGTGCAAATCGGCCAAACCACAGTGGGTGCAAGTGTATTTAACCTTAAAATATTGGGCATGATAGACAGATGATCAAAATTTGCCTAGACACTTAAGTCTTAGCAAACTGGTTTGCATCAATGAAACTTAAGAGTTAGCCAGTTGCTAGTTTTTTTTTTTTTTTTTTAATTAACGTTCATGCTTTACAAACAAAATTTAAATCAACGTAGAATTTAAAATTTTCAAGAATTATTTTTTATATTTTTTTGATAAAATGGAGCAGGATGAAAAGTGTCAAAGTTGACATGTTCATTTGAAAACGAGTAATGATACACCCACACTCTCATCCACACTCCCAATCACATTTAGCACATCCTAACCCTTGATTGTCCTTAATTTTGGTGGGTTCCACATGAACCCACTAGAATCAAGGAGTAGGATGTGCTGAATGTGATTGGGGTGTGATTGAGGGAGTGAGTTTATCATTATTGTTTGAGAACATCCTCTTTATCCTTCTTGAATAATATTATTATCGAATATAGATTTTTTGAGTACTAATATAGACATTGGAAAAAGTTCATAAGACATCGTGAATAACGGACATAACTTTACTTAACTCGCAATTCAGTTATTGGCCGAAAATAAATCGAGGTAATTAAATCTGTTGCACTTGAAAAAAAAAATAAAAAATTATGGATAGTTTTCCTATATGTAAAAATTAGTTAACAATTACTCACCTTGACATTGAACGAGTAAAAGACCATATTGCCCACAGTGGTGACATTGAGATGAAGTATGCTAAGGCCAAGAGAGTGAAGTCCTCCAACCATTTTCAAAAGCTGTTTTGGGCTTCTTCTTGATAACACTTTGATGTTGGCATGGCTTTCTACAATGGTCACTTCAATGTCGGCAATGTCTGACCCTTTTTCGACCATAGGCTCATTAATGGTTGCTGAGTTGGTGGGGCGAGTGGAGAGAGATGAGTATTGAGGGAAGGTGAAGAAATTAGAGAAGAGATGGGAATAGCTATTCTCTTGATGAAATGGTTGTTGGTTGACTTGTTTGTTTGATTGGAGGAATTGGAGGACTTGTTCAAGCTCCTTCACAAAATTAATGGCTCCCCCTACTATTGATGCTTGATCCCCCTATTACAAAAAGAGAGAAAAATATAATAATTGTGAAGACAAATTTTGAGTTTACTTTATTGAAAAATGCTAAATTCACCTAATTTAGTTATCTGAATCCGTTTACCTATTATGACAATGGTAATCTTAAAATTTCAAATACAATATTCACATCCCTTTATTTTACACTTAAATTACATTTTTTTTTTGGTAGTAAATATCCCTAGCATTGATTTAATTTAATTATTTAAAATTAAGAAAATACTATTTAAGTGGTGGCGCGTTCGTAAAAAAGGCGAGAATGGGATGAATAGACGTCACTTGGAGTTAAATAGTAAGTCTAGGTTGTGGAAAATTTTGGGTATTCTGTCACTCGAGAAGTACTCGGTGGTGACAATAAACCCTGGTCTGTTTGGTAATGCATAAAACGCATCTAGGTTCAGTTTTACTCATACTTCTCTTTAGTTTTGATGAAAATTAATAATTAGTGTATTCAAGAACTAATTTTAGGAGTGAATTTAAGTTGTGCACGGACTCTCACACAAACAAAAAGAGTCTCTACTAAATATTTGACTATAAAGAACCTAGTCACTCATAAAGCACAAAAGAACCTATTGTGTGTACTCTAAACGTTCCCTTTTATATTTAAAATAAATGCTATGCATAGCAAGCTAATCTATTATATATATATATATATATAAAGCAAGGTCAAAAGCCTTTGGTTTGCTTAGGGGAGTTCTCATTTTGTTTTGGGAGTTGTTATGTTCCTTCAATTAATTAATCAATATCTTTGTCGTTCAAAAAATTTTTTTTTATGCCAATTGGTATTTTTTATGATTTTCTTTTTGCTCATGTGGCAATTTTTTACATTTTCCTTTCTTTTTTTTTTTTTTTTTTTAATATTTTTCCATTCATTTCTTTTCGACTAATTCTAGGGGATCTTTCCACTCCTCAAAGACGTTTTTGGCTATAAATTCTCTCACTGATTTATTAATCATGCCTTTTCAACTTTCTCACGTACCTTTTTCACATATCTTCCCTTTTGCCACATGAAAATTTATTTTATTTTATTTTTTCACTCACTTCTTTATTATTCTTCTTTCTTTTCTTTTTTATTTTTTTAACTTATGCTATATTAGCATAAATACTTTATTTTCACTCTTTTCTTTATTCTTCTTCCTTTCATTTTTTTTTAATTTTTTTTAACTTATGCTATATTTGAAAGAATAAAAGTCTCATATAAATATAACTTTGTGAGTTTTAGTGCACAAATTATGGAAGGGGGCCGCACCTAGGTAAATGAGGAGCAAAATCAATTCAATTCATTTACGTTTAATTGGCAACCGGTACAATGCTTTTGTCATAGTATGAAATGACTATATACATTTATGTTTATGTGTTATGGATAAGATATAAATACACGCATAGAGAGATGAGTTCAAACTTCTTCAACATGTTCAAAGGGATTGGAAAGAGTTATAATAAAGTAGTTAAGCAAGGAATGACAGTGAACAATGGTCATGCACAATCAAGCCAAATGTTGTAATCTCAATCCATCTCATTAACAATGTTCTATTATTCAACTAATCCTTTTTATATTAACATAATGGAAGAAAAGCATGTCAATGCTATTGTCTAAATTTGGACACTATTATAGAAACCTTTTAATTCTTTCCACTTTCCATTAGAATTGGTAACAACAATTTGCAAGCCGTTTGTTTATTTTAATATTTTGGTTGGAATGTTTTGTTGACCTTGTATTGATTAAATTATTTTCCTCCTCTCATAAACCTTACTTTATTGTAGGAAAATTTGTCATATGTTTACCATTCGAAAATGTGAGTTTCCATAAGTTTGCATGCATATATATATATATATACAGAATCCTTCTTATGAGGACTCCCTCACTTTGTTAAAATGAGGACTTCTTTTACAGCCGTTGAATCCAATTTTTAGTTTGTGAAATTATTTCGATACTCTTAATGAAAACTGGATCCAAAGGCTGTAAACAGAAGTCCTCACTTTGTTAAAGTGAGTGAGTCCTCATAAGAAGGATTCCGTATATATATATACATAAATATTTAATCGATTATGATATATATATATATATTGACATGCATTGCTACGTTTGACAAATTTTCGTGCATTAGCATGAGTTGTCGACTAGTTTCTACAAATGTATGAGTACTCGTATGGACAACGAAAAGAGAATGCATATGTAGACACCCCGATTTTAACCAAAGGTCGAATTAAGGAGAGTGTCATCTCCATATCCGATGATGACAAGGACCGAAAGATTCGAAGTGTTCCAAACTCTTCAGAAGTCCTCCAAACGCGGTAAAATTTTCACAGAATGGAATACCAGGTGTTTAGGAGAATTCAGGTATAAAACATCACTTTTGGAAAAGATCTTCGAAAATAAGTTTTTTTAAAAAAAATGAGAAAAGAAAAGACCTAAAAAGGGGAAGTTCAACAGAAACCGGCACACGGCAGTTGTTTGCGGCACACAGTGAGTGCCGAACGGCAGTCACAGAATGCCGGACCGGCATTTACTGCGTGTCGCCGACAATTTCTGACTGCAGTTTGCTTTAACAGTCCGTATTTTGTGGTATAATACGTATATGTATGCGGATAAAAACAAAAACCTGATAAAGTAAGGTTGACGAAAACGCGGCAATCAATAATTTGGCGCGGCACTTACTGAGAGCCGCGCGGTAGTCACGGAATGCCGCCGCGGCTTTCACGGAGTGCCGCAGCGGCATCCACTGACTGCCGCAAAGGATTTTTGACTGCCGCCTTCTGCAGCAGTCTGTCTATTTTTAGGAAGTACGTATTGTACCACCAAATGATACATTTACACCTGTCTTTTACTCCGAATTCACTGAGAATACTTAGTATTTTTTGTCTATAAAAGAAGGAGGATTTTCCTTGGGAGGATATACAAAAAAAAAATATACAAGAAGTGGATACCATTATACTAACACATACTTGAGAGAGAAAAAATAGAGTTTTAAAAAAAAAACTAGAGAGAAGAGCTTGGAAAATCTTCAAATGAGAGAAGCTTTGAGGATAGTTTAGAGGTGATCCTCTAACCACAAGTTATTTTTCTTCATTCTTTTGAACTTCTAATCTTAACACTACTTGGTCTTTTGATTAACCATTTCTTTAGAAGTATTATTAGGGAACTTACAAACTTTAATTGCCTTTTCTTTTAATTCCTTCTTTTCTTCCTCTTTGTTTATACTTCTCTCTTGGGATTCTTGGAAGTCTTCCATACTTCACTTGAATCTCATGAGTTAGATCCCTTGATTCCATGTGAGCTTGTGCTCCCCATGAGAGTCAAGGTTGATCATCCTTTATATAAGAGCAAGTGAATGAATCTAAACCCCTACCATGGTTTAGGATTCTTTAACTAAGGTTTCATGGAATCCCCTTCCATATTCCTTGAAAACCTATGAGTATTAGCTATGTTTGTTTGTACTTCTCTCTTGAGATTCTTGAAGGCTCATGAGTATTAGTCATGTCTTCATCTCCAATGACCATCAAGTGGTAGGAGAAAGTAGTTTGAGTCTATGCCCATCTCCATGGTTTAGATTCATTATCTTGAGATTTCATGAAGTCTATCCATACTTCATTTGAATCTACAAATATAAAGGTCTTTAGCCTCCAATGACCATCAAATGGTAGGAGAAAATGGCTTAGTTTAAGTCCAACTTCATGGTTTAATAGTTGGGGTTAACAAATAAAAGTTGAACTTGACAATGAAAACAGTGGATTCATAAACCGGTTTTGATCAAAGATTTTTGGTTCAAAATCTAACTGTTGGAATCAAGTGAAACCAACGGGAAAGTGTCAATAACACAATGTTTTACCACTGCAATTTTTTTTAAGGAGATTTCGTGTCTAAAGTGGTTTGGTCATGAGTTTTGTAAAGTCACTACAATCTGTCCAGAGTTTTATAACAGTAACACTCTTTTGAAATAAGTAAATTAGAACCTTAATAAAGTATTTGTGACCCAAAATAATTTTTTCTAAGTAGATTAATGTGTTAGGAAGTCACCCTAAAAAGAACAAAGCATTTATGATCTTTTTGCTATTTTTTAAAAATCAAACAAAATCTCTGGACAGAGAGTTGTACATCTCTGAGTGATGTCTGGTGTTTGTCCTTTTCCCAGAGATCTAACCGTTGAAATTTTGATTTTCTTTTTGATTTAGAAACTAGACTCAGAGAGGCATATTGTGTCCAAAATTCATCAAGATCAAACCATGGGAAGCATGCTTTTTATTTTGTTAAATTTCTGGTCTGCTATATGCAATTTTCATAATTTTATGACAGATTTGACCAACTTTGTAAATAATGGTCCAAATGAATTTTCTATGACCTAGGGCTCAAACCATGTTTTAATAATGATTAGTTAAGCTTGAATTCAAAGTTTAAGTGATCTAAATCACTGATTATTTCATAATTTATTCTTGTTCATGAACATATTCATCCATGTGACTTGATGTTTGTAATTAGGACTTGTTTGTTTTAGATTTAATTACATTTGATAGATTTAAGCTAGAAGTCTAGGATTGTTATTTAAGATCCAAATTTATATATTGTATATCATGTGGACTAACCCTTTGTTTTGTAGCGCTATTAAGATATGATTTCTTGAACTCCTCTTTAGTTTATTTTTATTTTATCGATTTTTCAATTTAATGCGCGACACTTAGAATTAACTTTTGCTTTACTTGTATATATGAATTAGAGACTCTTTTCCTAGGTTTTGTCTATTTGCATGCATTTGCACGTTTAAATATTCGCGGTCGGATCCCGGGTAAGTTCTCTAGTTCCCTATTTGCATATCATATTGCTTGCTACCTGAATTACGTGGCTTTTGAATGATATTTTGTAAATTGGTAATTTTACACCATTTTGACATGTTTGTGTAATGTATACGTATATCTATGTATTAGTTGAGGGCATGCTTAGATTAGTAATTCAATTAAAAGGATGTTAAGTAAAGGCCTATTGCGAGATAGGATGAGAAGGGGTGTTTTAGTCCGATGGGCTCCTTCCCTTCTCATTCCATAATCCCCGGACCTAGTTAATCTTTGGTTTCGCAAAAGATCAGTTGCTTTAAAATGGTTTCTTAATTTTCCTTTCAAAAATTAAGTGGCGACTCATTTGTTTTGAATTTGAAATTTAAAAGAACTTTAAAAGAAAAAGCTGTGGATAGGAAAGATTGCGATATCCACAGCATAATTTTCAAAATGATCGTCTATATATAAGTAAAACTTTTCCTTAGCTAATGTTATAAGTAAAAATAAAGTTATATTCATGTAACCATCACACTATGTAAGTGTCAAGGGTAGGGGTGGGCTGTCATGGGCAATAGCCCACCCCAAAATTTTAAAGTCCTTTGTTATTTTTACATTCTAGTCCAACGCATCATCAATTAATACAGGTTTTACCTCACCCAGCCTAGCCCAAAACATTACCTTTTGGTTACCCAAATCTAAACAAATAATAATAATAATAATAATTACTATAGTTCTAGAGCAGCCCATCTAACTTTTCCCTAGCCTAACCTAGTCCAACCTCTTGAGTATTTACATTATAGCTCACCCTAGCTCACTTCTAACCAAGCCCATATTTATGATGTTGTTTGTTATTCCAAAAATCAAGTGATGGTTCTAGCTAGCCAGTGCATATTTGCATGCCATTTGTTCTATTTTCTTTTTCTTTTTTCTTTTTTTTTTTTCCTTTTTTCTTTTCTTATAATTTGTAATTTATTAAATGCTTATGTAAACTAAACAATAAAACGACAAAAAAACACAAGTAAACTATAATATTTATAATGCAAAATTTTCAAAAAAATATGAATAAATAAACCCAAAATATATTTTCTCAACTCTTAAAATGACAAGAAGCACATGTAAACTATAACATTTATGACAAAAGTTTAGAATATATGCATAAATAGACCAAAAATAATAATAATTTGGGGGTATTACCTCCTGAACCCTTGTGGGCCCATACTACATGTACTTTCAATCCACTCCAATCTAGCATCCTAGATACGCCCTTGTTATTGTGCTGAGATAGTGTAACGTACCAATTACATTTATGCACATGCATTATAACTTTTCCTTAAAGTAGGAGGTATATTATGTATAATTAGAAATTGTTTTGTGGGGGTAAGTATGAAAAAAAAAAAAATTTTTGGTTGAGCAACATAAGTCACAAGTGTGGGTGTTGCCTACTCATCAACACCAATCAGGTGTTGACAACATCAACACATCTATTTTCTTTTAAAAATTTTTGTAAAAAGGAAAAAAAAAGGGGGCAATTAGTGATAAATCCAAATTAGAGAAAGTTTAGTAGTGTAAGGGTAAGTAGGAAAAGTTTTTAGTCATAAGTCCATTCTCCTTCAATTCTCTAAACTACCCTCACTATTCCAAAAAGTTTCAACTCCTACACCTCCGGCGAGCTCACCTGAGCTCCGACAACCTCGCCTGAGATCGTCTGACCTCTGGCGAGCTCCACCACCACCACACCAGACTTCCAGCGATGACCACCACCACCACCACTCCCGATCTCTGCCGATCACCACCACAACCTCACCTGACCTCCGACAGTTACTACCACGACATCATCTGATCGATCTCTTCACAACCAAACCACCACATCAACATGCAATGATCACAAAACAAGTTTATAAAATTTCATTTTTCATACCACGGAAAAAAGTTGTGAAATTTATCAAAAAAAAAGTTGAGAAATTTCACAAAGTTTGTGAAAATGCTCGCTGCACTGTCTTGTGGTCATGCGATGGCCGTGAATCTGCTCGTGGTGGTCCTGGTAGTGGTAGATTTGGTCGTAGTGGTGGTGGATCTGGAATTAATGGTATTCGGAGGAGACAGAGCTTGACAGATCTCAACAGATCTGGTTGTGCAATTTGTCAAAAAAAGTTGTGAAATTTATCAAAAATTTTTTTGTGAAATTTCAAACCAAACAAACCATTAACTCAACTCATATATGAAGAAATCCAGTACTCACGAGCAAAAATTAGTATCAATAACAAGAGTTTCAGACTTGAAATATGTACATACATACATACATACGTGTGTGTGTGTGTGTGTGTATTTAGAGAGAGAGAGAGGAGAGTGATGTAGCTTCCTATTGCAAAACCTCTTACAAAGTCCCTTTCTCAAATGCTTGTTAAGTAGTCAGTGTCTCCTTTTCTCCAACTCATTATCTTATTTTTCTCTTTTGTATTTACTAGACAAAAAAGCTTGAAAGACTCATCAATGGCGGCCACGTGACGCGGCAATGGCTTTCACTTTGGGTGAGCACGGAAAGGATGGTGATAGTCGCCGGAGATGATGGTGATCACTGGTGGTCTCACCTGTGGTTCTCGGTGGTCGGAGACGACGGTGGTTGGTGGTCGGAGATGATGATGGCTGGTGGTCTCTCTCTCTCTCTCTCTCTCTCTCTCTAACTACAAACCAGTAAGGTGTGTGAAGGGTGTAATGGTCAGAAATTATGATTTTATATGGGTCAAAGTACTTATGTTTATTAATGTCTACTAATCATGGACTTATTCCCAAATATTTTTCCCTTGTGTGTTATAACCAAATCATTTTCCTAATTTGGTATTTAATACCAAATTTCTAAAAAAATAATTCAAAAAGTTGAGCTGTCGGCAACACAACTCTTGCGGCCGAAGATCAGCTCCCGTCCCGAACAAAACTTCCATACATAGATGGATATGGTGACACACCACACCACACCACACGATAATGTGGTGGACACCATAATTCCTCATAATTAGGGTGGTTGACAATTTTGAAATCTATTGCGGGACTTTGGGGTTGGGTTGAGATATAATGGGTGTGTGTATGTCCTGTCATAATTCAGTTAAGTATTTAAAAAAAAATAAAAAGAATTATGCCATTTTATTTTAAAATTCAGATTACAGTAATTTAATTATTTATTTAAAATTTTTTTTGTATCCACGTTGATACATTGATACGTGCTAACTGTTAAGTTACCAACTACTCCAAAAGCTTAAGCTGTTAGAGAATGGGCCCAACAATGTATATCAAGCTTCAACACCCTCCCTCACGTGCAACCCCGACTTGCACGTGGAGAGCAAACAAACCAAACTACATCATATTGGAGACAAATAACAAAGTGCAAATATGCACAACACAGCGGGGATGGAGAGTCGAACCCAGGACCTCCCACAAACAAGGCTCTGATACCATGTGAATATATTAAATAATCAAGAAAACAACAAAGGGAAAGAGAAAAAGAGAGCTAGAGTTTTTCATAACACAAAAACTGAATGAATGAATAAAATGGAAAAGAAGAGGCAATAATAATAGAATATCTAGGTATACAGTATTACCCTAATATAAAAGAAAAGACTAAACTACCCTAAAGCTAATAAAACTAATTCTAACACTTCTTTTCCATTGTATTCATTCATTCAGTTTTTGTGTTATGAAAAACTCAAACTCTCTTTTTCTCTTTCCCTTTGTTGTTTTCTTGATTATTTAATATATTCACACAAACAATTAATAATTTAATATGTATGGTCTATATAATATGGAGATATATATATATATATTAGAGTATTAATATATAGTTTAGTTTTTTTACTTTATTTTAGGGTAATATTATTTACCTAGTTATATTCTCTTTTCTTTGAATATTCATTTATTCTTATTTTATGTTACGAGAAATTTTAGTTCTTTTTTTTTTTTTACTTTTGTTGTACGTTATCTTGATTATTTGATACATTGAAGAGAGAGAGAGAGAGAGAGAGAGAGAGATTACCCTTTTAGCATAAGTAGGAGGCATGATAGATCGGAGTAGGGCAAGGTAGTGGTTCATCTGTTTGCGACGATTTCGCTCAACAGCAATATGAGTCATCCTCTGCTTCTCCATATCTTCCTTGTTTTTTAGGCTCTTACTAATATTCCTCCTTCTCTTTCTTCGGCCTAACTCCAGTGCCGGACCACCACCTATCGGGATACATCCTCCGGATCTGGCGAAGTACCCATGATCACCCTTATTACAAACCTCCGGAGAAGAATTATAGTCATTATTAATGTCCCACTGATCTATAATTTTCTCATCAGAGATTACCTTCTCTTCTTCAAATCCATGGCCATAGTCATACTTTCCTACGGCTAGACCATTTCGCAAGTTGTAGGAATCTTTACACTCATAGCTAAATGGGTCTTGTTGAAAAATCACAGTTTCTAAGGCCATTCTCTCTCTCTCTCTCTCTCTCTCTCTCTACATATATTTATGTATATATATATATATATATATCACTCCATCTACATAGATAAGTATATGGGGGAAGAGATTGTACTTAGGTGGGTCTCTTTCCTTTCTTTTAAAAGAAAAGTAAATGAGAATCTATAGTTTAGGAAATATAGTGGTTTAAACATAATTACTTATTTCTACTTTGATTTAGAGTCTTTGTCAAATAAATATTTTAGATAAAGGGATAAAATAAAATTAAAAAAGTAGATTTATCCTTACACATGTACGATATGAGTGTATACATAGTAGAAACTCTTTTTATTAACTTTTACTCCGTACAAACTAACTAGTACAAGCGCAGCCCACGAGAGTGTCAGTTTTTTCATCACTTGCACGATATGAGTGTATACACTATAGCATTGTCCATTTTAAAAAAGATATTCAAACTTTAAACTTACATAACTTTTTGGCCAAATTACACTTTAGTCCATTAAACTATACACCTATTTTCAATTGGGTCCATAAATTTTTTTTTTTTTGCAATTGGGTCCTTGAACTTCAAAAATTCATTCAATCAGACCCAAATTGTGACACTGTTAGCTTAAATTATTAGAAATTGTCACGTGCGTTGCACGTAATGCTTACCTGTCACATGTTAGGTTAAGAGAAACATGGGAGACTGTGAATGGCTAAAAAGTGATGTGATTTTGGGTATGATTGAATGCAATTTTGGTTCTAGTCAAACGTGTTGTCGAATTTAATTGATTGAACGCGATTTCAGATCTGATTGAATGCGATTTTTGCACTATTCACAATCTCCCGTGTTTGTCTATCCTAATATGTGACAGGTAAACATTACGTGCAACGTACGTGACAATTTCTAATAGTTTAAGCTAGCAGTGTCAGAATTTGAGTCTGATTGAATGAATTTTTGAACTTTAAGGACCAAATTGCAAAAAAAAAAAATTATGGACCTAATTGAAAACAGGTTATAGTTTAATGGATTAAAGTGTAATTTGCCCTAACTTTTTATTGGTAACTCCAATTTTTACAACTTTTGTACAGTTAGAATCGACGAGATCTACCAAACTAGTACTATAGTTAATATGTTTTGATAAGAAAAAAAATGCAAAATTTTTTATGCCTTGTTCCTCAAACCCAACGGGTTTTGTCATTTTAATGATTTCCAAACATATACTCCCTCCGTCTCTTTTTTTGAGTCCACCTTTGGGAACTCAACTTATTAAGGGGACAAAAAGAATCTACACCTAATTTCTACAAATGCCCCTAATCATTGTAGTAACATTTTTAGTTTTGTCCTGGTGTAGATTTCAAGGAAGGATAGTTTTAGAAAGTAAGTAAAAATTGTATGCCAATTTAGAAAAGTGGACACTAATTTTGGAACATCCTAAAATGGAAAACAGGACTCAAAAAAAAGGACGAAGGGAGTATAATTAACCCAATCTACTTTGCAAACACCAATTAGTAATCAGTAATTCCACATCTTTTATTATGTGGTATGAAGTTAATCACCTCTCGGTCAAGTATACAAGGTTAATACTCGATCAAGTGTACAAGGTTGATAGTACATGAATTTGAATCATAGAATATTTTGCATCATATAATTCACATGTTATGACATTTATGACTAAAAGTGGTGAAATTTCACCATTAATTTGAAATGTTCTAAAAATAGTGGTGAAATTTCACCAGCATGTGCTATTGAAATTATATATTTTGACTATTTTACTTATTATGTTTTACAAATTCCAATTTAGAAAAGTGGACACTAATTTTGGAACATCCTAAAATGGAAAACAGGACTCAAAAAAAAGGACGAAGGGAGTATAATTAACCCAATCTACTTTGCAAACACCAATTAGTAATCAGTAATTCCACATCTTTTTTTATGTGGTATGAAGTTAATCACCTCTCGGTCAAGTATACAAGGTTAATACTCGATCAAGTGTACAAGGTTGATAGTACATGAATTTGAATCATAGAATATTTTGCATCATATAATTCACATGTTATGACATTTATGACTAAAAGTGGTGAAATTTCACCATTAATTTGAAATGTTCTAAAAATAGTGGTGAAATTTCACCAGCATGTGCTATTGAAATTATATATTTTGACTATTTTACTTATTATGTTTTACAAATTTTGCATCCTAAATAGTTCCCCAATACATGTGGTAGTGGTACCACTTAATTTTGATTGAAGGATATTAAAGTGTCTCATTGCCACATGTTTTTTTTTAGGCTACAAAGTTCTCCACAAACGTGTATTTGAGAAGTATTTGGGGTGCAAAATTTTGGGAAGAATATATAGTTATTAACTGACCCTTTTGTCCCTTAACAAAAGACTACTTTGAAAGACAAGTGGTAGTTGGGCAAAAACATAGTATTTGAAATGACATATAACATTGGAACAAAAATATCAAAATATTACATTTGACACTGTAACAGTGTCAAAAAATAGAATTGGCATGATGAAATGGCATGTAGTATTGGAGTTGCTCTAAAAGTGGTGAAATTTCACCACTAATTTAAAATGTGCTAAAACAGTGGTGAAATTTTACCATTTTTAGGAACAAGGCTCTTAAAGGCATGCAAAAAAAAATTTAAATTTTAAAAAAAAAAATTTGGCTCAAAACATATCAACTGTAGTACTAGTTTTATATCTCTTATCGACACGATTCCAACGGTATAAAATTTTCAAAAAAATAGAGTTGTAGATCAAAAGTTATAGAGGTTTAAAGTTTAAAAAAAAAATTTAATAGGATTTTATCCGCCACAAACACTCACACAGAGCAACTTCAAATCATACCTCTTTGGCCACTAGCGCTGACATGTGTAGAAACTTCAAATTAAAGCCCTTTTGACCACTAGAGCACTGACATGTGTAATTTGACTATTTTAAATGCTTCTTAGTTCTTACAGTTGGTATTTGGTTAGAATGCCCTACGTTGTGGCATGCACGTGTGGCGACCTGATCAGGTGATCAGTTAGTAGGGATGGTTTATTTGTCTAAAAATAATTAAAGGACTTAAATTAACACCTTTTTTTAAAGTTATCCTTGAACCAACATATTTACAAGAGAATGTACTTATATTTAATTGACCCTTCTTTTAAAGGGATCACTCTACAATGACCACTGGCTTGTCTCTCTCCCTTAATTGGTGTGTGTTGTTGTTAGGTTGTTTATCTTTTGAAGAATATTTGTGTAATTGTATGCGAGCGTTTCAGGCAAGTAAGGTGTCAATGTAATTGTGTAAGTCAAATATGCCTCACCAGGCCAATTGTGACCGTTCAAATGCCTTGTAACCAATGACTTTTATGATGTAAGTTGAACATAATGTAAAATGGTTGAACTAAAAATTTAACTAGACTAAGAACTGAATTAAATTAAAGAAAACTACCTAAAACTACAAAGGTAATTGAACAAAGGAAAGAACTGCTTTATTGGAAGTAAAACAAGTACAAGTGCTCAACTCAAGGGGTACTTCGAAGTGATTTCCTACTTCTAATTGTAAAAGAAAGTAAAAAATACAGAAGTATGTTATGCAGTGGTTTGTATGGGTTGTTGCATTTGTCTTCCTTCTTCACTTGATCACCTCCTATTAATTATAAGCCTTTGAACAAACTGCTCCATTTGAATTAGAGCGTTGTCCAACTGCTTCTTCAAACTTCCATCTTTCTCGCCTTCCATGTGTCTCCACAGTTGTTGTTCGAATTCAAATCCCCCAGTCTGTTGTAACTATTCGTGCCTTAGCTCTTTTACCGAACTCCTCCACATGTTAAATCCTTATTACTTCTCTACCAATGAAATTTAATCGCCATGTGTCTTCCATGTGTCATCATATTAGTTGGCCAGATATTTTTGGCACAAAAAGCTATAGCATCGGTGCATGTATCCGAAGTTTGCCTCATCTTCTACTATGATAAAATAGCACAAAGTAAACTATCTGAAATACTTGTGGACTGCTTCGTGGCCTAATTGTCCCTCAGTAGCTAACAACTAGGTCACATGACAATTTTTTATTGACCAGAATACCGCATGCGCATGGTCTAAGATGGTACAATAATGATATACTCACTCTCTCAACCACACTCACAACCACATTCAGATGATCATGCTCCTTAATTCTAGTGGGTCCTATGTGAAACTCATGTAGATCCCACTGGAATTAAGGGCAATCAAAGGTCAAGATGTGCTGAATGTAGTTGGGGATGTGGATGAGTGTGTGGGTGTATAATTTACTCATTTCTGGGCAATAATGATACACCTACTCCCTCAACCACACCCCCAACCACATTCAGATGATCTAGGGCCGGCCCTGGGCATAGGCGACGCAGGCGGTCGCCTAGGTCCCCCAATTTCAGGTGTTTAATTAGGTCCCCAATTTGATCAAGGAAAATTAAAAGGTCTCAATTTTGAATTTTTTTTTTATTATGTGTAATATGTTAGTCCAAAAGACCAACCCCACAATTTAGAAAAAATAATTACATATAAAAAATTGGCCCAACTGTAATCCAACACACGTCCCTAAACATTTGTCCCAACTGGGGGTGTCATTTGGAACGGAAATTCCGATTCCGACCGATTCCGATCCAAAAAATTTCGATTTTGGCAACTAAATATGCATTCTGAATTCCGAATTTCCGAATTCCGAAAAAAAAAAATCGGATCGGAATCGGAATTGTTTTTAGAATTCCAAAAATTCCGAAAAATTTCCGAAAATATTCCGAAATTGTATTTTCCGAAACTTTTCCGAAAATATTTCGAAATATTTCCGAATATATTCCAAAACTGTATTTTCAAAAACTTTTCCGAAAATATTATGAAATATTCCGAAAATTGTGTTCATCCCACATCGAAAAAACACAAAAAATGGGGTGTAATTTGCTTCTATAAAAGGCCTACAAGTCTCAAGTGAAACCTATTAAGCTTGAATTCCGAATATTCCGAAAAATTCTGAAAATATTCTGAAAAATTCCGAATATGATGAAATTCCAAAAATTCCAAAATTTCGGAATCGGAAATAATTTTGGAATTTCCGAAATTTCGGAACGGAATTCGGAATGCATTTTTGGCTTCCGAAAATTTTAAATTTTTTTTTCGAAAGGGGTGTTTCCGATCCGTTCCGGCCGAAACACACCCCTAGTCCCAACTTATTTTTATCTCATCTTTTAGTTTAGCCCACCCAAATTATTTTACCATTATACCAAACTTTACAAATTTCAATCAACAATCAATCCTTATTACTATTATGCTTTATTTGGTTCATGGATTTAGTGAGGGAGAGAAAAGAAGAAAAGAAATCGAAAGAGAAAAGTAATTCTCTGGTATTTTTCCTTGTGTTTCATCCATGATTAATAAACATCGAAAACTAATAATATTTAAAATATGAATAATGATATGCTTTTCAATTTTGTATCATAAGTGGCTTTCAAACAAGTGGTAGTAGGTCCACCTGATTTGATTTGTAATAACCTGCATTTTCATTTAATTTAAAATTCATTTTCATATTTAATTGGCAAATGCATTGTATATTTAATTTCATTGGGTATTAACTGCTTCATTTAAATTTCATTTCTCATATTCTAAATTTTATTCCTTGATTTATTGCAAGCTAAGAATGTTGTTGGGGTTAAATTGTAATTTTTATAAAGTTAGTGATATCAGTATGGATTTCAAAATCTGTATTTCAAAACGGTGAAAATAACTTCTATTGACTCAATCAGTATTTTTATAAAACCAGAAAATCAATTCTTTAGTTAAAATGAATTTCTCGTATTTTTGTGGTGACCACCGCGCCCCGAAAATACCAGTTTATGTCCAAAACTGTCTGCGCTGTACTAAACTTCCCCAGATTTTTGGAAGTGATGTAAAGTGTGATTGGACATACACTTTACTTGCCATTTATGGCAAGTGATCATTAGCATAGGCCTTGTTTGGCAAAGCTTTGTGTGTGTGTGTATTATTGTGACCAAAAGCTAAAATTCCCAAACACATACAAATTAACCCCTACTACTCTATATTGCCTCTTCATCATCTGAAGAATTATCTACGTATATGCATTGTATGTATATCAGATTTATGTGCTGAGTATTTAGTTTAGTAGATAATCTAAACCAAATGTTGAGTGAATTAGGATCTTCTTGGAGCCCAAGCATTGGGAGCTCTATATATACATCCAATATACACCACACATATCACTTTCAGCACACACATAATTCTGAAAAATTAGAAAGTTTCAGAGAAAACACAGAGAGTTCTACAGAAATTATATAGAGAGAACTTCAAGACTCCATAGCCAAAGCTTGGAGTATTTTATTTTGTGCATATCTTTCTCAACAAACACACATCTCCTTATCACAGTGAGTATTCTAAACTCACTAAGAATGTAATTTCATATTAATTGCTGTGTAATTGTTAATGTTGTAAATCACCATTGATGTTTGTACGTTGAAGTTCATGGCTTGAAAAATGGAGATTTTCCAAACTCAACCAAAACCTGTTTTGTTAGATGAATATGATAGATTACATGTCATATATACTATACCCAAAGTTTTAGAGCTTAATTTGTTCACATAAGAAAGTATATAAGAAAATTAGTTTTGACACTTTTTAGTTTTTCATAAAATTGGTAAGCTATGTGTTGAATCATGTAAAATTGACTTCATATTCGAAATCCTTGTGAAAAACTAAAGAGAATCATATATTACACGACCTATGAAGTATTGGATCTGAAAATGGGTCATTTTAGACCCTGAACTGCTGAAACAGAGTAATCTGACGAAGAAGATGAAGCCTCAGCTTCATCTCGCGCCACGATCGCGCGCGCGAGAATCGCGCGAGCAGCCCGCGCGAGCGACCCGTCGCGCGAGCGGCCCGCGCGCGCGGGGTAGGCTTCCCCAGGCAGACGTAAGAGTTTATATATATATAATTGAAAATTGGCTGGTCGCGCGAGCAAGGGTCGCGCGAGAACCCCTTCGCGCGAGCGATCCGCGCGCGCGACCTTGCTTTCCTCAGGCAGACAGAAGAGTTTATTAATAAAAAGGAAAATGGGCTTATCGCGCGAGCGGCTCGCGCGAGCGGCCCGCGCGCGCGATGTGTTGCAGTTTCTATTTTTGTCTGTTTTTCTGTTAAGGGACTGTTTGGATGAAATTTATATACTGTTGAGGTTCTGTTTGGGAAACTTGGTTAATCAGAACTCTATTTGGTTATGTTTCAATGATTAAAACATTGTAGTATGACTCATTAATCCCCGTACGCGTGTTGTTTCTTAATTCAGCATTTTGTTCAAGTGCATACCATTCATGTGGGTCAGTGGTACATGCATAGGGGTGTCAGTCTGTGTGGAAAAGAGTATGAGTTTGTGTTTTGTGGTTGTGGTTGTGGTTGAGTATGAGTTTGTGGTCGTGGTTGTGGTTGTGGTTGTGGTAGAGTTTGTGGAAGAGGGTATCTTTGAAATGCGACGGTGGCAAATATGGACACTCCCTGACGCCCATGGAAGCGTTAATGTAGTAACCCGTGTTTTCATGTTTAAATTGACGATTTAGACTTCGTGTGCGATTTTAGCGAAAATTGGTCACAGGGGTATTTTGGTCATTTTTTCAATTTTATAAGTCATGAACTAAAAATATATTTTTTGGGAAAAGTTGCGTGAGATTAAATGATTTGGTATTCGTGTTGGAAGTTAAGATTTTTCGAGTCATATTTAAAATTCAATCTAATATTTTCTCTTTTAATTTTAACAGTAGCAGAATTTTATTTTCAGATTTTTGTTAGGAAAACGAAGGAAATTTAAGGTTCTGCCCGCGTTGTCTCAAGCAAAACTCGATTCTGCACACTTTTCGTCTAATGCAATTTTCTCAGATTCTGCACCGTTTGGGCAGAAAACGAGGATTACAGTAGCAGTTTTTATGAGAAAGTATATTAGAAATTAAATCTAATATTTTCTCTTTTAATAATTAGATTGTTAGGCCATTATGCTTGGTTATTTATATACTAATATTAGTGTAGTTATAGGTGCATTAGTGTATGTTTACATCATCTTGCATATTCCTTATAAACTACCAATTAATTAGAAGTTAGTGGATTGTTAGGCCATTATGTTTGGTTATTTATACACTAATATTAGTGGAGTTATATGTGCATTAGTGTATGTTTACATCATCTTGCATATTCCTTATAAACTACCAATTAATTAGAAGTTAGTGGATTGTTAGGCCATTATGTTTGGTTATTTATACACTAATATTAGTGGAGTTATAGGTGCATTAGTGTATGTTTACATCATCTTGCATATTCCTTATAAACTATCAATTAATTAGAAGTTAGTGGTTAATAATTAGATTGTTAGGCCATTATGTTTGGTTATTTATACACTAATATTAGTGGAGTTATAGGTGCATTAGTGTATGTTTACATCATCTTGCATATTCCTTATAAACTACCCATTAATTATAAGTTAGTGGTTAATAAGTGGATTGTTAGGCCATTGTCTCCAAGTGGAAGCTTGGCTATTTATACACTCAAATACTCTCTCAAACACACACATTCTACACTTCTAGCATAGAGAGCTTGAGAGAGTCACATAGAGAGAGATTTATATATATATATATATACACAATTATAGATATACATACACCTCGAGTTAGAAGAAGAAGAAGAAGAAGAGAAGTGTTTGGGAGTTGCTCAACATCATTTATAGGTACCGGGTTGTGTACAATATGCTTTCTAAATTCTCCGGAGTATTTCTTTGTTATCTCTACTTGTACTCTTTTTGCAGTTATGTTGTGTTTTCATTTGGAATCAATGAGTATGTGTTTATTGCTAAGTGCTATGGGACTAAAGGGTCATGAGCAAGGAGCACCTACCAACAGTCCAACAGGCCTCAGGGACCGACGTACTGGAGACGGGTGAGGTGAGGTGAGGTGTCTCTTGCTATGTGATCAAGAGGAACCTGGTATGATGCTATTGGTATTAGTGTTTGGGTAGTGTGAGCAGTTGGGTTGTGAGACTGGTCAATTGATTTGATGTCATTCTATGTATTTGATTGTCATTATCCTTTTGAGCCTTTATTATTCATGTCATATTGTATACTTCCCGGTATGGTTTTTAGATGCAGGCAGTGCCGGTAACCGAAGCCTAGAAGGGAGATAAGGTTAAGGATGATATAGGAGATCCGTGGAGAATATGGACCTGCTGGGAGTTTTAAAGAAATTTTGTATTTTTATTTTAAAGGATCAAGTGTGATTTATTTAATTTTTCAATAAAAATACGCTTATTTTTGCGGGGCGTCACAAATGGTATCAGAGCCTGTTCCCAGCCGGAAATGTAGGATTAAGTCAAGGTTAGATAGTCTACATCGCCTGGGAGGAGTCAGAGAAGGTTGAAAAAAAAAAAAAAAAAAATTTGTTATTTTATAAAACAAAATATGCTATATTTGTTTTAAACATTATTTTAAGAAATTTATGAAGTTATTTACCAAATGCTTTTATCTCTAGATTTCGGGACGAAATCTCTATTAAGGAGGGTAGATTGTAGTAACCCGTGTTTTCATGTTTAAATTGACGATTTAGACTTCGTGTGCGATTTTAGCGAAAATTGGTCACAGGGGTATTTTGGTCATTTTTTCAATTTTATAAGTCATGAACTAAAAATATATTTTTTGGGAAAAGTTGCGTGAGATTAAATGATTTGGTATTCGTGTTGGAAGTTAAGATTTTTCGAGTCATATTTAAAATTCAATCTAATATTTTCTCTTTTAATTTTAACAGTAGCAGAATTTTGTTTTCAGATTTTTGTTAGGAAAACGAAGGAAATTTAAGGTTCTGCCCGCGTTGTCTCAAGCAAAACTCGATTCTGCACACTTTTCGTCTAATGCAATTTTCTCAGATTCTGCACCGTTTGGGCAGAAAACGAGGATTACAGTAGCAGTTTTTATGAGAAAGTATATTAGAAATTAAATCTAATATTTTCTCTTTTAATAATTAGATTGTTAGGCCATTATGCTTGGTTATTTATATACTAATATTAGTGTAGTTATAGGTGCATTAGTGTATGTTTACATCATCTTGCATATTCCTTATAAACTACCAATTAATTAGAAGTTAGTGGATTGTTAGGCCATTATGTTTGGTTATTTATACACTAATATTAGTGGAGTTATATGTGCATTAGTGTATGTTTACATCATCTTGCATATTCCTTATAAACTACCAATTAATTAGAAGTTAGTGGATTGTTAGGCCATTATGTTTGGTTATTTATACACTAATATTAGTGGAGTTATAGGTGCATTAGTGTATGTTTACATCATCTTGCATATTCCTTATAAACTATCAATTAATTAGAAGTTAGTGGTTAATAATTAGATTGTTAGGCCATTATGTTTGGTTATTTATACACTAATATTAGTGGAGTTATAGGTGCATTAGTGTATGTTTACATCATCTTGCATATTCCTTATAAACTACCCATTAATTATAAGTTAGTGGTTAATAAGTGGATTGTTAGGCCATTGTCTCCAAGTGGAAGCTTGGCTATTTATACACTCAAATACTCTCTCAAACACACACATTCTACACTTCTAGCATAGAGAGCTTGAGAGAGTCACATAGAGAGAGATTTATATATATATATATACACAATTATAGATATACATACACCTCGAGTTAGAAGAAGAAGAAGAAGAAGAGAAGTGTTTGGGAGTTGCTCAACATCATTTATAGGTACCGGGTTGTGTACAATATGCTTTCTAAATTCTCCGGAGTATTTCTTTGTTATCTCTACTTGTACTCTTTTTGCAGTTATGTTGTGTTTTCATTTGGAATCAATGAGTATGTGTTTATTGCTAAGTGCTATGGGACTAAAGGGTCATGAGCAAGGAGCACCTACCAACAGTCCAACAGGCCTCAGGGACCGACGTACTGGAGACGGGTGAGGTGAGGTGAGGTGTCTCTTGCTATGTGATCAAGAGGAACCTGGTATGATGCTATTGGTATTAGTGTTTGGGTAGTGTGAGCAGTTGGGTTGTGAGACTGGTCAATTGATTTGATGTCATTCTATGTATTTGATTGTCATTATCCTTTTGAGCCTTTATTATTCATGTCATATTGTATACTTCCCGGTATGGTTTTTAGATGCAGGCAGTGCCGGTAACCGAAGCCTAGAAGGGAGATAAGGTTAAGGATGATATAGGAGATCCGTGGAGAATATGGACCTGCTGGGAGTTTTAAAGAAATTTTGTATTTTTATTTTAAAGGATCAAGTGTGATTTATTTAATTTTTCAATGAAAATACGCTTATTTTTGCGGGGCGTCACAGTTAAAGTGTGTGAAGCCGAACTCGGACACTCCCTGGCACCCATGGTAGTGCTAAAGTGTGGCCTACGGACACTCCCTGATAACTCAAGTCTGGATACTGTGTGAGGGGTTGCCCCGGTATTTGCATGGCGGTTAGGGTATTCAAAGTGTGAGGCATTGGACACTCCCTGGTACCCCGGACCAAAGTGTGAGGTAAACTGGACACTCCCTGGCGCCCCGTTGCTAAAGTGTGGCTGTCTGAGTGTTTCAAAGATACCAGGAGTAGGATAGTGGGTTGTTGTGGCTGTCGAGAGAAAAGCGTCGGTAAGATGAGTGTGGTGCATGGTTCTCATACATGGTCCCATCTGTGTAAATTACCCTTTTTAAATAATGTTGTGAATGTTTTCTAAATGAGCTCCTTACTTCAATAATAAACTTGTGGATTTAATCTTGAATTGGAAAAAGGTAAGTTGGTATGTTTTACATTCAAAGTCATGTTTTTAATACTCACCAGCTTCTTGAAGCTGACGACGTTGATGCGTCCTGGACATTCGTGTTCAGGCTTTTCAGGTTACAATCAGGAGGAATCATACGATTATGCTAATTAAGAATGGCTGCTGTTGGGACGAGAAACTATTTATTATATGTTTTTAAGTTTATCTGTTTTGAGTTATGAACTGTTTTGTTTTAAGGATGACTGTAACAGACTCTAAGTTATTATTTTATTTTCAAGGCGGTCTGTTCCTTAGTTGACCCCGGTTTATAAGATGTAATAAGATAGAAAATTTTTGTAAGCCTTGATTGCTTTACTCTGATTATTATGTTTCCTTGTTTGACGTTTGGGACGGAATCGATCCTTCAAACTGTCGCGACCTACGGATCCATAATGGAAATTAAACGCTTTCCTTATTTATGCTACGTCGGGGCGTGACAGGATTTAGTGGTATCAGAGCCAGGTTATTATTTATCACAAGATAGTTTAGCCAGGTTAGGGTTTACCAGTATAGACCCGATTCCACATTCCATTAAGTGTTACACACCCGATGATACGACATGGAGGATAGACTCAGAACCCAAGCGCCTAAGATTATTCTGTTCTGACTTTAAGTAGTACCTTTTCAGGTATGGATCCAGCTCAGCCCCTGTTTGTACCTGATCCTTTTGGAGGGCATTGGGTTACGGTAGGAGCTATAGTACCGGCCTCGGCGACCCTTTATTTCACTGCTGTTGGGCAGCGTGCAGCTGCTACCGTCGAGCTAGACCTCTGGCATCAGATTCATATATTAGGACTGGTCGACCTATCTCGTGCTCGCCTCGAGATTCTTTACTTCATAGAGATCCAGCGCTTAGTACTCGTTGAGATGGTTCGCTTGGTTAATAGCGATACCTTCTATCTTCCCCTTGAGGTTCAGGTTGTGCAGGCCCACCTTGCACAGCTGGAGGTACCTCCACCGATCGTCCCTGCTGTTGAGGATGACGGTGACGTTGATATTGTGCTCGCTTCTATTTCCGAGGAGGATGGCTTAGGATGGGACGACTTTGCGATCGACCTTGAGGAGGCGCTTGCACTTGAGCCAGCCTTGCCTGAGGCAGATGTCCCTGGACCTGCTTCACTGATGACCTCTCACAGCTGTAACTTTGGGGCAGGCCCCTCCCATGTTCAGCGACTGCATCAGGCCGACTCGCTTGACCTGTTGATGGCTACCTACGGCGATGACTGACTATTTAGATATCGCCTTGTACATATGGACTGTTTTGACTATTAGCTCTGTCTCTTTTTGTAGCTGTAATTACATGCATTAGAGTATAGGGCAATGACCCCATTTTTGTAACATTAACTCTTGCATGCGTCCTAACCCATACAGATAGGGTAGGCATTGATCTGACCATACATGTTTTTGTATCTACTTGACAGAAGTGATATATATATAAAATATACCCCTTTTTGAATGTTGTTGTCATTTAAATTGCTTTATAGCACTGTTGCATGCATGTTTCTCATTCTACTACCACTATCATGCATAGAATGGCTGGAGGAGTCAGGAGAAACAGGAACCTGATCGAGGGAGCACCCGAAGCTGCCGATCCTACAGGGATGTTTGAAGCATTTATCAGACGGTTAGAAAGGATCGGTAATACGAACGACAATCGAAGAGACCGTCAAACGGGAGACAAGTTGCTAGAAAGATTCCGTGCTCTAAGGCCCGAACAGTTTGCGGGTACCGCGGAACCCTGGAAGGCGGAACAGTGGTTGAGACAGATGGACCGGATGTTCGAAGCTGTCCAATGCAATGAGATAGACAAGAGAAGATTAGCTACATTTCAGTTGACCGATGCTGCCGCAGATTGGTGGGATTCGGTCATAGCTACTATCGGGAATGGAGCTGCAACGGGAATGACGTGGACTGCGTTCAAGGGGAGATTTTTAGAGAAGTATTTCCCGGCTACGGAGAGGCACAGAAGAGAGAAGGAATTCATGGATCTGACGCAAGGAACCAAGTCGGTGTAAGAGTACACCACACAGTTTGAAAGACTGTCTCGGTTTGCTCCACACCTGGTTGATACCGAGGAGAAGAAGATCCGCAAGTATAATCAAGGGCTGACACCGCAGATTCGCCGCTTGACTCTCGGCCACCTGGATAAATCATTTGAAGGACTTGTTGGTTTGGCTACCGATCTGGAAGAGGATGCTCGAGTGAGCCGAAAATAATTTGAATTCCGACCGCCTCAAAGGGGTAATTTTGGGAATAGACCACCAATGAACCGTACCCAAGGGCAGAAGAGGAATTTCGACGGAAGCAAGAAGACCCAGGCTATTACCTATCCGACTCAACCTCGAGTAGGCGAAGGAAGTAGTAGTGGAAAGTGTTTCAACTGTGGCAACCCTGGTCATTTGGCTCGTGATTGTAAGGCACCAAGGCGTGCTACTCAGCAAGGGATAGTCTGCTTCAACTGTGGTGAACTCGGTCACATCAGCAGGTTCTGTACTGCTCCTAAGCAGGTGACTTATGGTCAACAGGGTCAGACTCGCTTGAATGCTGTTATCCCTGATGTCGCTGGATATGATGGAACTGCGTATGAAGAAGGGAATTATGGAGAAGCTCAACCTGATCAGCAAGCAGTGGAAGGTACATTAACTCTGTTTAACTCCCATGTTAAAGTGTTATTTGATACGGGTGCTGCTCTTTCGTTCATATCTGTTAATACAATTTGAAGATTGGGTATTTTACCTCATCGCTTAGAGAAAGCTTTGAAGGCTACTTCGCCATTAGGAGCTGCGGTCAGATTAGGACACGTGTGCAAGGATTGTCCCTTACGGTTAGGAGACCGTGAAATCCCTGCTAGGTTGATTGTCCTATCAATGAAGGAGTTTGACATAATCCTAGGAATGGATTGGCTCTCTCAGAATCAAGTGAAGTTGGATTGTGCGAGGAAGAGAATTACATTCCCCGACAATGAGAATCAACCCTTTGATTTTCAATGTAACCCTACGGGAGATATGTTCCTCACGAGATGCTTAGCCAACATCGAAGTCGTCAGTACAGAGGTGACAGCGTCATCTATACCTGTAGTCAAGGACTTCGAAGAAGTGTTTGAAGATGTTTCTGGTCTACCGCCCGAGAGAAGTATAGAGTTCTATATCGAGCTTATACCGGGTACCGTACCGATCACCAAGGTTCCCTACAGAATGGCCCCCACAGAACTGTTGGAATTGGAGGAACAAGTTCAAGAGCTCGAGAACCTAGGTTTTGTACGCCCAAGTACATCGCCTTGGGGAGCACCGGTGTTATTTGTAAAGAAGAAGGACGGGACACTCAGATTGTGTATCGACTACAGAGAACTGAACCGTGTGACTATCAAGAACAAATATCCCTTACCTCGGATTGACGATTTGTTTGATCAACTACAAGGAGCTACGACATTTTCCAAGATAGACCTAAGGTCGGGATATCATCAGTTGAGGGTACGAAAAGAAGACATACCTAAGACTGCTTTCAGAACCCGATATGGTCATTATGAATTCCTGGTAATGCCGTTTGGAATGACGAATGCCCCGGCAGTATTCATGGATTTGATGAACAGAGTGTTCAAGCCTTATTTAGATCAGTTTGTCATTGTCTTTATTGATGATATTTTGATCTATTCTAAGACAGGAGAAGAACACGAGCAACATCTATGGATTGCGATGCAGACGCTCAAAGACCATCAGTTGTATGCCAAGTTCAGTAAGTGTGAGTTCTGGTTGCAAGAAGTGAAATTTTTGGGACACAAGGTGTCATCTCAAGGAATTTCTGTGGATTCATCCAAGACCGATGCTGTATCAAACTGGGTTAGGCCGAGCAACCCTACAGAAGTTCGGAGCTTTCTGGGACTCGCAGGCTATTACAGGAGATTCGTTGAGGGATTCTCAAAGATAGCAGCACCTTTAACTGGGTTGACGAAGAAGAATTTGAAGTTCGAATGGACAGAGAAGCATGAGCGAGCCTTTCTAGAGTTGAAAGAAAGACTCACTACCGCACCGGTACTAGCAATACCCAAGCCTGATGAGAAGTTCACTATCTTTAGTGACGCATCATATCAAGGGTTAGGGTGTGTACTTATGCAAGATGGCTGAGTGATCGCCTATGGATCCAGACAGCTGAAGCCGAATGAGTTGAACTATCCCATTCATGATTTGGAATTGGTGGCAGTAGTTTTCGCACTCAAGATTTGGAGACACTATCTCTACGGTGAGAAGTTTGATTTGTTCTCCGATCACAAGAGTTTGAAATATTTGTTCACACAGAAAGAGCTGAACATGAGACAGCGCAGATGGATGGAGCTGATCAAAGATTATGACTTCACGTTAGAATACCACCCGGGTAAAGCTAATGTGGTTGCTGATGCCCTGAGTCGACAGACTCGTGAAACGATCGCCTCCTTAATGGTTAGAGAGTGGCGAGCTTTGGAGACGTTGGCGGAATTCGATGTACAGAGTGCTGAAGAAGGAGAAGGACAATTGTTCGGATGTCTTATCCTGCAGCCTGTTCTTATCGACCGCATTATTGGAGCTCAGAAAGAAGATGAGAAGTTTCAGGCATGGTTCGTGAAGATGTCAGAAAAAGACCCGACAGAATGGAAAGTGGGAGTCGATGGAGGATATCGGTGCAGGAATAGATTATGTGTGCCAGGTAATGAAGAGTTAAGGAAGGATATCCTGGAAGAAGCACATAAGTCGAGATATACAGTTCACCCGGGAGGAACGAAGATGTACAAAGATCTGAAGAGAAATTTTTGGTGGGAAGGTATGAAGAAAGACGTGGCCGAATTTGTATCCAAGTGTTTGACATGTCAGCAAGTCAAGGCCGAACATCAGAGACCGTCAGGATTGTTGCAACCGCTACCTATTCCTGGTTGGAAGTGGGAACACATTACGATGGATTTTGTAGTAGGATTACCTCGATCGCAGCAAAATCATGACGCCATTTGGGTAATCGTAGATCGATTGACGAAGTCAGCTCATTTCATTGCTTATAGTATGACATACCCGGTAGAGAAGATGAACCGGATGTACATACAACAAGTTGTGCGACTTCACGGTGCACCTGTGTCGATTGTGTCAGACCGTGACGCGCGTTTTACCTCTGGATTTTGGGAAAGTCTGCAAGAAGCTATGGGAACTTCGCTCAAGATGAGTACTGCTTTTCACCCTCAGACAGATGGACAAACTGAGCGTGTTAATCAGATAATGGAAGATATGCTCAGGGCTTGTGTGATTGATTTTGAAGAATCTTGGGAGATGCACTTGCCATTGGTAGAATTTGCCTATAACAACAGCTATCACACGAGTATCGGTATGGCTCCGTTCGAAGCATTGTACGGACGACCATGTCGTTCCCCATTGTGTTGGGCAGAGGTTGGGGACTCAGAATTGTTGGGACCAGACTTGGTTAGAGAAACCAACAAGAAGATTTCTTTGGTCAGGGAGAGGATAAGAACCGCTCAAAGCCGATATAAGAGTTATGCTGATCGACGCCGGAAGGATTTGGAGTTTAGTGTTGGAGATCACGTACTCCTTAAGGTTTCACCAACCCGAGGAGTGGTACGTTTTGGTCTCAAGAGAGGGAAGTTAGCTCCGCGTTTCATCGGACCGTTTGAGATTTTGGAACGTGTCGGGAAAGTAGCTTATCGACTGGCGCTACCACCGAAGATGTCTGGGGTTCACAACGTGTTTCACGTAAGTATGTTGAGGAAATACATACGAGACCCCTCGCACGTGGTTAGTTATGACGATATTGAGACGAGTCATAACGTTTCTTACAAGGAAAGGCCCGTGAAGATTTTGGATCAGAGTATCAAGAAGCTGAGGAATAAGGATATCCCGTTGGTGAAAGTTCAGTGGAATCATCATGACGAGAACGAAGCCTCGTGGGAAGTTGAAGCTGATATGAGGGAGAAGTACCCGGAGTTGTTTCATGATTAGTCAGTCTTGATTTCGGGGACGAAATCCTGTTTAAGGGAGGAAGGGTGTAATAACCTGCATTTCCATTTAATTTAAAATTCATTTTCATATTTAATTGGCAAATGCATTGTATATTTAATTTCATTGGGTATTAACTGCTTCATTTAAATTTCATTTCTCATATTCTAAATTTTATTCCTTGATTTATTGCAAGCTAAGAATGTTGTTGGGGTTAAATTGTAATTTTTATAAAGTTAGTGATATCAGTATGGATTTCAAAATCTGTATTTCAAAACGGTGAAAATAACTTCTATTGACTCAATCAGTATTTTTATAAAACCAGAAAATCAATTCTTTAGTTAAAATGAATTTCCCGTATTTTTGTGGTGACCACCGCGCCCCGAAAATACCAGTTTATGTCCAAAACTGTCTGCGCTGTACTAAACTTTTCCAGATTTTTGGAAGTGATGTAAAGTGTGATTGGACATACACTTTACTTGCCATTTATGGCAAGTGATCATTAGCATAGGCCTTGTTTGGCAAAGCTTTGTGTGTGTGTGTGTATTATTGTGACCAAAAGTTAAAATTCCCAAACACATACAAATTAACCCCTGCTACTCTATATTGCCTCTTCATCATCTGAAGAATTATCTACGTATATGCATTGTATGTATATCAGATTTATGTGCTGAGTATTTAGTTTAGTAGATAATCTAAACCAAATGTTGAGTGAATTAGGATCTTCTTGGAGCCCAAGCATTGGGAGCTCTATATATACATCCAATATACACCACACATATCACTTTCAGCACACACATAATTCTGAAAAATTAGAAAGTTTAAGAGAAAACACAGAGAGTTCTACAGAAATTATATAGAGAGAACTTCAAGACTCCATAGCCAAAGCTTGGAGTATTTTATTTTGTGCATATCTTTCTCAACAAACACACATCTCCTTATCACAGTGAGTATTCTAAACTCACTAAGAATGTAATTTCATATTAATTGCTGTGTAATTGTTAATGTTGTAAATCACCATTGATGTTTGTACGTTGAAGTTCATGGCTTGAAAAATGGAGATTTTCCAAACTCAACCAAAACCTGTTTTGTTAGATGAATATGATAGATTACATGTCATATATACTATACCCAAAGTTTTAGAGCTTAATTTGTTCACATAAGAAAGTATACAAGAAAATTAGTTTTGACACTTTTTAGTTTTTCATAAAATTGGTAAGCTATGTGTTGAATCATGTAAAATTGACTTCATATTCGAAATTCTTGTGAAAAACTAAAGAGAATCATATATTACACGACCTATGAAGTATTTGATCTGAAAATGGGTCATTTTAGACCCTGAACTGCTGAAACAGAGTAATCTGACGAAGAAGATGAAGCCTCAGCTTCATCTCGCACCACGATCGCGCGCGCGAGAATCGCGCGAGCGGCCCGCGCGAGCGACCCCTCGCGCGAGCGGCCCGCGCGCGCGGGGTAGGCTTCCCCAGGCAGACGTAAGAGTTTATATATATATAATTGAAAATTGGCTGGTCGCGCGAGAACCCCTTCGCGCGAGCGATCCGCGCGTGCGACCTTGCTTTCCTCAGGCAGACAGAAGAGTTTATTAATAAAAAGGAAAATGGGCTTATCGCGCGAGCGGCTCGCGCGAGCGGCCCGCGCGCGCGATGTGTTGCAGTTTCTATTTTTGTCTGTTTTTCTGTTAAGGGACTGTTTGGATGAAATTTATATACTGTTGAGGTTCTGTTTGGGAAACTTGGTTAATCAGAACTCTATTTGGTTATGTTTCAATGATTAAAACATTGTAGTATGACTCATTAATCCCCGTACGCGTGTTGTTTCTTAATTCAACATTTTGTTCAAGTGCATACCATTCATGTGGGTCAGTGGTACATACATAGGGGTGTCAGTCTGTGTGGAAAAGAGTATGAGTTTGTGTTTTGTGGTTGTGGTTGTGGTTGAGTATGAGTTTGTGGTCGTGGTTGTGGTTGTGGTTGTGGTTGTGGTAGAGTTTGTGGAAGAGGGTATCTTTGAAATGCGACGGTGGCAAATATGGACACTCCCTGACGCCCATGGAAGCGTTAAAGTGTGTGAAGCCGAACTCGGACACTCCCTGGCACCCATGGTAGTGCTAAAGTGTGGCCTACGGACACTCCCTGATAACTCAAGTCTGGATACTGTGTGAGGGGTTGCCCCGGTATTTGCATGGCGGTTAGGGTATTCAAAGTGTGAGGCATTGGACACTCCCTGGTACCCCGGACCAAAGTGTGAGGCAAACTGGACACTCCCTGGCGCCCCGTTGCTAAAGTGTGGCTGTCTGAGTGTTTCAAAGATACCCGGAGTAGGATAGTGAGTTGTTGTGGCTGTCGAGAGAAAAGCGTCGGTAAGATGAGTGTGGTGCATGGTTCTCATACATGGTCCCATCTGTGTAAATTACCCTTTTTAAATAATGTTGTGAATGTTTTCTAAATGAGCTCCTTACTTCAATAATAAACTTGTGGATTTAATCTTGAATTGGAAAAAGGTAAGTTGGTATGTTTTACATTCAAAGTCATGTTTTTAATACTCACCAGCTTCTTGAAGCTGACGACGTTGATGCGTCCTGGACATTCGTGTTCAGGCTTTTCAGGTTACAATCAGGAGGAATCATACGATTATGCTAATTAAGAATGGCTGCTGTTGGGACGAGAAACTATTTATTATATGTTTTTAAGTTTATCTGTTTTGAGTTATGAACTGTTTTGTTTTAAGGATGACTGTAACAGACTCTAAGTTATTATTTTATTTTCAAGGCGGTCTGTGCCTTAGTTGACCCCGGTTTATAAGATGTAATAAGATAGAAAATTTTTGTAAGCCTTGATTGCTTTACTCTGATTATTATGTTTCCTTGTTTGACGTTTGGGACGGAATCGATCCTTCAAACTGTCGCGACCTACGGGTCCATAATGGAAATTAAACGCTTTCCTTATTTATGCTACGTCGGGGCGTGACATGATTAGAGGATGTTGAAGTTCTCTCACCATTATTGAAGGTGTTCCTGCCACCACATGTATTTGGGAATCATTTGAGACACAAAATTTGGGAAGCATATATAGCATTACTCCTTCCTTCCTATTTTTCGTAAGTTTCCTTATTAAATAACAAAAAGTGTTTCTTACCAATACCAAATCTCACAACTTTTAAAACGATTGTAAAACATCACACACACACACACACAAAAGAAAAAAAACTGTAATTTTTTTAACACAAAAAATCTTACCTCAAACAATAGGTAAATAATTCAAAAAAAAATTAAAAAAAAAAAAAATGGTCACTACTGTTAACTCCCGTATTAGTCCGTTACAAAGAAGCCTCACTTGACGAGCTCGCCTAGGGGTCAGGGCCCCCAGATTGTCAGGGTCGGCCCTGAGATGATCATGTCCCTTGATTCTAGTGGGTCCTGAGTCCTATGTGAAACTCATGTAGAACCCACTAAAATTAAGGACAATCAAAATTTAAGATATGCTATGTGTTTAGAGGTGTGTTTAGAGGTGTGAATGAGAGTGTAAATGTATCCTTACTCTTTTATGGAAAGTAACGCACACCAAAGCAAGTTGTACGAATCAAATACATCCAAGCATCGTCCACGTGAGATTAATGTGGTTAGTAGAAAGGACGAGTGCGACATATATAGAGAGAGAATGATTCTCTTTGTTATTTTACTGTTAAAAAAAAATCGTTTACAGAGAAAATGCTTGTATTATGTGGAAACAATAAGCCTGTGCACTATGCACTTCGTTAACCATCTGACGCAATTAAGTTTATTTGGGAAAAATTGCTAGAAATATTTTCAAAACATAATTGTATTTAGACAATGAAATATAGTCTCCCTTTGACAACAATTTTTGTAAAGTAAATGTAATTATTTAATTTCAAAGCTATCGTAGAATCACTTAAGAAAGTTACACAAAATTGTTAGCTCGCATTTTCAGCAATTGTTTGGTAAATACGAAAGCTGATGTCATACGGGTCCCAAAAATATAATACGGAGTAATTGTAAATATAACTAACTAATAACAATGCATTTAGTAGTTTAGTGTGGATCATATATTTAGGCTTAGTTTATCCCATTTTGGTGATTCTTTTTTTTAAAGTATAATTTTATGTTAATTCATTTGGTAACTAGTCTATGAACTTTGCAAAAATTTAACTTATGATTTTTTTGAAAGGAGCTTTTAAAACCTCTAGAATGGAGCTTTTAAAAGCTCAAGGATGCTTTTTGATTTTATGATGTCTTTTTGAAGAGTAGTGTGTCACTTGAATAAAATTATCAAATAACTTAGTAATAAATTTCATAAGTTCCTTTCAAAAAGTCACGTGGGAGCCAAACTAAGCCTTAGAGTGCCGATAAAGGCACATTCATTTTTTAATTAGGTCACCTAATTTTAAGTTAAAAAATTAATTTTTTACCTTTTACTTTAATTAGTAAGGGCACCTCACTTATTTTACTACATATTATATTTTAGAAATACATTTAAACCACCCCAACTGACAAAAATCAGTGCAAAATAAACTTGAACCATCCCCAAACTAACAAAAATCAGTATAACACAGTTCTCGACATACACAACTTAAATCCAAACCCACCTCAAAAAAAATCTGAACTCTTTCGTAGCCATAACTAAGCAGATCAAACAGAATCAAAGCATCAACACTGGTATGAAAGCAATATAACCGTGAAAAATTAAGAACTTGAACCATAGCATGATATTCAATAATACACCACCAGCTCTTGGAACTAGTACGAATACTGAATATTATTGTTCTAATAACTTGAATTAATTTAAAAGTCAGAACTGAATAAAACATAGAATAAAAAAATATTTATTTGTCAAAGAGCTAAAACAAATTAATATTGAGGTGATCGTTTCATACTTGCAAACTTTCAGATACTTCTCATCACCATTAATATTGAGTGTGTGGTGTATTATTGAATATCATGCTATGGTTGAAGTTCTTTAATTTGCACGGTTATATTGCTTTCATACCAGTGTTGATGTTGGTTCCGTTGATCTCCTTAGTTGCTATGACTATGAAGGAGTTCACATTTTTTTTGAAAGTATGTTTGGATTTAAGTTGTGTATGTCGAGAATTGTATTGCACTGATTTTTGTCAGCTGGAGGAGGTTCAAGTTTATTTTGCACTGATTTTTGTTAGTTGGGATGGTTTAAGTTTATTTATAAAATATAATATGTAGTAAAATAAGTGAGGTGCTCTTAGTAATTAAAGTAAAAGGTCACAAACTAATTTTTTAACTTAAAATTATGTGCCCTAATTAAAAATTGAATGTGCCTTTATCAACACCCTATATTTACCACATAATTTTCCAAACGTCAGAATGTGTTTAGGAGATCGCGAGAGAGAGGGAGATGAGAGAGATCTATAAGTGTTTAGAGAGAGAAACTACGTGGAAGAAAGAGAGAGAATTCTAACATGCATGTAGGTGGTTGGACCGCATAGTGCGCACAACAAAGAGATGGGATTGAGTGGCTAATGGCTATAAGACAATAATGTGTGAAGGCGCATTAAATGGCAACCAATTAATGAGTGTGACCAAAAAAATGTAACATATATGGTGTGAAGAATTTCTACCATTTCACAAAAAAATCATAACTTGATCACTGTCATAAAAAAAAAATTTAACCATCTGTAGATATCCTATTTTGGTTCGTCCGTTCGACAGAAGGGATCCCGCCTTAAGAACAACCCGATGATCGGAATCGGGATTTGTCGGTTATATGAAGCAAAACTCCGTGAAACACCGTGGTCTCTGAGATACGTTAGAATAACCCCTAGGAAGATTTAGGAACATTAGAAATTCAATTCAGAGACAAAAACCCAAAATAAAATATTTTTCTACGTAAAATGACCAAAATATTTTTATTAAACCAATTATCATTATCCAAGCCAAAATTCGGATCTTGGGATGAGATCCTAAGAAGTCTTTTTAGTCCTAAAATATTTTTAAACCATAGCCCATACCTTGTTTTGGACAAATAATTCTCAAATAATTTTATACCAAAATAACCTATAAAATCCATTACAAGCAGTCATGTTTAACACAGCTTTAGTATTTTGACCATAACTCTTAAATCAGGAAGAGTTTAGGCCAGAACAACTTGGAATGGATCGTACATTTCTTGGGCATATAAATCCGTAGGTCATAAGCCCAATTTGAACTTAAATTGAGTGAGATATGGCATTTTAAAGCTGGTCCATAGTGCAGTGACGGGAATAAAACACCCAAATCGGGATTTCTATCTTATTTTATTTGGAGACTTTTTAAATACAAAAATGAGTGTTTTTAGTTTCCAAAACTCTATGAAAGGATTAGGATAGAATTTAAAAGGTTCTATATCCCAATAGACTTACTCCACTTAGTGAAAGACTCCTAGGTATACCTCAAAATAGCCTAAGTACAAGCCTTTAAAGCTTGTATCTCTGTCCCACATCGCTTAAACACAGAAAACACACCCTAAATCTCAAACTATAAATAGAGGCCTTCACCCCACATATTTTCTACACCAGAAAATCCTGAGGACTAGAGAGTCCAAGGAAACCCCATTTGGAGGATTCTTCAAGAACTCCTAGAAAGTCCTTAGGAAAAGTATAAGTTTTAGAGTCTAGGATCGAGTCTTGGAGTATGTGGTGCCAGCAGAGCCCTACCGGAAGAGCATTCTGAGGGAAGTTCTTGGGGTAATCTTTCTTACTTCTTCATTTTCTGCTTTTATTTCTTGCTTTAATTCATGTTTAGATCTTTAAAGTCCCAGGATAGTTTTAATTTAGTGTTCATAATATCCATTAAAGTAGAGTTATCCCAAGAGAAGCTATCCCTCTGTGTTGGGGTAGCCGGAGTTGTGGGGCTAGTATCCAATCCATGGATATCCGACCCTCAAGGATAATAAAGCCTTAATTAGATCTACGAGTCTAGATCTAAGGCACTAATATAGGAATCATGTAGTAATTCATGTTAATTGGGATAGTAGGCTATCCATACTATCCATGTTTATATTCATGCGTGGTAGTTATTATCCATGTATCCATATATGCATACACTTGCACACTATCCTCACTTAGAATTAGAATAATAGGTTATCCATACTAGGGATAACACCCTAATTAGGCTTACAAATGCACACTACCCCACATAGTAGTCATGTTTGGACATACATACATGCTATCCATGCTAGAATAGTAGGGTATTCTCAGATTATCCTATATATTATGTTGTTATTATCCTAACCATGGTCAATTAGGGATGATTGGGAATGCTATGCTATCCCGGGTAAGTTCTCTAGCATCCCTTTTATTTATTGCTTTCTTAGGATCACCTAGGAGCATGCTTAGGTGGATAAAATATAGGTTTTAACTTCCCTACATGATTACTTGTACTTTGATATCATATTTTTCTAGGATTTTTGAGTGTGATTTTCATGTGTAATTTAATTTTATTTGCTTTCGCATGCATAGGGAAAAGTAGTAATACGTTTAGTCCCCAACTTACTATTTTAGCATGTGCATTGCATGTTAATGTATAGTTTCTTGCACGATTTTCTTTTATTAGTTTTTCATAACTTGAATTAGGATTGCATTAGAAATAAATAAAACGGCCCACATAATGTCTAATCAAACACCTTAAAAGCTGAGTAGAGGCCCGTCTCACGATGGGGCGAGAGGGGTTGTTTTGGCACAAAGCTCCTTCCTCCCTCGTACCTTAACCCCAGCACCGAGTTCTTTGGTGACGATGGGTCGGTGCTCTCTATCCATTGGACATGATAGATTTAGTTTTCTTGGTTTCCTTTATCAAACCAAGTGGCGACTCTATTGATGAGGATCTCTCCGGATTTAGCCTTATGGGATAAAACATGGATTACTCACTTGTGTAGCCTCGGATATGGATCATGGGCATTGATTGTTGCCTCGGGTTGGATAAAAGCCCATGGAATCCAAAATACGAGTAATCCAAATCGGTGAGATAGGATAAAGGCTAATGAAGGGTGGTAAGCCTCACTCGTGGTTGTTGACATGAGAATTGTAATGGGATTAATCATGTGGGCTTAATTCTTCTATGTCTCACACTCGGTTCGGGTACCCACACCACCCCAACAAAAAATATAACAAAGTGGTTTTATAACGTGATTGCCCTTTGTTTTGTATAGGTAAGGGCTACATATTGAATGCAACTATTGCATAATCCTATATAGTATCTGATGGGTACAAAAATATCCAGTCAAAGTCAAATTGCCATGTCAGCAGCATAATGCCAGGTCACTGGAACAGGGACATGCTGCTCAACCATCCCGGCCAGTTCAGCCCAGAACTGCCCAGTTAGTTAAAATTGCTCGGGAATTTGCAATACCGACAGTCCAAGATGAGCGCAGCCCGGACCTGAACCGTGAGTCATGCTGAACAGTTCCAACAGTTTCCAAACTCAATCAGAAGACTAATGGAAAGAAGAAAATGTTTCCTAAGCCACTTAGAAAACATCCCATGATTTATGCTCATTAATTTATAATTAGATGAGGCTTCCTAATCTGATAGTTACCTTGTGCGGGTAGTCTCTTGCATTTATAAAAGAGGCCACCCACCCCCGTAAAGGGGGATCGCATTCTTAACCTAGAGAATAGCAGGATATTTCATTATTATGCATACATCTAGCCGGTTACTGGTAGTGCCGCCCACTCTGTTGGCTCACCAGAAGTGCCAGTGATCTGTTAGTGAAAGCGCACCGACGCACACGTGGACATAGGTCACCTCATTAACGGGACCGAACCACACACAATCCTTTGGTGTACATCTCTCTCTCTCTTACCCAAATTTTGGCATCATCAGTTTGGCGCCGTCTGCGGGAAGCAACAAACTCCTCGTCAACAAATTTTTAACTGATAAACATGCCGCCAAAAGGTAAGAAGACCGCTGCTCTAGAAGGTCAGACGAATTCGTAAGCCCGACAATCGGCCGCTTGTATGACCTCCGAGGAGGTTACCAGGGCCCTCACGCAGCTCCTAGAGGGCCAGTGGAAAACTCAACAACAGATCGAGGCATTGCTGGCCCACCAGGAAAAACTCCCTCAAATAGAGGAATAGCCCGGGAAGGGCATGCCCGACCGGGAGCCCGTACGGATCCAAAAGCGTGCCCACACGGAGCCTATATCTCCGCCGAATCTAGGTCGTTCGGGGACGACGAGCGTATCCAGGCTCCCGAGCGGACGCGGCGACACTCCCGGGTCAACCCATGCTGAGTGGGGGATGCCAGGGAAATCATCAACAATAGGCGTGCTGCCAAAGAGAAAGGGCGTGACTGGACTACTCGGGATTTGGCCAAGGATCCCCCGGCCAAAAGTCGAGAGGATCTTAGGCACACGATTACTTGAAGCCGAAGCCGGGCCCTATCCCCAAGGACAACGCACTTTGCGGAAGAGGCCTCATCGTCCAACCCGACGTATCGCTCGGACACAGAGCGAGAGACCGGGCAGACACACATCAAGGCCTAGATCGAGGACCTGCAGAAATAGATTGAGAAACTAAGCCGTAAAACACGTCATGATCACACCAAGAAATGAAAATGCCTTTCACCATCCAGGTCACGGGATTCCTAATCCCGCGAAAGTTTAAGCCACCGTACCTCGATTCTTATGACTGTTCGGGAAGCGCGGTGGACCATGTCCGAACTTATAAGGCCCAAATGGCATTGATTACAACTACTAATGAATTACTGTGCCTTACCTTTTGCGGTACCCTCAAAGGGGCGGCAGCGTAGTAGTTCCATACCCTTAAACCCCGAACGATCAGCGACTTCAAATCACTCAGTAAGCTCTTCATCGGACAGTTTATGGGAATGCTCGACCAGTCACAACCGGACACACAATTGCTGACCGTCAAATAATGCAAGGGGGAGTCCCTAAAAGATTACGTCAATCGTTTCAACTAGCAAAGACTACAGATTTACATCCTAAATGTGACGGTCGCGATTATGGCCTTCTACTCGGGAATACTGCACACCAAAGTAGCAACATCGTTTCACAACAATCGACCGGCCACTTTGGTTGAGCTCTAAAAAAGGGTAAGAAAGTACATTGACACGGAGGAGTTCCTGAAAGCTAAACGTGCTAGCCTTGCAGGAGATGAGTCCTCCAGGGCCAAATGGAAGCGTGATGGTTCTGAGAAGGGCTCAAGGAAGAAGTCGAAGCTAGATCAGCAAAAGGGCGGCCGGGAGCAGCCTCTAGTTACTTTCACGCCCCTTTCCCAGCCAATTCATGAAGTCATGGCCACCGCGGAAACCCAGAGGCTCCTCCAACAACCGGCAAAGCTGAAGAGCCCTCCCGGGAAGAGAAATCGGGATAAATATTGCCGGTAGTGCAAGGACCATGGCCACGACACAGAAGACCGCTTTAAGCTCAAGATGGCCATTGAAAGGCTGATAGAACAGGGCGATCTAGCTAAGTTTGTTGCAACAGACAGACGACCTAGGCCGAACACCTGAATCCCTGAGTAACCTCAGCCATTCGGGCAAATCAATGTGATCTCTAGAGAAACCTTGGGCGAAGGGGACTCATAGTCGGCTAGGAAGAGGAATGCTCGGCCATCCTGAGCGGATGTTTTACATGTCCAATCCACCGACTCTCAACCAACCAATGTGTTAACATTCTCGTGCGACGACGCAAAGCACTTGCATTGCCCTCATGACGACCCATTGATAGTAACAATATCCATAGCCAACTACATGGTGAAGAGGGTATTGGTGGACATAGGCAGTTCCTCCGACATTCTCTTCGCCTCGACGTTCAACCAGTTGGGGATCTCAAGGGACAGACTCCGGCCAGTTGCCACACCTTTGGTCGGATTTAATGGCTCAATCATGCATCCGCTCAGCATGATTGAACTCCCGGTTCTTATGGGGACTTATCCCCAGTAGACCTCCACAATGGAAAACTTTGTGGTTGTAGAGGGCCCCGTCTGCATACAATGCCATCCTTGGAAGGCCAACTCTTAATCAAGCCAGAGCCGCTGTGTCAACATACAGCCTGGTGGTTAAGTTTTCGACCCCTAGCGGTCCCGACAACCTACGGGGAGATTAGGCAACCGCTCAGAGCTGTTACGATAGCTCCCTGCATCGGGATGCCATTACAGAAACATTGAGCGTCCAGGAGATGGACCCGAGAGACAAAAGTGATGGAATGGGCCCCGCGGATGAACTGGAGTAAGCAGTGCTGGACCCTCAACTTCCCGATCGGTCCGTCAACATCAAGACTCACTTAGAGCTAGGCCTTAAGGAAGAGTTGATCCAGTCCTGTCAGGACATCTTTGCTTGGAGTCATGAAGAAATGCCTGGGATTGACCCCCGGGTTATATCCCACTATCTCAACATCGACCCAGACTCCCGACATGTCAAGTAGAAAAGGCGGGGCATGGCTCCGGAGAGATAAGCAGCCATGCGGGAAGAGATTGAAAAGCTCCTAAAGGCAAATTCCATCAGAGAAGTCCACTATCTCGATTGGTTAGCAAATGTGGTGCTCGTCAAGAAAAGCAATGGGAAGTGGAGAATGTGTATAGATTTCACCGATCTGAACAGGGCTTGCCCCAAGGACTGCTACCCACTGCCAAGGATAGACCTCCTTGTAGATTCAATGGTAGGTCACTCACTCCTCTCGTTTATGGACGCCTACTCCGGGTACAATCAGATTAGTATGTACCCCGAGGACGAGAAAAAGACCTCCTTCATCACGGACCAGGGTACTTACTACTACAAAGTGATGCCCTTCGGCCTAAAAAATGCTGGGGCAACTTACCAACGTCTGGTCAATCAGATGTTCAAGGATTTAATCGGGAAATCGATGGAGGTTTACGTCGACGATCTTTTGGTCAAGAACCAAGACGAGTCCGACCATCCCGAGCATCTGACCGGGGCCTTCAGCATCTTAAGAAAGTTCAGGATGTGGTTGAACCCAGCCAAGTGCATATTTGGCGACTTGTCCAAGAAGTTCCTGGGGCACCTAGTCAGCAAGCGAGGAATAGAGGCGAACCCCAAAAAAATGCAAGCGATCATCAACATGCAATCACCAAGGTTAACCAAACAAGTTCAGAGTCTGGACGGACGGGTTGCTGCAATAAAACAGATTCGTCTCCCGAGCTACCGACCAGTGCCTACCATTTTTCAAGATCCTTCGAAAGGATTTTCAATGGTCGGAAGAGTATGAGGAGGCCTTCCAGGAACTTAAGAAGTACCTGGCGTTGCCCCCTCTGCTCTCAATGCCAGTACTAAGGGAGGAGTTATTCTTATACTTGGCAGTATTACCATCGGCAGTAAGCTTAATGCTCATCCAAGAGGAGCATGGGATACAATTCCCGGTGTATGACACGAGTCGGGCACTCCAAGGTGTGGAAAATTGGTACTCCCCCATCGAGAAGCTGGCCTTTGCCCTCATCATCTCTACCCAGAGACTCCGTCCCTATTTCCAAGCCTACGTCATTATAGTCCTCACGGACTAACCTCTCCGTCGGATCCTAAGTAGGCCAGAAACATCCGGGAGGCTTGTCAAATGGGCATTAGAGTTGGAAGAATTCGAAGTAGTTTATAGACTCCAGATGGAAATAAAGGGACAAGCAATGGAGGATTTTTTTGTAGAGTTCACCTACCCAGAAGAGGCAACCGAAGAGCTCGATCCGCCAGTCACACCGCCCGGTTTACAGCCTGATACCCCGACCTGGGTACTATATGTTGACGGATCATCCAACAAACAAGGCAGCGGGGTGGGAATTATCCTAACCACACCCGATGGGATCCAGTTAGAGTACGCATTGCAATTCGGGTTCCGGGCCTCTAACAATGAGGCCAAGTACGAAGCTCTATTGATTGGATTATAGTTGACTACTTCAATGGGTGCACAGCAAGTCTAGGGATACAGTGACTCTCAGCTTGTGGTCAACCAAGTCAATCAGGAATATGAAGCCCAGGAAGACAACATGGTAGCCTACTTGACATTCATCCGAACGGTCTCCAAGAAGCTCAAGGGATTTTCCATCACACAAATCCCAAGGAACGAGAATATTAGGACCGATTGGTTAGCCCGCCTTACCTCCTCTTTTGAGTCAGATTTACCTGGGATAAGGGTGGAATACGTACCCGAGCCCAGCATGGTTAATCAGGGGGGCATGGAGGTCGAACCGATCACCTTAGGGCCCAGCTAGATGGACCCGATTGTGACCTACCTCACCATCGTGTTGTACCAGACAAAAGGGAAGAAGCTCGGCGGGTGAAATACCAGGCAGCGAGATACCACCTCGTTGATGATATCCTCTACAAAAGGGGGTTCACTATTCCTTATCTCCGTTGCGTTCACCCCGCACAGGTCCAAGCGATATTGCATAAAATTCACGAAGGAGTGTGCGAGAACCACGTGGGAGGCCAGACACTCTCTCGAAAGGCCCTGTTGCAGGACTACTATTGCCCAACGATGGCCTGGGATTCCCAAGAGTATGTTAGGGGTGTGACAAGTGTCAGAGATACTCACCATTGATCAACCGCCCAGGAGAGCTCCAAACTCTAATCTTCAGTCCCTGGCCATTCGCTCAGTGGGGTATCAATATTGTTGGTCCCCTCCCGATGGGAAAAGGACAAGTTAAGTTTACCGTCATTGCTGTTGACTATTTCACCAAATGGGCAGAGGCCGAGCCCTTGGCAACAATCACAGAAAACGGATGGAAGATTTTGTTGAGAAAAACATTCTCAGCAGGTTTGGCATTCCCCGGGTTCTGGTCAGTGACAACGACAGGCAATTCAACACCCCGGTATTTAGACAATTCTGCTCGAGTTACGGGATATCGAATCACTAGTCTTCCCCCGAGCACCCCCAAGCTAATGGTCAGGACGAGGTGACAAACCGGACAATACTACAGTCAATCAAAACTAGGCTTGAAAATGCCAAAGATCTTTGGGTAGAGGAACTACTGACCCTCCTGTGGGCATACCGAACTACTCCCTGGGCGGCAATAGGTGAGACATCATTCTCAGTTACTTATGGCTTGAGGCAATAGTCCCCACGAAGTTTGGGTTACCCACTTACCGAGTGACGAATTTCAGCAAGCAAGGCAACGGGGAAGCCCTCAGAGGGGAGCTTGACCTAATAGAAGAAAAAATGGATCGAACGTATCTGAAAGTGGCAGCCTATAAATAGAGGGTCTCCCGGTACTACAATAACAAGGTCAAGCGCTGCAGTTTCCAAGTGGGGGAACTGGTCCTCAAGGCCGTGAACCAGTCAACAAAAGTACCGAGTTATGGAAAGTTGGGCCCGAACTAGGAAGGACCCTACAGGGTCACCAGCGTAAACCGCCTGGGCACATATTGGCTACAGACTCTAGATGGGCAAGACCTCCCTCATCCTTGGAATGTGCAGCACCTCCGCAAGTACTTTCAGTAAAGCATGAAAGCAGTATTGGTTAGGAAATATGTAGCTTTCCCCGAGCAAATAATAATGAATAAAATTTCCTTTTTGCCAAGCAATTTTTTCCTCATGTTTGATCATACAAAAAGACCTCGGGGTCAAAACCTAGGCATCCGAGAGACCTCGGAGTCAAACCCTATGCATCCAAAAGACCTCAGGGGCAAACCCCAGGCACAAAAGATCTCGAAATGATATCCGAGGCATACACTAAAAGCCATGCTTTATGTAGTTGATTTATTATTCATTTAATAAAATCAGTTAATCCATTTTTTTATGAGAATCTGTGTGGGCAATGTTTGTATTATATTATTTATTTAATATTATGCATGTGTGTCTCTCATTCTATATAGTAGGTGGTTTGGTGTGTAGAGTTCGGCTTACATACGGAAGATCAGGCCATCAGATATTATAGAATGTAAGATTTTGGTTTACAATCTTAGATAGGATTGGACACACCATCGGTAGGACTGCAACATGGTGTTGTAGTAGGTTTGTCTTGACTACGAAAAACGGTATAGTTTTAACTCACTATGCTGGTACACTTTGTGTATTAAACGGGACTGACTTGGGGTAATTATCTTTATACTGACTTATAAGATAATTAATACCTCATGGCTATTATGAGTGCTTGACAAGCGGGGGTATTTGAAAATACAACCGCGCTAAAAGAGGAAAACACGCTAATTTAGTTCACAATTCCCTCATATATCTGCAGTTTGGATTACAATGCCAGTTTCTACACATTATGATTAATCTATGATAAGTTGTGTGTTTTAGCTGTGATTTGTGCAGATTACTGTCTCTGTGTGAATAATTGAAGGAGCAGGATAAAAGGAAGTGCTTGGCTTTAATGAAGATAACTCAAAGCTAAAAACTGAAGTTCGAGCGATCGAATTCCTCTCAAGCGATCGAGACTTCGATCGATCTAAGATATTTCAAGCGATCTAAGATTCCAAAAGTTCAATCGATCGAGTGTTTTCGATCGATCGAACATGCCTTTTATCAGATTTTTACGCGCACGTAGCAGAATGAACTCTTAACCCTAAGCATTAGGTTTTTAGTATATATACTCATAATGTATACGTCCATAAGGACGCCCACTATCACTTTTATCAGTTTTTAGAGAGAAAGAGAGTTTTCTTTGATCGTTTTGTAGGTTTACAAGCTTGGATATTGTTTTGGATTGCTTCTTCTCTAGTTTAATCAAAGTTTATCTCTCCAGGTTACCTTATCATTATTTATTTACGTTCTGCACTTAGTTAAGAGTAGTGTGATCTGTTAAACTCGTAGTTCGAATGCTAGATAAGTCTTTACCATTCTTTTTAATAGTTTTCACAATTAAAATGCAAACAAACAAACCTTTAATGGATATTTATGTTAAAAACGACACTGAGACACTCCAGACCATGTCTGAGTAGTCCTAGGTTGGGAAATCGCGATGAAACTGTGATTTCCAGCCTCTGCCATGCACCAGGATAATATCTGTGTTCGATCGATCGGAGTTATTTTGATCGATCGATACATAGATTTTGTCGATCGATCTAAGGATTTTAGATCGATCGAGAGATGACGATTGTCGATCGATCGAAATCGCGTCGATCGATCGAACTCTCTGATTCTTGAGATCACCTAATACAGTATTCCAAGACTTTCTGCTTTACTAATTTGTTATCAAACTGTCCCCAAATGCTCAGTTTGTCAAAACAGTCTTTAAACTTTAAGCCTTAAGGCATTTTTCTTCAATACCTTTTGCAAACCACCCTCAATGCTAACACCATTGTAGGTGGGAGTCTTAACTATTGAATTAAACCGCTTTCATGTATTTCAAACTTAATTGAGATGATATAGTCCCGGTCATGAAAGGGCTATTGATTCTATATCTTTAGAAAAGTACGGAATACTGTAGAAGATGTACTCCATTGAGCTTATATTGCAATTGCATAGTAGACGGCTAGGTCACAGTGGATTCGCGTGATCCCACCATTTCCCTTTATTAAGAAAAAAAACCGTTTTCAAATCTCGTTTTAGCTAGTTAATCATTAGTTTAAGATAGTTTAATTGCTTTTAATTTTAATAGTTGTTAATCGTAGAATTTGGTGTTGTATACTTCTTTTAAAACATTGAATTTTCGTTTCTGTTAGAGTCTAATCTAGGTAATTTAATTCTCATCCTTCCCTGTGGGATCGACCTGGACTTAATCCAGTTTACTACTTGCACGATTACCTACACTTGGGTATAGCACACAAGCGCACACAAATTATTTTCGTGTCAAGTTTTTGGCGCCGTTGCCGGGGAAGGCGACGAGTGAATACTTAGGTTACCTCAATCTCTCTTCATCTATTTCTGTTTTTAATTTCTTTTTCTTTTAGTTCCTTAGGTAAAACACTCTCCTTAGGAACTCTCTTCATTCATGTCCAACAATTCCATTGAAGGAATTTTCGAAAATCCACTCTACTTATCAGATTCCTCTAGTTCTATTAACCCTGTAGCTACTCCTACTGAATCAATGGGTGACAATCAAAGTGAACATAGTGATAATGTGGTTGCACCACTTGATGAGGCGCTACGACCTTTGTGCAATCTCATGCAACCATAACACGCACCTACGCCCTCTTGCATTCTAATCCCACCACACGCTGGCGAATTTCAATTTCGCAATGGGATGATCCAACTTCTTCCCACCTTTCATGGGATGGAAAGTGAGAAGGCGTACTTACATGTCAAGGACTTCGAGGATGTTTGCAAAACATTCTCACAGAATTATCCTGTGGACGTGACACGTCTAATGCTATTTCCTTTCACCTTGAAGGATAAAGCAAAGGCGTGGTTACTCACCTTAAAACCCAATTCAATCTTCACCTGGCAAGCGATGAACACTGTATTTCTAAAGAAATTCTATCCAACTCGCATGACCACTGACCTTCAACGCCAAATTAATTCCTATAAACAAAAGAGCAATGAAACCTTCACTCAAACTTAGGAACGTTTCAAAGATCTGCTTCTCTCGTGCCCACACCATGGGTTTGAGAAATGGCGAACTATCAGCTTCTTTTATCATAGGTTGAATGGTGAAACGAAAAAGTTGGTGGAAACCATGAGTTCAGGCCCATTTCTCCGTAAAAACACCGAAGAGGCTGAAGCCCATTTCGATTGGTTGGCCGAATACGCTCATGAATGGTTGAATTCTGATGATGTCTCACGCTCACAGATATCCTGTGTAGAAGAGAAAAGCCTATACCAACTAAACAGTGAAGATCACCTCATGACTAAATACGAAGAACTAGCAAAGAAAGTAGAGGAGTTAGGCATGAAAGGAGGAAGTTCGAGGCAGAATTTGCCTGAAGAACCATGCGGCACATGCAATATGTTGGGACATACCACTCAATATTGTCCTAATGTTCCATATTTTCAAGAACAACCCCCCATTGAAATGAATGCCATGCAAGGGTATAGGGGGACAGGGAATTCCTATAACAACAATAATTTACAAAACAATAACAATCGATGGAATCACCCTGGTTTTGATTGGAAAAATGATGCTGGGACCCAAAATCAACATCATCAACAACAGCCCTACAATAATAACCAATATCAAGGGCAATACAATAGGCAGTCCCAGCCGTACAATCAAAATAGACCTAATAATTACAACCAAATGCAACCCTCTAATAATCAACAGGCTAATGTGTACGTGCCACCGCACAAAAAGGTGCAAGAGGAAGATCCTCTCTCTAACGTCAACTTAACGCAACAATTAATTCAAATGATGAGTAAAATGTCTGCGACGTTAGATAGGATGGATGCACGACAAGAGGGATTGGGTGGAACATTTCCTGCCCAACCACTTCAAAACCCTAAGGGATACAACAACGGTCCCCCTAATCATGAACAAGCTAAAGCCGTAACTACCCTAAGGAGCGGCAAGATTATATGGCTAAACATGCCTCTCTCTATTCCCGAAGAGTACGAGGAGGACGAAGTGGTCAATGCAAACAAACCTTCTACTCAAGAAGAGGAGCCAACTACTAATAATGAATCTTTAGGAACAAACACTGAAGCTCCTGAAAAAGTGGAAGAAGTTGAAAGAAGGCCCGGAAAGGAGCCCGTTAATGACGAATTACCAAAATGCCCTTTCCCTGCGCCTTACCCTCAAAGGCTTAAGAAACCCAGAAATGAGACAAAGAATCAGGAGTTCATGGAATTATTTAAACAAGTAAAAATAAACCTCCCACTCTTTGATGCGATTAAACAAGTACCGGCTTATGCGAAATATCTTAAAGATTTATGCACGGTCAAGAGGAGGCAAAGTGTGAAGAAACACGCTTACGTTGCTTGCCAAGCAAGCTCAATCATCCAAAATGAATTACCTCCAAAACTCAAAGACCCCGGTACGCCTACTGTCTCATGTCAAATTGGGAATCAAAGAATAGACAACGAACGCACTCCTCGACCTAGGAGAAAGCGTTAACCTTCTGCCATATTCGGTCTATAACCAACTAGGGCTAGGTGAATACAAACCCACCCGAGTCGCATTATAAATGGCAGATAGGTCGGTCAAATACCCGAGAGGAGTGTTGGAAGACGTCCTTGTGCAGATAGACTCATTTGTCTTCCTGGTCGATTTTGTAATTTTAGACACCGAACCTGTGTCTAACCCAGGTACACAAATCCCGGTGATATTTGGACGTCCATTTCTAAATACAATTAATGCCTCAATAAAAATAAGAAGTGGTACAATGACTATTGTGTTCGGAAACATGACCGCAACCATAAAAATCTTCTCCAATCCTAGACCTGAAGAATACGAAGATGAGGAAGAAGTTAATTACATTGAGACAGTCATCGAGGACGAGGCAGATGTTATTGACTACAAAGATCCTTTGGAGGTAGTTGTGTCACAATTTGACGCTATCTATCAACCTAAAGACTCTACTCCATTGGAGTCTGCTTTAAATCACATGTGCCTCATGATGAAAACGAAAAAGGAGGATAGAGCTGAATGCATGTGGGTAACACCATATGAACCACTACCTCCAAAGACAAAACTAGTGATGCCATCAAATTTTCAGTTCCCCAAATTGGAATTAAAAGAGCTTCCAAAAGAGCTCAAATACGCTTTCCTAGGAACTGAAAAGACTTACCCTGTCATAATATCATCAACTTTGAATGCTGAACAAGAGGGTAAGTTAATTTTGATGCTAAAACAACATAAGGGAGCATTGGGATGGACTATTGCCGATCTCAAAGGCATAAGCCCGTCCGTATGCACCCATAAAATTTATTTGGAGGAAGACGCTAAACCTTCGCGACAAATGCAAAGGCGTCTGAATCCCAACATGCAAGAAGTAGTCAAAAAGGAAGTATTAAAACTACTCGATGTTGGGATTATATATCCTATCTCTGACAGCCCTTGGGTCAGTCCGACCCAAGTGGTGCCTAAAAAGGCAGGTATAACAGTTATTTCAAATAAAGATGGAGAATTAGTACCAACACGCGTCCCCACCGGATGGCGGATGTGTATTGATTATCGAAAGCTGAATACTGTGACCCGAAAAGACCATTTTCCATTGCCGTTCATGGATCAAATGCTAGAACGAGTGGCGGGTCATAAATACTACTGCTTTCTGGATGGATACATCGGTTATAATTAGATAGAAATTTCTCCTGAAGATCAGGAGAAAACAACCTTCACGTGTCCGTTCGGTACTTTCGCCTACCGACGTATGCCTTTCGGGCTATGCAATGCACCTGCTACATTTCAGCGATGCATGTTGAGTATTTTCAGTGACATGGTCGAGCAAATTGTCGAAGTATTTATGGATGATTTCTCTGTGTTCGGCCATAGTTTCGAAAACTGCTTAGACAATCTGGAATGTGTGCTAGCTAGATGCGAGGACAAACACCTAGTACTAAACTGGGAAAAATGTCACTTCATGGTGACCAAGGGAATTGTCCTCAGACACATCATTTCTGATAAAGGTATCCAAGTCGATAAAGCAAAAGTAGATATAATCTCGAACTTACCTGTCCCTCGTACAGTCAGAGATATTCGATCCTTTCTGGGACATGCGGGATTCTATCGTTGCTTTATCCAAAATTTTAGTGCAATTTCCCGGCCACTGTGTCAACTGTTAGCGAAAGACATGCCATTCAAATGGTCGAAAAATTGTCAAACATCTTTTGACGCACTAAAAGAACACCTTACCTCTGCACCGATAATACAGGCACCCGACTGGAGTTTGCCTTTTGAGTTGATGTGCGATGCTAGTGACTACGCCATTGGCACAATGCTAGGACAGAGGAAGGATAAAAAGCCTTACGTAATCTACTACGCCAGTCGTACACTTAATGAAGCTCAAATGAATTATACAACTACCGAAATGGAGCTACTGGCGATAGTTTTTGCTCTTGATAAATTCAGGTCATATCTGATAGGGTCCCCAATCGTCTGTTTTATAGACCACTCGGCCCTCAAATACTTGTTATCTAAGAAGGATGCAAAACAAAGGCTGATTCGTTGGATACTCCTACTCCAAGAGTTCGATATCACAATCAAAGACAAAAAGGGTATAGAGAATGTGGTTGCGGACCATTTATCTCGGTTAACGTTTGTTGACAATACTGAACCCATACCGATAAAGGACGAATTCCCAGATGAACAACTGATGACTGTGTCCGCTCTACCCTGGTATGCAGATATAGTAAACTATCTGGTTACGGGAGAGACTCCTGGACATTGGTCAAATCAAGACAAGAAGCGGTTCCTCTCTTTCGCACGTCATTTCTTCTTCGATGACCCGTACTTATTTAAGTATTGTGCTGATCAGGTCATCAGACGTTGCGTTCCAAACGAGGATATAACCGTCATTTTAGCATCATGCCATTCTGAGGCATGCGGTGGCCATTTCACATCACAAAAGACCGCACAAAAAGTTCTACATAGCGGTTTCTACTGGCCCACCTTGTTTAAAGATGCCTACGCTTTCTGCAAAACGTGCCAACGCTGTCAACAGCTTGGTACAATTTCAAAAAGGAACTCCATGCCCTTAACCCCCATTATCACGATTGAAATATTCAATTGTTGGGGCATAGACTTCATGGGCCCGTTTCCTAAATTAAATAACTGCGAATATATACTCCTCACTGTGGAATATATATCAAAGTGGGTAAAAGCGATATCAACAAGACGCAATGACCACAAAACGGTGATGTCCTTTCTTAAGGAGCATATTCTGTCGCGATTTGGGACCCCGAAAGCACTAATAAGTGACCAAGGCAAGCACTTTTGCAATAAGCCTTTGGAATCACTCCTCAAGAAATATGGGGTCAACCACAAAATCGCTCTCGCCTACCATCCACAAACAAACGGGCAAGCAGAGTTGGCTAACCGAGAAATCAAGCATATTCTTAAAAAGACAGTTAGTTTCAACAGAAAGGATTGGTCATATAAACTGACTAATGCACTATGGGCATACCGTACTGCATACAAAACGAACCTAGGGATGTCCCCATTCAGGCTAGTATACGGGAAAGCATGTCACCTCCCTGTCAAAATCGAACACAAAGCTTATTGGGCGACACGCTCATTGAACTTTGATATTAAAGAGGGAGGGCATCTTCGAAAACTCCAATTGGCTGAATTGGAAGAAATACGTCGAGATGCATACGACAATGCTCGATTACGCAAGGAAAGGTTGAAGGCTCGCCACGATAGAACTATTTGTCATAAATCATTCGAGCCGGGGCAAAAAGTCTTCCTGTACGACTCTCGCCTCCACCTTTTCCCAGGCAAACTCCGATCTAGGTGGACAGGACCATTCATAGTCAAATCTGTCTTTCCACATGGGGCAGTCGAGCTGATAAACCCCAAGAACGATGCAGTTTTCAAGGTCAATTGCCAAAGGCTAAAACCGTTCTTGGAGAATTTCCAAACAGAGGCTGAGTTCATCCAACTGGATGAACCCAACTACTCTTGATCCCAAACATTAAGCGTTTTCTCCACGTTATTGGTGTATACCTTTATTTTTGCTGTCTTCCATTTTTATTTCTTTTTCTGCAAGTGATTCCGATTCTAATCTGCTGTTTCATATTATCTCTCCCATGCAGGCTGTTTAATATGAGAGACGATGATGTCCACTCAATTGGGTCTTGGGCTGATTCAGAATATCCGAATCCCCCTTGGACTGCCGATGAGATAGCGTTCTGCTTATCTCCCTATGAAGGTCCGGGGGCGGATGATGTAGTGGATCTGACCTTTGGATACATCCCTTACAATCCTGCTCTTCTCCAAATTAACCCGTTCGAGCATATGGACCTCTCTGGAGAGGAAGGAGAACCTGAAGGGTATTTCGTTGGAGAAGTGGATGATGCTCTCTTAGAGGAGTGGGAAAATGACTCCATGTGGGAACCATGGGACGAAGAAGACCTACAGGATGTGGTGCCTGAACGCCACAATGCTGTATTCACTTTTGATGATGACTTCCTTGTCATCGAAGTGGTTCCCTACATTTATGTGCACATGAGTTATTTGTTGTTCCGGCTTCAATGCCCATTACCTGCCAGTGCGCATGGGTGTCTCATGCCAATAGTGAGGTTACTTTGTGGTCACTTGTCTTTCTCTTGTTTTCTTTGCCTTTTGTTTTTATTTAATTTCTTTCTTTTCTTTGTTTTCATTTTGTTTTTCCCTTTGTCAGGATTGTCACTATGAATCGACCGTTCTCGCCTCTTTATCTTCCACATCAACTGGTTCATGGCTTTGGGCCCTACATATGGCCCCCGGGCACTCCGCCGCAAGACGACAGTCCGTTGCACTGTTGCACTCCGTTATCCTTGTCTCCAACGGGATCACCTCTTGCATGGGCTTTCAATTCCTTAGAGACTTCAGACTTGCTCGATGATGTCCTTGCTGCCTTCCGACTTTTTTGGGAAAGGGAATCATCAAGTTTGGAATCCAGATGCGAAGTTTTAGCGGAGAATGAAGCAATGGTGGAAGAAGAAATTTTCTTGCTCGAAGAGTAGTGATCACTTCAATTGTATTCAGTCATTGATCTTTCTATTATCAATTGAAGTGTAATCCTAGACAAAAATTTTATTGGTGTTAGTTTTATTTTAGTTTTCTTTAGTTGAATAAGGTCTTAAATACCAAGTGGGGGCAATAATTTTGCAATATGGATGCTATTATAAAGTTTTATTTATATAAAAATTGCAATTTTTCTATTATGAGGATGCGTTTTTGGCTTACATGTCCTGTCATTGCACTGTTTTATCATTCTACTGTATGTCCAGAATAACTTGGGTCAGTTGGGGGTACTTAATTTCTCAGTTCTGTGGAGTTTTGGAATTTCCAGTTTCGATCGATTGAAACATACTCGATCGATCGAAAGTATCACTTTCTCGAGCGCTTGAAATTCTCTCAATCGATCTAATGTTCGATCACTCGAAACTTTCTCGATCGCTCGAGACTTGTATTTAAACGAGGCGTCCAGCGTACACTTCATCAGTTCTCTTCATCTCCCTCACTCTCAAGCGCTCAAAAGCAGAGAAGAGCACTCGAGGCGATTTTTGTTCCTCCTACCACACACGCAGATTTGAGGAGCCCCTCATCCCCAAATCATCATCTTCATCACCATCACCCCCCCCCCCCCCTGCACACATATCCCGAGGTAAGGCCACGAGCCACCCCCTCTTTCCATTTTTGTTCGAATTTCATGGGGGTGCCCCCCATTGGTCCTTTGACCATTTATCTTTTAGTTTCGTACCTTGTTTCTTTGAGTTCCTTTCTTTTCCGTTCGTGTTTCTTGTCATTGCCGCATCTCTGTGCTCGATCGATCGAGAGGGCTCAAGCGATCGAAGCTGTGCCTTGTTCGATCGATCGATAATAGTTCGATCGCTCAAACTCTGGCAGTGGCAGTTTTCCTAGTTTCTTTTTAGTTTCTGTTTTTATTTATCGTTTGTTTTTCTTTTCCATTTCAGGGTCCTCACAATGAACCCTGTTACAGGGTATCACAGGGAGAAGCCCTTTGACCTCGCTATTCCCGACCCGGTCCCGCACCACGGCTTCCGGAACATCCCCGACCGCCAGTGGTTCACGCGCTATTTCCAGTCCAGAAAGGTCATGCTTGAGCGACCACTTGAGATGGCATGACTCACTACTCCTTGGTATCTCACCCGTCTTCGAGCCATGCCACATTGGTACAATTTTCTCTCTCAAACAAAGAGAGTGAATCTTTCGTGGATCCGCGCGGCTTGTGCGACGATGATTAGAGATTCAGATGCCGCATTCACTTTACGATCATTCTTCCGCGGTCGAGAGATAGTGTTCAGTCCAGTCACCGTTTCCGCTGCTCTAGGGGTCCCAGAGGTGCCTGACTGTGTATGCCCGCACTGTGCTGATACACCGGTGCTTCCACCGACCGTTGTCATCAGAGAGCTCACCGGGGGTGCGTTATCGAGCTGGGATGGTGCATCCCTTATTGCTGACTCCTACATGACCGATAATTATCATATGCTCCACCTTGCCCTGAGCAACTGTCTTTTGGTGACCTCCTACCGGGAGAAGATTGCAGCCTGGTATGCCCATGTTTTATATGCCATAGGGACGGGGTTGCCGGTCTGTTTGCCTCGCCTGTACATTGATTTCATGAGGCACCCCACCCGCTACATTGCTGCCAAGAAGCACCTGAAAGGTGCTTGGGCTATTCACCGAGTGATCGAGCAGGCTGGCCTCGTTCCCTTACCTGATGATGCGACCTCTCAGGCTCGCAGTCATTTTGGCGAGACAGCTTCCCGCCGATCTGATGCTCAGAAGAGGAAGCGCAACGGTAAAGGGAAGGCAAAAGTCGGGGAGAAGAGACGGAGAGTCGATGGCACCAATACTGAGGGTGCGGCTTCAGGGACGTCGACAGAGGCTGAGGAGCTTGATTCCGATGACGAGGTTGATCCTTGGGTCGAGATTACACAGTTTGAGCTGAGACAGCGTTCTCAGGCTCAAACTCAGGCCCAGGGAGAGTCTTCTTCATCTGTGCCTCTGCCGACTGTTCATGCGTTATTATTAGAGGAGAGAGAGGCTCGGATCAGACTTGAGGGCCGGGTGGACCGCATGACGACTTTGCTTGAGGCCATCTTGATCCAGTTGGGGGTTGACCAGTCTTTACATACGCCTCCACCTCCCACTCATGCCACTGCTGCACCGACTACCACTGGTCCGTCTTCTTTTGATCCACCATCTGTTGCTGATCCTGCCGATCTTTCTGCCCCATCATCTTCTGCGGCACCACCTTTTTCGGAGTCCCCACTTCCTCCCCTCCACTCGCGACTGAGAGTGACCCGGCGATGGTTCGTACTGTTGCTGCGGGTGGAGTCGTGGTTGCACCCGTTGCGCCGATAGAGATATTATCAGATGTCGCAGATGATGTTTAGGTCTAGACTTTATGAGAGTTTGGAGAGTTTTGTTGTATCTTTTCTTTCTTATTTATATCTCTCTGCTCCCCTCTTTTGTCTTTTGGATTTTGGTTATGTAGTACTCTATGTGGATATTTGGGACGGTTGGATGGTTTGGTTTGGTTGCACTTTATTATCGCTGCTCTGTCATTTTCATTGTTCTATCTTTCCAGTGATGTTCTGTTGTTATATATAGATCATATGCTTGTGATTATTCATTGTTTCTCTTTATTTTGATCTTGGCTGCTTGGAGATTGTATGTTTCTTTACAGCTTGTGCTGCTTGCGGTTATTGCTTTGCTTTCCCAGGTGATATCTCTCTATCTATTTTTGAAAATCAACATCTGAGGCCATCGCGATTTTCAGTTGGGGGTAGGATGTAGATAGAATATCACCCTGAGCATGTTATTTAGCAATCTGACTTATTTCATTGTTTCTTACAATCTCAATTACAAATGCGAATAAAGGCACAAAAATTTCAAGAAATTTCCCTAAAATTGAACAGATGTTACACAAAATTTTTGAAATTTTTATTAGAAACTTCATTGGTAGAATAATTTTGAATATCCTCTTTTCTGTTAGCTGTTATCAAGCGATGATACATTCATTTTAATCTCATCCTTTTATGAATTAAATTCTCGCGTTTTTCTAGCTTCACTAAGATGAATGCATATGTTGACCATTCTAGTATCCAACATCCATTTGCATGTTGTAATAGCTATGTTGAAAACCTAAATAAGAGTTAATACGACTGTTATGCTTTAAGGAATAAGTAGCGGAACTAGTTACCTTTAGTGAGTTTTTGAACCCAATCTTCAATTCTGAGGGACTTATCACAATTAATTCGAATTGTTTTTCTTGAACACGTTTTAAATTCGTTGAATAGTCTCTAATTCTTCATTTGGGCTGTTTATTAGAGGAGAACGTTCAGGATTTACCAACTAAACTCAATGAACACGGAAGTGCTAAAGCTCAGAAGTTAAGAAAATGATTTAAGCCATCGTTTTTCACTCCTTATTTTTTTCTTTTCCTATATATGTATCAACATCCAAGAATCTTTAACCCCACACCGATTAAATATGGCCAATATGAAAACCTGGAACCCCTCGTCTTATACTTTAACCTCTATAAACTCGATTGTACATCCAATGTGATTAAAACTTTTGAAGTATGTGACAAGAAAGGAGTAGTTGTGGGAGTGGTTACCTTAAAACGAAAAAAAAAAAAAAAAGAGAAAAGGAAAAGAAAAGAAAGAAAGGAAAAAGAAGTGAAGAGAAATAAACATATATGAACATAGAGGATGGTTGGAATAAAGAAGAAATAAACTAGTCTCCATCACATGCTAAGGATGTGCAAATCGAGCCTCTCTTATTTATATCCTGCTAAATAAAGGCCAAAAAGTCAAAGTCTTAATGATTTTTAACGACTTAGTTTGAATATGAACGTGTAATTTGAGTTATCCACGGTATTTCGCTCCTCTAGTAAGTAGTATTCTTTTCACGAGACTATAAACTCTAAAATGTTCGTCTTTTATAGAGTCGGGTATGAAAGCATTAGTATCAAAAAAAAAAAATCACTCCCATCAAAGCTTTCGTACCTTGTGCGATCATTATTAAACCAGTTTCTGTGAGATGTTCATTTTTTAGTGTGATCCCATGTGAGAATTGAGTTGAAACTACAAATTCCAAAGGTATGATAGTTTAAACAACTCTAAATTAAGTTGGATGCATAGCTGTTACCTTCACACACACAAGGATACATGGATGTAATGCATGTGTATATTTATCTGGGTGACATGAGGAATATGTGGATTTCTTACATGGTTGGTATGAGGGTGATTTGTTTTGTAGAGCTAAATTGATAGTCGAATGAAAGGGACTGTTTAAAAGTTATTCTATATCTTCTTGAGCTTAAAATTGGAGAATTTTGTGGGTACATTCACTGCAAACCCTCACGAGACAACACTCGTCCACTAAGGGAACCTAGGCGTTTAACGCCTTGTTGCATTTGCTAAATGCAACCGCGATTCCTGCGAAAGTGAGTTAGGCAATTTCTCTTTCTATTTATATGAGTTTGTTTTAGTTTTATTTTTGTTTATTTTAGTCGTTGTAGTAGTAGTTAGCTTGTTTTTGTTTTCGCTTCATTACTAGGGACTAGCAAGTCGCTAGTTGGGGGTTGTGACAACCGGGGGTATTTGTAAAATACAACCGCGCTAAAAGAGGAAAACACGCTAATTTAGTTCACAATTTCCTTATATATCTACAGTTTGGATTACAATGCCAGTTTCTACACATTATGATTAATCTATGATAAGTTGTGTGTTTTAGCTGTGATTTGTGCAGATTACTGTCTCTGTGTGAATAATTGAAGGAGCAGGATAAAAGGAAGTGCTTGGCTTTAATGAAGATAACTCAAAGTTGAAAACTGAAGTTCGAGCGATCGAATTCCTCTCAAGCGATCGAGACTTCGATCGATCTAAGATATTTAAAGCGATCTAAGATTCCAAAAGTTCAATCGATCGAGTGTTTTCGATCGATCGAACATGCCTTTTATCAGATTTTTACGCGCACGCAGCATAATGAACTCTTAACCCTAAGCATTAGGTTTTTAGTATATATACTCATAATGTATACGTCCATAAGGACGCCCACTATCACTTTTATCAGTTTTTAGAGAGAAAGAGAGTTTTCTTTGATTGTTTTGTAGGTTTACAAGCTTGGATATTGTTTTGGATTGCTTCTTCTCTAGTTTAATCAAAGTTTATCCCTCCAGGTTACCTTATCATTATTTATTTACATTCTGCACTTAGTTAAGAGTAGTGTGATCTGTTAAACTCGTAGTTCGAATGCTAGATAAGTCTTTACCATTCTTTTTAATAGTTTTCACAATTAAAATGCAAACAAACAAACCTTTAATGGATATTTATGTTAAAAATGACACTGAGACACTCCAGACCATGTCTGAGAAGTCCTAGGTTGGGAAATCGGGATGAAACTGTGATTTCCAACCTTTGTCATGCACCAGGATAATATCTGTGTTCGATCGATCAGAGTTATTTCGATTGATCGATACATAGATTTTGTCGATCGATCTAAGGATTTTAGATCGATCGAGAGATGACGATTGTCGATCGATCGAAATCGCGTCGATCGATCTAACTCTCTGATTCTTGAGATCACCTAATACAGTATTCCAAGACTTTCTGCTTTACTGATTTGTTATCAAACTGTCCCCAAATGCTTAGTTTGTCAAAACAGTCTTTAAACTTTAAGCCTTAAGGCATTTTTCTTCAATACCTTTTGCAAACCACCCTCAATGCTAACACCATTGTAGGTGCGAGTCTTAACTATTGAATTAAACCGCTTTCATGTATTTCAAACTTAATTGAGATGATATAGTCCCGGTCATGAAAGGGCTATTGATTCTATACATTTAGAAAAGTACGAAATACTGTAGAAGATGTACTCCATTGAGCTTAAATTGCAATTGCATGGTAGACGGCTAGGTCATAGTGGATTCGCGTGATCCCACTATTTCACTTTATTAAGAAAAAAAACCATTTTCAAATCTCGTTTTAGCTAGTTAATCATTAGTTTAAGATAGTTTAATTGCTTTTAATTTTAATAGTTGTTAATCGTAAAATTTGGTGTTCTATACTTCTTTTAAAACATTGAATTTTCGTTTCTGTTAGAGTCTAATCTAGGTAATTTAATTCTCATCCTTCCCTGTGGGATCGACCTGGACTTAATCCAGTTTACTACTTGCACGATTACCTACACTTGGGTATAGCACACAAGCGCACACAAATTATTTCCGTGTCAGTGCTTATGCTCTAAATCCTAAGTTAATTTGTAGACACGTACATTTGATATTTACACTTTGATCCCTAAAAGGGTGAGATCCTTAAATGGGTCAATATCTGATTGGATTGAGTGCCAATATTAATTGTGTGGTGGATATTAATTAAAGATGGAATCCATGTCTCAATTTTGGGATTGATGATATCCCCTTGAGAAAGCTTATAAGTTTTGATTATGTCAAACCCTGCAGGTGGATTTTGTATCCGACATATCAGATAAGTTAAGCAGAGGATCTCAAGGAATTTTAAGAAATTAATTAAATATGATTGTCAGTAATTATATTTAATTAATGGATATCTGTAATCTTAACATGGGGAGATGATATGCATTTAATAACATGGAGCTCGAAATATATTTTTGAGATAAGGGTAGGAGTGCAATTATAATTCTTTAGTGGTATGAATTATAATTTATGGAAATAGGAATCTGATTCAGTTTGAATTAGGGTTTCCTAATTCCATAAGGAAGCCTATTCCTTATTGACTTCTTATGGTCCCTATCGTAGCCTATATATATGCTGCTTTGGCTCTCTTCTCAGTTTGCGTTTTTCTATATAGAGAATTATAACTCGGAATAGAAAAGAGAGCGAAAAAGAGGGAGAGCAGAAAACATAAAGGATTTCGAAAGAGCCCACACTCAGTTTGTTATTCAAGCAGCAAAGGAATACGGTAGAAGATCGTGAGCTGTCATCGACCTCGTGTTCTCGATTCGTCTACTACAGCAATCCGTTTTAGCAGTTTAAGGTAACCCTAAAACTGCCCTTGTAGGGTTATTGTAGTTTTCACGTAATTTTTTTTGCAGTACCAACTTATACGCACTGTCAACGAATTCTGGGAACGCAGTTTCCTAACATTTACCTAGGTCCATAACCGACGATGGGTGAAAAACCTTCTAGGTGGCTGATGATGGCAAGCCTCAAAAGACCCTGTAACCACCCATGTTCCAAGTCGGTTCCCTATGGTCGCTCCCTTTACCAATGTCTGCCTAAGCAAAAGCTTGGGGGAAAGGGGGATACTGGTATCTAACTCCGGACCAAAACAGGTAATCACACCGGGCATTCAATAGGACGCGGGGCTAGGCACGTGATGCCACTATTAGACAGTCCCGAGTACCTACAATGTCCAGAGAAACTGCTCGAATAATAACAGGACTCAGGTCCCACATTATACCAAGCAGGACCTATAATACAAGTCCCCAAAAGACCTAGTGTTCCCTGTCGGTCACAATCCTAAAACCTTTACTAAGGCAGAGTTATAAGAAGGCTAAAAATCGATCGGTCACGGGCAATAATAAACAGGCAAGTACAGAAGTGGCACGGTAATTGATGAAAACGCGTAGCCTCGAAGGACCGTTTCATTGATAAGACAAAGGTTTGTACAGAGCCTGGGGGGGCAGTTGTAGTAGCCTCCCCCAAAAAAAAAGAAAGAAAAAAATAACAAAATAAACAAAATGAGGCGAAGGTACAAGCTAGGAACTAGGAATCGTCCACGACAACCACCTCCTCTATTGCCCCAGCCTCTCCTTCCAACGTTTTGCCGTCTCCCGGGGCAGAGCCCTTGCCCGAGGAAGCATCCGTAGTGGGCCCAGCCTCAGCAGCAGGACCCTCAGCAGCAGCGGGACCCATGTCCCAATAGTCTGAGTCAATCCCATTGTAGGACGAAATGTCCCACTCGGGATGGTCCCGGACCAGCCTCCTCTTCAGGTCCTCATAGCCTTGGAAGAAACCGTCATCGAAGGCTTCCTCCGTGGACCCCGCCACTACCGCGTTAGCCAGGGCCTTCGCCTTAGCCTCAGCCTCCACCGCAATGGCCCGGGAGGCCTCAAGGTCAGCCAAGGCGGTCGCCAGGTCCGCCTGTGCCGCTCCAAGGCTTAGGGCTAAGCCCTTAACCTTGTCCTTCTCAACGACCAGGGTAGTTCCCCTGGCCTCCGAAGTGGCCCCGCTCCAGTGACAAGGCAGCCTTAGCAGTGGTGGCCCTCTCGACCAAGGAGGGCAGAAAAGATTCAGCACCTACGGCCATGCAGTCGACCTGCAAAAACAAGTAGAACCAGTCGGTTACTTAACAAGAGAAAAATGAAGAAAATTCTTGAAGGACAGGAAAGATAGAAGAGACTCTTACGAATTGGGAAAGGCTGTACACCCATCCTTGGAAAGCTTAGGGAGCATGTTCTCACACATCTCCACCTGGCTAGGGAGGAGGACTGGTCTGACTCTCTCTTCTATCTCCGCCAACTCCTCCAAAAGAATCCCAGACGGCAGGCCCACCAGGGGAGTAGTTTTCCCGACCACCACCACTTGGGGAACCGATGTCTCCCCAAGCGTCAGAAAAGCTCATGGTTCCTACCTTAGCCGTCAAAGCAGACAATTTCTGCCTGACATCTCGGCTTCAGGCTTCTTCCCTCTGTCCGCAACCTGGGCGGCGACGGCCTGTCTGGCCCTCAACTGCTCCATGTCTCTCCAGGGACCCATTTCTGCGAAGAAATAAAAACATACAGTCAGTGGCCAGGAAAAATAGCAAAAGCCAGATAAAGCCAGATAGTTTGCCTAAGAATTTAGCTGGCATGATTGGGGAAAAAATAGGTGCTTCAACAAGTTTGTCCGGGGAGTAGGAGGCAACAAAATCCCCTGTCTAGGACAGCACGTTCCAGACGTTGGTAGGTAGGTCAGTCAAACGCCTAATCTTAGCCTAATACTCTTCGAGAATGCTCAGCGGGTCGATGGATCCCACTGCAAAATAAAGCATAAAATGGTTAGCCACCAGGTCTCAATTAAGAGTAGAGAAAAGCAAAGAAAGAAATGATGGGTGAGCTTACTCCCCAGCTCTCCCACCCAGGAAGTCCTTAGCTGGATCCCTGGGGCTTGCTCGCAAAGCTCGGGGGTGGATACTTGGAAGAACTTATTCTTCCACCCCTTATTGTTGCTTGGGTAGTTAACAATGAGTTTTTTCCCCTGTCGAGCCCCTAAAGAGAAGAACCCGACCTTGCCGTGCACAGGGAACAGTCGATGGACCCAAAAGAACTATTGAAGGATGAGCTCATACCCAAAGACCTGGGGGCTAGAGAGAAATGGACCCTATCAAGAACCTTCACCCGTTTGGGGCTAACTACCCGGGGGTAATCTCGAGGTAGATTAGGGCGTCTCGGGCGACCGGATGGAGGGGAATAAGAAACTTGACTGTGAGGGAGTCCTCGTACAAAGTGATAAAGTCCCGGTGATAGAGCTGGGCCCTGCCAGCTTGTACGGTCAGGGAGAAACCGTCGGGAATAGCGTACTTATCCCTAATTTGGCTAAGATCTTGGGAGCTCAAGACGGAGGGGGTAAACTCACAGGCAAACACTGCCTCGGGGTCAGGACCCTCTGGTCCCTCATCCCCGGAACAATGCAAGACGGAGGCCACCGGGGCCTCCTGGTCTAACTCGTCGTTCAATATTTTGATTGGGATCCTACCCTCGCTATGATGGTCCAATGGAGTGGAAGAGGGTGGATCTAGGCTCGTGTCCGGGGTCCCGGACCGCAACTGTTCATCCTCCCGACCGGCAAGAGGAATCAAAATCAGAATGTTCCATATCAAGGTTTCTTGGGACGGGAAGAGGAAGTAACTGGCAGCCTAGGTAAGGGTTAGCCACTCCAAGCCTAAGGTACAGAGGGGGCAAGTCCAACAACCTAAAGGGTAAGGTGTCTAAAGCCCTCATGGTAAGGAAACACTTGGTCAACACTGCTATAGGACAACCCAACCAGTTCAACCGCTCTACTACCAAGGACGGTTACTCGACCTAAGGACAGAGATGAACCTAACGAAAAAGAAGTCCTAGTCTTGGGCAAAATCAACTGGGTTGTTCTCTCCAGCCTCACTCAAGATAGAAAAAGAAAGGAGGAGAAGGAAGAGAACAGTGAAATGATACTGGCGAAGTCTATACTTACAAAATTAAGTAGAAAAAGAGCTCGGAAAGCTTGACGTGGGACTTTTGCTCTCGAAACCGCTCAGTAATCTCTATCTCTTGGCAGCAGGAATGAAGGAAATGAACAAGGACCCTTTATATAGGAAGCATGGATGGTCCAGATCAGATCAGATCCAACGGCCAGGAATCTTTCCCGCCCAAACCAGCTGCAAGCTGTCACCTCGGGCACGTGAAGCTATGCCTCAAAAGTCACGCGCATTAAATGCGTGACACGATGGTCCGATTACCAGGTAACTGTTCAGTTACTTTTGTACCAACTTCCTTGGGTCCTAACCAGGCCAACCACTAGCTGACATGTGGCAAACATCAGCCTTGAGCCTACAGAGCCACCACTCGATTCGGACCCCGACTGACCATCATGACCGATCATGCCCCTGGTAAGGTCTCGACCTCATTCCCAGACGGTTCTCAGAGGAGTGCTAATTTTCAATCCTCATCTGATGAAGCATCACATCAGCTTTAAAAATTGGGGACAGCTGATGGGTGCAAAAATATCCAATCAAAGTCAAATTGCTATGTTAGCAGCAGAATGCCAGGTCACCCGGAACAGGGGCATGCTGCTCAACCATCCTGGGCAGTCCAGCCCAGAATCGCCCAGTTAGTTAAAACCGCTCGGGAATATGCAATGCTGACAGTCCAAGATGGGCGCAGCCTGGACCTGATCCCGTGAGTCACGGTGAACAGTTCCAACAGTTTTCTAACTCTATCAGAAGACTAATGGAAAGTAGAAAATGTTTCCTAAACCACTTAAGAAACATCCCATGATTTATGCTCATCAATTTGTAATTAGATAAGGCTTCCTAATCTGATAGTTACCTTGTGCGGGTGGTCTCTTGCATCTATAAAAGAGGCCACCCACCCCTGTAAAGGGGGATCACATTCTTAACCTAAAGAATAGCAAGATCTTTCATTATTACGCATATACCCAGCCGGTTACTGGTAGTGTCACCCACTCTGTTCACCAGAAGTGCCGGTGATCTATTAGTGAAAGCGCACCGACGCACACGTGGACGTAGGTCACCTCATTAATGGGGCCGAACCACACACAATCCTTTGGTGTACATCTCTCTCTTTCTAAATCTCTCTTACCCAAATTTTGGCATCATCAGTATCACAAATCAATGAGTATGCATTAATCCATCTTGCCTCCTATTTCTATGGTCCAGCTCAGAAAAAAACTGATCCAATTCAGCAAATTTCAAATCTTGTGAGAGAGGATAAAATCCCACATGGTATCCATGTAATACTCTTTATTTACTCTGTAGGTAGGGGTATCCTTTTTGCTTCTGATTTGTAATAATTAATTTATTTTGTTCCTCTGGGCCTTTTTGGTCCAACTCCTGGGTTCCTGTACCCTAATATTATAACCTATGTAACAAAAAATTTGTAACCACTTGACCAAACTACCATGGTTTTATCCAATGACTAAGATTTTGTTTTTGGATACTTACATGGATTCGGACTAAATACACACACGCACACCCTAGCCTCAATCTAACCCCAAAGCCCACAGTGGTCAACAACAAAGCCCAACAAGGGCCATTCATTCTGGCTAAAGAATAATTGAGGGCAAGCAACTAGAATACCCTATGAGGATTCGAACCCTCTCCCTCTCCACTGGAAAGAGAGACATACTAATTGGACTACAGCCTACTCGGTGACTAAGATTTGTTTGGTCCTAAATATTTTTTAATCCAATGACTGAGATCTCTAATGTGCACGCACATGTACATGATGCATACATACACCACTATGTCTATGTGTGCGCATCATAGAAAACCCGAGAGAGAGAGAGAGAGAGAGAGAGAGAGAGAGAGAGAGAGAGAGAGTCAGAGTGTGTCTTGGCAGGGGAATGACTGACCATACAAACAAAGGCAGCTGTAATTATTTACGATAAAGACTAATACCCTTTCCAAAAAAGATTGACTTTCTTTTATATTCAACTGCTACACTCCTTTTTTTATCTCTCCTTTTTTGTTATTAAAATCTTCTTTTGCTAAACCCGAGTCCAATTAAACATTCTCTCTCTCTGTCTATATATATATATATTTATCTTTACATACTTTTTTTTGCTAAGATCTTTCTTTATATACACTTGCATCATACGTTTGGAAGACTGGAAAAATCATTCTCCAGAATGTATAATTTTATAAGATGCTCTCAGAATAAATAAATTGAATCAATTAGTTTTTTAATGCTATTTTTGGTAAACATTGGGGAAAGTTATGATAGATTATGAATCCACATAGAGTTTGGGGAATATGAATTTGGAAAATTTCATTATACATCCAAGTGCTCTTGAAATCACATATACAGATATATAAGGAGAGGATCTTAAGTGCACTCTACCCAGTGTACTGGTTATTTTAGTCTAAAAAACGACAGGCTACCCCACTGACCCGCGGTCCATCGTGCCATCCCGCAGATCCACATATTTTTTTGGCTAAAAAGCTAGTGCACTTACCCAGTGCACTTATGATACCGAAATCATCTGTAACAGTTGAAAAATGGCAGGTTTGAGTTCTTACAAATATTAGTACCTTCTTAATTATAAACTTGTTACGTTAGCTTTCAGTTATGTAGCAAAATTCTTAATTAACTTTAATTAGAGTATGTACGTTAAATCCATTACAACTAGGATTTATAACAGAATCTCACAAGTATATAAATATTCCAATGTTGTTTTAATAATAGAATATATATTGGTAGGTAGTGTACACACCCTACTCTTCTGCAAAAGTGGTTGGTGCCAGATGGCTTATAAATATGACTCCACCCCAATTATAGGAGTAGTTAAAAAAAAATCTACATATAATAAATTAGTGCTAGGGTTAGCTGGCATTCCATGCCTGTATCAAATAACCTAAATCTTAAATATATGTGGAAATTACAAATGAAATTGCTTGGATTTGAATATTTTGTTGACATTCCAATGAAATGTTCATTTTCAGTTTTTACTATTTTAGATGAATTTATCTAATGAAATAATGCAAATGGAGTAGGGTTGAGATGGGGCTAGCGGAGTAGGAGAGCCCAGTATTAATTATGTTGGGTTTGTGTCCTCAAACTATTACTTTATGTATGAGACATTGGCAATTTAATATATGGATATCAGCTTTACATTCATATATGTATGTTTCTTTTATGAGATGATTGTTAATCCTTAAGTATCATAGTAAGTAATTCGTGTGTGTTTGAGACACATACAAGTGAGATACGAATTACTATTCTTCGATACTTAGAATTTGTCATAGTGGATGATGAGACTGGATATCTCACCAGGTTTGCACTATAGCATGATTAACTACCATTGGATGGAGTGATGAATCTCAATCACTAGAGTTCAACTCTTAGATAATATGCTAATAATTATAGTGCATTGATGGACCTGAGTTTTCCTATTGACACTTAAGACTGTCAACAATTGATAGGAATTCATAACTTGTATAAGGTACGTGTTCTCAATCTTGAGACGATTATGAACACAGACTGTGGATATGGCTGCTTTGACTTACCAATCAGTGAGGTCTTAAAGATCAGCACATGGGTGTCTTAGGTATGTCACGTTCACAGGGGTGTCAACATATATTGTCAAGATAGAATCTATCCTCTAATAAAGAATAAGCATTCCCTTGAGGATGTCACTAAGTTGATTACTGAGAACTGCATTGATAAGTAGTTATCAACATGTTTGGTAATTACGAGAGGTGAGTGGGACTCAAGGAATACAAGAAGTAATCATGATTCAGGTTGATAGTAACAATTTATCCGACTACCTGAATATGATTACGAGTACTGACGGTAGAGGGACATTAGTACACCATACAAGTCTAGTTATCGCTTCAGATATGTTTTTTGCATTGGAGTTCAGTTATCGTTTTATAGTAGAGTAAATGTTAACTGATCAGTAGGTTAGTTTGCTGATCAACGAATTTGGTCATGGGAATTAACAACTGGTCTGAGCTAACAATAAAGATCCTAAGAGGTCCCACTCTTAGCTTCACTAGGATGCTCGGAAAGGTACAAGAGGATGTTGTAAAGATAAGTTCGATTGATCGAAAGAGTTTCGATCAATTGAAGTCAAGACTGGTTCGATTGATCGAACCCACTTCGATCGATTGAATTTTTAAAGTCGATTTGGAAATCTGTAAATTGGACAGCTGCATACTGAATATTTGAATCGACATTTCTTCACTCCAGTAGCTGCAGAAACTATTTTAGGGTTTCTCAAACCTTTTCTATCCTCCCTATTAGAGATCCCACCATCTCTAACCTCTCCGAAAGTGTTCAACGGAGACATAAGAGTGAAGACCATCTAGTGGAGGTTGTTGCACCATCAAGGAAGAAGAAAATCAGAATTGAGTTCAAGACTATTAGGTATAAACTCTTCTCCCTCTTGTTTTATGCATCTATGGAATTGAGAAGTAGTAGATCCGGGCATACCAAAAGTTTTAAACTTTGTTTTTCTGATGTGCATATAATTTAAGTTTTTGAAACCTATTTTCCCATCAATTGGTATCAGAGCCTCACTAATCTGGATCTATAGATGTGTTTTGGAACACTAGTTTAATTTGTATGTTAGTATTTAGTATTGTTTTGAAACTGCATCGTCACAGATCTGTTTCTGCAATAGTTTCGTAGTAGAAAACAAATCTATGATTGCATTGGATGCATGGTAGTTTCGATAGATCGAACTTGTTTCGATCGATTGAAACTGTCTGTGTTTGATCGATTGAAATAGTTTCGATCGATCGAACCAATGCAGGCTTCAAGCAATCGAACTAGCTTCGATCGATCGAACATTATTTTGTTCAATAGATTGATTCAGGTTCGATCGATTGAAACTGGTTATCTATCTAGGTGTCTTTTCACAGTTTTAAAATTATCTACTTACTATTTTATACTGTTTTGAAAAATTTTAAATCAGTTTGTAAAATTTTGAGTTCAATCGATTGAAGCTGCCTCAATCGATCGAAGTGTGACATTAAAACAAAGTAGCTGTTTTACAGTTCTAATTACTTCTATAAAGTGTTTATAGTGTATGCGAATATATTAGTAGTTCCAATGGTTATATATTTTGGTATATACACGTGGTTGTTTGTACAACTAACCCTTTTGTAGCAAAGATTAGTCCCCTATCTCCCATGGCACCAAGAATGTTAATTTTGTATTTAATATTTGAGATTGATGTATGTTGTTTTTATTATAGTTTGGTTTTAAGGCATTTGTAAAGTGCGCTGCGACTTCAATCCTGTGAATAGGAGAGTCGCACCGGTTTTTCTAGCCTTTTTAAATTTAAATTGCTATTTCCTTTTCTAGATAAATTGTAAGCTTCGAAAGAAGCATAGGACCAATGTAATAGATTTAGAAAATCCATGAAGATGGAGTAACAAGTCGTTATCCATGAAGATGGAGCCGAAGGCAACCAAACCATGAAGGAGGTTCTATAGGGATAGAGCCGTGGGAGATAGAGGCATATGAATGCCTTTATTTCAATTTTCGTTTTTTATTTTATGTGCTTGGTTTGTGATTGGTGTTTTATACATTGTTACTACTTGTATGCACATAAAATAAGTTTTCTAAAATAAAAATTAAACAAAAAAATCATTTCAACGCATTAGTAAACACTGGATGTTTATGGGTAATGTGTAGAAACAATTTTTCCAAAAGTAAAATCCTTAATTATTAAAACTTGTGGGAGAAGGTCTTATTAATAACACCTACGATCTTCTATTAACGGTTCACTATAAAATGAGTAGTGCATTCTGTGTCACCTCGCTAGTGGTGATCATTCCATATAAAGGATACATAACTTATTAGTTACTAGATATGAACTTCCTACAAGTAGGATCAATCAGACGAGTCAGAGAGCGACCACCATGGTTCAGGTAGTGCTTTGCACTCCAGTTGATTTTAAGTATGATCATAGCTTTGGCTGGGTCCCTTGGGTCTAGCCATCAATCTTGTCACCAAACTTTCTTCAATTTATATACTTTGTTCTAGTTGTTCCCAAAAAAAAAATAAATAAATGAAAATAATTTACTCCGCCCAGTTATTATTCCTATTCTTGCACGATCGATATTGAATTAAGCATAATATTTTGAGAACTCTTTTGGAAATATTTTACTTAAAGCACATAGTCCTAGTTTTAATTATAGTATTTAACGATGATTGTCGATGTACTCTGTAAATTTCTTTTTGCCCGTGAAAAACCTCAATTTCCCTAGAAAAATCTTAACGTAAAGATGGTATTCTTGTGTTTAATTATTTTTATTATTGGTTTCTCACACATCCCAATAGGATTTGAACCCTAAATTAATACATAACCATGCAAGCTCACTATGCCAGTATTACTCATTCCAATGAATGGCCAAAAGGTAAAACTACATGCAAATAACCAAAGATTTTTGGAATACTTCTTCAGCACAATAAATAAATAAATAAATAAATAAATAAAATAAGGAACCTAGGAATACTTCAATCATGGTAGCTGATAATTGACCACTTGGAAGTTCTGGCTCAACTTCAAATCATTCATTCCCAAGTCACATATTAGGTTTCTGTCTTTATCTATTTTTGTATATACAAGGATCAAGGACAACTTTTTTTTGTATTATTTTGTTGGGTCTATTCCCTCACTCAGTATCAAATATACCAAAGATTTACAAGAGATTTGCTAAGTTTGTTTGATGAGATTTGGACACGGATCACTATCAAATTAATTGGCCGGGTTTGTCTTTTTCCAAATTTAGTTTGGAATGATTTGTATATTCCAGTACAAAAGTAATATTAGATACAATGTTTCTATATCAAGCACGCAAAGGAGTATGAAATTATACATGAGCCATTTATTCAAGCACGTACCGTCCTTTTTCTTCTTTCACTATCTAATATTGTTTACTTATATGTGTGCGAATAATTATATATATGTATTATATATTACAGAACACTTCTAGTAAGGACGCCCTTACTTTATTAAGTTAAGGACTTCTATTTCTACCGTTAGATCGAGTTTTCATTAAGGGTACTGTTGTCATTTCATTTTTAAAGTGATGATCTAACGGCTGAAAACAGAAGTCATTAACTTAATAAAGTAAGGGCACCATTACTAGAAGTGTTCTGTATATATATATACCCCTGTTACGATAATTCTTAATTCATTCAAGTGTATTAAGGTCGAGTGTGATATTATTCGTTAGCATTAGTTAAATAATATAACAAAGGATAATTTTAACATGTGCGTGTTAGTAAGCTTTAAAAAAGCTTCTACATATGCATGAATGTTTTGGGGAAAACAACAAATGCTAAGTATACAGATTTTGTGTACTTAAACTGTGCACATGTTGATGTGTTGTGATAGTTTAAATTGATTTGAACTTTATTTGATAACTGATAAATAATTTTAGAGATCTATGCCACCATGTGTATTATTTAGGTATACCTAACACTTAGGAAAAATGGGCAGGTATGTGCTTTTAAATTATGCAAACCTATAATAGATCATGGCTAATATGCATTGAATGTAATGAGTTGGGTTTTTGGTCAGGTTGGGGTTTCGAAGTGTACCATCTAAATTTAGCCATTTTGGAGTTAAAAGTAACTAGGCGAAAAACCCGTGTAATGCACGAGATTGTGTTAGAGTTAAAATAGTAATATCGAATATTATCAAATTACATGCAATTGAAGAACCAATGTGAGTTTATGCTTTTACAAAAAAAAATACATAAGAAATGTGGTCTAAAAGATATGTAACTCCACGCCCAAAAATATATATAGAGATGCATATATTTTGATGAATAATGAAATGTAAAGAAAATATCCCTTACCAAATGTATAGGCCATGGGTACATAGAGCGCTCCATGATTTAAAGGTCTCCATTTTCAATGAGACTTTTTTTGTAATAGCACTCTTTTTTTTTGTTTGAATAACTTGTAATGACTCAGTCTCTCAAAGTTTTTAAGCAAAAATATGAATGATTTTTTTTAGTATCTACTTTTGGATACTTCTCAGTTCTCACTTCTCACTAAAACTACCAATAATTGGACATGAGTTTACAAATAATCACAGCCAGTAACTATTTTCTTTTTGGATAATTAATGTACCCAAAACTCTCTAAACACCATTTACTAAGAGAAAAAAAAATTAAAAGTGCATATAACTATATATATATATATATATCTGTTTACATACGATATACACTTATATAATGGGAATGCATGTGTATGTGAGGGCAGATACATGTAAGTAACTAGTTTTGGTTGCTGAAGATGTACTTAGAAAGCTAAAATGTCATAAAATTGAAGTGTTTGGAGAAAACTAAAAAGATATTATCTTATTCATAAATTGAACCTAGAAAGTGAAAAGTCAAGTGTCACGGTTTCCAAGAGAGAAACGTTAGACTTACTTGAATGCTTTTTTTTTTTAATACAATTTGAATGCCTTTTTGAAAGGCTTAATGCATACGTGTATATACAATTGAGAAAGAAATGGGGAAAAAAATTAGGAAATGCCATAGTGAAAGGAAAAAAAAAAAAAAGAAGAAAAAGAAAGAAAGAAAGAAAAAACATAGGAAATGCTAAGTGGCAAATTGTGAGAAGGAATTTGGCTTTGGTTTATATATACATACATGTATAATGGTAAAATACATTTCTAAAAAAATGTATGCAATGTAGTTAATCAAAAAATAAATTCATGTTCACAAATGCATACATGTATAATACTAAATACATTTATTTTTTGTAGATAGGCTTTTTGGTTTATTGAAAAGTATTTATAGAAAAATGTGTGCAACATATAAAATCAAAAGACAAATTAATGTTCTCTCTCTAACTCCTATACATGAACTTTACAAAATACATGCATATGTATAATGGTAAATACATTTCTAGAAAAATATGTACAATGTACTTAATCAAAAAACAAATTCATGTTTACTAAATACATATCTATATAATGCTAAATACATTTGTTTCAAATTTTGAAGTGAGGGTTTTAGGTTTATTGAAAAACCTTTTGTAATTAATGTTCTTATCTACTAAAAATGTCAAGAATTTACTCTACTATATTAATTATTATTTTTATTATTATATTATATTGTATATTGAAAAAGATGGATAGACTTTGCCCCTTTAATTTGTGGAATATAAAAAGGAAAAAAGAAAGAAAAATATAGAGGATTCCACATAGGCAATAAGAAAAATGGAGAGGGCTGCCACGTGACATAGCTCATAAGAAGGAAAATAGTTCTGCATTTAATATTAGTATAGAGAGATTATGAATTTTTAAGTCAAAATAAAATAATTTGATAAACCAAATTATAGAATTCAATTTTAAAAAAAATTGAGTCAATCTCATAAATTTACGATGACCAAAGCTACTGGAACAACTTTTAAAAAAGTGCAAAGGGCCTTTCAGTCTCCTCATCAAGTGCAATGGAAGCTTTAATTTACAATTGCAATAACTAGAGCTGTAGTTTGACCAGCAAATAAAGGTTAACCCTTAACTAGAAAGATCACTATTTTCATCTAAATCCTATGAGTAGGGACCAGCAAAATTAACCACAGATTGAAATCCATTTTTCTTAATTAATTAAGAATACATAACTATCGTGGTGTAACTAATCTCACTACAACAAAAAAAAAGTTGTTTGCAAGGAAAAAATTCCTTGCTAAAAACACATTTGTTGTAGTATCCTCCTACTGTGGTGTACTTTAGCAAGAAAATTTATCTCTTTTTGCCAAAATACGCTGCTAAAACACATAATTGTTATAGCGATCGATTTCCTATATTTTGAATCTTTTGTAATTAGTTTTATTTTTTCAGAGTTTTGATGACAAATTGACAACGAAATCTTTAAGAAGGTATATGTTGATTCTTCTTTTTTTGCTATTTAAATTAGTTTAATCCTTCTTTCTCAGACTTTTCTTTTCCGAGGGTCTCATTCATACCTTGCTAACTATATTTTAAAATGTTATAATTATCCGAATAAACAAGATTCCAAAAAGTAATTGTCGTAATAGATGACACTGTCTATTAATTGATTCTTGAATTACTGTACTTGATTTTCTTTTATGCATTTCCAAACACACTCTTTGTTTTCACTTTTCTTTTCATTTCCCCTTGCCCCTTGGGTTCGGAAGGTTATCTTATTATCATTTAAGTGTTGTACTTACCTGAATTAACATATATAGAGAGAGAGTCTGTCTCCAGTGCGCACTGAGCTTTTAAGCATAAAAAAAATTATGGTGCGGATCCAGTGTGCTTACCCAGTGTGCACCGAAATCTGACTCTATATAGATACATATGTTAGGGATATATACTAAAAGCCATGCTTTATGTAGTTGATTTATTATTCATTTAATAAAATCAGTTAATCCATTTTTATGAGAATCTGTGTGGGCAATATTTGTATTATATTGTTTATTTAATATTATGCATGTGTGTCTTTCATTCTACATAGTAGGTGGTTTGGTGTGTAGAGTTCGGCTTACACACGAAAGATCAGACCATCGGATCTTGTAGAATGTAAGATTTTGGTCTACAGTCTTAGATGGATTGGACACACCATCGGTAGGACTGCAGCATGGTGTTGTAGTAGGTTTGTCTTGACTGCGGGAAACGGTATAGTTTCAACTCACCATGCTGGTACACTTTGTATATTAAACGGGACCGACTTAGGTAAATTATCTTTATACTGACTTATAAGATAATTAATACCTCGTGACTATTATGAGTGCGTATGCTCTAAATCCTAAGTTAATTTATAGACACGTACACTTGATATTTACACTTTGATCCCTAATTTTAGGGTGAGATCTTTAAATGGGTCAATATCTCATTGGATTGGGTGACAATATTAATTGTGTGGTGGATATTAATTAATGATGGAATCCATGTCTCAATTTTGGGATTGATGATATCCCCTGCAGGTGGATTTTGTATCCGACATATCAGATAAGTTAAGCAGAGAATCTCAAGAAATTTTAAGAGATTAATTAAATATGATTGTCAGTAATTATATTTAATTAATGAATATCTGTAATCTTAACATGGGGAGATAATAAGCATTTAATAACATGGAGCCTGAAATATATTTTTGAGATAAGGGTAGGAGTGCAATTATAATTCTTTAGTGGTATGAATTATAATTTATGAAAATAGGAATCTGATTCAGTTCGAATTAGGGTTTCCTAATTCCATAAGGAAGCCTATTCCTTATTGACTTCTTATGGTCCCTAGGGGTGGGCATTCGGTCGGTTCGGTTCGGTTTGGCACTATTCGGTTCGGTTTGGGTTCGGTTCGGTTTGGAAGATTGTCAACTGTTAACTGACTGAAATTTAATTCGGTTGATTTGGTTCGATTAACTGAATTACAAATTCGGTTCGGTTTGGTTATTCGGTTAACCGAAATGTAAAAATCCCAATTTTTATTTTAATTTTAATTTTTTTTTTCATTTTTCACAACTTTTTAATATTTTTTTTCCTTTTTCTTTCATATTACAAAGAACGCATACTTTTCTTTGTTTTTAATTGTAAAAATACTTATATTTTATTATCTATAGTTATGTATAAGTATATTAATAATATAGAAAATGAAAATAAAAAATTAAATTTCAGTTTTCGGTTCGGTTCAGTTTTGCCTATAGGCAACTGATAACTGAACTGAAATTTTTAATTCGGTTTGATTTTTAACCGAACTGAAATTATTAACTGAAATAACCGAACTGAAATTGAAAATTCGGTTCGGTTGGTTCGGTTTGTTCGGTTAACCGAACTGTTTGCCCACCCCTAATGGTCCCTATCGTAGCCTATATATATGCTGGTTTGGCTCTCTCATCAGTTTGCGTTTTTCCATCAAGAGTATTATAACTCAGAATAGAAAAGAGAGCGTAAAAAGAGAGAGCAGAAACATAAAGGATTTCGAAGGAGCCCACACTCAGTTCAATATTCTGGCAGCAAAGGAATACGGTAGAAGATCGTGAACTGTTATCGAGCCCGTGTTCTCAATTCGTCTACTACAACAATCTGTTTTAGCAGTTTAAGGTAACCCTAGTCCCGCCCTTATAGGGTTATTTTAGTTTTCACATAATTTTTGCAGTGCCAACTTATACGCGCTGTCAACAGATTCTGGGAACGCAGTTTCCTAGCAGTGGTATCAAAGCAACGTTGATTCTGCGTATGGGTTGGATGCAACCATGTTGTCCAATAAAACAGATCTTATGCGTGTTTTGATGGATGGATAGAACATAGAACTGTGCTAACCCTTGTTTTGCAGCGTTCTTATTCCACTATTATGGTCACTGATTTTGTGTGATTGGATCCCACGATGGTTTTATCTGTGGTTAATCTTTTTGTTTTAATATAGCATGTGAACTCCTTTATGGAGGCATAGGATTTGTGTATATTGGATCCCACGCTTGATTAATGTGTGGTTAATTTACTACAAAGAAATAGCATGTGAACTCCTTCATGGAGGCAAAGGGTATATGTAATATATCTCAAGTAAATCCGTGAATACAGTTCATGAAGACAGTTTACAAGCAGTTTCAGAAAGCAATCTAGAAGCAGTTTCTGAAGACTATTTCAGAAAACAGTTCTAGAAGACAATTGCTGATGGTAAATCGGATTTAGCTTCCCCCGAGCTGACCGGGTAGCTCGACCCCCGTGCGTAGTGGCGACATAGAGCTAATCGGGTTCAATGAAGATTTTTCACAAGAGTTGTAACTTGACCATAATAGTGGAATTCCTATTTTATTGTGGTTTCCTTATTTATGTGTGATTGAATGATTATTATTGTTTCATATCTAATGAATAGGACAACATGTATAATTATTCCTAGACCTATTTCAGATGTCTAGCTGTATGTTTAATTTATATTAATTTAAAATGATGAACAACTACATGTGTATTTAGAAATAAAACTAATTTCATAATTTGAAAACATAAGTACTTATTTTCTAAAATCATGACAATAGAATAATTTTATTATCTAGACATATGGGTTTGACAAGTAAGGATGAATTAGTCCTTGTCAAGTATTCCATTATTTTTTATTAATTAAATTAAAAGTTTTTCTAGAAATTATTACCCTCAATTTTTTTTTTTAAATTCTAAGTGGGAGAGGGAATTTATTTAGTATAAATCCCATGGTCTCCATCACTGGTTTGTAGATGATATGATTAATTTTGTGTGATGGCTCCAGTGTCATCCTCCCCATCAGATGTAGTTGATCATGGAATCATCAGTACAAACTTCTTTAAAAGAATATTTTGGGTGATTGTTAGTGTGGGCTACCTTTCCATCAAAGGTGTTTCTCACGGAACTCTTGACCTAGAATTAAGTGATGGTATACACTTAGCTATAAATAATATTATCCTCTCCATCTGAGTCACTATTGTTATTTATAGGATCAAAGCAAGTCAGCAGTTTAATTTTACTAGACAAGGTACATTGCCTGGATAGTAAAATTAAAAGGTAATTGTCTATCTGAACAAATGATGGATAGTATATGGCTTCTTATCGAGCCATACTATCACGGTGTGTCAGGTTGCTGGCGGATTCTTTTCAAATATGGTAGAGGAAACCAATATTTTCAACTCGAATCCATAGTAATTTTTTGCCCAAATGTAATTATTTATATTATGTGATTCTTAGGCTTTTAAATGGGTTCTTTCAATCCACTCGCTGTTATACTTAAAGAAAACAAACCTACTAGACCAAACTATATAGACTGGAAAAAGGAATTTGGATATTGTGTTAACTGCTGAAAAGTACAAGTTTGTGCTTACTCAAGAATGTCCTGAGCAACCTGGTGAGGGGGCAACCGTTGAGGAAACCCAGGCTCACAAGAATTGGGTCAAGGATGATGAGATGGCGCGGTGTTACATTTTGGCATCCATGTCAACTGTGCTACAACATCAACATCAGTCAATGGCCAGTGCCTATGAACATGATGGAGAGCCTCCGAGAGATGTTCGGGGATCAAAGTCGTACTGCTAGGCAGGTTGTCATGAAAGACTTGATGAACACAACTATGGCTGAGGGGACGCCTGTAAGAGATCATGTTCTTAAGATGATCTCTTCTTAATGAACTAGAGATTCTTGGAGCTGAAATCGACGGGGAAACCCAGATCGATATCGTACTCCAGTCACTGCCAGAGTCTTTTAAGCAATTTTGCCTCAATTACAACATCAATAAATTTAAATATATCTTGGCGGAGCTGCTTAAAGAACTCCAGGCAGCTGAGGGTCTCAATAGAAAGTCAGGGAGTGCTCTTGTGTTTGAGAAAGATTCTGCTTCAAAGCCGAAAGGCAAGAAGAAAATGAAAAAGGCTCAAAAGAAGGTCGCGGATCCTCCACCAATCCAAAGGCCAGGAGGACAACCGGGAAAGCCTAAAAGCAAATGTTTTGTTTGCAAGCAGTCAGGACACTAGAAGAAGCAATGTCCGGTTTATCTCTCCAGACAGAACAATCAAGGTAAATCTCATTTACTAGTTGTTGAATCGTGTTTAGCGGTCCGATCTACCGGTACCTGGTGTGTAGATACGGGAGCCACTGATCATGTATGCAATTCTTTGCAGGGGTTCCAGGGAACTAGGCAACTCAGTGATGGAGAGATTTATCTATATATAAAAAATGCTATGAGAGTAGTAGCAGTTGCAGTAGAAAATCTACGTTTTAGTTTTGGTAGAGATAGGATTTTAATATTAAGAAATTGCCTTTATGTACCTTCTATTAGAAGGAACTTAATTTCAGTTTCTAGTTTAGTAAAGAATGGATATTCAGTTCATTTTAATAAAGTAGTAGTTATTAAAGAAAATAGACATTTTATTTGTTCTGGTCAATTGGTGGATTGATCTTTATATTATAAATCCTGTCTCTCCTACACTGCAACTTAATGAATTGAATAACACAAATAGTTTGCCATTTAAGATAAAAGAACCTTCGAGGATGAACCAAAAGCATCTTTGGCACTTACGCCTTGGTCATATTAATTTGAAACGGATTTAATAACTAGTTCAAAATGGGCCATTAAGCTCATTGGAAGTGGGGGCACTTCCAGTCTGTGAATCCTGCTTGGAAGGTAAAATGACCAAGAGGCCGTTCTCGGCCAAGGGCTATAGAGCAAAAGAACCGTTGGAACTGGTTCACTCTGATTTGTATGGTCCTATGACTATTCAAGCAAGAGGGGGATTTGAGTACTTTGTCACTTTCATCGATGATTACTCAAGGTATGGATACATTTATTTGATGCGGTGTAAGTCTGAATGCTTTGAGAAATTCAAAGACTTCAAGGCTGAAATGGTGAAACATCTAGGTAAATGTATCAAGACACTATGATCTAATCGTGGTGGAGGGTACCTCTTGGGAGAGTTTATGGAATACTTATTGGAGCAAGGGATTACATCCCAGTTGTCTGCACCCCGTATGCCTCAGTAGAACGTGTAGCAGAAAGAAAGAACAGGACTCTCATGGACATGGTAAGATCTATGAAGAGTTATTCAGATTTATCAATTTCCTTTTGGGGACACGCATTAGAGACATTTGCATACATTCTAAACTTGGTACCATCTAAATCAGTACTTACTACTCCCACAAAATTGTGGACTGGGCAAAAGCCTAGTCTGCAGCATGTTTGGATCTGGGGTAGTCCAGCACATGTGCTGAAAGGGAACGCAGGAAAGTTGGAATCAAGAACAGAAGTATGTTTCTTTGTTGGGTACCCAAGAGGAACTAAAGGTGGTCTATTTTATAATCCTAAGTATCAGAATGTTATTGTTAGCACCAATGCCACATTCTTAGAAGAGAACTATGTTATGGACCACAAGCCTAGAAGCCGTATTGTTCTAGAGGAAATGAGAGGAGAGACATCGACACATACTTCTTCGATACCATCGGTATGAGAAGAAACATAACAAGACTGAGTTATTGATATTCCATTACCGTGTTGTAGTGGGAGGATTATTAAAACTCGTGTAAATCCTGAACCAACCATTAACACGCAGGTTCCTGAACTAGTACAACATGCAAATAATGGTGTATTAGGTTCAGAATCTTCACAACGAAATATCAGTGATACACAGACACGGGTTGTGCCTCGTTGTAGTGGGATGGTTATTATTCAACCTGACCGGTATATGTTCTTGGGAGAGTCTTATGACCGGGTCCCTGATGAACAAGGTACCGATCCCTGTAACTACAATGAAGCACTCCAAGATAAAGATGCAGATCTTTGGCAAAAGGCTATGAAGTCTGAAATGGAGTCCATGTACTCCAATCAAGTCTGGGATCTTGTAGAACCACCCAATGAAATAAAACTCATTGCATGTAAGTGGATCTATAAGAAGAAGAGAGGAGCAGATGGTAAGGTAGAAACCTTTAAAGCAAGGCTTGTTGCGAAAGGGTTCACTCAAAAAGAGGGAATCGATTATGAGGAAACCTTTTTGCCGGTGGCCATGCTAAAGTCTATTCAGATTCTCTTATCCATTACTGCACATTTTGATTATGAAATTTGGCAAATGGATGTCAAGACATCATTTTTTAATGAGAATCTTGACGAGTGCATCTATATGATGCAACCAGACGGGGTCATTGCGAAGGGCCAAGAACACATATTGTGCAAGCTTAAGAAATCCATTTATGGCCTTAAGCAGGCATCTAGGTTTTGGAATATCTGCTTTGATCAAGCAATCAAGTCCATTGGTTTTTATCAATGTGCGGATGAATCTTGTGTGTACAAGAAACATGATGGAAGCATGGTGGTGTTCTTAGTACTATATGTGGATGATATCTTGCTAATCGGAAACAATGTGGGGGTATTATCTTTTGCAAGGGTATGGTTGTCCAGTCAATTAGATATGAAGGACTTGGGAGAAGCCGGTCACATCCTAGGGATCAAGCTTATGAGAGATCGCAAGAATAGGATGTTGGGCTTGTCACAAGCCACTTATATCAACAATATTCTTGCAAGGATTAGCATGCAAGATTCCAAGAAGGGATTCCTCCCCATCAGATATGGAATTACTCTATCTAAGGATCAGTGTCCTAAGACACCTGATGAGATAGAAAAGATGAAGGCAGTTCCTTATGCCTCGGCAGTAGGAAGCCTAATGTATGCTATGCTATGTACTAGACCTGACATCTACTTTGCTGTTGGCATGGTTAGTAGATATCAGTCTAATCCAAGGAAAAAACATTGGACTACGGTGAAAAATATTCTCAAGTACCTGAAAAGGACTCGAAACTATATGTTCGTTTACCAAGCAGACAGTCTTGTACCCATTGGGTACACAGATTCTAATTTTATGTCAGATAGGGATTCTAGAAAGTCTATCTCAGGATATGTGTTTACCCTAGGAGGTAGAGCCATTAGTTGGAGAAGTATCAAGCAGTCATGTATTGCTGATTCCACCATAGAAGCCGAGTATGTGCCTGCTTCAGAAGCTGCTAAGGAGGCCGTTTGGCTCAGAAACTTCCTTATGTATCTAAGAGTAGTACTTGCTGTACAATCGGCTATTACCTTTTATTGCGATAATAGCGCAGTGGTTGCCAACTCAAAAGAACCTAGGGCACATAAGAATGGAAAACACATTGAGCGTAAGTATCACCTGATACGAGAGATCGTGCAAAGAGGTGATATTGAAGTGACCAAGGTAGAATCAGCAAATAACCTAGCAGATCCTTTCACCAAGAGCTTACCGGCCAAGACTTTTGATAGTCATGTAGAAGGGATATAAGTGAGGTATGTCGCATCATGGCTTTGCGTCTAAGTGGGAGATATTCTTAGGGATATATACTAAAAGTCATACTTTATGTAGTTGATTTATTATTCATTTAATAAAATCAGTTAATCTTTTTTTATGAGAATCTGTGTGGGCAATATTTATATTATATTGTTTATTTAATATTATGCATGTGTGTCTTTCATTCTATATAGTAGGTGGTTTGGTGTGTAGAGTTCAGCTTACACATGGAAGATCAGACCATCAGATCTTATAGAATGTAAGATTTTGGTTTACAGTCTTAGATGGATTGGACACACCATCGGTAGGACTGCAGCATGGTGTTGTAGTAGGTTTGTCTTGACTGCGGGAAACGGTATAGTTTTAACTCACCATACTGGTACACTTTGTATATTAAACTGGACCGACTTGGGGTAATTATCTTTATAATAACTTATAAGATAATTAATACCTCATGACTATTATGAGTGTTTATGCTCTAAGTCCTAAGTTAATTTATAAACACGTATATTTAATATTTACACTTTGATCCCTAAAAGGGTGAGATCCTTAAATGGGTCAATATCTCATTGAATTAGATGAAAATATTAATTGTGTGGTGGATATTAATTAATGATGGAATCTAATATCTCAATTTTGGGATTGATGATATCCCCTTGAGAAAGCTTATAAGTTTTGATTATGTCAAACCCTACGGGTGGATTTTGTATCCGACATATCAGATAAGTTAAGGAGAGGATCTCAAGAAATTTTTAGAGATTAATTAAATATGATTGTCAGTAATTATATTTAATTAATGGATATCTGTAATCTTAATATAGGGAGATAATAAACATTCAATAACATGGAGCTTGAAATATATTTTTGAGTTAAGGGTAGGAGTGCAATTATAATTCTTTAGTGGTATGAATTATAATTTATGGAAATAGGAATTTCATTCAGTTCGAATTAGGGTTTCCTAATTCCATAAGGAAGCTTATTCCGTATTGACTTATTATGGTCCCATCGTAGCCTATATATATGCTGCTTTGGCTCTCTCTTCAGTTTGCATTTTTCCATCAAGAGTATTATAACTCGGAATAGAAAAGAGAGCGTAAAAAGAGAGCAAAAACATAAAGGATTTCGAAGGAGCCCACACTCAGTTTGATATTCTGGCAGCAAAGGAATACGGTAGAAGATCGTGAGCTGTTATCAAGCCCGTGTTCTCGATTCGTCTACTATAGCAATCCGTTTTAGCAGTTTAAGGTAACCCTAGTTCCACCCTTATAGGGTTATTGTAGTTTTCACGTAATTTTTGCAGTACCAACTTATACGCGCTGTCAACAGATTCTGAGAACGCAGTTTGCTAACAATATATATGTAAAATTGTATAAAAGAACTTCTAGTAGGAAGTGAAATTCCCATGCTAGCAATTGATGATTCTAAAAATTGGTAAGAGTAAAGTAGAGCAATTTAAGGAGAGAGAGAGAGACTGTTTTTTTTTTTATGTGGTTCAGCCCTGTTAATGAAGGTACCTACGTCCACGTGTGTGTCTGAGCACGTTCACTATACTGTAAAAGAGCCGGGGGCCTGTGGTGAACCGACAAGTCTGGAGCTATAGGGGTGCTATGTAGACTGAAAAGTCAGCCCCTCAATGGGGGGTGAGAGGTCTCTTTTATAGATGTAAGAGACCTACTCGTACATGGATAAGGAACATAATCCAATTGAGCTTGGTTAGCATTAATTGTGGGGGTTTCCTAATTGGATTAGGAAATAATGTGTACTTTCCATTAGTCTTCTAGCTTGAGTAGGAAACTGTCTGAAATGCTCGGGATCATGCCTGTGGGCCCGGATGAGCTGTTCCCGCGGTGGAATATGTCTGTGCTGTCTTCTCGATCTGTTGGCCGGGTCGTGGATGAACTGCTCGGGAGGCATCAGGTGGACCAAACCGCTTGGGATGATGCTTATCAGTAGTTGCAGAATAGAACCGCTCGGGTATGGGCTAATTTTGGGTGTATCAGTTGCCCCCCATTTTCCAAGGTTGGCTGGATGCTATATCGGGGCAAGTTTGAAAATCTTCCTAATACCAGTCTGAGTGCTCGATGAAGTTGCCTCGGGGCTTCTGAGCCTGGTGAGTCCTCAAGAACTGGTTGAGAGTTGAGACCCAGCCTAGCTCGGGACCTTTAAGCACTCGGGAATTGACCGGGAGTTAGACCTGGCCAAATTCGGAGTCTTCGAATGCTCGGGAAGTGACCGAGAGTTGAGACTTGGCCTACTTCGGAGTCTTTTTGCTTGAGTTAGCTTCCAGGATGGTTATCTTTTACCCGTGAACCTTCGTCAAAGTTGTGGGTAGAAGAATTTTACCATATTGAAAAAGTCGACCTAAAGCGTATGGCTTTAGGGTCCTTTTATGTTAACTCCCCAGGATGGTTGTCTTCCGCCCAGCCAGCCTTCGTCAAGACTGTTGGGAGAAGATCTTGACCATGTTGGTGGAGCCGACCTAGAACGTATCGCTATAGGGTCTGATCGGGAGAGAACAAATCCTATTTATACGCCTTAACGAGCATCTGTTAGTTCCTTTTTATCCTGTTTTTGTATATTTTTACTTCGTTTTCTAGTTTTTGACAGGATTTGGAAGAAATCACTTCAACCAGGCTAAACAGGATGAAAAAGCACAAAGAAAGAAGCTGAAAAAGCCAAGTCGCGCGCGCGCGAGAAACCGAGAATCGCTCGCGCGATCCGCGCGCGCGAAGTCCTAAATGTCGCGCTCGCGCGGTCCGCTCGCGCGATCCGTACAGAAATCAAAGTTGCGTATTTCAGTATACTGAAGACTCCTGTGCAAACGAAACTGCTGAACGACGTCTAGACTATAAATTACATCAGTTTCAGTCCGTTTCGGGTTAGGAAGGCTTCCAAAGCTTGTGTAAACTCTATATATATATCCTAAATTACTTCAATTTGGGGGTTGGCAATTATTATACACACATTCTACAACCATACTTCCAGCCATTGAAGGGAGGGAAGCAAGGAGAAGAAGAAGAAGACCAAGGGTTTCCATGGCCTCCTCCATCAACTACTTGCCATCCATCACTTCCATGGACGGCTAGATCATAGATCTAGGGTTTCAATGAAACCCTAGACGAGTAATAGGGTTTTATTTATGTTTTTATTTTAAGTTTATTATGTATGGATGACAGTCACATGTTTAGAGGATTTTTATAAATAAATCGTACTTCTAGTGATTAAATCATTACTTTCAGAATTTATTCTTGTCTTAAATCTATTTTGACTGTGATGTGCTAAACGATCTATGCTTGCTGTGCTTGTTTAGATTGTTTACATGTGATGGTGCTTTATTGATTTGTGCTATCAAGTATCCGAATAGTCCATGCCTAGATTAGACGGATTAGATCACAACCCTAGTTTAGTGTGGGATAATTCGTGCTAACCGAAGATGGATTATGTTGGTGCTTGAACCATGATTATCTTCTTGTCGGAGGAATTGGGCTTGTAGCTACAATTCCCCATTATCATCCAACGTAATAAGCTAAAGTAATTCATAAATATTCCTATTATGAAGCTAGTGGTGGATTTGCAATCCTAGGTTCCCTTAAACATTATTTAAAACAACTTTAATTGCTTTCCTAGTTTAGATTTACTTTTATTGTTTTTAGTTTATTATAAATCAAATCAAAATCCGTTTTTCATAATTAACTAAAGTTAGGTTTTAAAATTAAGTCACTGTAGTTAACCAATCCCTGTGGGTTCGACCTTTACTTTCACACTACAAATCTTTTGAAAAGTAAAGAACACTTTTTATATCTTGATTCTGGCGCGATCAATTTTTGGCGCCGTTGCCGGGGATTGCATTACTACCTTTAGTTTTAGAATCTTAGTTTAGTTAATTTGTAAATATTAGATTAGGTTTTCTTTTCTTATTTTTTGTCTTATTTTGAGTTTCTAACTTTTCTTTTTATTTTGTAGTTTCTCGAGTCATCAAATTCTAACGTTTCCGGGAGGATTAGCTTAGCGCATCAAAGGAGCTTACGCAAATAAAAATATAAATAAAATAAAATAAATTGCTTCTTGTGAAACTCGCTTTAAACCACTGTAAGTCAGGGCGCTGTGACGCACTATTTGCATTAGTTTAGGGTTAATTGCACTGCATTAGCTAGGAAACCCGGGGCACTGGGCTTGATGCGGTCATTGCATTACATGATAATATTCATGCATCACAGTAGTTGAGTGCTTGTTATTTTAGTTGCGTGATTGCTATTTGTTTTTTTTAGTTGAGTCAGTTTTTGTTTTTAGTTTACCTTCTTTTAGCTTATGTTAGGTACACGTTCAAATAAACCGGAATTAAAACCTTTTGACTCTGAACTTGAACGTACATTAAGACTTAACAAGTCTTCAAACTTAACTTCTAGAACAAGGTTTTTAATAGACGACGATTTGACACCGAAACCAACGTCTTTATTTGAGTCCGAAATACGTAGTACTCTTACAAGACTAAAGAAACCACGCTTTAATAACATAGAACCAATTAAAATGGCAGACATTGGAAATAATAACGAAAACAACCAAAATAACAACGGAGCTAATATGAATAATCTTAATATACCGCCACCTCCTCCACTTATAAACTATTTTATTCCTACGACGTACACGCCACAAGCTGGTATCGAATTACCGGAGGCGACAGCATCTCACTTTGAGATAAAGTCGTCTACCATCTCGCTACTTCCATCATTCCATGACCGTCTAAATGAAGACCCTTACCAACACTTAGGGGATTTTCAGGGTATATGCTTTACTTTGAAAATACAAAACCTAAATAATGATGAATTAAAATTGCGGCTCTTCCCATTCTCCTTAAGAGACAAAGCGAAGTATTGGCTTCAATCACTTGAGCCAAACACAATAAAAACATGGGAAGCCTTACACACCGCCTTTTTACAAAAGTTTTTCCCTATTATGCGTAAAAATAAGATAAGAAAAGATATAACTAATTTTGTGATGCAAGATGGGGAGACTCTTTATGACACTTGGGAACAATTTAAAGAATTGTTACGCTCATGCCCACACCATCAGGTTCCTAAGTGGCAATTGGTTCAAGTCTTCTACGAGGGGCTTATTCCCTCTGTTAGGAATACCGTCGATGCCGTTTGTGCGGGTACCTTCTTACACAAAAGCGCCGACGAGGCTTGGAAAATTTTTGAAATTTTGAGCGAGAATTCGATGCACCAAGCGGTGTCTGTCCGTTCTGAGGGATACCTTCAACCTAAGCGAGAGGTGACAGTTGAGTCAAGTCAGTCAATGCAAATACAAGAATTAAATAGAAAACTTGACCGACTGATGCAAATGAACAAAACGTCTAATCCACACTCTTCAGAAGTATGTGCATTATGTTCTGAACCGTCCCATAATATCTTTGCATGTCCTTCTGCATCCCGATATCCGAAATTTGTGGAGCAACACGTAAATGCTATGCAACAATTCCCACAAAATAATTATACTCCTAGGTCGAACAATTTTCCTAATACTTATCGACTCCAATATCAACAAAATCAATACCAACACCCACCTCCTAACCCTAATCCTCCACGGACTAACGCTTTTGAGGAAACGGTGTTAGCATCTCTTAAAAATATTGAAACTCAAGTCCACGCACAAGCACAAATAGTGCACTCTCATACACAATCCATTACGAAGCTTGAGTCTCAAATGGGACAAATAGCGAATACAATGAGTCGTAGAAACGAGGGTAAGTTGCCGAGCCAAACTATTCAAAACCCTAAGGGACAATATGAGATTAAGGGGTCGAGTGAACAATTAAACGCCGTATCGACTAGGACGACTATTCGGGAAGAGGAAGCTGTTGAACTTCCGAATGAGAATGTGAAAGATATGAATACTAACTCGAATAAGATGGGTGAGGACGTGGATAAAAATAAAAAAGATAAAGAACCGGTCCCAACGAACTATATTCCGAGAATTCCATATCCACCAAATGTTGAGGGACCGTCACATTTGCCCAAGAAAGGGTCAAAAATGGACGATATACTCGAGGTGTTTAAACAAGTTAAAACCAATATTCCTTTCCTCGATTCTATTAAACAAATTCCCGCTTATGCTAAATGTTTAAAAGACCTTTGTACTCAAAAGCGCAAAATACGTAGTCATACTCCTAAAAAGGTCTTTCTCACAGAAAAAGTAAGCTCTATATTCCAACACACTCCTCCGAAGTATAAGGATCCTGGTACGCCTACGATTTCATGTGTCATAGGTGACACTATCATTCATCGGGCTCTCCTTGACTTAGGAGCTAGTGTTAATCTCATACCTTATCACGTCTATAAACAATTAGGTCTAGGTGAACTGAAACCTACGGCCGCTACAATACAATTAGCGGATCGTTCTATTAAAATACCTAGAGGAATCGTCGAGGACGTCTTAGTTAAAGTTGATAAATGCTATTATCCTGTCGACTTCATGGTCCTTGACACTGAACCCGTGCTAGATGCTAGGAAACACACTCCTGTCATTCTAGGCCGTCCATTCATAGCAACCGCTAACGCACGTGTTAACTGCCGGACGGGGGTAATGAAAGTGTCGTTTGGGAACATGAACTTAAAATTAAACGTTTTTAATACTATGGATCAACCTCCTAAAGACGACGATTACCTATGTGAGGCGGAAGGTGAGGTAAGACGGAATATTGAGCCTAAGAAAGCAATAAATGTGAGTAACGACAAAGATATAGCGGATGATGAGTGGATGAACCCTAATACCTCGGACCCTAATGCTGAATCTACTCGAAAGGTTAAAAATCGATTTGAACATACTGACAAACCGTCAATCGAATTAATTCAAAGCGACGTGATTTCTGCTTACCACCGAGCTCTACCTGATATTCTTAGGGGTACAAAGTCTGATTTTCAACCTCCGTGAGTCTTGAGCTAGAACAGTCTAGCTGAAGACGTAAAAGTTAGCGCTTCTTGGGAGGCAACCCAAGCTTTATTTCGTTCGTTTTTCTTATTTTTTGTCGTTTTTGAGTCTGTTTGAGTCTGTTTTGGACATTCTGGATAGGTTTGGGGGTTGGAATTAATTTATTTTAATATTATATACATAATTTTAGCCAAAAAAAATGGGAAAAACACTTCTCGCGCGCGCGAGACGTCGCTCGCGCGGCCCGCTGGCGCGAGAATGTGCCTTAGTGAAATTTTTGTTTTCTTTTTGATTTGAGCCCTCATGTTTTTCTCGTGCCTGGTTTTTCGGGCGCGAGGTGGTTCGCTGGCGCGACTTTCAGAAAAAAAAAAAAAAAAAAAAAAAAAAAAAAAAATTGGGAATTCGCGCGCGCGACGGCCGCTTGCGCGATTCCCCCCTTTCTTGTTTTTTCCCTTTTGTTTTCTATATCCTTCCCCCTACCTATTTTATTTGTGTTTCTTTTCTGTTTTTGTTTATTTGGTTCAGTTTAGTTCGTGTTCGTTGTTTTCCTTGTTACATTTATACTTTTTCGTTTTATTTCTTTTCCATTTGCTCGTTTAGTTTAGTTTAGCTTAGTTTTTAGATTTACATTCCATATTTAGGTTTCATTTACTTTTAATATTCTTTGTTTAGTTTCTTTTCTCTAGTATTAACAGGTACATTTGAACTTTATCGCTATATTCTTATACCTTCACCTGTTTGTCCTTGCCGAGATCGAGGTACTATCGTTCCTTCATTACGTACTTTCCGTTCTTTCATTTTATTGTTTCATTAGGGACAATGAAAGGTTTAGGTTTGGGGGTATGCATACATGCACATTATTTTATGCGAAATTTTAAAAAAAATTTCAATAAGTGTATTTAAATAAACGATGTTACGGACGTTTTTGCAATTTTAAGTCGATACTTCTTGTTAAATAACTTTGATTGTTATAGAATGATAAACAAGGAAAGATGTGATTAAACATTTGCTGAAGTCATGATGTAATGTTTTAAGTTATGTATTGTTCGAATCGTAGTTTTATATCATAAATTTGCACACAAAGTTATGCACTGCACGTAGTCGTTTGAATACATGTTTGATGTGAACTATAATATGATTCGGATTTCTAGATAACACATGGTGGAGACTAGACCCAGTAAGCTTTTGAGCCTATCTTTTCTTTTTAGAGGGTTATAAATACATTGTGTTTGTCGAAGTTCATTAAATTAGCGCATCTACTTGTTGTTTAGTCTCATTATTCTTGTTTTGGTTGATAATCAAGTTAAAATATTTGTTACCTTGCTAAGTAGTCTTCCATTGTAAACATTGAAGAACCGTATTACCCTAGGAAATAATTTTAGGCCTTCTTTGTTTACTGCCGGCCGATAAATGATAAAATTTCCTTAGTTCGCCCCGTTGAGCCATTAAAGTACCTCTGTTTCTTTGTTCACCATTATCCTCTTTAAAAGCTCCAACTTGATCAACTTGGAGTATACCACTGGAAGAGTGATCAACTTTTAGTAGTATTAAGGCGATGTGTTGATTGAGAAGAAGAAATATAAGATGTGTTTGGGGTAGTTGTTTGGTATTCAATGCATAATCATTTGAGAAGCAAGAAAAGAAAAAGGAAAAGAAAACAAAGTAAAAAAGAAGAAGGTAGATAAAAAAAATGAATGAAAAGGAATGAAGAGAAAGAAAAGATGAAAGTTTGTAGAAGAAGAATGAAAGAAATCGAACATGCCTTACAATGTCATTCTGAGATTACCTATCTAGTATATCCTTTTTCATTACCTGAGCCGCAATACAACCTTTGAAAAGTCCTAGTTGATCCTAGAAAATATGGTTTAGATATGTAAATGATGGGAGGGGATTAAAACATGGTAATGATTAATTTTTTTTGATTATTGGCATCTTATCCATGAGACTACTGTTCTTTCGTGTCATGCGTCTTTTCTAAGTCATATGTGAGCGTTATCGTTGTGAAAACATATTTCCTTTACTCACATATACTAGATAAATTACACCTGCTTCTGAGTGTTTCATTTGAGAGTATAATTCATTGTGAGATTCGTAGTCGAAGCATAGTTGGATGGTTATCCGAGTTATATTCCATGTTCATGACATACGCGTGTTCATTTGACTACCACAACACACACGTGCAATCTTATGAGGAACTCTATTGATTCGTACATTGCATGCACTTGATTGTTTCTCAGGATATAGGTGAACGTTTGATTCTGTTTCTTCTTGTTTGTTATTCGATTTTGAATAGTTGTTTATAATAAGGAGTATTGTTTATTAGTTTTTCGTTTTAATAAATTTTTTTAAATTTACAAGTTAATAAAAATGGTTGTGGGTAACTTGTTGATGAGAACCCTCACGAGACTTCACTCGTCCGACTAGGGACACCTAGAGGTTTAAAAGGCTTGTTGCATATGCTAAATACAATCGCAATCCATGCGAAAATGGAATAGATTTTTATTAGTAGTTTTTATTTTAAGTTTTGCTCGAGGACTAGCAAAATGTAGGTTTGGGGGTGTGATCGGGAGAGAACAAATCCTATTTATACGCCTTAACGAGCATCTGTTAGTTCCTTTTTATCCTGTTTTTGTATATTTTTACTTCGTTTTCTAGTTTTTGACAGGATTTGGAACAAATCACTTCAACCAGGCTAAATAGGATGAAAAAGCACAAAGAAAGAAGCTGAAAAAGCCAAGTCGCGCGCGCGAGAAACCGAGAATCGCTCGCGCGATCCGCGCGCGCGAAGTCCTAAATGTCGCGCTCGCGCGGTCCGCTCGCGCGATCCGTACAGAAATCAAAGTTGCGTATTTCAGTATACTGAAGACTCCTGTGCAAACGAAACTGCTGAACGACGTCTAGACTGTAAATTACATCAGTTTCAGTCCGTTTCGGATTAGGAAGGCTTCCAAAGCTTGTGTAAACTCTATATATATCCTAAATTACTTCAATTTGGGGGTTGGCAATTATTATACACACATTCTACAACCATACTTCCAGCCATTGAAGGGAAGGAAGCAAGGAGAAGAAGAAGAAGACCAAGGGTTTCCATGGCCTCCTCCATCAACTACTTGCCATCCATCACTTCCATGGACGGCTAGATCATAGATCTAGGGTTTCAATGAAGCCCTAAACGAGTAATAGGGTTTTATTTATGTTTTTATTTTAAGTTTATTATGTATGGATGACAGTCACATGTTTAGAGGATTTTTATAAATAAATCGTACTTCTAGTGATTAAATCATTACTTTCAGAATTTATTCTTGTCTTAGATCTATTTTGACTGTGATGTGCTCAACGATCTATGCTTGCTGTGCTTGTTTAGATTGTTTACATGTGATGGTGCTTTATTGATTTGTGCTATCAAGTATCCGAATAGTCCATGCCTAGGTTAGACGGATTAGATCACAACCCTAGTTTAGTGTGGGATAATTCGTGCTAACCGAAGATGGATTATGTTGGTGCTTGAACCATGATTATCTTCTTGTCGGAGGAATTGGGCTTGTAGCTACAATTCCCCATTATCATCCAACGTAATAAGCTAAAGTAATTCATAAATATTCCTATTATGAAGCTAGTGGTAGATTTGCAATCCTAGGTTCCCTTAAACATTATTTAAAACAACTTTAATTGCTTTCCTAGTTTAGATTTACTTTTATTGTTTTTAGTTTAATTATAAATCAAATCAAAATCCGTTTTTCATAATTAACTAAAGTTAGGTTTTAAAATTAAGTCGCTGTAGTTAACCAATCCCTGTGGGTTCGACCTTTGCTTTCACACTACAAATCTTTTGAAAAGTAAAGAACACTTTTTATATCTTGATTCTGACGCGATCAGGGTCCTTTTTGCTCCTCTATCGTGGGCCAACCTAAGAGATTTTAGTCACCTCTATCGTTGGTTTGGACCTAAGTGGAGTTAATGCCTCTGAGTACTGTAGGTGCTCGGGTTGTCCAAGATTTTGACCTGATTATCCGCAAGGCCCGTAGATACCCGATGTGATTGCCTGTTTAGTTCACTGCGCCGTCTTGCCCCCCAAGCTTTCGCTAAGACGAGGGTCTTACAGAGGCTATGACTGTAGGTAACCGACCTGGAACATGGTGGTTGCAGGGTCTTTTGAAGCTTGCCATCATCAGCCACCTAGGGGGTTTGCCCCCATCATCGGTTGGACCTAAGCAAAGCTTGTGTCTCGGGGTTAGGCTCGAGGTCTTTGTATGCCTCGGGGTTAGGCCCGAGGTCTTTGTGCGCCTCGGGGTTAGGCCTGAGGTCTTTGTATGTCTCGGGGTTAGGCCCGAGGTCTTTGCAAGGGCTCTCTGACAATCGACGGAGCCTCATGTGGTGATCAGACAAGTACCACTATAATCGGGCTCATCTAGACCGATGGAGACAAGGGGTCGAATTAGGATCGTAGGGCTCTTGGTTTCTCTGTGCTGGAGACAAAGTTGGAACTGCTTGATCCTGACCGATGTGAACTGGAGGTCAGGTTAGGGCTGCCGGACTCAGACCGCTATGAATTGGAAGAACTGTCAGAACTCCCGGGCTGATCTCGCTTTCGCTTACTTCTAGAAGACTCGTTGCTTGCTTGCCCGGGGTATTTGATCTTTAGAAATTCTTCAGTGTCAATGTATTTTTCAACCCTTTCTGTGAGTTCAACCAAGGTTACCGGTCGGTTTCTATGAAACGACGTGGTGCACTTGGTGTGTTGAACTCCTGAGAAGAAGGCTATAATAGCGGTGGTTTCATCAAGATCATGGATGCCGAGCTTCTCTTGATTAAACCAGTCGGTAAATTCCTTGAGGGTCTCATTATCCCTTTGTATGACTGTCAGTAGCTGCATGTCAGGCTTTGGCCGTTCATACATACTGATGAACTGGTTGATGAACTGCTTGCTGAGTTGATTGAAATTGCGGACCGAACGGGGTTTCAAGGAGTAGAACCATTGGACGGCGGGGCCTTTTAAAGTGCGGGGGAAGGCTAGGCAATGTAGTTCATCGGAGTTGGTGGCTAGGGACATTTGAGCTTTGTAGGTTCGGACGTGATCGACTAGGCTTTCCGAGCCGTTAAAGGGATCTAGACGAGGCTGCTTAAATTTGCACGGGATGGAAAATCTCGTGATCTGGATGGAGAACGGTGACTCTGTCTCGGTATTGGCCTGATTCTGAGCGCGATTTTGACCAAGCTTTTTGGCCACTCCGTTAATCTGCTTCTGCAAGTCCTTGATTCGGGCTTCCACTTCTTCCCGATTGGTATTTGAGGGGTTAGTTGGGTCCTTGATTCGGGCTTCCACTCCTTCCCGACAAGTATCCGAGGGGTTGGTCGGGTCGGTGGAAGAGGCTTCTTCTTCATGACAGTATGCTGTCCTCTGGGATCGGGCTTGGCTATGACTCCGGTTCATCACGTGCCTAAGGACAACTTGGCTCTTGACCGAGTGACCCTGGACTGATTCCTGGGCCATATGCTCCTGCCTTTCCTCTCGAGCAGTACGCCTACTGTTGATGTCTCTAGCATCCTCAACGCGGGACGGGTTGGCTCGGGCACGTTGTCTGGTCAAGATCGGTTCCCGACCGTACGCAGCGTTCCCGAGTCATTTCCCGGTCACTGGAGGACTGCTTTGTTGGGCCAGCAGGGCTTCGATCTGTTGTTGGATTTGACGCTAGCTCTCTAAGAGTTAGGCGAGGGTCACGGTGATCTGCTCAGATGTCATGACTGCCGTAGCCGGCGCCGGGGCCGGCGAAACACCCCGGTTGGCTTGCTGTGCAGTCTTCTCACCCTTCTTCGGAGACATGACTATCAGTCAAGAGATTTGTTGATGAGGAACTTGTCGTTTCCCACAGACGACACCAAGCTGATGATGCTAAAAATTAGTAAGAGTAAATTAGAGCAATTTAAGGAGAGAGAGAGATTGTTTTTTTTTTGTTGTTGTTGTGGTTCGACCCTGTTAATGAAGGTACTTACGTCCACGTGTGTGTCTGAGCACGTTCACTATACTGTAAAAGAGTCGGGGGCCTGTGGTGAACCAACAAGTCTGGAGCTACCGTAGGCCGGCCGGGCATGTAGATGAATGCTATAGGGGTGCTGTGTAGACTGAAAAGTCGGTCCCTTCAATGGGGGGTGAGAGGTCTCTTTTATAGATGTAAGAGACCTACTCGTACATGAATAAGGAAACATAATCCAATTGAACTTGGTTAGCATTAATTGTGGGGGTTTCCTAATTGGATTAGGAAATAGTTTGCACTTTTCATTAGTCTTCTAGGTTGAGTAGAAAACTGCCCGAAATGCTCGGGATCATGCCTGTGGGCCCAGATGAGCTGTTCCCGCGGTAGGATGTGCCTGTGCGGTCTTCCCGACCTATTGGCCGGGTCGTGGATGAACTGCTCGGGAGGCATCAGGTGGACCAAACCGCTCAAGATAATATTTGTCAGTAATTGCAGAATAGAACTGCTCAGACATGGGCTGATTTTGGATGTATCAGCAATCATTAGACTCCATTTTCTTTTAATTTTCTCGGAAAAGAAACAACATAGAATTATTGCGAAAGACATCTGATGAGAAGTTTATGAGAAACAAATTAAAAGTCATTGCAAGTGGGGCTTAGTTTAACTAATTCAGAAAGCAACACATTATTATAATGTTTATCATAATTATGACTAGCTAGGTCAAGGCAAGTAACGTAGACGACGGATTGGGGAGATCTTACTTGTTATTTTTGCTAATTGAAGTGGGAACACTACCCCCTCCATGTCTATTAGGGTTTGTCTCTTTCTTAACTACATTGCACCATTCCTTAAGATCACAGCTAATCTCTTTGGACTGGATAAAACTCAGGACAATTTGTGCAAAACTCAAAAACAATGTGTCTATCTCTTTTGTGATATTAGTGGACCCGACAATAATACAGAAAAGATTGTACACAAGTTGTATCCATAGAATTGTCCCTTTGGACATGACCAAACTGTACGTATTGACTTAATTATTACTAATGTATCAATTTATAAAATTAAAAAGACTCCTTTGATGCCCATTTGGCAATCAACATATAGAGATTATAATTAATTTTTGAAAATTTGAGTCTGCTTAACACAAATTTTTTTCAGTAAATTTTTTTTTTTCCCTCAAAAGTCAAATCTACTTTATATCGAAAAAAATGATTAGCTCAAAAGCTGCAAATTGCTCTTTGTTGAACAGCTGTCCCAAACTTTATAAAAGTTCTCAATAAAATTGCCATTTTACAAAATCTTCAAACTCTACACAACTTTTTGAACAATTTCAATAGGGGAAAAAAAATCTATATTTTTGTTACAAGAATCTGTGTCAAATTGACGTAGAACAAGTTCAACCAGCAATTTGTGCAAAAAAAAATCCTCAACATAAATCAAGTTAGAAATTTCACCTTCGATCCGAAATAGTGTGGGGATCGAGCAAATTTAAGCTTAACTCCAACTCTTGGTCAAATTATCCCATTTAAATTTGAAAAATGTGATTATGCTAATTTTGAAAACTTATAATGAACTTGCTAATTATAACTTTTAATTTCGTTTGAGTTGTGGTGTGTCTTAGAATTCTCCAAAGCTTATCTTGTTTCCAAACTCAAATTTGTCCATTTTGGTAATTTCTGAATTTCTAATTTTGTTTGAAAATTTTAAATACGCAACAATTTTTTTCTTTACACCCACATCTTAAATTGAAGAGCAGTGCATGAAGTATCGTATATTATACATGTGGATGTAGAGAGAAAAATATACATGTGCTGAATTTCAAATCAATAATTTTCATTTCTTAGTATGCAAATTAATGTTTCTCTCTCTATTATTTGATTATAATTTATACAGGAATGGCATCGTTTATCATTTTTTTTTTGGTTTGTGTCTCAGACATTTAATCGTCTCTGTGAGATGTGAGATTAACGGGGTTAGTATCCTAGAAGTTAATAACACGCACACGCAGGGGGGGGGGGGGGGGGGGGGGGGGGGGGGGGGGGGGACATACCCCACTTTAAAGCAATTGGCTCCCTTTAAAGCAATTGGCTCCCTTGATCACCTCCTATTATAGAAGCTCGAACCCACAACCTCCATTATTTTATCGTCAAGTATAGTCATTTCAACATATAATTGACGCTTTCATTTCCGCTTCACATTTTGTGTTGCGTTACGTATATACTCAAAAATAAAAGTCTTATTTTATATTCTCTAATTACTTGGGTAGTAGTACACCAGCGGGCTATAACTTAATTGACATAGTCTCTTTTTTCGCTAAGAGGGAAAGGGTTTGAATCCTCATAGGGGATGTTAATTACTTGCCCCCAGTTATTCTGCAGTCGGAATGAGTAGCCCTTGTTGGACTTCGTTGTGGGTCAATATGAAGATTTGGGGTTGGGTTGAAATTAGGGTGTATATGCGTGTGTGTGGGATGTGTATGTGTATCCAGTTTGGATCCAAATAAGTATATATAAAAAAAATACTTTGATAGTATTAAGACGCTACAGTTCTCATTCAATGTACCTAGACCATAAACCGTTTTGTAAGAAAAACAATTGAATGGACTAAATTAGCCAAAACTATTAACCTATTCCGAGGGGCGGATCACGGATGTAATGAGTCCCAAAATGCACAAAATACCTTAAAAGAATATCTATAGTTTTACATTCAAGTATCACCTAAAATTTAGAAACTCCCTATTTTTTTTAGTTTTTGAGTAATGAAAAATTCTACAATATATCCAAATATGATACATTTAATTTATTGGCCTCAATTTGAAGTAATAATGTGTCAATTTATTGTACATTTAGTGCCAATCAGTATTAACTTTTCTTAAGTGCCATTTGATGATAAAAATGTGGTATCTGGTAGTAATTTTTAGGTATTATTCGTTATGTTAGTTACAACTTTATATTGGGTAATAGCAGGTCTTAAAGTGATGTAACTTTGCTGTATGTATCATATAATGTGGGAAGAATTTTTGAACTTTTAGATTATGGGTAAATCACACAAACCTCCCCTGAGGTTTGCCTTAATTACACGGACCTCCCCTCTTGTTTCAAAAATTACACAGACCTCCCTCGAGGTTTGAATTAGGTAACAAAACGCCCCCTCCCCTAATGGTCCATTAGTTTTTTTTGCATTAGCTTCCCCTGAAAATTACAATTAGCCCCCCTAATATTATAAAATTGTCATACTAAAGCCCCCTTTCTCTTATATTTTTGTGCTAATTATAAAATCTTTCCTCCCTCCTATATTTTTGGGTTAATTTTTTTAGCATTAATTTATATCTACACAAAATATACACAAAACATATATAAATAGGTCCAATTTTTTTTTCTCCCGAACAAACCTCTATCAAGCCCCCCTGTATTAATTTTCTAGATCCGCCCCTGTCCCTATGCTTCAAAAGTGGACACTTAACCCCCTGTGATTGTAGACTAAAATAGAATTGTTATGATTTCACTCAAAGAGCGTTAACCCCAAAATTAACTTCACAAAATGGGTTAAGTGTTTATATTTTTAACCAATTTTAGAATTTTTGTCAGTTTTGAGTGAAATCATAACAATTCCATTTTAGTCCACAATCACAGGGGTTAAGTGTCCACTTTTGAAGCATAGGGACAGGGGCGGATCTAGAAAATTAATACATGGGGGGCTTGATAGAGGTTTGTTTGGGGAAAAAAAATTTTGGACCTATTTATATGTATTTTGTGTAGATGATATAAATTAATGCTAAAAAAATTAACCCAAAAACATAGGAGGGAGGAGGGATTTTATAATTATAACAAAAATATAAGAGAAAGGGGGCTTAGTATGACAATTTTATAATATTAGGGGGGCTAATTGTAATTTTCAGGGGAGGCTAATGTAAAAAAAACTAATGGGCCATTAGGAGAGGGGGCGTTTTGTTACCTAATTCAAACTTCGAGGGAGGTTTGTGTAATTTTTGAAACAAGAGGGGAGGTCCGTGTAATTAAGGCAAACCTCAGGGGAGGTTTGTGTAATTTACCCTTAGATTATTTATAGCATTATCACACCCCCCCCGGCACCCGGTCTCTAACTCCGTACACTTAACTACCCCAAACTTGAAATTTCTACATTCGCCCTTGCCTATTCCGTTAGTTTATTTAAGAAGTGGCCAAGTTAGTTTCAGACAAACGAGTTTATTTTAAAGAAAATACTTTTGTTCACCCAAAAAAATGGTTCACTAAAGCTCACCCAAGCATCTCATTGGTCAATGTAGTGGGTCCCAAGATTAAACATATCTTGGGTCCCACTGTATTAGCCAATGGAATACTTGGGTGAGCATTGGTGAATGTTTAATCTTGAATCCCACTGCATTGGCCAATGGGATCCTTGGGTGAGCATTAGTGAACCATTTTTTGGGTGAGCAAAAATGCTCTCTATTTTAAAGGAAAAATTGGGTTAAGGTTCTTGAGATTGGATCAATAAAGTAATGGACAACTATTTTTCTCTTTTTAGCTAAAGTCCCTCATTTTTTATTTTTTATTTTTGTAGACAATATTACTCCATCATTGTACGTCACGCTGATGTCAACATTAAATATTTTTTTTAATTATTTAAAAATAAATAAATTTTTTGCCGTCAACTGTTAGAGACATTTTAATTCGGAGACATTTTGTCCTGAAATGTATCTGAAAACTGTTAGAGCATTTCAAAAGTTGACTTTAGGAGAGGTTTTTTAACAAAAAATTTAAAATTTAAAAAAAAAAACAAAAAATGATCACTGACATTAGCGCAGCAGATACAATGTGTTTTTTTGTCCAAAAAACCATTGAGAACATCTACTATATATATATATATATATATGAAAATAAAAGCTTTTACTTTTGCCACCTAAGCACCTATGTGTAATTTTCTCTAATTTGCCTTCTTTTTTTTTTCTTTTTTTTTTTTAAAATTTCACCCAATATTTGAATTTTAATGTATAATAATTAATATTAATGAATTCTAATTCTTAGTAATTAATTATCACATTCTCTCTTGGCCAATCATACTTCTCATTTATTGGGGAGAAACTTCACATCTCTAACTTCTCTCCCTTTTTCATTATATTTAGGAACATATAACACATTTAAAATATGCAAACCAAGTTGCTAAAAATCCCCTATATTAAAATTTAACTTTTTTGGATATGTTGGATACTTATAGGTAGTTTTTAAGTTTTTTTTTTATACATTTGTTTGATTCCTCAAATTTAGTTCAATTTTTAAAAGGTATAATGCTTAGATTTATGTATGCATATGTGTATAACTGTATATTGGATGTATAGATAAGATCGGTCACAACATTATTTATAAGAATGTCATAACAAATTTTTATTTGTGACTTTTGAATATTGGGGGTGCAATTTTTGTGGTTGTTAAAACCCATTAAAATATGAATTATGCTTTTCAAATTTGAAATAAATAACACATTTCCTCTTTTCAAATTTCAAATAGATTTTACATTGATTCAAGCTTTATCTCCCTATATAAATCATACAAAAATAAATTATTTTCTACACAAGTATAATTATCTTTCTTTTTGGCATTGAAATTTGACTTTAGTTTTTAGTTTTCTTTGAAGGAGTTATGAAGATCAATTTGAAGAAGATTAGAAGAGCAAGTGAAGATTATTTCTCAAGAAGGGTTAGTTGTTGTTGTTATTATTGTTATTATTATTATTATTATTTTGTTGCAAGAAATATTTGTAAAATTTAATCTAAATTAAATGGGACTTTTCTACCTGAAGAATTGAATTTAGTATTAGAATTTTATGGAGAAAAAGAGAATACGTTATTCTAAATTCGAATCAAATCACTTTGGTTGATAAAGAACTTTTCTCAAAGAGATCTACAAATTTTTTTTTATAGATAAGATTCCACTCATCTAATAATATTGAACTCACAGAATTGATTAGAATTGAGCATTAGATTTTTATGGAGAAAAAGGGAATACGTTATTCTAAATTAATAAAACTTATTAAATATGCATGATACTTTTCAAATTTAAAATAAATAACACATTTCTTCTTTTTAAATTTCAAGTAGATTTTACATTGATTCAAGCTTTATCTCTCTATGTAAATCATACAAAAATAAATTATTTTCTACACAAATATTACTATCTTTCTTTTTGGCTTTGAAATTTGACTTTAGTTTGAAGATCAATTTGAAGAGCAAATGAAAATTATTTCTCAAGAAGGGTTAGGTGGTGGTGTTGTTGTTGTTGTTGTTGTTGTTGTTGTTGTTGTTGTTGTTGTTGTTATTATTATTATTATTATTATTATTATTATTTGTATGTGTTGCATGGATTTGTAAAATTTAATCTAAATTAAATGTGGCTTTTCTACCTAAAGAGTTGAATTTAGCATTAGAATTTTATAGAGAAAAAGGGAATACATTATTCTAAATTCGAATCAAACCAAGTTGGTTGATAAAGAACTTTTCTCTAAGAGATTTACAAAATTATTTATAGATAAGATTTCATTCATCTAATAATATTGAACTCACAGAATTGAGTTGAATTTAGCATTCGAATTTTATGGAGAAAAAGGGGAATACATTATTCTAAATTCAAATCAAACCAATTTCGTTGATAAAGAACTTTTCTCTAAGAGATTTACAAATTTTTTTATAGATAATATTCCACTCATCTAATAATATTGAACTCACAGAATTAAGTTTATATTATATGTGAATGTGAAAGATAAGTCTAATTGGTATGTTTGTTTGCTACAAAAAATAAACTCTATGTCAACTGAAAAATCATAATATTCTCTTCCAATTTATAGTTGCTTCATAAACCAAAGAGAACAATGTACCATTACTCTTCTTTTTGTCCCCAATTTTGAGTAAATATCGTCTACTATTTTCACTTCTTTTTTTTTTTTTTTCTCTCTAACTCTACTATTTTTGGTCAACGGAGGATGTTGCACAACAGAAGTATTTGTTGTACAAATATAATTAATGATAGTTATAGGATGCAGTCTCATTAGTATAAGTGTTTTTTTTTTTTTTTTGTAAGATTAGAAAATTGATCAAATTTGAATGTTTTGTTTAACTACACATGATTCCACATTTTTTGGCAGTTTCACTTTCATGTAGTTGTATCAGCAAAAATATTTAATCTGAAGAAGTTAAAGATTTGAAATTTCGAATCTTGCAAGCTTTACTTCATGCAAAAATATCCAGTCTGAAGAAATTAAAGGTTTGCTGAATTCAAATATATATATATATATGAAAATAACAATCCTAATATAAAAATTTATACCATTTACCTTTATGTTTTATGGGAAATTTTTTATAGACTCTTGAATTTTTAATGTTTTCTTGGTTTTTAGATTATGTTTAAACAAGTACTGCGAATAAGTTAGCTACGATTTATTTTTGCAATCAAAGTTTGACAAATAGAGTTGTAATTTATTTTTACCATAAGCATGCATCATTCATTGTACAACGGTGATTGATTCCTTTGTCATTTTAAAAGCTGAGGTTGTGCTATAACTTTAAGTTTGACAACACAATAATGACCCCGTTTGTTGCAGCTTAACTGCATAGATTATAGCTTTTAGAACTCAAAATAAGTTGTGAACCTGTTTAGAGCAACTTTTCAAAAACAGTGATTATGTAGTTGTGGTGTTTGGTAACATAAACTGCCAAATAACTTATTTGTTGTGTAATTGTCCAAAACGCCCTTAAAAGCTTTCTAAATATTATTTAAGAACTAATCATTGAAAATGTATGAATTTTAAGTTACACATCTCAACTAATTAGTTTTTTTAATATTATTTTTGTACGTGAGAATGAAGATAAAAAATGATAGAATTTTTGGACAAGTGAAGGGTTTAATTTGGTTGGGGGTAATTTATGCTAGTAGAAAAAAGAAAAAAGGACAAGGTTGTCCAATAAAATGTTCATTAAATCGCAAATAAGCTATAAGCTAGAAAGGCACCTCCAACCCAACTTCTAAGAAGTTAGCTTTTGGGCTTTAAATAAGTTTAAAAAATCTATAAATTCTGAAGCTACAAGCTACACTAAACACTCCATTTAAGCATCTTATAAGCTATAAGCTCCAATTTGTAGCTTATAAGCTGTAACAAACGGGATCAATATAGCTTCTGATTCAATGGCCAACTCATTCTTTTGAATATTTTATATTGAGTTATACTATAACAAAATGTTAATATGTTCAAATCAATTAGATCATTATTTACATATATTAATAGATATGCAACTTCCTCATTATTTACATATATTAATAGATATGCAACTTCCACTCCAAAAAAAAAAAAAGATGCAACTTCGTATTTTTCTATGTTTTTTTTTTATCATTGTACTACATCACTTTTTTTAAAAAACTATATACAATATAATATAATTTTGTTAAATGCACATCCCGTGCATTTGCACGGGCATATACCTTGTTAGAAAGTGTTGAAAAAACTTTGTAAAACTAATTAGTTAAACATTATTGGGGAGGAACCTTTAACCAAGTGCCCCTATTTTAAATGCTAAAACAAGCGACTGATTGCGGGCATAAGATTCTGGGACACCTATCCTTGATCTCCTCTTTCGCTATATTTCTAATGCCACTTGCAAATTAACAAGATAGTCCCCGTTTGGATGGCAAGAGGAGATTGGACAATTAGTCCTTTTCAAAAGATAGTCTTAGAACTAATAAAATCACCTCTCCTATGGTAGTTAGTCCCCCATATCGTGGACTATTATTTTAAAATAGACAAATAGTCATGCACTCCATAGTCACGTCAAACGCCGTACTATTCGATTAAAATGGACAATTAATCCAATCCCCCTCTATCCCTCCCTTAGTCCTATGAAACAAACTTATGCTGGAATGATCGAGTACGTCATGAGAGCATCTCCAATGCAAAAAGCTATTTGTATCTTTCAAACCTATATTTTAACAATGCTACATCAAAAATCTATGATTTGATAATTATGCTCCAATGCAAAAAAAGTCATCCAAAATGTCATTTGTGGCACAAAAACTATTAATCTAATACATTAGGTAGTGTGTTTTGTACACTAGTTTTGCCACAACTAATAAAAAATACTATTTTTTTTATACAAAAGCAAATGATGTTGTACATTGGATTATTGTTGTGCACTAAGAACGAAAAACAAGAAAAAAGGACTGATACGCCCAGAAATATTCTGCTACAAGTCAAACCTCAACGTCAGCAGCTAAGCACTCGGATTATCCGGCAAGGGAGCCTATGGCCCACTGATCCCGGGATCTTTCGAGTGTTACCGCTCGGGATGCTCGTACAGCCCGGGAATGCGGCTCAGCAGCTCTCCACAAGGTGCAGATTGACAGCCAAGCTGCTCAGCAGTTTCCTAATTCGGTCAGAAGACTAATGGAAGGTGTAAATAGTTTCCTAAGCCATTTAGGAAACCTCCCATGATTGGTGCTCATCAACTTGTAATTAGATTAGGCTTCCTTATCTAATCAGTTGCCTAATGTGGGTGGTCTCTTGCACCTATAAAAAGGGCCACTCACCTCCATCAAAGGGATCACGTTCTTAACTTAAAGAATAGCATATACATTCATCTCATACGCATACATCCACCCGGTATTACTGGTAGTGCCGCCCCAATTGTTGGCTCACCAGGCCCGTCGGTGATCTACTAGTGAAGCGCATTGACGCACCCGTGGACGTATGTCACCTTATTAACGGGGCCGAACCACATACAATTGATTGTGTCACAACATCTCTCTTCTTAATCCCTTTTACCAATTTTTGGCATCATCAAAGACAATGGTCAAAATTTGGCAAAAGCCAAATCCTTTGCTATATTTGAGAAAGTAAATGACTTTCTCAAATTTTGGCAATACAAATGGCCTTACATTGGAGCACACATTTGTACAACTTTTTCAAATTTTAGCTTTGATAATAGATTTGACTCTAACATTGGAGATGCTATGAACTGTGTATATTTGTTGAATTATGTGCTTAATAGTGACACCAAAACAGCCCCCCAAAAGAATTTAGTATTGTATTGGACATTCCATTATCTGTAGAGAGATAGAGAGGGAGAGCAACAACTTTGTCTTAACTTTTTCTATTGAGTATTTACCTCTCTTAATTTATGATCTAGGTTTTAAGCGGACTTTAAGAAACAGATCTAAAGACGGATTGTGTAAAGAGTGAGAAATTCTCATTCTTTGAAATTTCTTATTTATGAAATTTCTCATTTTTTTGTGAGAAATTCTCACTCTTTATACAGTCCGTCTTTTGGGTCTTTTTTTAAGGTTTAAGATCCAGACTGTTATGATCTAGACTATGTGCATGTTAAAGTTACCGGTTACTCCAAAATCTTAGTGGGATACATGTAAGGTGTTTATTGTTAAGCCTATGAATTTTCAGAGTGGAGTTTGGTGATTCTAATTTCCACCAAATTTTTTGCTATGTTTTAGTACTTATGATTTGAGAGAGTATTTGTTCCTACGGCATCTCTTTTTATGTGCTCGTGATAATTTTTATTTATTTATTTTTTCTTTTTAATATTAGCATCTCAATAGAAAGATATTTAAGAATAAATTTAGTATTCAAAATTCAAGAAATATTGTAGAATTATTCAAGTAGAAAGTGAAATTTATTCAGATGGTTTTATATAGAGTAGAATTCAACAAACAATTAGCTTTGCTAATAAAAATAATAGAATTATTTTGGTCAGATGAAAATGGGTAATGTTAAGGACACAAAAAGGTCGCAAAGAGATGCTCATAAAAGGATGTACGTACCATCTCATGTGGCAGTAGAACCGCCACATCTCTTTGTGACCCTTTTGTATTCCAAGCATTGCCTGATGAAAATATTTGGCCATGGTATGTTATGATACAAATAATAATTTGATTATATTATGAAATTGTTTACACCCAAAAAGCACCAAAGGTTTTTGAGCCCGAGTGGCATGAAATTGGATAGGGGGGAGGCCGGCCCGAGGGTTGCAATAACTTACCGGGCTCGAGAGGACGATGTCACATGATCTCTAAAGATCCATAGCTGTTGGTTAAATATGGTGAAGTCCAGATGGATGAACAGTCTAATCGGTCTATAGCCATGATAGGAGCCCGATTGGAAGGTTGGGCATGAATGAGGACCATCGGGCTTAGGAGTAACATAACCTAATAGAGTGTAAGCCCTATGGTAGATCAAAGTAACATGAAGGCCAATCGGACGCCGTATAATTAAGGATGGTTGTATGAGTCCGATCGGCCATAGGCATTCGTAAAGGGGTCATCGGGCATGAAAGATAGTATTGAAATTGGTTAAGCCCGATTCAGTTGAAGGAAAGTAGTTGACAAGGCCGATGGACTAAAAGGGAAAGGCGGTGCTATTCACAGCTGTCAAGATGACGGCGTCTCAAATTTTGAGGAAGCAAGAGTTTGGTTTGGAATGTATTTAATCACGTCCAGCTGGATTGGAAGGTTGATCCCTAGAATATAGGGATTGGTTCAATCAAGATAGAGATAAGTAAGAGTTAGAGATTAAGAAGGTTACAGCCAATCAGCCACGCAGCTTAGGGCGCAAGTTAAGGAGTTCTTTCCTTATCAGAATTCCTAGAGGCCGCTATAAATATGGAAGCAGGCCAACCAAGTAAAGGCACTTCGCGTCATCTCGAAAAACATCATACACACTGTATTCAAAGCATTCAAAGCGTTCAAACCTTTATGTTTTTCAGCATTCATAGCAAATAGGTCTGCTCCTTTTGTTAATTTCTTTTGGTCTTTTGGACAATCAGTCTGTTTTGGTTTGTTCTTTGGATTTGTTTAATTTTCCAAACACTTAATAAAATCTACGTTTTATTAAATCGTTTGTGATTTGCCTACTTGGTAAAATGCACTGTTTAGCTTGTGCGCTTCAGTACTGCTAAGGAATTTATGGTGAGGGTACTTTCGTACTCACTACACACAATCACTCTGTTTAGAAATCAGATTCATAAAGTGTTGTGTATCACTCACACAAGCAATATAGGAAATTAGTTTGCACACACCGAGCCCGTTTGGCTCTGGCACGCCCGCGCAAATTACAAGCAAACAGAAATATATATCTAAACCTTTAATCCAGGCAATATCAAATACATGATTATGATATAACAACTTATTCGACAATATAATCTCAGCATGTTTCAAACACAGGACAGTGTAGATAGTGTTATCCTGTCCGATAGGATAGTTATCATATCTGATCCTGAATGTCTTATTCTATCCTATCATATCCTATCTGACAGTTTTATATTGGGTCTGTCAAACAAAGCCTTGGAGGATGGACCAAACAATATATATCAAATTTTAATAGTCGATACATACGTTATACATGTATGAACCAGCTTAATGGTAGATTACAAAACCATTAGAGGCAGTATTACATATTACTAAATGTTATTTCTTTTTATTATTGCTATAGATCTACCATGATGGGACAACCTCTAGACTAATACTTATATGTATATATATATACAAAGATTCTCTAAAGAGGGTCACCTCTCTTTATTAAAGAGAGACCCTCTATTTTGGCCGTCGGATTGTGTTTAAAAACTATGAAATGTCAAAACTGCCATTAATGAAAACACGATCCAACGACCAAAATAGTGGTCCTATCTTTAATAAAACGAGGACGCCCTCTTTAGAGCCTGACTGTATATATATATAGTCAGGCTCTAAAGACGGCTCCCTCTCTTTATTAAATAGAGGACCTCTGTTTTGGCCATCAAATTCAAATTTTAAACACGATCAGATAGTCAAAACATAGGCCATGTCTTTATTAAAGAGAGGGCACCCTCTCTGGAGAATATTCGTAAACAGCCAGGGGGTCTACGGGTCCACTTCAAAAAGACTTCCTCCTATAAATGACTGAAGGGGATAAATCCCCCAAACGATTCCCCACAAGGGGAATCGAATCCCACCCCTTCCACATGAGGAAGAGGGGAGGATACCACTTGGTAAATTCTGAGTTAGTTAAATATCATATTGTCCTTCTGCATCTTGTCAATACCATAATATCCCTTTCACTATATCTTAATTACGCATATATCGTGATACTCATCATTATGATATCTCGATTTGTGTGAGGGTAATTTTGTCATTTCAAATTAATTATTACACTCAGGTCAGCTTTTGAAATTTTTCTTTAAATATAATAATTAGGTTTCAATCAATAATATTGTGTCTAATTACATTTGGGTTAACAAGTTCTGGGATATTCATACTTCACTTCAAAAAAAGTAAAATAAAGTGGCTTTTTAGTGGCTACTTATGAATTGGTCGCTAATATTTACATTCTGGTCAACTTATTCCATCAAACTTAAGATTTATGTATTGTAATATATGTAATTACATATGGATCAGCAAATTCTGGGATATTTATACTTCACTTTAAAAAAAAAGTCAAATAAAATGACTATTTATGAATTGGTCACTAATATTTACATTCTCCTCAACTTCTTCTCTCAAATTTAAGATTTATATATTGTAATATGTATAATTACATTTACGTCAATATTTTGTTGCATATTTATCATTCACTTCTTTTATGGGTTTTTTTTTTACACATACTGTGGCTTTTCCCCTTTCTCGAACTTCGAATATATGGAGATTAAACTAACTCATAAAAATATGAATACAATTTTGCTTAGTAATCTTAGAACCAAATTCCCACCAAATTCACTTTTACTCAAATCTCATACCAAATTGAAACAATACTATACAAATCTTTTACTCAAATGTTTTGATGCATAGAAATAATGAACTTACATCCTTCAAAACACCAAATGAAGCTTTTAGTTATTTTAACACATAGATATAAATTTATTTCACACACACATGCTTATAAATTTAATTTTATTACACACATATCATCTACTATTTTAGAAATATTGTCTATTAAGGAACTTTGAATAAATGGAGATGAAAATAAGTCAAAAAATATTGTGGACACAAAGGAAAAACAAAAAAAAAATACTTGAAAACGCAAAGATAGACACATAGGCGACGAAACAATATTTCGTCGCTGAATTTATGTTTTTTCTGCCTCTTAGGTGACGAAATTTAATTTTGTTGCTAAACTATACTTTTGGTGACGAAATTTAAATTCCGTCGCCATGTTTCGTCGCTAAAGCCCATTTTTGTTATAGTGCGCTTTTTTCAAAGGAAAACAAAAGAATACTTGAAAAAGCAAAGATAGACACATACAATAGGACCACGCAAGGTATTGTGGAAGCATATTAATTTCGGAAGTATGACTTACTCAAATTTTATTTTTCTGACCTTGTATTATTAGTTGCAACACAATCAAAAGGGGATAAAATACCAATAATATAGAAGTAATTGCACTGTAAACTTAAAGGAAGATAATTCGACAGAGACGATAATATTTTTCATTAATTTATTAAATTATTACATAATTGGTAATAAGATTAAAAATTGCAAAAAAAAAAAAATGATAACAAAGCTATAACACAACTTAAAGGAGAAAAAAATACCAATAATCTAGATGTACTCACATTTTAACAGTCAATGACGACAATTCAAGAGAATATAATGTCTTTCATTAGATACATCATTGATATCAAGATTAAAAATGGAGGGATAAAAAAAAGACAAAGAAACTCATAAGAGGGCATTGGCTTGTACGTGCATCGCACGTGCTAGTATCCTAGTATATACACATATAGATATCAATTGCCTCTTTTGAGGTTTGGCCTAATAACACTTACCTCCTTCTAAGTTTCAGCGGTAACACTTACCTCCCTTGCAACAAAAGCTGTTAACAGAAGTTAACATTTTACTCTTTTACCCTTATTCTGTGTGTAAATTAAAATAATATGAAATATGTGTAAAATCTTTTTTATTTACTCTTTCACCATTATTTATTGTTATATTTTTATTTAAGAAAAAAATATCCAATAATTAAAAATTTGACGCATCATCAACTTCTCCGAGACATTATTATTCCTCCATGAGAAGTCACTACTGCCATTGCAAAAACCCTCCAAGAGTAAGTCCAATTTTGAATTGATTGACGAATTAATTCAATCAAAAATCAATGGTGATTGTTTCAATTAGGATTTCGAAAAAAACAAAACTCGATTGAATCAAAGGATCCAAAATTACATACCCATATTGAAAATTACAGACCCAACCCCCACTGTCCCCATGACCAGTCACAATCCCCAAAATTTTTGGATTAATTTTGCTCAGATCTTGAATTTACCCAGTGACAAGCCTGAACTATGTCAAATCAGATTTGGTGTTGCTTGGCGAGAATTGGTGCCTTGCAGTGAAACCCACTTTTTTAAAGATTGCGTTTGGTTATATTAATCAAGAAAATTTGAGCCATGTATATTGATATTTAGTTTTGAAGTCAGTAAACAAGCAAGGGATTGTTTGGCTATGAAAATGACGAGTCTATTTTTCTATTTTTAGAAAAATAGGAAAAATCAAAGAACTAGTTCAGAGATTAATGACCCTCTATTTCTTGCAATTGAGTTTAATTTTGAGAGAGAGAGAAGGATGAATGGAGCGTAGTTTTGGCATTTTGAATTTATTAAGTGATGTCATCAGTCATTTCATTAATTTTCTAAGGGCTTGTTAATGAAGGGAGGTAATTGATAGTAAAAATTAAAAAATAAGGGAGGTAAATGTTATAACTGAAACCTGGAGGAGGTAAGTAATATTAGGCCAAACCACGAGTGAGGTAAGTAATATTTACCCTATGTTAAATGTTTATTTTTCATTTCAATTCTAGTTTTTCCATTAAGTTCCAACCGAGGATCTGAATTTTAATTTGTACATCCAAAACAGTATTAATCCATCACCCCCCACCAAGTTAAGTATATCTATCTTATATTGGGCAACGGTGTGGATCCCAAAAAAATTGATCTAAGGGCCAAGACTTCTCTATTTACTCAACTTTGGATCTTGGCCATTATCCACACCAAATACACTGTTTACCCTTGGATCAACTTAATCCAATAGTCCACAATCAACCCACCAACACACCTCATATACCCTATAACTCCCTCAATGCTCCCACTCAGCCGAATTTCTCTCCCATCTAATTAGCTTCCATTTCAAATAATCTTATTAAAACACAACAACTTTATCAACATTTGACTGATTTGATTTGATTTTAAATTTTGAAATGCAGATATGGGGAGAAAAACTTAGTTGGGTAACTTGGGTGTAAACACCCCATGCACGTAATTCTCTATATCCTTTCCATATCAAACATTGATTTCATTAGTCAAAACATGGCATATATGATGACATATAGACAAAAATCTTATGTACATATAAAACGTGATTGAGCATTTTAATTTTTATTTATAACTTTTAGAATCCATATGAAATATGGAAACCAAACATGGCAAGAGAGTTTGAATTTTAAATGCTATTCTCCTCCCACCTTTCTCTCTCTCAAATCAGCCACCTCCAAATTCTCTCTCTCGCCCCTAATCCTCAACTCCAAATTAATCAATCAATCTATCTCTCTCTCTCTCTCTCTCACACACACACACACACACACACACACCTTTCTAATTAGCCTCTCTGCTTCCCTTGCTCATCACTTGCGGTCTTCGATGGTAATCCCCCCCTCCCCCTCTCTCTCTCTCTCCCATTGATTCGTTACCCATTTTACGTGACTATGCATGTGTGTGTGTGTTTGTGTGCATATAGACAAAGTTTGTGTGACCCGCATGTGTGTGCGTGTCTATGTGCATGTGTGTGTTTTTGGATGTGTGTGAGTGTTTGTTTGTGTTTGTGCGTGCATGTGATGACTGATTTGTTGTCTTTTTTTGTGTATTTTTTCTATATATATATAAAAAAAAATGTTTCCAACCTATTTTAATGTTCGAATCAGGTGTATTGAGTGTATGTGTTTGACTGTTTGCCAAGAGAGAGAGAGAGACGTGTGTGTTTGTGTGTGCGTGCATGTGACTGATTTGGTTTTTTTTTTTTGTGTGTGTGTGTGTGTTAAAAAAAATGTTTCCAAACCCTTTTGTGTGCATGTGAACTCTCAATATTAGATTTTCACTTTTAAATATCCCATTTGTGTGCATGTGTTCACTTTTAATAATTCATAACAACATTAACAGATTTCAATCATTTTTGGTAAAATGTTGATCTTAGTATTTTATATAAAATAAAATAATTTGATGTTTCTACAGCTACCCAAGCTACCATTTGCACATATTCATGGTTTTTTTTTCCAAAAAAGTTTCCTTCTCGAATAATTAATTGCATATGTTCTTTATGTGATCAGGAAGTTTTTTGCTTCCACTTTTTTTCCTGAGTTTTCTCATATCAAGTTTACAACCAAATGATTGGCGACAAACTTAGGCATTGGCTTAGTTTGCACAAAATGGTTATTCTTACAAGCTGAGTATGTGTTCTCTCCCTTTTTAGCACGAACAAGGGTCTCCATGGTTAAACTTCTTAATAAGCTTTATTTATTTATGTACTAATCCAAACAAAGCCTAGGTAATATTTTGCTTTTGGAAAAAATACTTTAAGTGCATTCCATGTCAAAGCTCGATAATTACGCCTTGAATTTAGCATATAGACGAAGCAAAGCTGTGGACACTTGCCAAATTAAGTGTAAGTTTAATGTTGTAGAACATTCCGCTCATCATTATATATAATAAATGCACAATTCCCAAAAGTAAGAAATTTAACATAAATAAATGGGTAAGTTATTGTGAGAAGCTTCTCATATGAGAAGACATGTTTTAACCTGTTACCCTTAAGGTATATTAAGGCATATTTAGTTATGTTTTGATGATGTCAAATATGCTATGATAATTACATGATTCATATTGATTCATTTTTTGTTATTATCATAGTCATTTTCATGCTCATATATAATCTCATGTATTAATTTTGTATCAATGGTTTTAACATCTTTGTGTGCATGAGATTCAATTGATTTAGATCAAGATTACAAGGAGCTCAACAAGGATCAACCTTGAAGACTTGAAGATATTTCATCCTTGGTTGAAGTCTAGGACCATCATTGTAAGGCATCTTGATCTCACACTCATAGGGGCTCAAACAAACTCTAAAAGTTAAAGTTTTGGAAATAAATTTTAAGTGGGTCATATTTAAAGCAATGCCTCAACCAATTGAAAAATAGTTAAATGTTTAATCTTATCTGGTTGGAAAGCTATTTGAATCTAGTTTCCAAAACATCAAACGGATTGCAAATCCGATTTTTGTAGAGGGAGTTATGGCCATTTTAGTGGAGATGTGTCAAGCTGTCAAACAAGGAGGGGCAGTCGACTGAGGGCCCGATGCAGTCAACTGAAGTGAGCAGAATACAAACAAAACCCTCTGTAAACACATCTCAGTCGACTGCTTCAAGGTCCAGTCGACTGAATCGACCTGAAAGGCAATAACGGCTAGTTTTTAAAGGGGTTTTTAATTACCAAACTTGCCACCAACGGCTATAATCTTCCAAGACCTATAAATACATGTTTTCCCAAGCTACTTGGGGTTGAGATTTTGTTTGGAAAACATAGTATTGATCACACATCTCTTTGATCTTTAAACATTATCATTTGAGCCCTAGTTGTGTGAGTTTATCAATTTGCTCAAATCTTTCATTTGTATTTCTTGAGAGAGCAAAATTGCAGTGAGCTTTATTTGTATTATCCACTCTATATAGAGAGTTTTCAATTTGTATTCAAATCAATTTGTAAGGGTTGAGGGTTAGTAACCCTTGTGTGCAAAGAAGAGGTGTTCTTCTTTGGGAGAGATTGAAGGCTCTTGTAACGGTTTGGTGCACACCCGTAAGTGCTCCGGGAACGGTTTGGTCTACACCCGTGAAGTAGATCGGATTAAAGGAATCCTCAAGAGGTGTTCTTGAGGGGTGGACGTAGGCCGCGGGGTGCGATTGCCGAACCACTTGAAAAATCGGTTTGCAAGTTTCTCTTCCCTTCTCTCTTTACATAATTGCTTGTGATTGTGTTTAATTTGCTATTAAGTTTTGAAAAGGTTAAAATTCCGCTGAAACCTTATTCACCCCCCTCTAAGGTTTCCATTTTTGGGCCAACAATTGGTATCAGAGCCTCGGCTCTTCTTTTTTCAAAAGTCTTTGAAAAATTTTGAGTTAAGATCCATGGAAACTACATATTTTGGGGTAAATTCTAAACCAACCTCAGTTATTCAATCTCATGATTTTGATGAACTTCAAAGTGCATTTGAAGAATTACACGAGGAGTTGGAAAATTTGGGAATCAAATATATAACTCTTAAAAAGAATTTTTCCAAACTTTCAAATGAGTTAAATATTTTGAAATCCAAAAATGAATCTTTGAAGATTGAAAATGAAAAACTTGTATTAAGAGCACAATTGTCACGACCCATCCCACTATGCGTGGAAATAGGACACGTGGCACGCCACCAAGGCTCATCCAAACATCCTCTAATGATACGCAGCGGAAAGAACTTTAAAACAACCCTGAGTATTTTAAAATTTTAGGGAACATTACCCTTTGAATTGAAATTCCCTTGAAATCAGAGTTATAAAAAGTTTTGGCCAAGTGGAAACACATTCGAAGAATCAGTTTTGAAAACTGAGGTGCAGTCGACTGTGCCTAGGGTCCAGTCGAATGTACTTAGCAGAAACCAAAACCTAAAATCCTCAACAGAGGTCCAGTCGACTGATCAGGGGACACCAGTCGACTGTGTTATGCAGAACCAAAATTCATCAGTTTTCAAAAGGGGTCCAGTCGACTGAGTTATGGTACAGTCGACTGGTTTTGCCATTTATAGAAGTAGTAGCCAAAAATCAACAGTGTTCAGTTGACTGATAAATGGGTCCAGTCGACTGCCTCTCTTACTATTCACTTTCAGTGTCTCAATAACACGGGATCCAATCGACTGATACAGGGTTCAGTCGACTGCTCACACGAAATCCAGTCGACTGCTCCCCTGCTGGGCAGCCCTGTGTTGATAATACTAACACATGCTTTTCAATATCCACAAACAATCACAACCAACGCCAATTACAACATTTAAAACATAACTACAGACGTTCAATTACAAGATTACAATACTGCGAAACTAATCCATGATCCTATTACAACATATTACAATTCCCAATCCTTACACAAGTTTTAGAATTTAAAACAAAAACATATACAAACGTAATTCCTCCGGCGTTCCTCGGCCTCACTCCTCATGATTCTTCTTGTCTTTCTTCTTACCTGCAATGGAGTACATCTCCACTGCTCAGCTATATGCTGAGCGTACGAGTTATAACATATGCAATATATGATCAAACATGCTTTAATCTCATAAATCGTATCAATAGTCTCTAGGGAGAAAAATACGCCTTCATCCGGTAGCGGCAAGTCCAAGCCTACAACCATTACATCCCCACAAGTGCCATGGCAAGTCCAAGCCTACAACCATGCACAGTAGCCGTCGCTACTCAAATTCTCAAACATCGAGAAGCTTACTCCGGCATGAATTTGTATAAGACTCCCCTTTGACCAACATAGACAACTTAACGTGCTCGCGTAAATTTAGACATACTTTTCACAATTTAGCGCGTGCATAATTAACGGGCCTACAATTAACGCATGGATTTCGCCTGGATCTCAATTTCGTCGTCGAAATATAAAACATGTAATTCTCTATATTTCACAAGTTAGAACTTCATATCTCGTGCGATTTCCCCCAAACTTTGAAGGATCAACTAGGAGGCTAATTAATCGTCGGATTTCGAATTTGAGAAAATTCCTACAAGTTTATACCTGTTTTTCCCAAAAGTCTAGAATTAAGATTTTTACAAAAATTGGCCAAACACGGCCTAAGTAATATCAAAACGTAGATCTTACCTCCACGAGTTCAAATCTAAAATCTGGAGAAAATCTGACGGACGAAAAGTCGTCGAACGGCGTTGCAAAGCCCGTTGGCTCAATCTCCCTTCTCTCTCCTCTCTCTAGATATTTTTGGAAGTTTGGATGAGAATGAAATCTCATCCACTTCTATATATAGACAAACGTTCTGGAAATTACGTTTACCTCCCCGCAAGTTTCTCAAACTTCTAATTAACCCATGAAACTTCGCACACGTCCATTTTATAACTTTACGAGTGAAACCTATAAATTTCAAAAGTTTTCGACTATGTTTCGTTTGGGTCCAAAAAATAACGTCCGAAAAACTATATTATGTGGAATCTCTACACAACCTACCTTTTTAATTAACGTATCACTCACGTTCTCACCGCAGTTCCCAAAATGTTAACAAACAATACCGAAAATACCAGAAATTATACTACACAGATATAATTCACTATTCACAAAATACCATATAAGTCAAATAACATTTAAATCATATAAATGCCATTACTCATGCTCATGCCATATGAACTACCATGTTCCCGTGTCCTCACTGACACCTTACCGTTGACTCACAGTCAACCTCAACTCAAATTATTACTAACATTAATAATTTCAAAATCTCAAATGATGCATTTTCAGAATCATAAATTTCTGGAACGGGTATGACAACTCTTCCCTCCAAAAAGGAAGTTTGTCCCCAAACTTTACCTCATGCGTCGAATAAGTACGGATACTCATTCTTCATGTCTTCCTCACTTTCCCACGTAGCTTCTTCCACCGTGTGACTATGCCACAATACTTTTACCATCGGAATCGTCTTAGTTCTTATGACTTGTTCTTTTCGATCTAGAATCTCGACCGGTTGTTCCACATAAGTCAAGTCTCCCTGAATCTGCTGCAGTTCAGGTACAATGATCTTACTCATATCAGTTATACACCGTCTCAACATAGACACGTGAAACACGTTGTGCACATGTTCCATTTCTGATGATAAAGCCAATCGGTAAGCCACCGGCCCTACTCTCTCTAGAATCTCAAAAGGTTCTATGAATCTTGGATTGAGCTTTCCCCTCTTTCCAAATCGTACAATGCCTTTCGAAGGCGATGCTCGCAAGTATACAAAATCTCCAACTTCAAAATTCATCGGTCGTCGTTTAGAATCCGCATAGCTCTTATAACGGCTCTGAGCTACCTTAAGTCGCTTCTGAATCAACTTCACCTTCTCAGTAGTCACCTGTATTAACTCAGGTCCTAACAACTTTCTTTCTCCAACCTCGGTCCAACAAACCGGTGATCGACATTTACGCCCATACAAAGCTTCATACGGTGCCATTCCGATACTTGACTGGAATCCATTATTATAAGCAAATTCAATTAACGGCAAGTGGTGCTCCCAATCATTCCCAAAGTCTAAGACACACAACCTCAACATATCTTCCAAGGTCTGTATCATACGCTCTGACTGTCCGTCGGTCTGAGGATGAAATGCAGTACTGAAACTCAATTTCGTATCCATAGCTTTTTGTAAACTTCCCCAAAACCTTGATGTAAAACTACTATCACGATCGGATATAATCACCGCTGGTACCCCGTGTAGTCTTACAATCTCTCTCACATACAATTCTGCCAACTTGGACGATTTAGTCGTCTTGATCGGTAGAAAATGAGCTGACTTGGTTAGTCGGTCAACTATAACCCAAATCTTATCATTCTTATTGAATGATCGGGAAAATACTGAAACAAAATCCATCGTAATCTCATCCCATTTCCATTCCGACACAGGTAAAGGTTGTAATAACCTCGTAGGTACTTGTCTCTCTGCCTTGACCTGTTGACATGCCGAACATTCGGATACAAACTTAGCGACTTCACGCTTCATACCCTTCCACCATAAGTTTTTCCTCAAGTTTCTGTACATCTCATTACTTCCCGGGTGCACTGAATATTTCGTACTATGAGCTTCCTCCAAAAGTCGTTCCTTCAGGTCTTTTACATTCGGTACACATAATCGATTTCCCAGTTTCAACGTTCCTCATTCTAACACAAAACCAGGTCGTTTCCCCAAAGATATCTCGTCCCTCATTTTGCACAATTAGACATCGTTAAATTGTTCCTTCTTGATCTCATCGATAGTGTCTAGGTGTGCAATGATCGCCATCATTAAGCCATCATTGGTTCCTGGAATCACATCCAATTCTAAGCGTTCCATCTCTTTTACCAATTCTTTTTGTTGTGTTAGCTCGTCGGCTAAATTCCTCGGCGTCTTCCGGCTTAATGCATCGGCTACTACATTCGCCTTTCGCGGATGGTACTCAATCGAAAGATCATAATCCTTCATCAACTCCAACCATCTTCACTGTCTCATATTCAAGTCTCGTTGGGTGAAAATATATTTCAAACTCTTGTGGTCCATGAATATGTCACACTTTTCTCCGTACAAGTAGTGTCTCCAAATTTTTAAAGCATGAATTACCGCGGCCAATTCGAGATCGTGAGTCGGATAATTAATCTCATGTGTCTTCAACTGTCTAGAAGCATAAGCAATCACTTTACCACCTTGCATCAACACGCATCCCAACCTTTGATGCGACGCATCACTATAGATCACAAACCCCTCAGTTCTGGATGGTATTGTCAAAATATGTGCTCTCTTTAGTCATGCTTTCAATTCTTGAAAACTGTCTTCACATTCCTGACTCCATTCAAATGTAATTCCTTTCCTCATCAACCTTGTCATAGGTAAAGAAATCTTTGAGAAATGTTCAATAAAACGGCGGTAGTATCCCGCTAATCCCGAGAAACTTCAAATTTCAGATACGGATGTCGGTCTTTGCCAATTAGATACAGCTTCTACTTTGTGAGGATCAATTGATACTCCATTCTTGTCAATTAGGTGACCAAGAAAAGTAATACTAGACAACCAAAATTCACATTTCTTGAATTTACCAAATAATTGCTTCACTCGCAATCTCTGAAGTATCAACCTCAAGTGGTTCTCGTATTCTATCTCACTCGGTGAATAGATAAGGATATCGTCAATGAATACAATCACAAAGTCATCCAAACAATCCTTGAATACTTGATTCATAAGATCCATGAACGCAGCTGGTGCATTGGTAACTCCAAATGGCATAACTAAGAACTCATAGTGTCCATAACGCGTTCTAAAAGCTGTTTTCTCAACATCTTCGGCCTTCACTTTCAACTGATGGTAACCCGATCTCAGGTCTATCTTGGAGAATACTTGTGCCCCACGAAGTTGATCAAATAAGTCATCAATTTTGGGTAATGGGTACTTGTTCTTAATCGTTAACTTGTTCAGTTCCCGGTAATCAACACACATACACATTGAGCCATCTTTCTTCTTTACGAACAACACTGGAGCTCCCCATGGCGAAATACTTGGTCGAATGAAACCCTTGTCAAGTAGCTCTTGTAATTGAATTTTTAGCTCTTTCAATTCTATGGGTGCCATTCTATATGGTGCCTTTGATACAGGTCTTGAGTCTGGTATAACCTCAATAGTGAATTCAACCTCTCTCTCAATAAGAACATTTGGTAGGTCATCAGGAAATACATCGGGATATTCTCGCACTATCGGAATGTCTTCTACTTTTAATTCGGTCGTTGAGACATCAGTCACTGAACATAGAAATCCCTGACATCTGTTTTTCAATAACCTTCCCGCTCGGATAGCTGAAATCTAATACGGCGGTGGTATAACCCCACTCCCTTGGAAACAAAAGTTCCCATGTACCGGTGATCGAAAATTAACCTCTTTCCATTCACAGTCTATTGTGGCTTGGTTAAGAGCTAACCAATCCATTCCCAGTATCACATCGAAATGGCTCACCACAATCGGTATAAGGTCTACGGTCATCAACTTCTCGCCTAATTTGATCTCACAGTTCTTATATATAGTAGACCTCATTATTGATTTACTAAATGGCACAGCAATAGACAATTCATATGCTAACGGTGCCGATTCAACATTCAAATGTTCAACAAAGGCATGCAATACAAATGAATGCGTAGATCCCGAGTCGACAAGTATGCATGCTAAGTGTGAACATACAAGCACCATACCTGAGACTACTGTCTCTGAAGCAGTCATATCTCCTGGGTTCATCTCATATGCTCTTCCTTGATGTTGTTCAGACCTTTTTCCCCCGTCATTGGATTATCTAGGCTTCGACCCACTGGAAGCCATAGAACTAGCTCCTTGCTGAGGATGCTTCCTCGGGCAATCCTTGGCTTGGTGCCCAAATACTCCACAATCATAACACTTGCCCCTCATGTCGAGTGTCGAATTAGTACTACCCCCGCCTTGGTTCCTGTTCTGGGGTTTGGTCATGAAACATCGGCCTGAGTGTGGTCGGTTGCAAAGCGAACACAACGGTATGTTACTTGGCGTTCTCCTGAAATCACTGAAACTAGAACCAGAGCCTCTTTGAAATGGCCTCTTGAAAGATCCGCCTTGGTTCCTATCCCCACTCTCATTGCTTCGTTTACCGTGCTGATTCTGCCTCGACCTTTCCATTCCACTCTCGGCCACTAGCGCCGTTTATTGTACTGCTGCCACAGTCGAATGTTCATAGGTTTCCACCCTTAGACGAATATTTTCCCGTAAACCCTCTTCGAATTTCCTTGCCCTATCTTCCTCCTCTGGCACGGAACCCTTTCCAAATCTCAACAAAGCGTTGTACTTGGAAGTATATTCAGTTACAGTCATATCTCCCTGCTTCAAGTTATCAAACTCTCTCTTCTTTGCATTGTAGGCGGCTCGCGGAAAGAACCGGCGATTGAATTTTGCCTTAAACCCTTCCCAAGTAATCGGTGCTCCTTGATCTAGGACATTCACCCACCAGTTCTGGGCTTCACCCTTCAGCACATCACTTGCATTTTCCATTTTCTCCCTGTCGTTCATCAGAATAGATCGAAAAATCCTCTCCATGTCCATAATCCAATGTTCTGCGAGCGTTGGATCGGGTGTCCCATGAAATTCCATTGGTTTCTTCCTCGCAAACTGTTCGGATATTGATCTCAAGCCCCTATTTTTAGGCACATTCACCACAACTATCGGTTCTGGTTCCAATGGAGGTGTTGGAGGTAATCGTTCGAATATATTTCAGATCATGTCACCCATATTCCCCATCATGTCTACCATGTCATTCATACGTCGAGTGTGCGGCGATAGTTCTCGCTCTTCGTCATTCATAATTACAATCCTGTAGTTCTCAATGCATAAACACTAAGCATGTACTCAATAACAATATCATGTATGTAAAACAACATACATATGCATCAAACATCTCTAATATGTATGGATTTAATCTAGAAAATGTAACAATTCACTCAACACTCCACTCGTCGTCGAACGTTCCCAAAGTTTTGTTACCTACGCTCTGATACCTGATCGGGAGAGAACTAATCCTAATGATACGCTTTAACGAGCATTTGTTAGTACCTTTTTATCCTGTTTTTGTATATTTTTACTCTGTTTTCTAGTTTCTGACAGGTTTTGGAAGAAATCAACTAAACCAGGCTAAGCAGGGTGAAAAAGTATCAAGAATGAAGCTGAAAAACCAATGTCGCGCGCGCGATCCGCGGGCGCGAGAATCCAGAAGTTGCGCGCGCGATCCGCTTGCGCGAGACCCCCAATAACTCTCTCGCGCGATCCGCGCGCGCGAAAGACCAAAAGTCGCGCTCGCGCGACCCGCTCGCGCGATATGCCCAAAAACCAAAGTTGCGTATTTCAGTATACTAAAGACTCCTGTGCAAACGAGACTGCTAAACGACGTCCAGACTGTAAATTACAGGCGTTTCAGTTCGTTTCGGGTTGGGAAGCCTTCCAAAGCTTGTACAAACTCTATATAAACTCTATTTTTACTCAATTATGGGGTTGGCAATTATTATACACACATTCTACAACCACACTTTCAGCCCTCGAAGAGGGAGAAGCAAGGAGAAGAAGAAGAAGACCAAGGATTTCCATGGCCTCCTCCATCAACTACTTGCCGATTTCTACTCCTATGGCAGCTTAGATCTTAGATCTAGGGTTTCAATGAAGCCCTAGATGAGTAATAGGGTTTTATTTATGCTTTTATTTTAGTTTTATTATGTATGGATGACAGTCACATGTTTAGAGGATTTTATAAATAAATCGTACTTACATTGATTAAATCATTGCTTTCAGAATTTATTCTTGTCTTAGATCTGTTTTGACTGTGATGTGCTCAACAATCTATTCTCGCTGTGCTTGTTTAGGTTGTTTACATGTGATGGTGCTTTATTGATTCGTGCTATCAAGTATCCGAATAGTCCATGCCTAGGTTAGACGGATTAGATCACAACCCTAGTTTAGTGTGAGATAATTCGTGCTATCCGCAGATGGATTATGTTGGTGCTTGAACCATGATTATCTTCTTGTCGGAGGAATTGGGCTTGTAGCTACAATTCCCCATATTTATCCAACGTAATAAGCTAAAGTAATTCATAGATATTCCTATTATGAATCTAGTGGTGGATTTGTAATCCTAGGTTTCCCTTAAATATTATTTAAAAACACTTTTAATTGCTTTCATAAGTTAGATTTACTTTTATTGTTATTAGTTTAATTAAATCCAAATCAAAATCCATTTTTCCTAATTAATTAGACTTAGGTTTTAAAATTAAGTCGTTGTAGTAATCAATCTCTGTGGGTTCGACCTTTACTTCCACACTGCAAATCCTTTGAAAAGTAAAGAATACTTTTATATCTTGATTCTGACAAGATCAATTTTTGGCGCCGTTGCCGGGGATTGCATTACTACTCTTAGTTTTATAATCGTAGTTTAGTTAATTCGTAAATATTAGATTAGTGTTTATTTTTCTTATTTTCTGTTTTTGATTTTAGTTACTAACTTGTTTTTTTTTATTTTGTAGTCAACGTTTCCGAGTGGAGTAGCTAATTACATCAAAGGAGCTTACGCAAATAAAATATAAATAAAATTAAATAAATTGCTTCCTTTGGAAAGTCGCTTTAAACCGCTGTAAGTCAGGGCGCTGTGACGCACTATTTGCATTAGTTTAAGGTTAATTGCACTGCATTAGCTAGGAAACCCGGGGCGCTGGGCTTGACGCGGTCATTGCATTACAGGATAATTTGCATGCATCATAGTAGTTGAGTGCTTGTTATCTTAGTTGCGTGATTGCTTGCTATTTGTTTTTTTTTAGTTGAGTCAGTCTTTGTTTTTTGGTTTCTGTTCTTTTCTTTTAGTTTATGTTAGGTACACGTTCAAACAAACCGGAATTACAACCTTTAGACTCTGAACTTGAACGTACATTAAGACTTAACAAGTCTTCAAATTTAACTTCTGGAACTAGGTTTGTAATAGACGACGATTTGACACCAAAACCAACGTCTTTATTTGAGTCCGAAATACGTAGTACTCTTCAAAAACTAAAGAAACCACGCTTTAATAACATAGAACCGATTAAAATGGCAGACATTGGCAACAATAACGAAAATAACCAAAATAACAACGGAGCTAATATGAATAACCCTAATATCCCTCCACCACCTCCACTTAAAGATTATTTTATTCCTACGACTTACACGCCGCAAACATGTATTGAATTACCGGAGGCGACGGCATCTCACTTTGAGATAAAGTCGTCTACCATCTCGCTGCTTCCATCTTTTCATGGCCGTTTAAATGAAGACCCTTATAAACACTTAGGAGATTTTCAGGACATATGCTCTACGTTGAAAATCCAAAATCTTACTGATGATGAACTAAAAATGCGGCTCTTTCCATTCTCATTAAAGGACAAAGCTAAATATTGGCTCCAATCTTTGGAGCCAAACACAATTAGAACATGGGAAGACTTACACACCGCATTTTTACAAAAGTTTTTCCCGATTATGCGTACAAACCAGATAAGAAAATCAATAACCAATTTTGTAATGCAAGATGGGGAATCACTTTACGACACGTGGGAAAAATTTAAAGAATTACTACGCTCGTGTCCACATCATCAAGTCCCTAAGTGGCAACTTGTTCAGGTCTTTTATGAGGGGCTTATTCCCTCTGTTAGGAATACCGTCGATGCCGTTTGTGCGGGAACCTTCCTACACAAAAGCGCCGACGAGGCCTGGAAAATGTTTGAAACGTTAAGCGAGAATTCAATGCACCAAACGGTGTCTGTCCGTTCGGAAGGATATCTTAATCAACCTAAGAGGGATGTAAAATTCGAGTCAAGTCAATCAATTGAAATAAAAGAACTATCTAACAAACTTGACCGACTTCTAACGATGAACCAAACGACAGCCCCACCCGCTCGTGAAATTTGTGCATTATGTTCCGATCCTTCACATTCGATACTTGCATGTCAATCGGCGAGTCAATTTCCGGAATTCGTGGAGCAACACATTAATTCTATTCAACAATACCCACGAAATAATTATAATGCAACTACTAATAATCCGGATGCGCCATGGAGAAACCATCCTAACTTCTCGTGGAAAAATAATAATAATAATCCTAATGAGGCGACTAACTTTCCTAATGCGTATCGACCTCAGTTCCAACCTAACCAATACCAACAACCGCCTCCTAATGCTAATCCTTCAAGGGGAAATATTTTTGAGGAAAAGGTGTTGGCGTCCCTTAAGACTATTGAAACGCAAGTTCAGGCACAAGCACAAATAGTGCACTCCCATACGCAATCCATTACGAAGCTTGAATCCCAAATGGGACAACTAGCTACTGTAGTAAGTCGTAGAAACGAGGGGACGTTGCCTAGTCAAACAATCCAAAATCCTAAGGGACAATATGAGGTTAAGGGGTCGAATGAACAAGTGAACGCCGTCTCAACTAGGTTGACTACCCGAGAGGAGGAGGTAATAGAAAGTCCGAATGCGAATGTGAAAGGTATGAATATTAACTCTAATAAAGAGACGGGTGAAGACATGAGCCAAAATAAGAACGACAAAGAATCGGTCCCAACGAATTATACTCCTAGAATGCCATATCCACCTAACGTTGAGGAACCGTCTAATCTTACAAATAAAAAGTCTAAGGTTGAGGATATACTCGAGGTATTTAAACAAGTCAAAATAAATATTCCTTTCCTCGATGCTATAAAACAAATTCCTGCTTATGCTAAATGTCTAAAAGACCTTTGTACACAAAAACGCAAAATACGGAGTCATACTCCTAAAAAGGTCTTCCTTACGGAAAAAGTAAGCTCTATATTCCAACACGCTCCTCCAAAATATAAAGATCCAGGTACGCCTACGATTTCATGTGTCATAGGTGACACTATCATTCATAGGGCTCTCCTTGACTTAGGAGCGAGTGTTAATCTCATACCTTATCACGTCTATCAACAACTAGGATTAGGTGAACTGAAACCTACGGCCGCTACAATACAATTAGCGGATCGTTCTATTAAAATTCCTAGAGGAATCGTCGAGGACGTTTTGGTTAAGGTTGACAAATGCTATTATCCTGTCGACTTCATGGTCCTTGACACTGAACCCGTGATAGATGTTAGGAAACATACTCCTGTCATCTTAGGCCGTCCATTCTTAGCAACCGCTAACGCACGTGTTAACTGTCGGACGGGGGTAATGAAAGTGTCATTTGGGAACATGAATTTAAAATTAAACGTTTTTAATGCTATGGATCAACCTCCTAAAAACGACGATTTCCCATGTGAGGTGGAAGGTGAGGTAACACGGAATAGTGAGCCTATTAAAGTAATAAATATAAGTGGGGAAAACAATATAGCGGACGATGATGAGTGGATGAATCCTAATCCCGTGGACCCTAATGCGGAATCTACTCGGAAGGTAAGAAATCGATTCGAACATAATGACAAACCGTTAATCGATTTAATTCAAAGCGATGTAATTTCTGCTTACCACCGAGCTCTACCTGACATCCTTAGGGGTACACAGTCCGATATACGGCCTCCATAAGTCTTATGCTAGAAAGGTCTAGCTAAAGACGTAAAAGTTAGCGCTTCTTGGGAGGCAACCCAAGCTTTATTTCATTCGTTTTTCTTATTTTTGGTTGTTTTTGGGTCTGTTTGTGTCTGTTTTGGACATTCTGGATAGGTTTGGGGGTTGAAATTAATTTATTTTAATAGTATATACATATTTTTAGTTAAAAAGTGGAAAACTCCAATCTCGCGCGCGCGGCCCGCTCGCGCGAGACGTCGCTCGCGCGGCCCGCTGGCGCGAGATTGCCCCTTAGATGTTTTTCTTTGCTTTTCTTTTTATGATGCCTCAGTAGTTACTCGCGCCTGGATTCGCGGGCGCGAGGTACCTCACTCGCGCGAGAAAGTGATTTCAAAAAAAAAAAAAAAAAAAAAAAAAAAAAAAAAAAAAAAATCAGAATTCGCGCGCGCGACGGCCGCTCGCGCGGACCGCGCGCGCGATTTCCCCATTTATGCATATTTTCTTTTCTTTTCTGTATCCTTCCCCCGTACTTGTTCTGATAATGTTTTTGTTTCTGTTTTTTTATTACGCCATTTTAGATCGAGTTAGTTATTGTTTTCCTTATTATATTTATACTTTTTCGTTTATTTCTTTTCCATTTATTCGTTGAGTTTAGTTTTGATTAGTTTATCGATTTATATTTTGTATTTAGATTTCATTTACTTTTAATATTTTTGTTAGTTTCTTTTAGTTTATCTAGTAGTAACAGGTAACATTGAACTTTATTGTCATATGCTTGTGTGTTCACCTGTTATATGCTTGTCAAGATCGAGGTATTATCGTTCCTTCCTTATGTACTCTCCTTTCTTTCGTTTTATTGTTTCATTGGGGACAATGAAAGGTTTAGGTTTGGGGGTATGCACACACATGCACGCTATTATGCACTAGAATTTTAAAATTTACAATAAGTGTGTTTAAATAAACGATATTACTGACGTTTTTGCAATTTTAATCCGATACTTCTTAGTATGTAATGTGATTTGTTATAGAATGATAAACAAGGAAATATGTGATTAAATATTTGCTAAAGTTATGTTGAAATGTTTTAAGTTATGTATTATTTGAATCGTAGTTTTATATCATAAATGTGCACACAAACCTATGCACTGCACGTAGTCGTTTGAATACATGTTGGTTGTGAACTATAATATGATTCGGATTTCTAGATAACACATGGTGGAGACTAAGCCCAGTGAGCTTTTGAGCCTATCTTTTCTTTTTGGAGGGTTATAAATACATTTTGTGTTTGTCGAATTTCATTGAAATAGCGCATCTACTTGTTGTTTAGTCTCATTATTCTTGTTTTGGTTGATAATCAAGTTAAAATAGTTGTTACCATGCTAAATAATCTTCCGTCGTAAATATCGAAGAACCATATAACCATAGGACATGATTGTAGGCCTTCTTTGTTTATTACCGACCGAAGAATTATAAATTTCCTTAGTTCGCCCTTTGAGCCGTTAAAATGCCATTTCTTTCTTTAATTACCATTATCCTTGTTTTTGCTCCAATTTGGCCAACTTGGAGTTCACTTCTGAAAGATTGATCACCTTTTAGTGGTGTTAAGGCGATGTGTGATTGAGAAGAAGAAGACAAGATGCTATTAGGGTAGTTGCTTGGTATTCGATGAATAATCATTTGAGAAGCGAGAAAAGAAAAAGGAAAAGAAACAAAATAAAGGAGAAGAAGGTTGAAAAAAAAAAAATGAAAGAAAAGAAGAAAAATGAATGGAAATGAATGAGAAAAAGTATGAAATGATGAAGTTGGTAGAAGAAGAATGAAAGAGATCGAACATGCCTTACAATGCCATTCTAAAACTACCTACCATATCCATTTTATCATTTTTCATTGCCTGAGCCACAATACAACCTTTGAAAAGTCCTATTTGATCCTAGGAAACATGGTTTGGATATGAAAACGATGGGAGGGGATTAAAACATGGTAATAATTAATTTTTCTTGATTATTAGCATCCTATCCATGAGACTACTGTTCTTTCGTGTCATGCGTCTTTTTCATGTCGTATGTGAGCGTTATTCGTTTTGAAAATATAATTCCTTTGCTCACATATTTTAGAAAAATTACACATGTTTCTGAGTGTTTCATTTGAGAGTGTAATTCATTGTGAGATTCGTAGTCGAGACATAGTTAGATGGTTATCCGAGTTATATTCCAAGTTTATGACAAGCGCGTGTTCATTTGACTACCATATCACACACGTGCGATTTTATGAGAAACTCTATTGATTTATACGATGCTTGTGCTTGGGATTGTTCTTCATGATGTATGTAGACGTTTGATTCTATTTCTTCTTGTTCGTTATCCTATTTCAAATCTTTGTTGTATAATAAGGAGTATTGATTGTTTTGTTTGAATAAAAGTTTTTAAATTAATAAGTTAATAAAGATGGTTGTGGGTAACTTGTTGATGAGAACCCTCACGAGACTTCACTCGTCCGACTAGGGACACCTAGGGGTTTAAAAGGCTTGTTGCATAAGCTAAATGCAATCGTGATCCATACGAAAATGGAATAGTATTTTATTAGTAGTTTTTATTTTAGTTTTGCTTGAGGACTAGCAAAATGTAGGTTTGGGGGTGTGATCGGGAGAGAACTAATCCTAATTATACGCTTTAACGAGCATTTGTTAGTACCTTTTTATCCTGTTTTTTGTATATTTTTACTCTGTTTTCTAGTTTCTGACAGGTTTTGGAAGAAATCAACTAAACCAGGCTAAGCAGGGTGAAAAAGTATCAAGAATGAAGCTGAAAAACCAATGTCGCGCGCGCGATCCGCGGGCGCGAGAATCCAGAAGTCGCGCGCGCGATCCGCTCGCGCGAGACCCCCAATAACTCGCTCGCGCGATCCGCGCGCGCGAAAGACCAAAAGTCGCGCTCGCGCGACCCGCTCGCGCGATATGCCCAAAAACCAAAGTTGCGTATTTCAGTATACTGAAGACTCCTGTGCAAACGAGACTGCTAAACGACGTCCAGACTGTAAATTACAGGCGTTTCAGTTCGTTTCGGGTTGGGAAGCCTTCCAAAGCTTGTACAAACTCTATATAAACTCTATTTTTACTCAATTATGGGGTTGGCAATTATTATACACACATTCTACAACCACACTTTCAGCCCTCGAAGAGGGAGAAGCAAGGAGAAGAAGAAGAAGACCAAGGATTTCCATGGCCTCCTCCATCAACTACTTGCCGATTTCTACTCCTATGGCAGCTTAGATCTTAGATCTAGGGTTTCAATGAAGCCCTAGATGAGTAATAGGGTTTTATTTATGCTTTTATTTTAGTTTTATTATGTATGGATGACAGTCACATGTTTAGAGGATTTTATAAATAAATCGTACTTACATTGATTAAATCATTGCTTTCAGAATTTATTCTTGTCTTAGATCTGTTTTGACTGTGATGTGCTCAACAATCTATTCTCGCTGTGCTTGTTTAGGTTGTTTACATGTGATGGTGCTTTATTGATTCGTGCTATCAAGTATCCGAATAGTCCATGCCTAGGTTAGACGGATTAGATCACAACCCTAGTTTAGTGTGAGATAATTCGTGCTATCCGCAGATGGATTATGTTGGTGCTTGAATCATGATTATCTTCTTGTCGGAGGAATTGGGCTTGTAGCTACAATTCCCCATATTCATCCAACGTAATAAGCTAAAGTAATTAATAGATATTCCTATTATGAATCTAGTGGTGGATTTGTAATCCTAGGTTTCCCTTAAATATTATTTAAAAACACTTTTAATTGCTTTCATAAGTTAGATTTACTTTTATTGTTATTAGTTTAATTAAATCCAAATCAAAATCCGTTTTTCCTAATTAATTAGACTTAGGTTTTAAAATTAAGTCGTTGTAGTAATCAATCTCTGTAGTGGTGTCAAACGGGCCGGGTTGGCCCGGCCCGGCCCGAGCCCGACCCGCTTTTTTCGGGCTAAAAGCCCGGCCCGGCCTGCCTCAAGGCCCGGCCCGCTAGGCCCGGGTCACATACCCCGGGCCGGGGTGGACACACATTCTCCCGTCCATGGCCCGGCCCGGCCCGGCCCGAAATGAAGAAAATGCCCGGCCCGGCCCGGCCCGAAGCCCGCCACTTTTAAGGCCAAAAATCAAAGGAAGCCCGCTAGCCCGTCCGGCCCGGCCCGATGTCCGGCCCGCTAGGCCCGGGCCACCGGTCCGGGGCGGACATCCCCCCTCCCTTCCCAAGCCCGGCCCGGCCCGACCCGATTTTAAGTGAAGCCCGGCCCGGCCCGTCCCGAAGCCCGGTCAAGCCCGCTTTGACCGAGCCCGGCCCGGCCCGGCCCGGCCCGTTTGACACCACTAAATCTCTGTGGGTTCGACCTTTACTTCCACACTGCAAATCCTTTGAAAAGTAAAGAATACTTTTATATCTTGATTCTGACAAGATCAATACCAATAAATGTCACGACCCATCCCACTACGCGTGGAAATAGGACACGTGGCACGCCACCAAGGCTCATCCAAACATCCTCTAACGATACGCAGCGGAAAGAACTTTAAAACAACCCTGAGTATTTTAAAACTTTAGGGAACATTACCCTTTGAATTGAAATTCCCTTGAAATCAGAGTTATAAAAAGTTTTGGCCAAGTGGAAACACATTCAAAGAATCAGTTTTGAAAACAGAGGTTCAGTCGACTGTGCCTAGGGTCCAGTCGACTGTACTTAGCAGAAATCAAAACCTAAAATCCTCAACAGAGGTCCAGTCGACTGATCAGGGGACCCCAGTCGACTGTGTTATGCAGAACCAAAATTCATCAGTTTTCAAAAGGGGTCCAGTCGACTGAGTTATGGTACAGTCAACTGGTTTTGCCATTTATAGAAGCAGTAGCCAAAAATCAACAGTGTTTAGTCGATTGATAAATGGGTCCAGTCAACTGCCTCTCTTACTATTCACTTTTAGTGTCTCAATCACACGGGATCCAATCGACTGATACATGGTCCAATCGACTGCTCACACGGAATCCAGTCGACTGATACAGAGTCCAGTCGACTGCTCCCCTGCTGGGCAGCCCTGTGTTGATAATACTAACACATGCTTCTCAATATCCACAACCAACGCCAATTACAACATTTAAAACATAACTACAGACGTTCAATTACAAAATTACAATACTGTGAAACTAATCCATGATCCTATTACAACATATTACAATTCCCAAACCTTACACAAGTTTTAGAATTTAAAACAAAAACATATACAAAGGTAATTCCTCCGGCGTTCCTCGGCCTCACTCCTCACGATTCTTCTTGTCTTTCTTTTTACCTGCAATGGAGTACATCTCCACTGCTCAGCTATATGTTGAGCGTACGAGTTCTAACATATGCAATATATGATAAAACATGCTTTAGTCTCATAAATCATATCAATAGTCTCTAGGGAGAAAAATACGCCTTCATCCGGTAGCGGCAAGTCCAAGCCTTAAACTGCGATGTCAATGGCAAGTCCAAGCCTACAACCATTACATCCCCATAAGTGCCATGGCAAGTCCAAGCCTACAACCATGCACAGTAGCCGTCGCTACTCAAATTCTCAAACATCGAGAAGCTTACTCCGGTATGAATTTGTATAAGACTCCCCTTTGACCCACATAGACAACTTAACGTGCTCGCATAAATTTAGACATGCTTTTCACAATTTAGCACGTGCATAATTAACGGGCCTACAATTAGCGCATGGATTTCGCCCGGATCTCAATTTCATTGTCGAAATATAAAACATGTAATTCTCTATATTTCACAAGTTAGAACTTCATACCTCGTGCGATTTCCCCCAAACTTTGAAGGATCGACTAGGAGGCTAATTAATCGTCGAATTTCGAATTTGAGAAGATTCCTACAAGTTTGTACCTGTTTTTCCCAAAAGTCTAGAATTGAGATTTTTACAAAAATTGGCCAAACACGGCCTAAGTAGTATCAAAGCGTAGATCTTACCTCCACGAGTTCAAATCTAAAATCTGGAGAAAATCTGACAGACGAAAGGTTGTCGAACGGCGTCGCAAAGCCCGTTGGCTCAATCTCCATTCTCTCTCCTCTCTCTATATATTTTTGGAAGTTTGGATGAGAATGAAATCTCATCCACTTCTATATATAGACAAACGTTCTGGAAATTACGTTACCTCTCCGCAAGTTTCTCAAACTTCTAATTAACCCATGAAACTTTGCACACGTCCATTTTATAACTTTACGAGTGAAAACTATAAATTTTAAAAGTTTTCGACTAGGTTTCGTTTGGGTCCAAAAAATAACGTCCGAAAAACTATATTATGTGGAATCTCTACACAACCTACCTTTTTAATTAACGTATCACTCACGTTCTCACCACAATTCTCAAAATGTTAACAAACAATACCGAAAATACCAGAAATTATACTACACAGATATAATTCACTATTCACAAAATACCATATAAGTCAAATAACATTTAAATCATATAAATGTCATTTACTCATGCTCATGCCATATGAACTACCATGTTCCCGTGTCCTCACTGACACCTTATCGTTGACTCACTGTCAACCTCAACTCAAATTATTACTAACATTAATAATTTCAAAATCTCAAATGATGCATTTTCAGAATCATAAATTTCTGGAACGGGTGTGACAACAATCTTCAAATAAGATTGAAAAAGAAAATTTAGAGTTGAAAAAGCAATTGGATGATTTAAAATCTCAAAATGAAATTTTGAGAAAAGAAAAGCTTGTTTCAACCAATCAACCTTCAAGTGAATTTATTGAAAAGGAAAAGGTTGAATTGAGAAAGGAGGTGGATGATTTGACAAAAACTTTGGCCAAGTTTACCCAATGTGAACAAAATTTGAATATGCTTTTGGGTAAACAAAAATGTGTTTTTGATAAGGCCGGTTTGGGATTTAATCCCACATATAAGGAAAAGAAGTACAAAAGCTTCTTTATAAAGTCCACATCCTCTACTTCAAATTATCAAATTCCTCACAAGAAATTCTTTGCTAAGGAATCAATCTCAAATGAGACTCTCCCCCATGTAACTTGTCATTATTGTATGAAAAAGGAGCATGTTAATTATAAATGTTTATCTCGTAAGAAAATTAACATGATTTAGGTTGTGAAAGGATCCTCTCCTACTTTCTCGGCAAATGTTGCATCCAAGAGGTGCTTGGACAATGGTTAAATCTCTCACCTTAAGCCTAGTAGTAGTAGGTTAGATTAACTTGTTTCGATATTTCTCTTGATTTTGATAGCATGCTAATCTTGTTTGATTTATTAAGTTATTTTGTTTTAATGTTCATAGCTATTTCATCCTCCTAAGGAGATAATGCATAATGTTGATCCCATAATTAGTATTCATTCATATATGCATATGTTGAGAGGGGTGTTAGGAAACTGCGTTCCCAGAATCCGTTGACAGTGGGTATAAGTTGGTACTGCAAAAAATTTCATGAAATCTATAATAACCCTACACGGGCGGAACTAGGGTTACCTTGAACTGCAAAATTGGATTGCTGTAGTAGACGAATCGAGAACACGGGCTCGATAACAGCTAACGATCTTCTACCGTATTCCTTTGCTGCCAGAATATCGAACTGAGTGTGGGCTCTTTTGAAATCCTTTTAGTTTTCTGCTCTTCCCTCTTTATGTTCTATTTTTTATTCCCAGTTATAACACTCTCTTTGATTGCTGTGACGATTCAATCCTGATCACATTGATCCGACAAAGATGTGTTCGTCAGGAGGATCAAACGATCTCCGATTTACTTGAATTTTTAACAGCAGCTCCGTCTCGATGTCAGGAATGTTGTGTAAAACATTCAGCAACTTTCGATCAGTATCGAGCAGTCCGAAGCTCTTTTAGTGAGCGTTGTCCGACGCTAGCGATCTACACTCCTATGTCTCTTGAATGCTCACAGAGACTAGGGTTTGGTGGAAACCCTTCTAGAAGAAAGCTAGGATGTCAAGGGAAGCTTAGAATATGAAATCATGCAACCTGAGAGAAGAGCCAAGGCAGCATATATATAGGCTACGACAGGGACCATAAGAAGTCAATAAGGAATAGGCTTCCTTGTGGAATTAGGAAACCCTAATTCGAACTGAATCAGATTCATATTTCCATAAATTATAATTCATACCACTAAAGAATTATAATTGCACTCCTACCCTTATCTCAAAAATATATTTTGAGCTCCATGTTATTAAATGCTTATTATCTCCCCATGTTAAGATTACAGATATCCATTAATTAAATATAATTACTGACAATCATATTTAATTAATTTCTTAAAATTCCTTGAGATCCTCTGCTTAACTTATCTGATATGTCGGATACAAAATCCACCTGCAGGGTTTGACATAATCAAAACTTATAAGCTTTCTCAAGGGGATATCATCAATCCCAAAATTGAGACATGGATTCCATCATTAATTAATATCCACCACACAATTAATATTGCCACCCAATCCAATGAGATATTGACCCATTTAAGGATCTCACCCTTTTAGGGATCAAAGTATAAATATCAAATGTACGTGTCTATAAATTAAATTAGGATTTAGAGCATAAGCACTCATAATAGCCATGAGGTATTAATTATCTTATAAGTCAGTATAAAGATAATTATCCCAAGTCGGTCCTGTTTAATACACAAAATGTACCAGCATGGTGAGTTGAAACTATATCGTTTCCCATAGTCAAGACAAACCTACTACAACACCATGCTGCAGTCCTACCGATGGTGTGTCCAATCCCATCTATGACTGTAAACCAAAATCTTACATTCTATAATATCTGATGGCCTGATCTTCCGTGTGTAAGCCGAACTCTACACACCAAACCACCTACTATATAGAATGAGAGACACATATTAAATAAATAATATAATACAAACATTGCCCACACAGATTCTCATAAAAAATGGATTAACTGATTTTATTAAATGAATAATAAATCAACTACATAAAGCATGGCTTTTAGTATATATCCCTAACAATCTCCCGCTTAGACTCAAAGCCATGAAGTGACACACCTCACTCCAACTAATGGCTCTACCTCCTAGGGTAAACACATATCCTGAGGTAGACTTTCTGGAATCCCTATCTGACATGAAATCAGAATCTGTGTACCCAATGGGTACAAGACTGTCTGCTTGGTAAACTAACATATAGTCTCGAGTCCTTTTCAGGTACTTGAGAATATTTTTCACCGCAGTCCAATGTTCTTGCCCTGGATTAGACTGATATCTACTAACCATGCCAACAGCAAAGCAGATGTCAGGTCTAGTACATAGCATAGCATACATTAGGCTTCCTACTGCCGAGGCATAAGGAACTGCCTTCATCTTCTCTATCTCATCAGGTGTCTTAGGACACTGATCCTTAGATAGAGTAATTCCGTGTCTGAAGGGAAGGAATCCCTTCTTGGAATCTTGCATGCTAAACCTTGCAAGAATATTGTCAATATAAGTGCCTTGTGACAAGCCCAACATCCTATTCTTGCGATCTCGCATAAGCTTGATCCCTAAGATATGACCTGCTTCTCCCAAGTCCTTCATATCAAATTGACTGGATAACCATACCCTTACAGAAGATAATACCCCCACATCGTTTCCGATTAGCAAGATATCATCCACATATAGTACTAAGAACACCACCACTCTTCTATCATGTTTCTTGTACACACAAGATTCATCCGCACATTGATCAAAACCAAAAGACTTGATTGCTTGATCAAAGCGGATATTCCAAGACCTAGATGCCTACTTAAGTCCATAAATGGACTTCTTAAGCTTGCACAACATGTGTTCTTGGCCCTTCGCAATGAACCCGTTTGGTTGCATCATATAGATGCACTCGTCAAGATTTCCATTTAGAAATGCTGTCTTGACATCCATTTGCCAAATTTCATAATTGAAATGTGCAGCAATGGATAAGAGAATCCGGATAGACTTCAGCATTGCCACCGACGAAAAAGTTTCCTCATAATCGATTCCTTCTTTTTGAGTGAACCCTTTCGCAACAAGCCTTGCTTTAAAGGTTTCTACCTTACCATCTGCTCATCTCTTCTTCTTATAGATCCACTTACATCCAATGGGTTTTATTTCATTGGGTGGTTCTACAAGATCCCAGACTTGATTGGAGTACATGGACTCCATTTCAGACTTCATAGCCTTTTGCCAAAGATCTGCATCTTTATCTTGGAGTGCTTCATTGTAGTTACAGGGGTCGGTACCTTGTTCATCAGGGACCCGGTCATAAGACTCTCCCAAGAACATATACCGGTCAGGTCGAATAATAACACTCCCACTACGACGAGGCACAACCCGTGTCTGTGCATCACTGATATTTTGTTGTGAAGATTCTGAACCTAATACACCATTATCTACACGTTGTACTGGTTCAGGAACCTGCGTGTTAATGGTTGGTTCGGGATCTACACGAGTTTCGATAATCCTCCCACTACGACGTGGTAATGGAATATCGATAACTCTTTCTTGTGGTGTTTCTTCTCGTACCGTTGGTATCGAAGAAGTATGTCTCGGTGTCTTTCCTCTCATTTCCTCTAGAACAATACGGCTTCTGGGCTTGTGGTCCATAACATAGTCCTCTTCTAAGAATATGGCATTGGTGCTAACAATAACCTTCTGATCCTTAGGACTATAAAACAGACCACCTTTAGTTCCTCTTGGATACCCAACAAAGAAACATACTTCTGTTCTTGATTCCAACTTTTCTGCGTTCCCTTTCAGCACATGTGCTGGACTACCCCAGATCCGAACATGCCGCAGACTAGGCTTTCACCCAGTCCACAATTCCGTGGGAGTAGTAGGTACTGACTTAGAAGGTACCAAGTTTAGAATGTATGCGGCTGTCTCTAACGCGTGTCCCTAAAAGGAAATTGGTAAATCCGAATAACTCATCATAGATCATACCATGTCCATAAGAGTCATGTTCCTTCTTTCTGCCACACCGTTCTGCTGAGGCATACGGGGTGCAGACAATTGGGATGTAATCCCTTGCTCCAATAAGTATTCCCTAAACTCTCCCAAGAGGTACTCTCCACCACGATCAGATCGTAGTGTCTTGATACATTTACCTAGACGCTTTTCCGTTTCAGCCTTGAAGTCTTTGAATTTCTCAAAGCATTCAGACTTACGCCGCATCAAATAAATGTACCCATACCTTGAGTAATCATCGATGAAAGTGACAAAGTACTCAAATCCCCCTCTTGCTTGGACAGTCATAGGACCACACAAATCAGAGTGAACCAGTTCCAACGGCTCTTTTGCTCTATAGCCCTTGGCCGAGAATGGCCTCTTGGTCATTTTACCTTCCAAGCAGGATTCACAAACTGGAAGTGCCTCCACTTCCAATGAGCCTAATGGCCCATTTTGAACCAGTCTTTGAATCCTTTTCAAATTAATATGACCAAGGCGTAAGTGCCAAAGATGCGTTTGGTTCATCCTCGAAGGTTCTTTTCTCTTAAATGGCAAACTATTTGTGTTATTCAATTCATTAAGTTGCAGTATAGGAGAGATAGGATTTATAATATAAAGATCATCCATCAATTGACCAGAACAAATAAAACGTTAATTTTCTTTAATAACTACTACTTTATTAAAATGAACTGAATATCCATTCTTTACTAAACTAGAAACTGAAACTAAATTCCTTCTAATAGAAGGTACATAAAAGCAATTTCTTAATATTAAATTCCTATCTCTACCAAAACTAAGATGTAGATCTCCTACTGCAACTACTGCTACTCTCGTAGCATTTCCCATATATAGATAAATCTCTCCATCACTGAGCTGCCTGGTTCCCTGGAACCCCTGTAAAGAATTGCATACATGATCAGTGGCTCCCGTATCTACACACCAGGTACCGATAGATCGGACCGCTAAACACGATTCAACAACTAGTAAATGAGATTTACCTTGATTGTTCTGTCTGGCGAGATAAACTGGACATTGCTTCTTCCAGTGTCCTGGCTGCTTGCAAACAAAACATTTGCCTTTAGGCTTTCTCGGTTGTCCTCGTGGCCTTTGGATTGGCGGAGGACCCGCGGCCTTCTTTTGAGCCTTTTTCATTTTCTTCTTGCCTTTCGGCTTTGAAGTAGAACCTTTCTCAAATACAAGAGCACTCCCTGACTTTCTGTTGAGACCCTCAGCTGCCTGAAGTTCTTTAAGCAGCTCCGCCAAGGTATATTTAAATTTATTCATGTTGTAATTGAGGCGGAATTGCTTAAAAGACTCTGGCAGTGACTGGAGTACGATATCGACCTGGGTTTCCCCGTCAATTTCAGCTCCAAGGATCTCTAGTTCATTAAGAAGAGATATCATCTTAAGAACATGATCCCTTACAGCATCCCCTCAGCCATGGTTGTGTTCATCAAGTCTTTCATAGCAACCTGCCTAGCAGCACGACTTTGATCCCCGAACATCTCTCGGAGGCTCTCCATCATGTCATAGGCACTGATCATTGACTGATGCTGATGTTGCAGAACATTTGACATGGATGCCAAAATGTAACACCGCGCCATCTCATCAGCCTTGACCCATTTCTTGTGAGCCTGGGTTTCCTCAGCGGTTGCCCCCTCACCAGGTTGCTCAAGACATTCTTGAGTAAGCACAAACTTGTACTCTTCAGCAGTTAACACAATATCCAAATTCCTTTTCCAGTCTATATAGTTTGGTCCAGTAAGTTTGTTTTCTTTAAGTATAACAGCAAGTGGATTGAAAGTACCCATTTGAAAGCCTGAGAATCACATAACATAAATAATTACGTTTGGGCAAAATTTACTATGGATTCGAGTTGAAAATATTGGTTCCCTCTACCATATTTGAAAGGAATCCGCCAGCAACCTGATACACCGCGAATAGTATGACTCGATGGGAAGCCATATACTATCCATCATTTGTTCAGATAGACAATTGCCTTTTAATTTTATTATCCAGGCAATGTACTTTGCCTAATAAAATTAAACTGCTGACTTGCTTTGGTCCTATAAATAATAACAGTTACTCAGATGGAGAGGATATTATTATTTATAGCTAAGTGTATACCATCACTTAATTCTAGGTCAAGAGTTCTGTGAGGAACACCTCTGATGGAGAGGTGACCCACACCAATAATCACCCAAAACATTCTTTTAAAGAAGTTTGTACTGATGATTCCTTGATCAACTACATCCGATGGGGAGGATGACACTAGAGCCATCACATAAAATTAATCATATCATCTACAAACCAGTGATGGAGACCATGAGATTTATACTTGATAAACTACATCTCCCACTTAAAATTTTTAAAAAAATTTGAGGGTTATAATTTTTTAGAAAAACTTTTAATTTAATTAATAAAAAATAATGGAATACTTGACAAGGATTAATTCATCCTTACTTGTGAAACCCACATGTGTAGATAATAAAATTATTCTATTCTCATGATTTTAGAAAATAAGTACTTATGTTTTCAAATTATGGAATTAGTTTTATTTCTAAATACACATGTAGTTGTCCATCATTTTAAATTAATATAAATTAAACATGCAGCTAGACATCTGAAATAGGTCTAGGAACAATTATCCATGTTGTCCTATTCATTAAACATGAAACAATAATAATCATTCAATCACACATAAATAAGGAAACCACAATAAAATAGGAATCCCACTATTATGGTCAAGCTGCAACTCTTGTGAAGAAATCTTCATGGAACCCGATTAGCTCTATGTCGCAACTACGCAGCCTTCCAGAACTGTTTTCTGAAATAGCCTCCAGAAATTGCCTCTAGATTGCTTTCTGAAACTGTTTGTAAACTATCTTCACGAACTGTCTTCACGGATTTACTTGAAATATATTACACAAACCCTATGCCTCCATAAAGGAGTTCACATGCTATTTCTTTGCAGTAAATTAACCACACATCAATCAAGCGTGGGATTCAATACACACAAATCCTATGCCTCCATAAAGGAGTTCACATGCTATATTAAAACAACAAAATTAACCACGGATAAAACCATCGTGGGATCCAATCACACAAAATCAGTGACCATAATAGTGGAATAAGAACGCTGCAAAACAAGGGTTAGCACAGCTCTACGTTCTATCCATCCATCAAAACACGCATAAGATCTGTTTTATTGGACAACATTGTTGCGTCCAACCCATACGCAGAATCAACATGGCTCTGATACCACTTTTAGGATAATGTGTTCCCAGAATCCGTTGACAGTGGGTATAAGTTGGTACTGCAAAAAATTTCATGAAATCTATAATAACCCTACAAGGGCGGAACTAGGGTTACCTTGAACTGCAAAATTGGATTGCTGTAGTAGACGAATCGAGAACACGGGCTCGATAACAGCTCACGATCTTCTACCGTATTCCTTTGCTGCCAGAATATCGAACTGAGTGTGGGCTCTTTCGAAATCCTTTTAGTTTTCTGCTCTTCCCTCTTTACGTTCTATTTTTTATTCCCAGTTATAACACTTTCTTTGATTGCTGTGACGATTCAATCCTGATCATATTGATCCGACAAAGATGTGTTCGTCAGGAGGATCAAACAATCTCCGATTTACTTGAATTTTTAACAGCAGCTCCGTCTCGACGTCGGGAACGTTGTGTAAAAAATTCAGCAACTTTCGATCAGTATCGAGCAGTCCGAAGCTCTTTTAGTGAGTGTTGTCCGACGCTAGCGATCTACACTCCTGTGTCTCTTGAATTCTCACAGAGACTAAGGTTTGGTGGAAACCCTTCTAGAAGAAAGCTAGGAGGTCAAGGGAAGCTTAGAATATGAAATCATGCAACCTGAGAGAAGAGCCAAGGCAACATATATATAGGCTACGACAGGGACCATAAGAAGTCAATAAGGAATATGCTTCCTTATGGAATTAGGAAACCCTAATTCGAACTGAATCAGATTCATATTTCCATAAATTATAATTCATACCACTAAAGAATTATAATTGCACTCCTACCCTTATCTCAAAAATATATTTTGAGCTCCATGTTATTAAATGCTTATTATCTCCCCATGTTAAGATTACAGATATCCATTAATTAAATATAATTACTGACAATCATATTTAATTAATTTCTTAAAATTTCTTGAGATCCTCTGCTTAACTTATCTGATATGTCGGATACAAAATCCACCTGCAGGGTTTGACATAATCAAAACTTATAAGCTTTCTCAAGGGGATATCATCAATCTCAAAATTGAGACATGGATTCCATCATTAATTAATATCCACCACACAATTAATATTGCCACCCAATCCAATGAGATATTGACCCATTTAAGGATCTCACCCTTTTAGGGATCAAAGTATAAATATCAAATGTACGTGTCTATAAATTAAATTAGGATTTAGAGCATAAGCACTCATAATAGTCATGAGGTATTAATTATCTTATAAGTCAGTATAAAGATAATAACCCCAAGTCGGTCCTGTTTAATACACAAAATGTACCAGCATGGTGAGTTGAAACTATACTGTTTCCCATAGTCAAGACAAACCTACTACAACACCATGCTGCAGTCCTACCGATGGTGTGTCCAATCCCATCTAAGACTGTAAACCAAAATCTTACATTCTATAATATCTGATGGCCTGATCTTCCGTGTGTAAGTCGAACTCTACACACCAAACCACCTACTATATAGAATGAGAGACACACATTAAATAAATAATATAATACAAACATTGCCCACACAGATTCTCATAAAAAATGTATTAACTGATTTTATTAAATGAATAATAAATCAACTACATAAAGCATGACTTTTAGTATATATCCCTAACAAGGGGAACATATTACTATGTTCATTTTAGTTGGCTTAATTTGTTGGAATCATGATATTATGCTCACTTTAGTTACTTTTGGTATCTTATTGCCTCCATGATATGTTTACTTGAGTTCTCCAACTTTATTATTGGTATCTTTTGGGAGAATATGCTCTCTTTTCATATCATTTGGTATCTTTTATCATTGCACATACTTAGGGGGAACACTTTCATGTTTCATTAGCTCACATGTGGTTATATTTGTTTTTTTTTTTTTTTTTGGTATCATTTTGGCCTTTTGATTTATATGCCTATTGTGAGGGAGAGTTTTGTGTTTTATCTCCAAATCTTTTTGATAATGTCAAAGGGAGAGAAATATGAGAAGTATTGGGTAGAAGTATGTGGGTAGTTATCATTCATGTTCTTTAACATATGATATCCATTATGAATGATAATATGAAAATGACCAAATGAGCTTATATTGGCATATCCTTCATTGGTTGTTTGCCATCATCAAAAAGGGGAAGATTGTTACCCTTAAGGTATATTAAGGCATATTTAATTATGTTTTGATGATGTCAAATATGCTATGATAATTACATGATTCATATTGATTCATTCTTTGTTATTATCATAGTCATTTTCATGCTCATATATAATCTCATGTATTAATTTTGTATCAATGGTTTTAACATCTTTGGGTGCATGAGATTTAATTGATTTAGATCAAGATTACAATGAGCTCAACAAGGATCAAGCTTGAAGACTTGAAGATATTTCATCCTTGGTTGAAGTCTAGGACCATCATTGTAAGGCATCTTGATCTCACACTCATAGGGGCTCAAACAAACTCTAAAAGTTAAAGTTTTGAAAATAAATTTTAAGTGGGTCATCTTTAAAGAAATTCCCCAACCAATTGGAAAATTATTAAATGTTGAATCTTATGTGTTTGGAAAGCTATTTGAATCTAGTTTCCAAAACATCAAACAGATCGCAAATCCGATTTATGTAGAGGGAGTTATGGCCATTTTAGTGGAGATGTGTCAAGCTGTCAAACAGGGAGGGGCAGTCGACTGAGGGCCCGATGTAGTCGACTGAAGTGAGCAGAATGCAAACAGAACCCTCTGTAAACACATCTCAGTCGACTGCTTCAAGGCCCAGTCGACTGCTTCAAGGTCCAGTCGACTGAATCAACCTGAAAGGCAATAACGGCTAGTTTTTAAAGGGGTTTTTAATTACTAAACTTGCCACCAACGGCTATAATCTTCCAAGGCCTATAAATACATGTTTTCCCAAGATACTTGGGGTTGAGATTTTGATTGAAAAACATAGTATTAATCACACATCTTTTTGATCTTTAAACATTATCATTTGAGCCCTAGCTGTGTGAGTTTATCAATTTGCTCAAATCTTTCATTTGTATTTCTTGAGAGAGTAAAATTGTAGTGAGCTTTATTTGTATTATCCACTCTATATAGAGAGTTTTCAATTTGTATTCAAATCAATTTGTAAAGGTTGAGGGTTAGTAACCCTTGTGTGCAAAGAAGAGGTGTTCTTCTTTGGGAGAGATTGAAGGCTCTTGTAACGGTTTGGTGCACACCCGTAAGTGCTCCGGGAACAGTTTGGTCTACACCCGTGAAGTAGATCGGATTAAAGGAATCCTCAAGATGTGTTCTTGAGGGGTGGACGTAGGCCGCGGGGTGCGATTGTCGAACCACTTGAAAAATCGGTTTGCAAGTTTCTCTTTCCTTCTCTCTTTACATAATTGCTTGTGATTGTGTTTAATTTGCTATTAAGTTTTGAAAAGGTTAAAATTCCGCTGAAACCTTATTCACCCCCCCTCTAAGGTTTCCATTTTTGGGCCAACATAACCGTTGGATGAGAATCTAGCCATAAGATTTTCAAGAATCTGGAGATATATTTATTACTAGATTCTCATCCAATTGTTAAAACTCTCATTTCCATATGAAAAATTGTTCACTATAAACTTGCCCTAAATAAATTACAACCATATTTGGTGCTTTTGTTATTATTTATTGTAAAAATTATAATTATGTGTTGAGCTAGGAGCCACTGGGGACAATAGAAATTTGACTAAAAGAAATGATTAATTGATCAGCTAGGAGCAATAGAATGATCACCCGTACTAAAAGAAATGGTTAATTGATCGGCTAGGAGCAATAGACTGATCAGTCGTAGAATGATTAGCCATTCAAATGGTTAAATTTTATATGAATGTGTTGAGCTAGGAGCTATAGATTGATTAGTCATTTGATCTGGTTTTCATTCCTTTTGATAAGTTTGTAAATTTAAATCCCAAATTTTGTTCTCAAATAGCTTAACACATGCATCACATGATGTGCAATAGGTGTTACCACGTGCCATTGTATGTAGTACAACTAACAAATCATTTGAGAAACAAGAGTTTGGTTTTTCTAATTTGGGAAGCAAAGCATTACTATTTATATATAGACCCAAAGAAGGATACATTACGTATTAAATAATTAATAGTACAATTTCCCTCTTTGACAGATAAATGTGTCCTATTGGTTTGGAATACGGCCTACGTGATTATTTTCAACTCCTAATTTGAGTTTTTAAATGACATGGACAACTAAGTTCATTTTTTTTTGGACCATTTGAAAGAGAGGGATTTCTTTATGCAAAAAATTATATAACTTCATTAATTAATTTTTTTTTCTTTTATTTTTTTGTGCCATGCCCCGGGCACGGGTACGTTCTAGTGTATATATATATATATAACATATGTAATAAGCGTCCCCTCCCAAATATTATTTTAAGAAAAGGCCTAATTGTAATTAAACTCAACTTAAGTATTTGTTCCATTAACATTTTTGATCACTTGTCAATTTAATTTAACTCAAATTATCTTACCGTTAGTCGAGTTTTACAAATTACATTCAAAATGGTCAAATCTTATTATTGAAAAGTGATACAAGCAATCTTCCCAAGAAATATAAATAAATAGGCCAAAAAATCTCGTAATCATTAGTTTAATGAGTTAATTAGTATAATGTCCATTTTACTCTAGGTTTCTTGCAATAGGCCCAACGTATGAAACAATTTCGTCTGAAGTCCACACCAAAAATTTTGGACCAAACTACCCTTTCCATTTCTCATTCAAAACTGCTATTAATAACCCCAACTATTTTAGGGGTTTTCAAAATTCAAATCCCAAATACCTAAATGAGAATCAATCACATTATATATGCATCAACAAGGTCTCTCTCTCTATCTCTCTCTCTCTCTCTCTCTCTCTCTTTGATGAGAAAATGGGCATCAAGATCTTGAATCTCCAAATGATCAGATTCTCATATTTTCACTTAATGGGTAACAGAGTCTCATGCCTCCCATTCCATCGGCCGGAGCCGCCGGCCGTCGGAACAATCAAGCTCATGAAATCGGACGGCAACATCAAGATCTACCATCGGCCGGTCCACGTCTCTGAGCTCATGTTACAGCTCCCAAAACACATGGTCTGCCGATCCGATTCCTTCTACATCGGCCAGAAAGTCCCTGCTCTGTCCTAGACTGATCAGCTACAGATCGGACACAACTATTTCCTCCTCCCCAACCATTTCTTCCAATCGGTCCTCTCTTTCGTCACTGTAGCCTCCTTCGCCGCCGCTATAGCCGCCACTTCTTCGCAATCACAGTTAGCTTTGGTCTCCAGAGATTCAAAGAATTTGTTTATGAAAAAAGCTGCGACTTGTCAACCGTTTGATATACAAAAAGCCCCATCTGGGTGTTTAAGAATTCGGGTTTCGGAGGAGTTTTTATCGCAATTGTTATAGTGTAAAATTTAACACTCTTGTTCTTGCTTCAAAAGTTGTGATGTGTAACTGTACACTATGTTGTAGTTCAAATGATATGGTTCAAAAGGTTGTAGTATAAAATCAGTCAGTGTAAAATGAATGTGCAAATGAATTTGTTATAAGACAGTGTTCCTTTTGTTGAATAACTCGAATATGAGTGTGAAATTTAACACTTATATTCATTCTAGTGTGAAATTTAACACAATTTTTTTTTTGGTGATGGTGATGAATGACTGTTAGATCACCCAAGAATGGTGAAATACGAAATTAAAAAAGATATGTGTAATATTAAACAGATTCTAACGTATAAAGCCCTACAATTATGGCATTTAGTAACTTAATTCATAAAATATATGTAAGATTTAGTAACTTCCCAAAATTATGGGATTGAGTTTGACCAATTGCAGTATAAAATAAGTTTGGTAACTTCCCAAAATATATGCAAGATTATGGGATTGTGTTTGACCAATTACAGTATAAATTTCACACTAATGAACTAGTTGCAATGTAAAAACAAACCAGTTGCCGTGTAAAATTTTACACTAATGAACCAATTGCAGTGTAAAACGAACTAGTTGCAGTGTAAAATTCAATACTAATGGTGCATAGTAACAGATTAATATGTTATGTGATCAATGATTATTGGTAGAACATACAAAAATGGGATACCCACATAAAAATGACGTTAGAAATATTCAAAAGACCCATAATGTACAAGGCTAAAGTTATGGGTATCCATATATATATATATATATTTCTATATAGAGTTATTACCATATATATATATAATGTCACACTAATAGAGTTATTACCATATATATATTTCTATATATGTATGCCTGTGTATATATATAGGGGTAAAAAAGTCACTTAAATTATCTATAATTGGGGATTGTGGACTAATCTCTAACAACATTCACAATTATAGGGTCTCTCATTGGGAAGTACCAATTGGTGGGTCTATTATAATAAACATTGGTAGAATGGGATTTCCCACTAAATTTTTCTAGTTTAATTAGAATATTCATTAGTTAAAATCTTCACAGAACCATTTTTCAATCAATTTAATAATTAATCGTAAGAATACAATATATCGCTCATTGCAGTCCCCGAGTTCGATACACAGTATAACGGACACGATCTTAACACGATCAATGGCCATAACTTTTTAATTTCTTTGCTTTTTTGAGTGATTTTTATTTATTCAACATTTTGATTTCATATATTTTTTTCGACATCCATGCATTAGATTTAGAAATTGTGTAAAAATAAATTATTTGGAACCTCGTTTTGAGCTTTTATTTTTTTTAAATTAAATGACTATTACTCTCTCTTTTTTATTTAATTATTGATTTCATGTATTTTTCGAGATCTACACACTAGCAATTTTACAAAAAATAAATTTTTTTATTACATTCACGCAAAAATTACATTTTCACGTTTTAGTTTTTTTTTCCTCCCATAATTTTATAGTCAATATTGATCTCGTTTAATAGATCTCATTTTTGTGATTTTAAAATATTCAAGTTTAGAAGAAAAAAAAATAGACTTGTCAACCAAAAGTTATGGTAATTTGGAACTTTTTAGACGTAAAATTGTATTTTGACCAGGGCTTAGTTTGGCCCCCAAGTGGTGCTTTTCCTTTTTTAAAGCTCAATTTCATGTTAATTCATTTGGTAACTAGGTTATGAGCTTTGCAAAAATTCAACTTAGGGCTTTTTTGGGGGGAGCTTTTAAAAGCTCTAGAATGGAGCTTTTAAAAGCTTAAGGTTGCTTTTTGGTTTCATGATGTCTTTTTGAAGAGTAGTGTGTCACTAGTATAAAATTATCAAACAACTTAGTAATAAATTTCATAAGCTCCTTTTAAAAAGCCAAAAAGCCACATGGGGGCCAAACTAAGCCCAAAACATGTGCAAGGGACCTAATGGTTTAAACAAAACACGCGTGGGTGAAATTTATGTAGAATACATTTCTGTTCACCCCAAAATTACTTTCCTTTGTTCACCCTCCTCTCCCATTAGCTAATGTAGTGGGACTCAAAGATTAAATAAGAATTAACTAATGGTATAAAGTATTGGACTCTATTGCATTAGCCAATGAAAAAGGAGAGTGAGTAAAAAATGAACAATATTAGAGTGAGCAAAACTACACTTTTTTTTTTTTTTTTGCTAAGAAAAACTACACTCTTTTATGTATGGTATATTTGAGTCTAGTCTAAGGAACTTTGGGTAAGAGTAATGCTACACACACTCTGAAAAGTACATTAAAATGCACAACCTTGCTTAAAAAAGTTGGACCTTGTGCTGAAAAGTCCACACACACAAAAGTGGGTATTTTGTGGGTGTAGGCCTTTCAGCACAAGGTCCAATCTTTTTAAACCAGGTTGTACATTTTAGTGTACTTTTTAGAGTGTGTGTAGCATTGTTGCTTTTGTAAACAACCATGGCGGCTTATATTTCGGCCATAAACTCAGATCTTGACAAGCCCAATAAGAGGTTAACATCATAGGCTCCCATATATATGGGCTCTTTTGCCGCTCAAAAATGATAAAAAGTCGGAGAAGTTATTGTGTGATCTTTACCCCATCACCTCATATACATTTTTTAATAGAGAAATATGGTTTAGTCCTTAATAGTGCATTGATAGTTAATTTAGTCCATGTTTATATAATTTCTAGACTAATATACTTTTTTTTATCTATTTAAGTAGTAGTAATTTTGAAAGGGAAATCATAATGCCAGAGCAGTTTTCTTTAATGTCAGAGTAAATTCTAACACTTTTTTATTTGTAACAGAAAAAATTCGTTAGTGATATCAACAATCCGTTAGAAAAGTTATGGACTGCTCTGACATTAAAGAAAAGGGTGCTTTAGATTTCAGTCCTTTAGATACACCCAATCTAGAAATAGGCCCAACAAATAAGTCAGAATAGAAATTAGTCCTTCTACAATTTCATGGACCAAAATACCCTCTGTACTCAATTAATGTGCTTACAGTGGAATTTCAGTTAGAGAATATTTTTTAAATTTGTCATAAATTTGCTGAAATTAGTCCCCATGATATCACAAGTAATTAGGGATTCAAATTTAAAACATTAAACATACCCCAAAAATCTCGCGATTGTCATAAAAGAGAGAGTAATTAGTGTGATAAAAAAATAGTGAGAAATTAACATAGATAAATACAGCAAAAAGGACAGTTTATAACAGTGAGAAATTCCCCACTTTAAAGAGTGAGAAATTCCTCACTGAGATAAAAAACAGTGAGAAATTTTATCTATAATGGTGAGAAATTTATCACCTTTTAAAACATATTTGATGAGAAATTTCTCACCATATAAAAAGAATTTTCTCACATAACCAATTATGTGAAATTTGTGAAAAGAAAAAATTATGTGATATTTACTCTAGCATCTAAAATTTCTCATCTAAAATTATGTTTTCCAGAAAAAATTATGTAAAATTTCACACAACCTTTTTTTAATATGAAATTCCAGTCCAGAAAAGGAGAGAGTGTGGTAATCTCATTATTTCTCCATAATAATTGTTATGTGAAATTTTACATAACTACTTTGTCAAATTAATAAGTAATGTAAAATTTGAGAAATTCACATAACTTTTCGCATAAACAAATATTGCCAAGGGAGGGATTAAAATGCCTACAAACCATTTCCCCACTCAATTTCACCCAAATAATAATTTCTCTTACGTGGTGGTAATTTTACCATGTCATTTGGAAGAGGAAAAAAAAAGAGCCACCATGTCACAGATTTTCACAGCCCAATTTGAAGGGGAGAGAGAGAGAAGAGAACCCAAAATCCTAAAAAAAGAAAGGGGAAATAAATAATAAAAACAAACATAAAACATAACTAGCTTTGAGAAACCACTAGTACCAGACCAAAAGTCTCCCCAAAAAATTGCAGACTCTTTTGAGCAAAAAATCAAACACATGGACAACATGACACCTTCTATAAAAAGTGTTAAATGCCAAAGCAAATAACATCCACAATTATATACACAAGAGACAATAGCTTGAGCTTTTTAATTTAGTCAATGCTATCTGCCATAGTACCAGAATTGTGCAAGAGGTACGAACCTTCTCATTCACTCTAAAAGTTAAACCAATCTTCTTCATCGAAGTTTTTGCTTTTAATTTTCTTCAAATCATCTGAAACTCTAGATTTTTTTTTTTCTAAATAAGAAGTAATCGAATTAGAAGAACACAAACTGAGAGAGAGTTGCGATTATGGACGGTAGAAATCTTCAAATCCTCCGATCTGCAATTGTTGTATGTGGCGGCGATGGCCATGCACAGCCTCATAGTTGCCTCGCCATTACACGATCTGGCTCCCAAGCATCTGATTTTATTGTTAGAATAAATCCTCACAGCCTCAGAAAAATGGGTATTGCAGTAAACAAACTCTAGAGAGAGAGATAGAAAGATTGCTATGATTTAGGGATTGCACTATTTGCACAACAATATTTTAGGAAATCATTTCTCTCCTACTTAATGTAAACTGATTACTACATATATATATATATATATAAATATCTTTATATATACACTGTTAAGGGTATATTCGTCATTAATAAATTTATCAAATTGGGGAAAATGATCAATTTTTAAGTTAGAACACGAATTAAGGATGAATTTACAATTTAGGAAAGTCAAAGGTACTAAATATATATTGACCCTTTACTCAAGGACTAAGTTGTATATTTCTATAAAGAAAATTGCTCTTGCAATATGGACAGTCATTTTGAAATATGATAATGATGGACATCATATATGGAAAACAGATTTTAACGCGTGATGGAGTTGGGCCTAAAATCATGGAAGTGGATATGACTGTGGTTTAAATATCCTTTATAAAAATTAAATATCTATTGTTTATTGTGTAATCTTTTATTTTTGATTTGAATGTATTTGAGTTACATCGTTATTCATATGAATAATTCTTTGGTGACAACTTTCATACAACCTCCTAAAAAGATGTGTCTATCTCTCTGCTGTGATGTCACTGGACCCCACAGTGACACAGGAGAGAGATAGACACATCTTTTAAGAGGTTGTATGAAAGTTGTCACCAAAGAATTATCCTATTCATATTACAAATCTGAAATATTTTTCGTCTCATTCTGTTTGATCTTGTTGTTTCTTCAGACAATGGAGTAATTTGATAAGCTCTGATAGGTAAGATGAATAATGTTAATTTGTGAGAAATTTCTCACCTCATAAATTAAATTGACATTGCTCTAGACAAGTGGAAATTTAAAGATATGCACTCATTTTAGAGACGAATAATATTGATTTGAGACGAATTTCTCAACTTGATGTGTGAGAAATTTGTTTTGTTGAATCGAAGATGAATTTTAAATTTCAGTTTTGTTTTATTTTCACTTGTGTATAGTTTTGAATGTATTCTTAAAGTGCTCAAAATTTCTCCCTTTGATTGTACATATACAAAAATCATTAGCGATTAGAAAGACTACATAGAAACACATTGTTTGCAAAAGCAGAACAATATTAGATCAGTTTTTGCTTGGTTGGAAAATTTATATATATGCGAGCGTGCCAGGCAGCAAGCTGCCAATGTGTGTGATGTGATTGATATCTGAATTGCGCCTCACCAGACAGATTGTGGTGACGTTCGATGCCTTGACAAGGACTTCAAACATGTGAAGATGTAACTAATTGAAGCACTTCGAGCTAACTAATGGAAAACTACTCCTAAATAATAACAGTAAATAAAACAATAAAGTAACAGGCTACTTTATTAAGTTAAAACAAACTACAATTTAACCTTAAAGATGACTTCGAAGGTATTCTACTTCTAAATTTAAGTGCCTAGATAGAAATACAGTAAATGTATTGAAAGGTATATGTTGATGTTGATCCAAGGATCTCTTTTCGAACACAAACTACTTCTATTTATAAGCATCGAGGCTTCACAATAATCTTGTTTAAATGTTCCCTCCTCTTTTCAAATTGATAACTGCTCCTACACGTGGCACATCCTTGAATTGACACCTGCTCCTTCAGTTACTCCACAATGATCAACACGTGTCCCTTGGCAGTTAATCATTTTGAACAGAATGAACTAGCGAAACTGTTCATAACTGCTCCTGCATTATTTCCAACTCAATCAACTGTCTTGCCACGTCGAATCCCTCGTGGCACCCTCACATTGGCTGGATATTTTCATCACAAACATTACCCCCTGCGCCATTTTCCTTTTCATTCAAAAAAGATAATGGTGATCGTGGCTAGATTATGCTGGAGAGTTGAAACTTTCATGTAACCTTCTCGTTGTGGTTAAATTAAAAATCCAAGTCTTCATTTATCTTCACATAAGCCGCTGTACTTGCTTAATCCTTGAATCCTCAACCTTGCTTGTCACTTCAAATCTAGTCTGTTAACCATGTCTTCTCCTCAATCTTCATTCGATACTAGTGAACACTTCCCTTTAGACCTTCTGAAGAAGTGATGTTATCAACCAAACATCCTGAAATTCCTCACCGAACCAATTGGGATCCCCCTAAGATTCCTCCTGAACCCTTCACTTACTCGAAGTGGGAAAAATGGCATAAAATGTTAAACCAACCAAGTACTTCTTCATCAGGACAAAGTTCATCTTCGAGCTCTTTGAAATCAATCTACAATAATCAAACCTTTCCTCCTACTTGGGAACAAAACATTTTCCATGGTGAACGGGTAGGATACTATAAAGGCATGAAGCTTGAAATACCAACCATAGCACCTTCAGTTATTCACCCAAACTTTGAATTAGAGGTGTCAAACGGGCCGGGCCGGGCTCGGTCAACGCGGGCCCTGAGCGGGCTTCGGGTCGGGCTTCACCAAACATCGGGTCGGGCCGGGCCGGGCTTGGGAGTGGAGGAGGTGTGTCCGCCCCGGACCGGTGGCCCGGGCCTAGCGGACCAGACATCGGGCCGGGCCGGACGGGCTAGCGGGCTTTTTTATATTTTTGAAGTAGGCTGTGGCGGGCTTCGGGCCGGGCCGGGCTTTTTCACTATTTCGGGCCGGGTCGGGCCGGGCCATGGACGGAAGGATGGGTGTCCACCCCGGCTCGGGGTATGTGAACCGGGCCTAGAGGGCCGGGCCTTGTGGCGGGCCGGGCCGGGCTTTTAGCCCGAAAAAAGCGGACTGGGCTCGGGCCGGACCGGGCCAACCCGACCCGATTGACACCACTACTTTGAATATCTTGTAGCTAAAGGGATCATTTTAAAGCAGGATAATAAAACCATACTTTCCGTTTTCGAACCGTCTTTCTCGAGAACAAAACTTTTTGAATGCCTGGTTGATCTCTTCAACCAGTCCTCCTAGTAAAAGGCTTCAAAGAGGTAACATTTTAATTCCTCAAGGCAGACCCCCCATCCATACATATCTAAGGGCATCTCACAAAAAAAATTTCCAATGAGAATTACTCCTCAGCTTTCTTTTCCAAATGTAAACTTTTCGAGAAAGATTACAAGGAAAGAGTGCTCCTTTTTAATCATTCTGTACTAGGTTTTCCAGACACCAAAGTTCAAGTGGTGGACCCTACTGAGGATATTAGTGATCCTTTCTTAAAGTTAGACCAACTGTGTAGGAATGGTCCCATATTCAAACATACTCCTCCCATTCCGTCACCTTCCCCATGCTTAATCATTCAGGCACAAAGGCTTCTAGTCGCTTTCTCACATCTCCCATTCTCCATTTTGCAAGATTCAAGGGCTCAAATTAACTTTGAATGGAGTTGTCACATCCTATGCCATAAATGGAATATTTCAACACTTGTTCGAACCCAAATGGATTTCACCCTTCGACCATCCTCTCATGTAAGGGGGTATTCCCATCACCACGAAAGTGTTCATCATTTGAATTACCTAATGGATCTTTATGAAAGTCTTAAGGAAATTCCCAATGCACTTCTTGATGAAGTTTTAGATTTCAAAGAAAAATACATCTATGGCTGTGGAAGCTCTGATGAAGAAAGCAATATTTCCCATTACTCGAAACCTGACCTCAAAGGTCGAATTGCATATCTCAAAGATGAAGCCAAAGTTGTTGGCATATCTCTTCGAGGTAAAACTCCATTAGCTAAGGAACTTCGATGTCTTCGCAAAGCCTTATCCAAGATCAACTCTCGGTTAAACCAGTATGAAGAACAACTCAAGGAGGCTTATCTCATCCTTCAAAGTGAAGATAAATTGGCATTGCAAACCAGGAACCTATGCCTCGAGATAGAACTAGAAGCAGAGTATTTTGCTTATTATTGGGCTATGTTTCACAATCTCGTGACTTATAGGTTTCCACACTTTTATCAATTATGTCTGTGAAATGCATTTATATTTTTCTTTTAATGCAATGAATTATGAGAAATTCATGCATATATTAATCAAACTGAATTGGTTCATTTTAAACCAGCGTGTCTTTTCACTTGGAATAACGGCTAAATAAGTAACCAATTCCAACAGCTATTTTCTAATAAATGCGCCTCTTCCCAAACGTCACCAAAGGCTATAAATAGTCAAGAAAAAAAGAAGGAACAACCCTTCTAACTCTGCAAACTCTTCTATTCCTCTATCCATCTCCTTTGCGCTCTGTCTTCTTTGCAATCACTCTCATTTTAATCTAATCATCTTGTTTCCAAAAAATGGCAACATCTGGTGATAACACTCAACTTCAGAAAATCTGTGATGATTTTGAAAAAATCATTCGGGATGAACAAGAACTATATTTGAATGGGAAAGAAACTTCTCTAATCAATGAGATCCTTGTCCCCGTAACTTTCCCTAATCAGGAATCTTCTATAGCTATAGGTCCCTGTCTGAGCACTCCCAATCTTAAACTCCATGTCCACTATCCTAGGTTAGGACAGCAACACTTGTCTTATCAGCAGGAAATCCCCATCCCTAGAACCAAATTAAGGTTTCGACATTGGCCCAAACCTGCGAAAGAATGGCCAGAGTGGGTAGATAGAATTTCGGAGAACAAGAGAGAGGCTCTGATTGCCACTGGGATTTATCACGCCGTTGATCTCTCCAAATACCCCATCGAAGCCAGTCCTAACCTGTTGGCTGGAGCCTTATGTTTTTGGAACCCTATTTTCAACCATTTTCAGTTTTGATTTGGCCCAATAGGTCCAACCGTCTTAGATATCTGTCACTTATTAGGTTTTTTATCCCATGGAGACGAAGCTCATCCTTATATGGTCGAATCTGATAGTCCTCTCATTAACATCGATTCTAAGTCATTAGGATATACCAATTTCCTGACTTCTCATAGAAAGTCATCAGGGGGTGTAACAGATAAAGAATACTATTGCTTCATTCTTTACTGGATCTCGAAGCATCTATTCTGCACTTCTTCTCAGAGGGTTGTCCACGAATTCACCAATATTGCTAGAGCTCTGGCTACTGGTTGAAGACTAGCTTTGGCTCCCTTTGTTCTAGGATCTCTCTACAAATCCTTTTCTGATTTGTGTTTCGACCATTTTCTTCCTACTCAAGGTGGTCCTTTCTGGATTTTACAATTGTGGCTATCTGCTTATTCCATAAATTCACAATTTAGGACCTTTATCAAACACTGTACCTCACGGGGTTTTCTTTGCCTTACTACCAAATGCTGAAAAAACTTTTAAAGAGTCTCTGTCTCTCTTTTTCAAGATTCCTGCAGTTAGACCAAATAATTTGTTTTAGCCATTCTCTATCCTCTATAATTATGAAGATATAACTCCTCTTTCCCCCCACTGGCTGTGTCAAATATTGGACAGAGCAGCAAGTGCAGTTGAACTAAAAGCTGCATTGTGGAGTTTCTTGATCAGTAGTGATCTATTCTTTGGGAATGCTCTCACTGTCAAGTCTCATGGTGAACTCTATCTCCCTAACCAGTTTTCGAAACAATTTGGGCTTACCCAATCAATCCCTTTCCCAATTAGGAGCCAAGCCAATATATTTATGGCCTATAAGACAACCTCAAGAGTACCAGAAGCAGCGATAACTGCTACCTTGGCAGTCTATCAAAACAAAGTTAGCAATTTAGAGTTCACCTTTTTGCCAGTTTATACAAACTGCACACCTGCCTTCTGAGTTGGTGGGAAAACTTGATGTCAGTGTAGACGGACAAGTGCCAGCTTTTGAAGCACATTGATTCGAAGCATAAAGGTAAATAAATTACCAATTCAATCTTTTCCCTCTTAGGTGATGAAAAGAACCTTGAATTATTGTTGTCATGAATTTTACAATACAGGGAAGTCAATTGGTGAAAGCTCTTCACCAATAACCAGAGCTTCAAAAACTAAATCAAGCATTCCAATTTCTTCAAAGACCTCAAAGGTTTCAACTCCTGCTCCACCACTTTTGAAGCCAAAAAGAAATTAATCCTCCCAGCAGAAAGTTCTCCTCTTGTATATGAGAATGTTGAATCTGAAGAAGAGACATACACCAATCCAATCTCAACACTGATTCGAAAGAAGAGGGCCAAGACAACAGTTGAACCACCAGTTGGTTCGGAGATCATCAAAGAAGTCCATATTCCAGCAATCCCTATTTCGAAGGTGGGACCCGAACCTGAGTTGACACAAATAATTCCAGAACCATCATCTCAGAGTCCTGATATTCCAAAAGTCCAAAAGTCTCCTCCACTGGGCACTCAACCTCCATTACTCAAGTATAAACCAATATCTAGTCATTTAAACTTACTCTGGTATTTGATCTTTCTTCATAGACACATTCTAAATAAACGTTTATCTTTTGTTGACCAGACTAAATCTGTTCCTGAGACTGAAGCTAGTCCTTCGAAGACCAGTACAAGTTCTGACCCTAAAGCTGCTCCAGCATTAGCTTCGTTTGATCCTCAAACTGTCCTAGACGTTTCAAGTTTTGGGGAATTTTACACATCTCTCCCTCCCAATCTGACTCCTGAAGAAACAAAAGACTTTAAAGAAGGTCTAAAACATGTTTTAAAGATGGGAGATACTGCTTCGACCAATGTTCAAGAATTTTTCCAATAGGTGACAGGTCGAAGCAAACCGAAAGTACCCTCGATAGACCCAGTAGCTGCACTTGCCACATTGAGACTCTTCAGTCAAGTTTCATTTGAAGTTTTCGAGGACAAAGAAATACAAAGAGCCATGAAGATTCTATGCCAATTTATGTTAGATAGCTCTGACATCTCTGTTCCAGATAAAGAGACCATCTCTGCAGTCATGTCAACCTTTGATTTTGATTACTTTCTGCTGGAAAAGGTCATTGAAGAAAGGAAAAAATTAGAGGTTGACATGGAATATACTACAGAAAAGACTCTCGAGATGGACCAAACACTAGCAGAGTTTGATGAAACCAACATTGCAATTGAAAAGCTATCTGGCAAAGTGGACAAACTTAAAAAGGAGCTCGAGCTTGTAGAGACTAAATTGGTCAACCTGAAGACCAAGTAAGAAGGTGCTAAGGCAAAGCTTCTGGTTTTGAAGATAGAGTTTGAATCGAAGCCTCTGAAGTACCAAGAATCTATTTCTAGGCAAAAATTCATTCTTAGTCAGTCAAAACTGTACACTAGGTCTTGGGATAAATTTTAAAGGCCCAGTTTATAAGGAAACTGGTATGAAAGATGGTACCAACAAAACTCTGTAGTTTACCAAAATCTGGTTTTGTATTTAACTCTTGAATGTGAAATATATGGCCTTGTTTTTTAGTATTATATTTCATTCTAGGCTTCTTGCTTCCCAAATAGTTGGATAATACTGCTTGAGAAACCTACCATTGATTTTCCTTAAATGAACATAACCATTTAAATTTTTCAGATGGTAAAAACCACCTTTAAAAACTTTGTGAATTTGGAATGGACCTTCCCACTTAGGGGACCATTTCCCATAATACGCAATATTGTTTTCCAAACCAGATCTCTTTCATCGAAGGTCCTTGATTGAACTTTCTTATTATATCCCTTTGCTGTTATTCTCTTCTGTATCAGGATATTATTGAGAGCTCTGATTCTCTCTTCATCAATGTCTTCCAATTCAATAGCCATTGATGTTTGATAATCATCCAAGGATAATTGATTTTGCTTCATAATTCGAAGAGAATTAACCTTTATCTCAATTGGCAAAATTGCCTCATGACCAAAAGTTAAAGCATAAGGAGACACCCCTGTACTTGTTCTCTTCGAAGTCCTATATGCCCATAAAACTTCTGGCAAAATCTCATGCCATGTCCTTGGATTATTTTTTATGACTTTAGCCATATTTTCCTTAATGACTTTATTGGTTGCTTCAGCCTGACCATTAGACTGAGCATAATATGGGGTTGATTTTGACATTGTGATCCCCAATTTATTTGCAAAAGCAACCGCATCCCCTTCGAATATAGAGGCATTGTCAGATACAATGGTTTGAGGAATACCAAATCTGTAAACTAAACTTTCTAAAAATTTGATGACTGTTGCCTGGTTCACAGTTTGCATGGGTTCTGCTTCTACCCATTTAGTGAAATAATCCATGGCTAAAATAATGAATCCATGACCTTTCGAAGAAGGAGGACTGATTTTTCCTATTATATCCATGGCCTAGCCTCTAAAAGGCTAAGGTTTTATCACATATTGAAGGTCAACAGTGGGTGAATGCTTCGAAGGACCATGTTTTTGACATTCTAGACATCTTTTGGCAAATTCAATACAATCTTTTAAGATAATTGGCCAATAAATGTTATGCCTTTGAAGTAACTACCTCATCTTAACCCCAGATTGATGAGCTCCACATAATCCTTCATGAATTTGAGCTATAACCTCTATTCCTTCGAGATCACTTAAGCACTCCAGCAATAATCCATCACTTCCTCTTTTGAACAATTCTCCATTGTACATGATTTAATTGACAGATTTCAATTTTATGCTTCAACTGGGCTTTTCATTCAATCCTGAGAGATAATCTATGATTAGTTTCCTCCAATCATCATGAACTTCTACATTTGAGATATTAACAAAAGGTAATCTATCCACCAACATTGGTAATAATTTCCTATAGTAACTTGTTCTATCTCAACATTTGCTCTGAATCCAGATGTCTTTTGAGCCACATCATTGGCTTCTTCATTAAAACTTCTAGGAATATGCAAAAAGTTCACATTATCAAATTTGGATAATAACTCTATTGTAGTATCATAATATACTTTCAATGTACTGCTCATACATTTATATATCCCATTCATATGGTTTATAACCAACTGAGAATCTCCAAAAACATCTACAAATGTAGCTTTAAGATCTAACAGGGTTTCAAGACCCATTATTAGAGCTTCATACTCAACTTGATTATTGGTACACTGATTTGATTCAAGTTTATAGCCATATTTGGTTTTAATCTTCTCAGGTGATTCAATAATGAATCCAATGCCTGCAGCAAATTCAGTTTTTGAACCATCAAACCATAATTTCTATGGACTAATGGTTATATGTCCAATTTCATAATTTTCCTCTGTTTCGAGGTAGTTTGGATGGTTAGCCAGAAAATATGCTAAGGCTTACTCTTTTACTGCCTGTTGTGGTACATAAAGTAAACAAAATTCTAATAAAGCCAAAATCCATTTACCAATTCGATTTCTCAGAATAGGTCGAGTCAACATATATTTTATTAAATCAAACTTAACAATCACATAGACTTCAGTAGGAAGAAGATAATATCTTAATTTCATTACTGCAAAATACAAGAACAAACATAGTTTTTCCATAAAGGAATATTTGCATTCAACAGGATTTAAAACCCTACTAAGGTAATACACAGTTTGCTCTTTCTTATCATCATTATCTTGGGCTAATAAGACCCAAATTGATGCTTCTGCTGCTGAGATATTTAACTTCATAGGCCTATCTTTTCTTGGAGGCATTAACACTGGTGGTTTCACCAAATAATCCTTCAAGGCTTGAAAGGCAGTCTGATGTTTATCTTCCCACTTTAACTCTTCATCAACCTTTAATTTCAACAAACGAGAAAAATCAGAATTTTTCCAGCAGTATTGGAAATGAACCTTCAAATAAAATTAACCTGTCCTAGGAATCTTGCAATTCCTTTTTGGTCGAGGGAGGTTTACTTTGAATAATTGCTTGAGCTTTATTCTTATCCACTTGAATTCCCTTCTCATGCACCAAATATCCTAGAAAGTTTTCAGTACTAACCCCAAAGGCACATTTTAATGGATTCAATTTGAATTTGAAAAATCTCATTCTTTCAAATGCTGATTTCATATACATTATACGATCATCAAATGTTTTAGATTTAAAAATTATGTCATCTATATAACATTCTAAAAATGTTCCAATTATATCATGGAAAATAGCATTCATAGCTCTCTGATAAGTAGCTCCTGCATTTTTCAAACCAAAAGGCATTTGCATCCATTCGAAGGTACCTATACTCCCTGGACATCTAAATGCAGTCTTATGAATGTCATCCTCAGCAATACATATTTAATTATATCCCGAGTGACCATCCATCATAGACATTATAGTATTTCCAGCAGATCTATCAATTAGTAAATCAACTATTGGCATAGGATATTCATCCTTTGGTGTGGCCAAATTAAGATTTCTATAATCAATACAGACTCTTAATTTAGCATGTTTCTTCATAACTGGAACAACATTCGAAAGCCATTCAATATACCTGGCAGTTCTAATAAAGCCTGCTTTGAGCAACCTTTCGATTTCTTCTTTAATCTTTGTGGTGACTTCTGGTGTCATCCTTCGAGGTTGCTGCTTTACTAGTTTATATCCGACTTTGATAGGCAATTTATGCTCTACTAAACTTCTTTTGAGTCCTGGTAATTCATCATAATCCCAAGCAAATCAATCTAAAAATTCTTCCAATAACTTGACCAATTTATATTGGTCACACTTTCCAAGTTCTGAACTTACATAAGTAATTCTTTTTTGTTGATCTGATCCTAAATTGATTTCCAATAGAGGATCATGTGATCTTTTTGTATCGAATTCTCTTGTAGCACAGATAACTCTTCCTTGCCAACATCCTTTAACTCTCGTGAATCTTCCTCAAAGACATAATCTGACCAATTTATGGTCGAATCTTTTTCAATCCTTGATTCTATATTTGCAATCATTAGCTTTTGTAAGACCATTCGAATGGTCTCTTCTATGTCTTCCATTTCTATAAGTATGTGAGTCATTAAACCACCTTGTCATAATCTAATGGTTCCAAAGAACCAAATGGCATATCAGCCAAAATATCCCAATTTTCTTCTGGGGATTCATCTTCTAATTCTTTAAGGTCAATTGGTTTAATATTCTCCTAATATAACTGAGCTTCAACACAATTAGAACTTGCATGAAAAGGCTGAGTATCAGCCTTCACTATTTGAATCTCACAGTTTTCCTTTACAAGCAACAGTTTTTGATGCATTGAAGAAGGAACACATCGGTTAGCATAAATCTAATCTCTTCCTAATAAGGCATGATAACTAGGACTAACATCTACCACAAAGAAAGCAGTTTTGGATTTGTTTGAACCTACTATAGTTTCAATAGGTATTACCCCTTTGGTGCTTTTCCTATCACCAGTGAAACCTAATATCATAATGTGAGTCAGTATCAACTTTGAATTTTGTTTATTAATCTTTTTTAAAGTGTTCTGTGGACTAATATTGACAACAACACCATTTAAAAGAACTCCATTTAAATAAGCCTTTATATATGATGGTTTAAGGTGCTTAATCATTTCTACTGATGGTTCTTTGAATGAGTAAACAAAATTACAATCATTAAAAATGAACTTAGGCATTTTTACCTCAGAGACATCCTCGTTAGATGCTTCCATTTTCATTTCTTCATCCATTTGTTGATCTTCTGTTGCTTCGAAGATCTTTGGTAATATGAATGTGGCAGTATTGACTTCCATTTGCTCTGGAAATGCGCCAAACTGGATTTGCATACTCTCATTCTTGACAGTCCCCTCATTATGTTTTATCTCAGTATTTCCCAAAACTTGAGATTCTACCACTATCATTGCCTTATCCCCTTCATCAATACTCATGGCCTTTTCCAATTCTAAAACTAGCTTTAATGGTACTCTCTTCAGACATAGTATCTGTCACAGTCCGGTCCCACAATAGCGGAATCGGAGCCCGTGGCATGCCACCGAGGCTAAACCAATTCATTAACGTTCCCAAAATATTAGTTTTAAGAACACACACAGCGGAAAAACAAAACACATTTTAAAACTAGGGGTCCAGTGGACTGGGTTGGGACCTCAGTCGACTGAAGAGAGCAGAGAGTTTTCAAAAAAATTGTTTAGAGACCATCCAGTCGATTGAGACTGGGGTCCAGTCGACTGGGACTCCAACTTTCAGTCGACTGAAGCCCCCCCTTCGGTCGACTGAAGCAAGCAGAACCAAAATGAACACAAAACCTACAGAGGTCCACTCGACTGAGGCAGGGCCCAGTTGACTGCTTTTGCCATATTAAAAAGCAGTAGCTAGCAGGCACAAGGGTCCAGTCGACTGAACACTAGACCAGTCGACTGCTCCCCTGACAGTAGCCCAATCTACAGAAAAACAAGTTTCAAAAGCTTTTCAAAAACAACCAAGTGTTAACCACACACTCCAACTTCTCATCAAAGTAATCCTAGCTGTATTAAAACATTACCAAAGTATAATTACAACATGTTACCAACTATTACCATGCTTTAGGTCCATTCTAACATACTAAGTTAAACATAAGTTAAAACATTCAAATCCTTATTACAACATTCCTATTGTTCCAAAACTACAAGATCAACGTTCGGGTTGCCTTCTAATCGAACTCTGAACCCACGTGCTCACTTCTCCGATTCCTCGCCAGCATTAACACCTGAAATGGTTATTTGAATAACCACAGATACTTGATTTGTTTAAGCTAACGCTTAGTGAATAAAATAACATATGCACATGAATGACAATCATGTCCGCATTCACATCTCTACATTTCATACTAGTCGTGGGAGACTCACGTGCCCGTCCATACTCCCAATCCGCGACTCCTTGCCAATAAGTCCACGCAAAAGGGTAAGACCCACGATTCTTCTCTTCAATCGTGCGACCTTAATGCCTATATCGGCTCCACAAAATGGCACGGTGACTGATGTTGTCAGAATCAAGATATAAAAAGTATTCTTTACTTTTCTAAAGATTTGTAGTGTGGAAGTAAAGGTCGAACCCACAGAGATTGATTACTACAGCTCTTAATTTTAAAACCTAAGTCTAATTAACTAAGAAAAATGGATTTGAATTGGATTTAATTAATCTAAGAACAATAAAAGTAAATCTAAACTAAGAAAGCAATTAAAGTTGTTTTAAATAATGTTTAAGGGAACCTAGGATTGCAAATCCACCACTAGCTTCATAATAAGAATATTTATGGATTACTTTAGCTTATTACGTTGGATGAATATGGGGAATTGTAGCTACAAGCCCAATTCCTCCGACAAGAAGATAATCATGGTTCAAGCACCAACATAATCCATCTTCGGGTAGCACGAATTATCTCACACTAAACTAGGGTTGTGATCTAATCCGTCTAACCTAGGCATGGACTATTCAGATACTTGATAGCACGAATCAATAAAGCACCATCACATGTAAACAATCTAAACAAGCACAGCAAGAATAGATCGTTGAGCACATCACAGTCAAAATAGATCTAAGACAAGAATAAATTCTGAAAGCAATGATTTAATCACTAGAAGTACGATTTATTTATGAAAATCCTCTAAACATGTGACTGTCATCCATACATAATAAAACTAAAATAAAAATATAAATAAAACCCTATTACTCATCTAGGGCTTCATTGAAACCCTAGATCTATGATCTAGCCGTCCATGGAAGTGATGGATGGCAAGTAGTTGATGGAGGAGGCCATGGAAACCCTTGGTCTTCTTCTTCTTCTCCTTGCTTCCCTCTCTTCAATGGCTGGAAGTATGGTTGTAGAATGTGTATGTATGGGTGTGTAACAATTGCCAACCCTCTAATTGAAGTAAAATAAGGTATAAATAGATTTACAACAAGTTTTGGAAGCCTTTCCAACTCAAAACGGACTGAAACTGATGTAATTTACAATCTGGACGTCATTCAGCAGTTTCGTTTGCACAGGAGTCTTCAGTACACTGAAATACGCAACTTTGGTTTTTACCCATATCGCGCGAGCGGATCGCGCGAGCGCGACAATTGGACCTTCGCGCGCGCGGATCGCGCGAGCGGTTTTGGGATTCTCGCGCGAGCGGATCGCGCGCGCGACTTGGCTTTTTCAGCTTCTTCAACTATGCTTTTTCACCCTGTTTAGCCTGGTTTAGTTGATTTCTTCCAAAACCTGTCAGAAACTAGAAAACGAAGTAAAAATATACAAAAACAGGATAAAAAGGTACTAACAAATGCTCGTTAAGGCGTAAAAAGAGGATTTGTTCTCTCCCGATCACACCCCCAAACCTACATTTTGCTAGTCCTCGAGCAAAACTAAAATAAAAACTACTAATAAAAATCTATTCCATTTTTGTATGGATCACGATTGCATTTAGCATATGCAACAAGCCTTTTAAACCCCTAGGTGTTCCTAGTCGGACGAGTGAAGTCTCGTGAGGGTTCTCGTCAACAAGTTACCCACAACCATCTTTATTAACTTATTAATTTAAAAACTTTTATTTAAAACAAAGAACATAATATTCAATACTCCTTATTATACAACAAAGATTTGAAATAGAATAACGAACATAAAGAAATAGAATCAAACGTTTACCTACATCATGAAAAACAATCTTAAGCACATGAATCGTATAAATCAATAGAGTTTCTCATAAAATTGCACGTGTGTGATGTGGTAGTCAAATGAACACGCGCATGTCATAAACTTGGAATATAACTCGGATAACCATCTAACTATGCTTCGACTACGAATCTCACAATGTTAATTACACTCTCAAATGAAACACTCAGAAACATGTGTAATTTCTCTAGTATACATGAGCAAAGGAATTATGTTTTCAAGACGAATAACGCTCACATACGACATGAAAAAGACGCATGACACGAAAGAATAGTAGTCTCATGGATAGGATGCCAATAATCAAGAAAAAATAATCATTACCATGTTTTAATACCCCTCCCATCGTTTTCATATCCGAACCATGTTCCCTAGGATCAAATAGGACTTTTCAAAGGTTGTAATGTGGCTCAGGTAATGGAAAAAAGGATAGAAAGGATTTATTAGGTAGTTTCCAGAATGGCATTGTAAGGCATGTTCGATTTCTTTCATTCTTCTTCTACAAACTTTCATCTTTTCTTTCTCTTCATTCCTTTCCATTCATTTTTCTTCTTTATTTTTTCTTTTCTTTATTCTTTTCCTCCTTGTTTCTTTTGATGAATATTCAATAAATAACAAGGCAACCACCCCAAACATCATCTTATTTACTTCTTCTTCTCAATCACACATTGCCTTAACACCACTAAAAGTTGATCAATCTTTCAGGGGTGAACACCAAGTTGGCCAAATTGGAGCAAAAACAAGGATAATGGTAATTAAAGAAAGAAATGGCATTTTAACAGCTCAAAGGGCGAACTAAGGAAATTTATAATTTATCGGTCGGTGGTAAACAAAGAAGGGCCTAAAATCACTTCCTATGGTTATATGGTTCTTCAACATGTACGACGGAAGATTATTTAGCATGGTAACAAAGATTTTACTTGACTATCAACCAAAACAAGAATAATGAGACTAAACAACGAGTTAATGCGCTATTTCAATGAAATTCGATAAACACAATATGTACTTATAACCATCTACAAAGAAAAGATAAGCTCAAAAGCTCACCGGGTTTAGTCTCCACCTTGTGTTATCTAGAAATCCGAATTATATTATAGTTCACATCAAACATGTATTCAAGCGACTACGTGCAGTGCATAAGTTTATGTGTGCAAATTTATGATATAAAACTACGATTCAAATGATACATAACCTAAAACATTTCAACATGACTTCAGTAAATATTTAACCACATATTCTCATGTTTACCATTCTATAACAATTCAAAGTTATTGAACAAGAAGTATCAAATTGATATTGCAAAAACGTTAGTACTATCGTTTATTTAAACACACTTTTTGAAAAATTTTAAAATTTTGCATAAACTAATGTGCATGTGTGATTGCATACCCCCAAACCTAAACCTTTCATTGTCCCCAATGAAACAATAAAATAAAAGAAATGAGAGTACGTAAGAAAGGAACGATAATACCTCGATCTCGGCAATGACAAACAGGTGAACACAATGGAATATGTCAAAAAAATTTCAATGTTACCTGTGACTACTAGATAAACGAAAAGAACTAACAAAAGAATATTAAAGGATAAGTAACCCGAAATATAAAATACAACTCGATAAACTAATCTAAACTAAACTAAACTAATAACCGGAATAAAACGGAAAAGTATAGATGTACTAAGGAAAACAATAACTAACTCGATCTAAAATGGCTTAAGAAACAAAAACAGAAACGAAAACATTATCCGCACAAGTATGGGGGAAAGATATAAAAAACACAAGAAAAATTCAGGAATTTGGGAAATCGCGCGAGCGGTCCGCGCGAGCGGCCATCGCGCGCGCGAATCCCAAATTTTTTTTTTTCCTGAAAGCTTTCTCGCGCGAGCGAGGTACCTCGCGCCCGCGAAATGAGGCGCGAGGAGATCCTGAGGTCGCATAATAAAGAAAACAAAGAAAAAACACTAAGGGGCAAACTCGCGCCAGCGGGCCGCGCGAGCGACGTCTCGCGCGAGCGGGCCGCGCGCGCGAGAATGGTTTTCTCCATTTTTTAACTAAAATTATGTATATATTACTAAAGTAAATTAATTCCAACCCCCAAACCTATCCAGAATGCTCACAAACTGACCAAAATGACTCAAAAACATCCAAAAATCAAAGGAACGGACGACATAAAGCTTGGGTTGCCTCCCAAGAAGCGCTATCTTTTACGTCTTTAGCTAGACTGTTCTAGCTCAAGATTCAAGGAGGCTGAAAAGCAGAATTTGTGCCCAATAGGATATCAGGAAGAGCTCGGTGGTAAGTAGAAATCACGTCGCTTTGAATTAATTCAATCGACGGTTTATCAGTATTTTCAAATCGATTTCTTACCTTTCGAGTAGATTCAACATTAGGGTCCGAAGTATTAGGATTCATCCACTCATCATCCTCTATGGTATTCCCCGCACTTATATTTATTACGTTCTTAGGCTCAATATTCCGTTTAACCTCACTACCCTCCACACATAGGTAATCGTCATCTTTAGGAGGTTGATTAATAGCATTAAAAACATTTAATTTTAATTTTATATTCCCAAATGACACTTTCATTACCCCCGTCCGACAGTTAACACGTGCGTTAGCAGTTGCTAAGAATGGACGGCCTAAGATGACAGGAGTATGTTTCCTAGCATCTAGCACCGGTTCGGTGTCAAGGACCATAAAATCTACAGGATAGAAACATTGATCAACTTTTACTAGCACGTCTTCGACGATTCCTCTAGGTATTTTGACAGAACGATCCGCTAATTGAATAGTAGCGGCCGTAGGTTTAAGTTCACCTAGACCTAGTTGTTTATAGACATGATAGGGTAAGAGGTTAACACTAGCACCTAAGTCAAGGAGAGCCCGATGAATGATAGTGTCACCTATCACACATGAAATCGTAGGCGTACCTGGATCTTTATATTTTGGAGGAGCGTGTTGGAATATAGAGCTTACTTTTTCCGTGAGAAAGACCTTTTTAGGAGTATGACTCCGTATTTTGCGCTTTTGAGTACAAAGGTCTTTTAGACATTTAGCATAAGCGGGAATTTGTTTAATAGCGTCGAGGAAAGGAATATTAATTTTCACTTGTTTAAATACCTCGAGTATATCTTCCATTTTTGACCCTTTCTTAGTAAGATGTGACGGTCCCTCAACGTTTGGTGGATATGGCATTCTTGGAATATAGTTTGTTGGGGCCGGTCCTTTATCTTTTTGAATTCTACTCGTTCCCTCACCCTCCTTATTCAAATTTAAGTTAATTTTCCCATCTTTCTCACTCTCATTTGGAATCTCAACAACTTCTTCATCTCGAATAGTCGTCCTAGTCGAAACAGCGTTCACGCTCTCACTCGTACTACCCACTGCGTATTGCCCCTTAGGTTGCTGAGTAGGTTGACTCGTCGACTTACTCTCAGTTAAACGGTTTAATGTAGTAACTACTTGTCCCATTTGGGACTCTAGCTTTGCGATAGACTGAGTATGAGAGTGCACTAACTGAATTACCGACCCAAAATTTTCAAGTGAGGCCAGCACCTTTTCCTCAAATGCATTATTGCGTGGAGGTGGAGGAGGTGGTTGGTATTGACCTTGTTGGTATTGGGGTCGGTAAGTATTAGGAAAATTAGTCGACCTAGGATTATAATTATTTTGTGGGAATTGTTGCATAGAATTAACGTGTTGTTCAACAAATTCCGGATATTGAGATGCAGAAGGACATGCAAAGATATTATGGGACGGTTCAGAACATAATGCACATACTTCTAAAGAGGATGGATTAGACGGTTTGTTCATTTGCATAAGTCGGTCAAGTTTTCTATTTAATTCTTGTATTTGAATTGATTGACTTGACTCAACTGTCACCTCTCGCTTAGGTTGAAGGTATCCCTCAGAACGTACCGACACAGCCTGATGCATCGAATTCTCGCTTAACGTTTCAAATATTTTCCAGGCCTCGTCGGCGCTTTTGTGTAGGAAAGTTCCCGCACAAACGGCATCGACGGTATTCCTAACAGAGGGAATAAGCCCCTCGTAGAAGACTTGAACCAATTGCCACTTGGGAACCTGATGGTGTGGGCACGAACGTAATAATTCTTTAAATTTTTCCCACGTGTCATAAAGAGTCTCCCCATCTTGCATCACAAAATTAGTTATATCTTTTCTTATCTTATTTGTACGCATAATAGGGAAAAACTTTTGTAAAAAGGCGGTGTGTAAGGCTTCCCATGTTTTTATTGTGTTTGGCTCCAAAGATTGAAGCCAATACTTCGCTTTGTCTCTTAAGGAGAATGGGAAGAGCCGCAATTTTAATTCATCATTATTTAGGTTTTGTATTTTCAAAGTAGTGCATATACCCTGAAAATCCCCTAAGTGTTGGTAAGGGTCTTCATTTAGACGGCCATGGAAGGACGGTAGTAGCGAGATCGTAGACGACTTTATCTCAAAGTGAGATGTCGTCGCCTCCGGTAATTCGATACCAGCTTGGGGCGTGTAAGTAGTAGGAATAAAATAATTTATAAGTGGAGGTGGTGGCGGTATATTAAGATTGTTCATATTCGCACCATCATTTTGATTGTTATTGTTATTTCCACCGTCAGCCATTTTAATCGGTTCAATTTGAAAAGTTCGAGTTTTCCTTAACCGTTCACGGGTACTCTGAATTTCGGCCTCAAACAACGACGATGGAATCGGAGTTGATTCGTCGTCTTGCAACCTAGCTCTAGAAGCTTGGGTTGTGGACTTACTAGTTCTTAAGGTACGTTCAAGTTCAAGATCGAAAGATTTTAAATCTGGTTTATTTGAACGTGTACCCAACATAAACTAAAACAAAAGAAAAGAAACTAAAAACAAAGACTAACTAAACAAAATAAACAAATAACAATCACGCAAATAAGATAACAAGCACTCAACTACTATGATGCATGCAAATTATCCTATAATGCAATGACCGCGTCAAGCCCAGCGCCCCGGGTTTCCTAGCTAATGCAGTGCAATTAACCCTAAACTAATACAAATAGTGCGTCACAGCGCCCTGACTTACAGTGGTTTAAAGCAAAGTTAAAGCGAGCAATTTACTTAATTCTTATTTATTTTATTTCGCGTAAGCTCCTTTGATGTAATGAGCTACTCCACCCAGAAACGTTGACTACAAAATAAAAGAATAAGTTAGTAACTAAAAACAAAATGGAAAATAAGAAAAATAAAAACTAACCTAATATTTACAAATTAACTAAACTAAGATTATAAAACTAAACGTAGTAATTTGCAATCCCCGGCAACGGCGCCAAAAATTGATGTTGTCAGAATCAAGATATAAAAAGTATTCTTTACTTTTCTAAAGATTTGTAGTGTGGAAGTAAAGGTCGAACCCACAGAGATTGATTACTACAGCTCTTAATTTTAAAACCTAAGTCTAATTAACTAAGAAAAACGGATTTGAATTGGATTTAATTAATCTAAGAACAATAAAAGTAAATCTAAACTAAGAAAGCAATTAAAGTTGTTTTAAATAATGTTTATGGGAACCTAGGATTGCAAATCCACCACTAGCTTCATAATAAGAATATTTATGGATTACTTTAGCTTATTACGTTGGATGAATACGGGGAATTGTAGCTACAAGCCCAATTCCTCCGACAAGAAGATAATCATGGTTCAAGCACCAACATAATCCATCTTCGGGTAGCACGAATTATCTCACACTAAACTAGGGTTGTGATCTAATCCGTCTAACCTAGGCATGGACTATTCGGATACTTGATAGCACGAATCAATAAAGCACCATCACATGTAAACAATCTAAACAAGCACAGCAAGAATAGATCGTTGAGCACATCACAGTCAAAATAGATCTAAGACAAGAATAAATTCTGAAAGCAATGATTTAATCACTAGAAGTACGATTTATTTATGAAAATCCTCTAAACATGTGACTGTCATCCATACATAATAAAACTAAAATAAAAATATAAATAAAACCCTATTACTCATCTAGGGCTTCATTGAAACCCTAGATCTATGATCTAGCCGTCCATGGAAGTGATGGATGGCAAGTAGTTGATGGAGGAGGCCATGGAAACCCTTGGTCTTCTTCTTCTTCTCCTTGCTTCCCTCTCTTCAATGGCTGGAAGTATGGTTGTAGAATGTGTATGTATGGGTGTGTAACAATTGCCAACCCTCTAATTGAAGTAAAATAAGGTATAAATAGATTTACAACAAGTTTTGGAAGCCTTTCCAACTCGAAACGGACTGAAACTGATGTAATTTACAATCTGGACGTCATTCAGCAGTTTCGTTTGCACAGGAGTCTTCAGTACACTAAAATACGCAACTTTGGTTTTTACCCATATCGCGCGAGCGGATCGCGCGAGCGCGACAATTGGACCTTCGCGCGCGCGGATCGCGCGAGCGGTTTTGGGATTCTCGCGCGAGCGGATCGCGCGCGCGACTTGGCTTTTTCAGCTTCTTCAACTATGCTTTTTCACCCTGTTTAGCCTGGTTTAGTTGATTTCTTCCAAAACCTGTCAGAAACTAGAAAACGAAGTAAAAATATACAAAAACAGGATAAAAAGGTACTAACAAATGCTCGTTAAGGCGTAAAAAGAGGATTTGTTCTCTCCCGATCAGTGACCACGTGCTCCTTCTGACCCACATAAGCAACTTAACATGCTCCAATACATATCACCATGCTCGTGGAAATTAAACATTTCATCGTGCTATTGGGCCTACTTATCAATACAAATGCCCAATATGAACTACACAGTATATGTCTATGAATTAATACATGCTATTCAAACATAACATGAATACATGCCAAGAAATCATTCCAAAATATAGTTGGATCACTCACCTCCGAATAACGCTCCTATAATTCAATCTGAAGAAAACTCGTGCAAAAAGAACGTGCAGAAGTCCGTCTAGTACAATTCCTATGAATCAAAATTCCATTTATCAACTTTTATGAAAAATTCTAGAAAAAGACTTTTAAAAAAACTTGGCCAAACAAGCCCTAACATATATCAAAACGAAGCTCTTACCTCGAGGAGCTCAAATATGAAATATGGAAGAAAACAGACTGACGGAAGGTCGTCGTTTGGCGTCGCAAAGCTCTAAGCTCCAAAATCTCCCTATGACCCTCTTTTTGGAATTTAGGTTAAGAACTTAGAAAATATCTCAATCATCTCTATCTATATATAGGCAAAAATCTCGGGAATTACGTTTACCTCCCCACGAGTTTTCAAAACTCCTAATCAGTCTCTGAAATTTTCTACACAGCTTATTCATAGCTTTATAAGTGAAACCTCAAAATTATAAAAGTTTTCGACTAAATTTCGTTTGGTCGCTAAAACGCGAATTTCTACATGATGTTTTCGAAGTTACTAATTAGCCTACCAAATTAATAGTGTGTTCATTCGTTCTCACCAGGATACTAAAACTAACAACAGATATGAATTCTAAAATAGAAAATAATACAGATATTGAAATACACAGGTAAACATTTATTTTCAAATAAACATTTAAAGTATTCCACAGTGACCGTCTCACACTCGGAGAGACGTCGCAACAACAAATCCTTAATCATCACAGTTTCAAAGGGTTCTCTAATACAGATACCCAATTCAACTCGTGAGTCAAAACTCCCCCAAACATGTGTCATAAGACAGGCCACATCACATTATCATGCATGATAATGAAATGCAAAAGCAATAACACAAATATGGGTGTTATAATACTCTCCCCCTTAAAAGAAGTTTGTCCCCAAACTTATACCTCATGTCTCAAAAAGGTGTGGATACTGAGTACGCATCTCATCTTCGATTTCCCATGTCATCTCTTCCGTCGTTTGGCTACGCCATAACACTTTCACTTTCGATATCGCCTTATTTCGTAAGACTTGGTCTTTTCGATCCAATATCTCTACCGGATACGCAATATATGTCAAATCACTCTGAATCTCATTCGACGTCGGAGCCATCACTTGTTCCCTATCCTCCATTAAATGTTTACGTAACAATGATACATGAAATACGTTGTGCACTTGAGCATACTCACTCGGCAATTTCAAACGATAAGCTACGGGTCCAACTCTCCCAATAATTTCAAAAGGTCCTACATACCTCGGGTTGAGTTTCCCGTATCTACCAAATCTGGTCATTCCCTTTGAAGGTGACACCTTAAAAAAACACCAAGTCTCCTACATCGAATTCCAACGGTCGTCTGCGCTTGTCGGCATAACTCTTATACCTACTCTGGGCTGTCAGTAACCGTTGTCTAATTACCTTTATCTTATCCGTCGTTTTTTGTGCAATTTTTGACCCTTCAATCATTCTTTCTCCCACCTCTGTCCAACTAATCAGTGAACTACATACACGACAATATAAAGCTTTATAAGGAGCCATTCCAATACTCGACTGAAAACTGTTATTATATGCGAACTCAATTAACAGTAGGTGGTCTTCCCAATCACCCTGGAAATCAAGTACACATAACCGAAGCATGTCTTCCAAAATCTGGATTACTCTCTCTGATTGGCCATCAGTCTGAGGATGAAAAGCGGTACTAAAGTGCAATTTGGTACCCATTGATTCTTGCAAGGCTCTCCAAAACTTCGATGTAAAACTACTATCCCTATTCAAAATGATAGAAACTGGGATACCATGTAGTCTCACAATTTCGCAAATATACAACTTAGCTAACGCATCGGCTTAGGTGTTCGGATTGGTAGGAAGTGCGACGACTTCGTCAAACGATCAACGATCACCCAAATAATAGTGTTTGATCTCTTCGACCTCGGAAACCCACTAACAAAATCCATTGTTATGTGCTCCCATTTCCACTCGGCTATCGGTAACGGTTGTAACAATCCCGAAGGTACTTGGCGCTCTGCCTTCACTTGTTGATAACTAGTACAACGCGAAACATAACGTGCTATTTCCCTCTTCATTCCCGGCCACCAATAAACATGTCTCAAGTCTCTATACATCTTGGTGCTTCCTGGATGAACGGTATACTTCGTGTTGTGTGCTTCCTCTAGGATGTTCCGTTTCAACTCCTTCTCGTTAGGCACACAAATTCTACCCCTCAATCTCAAAACATCATTCTCAAAAGTAAATCCTGGTTGTTTGCCCATCGGAATCTCATAACAAATCTTCTTCAAAGCCACATCTTGAAGTTGTTTCTCTGAGATCTCTTGAATCAAGAGTGGTTGTGCCACCATCGTCGACATCAAGCCGCTTTCGATTCTCGGTATCACTTCAAGCTCCAAATTCTCCATATCTCGTATCAGTTCTTTCTGAGAAGTCAAATCTGATGTGGTATTGGTTGGTACTTTGCGACTAAGAGCATCGGCGACGACATTCGTCCTGCCCGGATGATACTGAATTGACAAGTCATAGTCCATCATCAACTCTAACCATCTCCTTCGCCTCATGTTCAAATCTCGTTGTGTAAACAGGTACTTCAAACTCTTGTGATCCGTATAGATCTCACATTTCTCCCCGTATAGGTAATGACGCCAAATCTTCAATGCAAAAATCACGGCGGCCAATTCTAGATCATGTGTTGGATAATTCTTCTCGTGCGGTTTAAGTTGTCTTGACGCATATACAATAACCTTATCATTTTGCATAAGAACGTAACCTAAACCTCTATATGAAGCATCACTGTAGATAATAAACCCTTCAGTCCCTCCCTGACGGAACGGCTAAAATTGGTGCTTTCACTAGTCGGCTCTTCAATTCTTGAAAACTTTCTTCACATTCTGGACTCCAAACAAAAGCAATATCTTTCCTCATTAACTGTGTCATTGGCATTGCTATACACGAAAAGTCTTTTACAAATCTCCGATAATACCCAGCTAATCCTAGGAAACTTCAGATGTCTGTCACATTCGTTGGTCTCACCCAGTTGGTAACTACTTCTATCTTCTGAGGGTCTACAGAAATTCCCTTTGCCGACACTATATGTCCAAGGAAAGCTATCTCGGTCAACCAAAACTCACACTTCTTCAATTTGCCGAATAATCTCTTTTCACGCAATCGTTGTAAAGCTAATCGCAAATGATGCTCGTGATCTTCCACGCTTTTGGAGTAGATTAGGATGTCATCTATGAACACGATAACGAACTCATCTAAATAATCCTTGAAAACACAGTTCATCAAGTCCATGAAAGCAGCTGGTGCATTAGTCACTCCAAATGGCATAACCAAAAATTCAAAATGACCGTATCGAGTCTTGAAATCTGTCTTCTCAACATTTTCCTCTTTGACTTTCAACTGATGGTAACCAGATCTCAAGTCGATCATTGAAAATACCTGGGCCCCTTGTAACTGATCAAACAAGTCATCTATTGGCGGCAACGGATACTTGTTCTTGACGGTCATCTTATTCAACTCTTGGTAGTCGATGCACATACGCATTGTTCCATCTTTCTTCTTCACAAACAAGACTGGAGCTCCCCACGGCGAAACACTCGGTCGGATAAAACCCTTCTCAAGTAGTTCTTGTAACTGAACCTTCAATTCTTTCAACTCTATCGGTGCCATTCGGTACGGCGCTTTAGATATCGGTTGTGACCCTGGTACTATTTCTATTATGAACTCAAGTTCTCTTTCAATCAACACGTCGGGTAACTCATCGAGAAAAACATCTGGAAATTCTCGAACTACTAAAATGTCTTCTATTAGTGGTCCAAGAACTCGCATGTCGACAATTGAACATAAGAAACCCAAACAACCCTTCTTCAACATCTTACTTGCTTGAATCGCCGATATCAAGTACGGTGGTACGATCACTCCCTTACCCTAAAAAGTAAACTCTTCTAGCCCTGACGGATAGAAACTAACCCGTTTCTGTTCACAATCGATTCTGGCTTTATTAACTGACAGCCAATCCATACCCAAGATAACATCAAAGTAATTCACCGTCAACGGAATCAAATCAACGCTCAAGACTTTATCACCTATCTTGATCTCACATGACTTGAATATCGAAGAAGTAACTAGTAGTTCACTACTAGGCAATGATACACACAAGTCATATCCTAGCGGTTCTGACTTAACAGATAAATGCTTAACAAAATCATGTGATAGGAATGAATGCGTTGAACCAGAATCCATAAGTATACGTACAGGATACGAACAAATAGGAAGAATACCTGATACGATGGTATCATCCGTATTCCCCGGCCTGAGCTGGAAGTATCATCCTTATTGTTGCGCGACTCCTTTCCCTTTATCCACACGAGGTTCTACCCTTGATCTGCTTGGCACACTCGATGCCCCGGTGCTCATTCCCGGTTGTCTCTTACTCGGACAGTTCTTTGCTATGTGTCCTGGTTGTCCACACTCAAAACATTTTCCTCTCGTTTCTGGGTTATAGCTCTTCGTATTCGGAAAGGTATTTGGTGTGGTCGAGTTTGCATTCAAAGGACAATTTTGGGATATGTGTCCTAACTGCTTACAAAAGTAACAGGTGCTCAATTGGTAGCAAGTTCTTCTGTGTCGCAGGTTACATGTTGGACACAATGGTCTCGAGTCCCCCATGAACGTACTCCCTCCTTGGCTACTCATATATGATCCCGAACCTTGCGTAAACGGTTTCTTCGCATTCCCTTGACTCTTACCCCAACTGTCATTTGCTCTCTTCCCTTGTTGTCCCTGTCGATATCTGTCAACACTTTTCTTAGCAATACGAGCAACTTCCTCAACAAGAGAAACGATCGGGTGTTGTAACATATCCACACGGCCACAGATATTCTCCCTAAGTCCTTCCTCAAACTTACGAGCTTTATCCCTATTAGTCGGAACGGTAGTTTTCCCAAATCATAACAAGGCAGTGTAACGGGATACATACTCACTCACAGTCATGTCTCCCTGAACCAGACTTGCAAACTCTTGGCATTTCTAAGTATAAGCAGATTGCGAAAAGAAACGTTTGTTGAATTCTTCTTTAAATGCATCCCACGTGGTCGGCTTCCCTTGTTCAAGTACGTTGTTCCACCAATCCAATGCTTCGCCCATCAACGTATCGGATGCGCATAAAATTTTCTCCTCATCGATACATATTACTTGACGGAAATGTCTTTCCATGTCCATCATCCAATGATCGTCCATGTCTATGTCAACTTGTCCATAATACAAGGTCGGTTTCTGCTTATGAAATTGTTCCACGATTGTGTGTTGAGGTCGCGGTGCCAGTGGTGCATTGATATAACGAATTTCCACTGGTGGAGGCTGAACGTTCATCTGTTCTCTTTCACTTACCGCTTGTATGAAATTTCCCACCATATTCACTATTTGGTCCATCCGCGAATGCGGTGACAATTCTCTCGACAGATCCGCCATAATGTTTCAAATATTCCCCTGTTGAGTGCAATGCATAATGACCATGCATGCTATGCCACAATATAGATATATGTGCACAGTCCATCACGATCAACAAATGCTAACACATGAAGCATTTCTACAATGATAACAATTATCTTCACAATTATACACTCCACTCGACGTCACTTAGCATATATAACGTCACTCGTTCCCAAGGCTCTAAACTTATGCTCTGATACCACTAAATGTCATAGCCCAGTCCCACAATAGCGGAACCGGAGCCCGTGGCACGCCATCGATGCTAAACCAATTCATTAATGTTCCCAAAATATTAGTTTTAAGAACACACACAGCGGAAAAACAAAACACATTTTAAAACTAGGGGTCCAGTCGACTGGGTTGGGATCTCAATCAACTGAAGAGAGCAGAGAGTTTTCAAAAAAATTGTTTACAGACCATCCAGTCGACTGGGACTCCAACTTTCAGTCGACTGAAACCCCCCTTCGGTCGACTGAAGCAAGCTGAACCAAAATGAACACAAAACCTACAGAGGTCCAGTCGACTGAGACAGGGCCCAGTCGACTGCTTTTGCCATATTAAAAAGCAGTAGCTAGCAGGCACAAGGATCCAGTCGACTGAAACACTGGACCAGTCGACTGCTCCCCTGACAGCAGCCCAATCTGCAGAAAAAACAAGTTTCAAAAGCTTTTCAAAAACAACCAAGTGTTAACCACAAACTCCAACTTCTCATCAAAATAATCCTAGCTGTATTAAAACATTACCAAAGTATAATTACAACATGTTACCAACTATTACCATGCTTTAGGTCCATTCTAACATACTAAGTTAAACATAAGTTAAAACATTCAAATCCTTATTACAACATTCCTATTGTTCCAAAACTACAAGATCAACATTCGGGTTGCCTTCTAATCGAACTCTGAACCCACGTGCTCACTTCTCCGATTCCTCGCCACCATTAACACCTGAAATGGTTATTTGAATAACCACAGATATTTGATTTGTTTAAGCTAACACTTAGTGAATAAAACAACATATTCACATGAATGATAAACACGTCCGCATTCACATCTCTACATTTCATACTAGTCGCGGGAGACTCACTGACGACATCCTATTGACGCGTTTTCTTATCACACCCAAGTATAGGTGATCGTACAAGTTATAAAGTTCTGGAAGTCCACGTCGAACCCACAGGGAACGGCATAAAATTTTATAAAGTTGAGTAGATAACTATTTTGTCACTAAAAAGAAAATAAAAGATGATGGATTTTTGTGGGATTTTACTAAACTACTAATTTTTATAGTTTTGCAATAAAAGTAATTAAAGCTATTTTTTTCCTAATTAGTTTATGGTAAAGATTTTCACAGTGCAAAATAAATTAAATAACATACTAGTAAGAAAAGGAAGAAAAATATATAAAAGCTAAATTTTTGTAAGAAAAACTTTTTAGATTTAATAATAGCAAAAGATGGAAATAATACAGATATTTAAGCAAAACTATTATAAAACAGGAAATATTAATTAACTAGGGGGAAATGATTTAAAGGAATTGGGAATATGCAAACCAACACTAGATCCCACGACTTTTGTGCATTTGAAAAGGTTTTGGCATTTAAGACTGCAGAGTCATTCTTTATTTAAAAATAAACTTTCACTAGTCAGGGTCATATCAAGTGTGTCAGGTTTGATATGAAACGACATCGTTTGGTTTAAAGAAAAAATAAAAAGGCAATTGGGCAGTAGCCAGGTTCGAACCGTGCCCCGCCGCGGACGTGGGTTATTCGGCGTCCAGTCCCCACCACTCTGCCACTACACAATTGCCTATCCATTATTGGATAGAAATATATATAAACACATATTTGAAATATTAACTTTGTCATATGAGTTGTTTGAGTATGCTAGGTGTTTTTTATGACAAAAGGCATAGTTTGACAATCCACATAATTAGGTTTTTTATTTAAAATATGTACTCTTTTGAGCCCAATATAGCCATAGTATATAAACATGTTAAATGGTCATAAACTATAGATATATAGATATTTTTGGCCATAAATGGAAAAATAACCCATCCAGATAAATTTGCCCATTTAAGATTAGTGCACAGAATGTGTGGTTTCTAAGTTTTTATTACATATCCCCAATTAAAGTTTTAGCCTACCATTTTGGAATTGAAACTGTCTTCCAAATAAAATTTAAAGATAAATTAAATAAGTGTAAACAGTGACTGCTCAATTAAAACTAAAGTTGTAAAACTAAGGTAAAGGTGAAAACTAATATTATTATATTATTTTCTTTACTTAACATGAGCTGGAGTTGAATTTGTGGAATCTGCAAAATAGCAAAGTTTAGTACAACTAGGCTAATAAAATATACATAAATGGAAATACTGAACCAAAAATATAATACTAAACCTTTGACTTTGGATTCTTGTGGGGTCACAGTGGTTGAACTCCAAGAACACAAATAAGGCCAAACCAAATCCAAATATACTTTTGGAGTGAGATATGGGTATGATGTACTTTTGGACTTTAGTAGGTGATTACAACAACTACGTGGCTAAGAAATATGATATTTGCTTGTAAAATCTGTCTTCTAGTGAATAAAAATATTGCTATAAAAACTGAAAATTTGGAGTTTCTAACTATTTTAGGGGACAACTATAAGTACTACTAGAATAAAGATATTAAATCTAAATTTAAATAGGACTATTTTACTACTAAAAATTGACAAAGGTCATACAAGAAAACAAATATTTTAAATTTAAGAAATACAGTACACAAAGTTTTGCTACATATTTTTGAACATAAAATCATCAATTACATAAAAGTAAAATTTTACAACTACTAGAACTAGAAAAGACAAAGAAAAATTAAAGTTTCCTATTTCTAGGGACAATATAAAGTCCTCACATAATAACCTCCCCTAAACTATTCTCTCCCTAACAGTGATTGTGAACTGCTGTTGAATGGTTGTTTTTTTGTCTTGTGGAGCTTGTAGCTTTTATAGACGAATGCTGTGAAGCATTCGTCATTGCGTCCATCACGTTGGCACTCTTTTCTTCTTTCGCGTGTTTCAATCTTCTTTGGCTTTCTGATATTTGTTGATTTATGTTTACCTGCAGAGAAGAATACAGAGAGAGAAAGAAAAGATGCACAAAAAATAAAAAAAAAAACTTTTGATGACAAAACATCACCATCCACTGTTTGGATGGTGATGTTTCTTTGACTTTTTTTTTTTACATGAATTTTGGACGTAAGTGTTAAGTGTTTGAGCATATGGGATATAATATGATGTGGTTTCTAATTCTTTCATTCCCTTTATTTCACTTCACTTTTACCTAAATATATAAAGTATGTAAAAACACATAATTACATGCATTTGAGTGACATCACTGTTAAATTATATTAATTCAAATATGCATGTAAAACTAGGAATTTGGGGGAATAAATGAGCATTATGTCTATTATATTGGCACACGAATGTGCAATATTCAATGTTTGTCACTCACGTCCCCGTCCATACTCCCAATCCGCGACTCCTCGCCAATAAGTCCACGCGAAAGGGTAAGACCCACGATTCTTCTCTTCAATCGTGCGACCTTAATGCCTATATCGGCTCCACAAAATGGCACGGTGACCACGTGCTCCTTCTGACCCACATAAGCAACTTAACATGCTCAAATACATATCACCATGCTCGCGGAAATTAAACATTTCATCGTGCTATTGGGCCTACTTATCAATACAAATGCCCAATATGAACTACACAGTATATGTCTATGAATTAATACATGTTATTCAAACATAACATGAATAAACGCCAAGAAATCATTCCAAAATATAGTTGGATCACTCACCTCCGAATAACGCTCCTATAATTCAATCTAAAGAAAACCCGTGCACAAAGAACGTGCAGAAGTCCGTCTAGTACAATTTTTATGAATCAAAATTCCATTTATCAACTTTTATGAAAAATTCTAGAAAAAGACTTTTCGAAAAACTTGGCCAAACAAGCCCTAACATATATCAAAACGAAGCTCTTACCTCGAGGAGCTCGAATATGAAATATGGAAGAAAACAGACTGACGGAAGGTCGTCGTTTGGCGTCGCAAAGCTCTAAGCTCCAAAATCTCCCTATGGCCCCCTTTTTAGAATTTAGGTTAAGAACTTAGAAAATATCTCAACCATCTCTATCTAGATATAGGCAAAACTCTCGGCAATTACGTTTACCTCCCCACGAGTTTTCAAAACTCCTAATCAGTCTCTGAAACTTTCTACACAGCTTATTCATAGCTTTATAAGTGAAACCTCAAAATTAAAAAAGTTTTCGACTAAGTTTCGTTTGGTCGCTAAAACGCGAATTTTTACATGACGTTTCTGAAGTTACTAATTAGCCTACCAAATTAATAGCGTGTTCATTCGTTCTTACCAGGATACTAAAACTAACAATAGATATGAATTCTAAAACAGAAAATAATACAGATATTGAAATACACAGGTAAACATTTATTTTCAGATAAACATTTAAAGTATTCCACAGTGACCGTCTCATACTCGGAGAGACGTCGCAACAACAAATCCTCAATCACCACAGTTTCAAAGGGTTCTCTAATACAGACACCCAATTCAACTCGTGAGTCAAAACTCACCCAAACAAGTGTCATAAGACACGCCACATTACATTATCATGCATGACAATAAAATGCAAAAGCAAAAACACAAATACGGGTGTTATAATACTCTCCCCCTTAAAAGAATTTTGTCCCCAAACTTATACCTCATGTCTTAAAAAGGTGTGGATACTGAGTACGCATCTCATCTTCGATTTCCCATGTCATATCTTTCGTCGTTTGGCTACGCCATAACACTTTCACTTTCGATATCGCCTTATTTCGCAAGACTTGGTCTTTTCGATCCAATATCTCTACCGGATACGCAACATACGTCAAATCACTCTGAATCTCATTCGGTGTCGGAGCCATCACTTGTTCCCTATCCTCCATTATATGTTTACGTAACAATGATACATGAAATACGTTATGCACTTGAGCATACTCACTCGGCAATTTCAAATGATAAGCTACGGGTCCAACTCTCCCAATAATTTCAAAAGGTCCTACATACCTCGGGTTAAGTTTCCCGTATCTACCAAATCTGGTTATTCCCTTTGAAGGTGACACCTTCAAAAATACCAAGTCTCCTACATCGAATTCCAACGGCCGTCTGTGCTTGTCGGCATAACTCTTATACCTACTCTAGGCTGTCTGTAACTGTTGTCTAATTACCTTTATCTTATCCGTCGTTTCTTGTACAATTTTTGACCCTTCAATCATTCTTTCTCCCACCTCTGTCCAACTAATCGGTGAACGACATACACTACCATATAAAGCTTCATAAGGAGCCATTCCAATACTCGACTGAAAACTGTTGTTATATGCGAACTCCACCTTTTGCTTCTTTTCTTTAGGATGTTGAAGCACACGCCACGTATTCTTCTCAACCTGAGGAGGTTTGATCATTCTATTTTGTTTTGAGATCCTTGTTGTTCCATCATGCTCTTGATTCTATCATCTTGCAAGACAAACCAATTTGGCACCCCTGGCACCAATGCAGGTTCATTCGATTGTGATATCTCACCAACTTTTGGTGATTTATTCAATGTTCCCATGCCCATCTCAGCTTGTACCATATGTGCTGGTACCAGTTTTGATGGCATAAAATGGGTTTATCTTTCTTTCTGCACCATATGATGTTTCTTTGGTACATGGGGTAAACCTGGCCTTACATACTGCATGCTCCTTGGTGGTCGAACACAATTACCAGTATAAAAATTCCTCAAAAAATTGGCTTTAAAAGGAGCCATTGGTCTTAGAGCATACCTTGCTGTCGTTGGTCTAGTGTATGTCGAGGCTTGGTAAATTGGTCCTTTAAACTGCCCTATTCCAACATTCATGATTGGTTAAAATGGAGGTTCATATAAAGTACTTTCCTTCTTTTGTTCGAATAAGGGTTGTTTGTTTTTCCTACCTGTTTTGGCCCCAACCCTTTCATCATAGATTTCAGCATATCTTTTCCCACAACCAATGCATAAGTTCTTTGCATATTCGTGGTTGAAAACAGACAATTCAGGATTTTTCTTTGTTATTTATTTGAGTCTTTTCTTTTGGTCCTCTGACTTTGCAATTTCCCTTCCCTTGACTAGAGCTTCGAGGGAAATGTCATGGACATTGATGGACATTTCTTGCACTGCTGGGAATGGATCTTCATCAAACCCCATCTGTTTTTCAGGGAACTTCAACTTCCCTTCCTTGATCAGATCTTGAATCCTGTCTCGAAAAACATTACAGTTATTATTTGAGTGAGTCCAAGAATTGTGCCCCTTGCAGTACTTTTTACCTTTTAATTCATCATTAGAAGGTAATTTTGTCCCATCAGACAATTTGATGATTTTTCCTTCTAACAGATGATCAAATATTTCGTCCAATTTGTAGACATCAAATGAACATTTTTTGAATGATCCTTTAGACTTATATAATTCAGCAGAAACATTTTTCTTCACAAGGCTTTTACATGTGAAAGGTTCTTTCCCTATTATTTCTGCAGCATCTATCTCATAGTTAGGATCTTTGTAATATGTTTTTAATGAAGAAACGTTCCTTTCATTTTCTTCTTCTAACAGGGCCTCATATCTAGAGACTCAAGCAGTTAATTCAACAAGATCTCTCAATTCTAAAGCATCAAATTTCTTTCGAAGTCTAAATTCGAGATCATTTTGAGCCAATTTTACGAATTCAGGCTCTGGCAGAATAATTTTACACTTTGTTCTAGCCCTCTAAAACCTATTAATGAATTGAGTAGCCTTTTCATCAGGTTTTTGACAGAGTCTGGCTAAATCAGCTATAGACACCTCTGGTTCTGTCTAAAAAAACTGAGTATGGAAGGATTCTTCCATTTGTGTCTAATTATGGATCGAATTAGGGGCTAAATTAATAAACCAAGTGAATGCAGTATCTGTTAATGAACTAGGAAATAAACGAAGCCTAAGGTATTCATTATTTTCTGCATCAGCACACTGATTGATAAATTTTGCTACATGTTCAACTGTGGATTGACTCCCATCTCCAGCAAATATGGAAAAGGTAGGGAACTTAAATCCCCTAGGGAATTCAATTCTATCGATCCAGTCAGGATAAGACTTCCTATAAACTTGAGTTTGTACCCCCCGAGCCATGGGTCCACAAATTTCATAGATTAAATTAATCATGTCATTTCTATCAACCATATTAAGTGGTTGATGATTACCTGATTGACCCAAAGGTGGGTTCATTGGTGGTATTGGAGGTGATTCGGGAATGTTATCCACCCTCCTGGGATTTTCATTCTTTCGACCCACTCCTATTCCAGTGGGGTCTGGTTCGAATATAGGATTGTTATTTACTCTCCTATTTTGACCTATTATATTTTCTCTAGGTCTAGGTTCTTCGATATTCACTGATCTATAGATATGATCTTGACCATGTCCCATATGATTCCTTTGCATCCCTTTGAATATTGGAGGAGTATTATTAGGGACAGATATATAGAAGTTTTCTTGTGAATTAGGCCTAAAAGGAGGCCCATTTGCATGAATCATAGGATTTGGCTAAAATAAGCCATGGGTATAACCCCTTTCATTCTGTTGAGCCACAGAAGGATTTCCACTTGGCACCATTGTTGGTGCAAATTGTGGTATGTTGTTATGAAGGGAGTGATAAGAACATTAACATTCTGAATCAGGTTTCCCAAATAGTCGAATATTGGTGTCAATTGACTCACCAAGTCATGTTGATTTTCTGAACCAATGTTTCCATTATTTGGAATCAGATTCAAATTCTCAACTCCTACTTCTGGGTTTTCATTGTTTACATGATTGCCAGTATTGTTGCTTTGAGGATCTTGGTGTGGAGAACCACTAGTCTCAGTAATATTAACACCAACATTGGCGTTATAAACAGACCTATTACTTCGAAGGATTCTATTTGCCATCTTTTGACACTAGGGTCCCACTGGGCGTGCCAAAAATGTTTGGATGAAAAATTTGTATATATGCGAGCGTGCCAGGCAAGCAAGTTGCCAATGTGTGTGATGTGATTGATATCGAAATTGCGCCTCACCAGACAGATTGTGGTGACGTTCGATGCCTTAACAAGGACTTCAAATGTGTAAAGATGTAACTAATTGAAGCACTTCAAACTAACTAATGGAAAACTATTCCTAAATAATAATTGGCACGACGATTTTTCTGTGTGCGCTTGTGTTCTATACCCAAGTGTAGGTAATCGTGCAAGTAGTACTGGATAAGTCCAGGTCGATCCCACAGGGAAGGTGTTAAACTAATTACTTAGATTATTCTCAACAGGAAAATAAAAATCAATACTTTTATTTAACAGATGTAGAACACAAAGTTCCACAGTTTAACAACTACTAAAATTGAAGCAATTAAACTAGATTAAGTAATTACTAACTAATTAACCAAAGCAATGATTTAAAATGTTTTTCTTAATTAAAAAGGAATGTTGGGATTACACGAATCCACCTCAACCTAGCCATCTACCATGCAATTACATTGAAGCTCAGTGGAGCACACTCTCTACAGTATTCCATATTTCTCTTAAAATAAAGAATCCATAGCCCTTTCATATCCGGGACTATATCATCACAATGGAGTTCGAAATACACAAAAGCGGTTTAAAACAATAGTTAAGACTCTCACCTACAATGGTATTAGCATTGAGGGTGGTTTGCAAAATATATTGAAGAAAAAAAACTCAAAACTTTAGGTTTAAAGACTGTTTTGACAAAATGAGCATTTGGGGACAGTTTGATAACGAATCAGTAAAGCAAAAAGTCTAGGAATACTGTATAAAATGTCCTCAAGAATCAGAGAGCTCGATCGATCGACGCGCTTTCGATCGATCGAACTTCTTCATCCCTCGATCGATCGAACTGACTTCGATCGCTCGACAATAACTCTGGTCCGATCGATCGAACCACTTAGATCGATCGAACACATAATTAATCTACTGCATGGCAGAGGCCTGAGATCATGGTTTCATCGTGATCTCCCAACCCGGGGACTACTCAGACATCGTCTGAAGTGTCACAGATTTATTCTCAACGTAAAAATTCATTAAGGTTGCGTTTGGATGAGATTTAAACATGCAATCACTGAAAAGCTATGATTTAAACACTACCAACAAATAAAACTGCAATCTATTTAGATATAAACTATGTAAACTACTGAAAGAGTGCAAGCAAAACTGATATAATCAAAACCTGGAACGAACAAGCTATGGATAACCTTTAAACTTCACTTGAATTCAATGTTCAATCACCAAAACCTACAAGGATCAAAGTAAAACACTCTCTTTTTGTGTAAAAACTGATAAAATGTAAAGTGGGCGTCCTTATGGACGTCTACAGTATGAGTATATATAGCAGAAACCTAATGCTAAGGTTTTTCATGCATCCTGCTGCGTGCGCGTAAAAATCTGATAAAAGGCATGTTCGATCGATCGAACAATTCTCGATCGATTGAACTCTTGGGGACTTCGATCGCTTGAACTTATCTCGATCGATCGAAACTTCGATCGATCGAAAGGTCTTCAATCGCTCGAACTCTATATTTCAGCTTTGACATGTCTTCTTTAGAATTCAGCATTTCCCTTCATCATTATCTTTCAATTCTTCACACAGCAACTGCAGTCTGCACAAATTACAGCTAAAACACACAACTTATCATAGTTTAATCAATATGTGCATAAACTAGTATTGTAATTCAAATTACAGATAAATGGAGGAATTGTAAACTAAATCCATAGCAATAGAGCGAAAATAAAAAACAAGCTACCCTATAACTGTAATGACTAATAAAATAAATTAAACTACAGTAAACTAGACTAAAACAAGAAAGAAACTACCTAACTCACTTTCGCAGGACTCGCGGTTGCATTTAGCTAATGCAACAAGCCGTTAAACCCCTAGGTTTCCCCTAGTGGACGAGTGTTGTCTCGTGAGGGTTTGCAGTGAATATACCCACAAAATTCTCTGATTTTAAGCTCCAAAAAGATATAGGATAACTTTTAAACATTCCCTTTTTATTCAACTATTAATTTAGCTCTACAAACATCTCATCCTCATTCCAACCATGAAAGAAATGCACATGTCCCTCATGTCACCAAGATAAAAATAACAAATGCGTCACACCCATGCATCCGTGTGTGTGTGAAATTAACAACTATACATCAACTTTATTTAGAGTTGTTTAAACTATCATACTCTCAGAACTCGTAGTTTCAACTCAATCCTCACATAGTTATTACACTCACAAATGAACATCTCACAGAAACTTGGTGAATAATAATCGCACATGGTATGAAAGCTTTGATAGGAGTGACTTTTTTTCCGGATACTAATGCTTTCATACTCGACTCCATAAAAGACGAACATTTTAGAGTGTATAGTCTCCTGAAAGGAATACTACTTACTAGAGGAGCGAAATACCGTGGATAACTCAAATTACACTTTCATGTTTAAACTAAGTTGTAGAGAATCATTAAGGCTTTGACTTTTCGGTTTTTATTTAGTAGGGTAGAGATTAAAGAGGTAAGAAATTGCACATTTTCAGCATGTGGCTGTATTCAGTAACTTCTTCACTTTATTCCAACCATCCTCTCTATTCATATCATCATTCATTTCATTTTATCATCATATTTATTTTATTTTATTTTATTATTTTATTTTATTTATGGATCATGGAGAGCTACTCCTTCTTCTTCCTTTTCTCTTTTATGTAGCCCCTCCCACAACTACTCCCTCCTCATAATATACTTCCAACAATTTAATCACCTTAGATGTGCAATGGGGTTCATTGAGGCCAAAGTGTAAAATTAGGGATTTATAATCTTGGAAGTATCTACTAAGGGTGAGGTTAAGAACAACACATATTTAAAGTGTTGATAACGGTATATGGAAAAGTAAGGAGTAAATAACGATGGCTTAAATCATTTTCCAAACTTCTTAATTTTTTAACACTTAAATGTTCATTGAGTCTAATTGGTAAATCCTGAACGTTCTCCTCTAATAAGCAGCCAAAATGAAGAAATAGAGACTAGTCAACGAATTTTAATCGGCATTTTCAATGAAAATAATTCGAAATTAATGTGATAATTCCCTCAGAAATGAAGATCGGATTCAAAAGCTCACTAAGGGTGACTAGTTTTCACTACTTCATTCTTTAAAGTACAAAAATCGTATTAACTCTTATTTTAAGTTTTCTGCATAGCTATTAACACGTGCAAATGATTTGGATGCAGGAATGGTCAACATATGCATTCATCCTAGAGAACTAGAAAAACGTGTGAACTTAATTCATAAAAGGATAAGAATAAAATGATCGTGTCATTGCTTGACAACAGCTAAATAGAAGTGAAAATTTAAAACTATTCTACCCATTTAATTCAAAGACTTGGTTGATAGTTTGAAATTGAAATTATTATTATTATTATTTTTTAATAATAATGGAGATTGTATGATGTTTGCCAATAGATAGAGTGATCCAGATTGCTACGTAGAAAATATGCACAGGTGATTCTCTATCTATATCCCACCCCCAACTGAAAATTACAATGTCCTCAGTACGTGATTTTCAAAAATAGATAGAGAGATATCACCTAAAATATTGTGTAAGAATCGTAATAGTAACAACCTGTACAGAAAACATACACCCTCCAAGCAGCAAAGATCAGAAATATAGGAAATATAAAGCATCAGATCCACGCATAAAATAAAACTATTCACTGGAAATATAGTAAAGTGAATGTACAGAATAGTGAAAATCAGACATACTAAAATTCATCATAGATACAAAAATCCAACTATCCAACCAATCACCAATAATATCCAAAAACAACCACACTATCCAAACCAACCACAACCAAAACAATAACCCAACAGTGTCCAAAAACGCCCAACAAACAACCCAGAATATACTAAACCAACCAAAAATATCCATAAACCAAACCAACAGACTACCCATCATCGGGAACATCAGATAAAATGTCAATCAATAGATCTGGAGCATCCATAACTCCACCCTCGACACCCGTAGTAGTGGTAGCCGGAGCACTCGCAATTGTGGCATCTGGAGTAGAAACTGATGTGTCGGCCATGACAGGAGGAGGTGGAAATGGTATCTCTGAAGTAGGTGGTCCCTCTGATGATGATGGTGCAGTAGGTGGTACAACAGATGTAGAAGGAACGGAAAAATCAACCGGGGGATCGGAAGTTGAAGGACCAGTAGGGGCAGAAGAAGATGGGCCAGTGGTGGGTGATGGAACAGCAAATGTAGTAAGTGGGACGGTGGAAGTGTCAGGAGCTGCTGTAGGTGGATCGCTGGGTACGGTAGGTGCAGCTGTATGAGCCACCTGATCAACTCCGATTTGTATCAAGATCGCCTCCAGCAAGGTAGTCATCACATCCACCTTACCCTCAAGTCGAATCCTGGCCTCTCTCTCCTCCATTAACAACTTATGAATAGTCGGGAGAGGCGCAGAAGAAGACTCTCCCTGGGTACGAGCCTGAGACCTCTGTCTCAACTCAAATCTCGCCACCTCCCCAACTGGGTCTAACTCCTCCTCCGAGTCATGCTCCTCAGCCTCTGTGGGCGTCCCAGAAACGGCTCCTTCAGTATCAGTCCTGCCTCCTCGTCTCCTCTTCTCTCCCATCTTCGCCTTGCCTTTTCTTTTTTGCTTCCTCTTCAGCGCATCGGACCGGCGGGAAGCTGTCTCTCTAAACCGACTGCGGGACTAGGCAGTCGCGTCCCCCGCCAAAGGAATGATACCCGCATGCTCGATCACCCTATGAATAGCCCAAACACCCTTTAGGTGCTTTTTAGCCTGAATGTAGCGTGTAGGGTGTCGCATGAAGTCGATGTAAAGGCGGGGTAAACAGACTGGCTGCCGTGTCCCGATCGCGTATAAGACACGAGCATACCATGCCACGATCTTCTCCCGATACGATGTCACTAATAGGCAATTGCTCAGGGCAAGATAGAGTATATGGTAATTATCTGTGAGGTGGAGGTCGGGAATGAGAGCCTCGCCATCCCATGTCAGAAGAGCTCCCCCGGTGATCTCTCGGATGATGATGGTCGGTGATAGCTGAGGTGTGTCGGGGCGATGTGGGCATACGCAATTTGGTACCTCCGATACTCCAAGAGCAGCAGCTACAGTGGCTGGGCTGAAGATGATCTCCCGGCCACGGAAAAATGAGCGAAGGGTGAACGGAGCAACCGGATCATCGTATCACACGCCTCCCGTATCCAAGATAGATTCACATGCTTAGGCTGGGAGAATAGTGTGTACCACTGAGGCATGGCACGTATCCGTTCAAGGTACCACGGAGTAGCCAGCCAGGCAGTCTCAAGGGGACGCTCGATCATGACCTTCCTCGACTGGAAGTAACGGGTGAACCAAATGCGGTCTTCCTCGTTTCTAAACCCGTGATCTGGAACTGGGTCGGGTATAGCGAGGTCGAACAGCTTGGATTTGTGGTAGCCAGTGATTGGATTCATGATAAAGCCCTGAAAAGGAAGAAGCAACGAGAGAACATATTAGAACAGGGCAAATAATAAAGCGAAAGAAACTGCCACACTTCGATCGATCGAAGGCTTGTTCGATCGATCGAGAATATTGCAAGGCCGATCGCTCGAGAATTCTCGATCAATCGAACAGAAGCCGGGTTCAATCGATCGAAACCCGTTCGATCGATCGAGAACAGCGAAATATTAGCGGCAACGATGGAGAATGGAAATAGCCCGAAAACAACAAATACGATAATAAAACTAAGAAAAGGAGTGAAAGAGGCAATGGGGGGCACCCCCATATGAATTTGAAACGAAAAGAAAAACAAGGGGTGACTCGGGGTTTACCTCGAGAGACGCACTAGGTAGAGGGTGCCGGTGGTGCCACTGATGATCCGGGGGACCCGGAGCTTCCTTAATTGCTGTAGTTTGAAGTGGGGGAGGCCAAAACCGTGGGAGTCGCTCTCTGTGTTCGATCGCTTGAGTAAGAGAGAGAGAGAGAGAGAGGAAACTGACGAAGTATCTCGGCGATACTTTGTTTAAAAACAGGTTTCGATCGATCGAGTAGGCTCGAGCGATCGAACCTTCGATCGATTGAGCCTTCCTCAATCGCTCGAGATGATGACCATCTCGATCGATCGAGATGTGTTCGATCGATCGAACAAAGAAATCCTACAATATCCCTGAATTGAGAAATTACACACCCCCAACCAACCAATTTTAATCTGGACATACAGAATAAGGACAAAACAGTGCATTGCCAGAATATATAAGCCAAAAACGTCAACCTCAAAGTAGATAATTGCAAATTTATATAAATAAATCCTTAAAATAGCATCCCTGTGCAATATTATTGCCCCCAAAAATGGTAATTAACACCTTATTGAAAAACAAAACTAAAATAAAACTGAAATTAATAACCCTTTGTCCAAGAATACACTCCAATTTATTAAAGAAGATAGGAAATGACATAAAATAATTGGAGTGAAACACTATTCTTCAAGCAGAAAGATATCTTCCTCCACAGCTTCTTTCGCCGCCCGAACTTCAAATGTAGAGTCTAAACGAGATGATTCCCTTTCCCAGAACAGTCGGAAAGCAACGAGGACATCATCAAGCAAGTCTGAACTCTGTAAGGAATTGATATCACATGCAAGAGGTGATCCGCATGGAGATAAGGATAAAGGAGTATGATTGCGCAACGGATTTTCCTCTTGCGGCGGAGTATTCGGGGACCGTATGTATTGCCCAAACCCATGAAAGAGTTGATGTGGAAGGTATAGCGGTGGGAATGGTAGATTCATAGTGATATTCCTGACAAAGGGAAACAAAAACAAAATGGAGAAAATAAGTCAACAAGAGCAACAGAAAAAAAAAACAAAAAGGAAGAGATAAATAAAGCAAAACGAAAAGAAAAAGAAAGGAATGTGACCCAGAGTTAACCTCACTATTGGCTGGATATCCCCAGGTGCACTAGTAGGTAGAGGGCATTGAAGCCTGAACAACAAATAGCTCAAATGGACATAAATATAGGGAACCACTTGGACGACCAGGAAGTCGTCAACATATGTGAAAACAGCATTGTGGCGTTCGGGCACCACATCTTGTAAGTCCTCTTCTTCCCATGGCTCCCACATTGAGTCATTTTCCCATTGTTCCAACAGTGCGTCATCCACTTCTCTAACAGCATACCCTTCAGGTTCTCGTTCCTCTCCGGAAAGGTCTATATGCTCGAATGGGTTGATTTGGAGGAGAGCAGGATCATAAGGGATGTACCCATAGGTCAGGTCCACTACATCATCTGCCCCTGGTCCTTGATAAGGAGATAAGCAGAATGCTATCTCGTCGGCAGTCCAAGGTGGATTCTGATATTCGGAATCAGCCCATGACCCTATAGAATGAATGTCGTCATCCCGCATCTTGATATCCTGCAAGGGAAAGACAACACGAAATAGCAGATTAAGAATTAAAATCACATTCACAAAGACAGAAAAAAAAAAAAAAAACGAAATGCAGGAAAAGAAAGAGTACAACAACATTGGGAGAACGCACTTGGGCGTTTTAGTTTGAAGTATAATCGGGCTCATCCAGTTGGATGTGCTCGATCTCGGGTTGGAAATCCTCTAAGAACGGTTTCAACCTTTGGCCATTGACCTTGAAACTTCCGTCGTTCTTAGGGTTAAATAGCTCAACTGCCCCGTGTGGAAAGACAGATTTGACTGTTAAAGGTCCTGTCCACCAAGATCGGAGTTTGCCTGGGAAGAGATGAAGGCGTGAATCATATAAAAAAACTTTCTGCCCCGGCTCGAAAGATTTACGAATGATCGTTTGATCGTGGCGCGCCTTCAACCTCTCCTTGTGGAGTTTAGCATTGTCGTATGCATCTCGACGGATTTCTTCCAGTTTAGCCAACTGGAGTTTCCGGAGATGTCCTCCCTCCTTAATGTCGAAATTTAATGAGCGTGTTGCCCAATAAGCTGTGTGTTCTATTTTGACAGGAAGGTGACACGCCTTACCATACACTAGCCTATATAGAGACATTCCCAAATTTGTCTTATAAGCAGTACGGTACGCCCAAAGAGCGTCAGTCAATTTATAGGCTCAGTCTTTTCTGTTGAAACTAACCGTTTTTTCAAGTATATGTTTGATTTCACGGTTAGCCAACTCCGCCTGCCCGTTTGTTTATGGGTGGTATGCTAGAGCAATTTTATGGTGTACCCTATATTTCTTGAGTAGTGTTTCCAAAGGCCTGTTGCAGAAATGCTTACCTTGGTCACTTAATAATGCTTTTGGGGTTCCGAAATGCGATAAAATATTTTCCTTAAGAAAAGACATGACTGTTTTGTGGTCATTGCGTCTCGTTGGTATTGCTTCCACCCATTTTGATACGTACTCCACAGCTAGGAGTATGTATTTGCAGTTGTTTGATTTAGGGAACGGGCCCATAAAGTCTATGCCCCAACAATCGAATATTTCAATTGTGATAATAGGGGTTAAGGGCATAGAATTCCTTTTTGAAATAGTACCTAGCTTTTGACAGCGTTGGCACGATTTGCAGAAAGAATAAGCGTCCTTAAATATGGTGGGCCAATAAAATCCGCTGTGTAGGACTTTTTGTGCGGTCTTTTGGGAAGAAAAATGGCCACCACACGCTTCAGAGTGGCATGAGGCTAGAATTACGGTTATATCCTCATTAGGGACGCAACGCCTGATGACCTGATCAGCACAATACTTGAATAAATAAGGGTCATCGAAAAAGAAATGGCGTGCAAACGAGAGGAACCGCTCCCTGTCTTGATTCGACCAGTGTCTAGGAGTTTCTCCTGTGGCCAGATAATTTACTATGTCTGTATACCAGGGTAAACCCGAGACTGCCATAATTTGCTCGTCTGGGAATTCATCTTTGATTGGTATGGGTTCAGCATTGTCCGTGAATGTTAACCGAGATAGGTGATCAGCAACCACATTCTCTACTCCTTTTTTATCCTTGATAGTGATATCAAATTCCTGGAGTAGGAGTATCCAACGGATAAGCCTCTGTTTCGCGTCTTTCTTAGATAAGAGGTACTTAAGGGCCGAGTGGTCTGTGAAACAGACGATTGGGGACCCTATCAGATAAGACCTGAATTTGTCCAACGCGAAGACTATTGCCAGTAGCTCTTTTTCAGTAGTTGTATAGTTCATTTGAGCTTCGTTGAGTGTTCGACTGGCATAGTATATAACATAAGGCTTGTCATCCTTCCTCTGTCCTAGGACTGCGCCAATAGCGTAATCACTAGCATCGCACATTAACTCAAATGGCAAACCCCAGTCGGGTGCCTGTATTATTGGTGCGGAGGTAAGGTGATTTTTTAGTGCATCAAAAGATATTTGACAATTTTTCGACCAAACAAAAGGTGCATCTTTGACTAGGAGTTGGCACAGTGGTCGTGAGATGGCACTAAAATTTTGGATAAAGCGTCGATAAAACCCAGCATGTCCCAGAAAAGAACGGATGTCTCGGACTGTTCTAGGGACAGACAAATTCGAAATTATATCTATTTTCGCTTTATCGACTTGAATACCTTTATCAGAGATAATGTGGCCGAGGACAATTCCTTTGGTCACCATGAAGTGACACTTTTCCCAGTTTAGTACTAGGTGTTTGTCCTCGCATCTTGCCAACACATTTTCAAGGTTTTCTAGGCAGTTATCGAAACTATGGCCAAACACCGAGAAGTTGTCCATGAAAACCTCGAGTGTCTGTTCAACCATATCGCTGAAAATGCTTAACATACACTGCTAGAAAGTGGCAGGTGCATTGCATAATCCAAAAGGCATGCGGCGGTAAGCGAACGTACCGAACGGACATGTGAATGTTGTTTTCTCCTGATCTTAAGGAGCAATTTCAATTTGGTTGTATCCACTGTATCCGTCCAAGAAACAATAATACTTGTGACCCGCCACTCGTTCTAGCATCTGATCCATGAATGGCAGTGGGAAGTGATCCTTCCGGGTCACAGTATTCAACTTTCGATAGTCAATACACATCTGCCATCCAGTGGGGACGCGTGTTGGTACTAACTCGCCGTCTTTATTTGGGATTACTGTTATACCAGCTTTTTTGGGCACCACTTGGATTGGACTAACCCAAGGGCTGTCAGAGATAGGGTATATTATCCCAATGTCTAGAAGTTTTAAGACTTCTTTCTTCACTACTTCTTGCATATTTGGATTCAGACGCCTCTGCATTTGTCGCGAGGGTTTAGCGTCTTCTTCCAGATAAATCTTATGGGTGTAAATAGATGGGCTTATGCCTTTGAGGTCAGCAATAGTCCATCCCAATGCTCCCTTATGCAGTTTAAGCATTTGAATCAACTTATCCTCTTGTTCTGGATTTAACGTAGATGAGATTATAACAGGATAAGTCTTTTCAGTTCCTAGAAAAGCATATTTGAGCTCCTTTGGAAGCTCCTTTAATTCCAAATCAGGAAACTGAAAATTCGAAGGCATAGTTAACTTGGTTTTTGGAGGTAAGGGTTCATATGGTGTGACCCACATGCATTCATCTCTATCTTCCTCCTTGGTTTCCATCATGAGGCAGGCGTGACTTAGGGCAGCATCCAATGGGGTAGAATCATTAGGTAGATAGGTAGTGTCGAATTGTGACACAACTACCTCCAAGGGATCTTTGTACTCTACAAGATCAGCCTCATCTTCGATGACCGTTTCGATGCAGTTAACCTCTTCGTCATCCTCGTATTCTTCAGGTCGGGGATTTGAAAAAATCTTAACATTTAATGTCATATTCCCGAATACGATGGTCATGATACCACTTCTTATTTTGATTGTGGCATCTATGGTGTTGAGGAATGGACGTCCAAAAATTACCTGGATTTGTGAACATGGGTTAGACACAGGTTCTGTGTCTAGAATAAAAAAATCTACCGAGAAGACAAAAGTGTCTATTTGCACCAGAACGTCCTCCAATATTCCTTTAGGATATTTGACTGAACTGTCTGCCAATTGCAATGCAACTCAGGTGGGTTTGAGTTCACCCAACCCTAATTGTTTATATACTGAGTATGGCAGCAGGTTTACGCTAGCTCCTAAATCAAGGAGTGCGTTGTCTATCCTTTGATTCCCAATTCTGCATGAGACAGTTGCGGTGCCAGGGTCCTTGAGCTTCGGAGGCAACTCATTTTGAATGATTGCACTTGCTTGGCAAGCGACATAAGCATGTTTTTTCACACTTTGCCTCCTTTTGACCGTGCATAAGTCTTTTAGATACTTAGCATAGGCTGGCACTTGTTTGATGGCATCACGAAGTGGGAGATTAATTTTGACCTATTTGAATAACTCTAAGAACTCCTGATTCTTTGCCTCGTTTTGGGGTTTCTTGAGCCTTTGAGGGTACGGCGCAGGGAAAGGACATTTGGGTAATTCATCAATGACAGGCTCCTTTCTCGGCCTTCTCTCAACTTCTTCTACTTCTTTAGAAGTGTCCTTGTTTGGTTCTAATGGTTTGTCATTAGTGGACGATTCTTCTGCTTGAGTAGATGGTTTGCTCCTAATTACCACTTCCTCCTCTTCATACTCCTCGAGAGTAGAATGAGGCATGTTTTGCCCTATGACTTTGCTGCTTCTTAATGTAGTCATGGCTTTTTGCCTGTTCATGAGTAGGAGGGCCATTGTTATATCCCTTGGGGTTTGGAAGTGGTTGAGCGGGAAATGTGCCACTCGAACCCTCTTGACGTGCATCCATCCTCACTAATGTCGCGGACATTCTGCTCATCATCTGAATTAACTGCTGCGTTAAATTGGCGTTAGAGAGTGGATCTTCCTCTTGCACCTTCCTGTGAGGTGGCACATAGACATTTGCTGGTTGAGTATTGTTATAGTTGTTTGTTCTATTCTAATTGAATGGCTGGAACTACCTATTGTATTGTCCTTGATATTGATTATTGGTATTGTAGGGCTATTGTTGTTGAAATTGGTTTTGGGTCCCAGCGTTGTTTTTCTAGTCGAACCCGAGGTGATTCCATCTATTGTTATTATTTTGTGAATTATAGTTGTTGTAGGAATTGCCCGCCCCCTATACCCTTGCATGACATTTATTTCCATGGGAGGTTGTTCTTGAAAATATGGCACATTGGGACAGTATTGAGTAGTGTGTCCCAGCATATTACATGTGCCATATGGTTCTTCAGGCAAAAACTGCCTAGAACTCTCTCCTTTCATCCCCAATTCCTCCACTTTCTTTGCTAGTTCTTCATACTTGTTCATAAGATGATCCTCACTTTTTAGTTGATATAAACTTTTTTCTTCTACACAGGATATCTGTGAGCGTGGGACATCATCTGTATTTGACCATTCATGGGCGTGTTCGGCTAGCCACTCAAAATGAGCTTCAGCCTCCTCCGTGTTTTTGCGAAGAAATGGCTCTGAACTCATGGTCTCGACCAACTTTTTAGTTTCCCCATTCAACCCTTCATAGAAATAGCTTATGGTTCGCCATTTCTCGTACCCATGATGTGGGCATGAGAGTAGCAGATCCTTGAAACGCTCCCAATTTTGAGTGAAGGTTTCATTGTTCTTTTGTTTGTAAGAGTTTATTTGTCTTTTAAGCTCGGTGGTCATGCGAGGTGGAAAGAATTTATTTAGGAAAGCAGTGTTCATCGCATGCCAGGTATAGATAGAGTTTGGCTTCAAGGTGAGTAACCACGCTTTTGCTTTATCCTTCAGAGTGAAAGGAAATAGCATCAGACGTGTTACATCTACAGGACAATTCTGTGAGAAAGTTTTACAAACGTCCTCAAAGTCCTTGACATGTAGATACGCCTTCTCGCTCTCCATTCCATGAAAGGTAGGAAGGAGTTGAATCATTCCATTGCGAAATTGAAATTCACCTGCATGGGGTGGAATGAGAATGCAAGAAGGTGTGTGCGCATGTTCAGGTGTCATGAGATCGCACAAAGGACGAAGTGAATCATCGATTGGTACAACCACATTATCACCATTTTCGCGATCGGTGTAACTATGGGGTTAATAGAACTAGATGAGTCGGATGAATAGAGTGGATTTCTGAAAATTCCTTCGATGGAATTATCGGACATATAGGGAAAGATCCTAAGAAATTTTTAATCTAAAGAACAAAAGAAAAAGAAAAACAGAGAAAGATAAGGAAAGATTGAGGTAATCGAAGTGTTAGCTTGTCGCCCTCCCCGGCAACGGCGCCAAAAACTTGACACGACGATTTTTCTGTGTGCGCTTGTGTGCTATACCCAAGTGTAGGTAATCGTGCAAGTAGTACTGGATAAGTCCAGGTCGATCCCACAGGGAAGGTGTTAAACTAATTACTTAGATTATTCTCAACAGGAAAATAAAAATCAATACTTTTATTTAACAGATGTAGAACACAAAGTTCCACAGTTTAACAACTACTAAAACTGAAGCAATTAAACTAGATTAAGTAATTACTAACTAATTAACCAAAGCAATGATTTAAAATGTTTTTCTTAATTAAAAAGGAATGTTGGGATTACACGAATCCACCGCAACCTAGCCATCTACCATGCAATTACATTGAAGCTCAGTGGAGCACACTCTCTACAGTATTCCGTATTTCTCTTAAAATAAAGAATTCATAGCCCTTTCATATCCGGGACTATATCATCACAATGGAGTTCGAAATACACAAAAGCGGTTTAAAACAATAGTTAAGACTCTCACCTACAATGGTATTAGCATTGAGGGTGGTTTGCAAAATATATTGAAGAAAAAAAAACTCAAAACTTTAGGTTTAAAGACTGTTTTGACAAACTGAGCATTTGGGGACAGTTTGATAACGAATCAGTAAAGCAGAAAGTCTAGGAATACTGTATAGAATGTCCTCAAGAATCAGAGAGCTCGATCGATCGACGCGCTTTCGATCGATCGAACTTCTTCATCCCTCGATCGATCGAACTGACTTCGATTGCTCAACAATAACTCTGGTCCGATCGATCGAACCACTTAGATCGATCGAACACAGAAATTAATCTGTTGCATGGCAGAGGCCTGAGATCATGGTTTCATCATGATCTCCCAACCCGAGGACTACTCAGACATCGTCTGAAGTGTCACAGATTTATTCTCAACGTAAAAATTCATTAAGGTTGCGTTTGGATGAGATTTAAACATGCAATCACTGAAAAGCTATGATTTAAACACTACCAACAAATAAAACTGCAATCTATTCAGATATAAACTATGTAAACTACTGAAATAGTGCAAGCAAAACTGATATAATCAAAACCTGGAACGAACAAGCTATGGATAACCTTTAAACTTCACTTGAATTCAATGTTCAATCACCAAAACCTACAAGGATCAAAGTAAAACACTCTCTTTTTGTGTAAAAACTGATAAAATGTAAAGTGGGCGTCCTTATGGACGTCTACAGTATGAGTATATATAGCAGAAACCTAATGCTAGGGTTTTTCATGCATCCTGCTGCGTGCGCGTAAAAATCTGATAAAAGGCATGTTCGATCGATCGAACAATTCTCGATCGATTGAACTCTTGGGGACTTCGATCGCTTGAACTTATCTCGATCGATCGAAACTTCGATCGATCGAAAGGTCTTCAATCGCTCGAACTCTATATTTCAGCTTTGACATGTCTTCTTTAGAATTCAGCATTTCCCTTCATCATTATCTTTCAATTCTTCACACAGCAATTGCAGTCTGCACAAATTACAGCTAAAACACACAACTTATCATAGTTTAATCAATATGTGCATAAACTAGTATTGTAATTCAAATTGCAGATAAATGGAGGAATTGTAAACTAAATCCATACTTTTTCTTCTTTTAGCGCGGTTGTATTTTACAAATACTCCCGCTTGTCAATAACAGTAAATAAAACAATAAAGTAACAGACTACTTAATTAAGTTAAAACAAACTACAATCTAACCTTGAAGATGACTTCGAAGGTATTATACTTCTAAATTTAAGTGCCTAGATTGAAATACAGTAAATGTATTGAAAGATATATGTTGATGTTGATCCAAGGATCTCTTTTCGAACACAAACTACTTCTATTTATAAGCATCGAGGCTTCACAATAGTCTTGTTTAAATGTTCCCTCCTCTTTTCAAACTGATAACTGCTCTTATACGTGGCACATCCTTGAATTGACACCTGCTCCTTCAGTTATTCCACAATGATCAACACGTGTCCCTTGGCAGCTAATCATTTTGAATAAAATGAACCAGCGAAATTGTGCATAACTGCTCCTGCGTTATATCCAACTCAATCAACTGTCCTGCCACGTCGAATCCCACACGGCACCCTCACATTGGCTAGATATTTTCATCACAAACAGTTTTACATGACAAATTTTAAGACTCATAAACAAAGTGTGAGAAAGTTCTTACTTTGATTGTACGTACACAAAAAATATTAGCGATTAGATAGACAATTTTACACAGTGGCTGCACTGTCAACATTTACAAAAACTATTTGGGATCAGAAGACCATACATGGTCATACAAATCCACCTGTGCAACTATCTATATACACAAAAATTCATCTACACAAAAATACTACTATAAATTACACATTTATTTTGCATGTTGTTCAAAAAAATGCTTCAGATTGTTTCTTTAATTCTGTTGGAGTACTTGGATGTATTGAGTGTCCTCGAATGCTCCATAGCCCTCCTTTGTCCAAGAAGTCCAAGGTGTCTCCATATCTTGAGTATCAGCCTCAAGCCTTCCCTCGGATCGCTCTCAGTTGAAGTGGTCGGATATGTAGTTCTCCTGTAAATCACAGAAAATATTAAATCCAATGATGAAAAATTTCTCACTTCACGAATAAATAATTTTCGCACTCACATAACAAGTGAGATATTCTCGAATCTTATTATAGTAATAGGAAATATCTCAGTATGGTTATCATCATATAAGGATACAGACCCATGAAAATGTTGTCAAAACTTCATATGAATATTCAACACTAGCAGGAGAAAACGAGAATTCTTAAAAAAAAAAAAAAAATACAATTGCTATGTGAAATTTCTCACAATAAAAATAAAAATAAAATAAAATAAATCGAGTGAGAAATTCAATTTTATCTTAATGTTTATTACATGAACCAATACTGTTCGTGTTCGAATCAAAAAATTTCACAAGTTCTCAAATTTGGTTTCCCATCCAAGCTTATGGTATTTTTCCCCTATCGTCGTACTGTAAAGGAATGAACTTCTCAGCGACAGTCAAAAGGTTCTCTCCAGTTGCACGACGATTGTCTTCGGGTTCATCTCCTCTTTTGTTGCTGTGAGAAATTTAATTTTATTTTGTGTTTCCTGTATTTCTGTATTTTGGGAAGTTGATGAGGATGAGAAGGGAAAGTGTAGATATTGGGAGAAACTTTGAATTTTGAAGTTCTAAAATGGTGACGGAATTAATGGCTCTTTGACTATTCATAATTGTTTTTAAAAAAGATTGAATGGGCTGAGGGCAGTTTGGTCATATTTTGGGCTGAGGGACTAAATCATAAGTAAACTTTTTCATTGGACCTACTTCTAAAAACACTGCCTAAAGTGAATTGATGAGAAATTTCTCACTTTTAAGAATTTTTGATAAATTTCATTAGAATTAGATGAAAAATTCTCACTTCTGTTCAAATATATACACACACGTACAGATTAAATTCTCACTTCTGTTCTTAGTGATCCTGGAATTTCTCATGTCACCAAATAACTATGAACAAAACAAATATAGGGCAGAAAAATTGAAAAGATAATGGAGGTTAAACAAAAGCCTCAGCGCTATTATCACTTCTAGCCATCGCCGTCGTCTAATAAAAAATCTCCAGTGTGAAGCCAAGCCCAATCAAAACAAGAACCAATTTTCTTAGAAAACCAATGTTGAATCGAAGCAACACTAGATTTGTTTCAAAATTGTGAAAATTGTGCATCAAATTAAAGTATCGGGCTGCGTAGGCGGTAGTGAATCGCTCTTTTGTGTCAACGATCTTTGTGAATAGCTTGTGAGTCACCTTCTATCGCCTGTGAATCGCATCCCGTCGACGATCTTTGTGAGAAGTTTCTCAAAAAAATTTTTTTGAAATGTGTGATAGTAGGATGGGTTGTGATTAAGGTGATTTTAATGAAATTTTTTTCAAAAATGCTAAAAAAAAATAAAAAAGGATGGGGTATTTTGGTCTTCAAAATAGGTGAGGGACTAATTCTTACATTGAATTTTAGATGGACATAGATATCTAGAAAAGTCTACTATAGAGGACTAAATCCTAACTTATTATCTTCATATACCATAAAAAAATTAATATATACATAGAGATATACAAATATATATATATATATCAGTATCTATGTGACTAAGGGTACTTTAGACATTAAAATTTGTTAATTTGGGCAAAAGGACTAATTAGTAATTAATATGCGTAATCAAGGATCGATTTCTAATCTAGACTTCATGTTGGATTAAATACTAATAAAATGACTGGAGAGGGACCAATTCTTATATTTCTATTTATTAATTAGTCTGGTACACTAGCTCAACCAATTGAAATGGTGGTTCATGACCAACAAATAATATCTCCAATTGGTTGTTCATAACGACAGCCTCTACAGGGTAGGCACTTTCGAAAACTGACAAATGAAATACAGTACTTGGGTTGTTGAATGAAATATCAGAAACAACTAATCTCCAACTACGTAACAATACAAACTTTTTTTATCTTTGTTTTCATTTTTTTGACAAAGAAAACTGAAAATGTCAAATATATTTGATGATCATTTTCGTATTCTTTTTCGAAAAAAAAATGAATAAAATAAAAAACGTGTGTGATAATCAGTTATGCTTTTCTTCCTTTGTTTTTTTTTAAAATAACAAGGAACTGGGCCAAAAAAAAAAAAAAAAAATGGTTTTCAGCTTTCAATTTTTCGCATTTATAAAAAGAAAACAAAAACTAGTTTAAAACAAAATTTAGAAAAATTGAACACTAGTAACAATACCCTGTGGACTTGAAGTAGTCTTTTTCTTTTTTTTTTCAAACAGTATCTGAAGGCCCATTTGGTTTTTCGAGTTTTATTTATTTTTTTGCTAAGATGTTTTTCCAGTTTTAGTTTTTGTAAAAAAGTACACAGAGAAACAATAAAAGGGCAAAAAACCAATTTTTGAAGAATGAGGTTTGATGCAAAAAATAAAATAAAATAATTTTTGAAATCAATTTTGTGCCGAACACATTTGTTGTTTTTCTTTTAATAAAATAGACAATTGAAACTAGTTTCGGGTTTTAGAATTTGGAACTGAATATTAGAAATGTTACCATACGGTCCCATAGCTACGTACATAGTTGTTGTGTTACCTTAAATCCATATAGTTTATGTCACATATATTTCATGCAGGTTATGCACCAGAAAGGAAATAACTACCTTACACAGTACTGTTGATGGATTCGCAAGTGGGGATCTTTGTTCTGCATTAGATTTTTGTAGCAGATCAGAACAAAACTTGCATTCTGACCAAAAATTTCAGCAAATTTGAATACTGTGTCAAACACTATGCTGTTAGAACAAAGAGTGTGTATATATATATATATATATATATATACTAGTGTGGGTGCACGTGCAAGGCACGTGCCCATCGGATAGTTGTATTCCTAGATATATTGTGTATTAATCTTGACATTAGAGGTAATAAGATGTTAAAACAGTTAAATAGGAAATTGTAAATGTAACTATTTAATCTAAAACTCTTCTGACGGAAGAAGTTGATAATTATGACTATCTTATACATGAGTAGTAAAGGTAACTAATAAAGCGCCACTAAAAATATATGACAAAAGTAGGGTATTTCCTCTAAAAAAAATGGCATGAACGTGTTTGTAGGCTTTAATTGATATTCGAATACAATCTATAAATCCCGAATTTGAGGGAAGAAGTTGACCAAAATGTAAATATTAGTGATCAATTCATAATAGCTACTAAAATAACACATTTTAGATATACCAAACTTAATTTTTAGAGAATAAGTTGACCAAAATGTGAAATTAGTGACCAATTCCTAAATAGTCACTAAAATAGCCACGTTTTAAAATTCTTTTAAGTGAATAATAAATATCCCAAAGCTTGCTGACCTAAATGCAATTACACATATTACAATATATGAATCCTAAATTTGAGAGAAGAAGTTGAGCAAATTGGAAATATTAGTGACCAATTCCTAAATAACCATTAAAATAGCCACTTTTTTTGACTTTTTATGAAGTGAATAATAAATATCCCAAAAATTATTGATCCAAATTTAATTAGACACAAATTGTTGATTGAAACCTCATTTGAGAGAAAAAGTTGACCAAATTATAAATATTAGTGACCAATTTCTAAATAGCCACCAAAATAGCCACTTTTGTTGACTTTTTTTGAAGTCAATAATAAATCTCCCAAAAATTGTTGACCCAAATGTAATTAGACACAAGATTGTTGATTAAAACCTCATATTATATTAAATAAAATTTCAAAAGCTGACTTGAATGTAATTATTTGTCCTAAATGACAGATATACCCTCACACAAATCAATATATCCTTACGATGTATAAATAGATATATGAGTAATTATAATATAATGAAGGGCAAAAGAGGAAGTTCATATTTTTTGACGTGCTTGTTAAATGTGGCTGTCTTCTTATATTATAGTACGAGTAGTAGATATATATATCCATGCAAAAAGCGAATGATCCGTAAAAACATCGAGGGTACAAAAGTGTGTTACTCTAAAAAAAATATAGTACAAAATGGAGAATTTTCACCTCTTTTACTTTGTCTAGCAATCCCTTTTTTTTTTTATTGCACTTTCTCTAGCAATCTATTCCAACACATTCTGTCAAAATGAGTTCCAAGCTTGTCTAAAGCCATTTCTTGTACACCAGTATGTAGACTCTTTTCACTATCTGGCCAATTGAAAAGTATCCTATAAAAACCACAACCAAAAATCCAAAATAGGAAAGTGGAAGAGCGACAAAGCCCATAACGTCCCTGATAATTGGCACGCACATCATTGCAATACCAATGCCGGAGATCAAAACCGTTGAACAAACCACAGGCCATGAAGCAACTTCCTGAATGAATGGGATCTTCTCTGTTCTGATCAAATGGATTATAAGAGTTTGCATGAGAAGCCCTTCAATAAACCAAGCCGAACGGAAAAACCCAGGCTTCATTGTTGGAGAATTAGCACCATAATAGAACAAGAGGACCATAAGAGTGGTTATATCGCATATTGAGCAAATTGGTCCGTTCCATAGTATGAACCTACCTAAGCCTTTCAAAGACCATCTTTGCGGGGTTTTCACATATTTCTCTTCCATTTTGTCCCAAGGAATTGCAATTTGACCGATATTGTACAAGAAGTTCTGTATTAGAAGTTGTCTCGGTTTCAATGGCTCGAACCCAAGAACCGTAGTTGCTATGAGTAATGAAATAATGCTTCCTAAATTGGCAATGACCGACATTTTTATGTACTTCATGGTGTTCCCGAAAGTGGGTCGACCCTGCTCGACTCCGTCGACAAGGACATTGAGGTCTTTTTCCAGTAAGATGATGTCTGCAAAGTCTTTTGCGATTGAAGCTCCGGAATCAACTGATATACCCACGTTCGCTGCATCCAATGCAAGCGAATCGTTCACTCCGTCTCCCAAGTAACCAACGATATGATCCCCAACGGTCTGCAATGATTGGACGACCCGGAGTTTCTGGGTAGGGGTGAGCCTAGCCAATACTGTTGCCCTCATAACGGTTTCATGGAAGGAGCCGTTGTTGAGTAATTCAAGGTCGGGTCCCGTGGTTACGTGAGAGGTGCTTATGCCAACTTCCTTGCAAACCTTTATTGCGAGGGACAGAGAATCCCCTGTTAAAACCTTTGCTTTTACGCCCTTTTCGGCCAATCGCCATAAGGCTTGTTTTGCAGAGTCCTTCGGTGGATCGAAAAAGGATATAAGACCGAGGAATACCATGTCAGATTCTACAGTATCATCATAGGCCGTGTTTCTGTCACTTGTTTGCTGCAATATGAAAAAAGTATAACTATAGTAAGTACTCAATTTAACAGAAATAGATGGTCAGTCGTTTGGTGCCATTCTTAAAAACAATATGACCAAGTGAAGCGTGGTGGCTCGAATAGAAGAGAGGTAGAATCAGAATAGAAAAAGGCCGTGGTGGGTAGAGTAAAATTGTAAGCAGGCTAATCCATCGAGTGTTAGGTAAATCAGCCACCCAATCCATAAATGTGAATTTTAGATTGTTCATTGTGATAAATTCGGAATCAACTAAAAATTCATAATTCGTGGAGTTGTCTTGAATTATTGAAAAAAGTTTTCAATTAAAAACTTTGTGCTCGAAAACATGTGCGTATTACCAAGAATAATTTATAAAATTCAATATATGCTGAAGCAATTCGGGAATTATCGAAAATGTAAGCCGCATGAGTGGGGCCCAACAGTACAAGAGGCTAGCCTTGGGACGACCCATAAACACGGTCATCTTAGGCTCGACTCTCGAAGACGTCACCAGGCATGAACAATTTGCGTGGTTTGCTGGTGATTGCACGTATACGGTGTTTGCCCGACTACCTTGTGCATGTTGAGGGAGTGGGTTGTGGGGTTTCCACCCTTGTCACCATAACGGAAAAAAAATAATGAAATAAAAATCAAAATTGGGGATAGATTCAGGAAATTCGAAGAATTTTTTTTGTTGTGGGTGTATATAGAGGGACTAGGGACGTGAATGAAATGTGGGACGATAGAAATTCGTGTATGACACTGTTAAATGTCATATGCATACTGCCAGCTCAAGCATAAACTGTGATATTTGGGTAAAAAACACAAACACAAGAAAAGGCACAAGTAGTTGATGACATATTCCACTCTCTTCCTTGCTGACCTATGCATTCCCTACGACTCAGCGCCTCTCTCTTCATCCCTGCATTCCAACCCAGAGGCTCCCTTTGGTTTGCGTATCTAGAGAAGGAACAGGAAAAGAAAAATGAAAAGTAAAATTAACTCCCTAGTGTTTTCCCTCATGCTTAAATAACGTGACTTCAAATATTCACAAAATATAATTGGAATTCAAGAAAAAAGAATGGGAAGTGAATCCTAAAAACACTCTTTCATCCTATTTTCCTTTCCTTTCCTTTTCCCTTATTACCCAAACAAACAAAAGTGTTTTCCTCAATGTTTTCTTTTCTCTTTCATCAAGAAATCCGTGAACAAACCATAGCTTGAGTAGACATAACGTAATCGTTTACGGAAGCTTTTTTTATTTCTCTTCACAATACCCCCTAACCAAAAGCTACATTCATAGAGGGTATACTAGGGTGACCCTGGCTCACATATCCTCCCATTAGAGGCGACACCTATACTCCCCGAGTTAGCCACGTGTTAACACTTCTTTCATTCTTGTTTGTGCCATGCTTCAAAATATTATAAAGTCCATGAGCACTTGCCCATTTAAGAATAATAACTAGTGTCTTCCATAAGAAAAATTTAAGTTAAAATTTGTGTCTATAGAATAGAATTGGAAAAATATAATTTAATTATTATACATCCCAGAGTATATATAGCATTACAAGATGAAATAAGAAGGAAAGAAAATAAATAAGAAAAAGGCAAGAAATAAATTTCCTTAAATTTAGTCAACATGACCCATAAATAACACAATAAAATCCCCTAATTTCAACACTCCCCCTTAAGCTGTGGCGAAGATGTTGACGAGACCAATCTTGCCAAGAGACGACCGTAGAAGTGCTGGACCAACGGACTTAGTGACATATCGGCGGTCTGAACCGATGAAGGAACAAAGCTCGGTGTGACGACTCCTGACCGAACTTTTTCCCGAATGAAATGAATGTCCACCTCTATATGCTTAGTTCTTTTATGAAGAACTGAATCAGACGATAACATAATAGCAGATTTGTTGTCGCACAATAACATAGATGAGTCTACCACTGGGAAGCCTAACTCATTAAGAAGAGAACGGAGCCTTATGAGTTCACATGAACCCTAAGCCATCGCACGGTACTCCGCTTCAGCAGAAGACCGTGAGACGACGACTTGCTTTTTACTTTTCCAGGAGATAAGATGACAACCTTGAAAAGTGCAAAAACCAGAAGTAGAGCGTCTATCACCCTTCGAACCTGCATAATCAACATCAGTAATGATCTTTGACGAGGCGATTAATAGAGATCAAGTTAAAAGGAAAATTGAGAACATAGTACACAGAGGAGAGGGTGATGTCGAAGGATAATCAGGCATCACCCTGACTACAGATGGGAAAGAAAGATCCATTTGCGATACGTACAGACTGTTTCATGGAGGTAAAAGGTGAAGTAAAAACAGAAAGCTCACCGGTCATATGATTACTTGCACCAGAATCGAGAAGCCAAGTAGGGTGGCCTGACTTACCATGAAAAGCAGTAGGAGTACCTGCAGCAATGGCGACCGTGGGGCCAGTGGAAGAGAGAGGAGCTCCCAAACTAAGATGTGACTGAAGCTGAGCAATCTGAGACTGAAGTTGACCATAATCGGGTAGAGGAGGAAGCATTCAACAACCGCTCTTGTACGAGGAGCACCCTGGCCGTGACCAGTACCACGACCAGCAGGTCGACTCCGAGTAAATTGCCCTTTCAACTCTAGATGACGAGTGAAACAACGATCTATGGTATGACCAGGCGTACGATAATGCTGGCAATAAGGACGACTACCTCCAGGACGAGAGCTAGAAGAAGCCGGAAAGGCCATCTGGTTAGGTACAGGTGGAGGAGAGGGCCTAAAATCAGGAGCAGATAATAGGTGACGACGTCTCTCATCACCATCAACAGTAGAAAAGGCCTAAAATATATAGGGCATAGGGACGGTATTCAGAATCTGAGTACGGAGGGCATCGAACTCGGGCTTCAGGCCCATCAAGAACTGGTAGGGACGACGGCGGTCAAGCCGCTTGATTTCAACATCTCCATCATTAGGGAAATCTGTGATGGGTTTGTTGAGAGTTTTTTCTATTTTTGTATTTTATGAGGGCTTGCTTGTAATTATTTCTCTTTTCCCCTTAGTGGGTTTAATATAATAATAGAGAGAGTGATTACTCTCTCTAAGCCTGTAAAAATATTATCTCTGAAATTCAACATGGTATCAGAGCCACCCTATTTAGGGTTTCATCATCTCCACCCCAACCACCACCTTGCGCCGCTACAACCACCACCACACCACCTTCGCCGAACACTTCCATCACCCTACAGCCCTCGCCAACTCCACCACCACCTTGCCTGACCACGCCGCAGCCCACCCTGGACTGCTAGGTGCTGCGCCGCACCTCACTGTCATAGCCGACCATCACAGGGGCCCCCCTCTGCCCTAGCCGAACCCACCCAAGACCACACCAGCCCTCGCCAACATCATTCTGGCCTGAAGTTCATTTTTGTTCCTTCAACCTTCATCAATCTTCATCCCTAGTTCAGATCTGACACTTTAAAGTGGGCTGAACTGAACACAACTTTTCACTATTTTTTTTCTTGGTCCGCATTCGGACCCATGATTTGTTCATAGACTGAACAAGTGACGACTAGGTTTACCTTCATTGCCGGGTGTGATCTCTCAGACCAAGAGACATCTTCAATATGTCAAAAGAGGATTTGACGAAATCGTCAGGGAGTTCTTAGTTGGGTGGTGATAGGCATTCTATCATTACTGAGAACCCAGGTTCAAAAATCACCACTGTTCTATTCAATGGTGAAAATTATCTCTCTTGGCCCCAATCTGCCACTTTTTGGCTCCGCAGCAAAGCAAAGTTTGGCTATGTTGATGGCACGCTCAAGGCACCTAGCCGTGAGGAACCCACATATGCTAAGTGGGAGATGGGCAATTATCCCGTTATAAGTTGGCTCGTTCATTCTATGGAGCCTTCAATTGCTGATTTTTTCTTGGAGATGGATACTGCACAGGATATCTGGGATACCCTTGCTCAGACTTATGCCCGACAAGGGAATGTGGCTCAAGTTTATGAACTTGGCAGAAGTATTGAGGCTGAGGTTCAAGGTGAGCGAACGATTCTTCAATATTATACCTCTCTTTCCACGATGTGGAAACGTCTCGATCATCTGAAGAATCATCGTCTGGTTTGTCCTACGGATGCAGCAAGCTTTAAAGAGTATATTGAGAGTGAAAGGATCTTCAAGTTCTTAGCTGGACTCAATTCTGAGTTTGATCAGGTCAGGAGCAGGGTCCTTGGGATGGAGCCACTACCTTCTCTGCGGGAAGCATTCGCTTATGTTCAGAATGAGAAGAGTTGTTGGGTGGCTATGCTTTCCCCTATCTCTACCGACAGGTTAGCTTTGGTCTCCTCCAATCAACGGGGGGGGGGGGGCAAAGGTTTTTATCCTCCCAAGACCCAGACAGAGGAGGTCACCGAGAACAAGAGCAAGCAATTCTGTGACTACTGTAATCGACCATATCATACCCGACAGACATGCTGGCAACTACATGGCCGTCCTCCTTTGACAGGACGAGCTGGTGGTCGAGGTGGTGGCAGGGGGACTGGACATAGGGCTGCCCACTTGTCAGTTGCGCCTGATTCTTACCCTCCAGAGGACGCTCCATCTCCTTCTCCTACTCGTAGTATCAGCAACACGGATATGGAGACACTAAGGCGAATTATGGCACAATTAGACGCTCCCACTAGCTCTTCCACGTCTTTTGCCCACGCAAATAATGTTGCTAATTTCACTAGTGCTTTAAATGCTCATTCTCAACAACCATGGATTATAGACTCTGGGGCTTCCGATCATGTGACTGGTCAGTCCACTGTTTTTTCCACTTATGACCCTTGCTCAGGTAAAGATAAAGTACGAACCGCCGATGGTAATCTTCTTCAATTTCTGGTAAAGGTGTCGTTCATGCTTCTAATACACTACCTTTATCTTTGGTCCTTCATGTTCCTAGTTTCTCGACTAATCTTATTTCAATTAGTCGAATAACTCGTGACCTTAATTTTTGTGTAACTTTCTTCCCATCTCATTGCGTTTTTCAGGACCTCTCCACAAAGAAGATGATTGGCAGTGGTAGGGAAGCCAATGGACTCTATTTTATGATGCCCAGTGATGCGAAGGGTGGAAGTGTGATCGAGAGTGCTCATAATACTTCAAGTGAGACTATTTCTAGAGAGGCTTGGTTGTGGTACCAGAGACTAGGACATCCATCTTTTTTTCTTCTTAGTCATTTGTTTCCGTCGTTAATAAACAATAAGAATCTTTTTGATGTTTTCTGTGAGGCATGTGACCTTGGCAAGCATCATCGTGCCACTTTTAATTTAAGTTTGAATAAAAGTACAATTTCTTTCCATATTGTTCATACTGATGTGTGGGGTCCCTCTCATATTTCTTCTATGAATGGTTATAAATGGCTTGTTACGTTTATTGATGATTTCTCTCGTACCACTTGGGTGTATTTAATGAAGGATGAGAGTGAAGTGTTTTCGATTTTTAAAACATTTCACAAAATGGTTTGCACCCAATTTAGCACTGTTGTCAAAATTGATCGTTCTGACAAGGGGGGAGGGGATACATTTATAGCGGTCTTAAAAACTATTTCTCTGATCATGGGATGCTTCACCAAACTTTATGTACTAATACTCCTCAACAGAATGGAGTTGCCGAGCGTAAGAATCGCCATTTGTTGGAAACTGCCTGGTCTATGATGTTTTCGATGCAGGTTCCAAAGTCCTATTGGGGAGAGGCAGTGTTGACAGCTGCCTATCTCATCAATAGATTGCCCACTCGTGTTCTTGGTAAGAAATCTCCCACTGAAGTTCTTCTCCAACCCTCATCTATATTTGCCATCCCTTCTAGAGTTTTTGAGTGTGTCTGCTTTGTTCACAACCACTCCCCGTCTCGGAAAAAAAATTAGACCCTCGTGCTCTTAAATATGTCTTCCTTGGTTATTCACCCACACAGAAGGGATACAAGTGCTATCACCCCCCTTCTCGTAAGTGGTATGTTTCTATGGATGTTACTTTCCATGAGACACATTCTTACTTTCAGTCTCTACAGTCACCTCTTCAGGGGGAGCAAAAGAGTGAGGAAGAGATGCCTGTTTCTATTATGTGCAATGATGAGGAATTTGAAAGTAAGGGAGTAGAAAAAAAGAATGATGAGGGAGAAAATAAAGAGAAGAGTGCAGGAGAAGAGGGAGAGGGAGTAGAAAAGAAAGATGAGGGAGAAAATACAGAGAAGAGTGTGGGAGTAAGAGAAACTGGTAACAGGAGGATTGAGAAAGAGTTACTGACATACTCAAAGAACAAAGAGAGAAAAAAGTTTGGGGCATCAGAAATGGAAGCTACTTATTTTCCTCCACTACAGTCGATCACTTCTAGTGATGATGGTCCAGGTATTTCAAGTTCTATTACTCAATCTCCTGAAGTCCCTGATTCTAATGATGATTAGACATTCCTATTGCTCATCGGAAGGGCACTAGAGCATGTACTAAACATCTTTTGTCTAATTTTTGTTTCATATTCTTGTTTGTCTCCATCCTATAAAGTTTTTGTGTCCAAACTTTCCTCTATTCCTATTCCAAACCATGTCCAGGAAGCTCTTTCTGATCCTAAGTGGAAGTCCGCCATGGTTGAAGAGATGAAAGAACTATCAAAAAGTGGTACTTGGGAATTAACAAAGTTACCTCGAGGGAAGAAGACAGTAGGATGCAATTGGGTGTTCACTGTGAAACACAAAGCAGTGGGACAGTTGAGAGGTACAAAGCCAGGCTGGTGGCTAAGGGGTTCACTCAAACCAATGGAGTTGACTATCAGGAAACTTTTGCTCCAGTAGCCACGATGAGTTCTATTAGGATTCTGTTGTCTCTTGCAGCAAATCTGGAGTGGCCCTTACATCAATTCAATGTTAAGAACGCTTTTTTACACGGTGACTTAGAAGAAGAAGTGTATATGGATGTTCCTCCAGGTTTCGAGGATACCAATACAAAGGGAAAAGTTTGTCATCTCAGGAAGTCACTATATGGGCTCAAGCAATCACCTAGAGCATGGTTTGATAGATTCTCACAAGCTATGGTCAGGTATGGATTCAAACAGAGTTAAGGAGATCATACTCTCTTCATAAAGCATTCTTCAAGGGGTAAGTTGACTGCCTTGATTGTCTATGTGGACGATATTGTCCTCACAGGGAATGACTTAGAGGTAATGGAGCAGTTGAAAACATATCTTGCTAAAGAATTCGAAATCAAGGATTTGGGGGATTCAAGATATTTTTTGGGAATAGAAGTTGCTCGATCACAAGAGGGAATTTTTATTTCACAGCAAAAGTATGTTTTAGACTTGTTAGAGGAGACTGGCATGCTTGGGAGTAGGGCTACTGATACTCCAGTGGATCCTAATTTGAAACCTGGTGATGATCCTAATGAAGAGTTAGTGGATAAGGGTGGATATCGGAGGCTAGTAGGCAGATTGATTTATCTCTCACATACCAGGCCAGACATTGCATTTGCTGTGAGTATAGTTAGTCAATTCATGCACTCTCCTAGAAAGAATCATCTTGATGCTGTTTTTCGGATTATAAGATACCTCAAGTCAGCTCCAGGAAAAAAGGGTTGTTCTTTGGAAAAAAATGGTCATACTCAAGTTGAAGCTTATACTGATGCCGATTGGGCTGGGTCTGTAACTGACAGGAGGTCTACTACAGGATATTGCTCCTTTGTTGGTGGTAACCTTGTCACTTGGAGGAGCAAAGAGCAATCAGTGGTGGCAAGGTCGAGTGCAGAGGCAGAGTTTCGAGCCATGGCACAAGGAGTGTGTGAACTGTTGTGGATTCAGATTATCTTAGAAGATCTTGGAAGCCGAACGATTCTATGAGGTTGTACTGTGACAACAAGTCAGCTATCAACATCGCTCACAATCCTGTTCAGCATGATAGGACAAAGCATGTTGAAATCGATCGGCACTTTATTAAAGAGAAGTTAAATAATAGGATTATTTGTACTCCCTTCGTGAGAACAGAGGAACAGTTAGCCGATGTTCCTACGAAGGGTCTTTCTAGTAGACATTTTCATTTTATTCTTAGCAAGCTGGGCATGAGAGATATCTTCGCACCAGCTTGAGGGGGAGTGTTGAGAGTTTTTTCTATTTTAGTATTTTAGGAGGGGTTGCTTGTAATTATTTCTCTTTTCCCTTAGTGGGTTTAATATAATAATAGAGAGAGTGATTACTCTCTCTAAGCCTGTAAAAATATTATCTCTGAAATTCAACAGGGTTCATACTGGGCTAGCTCCTCTCACCGAGTCTGGCTAGGTCCTCTCACCGAGTCTGCAGGTATCGTCCCAAAGTAGCTTGGGAGGCATGAGAGATATCCTGGTAAAGCTAAAAAATGCGGGAGTCAGAATGTGCATGATCATACATCTTCTTTAAAGCAGTCCAAAGCCCATGAACGGTATTATAATATATAAACATATTATAGATCTGTTCATCCATCAAATAAAACATCCAGCCCAGAATAATACAATTATCGGTAAACCACTCCTCAAACTACGAATCAGATTCTGCAGGTTTTACCTCCTTCCCAAGTAACCACTCAATTTTCCGTTTGCCTCCAAGGTAGAGACGAAGAGAATTTGACCATGCGTGAAATTTTTTTCCATTTAGCAGAACACTAGTAAGCCGGTGAATGGGAGTCGGATGAGACAGAGAGATCCGAACGAACAATAGCAGGAGCAGTAAGGTTGACTGGATCAACGTTCTTACCAATATCAGTCATGATGGTGCGAAGAATGACTAAAAGATAGATGCAGACTTGCCGAAAAAAAAATACCAATATCAGCAACACAGACAATCACAGCCGGAAACTCAACAGACGGGGTCAACCGGTAACTCGGTTACCCAGACTAACAGTTAAGAGCACACGACCTTCTCTAATACATCACAAAATTGCCCAACACAGGCAAAAGAGGCAGCTGGACAGCTGCTTGACCAAGTCGAGGGGCTTGCTGGTGGCGCAAGGGTTCGAGAAGTCTTCGGCTAGCACGGGTGCCTTCGGGGAGGACTGACGCAGGGTAGGTGGCGGTCGGCTAGGGTTGGGTGGCTTAGGGTTTGGTAGTATGGCTCTGATACCAAATAGAATTGGAAAAGATAATTTTATTACTGTATATCCCAAAGTACATATAGCATTACAAGATGAAATAAGAAGGAAAGAAAATTAATAAGAAAAAGGAAAGAAATAAATTTCCGTAAATGTGGTCAACATGGCCCATAAATAACACAATAAATCCGGGATAAAATCCCCTAATTTCAACATATAAGGATGACAGGGAAACTGGGAAAAATGAGTCAAGGAGTTGCATCATAACAAATCCAGCTAGAATAGCAACCTAATCATCTTCTTTAATAGTCAGATTTTAGGCAAAACACATGACTATGAAAAAAACAAAAACCCATTAAAAAAAAGTACAAATAGAAAGAAGGGTTCACATGGATGATGGATCTACATGATGCCAAAATCTATTGCAATACAGTTAGAGTTGTGCTTAATTTCCTCTGTGCGTGAGAGAGAGAGAGGGAGCGAGAGAGAGAGAGTTGCCAACATGCAAACAAAAAGTTATAATTCATATGATGGTTCGAAACTCAAAACATGAGAATGCTTCTTAGAAGATGTCGAGGGAAAATGTCGTTCAAATAACCTCCACATGCATTTCGTAGCATTTCAAATTTCCATCAACACAACAACTAAGCTGCGGATTCTGCATCATTCAGCTATTCAGGGATAGAAAACATGCAGTATTTACTATAGCTTCACTTGCACTACCATAATAAAGAAATAGGTGACAACATTATCCGTCTTTACAATTAGCAAACTGACTGATATCCTTTTTTATTTTTCTGGGTGCAGAGTAGGCATGAGATACCAGCTTTACTTTCTCAACGCTAAGAAACAATTGAAGTTGAATTATGTAAGTGGAGCAACCTACGTACTAAGACAAATCTATAGAACTCAGCATGCAAAAAATATGTTAAACATGAATCCAAAATGTCTCTGTAACATTTCACGTACAAAGTGGAATCAAATGTATAATACATCAGTCTTTCAGCTCCCTAGGTACTAGAGCCAAGTGAATCAAATTTTGCACAAAAGGGTGTCATACTCAAATGTAGCTTAAAACTAATACGCAATCAAACTAGATAAAAGGAATATTAACTTTAAGACTTATTTTTCACGCTCAACAAGACAGACAAAATAACTCAACATTTGATTGAAGGTAATATATTAGTTTGTTTTGTTATTGAAATAAATAATTAGAATGGATACTATTTTCAGCCTGATCGTATCTATATCTCATCGGATATGAAAATTCATGTACAGAGAGAAGGCGAGGAAAGGATATTCAGACATACCAATTCTAGCTTCTTCATTGCCACTCCTAGCACCCGCAATCCGTCATTGAACAATTCTTCTCCCATATCTAGAATTCTCCGATGATCTTCTGTAGAGAATGCTACGATTTCATCCCTATCAGCACCTTCAATAAAGCAACAAATATTCATTACTTCTTCCAATGCTCCTTTAGTTAACAAAAATCTTCGAAGGAAGTGGTCGCTCTTGTCTCCAACTTTCATTTCTCTCTCTAGAATAACAGAAACTCTTCTTCTTGTGAAATCGAAAGGAATCTCATCTACCTTTCTCCACTTGGATGGTTCAAACTTGAATCCATTTGTATAAACATATGCTAGAATTGCATCGTCCAAAGGATACTTCTGTTCGGTCTTGAAGTAAGAATTTAGAAAGGCAAACTGTAAGACCTTTACTTTGGATGTACCCCAGCTATCAAAGTGATTAACCATAATCGCACTGTTCATCGTAAGCGTACCAGTCTTGTCAATGCATAGGACATCCCTATTTGCAAAAAAGAAAGTTAAGGGACTGTATATAAACAAATTTATTGTATAAGTTCCACAACAAAATTGACGGAAGATAAAGAATGTCTTACTTTAAAAAAAAAAAAAGATGAAGAAAGAAACAGAATCATACACACAGAGACAATAGCTTATTTCAGCTCAAAGTCCTTGGCCATGCATATACCCGTATGCTAATTCAGTGATATCCTAAAGTATGTGTATACATACACACGTGCATTAAATATGCATTTAAAAACTCATGAGGTAAATGTGATCTTACATGGATCCCATGTCTCGTATGGCAGTTAAGCTCTTTACTATGCATCTGCCTCTCGCCATAGCAAGTGCTCCTTTGGCAAGACTTGTATTTACAATGAGGGGGAGCATCTGCGGAGTGAGTGCACTTGCTACTGATATCCCGAAAAGAACAGTCTCACTTAGCTCACGAGAAGCCAAAAAATCAACGAGGAGTATTATCGTTACTACCACTAGCATTACGCTTATTAGCACATAAGATATACGCAGAATGCCTTTATCAAAGTCATCTGGTGGCTTCCGCTTCCCGATAGTTGAAAACATGGTGCTCATATATGTCTTGGATCCCGTAGAAACAACTAGACCGGTCCCGCTACCAGATATCACGCTAGTTCCCTGAAATGGTATAACACCAACATTTCAGATACCTTGGGCTTGATTTGGTTTGCCGGTTTAGAGAAGGGAAACAAAAAGGAAACAGCAAATTTCAAGGAAAACTATTTCCGTAGTGTTGTTACTAGTGCTTTTCTCCCTGCTTAAATAACAATAGAAACTATAATTTTCAGGTACAATAAAAACTCTAGAAAAGAGAAAGTTAAGTGACTCGAACAATGCAAGATTTTAATTTAGTTTTCACCTATTTTCTTTCCATTTCATATTTCCTAATCGCTCTTTATAATATTAACCAAATGAAGAAGGAGATTATTTTAGCAGCAGCATATTGCAGTTTTTCAAAAAAGCTGTACCGAACAGATAAAAAACTTTCCATTGACATTATCATTTACATAAAAAGTTGTTAAAGACCACTCATAATTCAATAAGGAGTGGTGCTGCAAAATACATCACTGTAAAGCAACAGCATTACTTCATCTTAAATGCTAAATGTAAATTCGAAAGAGTTTTCTATTTCTCTGACATGAAACCTCCCTGATTTAAAAAAAAAACAGGTTTATTTCCCAAGACCTAAGGGCCAGTTTGGGAATGAAAAAAACAGTACAAGACGCACTCTCACTTTTATCTAGTTTGTTGGATCGAAAAATTTCCTTGCAAAAATGCGTAACACTTTCCGAACACCCAAAAGCAAAAATCACAAGAATAACAGAAAGAACGTATAACACTGAGATTTAACGTGGTTTGGCGTTGTGCCTACGTCCACAAGGAGATCCAAGAAGTTTCCATTATACCAAAATGAAGAAGGATTACAACTTATATATTTCTGCCATGGACCATCCCATTTGACCCAGGACCTTGTGTAACTAGCTCACTGGTATATGACCAACCCCCTACATAGTTTTATGAAACACATTATTGTGTTGATTTGGTAAAGAAATTAATTCAGCACGAACCCCTATGAAAACAAAAGCAGCTACACAAACCAAGGTTATTTAAATCCCGATCCAGATCGTGGGATCCTATGACCCAATTTGGTAAATCGATCTGGGTCGCTATAAAATCCTAATATATGTAGGATTGTACGATCCTATGTACGATCCTCGGTAGGATCGCAGGATCGCAATCCCATTTGCAATACTACCGATCCTGTTTTCTGGTCAAGTTAACGTTTTTTTTTTTTTTGGGAAGCTAGGCTTTGCTTAATAATTTAGATCATATAAGTTCCAAAACCCATAAAGTACAAGCCTCTTTTAGTCTATGTAGCACGGACACGGACACGTGGCACGGGTACGATACGATATGGGTACGGTGGTACGGCTATTCCCAAAAATGTAGGGTATGGGTATGGGTACGACTAGGGTACGTTGAATAAAAATATATTTTTAGTTATAAAAAACAAAGAAGAAGAAGTAGATTGAACATCAATACCACATATTATTCATCCATAGCATAGCAACCAAGCAGTCTAGCAACTTAACAACTATATACCACGGACACTTCACTTTGGGTGCCGTCTCCGTATCGTGTCCGTGTCTGACACCGACACCGACACTCGTCAGACATGCATCACAGACACACTAAAAAGTGTCTTAAATTTTTTAACACCGGACACACCTTGAGCACGTGTCGGACATGCAGCCGACCTGGTCGGACACGCGAGTGCACTCGGCATGGTAGCCTCTCATTAGAAATGCTTTTAAAATTTTGAGCAATAGTCTTAATATAGTAAAATTGGGGATAAGCAATTGGTGTTTTTGAGAGTCCTGGACTGCGAATTGTATATTTAATTCAATGATATAATTATTTATTAGTCGTATCTTAGCCGTGTCCGTATCCTACATTTTTAGGATTTGTAGTATCGGCGTGTCCGTGTCCGTGTCGCGTGTCCGTATCCGTGCTACATAGCTTAACAATATTGTTTTAGCATTACAAGTCCACAACATTAAAATAATAAAAAATAATAATAAAAAAGAAAGAAGAAGAAGAAGAAGTCAGTTTCAATATCAATTTCCTAAAAGAACAGCGTCCCTGTCGTACCCATTCCGTACCCAGCGTCACAGTTTTAATTAAAAGCACCACAGCCAGAAGAGTGTCCGACACGTACCCACGTGTGTTGTACATACGTCTTTTGTTCAGCCAACAGTGTTCCGCGCGTCGATACCCGTGGGGTACCTGACACTCATACGGCACCCAAAATGAAGTACCCTTGTTTCCAAGCTTTTAGATTTTTAGTCTATAACCCATATTCTATCTTACGACTTGCGTTTGACGAAGGGACATGTGTAACTAATGGACGACAAAAGGGAGAGGATGAAACAGGGCTGTTTGACTGGCTATTGCAAACCAGCAGGAATGTGATTGGAGATTGCCAAGCAATAGCCTATTGAGAGTACTTGCTTTACGGCAACATATTAACCTCGAATACACTTATGTAACTTTGTTTACGCATTAAAAGGGGGAAATAATTTACTACCACGATGCTCTATGAGAGTACATGCCTTAGTTTATATTCATACTGATGACAATGCATAACACTGTGTCTCACCTTTACTTTGGAGTTAGACTAAATTGTGCTAGAAATGTTATTTGAGTTATTTTGGTTTATAAAATATCAAACCTAGATAAACTGTGCCATTTTGATGTTTTTTGTAGGATCCTATGATCCTCCATCTGATCCTACAATCCTGATCCTATGAACCCCAAAACGATCCCTTCTTGGATCCCGATTTTAAAAACCTTGGCACAAACACCTACTGTTTAGACCGCTCTTTTCTGAACCACATAATCGGTTTTTGTATAACTCAAATGGCCTATAAAGATACAAGTTAACTTACTTTTGAGTGACCACAAGTGTCTTTGTGGTATTTTTCAGAGTTTGTCATCCCACATCGCTTAGATGTGTTGTTGCCTGTGCAGTTTTTAAGGCCTTAGATCCCCTCTCCTCAACACCTAGGTTTTAAGGAGTTGAATGGGATGGGCCTTACAAGTGGTATCAGAGCCTTGTTTGTCCCCTATCTCCGTAATCCACATGTGTGCCTTTGCACACGTAAGGGGGCGTGTTGTCGTCCCACGTGGCTTAGATGTGTTGTTGCCTATGCAGTTTATAAGGCCTTAGTTCGCCTCTCCTTAACACCTGGGTTTTAAGGAGTTGAATGGGCAGGGCCTTACAAATGGTATAGAAGAAGGTAAATTTTTCTTATTTTTCCATAAAGACTTTACAATGTTTATATACAACTACAACAAGTAGGAAAGAGACAAGAAAGGAAATAAGATAAAAGGAAAGAAAAGATCACAGTAATATAAAGATCATATAAGATCGTATAATAAAAGCCTAGATGTCTAATTCATAAATTCCCACACTCCCCCTCAAGCTGAAGTGAAGACAACTGTGAGACCCAGCTTGACCAAGGAGGACTTCAAAAGAGATGGTCCGACGGATTTGGTGAACATATCTGCAGTCTGTCCTGAAGAAGGAACAAAGCATGGAGTAATCACACCAGAGCGAACGTTTTCACGAATAAAATGAATATCAACTTCAACATGTTTGGAACGCTCGTGAAGGACAGAATTAGAAGCAAGCATTTTACCAGACGTATTGCCACAAAACAATGTAGATGGTTCAGCTACAGGAAACCCCAACACTTGTAAAATAGACCGGAGCTATAGAAGTTCACAAGCACCTTGTGCCATAGTACGATATTCAGCTTCAACTCATGATCTTGAGACAACTCCTTATTTTTTGCTTTGCCAAGAGACAAGATGCATACCATAAAAAGTACAAAAACCTGAAATTGAATGCCTATCACTTCAGACCCAGCATAGTCGGCATCTGTAAAGCATGATATCCTAGATTGTTTTCCTGCAGTGAAGAAAAGAACCATACCTGGGCAAGTTTTTAAGTACCTCAGAATATGATGAACAATTTCCATATGTGAAGTACGTGGGGCATGCATAAACTAGCAGACTACGCTAACAGCAAATGTTAGATCAGGTCTAGTATTGGTCAAATAAATGAGACGACCAACAAGACGCTGATAAGAAGATGATCAGAGAGAAGCTCTCCTGACCCGGATGATATTTTTATATTTGGGTACATAGGCGTGGAAGCAGGACGACAACCCATCATGCCGGTATCACTAAGTAGGTCCAAGATAGATTTTCTTTGAGTCATTGAAATCCCATGACGAGACCGAGCAATCTCAATACCTAGGAAATACCGAAGGGGACCCAAGTCTTTGACATCAAATACAGTTCCAAGTTTTGCTTTTACCCCCGTAATTCTTGTAGTGTTATCGCCCGTAATGATAATATCATCAACATATACAGATAAGATAATACAGCGACCGTCCGGACGACGTCGAATGAAGCAAGTGTGATCGGAATGGCACCTGATGAACCCAATAGACAGAACATCACTAAAGCGACTCAACCATGCCCGAGGAGATTGCTTCAACCCATAAAGAGACTTACGCAATCGAAAAACTTTCCTAGAATACTCCCCCTCAGCCCGAAAACCCGGAGGTGCGTCCATATAAATAGTTTCCTGTACATCCCCATTCATAAATGTGGAAATGTGGCCAAGAGTAGGAAGCAGCCAAAGAAACAATAAGGCGAACAGTAGTGAGTTTGCCCACGAGAGCAAATGTGGCACTGAAGTCTTTGCCTAGGATTTGAGTAAAGCCTTTTGCAACCAGGCGGCACTTAAAACGATCAATGGAGCCATCAGGAAGATACTTAACTGTGTAGACCCATTTGCACCCAACAATCTTTTTCCCTCGAGGGTGAGAAACAGCTCCCAAGTCTAGTTATGCTGAAGGGCATCCATTTCTGCTTACATGGCAGTGACCTAATGTGAATTCTGGAGACCCTCAGACACAGACTGGGGAATCGAAACGAATCAACCTGACTAAGAAAAGCTTGATACGAACCTGAAAGAGCTGAATACGAAATATACAGGGAAATAGGGTGATGAGTAGAACAAGAGTAACCATACTGATTTACGGGGCGAGAGACCTTGGTGGATCATCTTAGCGGTGTAGGAGAAGCAAGACTCGGGTCGTGAGAAGCATTGGATAGTGGAGCATGAGCCTGTGGACGCCGAGAGTAACAAAATTCAGGGGAAGATGTGATCACAGGTGGAAGAGAAACCTCAGGAGGAGAGTCAAATATGGGAACAGGACGGGTAAGTCCGTCTGTTACAAGAGGGGTTTCCTGAGGAACCGAGGAAGGTGAAGAGTGAGGACCTGCAAAGAAAGAGACATCTTCCAAAAAAGTAACATCTATAGAGTTATAAAAACGATGAGAAACAGGATCACAGCACCAATAACCTTTTGACATGGGGAATGACCAAGAAAGACACAACAGATAGCCTTATCATCTAGTTTAGTGCGATGAGGGCTACGGACCTCGACAAAACAAGTACAGCCAAAGACACGGGGCAAGACATGAAAAAGGGTACAATCGGGCTGAAGGATATGCAGAGGTGCCTTCCTATTCAAGACACAACTCGGGGTACAATTAATGAGGTAAGTAGCGTTGAGAATAGCGAAGTTCCAAAAATATTTAGGCACCTCCATACCATGAAGAAGACACCGGACAATAAACATAATGTAACAGTTCTTTTGTTCCGCTACACCATTCTATTCCAGGGTATATGTGCAAGTGAGTTGTGGAGGATAGCTTGTTTATTTTGTTCAGAACAGAAATCATTAGAGATGTATTCACGACCATTGTCGGACCAGAGAGCACAGACAACGGTTTTATACTGGGTTTTTATCATTTGTAAAAATTGAATAAACAATGGAAAAACCTCAGATTTTTTCCTAAGAAGATACACCCATGTGCAACGTGAATAATCATCTATGAATGTAACATAATAACGGTACCCAGTTAAAGTAGTAACAGGGGAAGGTCCCCACACATCTGAATGTACAATATCAAAAGCACAAGGAGCACGAGACATGCGAGGAATATGAGTGGAGCGAGTATGCTTAGAAAGTTCACACACCACACAATGAAATTTATGAGTCTTACAAGCTTTTATTAATGCTGGGAAAAGTAAACAAAGATATTGAAAATTAGCATGTCCTAGGCAAGTATGCCACAACTCTAAAGTTTTATTAGAAAATGAACTAAAATATGAACTAGGCAAAACCAACGCTTATAGACTGGAAGACACAAGTGGTGGTGGTGGTTCCCCAAAGAAATAAAGTTCATCATGCTCATGGCCCGTACTAAAAATCTTCTTCGAAGTCAGGTCCTGCAAGAGACAACGATCAGGTAAGAAAGATGACCGCACAGTTATAACTTTTAGCAAGACAACTAACAAAGTCCATCACGCTCATGGCCCGTACTAAAAATCTTCTTCGAAGTCAGGTCCTGCAAGAGACAACGATCAGGTAAGAAAGATGACCGCACAGTTATAACTTTTAGCAAGACAACTAACGGATAAGAGATTAAGAGAGAAATGGGGGACATGAAGTATAGAGGACAAAGTAATATCTAGAGATAAACATACATCACCCTTACTATGGATACGAGTGGTTGAACCATCAGCAATACACACAGATTTGTTAACAGGAGTGAGAAGGGATGAAAAAAGTGAACTCACCAGTCATGTGGTCAGAGGCTCTAGAGTCGAGAACCCACCTTGGGGGTGCCTGACTTAACATGTAAAGCAGTGGAAGTACATGTAGCAAGTGCAGACATGGAAGAAGATCCGGGATGAGTTTGCTGAAGAAGGGAGGCAAGTTGGCTCTAAATCTTACCAATCTGGGGCTGAAGCACACTCTGATTCGGATGAAGCTATCCAATATCAGGGGTAACAGGATGAGGACCAGATTCAGCTATTGCAGCAAAGCGGGACGATCCAGGATTGCGGCCACGAGCATACTGTTTCTTCAACTCTGGATGTAGTGTAAAGCAACGATCTTTAGTATGGCCAACCACATTACAATACTTACAAATGGGTGGTTGCCGACCACTAGGGCAAGCTCCAGTATTAGCTGCAAAGGCCATTTGATCAGGAACAGCAGGAGGGTCAGAGACTGGAGCAGGAGAAGCCTGAATCAAGCGTCATTGACACTCATCACCATCAATCGTAGCAAAGGCCTCGTTGAGTGAAGGCATAGGGAATGTGTTCAAAATCTGAGTGCGAAGAAATTTGAACTCAGATTTCAAACCCATCAAAAACTGATAGGTGTGCAAACGATCAAGACGCTGAACAATAACAGTTGCGGCTTCTGCAGAAATATCATCAAGAGGCTCATACTGAGCCAAGTCCTCCCAACGGGACTGAAGATAGCCAAAAAAGTCGGAGACACTTAGCTGGAGGGAGTCCTGGGAGGCATGAGAAACCTCCCGATGAAGCTGATAAATAAGGGACTCATTGCGCTTATGCGCATACATCTTGGTCAAGGCATCCCAAAGACCATGGACTGAGTTGTGATACATAAACATCTGATAAATACAATTTTCCATAGAATTAAACAACCAACCCAAGATAGCGCAATTATCCATAGTCCACTGATCGAATGTCGAGTCAGTAGAAGCAGGCTTAGGAACGTTTCCAGAAAGCCAACGAGTCTTTCCTTTAGCACCAAGGAAGAGACGGAGAGAATGAGTCCATATGGCAAAGTTGAGCCCATCCAATAGGACACTCGTAACACGTTGTGCAGGAGTATGCTAAGATAAAGGATCAAAATTTCGTGTCGTTTCGACCGAAACGTACGAAACTTTTCGGTTTCGCTGGGGACCGAACCGAAACCCTAATGGAATTAGGAAATTCCTATGTGTCACACGAAACGACCTCGTTTTGGTGTGTTTCGAACGAAACACACATGTTTTGCACGAAACATGTGTGTGTGTCGAATCAAGTGCAGAGAAGCATGTGAAATTGAAAAGCGGTTTGAAATTGGGGAAAAGAGGATCACGAGAGAACAGTAAAGAGGAGATCATGAGTGAAAATAAGAGATCCATGTGAAACTGACCTGTTATTCTTCATTCTTCTTCATCTTCTTCTTCTTCGTCTTTCTTCTTCCTCTTTTTCTCCTTCTTCTTCTTCTTCGGCTAGGGTTCCTCTGCCCTCTACGCAGACGCGATTCTCTCTCTCTCTCTCTCTCTCTCTCTCTCTCTCTCTCTCTCTCTCATTCTTCTTCATCTTCGTCTTTCTTCTTCTTCTTCTTCTTCTTCTTCTTCTTCGATGTAAAGTTGTCGCCTCTGCTCTCTCTCTCTCTACAGAGACCTAGTAAGTCTTTTCTTTTTTTTATTGCCCATTGTGTATATTATATTACTTATAAGTATTACTTGTATTAGTATATTATATTACTAATAATATATGATGATGCCGAAAATTGGTAAGAGTAAAGTAAAGCAGTTTAAGGGGAGAGAGAGAGTGAGAGACTGGTTTTTTGTATGTGGTTCGGCCCTGTTAATGAAGGTACCTACGTCCATGTGTGTGTCTGAGCACGTTCACTAGCAGATCACCGGCGGGCCTGGTGAGCCAACAAAGAGGGGCGGCACTACCAGTAATACCGGCCGGGTATATACATACAATGGTGAATTCTATAGAGGTGCTGTCTAGACTGAAAAGTCGGCCCCCTCAATGGGGGGTGAGAGGTCTCTTTTATAGATGCAAGAGACCTACTCTTACATAAATAAGGAAATATAATCCAATTGCTATAGATTGGCATTAATTGTGGGGGTTTCCTAATTGGATTAGGAAATAGTTTGCACTTTCCATCAGTCTTCTAGCTTGAGTAGGAAATTGTCCGTAATGCTCGGGATCATGCCTGTGGGCCCAGATGAGCTATTCCCGCGGTGGGATGCGCCTGCACGGTTTTCCCGACCTGTTGACCGGGTCGTGGATAAACCGCTCGGGATGATGAGTTCCAGGTAGACTAGACCGCTCGAGCTGACGCTTATCCGAGGAGTTGTACATGATTTGACCGGGACATGGACTGGCTGCTGGTTTGAACCGCTCGGTCATAGGATAGAGATTTGGGTATATCAATATAAGTATTGCATTACTTGTATTATATTACTTATATTATTACTTAAGTATTATATTACTTGTATTATTTTAACATACGTTACTTATATTATTACTTAACCATTATATTATTAGTCATACTCGAGGATCAAAATTAATTTTAAAATGAATACATTTTTGCTTACCCCAAAATTGCTCACCCTAAATTGATCAAAATTAATTTTAAAATGAATACATTTTTAATACTGTACCCCCACTACATTAACCAATAAGAAAGGAGGGTGAGCAAAGCTGCATTCATATAAAAATTAGATGTAATTTCTTATAATACTCATTGAAAATAATAATCTTAGAAATATAAAAATTAGTTAAAACTTATAATTTATTACTTATATAAGTTATATAACTAATATTCTTAGAAATATAAAATTAGTTGTAAAATTAATAATCAGTTATAAAATTAATAATTAGTGTAAACTAATTGTAATTAATACTAAATAGTAAATAGTCATAATTGTGGTATACTAATATTAATTTATAAATATTCTTATAAAAAAAATAAAATAAAATAAATAAATTAAATATTATGTATTATGTGTAGGAATGTCAGGAAAAAATAAAGATGACATTTCACAACCAACTGAAAATAAGAGACGCCAACGAGATATTGGTTGGAAGCACGGTACACAGATTGGAGATAATCGGCAACATGTGCAATGCAACTACTGTCACAAAATAATGAAAGGTAGTGGTGTGTCACGTTTGAAGCACCACTTGGCTAGAGGTAATTCAAATGTTGAAAGATGTGATAAGTGCCCTTCAGCAGTTTCTAAAGCAATGAGGGACTACTTGAATCGTAATAAGAAAGAGAATGAGAAAGTGGAAGAACAAATAGCTCAAATGAGGAGGAATTTGATCGAAACTGCTAGAAAGAGAAGTGGGATTGAAATCAATGATTCGAATGATTCGGATGATAATGATGGTATGACAAAGGAGGAGAAAGATGATTTAGAGTACGCCAAACAACAATCTATTCACGATATTCATATGGCTGGTGAAATGTATAGAAGAACAAGGGGGGAACTATCCACTCAAAAAGGAGGTGCAAATGCAATGCATAAACTAATGCGATCTCGTAGTGTGAAAGAAGTTTGGAATAAAATGTCTACCAAATCACAAAAAGATAAGAAGAAAGGACTTGACATTCATGAAATGACTCTCTCATTGCATCGAAATAAGGAAGTCCAACAAGCAAAGTTAACTCATTTGTGGAATCCAAAAAACTGGGCAATATCGGCAAAACATGCAATAGCAAAGTTCTTTATATACGAAAATATCCCACCATCCAAGGCTCAAGGCCGCTTTTATCAATTGATGATAGATGAAATTGCATTAGCTGGTGCAGGTGTCGTAGGGCCAACACCCTACGAGATTGGAGGGCCATTACTAGATGATGAAATAGAGGAGCTAAGGGAATATATTGAGCTTTTCAAGAAGAAGTTTGACACTTATGGAGTCACAATCATGTGTGATGGGTGGTTTTCAACTACCAGATTAGCAATTATCAACTTCTTGGTTTATTGTGATGGAAAGGTTATTTTTCACCGATCTTTTAATGCTTCAAATAATGACAAGGATGCAACATTCATTTATGATCTGATGGATCAAACCATTCAACAAATTGGAGATAAACATGTGGTTCAGATCATCACAGACGATGGGAGTGCATACAAGAAGGCCGTGAAATGTTGATGGAAGTGAATCCACACTTATATTGGACTCCTTGTGCAGCTCATTCCCTTGACTTAATCTTACATGATTTTGCTGGCATTGAGGCTGTGCGGAATGTCTTATATAAGGCAAAGAGGGTCACAAACTTTATTTACAACCACAACAGAATATTGGCAATATACCGAACATACTGCAAGGGAGAATTGATTCGTCTAGGGCAAGCACGATTTGGAACTAATTACATTGCTCTTCAAAGTATTTAGAGCACAAAAGTGGTTTGCAATGGATGTTCACATCAGATGATTGGGGTATGAGTGCTGGTAGCAAAGACGTAATGGGGAAGCGAGTACAAGCTACTATACTCGATGCTAAATTTTGGGAAAAAGCAAAGATTGTTGTCGACATTCATGCCCCTATTGAAAAGGTTCTAAAGATGGTGGATGGGGAGAGAAGAGCTACAATGCCATATGTATATGATGCAATGATACGAGCACGACATGCCATTACAGAGATTGCCCCTAAATCTTGCAAGAAGTATCTTGACATTGTTGATGCTCGATGTAAGAAGCAAATCATTCAGCCAATTCACATGGCAGGTATGGTAGTGAATATTTAATATGCTATATTTAGTCATTGCTATATGTATGACTAATTGAATATTCATGTGCTTCATTGTAGCTTACTATTTGAATCCTGCATACCAATACGAATAAGGTGTAAGTGTGAAAGAAAGTTTGTTGAAAGCGCTTAGAGCCGTAGAATCTCGATTGGAGCCTAATGGTAATCGTGCTTCTCAAGCACTTGCTGAGGTTAAAATGTTTCGTGAGGCAATGTATGGGTTTTCAGACCAAGCGGCAATCAGGGGGAGAACCAGGACGGATCCAGGTGAACTTTGTGCCATATTTACCAGTTTGAAACTGTTTACATTTTTAATTAACAATTATCTATTAATTACAGCTGAATGGTGGCTTTTGTATGGTACGGACGCTCCTAACTTGAGGAAGATTGCTATAAGAATTTTATCACAAACAGCTTCATCTAGTGGTTGTGAAAGAAATTGGAGCACGTTTGCTCTTATTCATACTAAAGTGCGCAATCGACTCCATTATGACAAGTTAGAAAAGTTGGTTTTCGCATAATACAACATGCGGTTGAAGGTTAAACACATGTTTAAAGAACAAAGAAATCAAGAATTCCAACCCATTGACTTGAGTACTATATTTGACGAAGATGAAGAAAATATGGGACTTTCAGTATGGCTAGATGACCCCGGGGATGCACTTCTAGATGAGATTGATGGCAACGGTAATCCGAATAGGCCAAATACATACGTAGCTACATGGGTAAATCACCCTAGAGATGATGGTATGGCTCAGGATAACAGTGAAAGAGGGTCAAAAGCACGTGGTAAGCAACCTATGGTTAGTAGCGATCATGACGATGATAGTGATAATGGAGATGGAAACTGATAGAAGAAAAGAAGAGATTATATTTCACAGTATATTTCATATACAATAACAGAGGCCTATATATAGGCTACCTAAATCCTAAACTAGGAAGGTAGTAGTACATAGTAGTAGTACATAGTAGTACATATAGATCTTAACACCCCCCCTCAAACTCAAGGTGGAATTATAGAGACCAGCTTAAGTTTGGAAACCAAATCTTGAAGACGGCCTGGAGGATGAGCTTTTGTAAAAGCATCAGCTGTCTGATCAATGGAGGGTACAGGGACAAGCGCTATAGTGCCACACGCAAGATGGTGACGCACAAAATGACAATCAATCTCAATATGTTTTGTACGCTCATGAAAAACATCATTGTGGGCAATCTGTATAGCACTTTGATTGTCACAAAAGATAGTAGTAGCTACGGAGTGAGTAACACCCATGTCTTCAAGTAACCATCGAAGCCAGATAAGTTCCTGAGTAGCATCAGCTAGAGCACGATACTCAGCTTCAGTGCTTGAGCGAGCGATGACAGTTTGTTTCTTGCTACGCCAGGAGATAAGAGATGTGCCAAGAAAAAAACAATACCCAGTTGTCGATCGTCGATCGTCGATCAGTGGGATCTCCTGCCCAGTCTGCATCTGAATACGCATGGAGATCAAGTGTAGAGTGAGCAGAGAAGTGTAAACCATGAAACATGGTTCTTTTGATGTATCGGAGTATGCGAAGGACAGCTGAATAATGAGATGAGCGAGGAGCAGAGAGAAACTGACTGACAATATGAACAGCATAAGCAATGTCAGGCCTGGTAACTGTGAGATAAACTAAACTCCCAACCAACTGGCGATACAATGTAGGATTATCGAGAAGAGTACCATCTAGAGGGGTTAGTTTAGCATTGGGCTCAAGAGGAGTAGGACTGGTCTTGCTGTCTGTCAGGCCTGCCTTTGCAAGAATATCGGAAGAGTACTTGGCTTGAGAGAGGTAGTATCCATCAGAGGTAGAAGTGATCTCAAGACCCAAAAAATAACTAAGTTTCCCGAGGTCTTTCATTTCGACATGTTGACTGAGATGGTTCTTGAGATCTGAGATACCAGACAGATCATCACCAGTAATAATCATGTCATCCACATAGAGAAGCAAAAGAATAGTTCCCCGATCTGTCCTTCGAATAAAAAGAGCGGAATCATAAGAGCTGGAGGTAAATCCAAATTGACCAATGATGGTACTGAACTTAGCAAACCAAGCTCGGGGAGCCTGCTTAAGACCATAGAGTGCCCAACGAAGTTTGCAAACCTAAGTGGGAGAATGCTGATATCCAGGGGGAGGACGCATGTAGACTTCTTCTGTTAGGTCACCATTGAGAAAGGCATTCTTTACATCCATTTGATATAATTCCCAATGACGAACTGCAGCCACAGCAATAAGACTGCGGACTGAGGTCAGACGAGCAACTGGGGCAAAAGTCTCTTCGTAATCAATCCCATATTCTTGCGTGAATCCCTTGGCTACCAGTCGAGCTTTATAACGCTCTACAGTTCCATCGGAGTGAGTTTTAATTTTGTAAACCCACTTGCAACCCATAGCATGCTTTCCACTCGGTAAATCCACCAAGTCCCATGTGTGGTTCTGCTCCAGTGCCTGTAATTCATCATCCATAGCTTTCTGCCAAAGAGGGTTAGAACTGGCCTCGCGATAAGATTGAGGCTCATGTTGAGAGAGAATAGTAGAAAGAACATAATCATGAAGACGAACAGAAGGTGTTCTTACTCGGTTACTACGACGATCAGGTGCTGGTGCAGATTCCTCAGACGAACTAGACAACTCAGGAGAGGGCAAAGTGGATAACTCAGATAAGGTAGATGAAGCTGGTGGGGGAGGTGCAGGATCTGAGGAAGTGGAAGGAGTAGCTGGAATAAGTGGAATTTCAGGATTGGCACAATCAGGGAATAAATCTATTGATGGATTGGTAAAGAATTGCGGGGTACTTGAAGGAACTAAGTGAAACTGGGATAGAGAAGAAAACATCTTATGTTCCCAAAAGACCACATGTCGGGACACACGAAGACGTTTCGAGAGAGGATCCCAACACCTGTAACCCTTGTGTTCAATACCATACCCTAGAAAACAGCATAGACGAGACCTAGGCTCAAGTTTTGTATGCTCATGTGGTTGGAGTAAGACAAAACATGCACAACCAAAAACCTTGAGACTATTGTAGTCAGGGGTGGAACCATATAAACGCTCATAGGGTGTCTGGTTGTTTATAGTGGGAGAGGGGACACGGTTCATAGTATGGATGGCTGTAAGGGCTGCTTCACCCCAAAATCTTTCTGGACAAGAGGCATCAATGAGAAGGGCACGAACAGTGTTGAGAATATGTCGATGCTTGCGCTCGGCATGCCCGTTTTGTTGAGAAGTGCCCGGGCAAGAACGATGAGGTAAGGTGCCATGTTGGCGAAGGAATGAAAGAACACTGGAATCTGTATATTCTGCAGCATTGTCGGCACGAAAAACTTTGATTTCACGTGAAAATTGTGTTTTAACCATTGTGGCAAAATCAAAGTAAAGTTGTTGCAACTCAGATCGATTATTCATTAAAAATAGCCAAGTGTAGCGAGAATAATCATCCACAAAAATAACATAATACTTGGATCCTCCCATAGTAGAAGTGGGAGAGGGACCCCAGACATCGGAATGAACTAAGTCAAAAGGAGCATATGAAACAGATTCACTCTTATTAAATGGCAACGCCGTTTGCTTGGAAAGTTGACAAGAAAGACAATCATAATTATCGTTATTGACATTCCCTAAAACACCACTAGAGACTAAAGACTTGAGATAACCAATAGAAGCATGACCCAAACGCATGTGCCAGAGACTGAGGGATGGGGTGGTGGAGGCTGAAGTAACAAGTGCTGTCTGAGCTGGGCAAGATATGTGAGGTGGTATGTGAAGGTTGATAAGTTCATAGAGTCGTCCAACCTTACGGCCTATCCCAAGAGTCTGTCCTGTCTTTGGATCCTGCACACAACAACCAGAGGCAGAAAAAATAACAGTGAGACCAAATTCACAGAGTTGTCCAACTGATATAAGATTAAGAGTTAATTTGGGAATCAGATAAGTATCAGGAAGTGAAGTGGAGGATGTGGATATAGCTCCTATATGGCTAACAGTCATGTGGGAACCATCAGCGGTGTGGATGGTTGGGGTGGTAGAAGCAGAAGATTTGGAATAAGACAGAGTAGAGTCAGAAGTCATATGATTGCAGCAGGCTGAATCAAAAAACCAAGATGAGATACCTGGGGTAACTGACATGGCAGTAGAGGGTGGATTACCAGATTGGGCAAGAATTTGTCTGAGAAGATCCTCAATATGGGCAGTAGAGTAACAATTGGCAGAGGCAGCGGATGAAGAATTATCAACAGTGTTGGCAACAATCTTGGAAGTTCCACCTCGGGACACATTACCTTGAGAGAGTCTGGACGGATTTTGGAGACACTCGTGTTGAAGATGTCCAGGTGCTTTTATATGACAATATTGACAAATGCGAACCGAGCAGTCCAAAGTACTATGGCCATTCTTCTTTCAATAATTGCACCACTTTTTGGAAGTTCCGGACTGATTAGCTTTGGGTTTGACTTGTGTAACCCTGGGTGTAGCCAGAACAGCATCCATAGATGGAGTCGAGGGATTCTTGGAAGGAGTCAGACGCGTCTCCTCAGAGAGAAGTTCTGATATGGCTTGTTCCAAAGTGGGTAGAGGACTGCGATATAGAAGTGATGCTCGGACATGTTCAAAGTCATTAGTGAGAGCCATTAAGAAAATAACCAACCTTTGACAGTCACGATAGGTACAAAACTTTTCTGCATCTGTCGCATTGGTGAAGATGGGTTCAGAAGGAGTTAACTGGTCCCAGACATAATGCATTTCAGAAAGAAACTGGTTGATAGATTGGCCGGGCTGTTGCTTCATACGGTGTAGAGTGCTCAGAAGTTGGTACTGATGAGCCAAATCTGTGGTGGTGTAACGGTGTTGCAAAAAATCCCAAAGCGATTTGGCAGTGGAAAACCTACCAAATTGAAGACTAATAGAGCTAACACAAGTGTTACGGATCCACGTGATGATTTGATGGTTCTTACTATCCCAATCTTCAAGTCGTTCAACGAATTTGATTGCATCTTCTCCAGTGGCTTGAACTGGCTCCGTGATGTTACCAATGACATACCTCCAAAGTTTACGGCCTTTGAGGAAGCTGGACATGGATTGAGCCCAAACAATGTAATTGGGTCCATCCATGATGACGGCAATAGGATGAGAGACGTCATGACGATCCATAATATATAGAAAGCAGCTTGAATAGAAAAAAAAAATCAGGGATGTGATTCAAATAAAATAAGTGCTGGCTCGAGAATTGGGTGGCTCGAGAATTGGGCCCGGGTGAGGTCTGGATCGCGGGTTTGGGTCAGATCTGCAATCTGTGTTTTGGGGTAGGTATAGGGTCTGCGGCAAAATCTGTGACTGCAATGTGCAATCAAAGAATAAAAAATGGTGTTATTGATATTGGTTGGTGTAGATATGATTTGGTATATGGTGATATTGACTAGGGCCCAATTAAAGTATTTGATTCAAAAGGATAAAAAAAATAGTCAATGGAAATTTAGCTTGGTTTGCTGTAAGCTGTGATGATGATGTACGTGGATGATGATGATGTAGGCGGAATGATGATGTAAGTGGATATGATAATGATGTACGTGAATGATGATGATGTAGGCGGGATGATTTCAATAGTTGCAAGAGGCTTGTTGCAGGCAGCGGCGGCGAGAAAGAGGTAGGGCTCGGGACAGTGTAGGGACTGTTTGGTGATGGTGGTTCAGGACAGTATAGGCCTGTTTGGTGATGGTGTTGACTGCAGCAATGGTGATGCCAATAGGAAGGAGATTGGCAGCAAAGCTTGAGCAGTGGAGAGATCTATGGCTCTGATACCATGATAGAAGAAAAGAAGAGATTATATTTCACAGTATATTTCATATACAATAACAGAGGCCTATATATAGGCTACCTAAATCCTAAACTAGGAAGGTAGTAGTAAATAGTAGTAGTACATAGTAGTACATATAGATCTTAACAAATGACGAAGACGATGATACTAGTCCTCCACAAGGTGGGAGTCCGGGTGGTAATGTTGGTTTTTCATCGCCAATACGGAGGGGTAGCCAAAGTCCTCGAGGGCCTGTATTCACGGAAGAGCAAGGATTTACTCATGATACACAAGATGAAGATCATGGCTCCCGTCGTGTGCTTTAGTATGAACATGGTCAAGGTCGACATTGTAATCCACGCAATCAGAGAAATGATCCCGCACCAATTGATGCTATGGATATTGATATGATCAACACTGGCATGTCTAGTATGAGTCTGAGCGGGGGTGATTTCTATGGGCAAGGATCATCATCTTCAAATGCTTATAGCTCAGGAGACGATTCACATACAGCTGGTCAAGTCTATACATCTGGATATGACTCCCAAGTATCATCCTCACAAGGCTATGGACATGGCCATGGACTTCAATTTGGATGTAGTCAAGTTGATTATGAGAGGTTTAGGGCTCAATATGAGGCATGGTTTCGTGCTTACATGGGTTGGACTGAGTATTGCCGATATATCCAGAACACGTATAATGTTCCTCTTGGTGAATACCCGGAGCCTGGACCAGTATATGCGCCTGCTCGACACTCTACAGCCGGTTGGATGTGAATTTGTTGGATGAACAACTATATATATTTTGGAGATGTCTCCAGGTTGGTCCGTATGTGCTTTTATGTCACTTTTCTTTCGTATGAATGGTGTTTTCTGTATTCAATGAACTGCTTGACAGTAGATTGACGCCTAAATTATCAGGTATTTTCAATTTTAACTATATACTATTGATATAACTACATATATAGACCTCTCAAAGGTTTAATTAATCAATTATAAGCTTTACATGTGCATACAGTTTAGTTTGAAGTTATGTTTCCACAAGTTTCTTTGTGTTTCCAGTTTTTTCCGGTGTTTCCACATGTTTCTGAAACGTTTCCGTTTCCGGGAACACCGAAACGAAATTTTGATCCTTGGCTGAGACATAGAGAGATCCAAACGAGGTTGAGACCCAAGAGTAAGTTGCTGAATATCCTTGTCCTTACCAGTGATAGGCATAGTTCCGAAATAAAAAAAGGAAATTGTTGTAATTTGTGATGTGAGAAATAAACGGGTAATAGAAAGAAGGAAGAGAAAACAAAAGCCCCAACGGACTACATCTTGATTCTTGATATCTGATACATGAATTACAACCCTCTATATATAGAGGGCAGATAGAAACACATCCCATAACTATAGGGATTACAAATATCATGTCATAATTTAAAGATCTCCAATCTTCACCAAGATGGAGACAATCAGCCCATTAATTAAAACTTTCAATCTGATCCAATCTTCAACAGAAATAAAACAAGAAGCACAAATCAGCAAGGCGCAACACAAGAGAAGGAGAGAGCACCGAAGGGCTCTAATACATCACAGAGGAAGACCCAGCTGGGCAAGGCACGACACTATAGGCTGTGCAGCAAAGAGGCGCATCACAGGGGCTGCGCAGAGGGGCTACGAAGTGGCTGGGACTGCCGAGGAGGGGCTGTGGTGTTTGGGAGGTTGTGGCGAGGTGGTTTGGTGATGGGCTCGATCGGCGAGGTAGTTGAGTGAGGGTGGGGCTACGACGAGATGGTGAAAGGGCTAGGGTTTCCTTTCGAGTATGATACCAAGAAGAAAGGTATATTTTTCTTATTTTTCCATGAAGACTTTACAATGTTTATATACAAGTAGGAAAGAGACAAGAAAGGAAATAAGATAAAAGGAAAGAAAAGAAAAAAGGAAAGAAAAGATTGCAATAATATAAAGATCATATAAGATCGTATAATAAAAGCCTAGATCTCTAATTCATAAATTCCCACAGGTTAATTGTTTATGAATGACCATAAGTGTTCCAGTTTTTTCATTTTACTTTCCCAAATCATACTTGTTGGATTGTCCCACATCGCCTAGGCATAGCCCCTCTTTGTGCTTCTTGTAAGCCTGGGTAATCCTCCCCTCATAAGGCGTCTTTTGGGAGTGAATTAGGCCCATTGGTCATTCTATTTGGTATCAGAGCTAGGTTGGGCTCTACCCCTTGTTGGGCTTGCCTTGTCGTTGCTGGTTAAGGGGGTGCGTTGGATATCCCACATCGCCCGGGGAGAGCCTCCACATGTGCTTCTTATAAGCCTAGGTAATCCTCCCCTCAGAGCGTCTTTTGAGGGTGAATCATGCCCATTAGTCTTTCCATAATTCTTAAGTTGTTGGTCTATCTATTTGATACATGGGATAGCTCACATACCATCTAGAACTATATTTATAGCGTACAACACAAAGAGGATAGTATAAAGATATTTAGATATACCATGAAGCAAATATTCTTCAAATCTAGCAAAGGAGTACTCTGATCTTCTCTTATATCTGCTGTTTTCTCAGTTATTCCAGACTCCCCTGTTAATGAAGACTGACTGTTCAAGAAGCAGGATGTGAACATGTGTTCTATAATTGGTAGTAGAGGAAAAGGTAGAAATGACATGAAAGATTATATTAATCCTCGTCTACTAAGGCTCTCTTTGGTTCATGGATTTAGTGAGGGAAAGGAAAAGAAAACAATGAGCAAAACACCATTATTTTTTTGATTGAGGAAAATAAGAAGGAAAAGAAAATAGGTAAGAAATAAATTACAAAATTTGAAGTTTGCGAGTCACTTCCGCTCCTCTCTTCTTAAGTTCCAATTATAGTGTTCTTAAATTGTATTGTAATTTAAGCTAGGACAAAAACACTATAGAAAAGAGTGGGGAAATGATTTTTCTTCTTGCTTTCCTTTCATTTCTCTTTTCCTTATCCGAATCCACAAACCAAGCAAAGACTAAGGAAAACACTTCTCTTTGTTGGTTAACAAGGAAAAAAAAAACTGGAAGGTGAAGAAAATATGTGAGAAATAAAGTGAAAATTTTGAATTTTGTGAGTCACTTCCCTCCCTTTTTTTGTTATAATATATTTTGAAAGCTTCTAATTCTTAATGTTATTTAAACATGGAGGAAAACACAAGGGAAATTCCAAGAAAACTTTTTTTTCCTTCTGAATCTCCCTTCCTTCTTCTTCTTCTCCTTCACTAAATATGCAAGCCAAATAGAGCATAAATAGAAAAGTGTTCCAGGTGTCATACCTTACAACCATGTGTTTGGAAGTTAATAGCCTTACATCACCAGGGAAAAGGTCACCGGGATTGAAAATAGCAATGTCACCGGGAACAATATCTTTTTGATCAACTTGAACCAACAATTCAGTCTGAACAATTCTACCCGCACACCTTTGAACTTTAACCGGGCATCTTAAAAATTCTGAAAGCTTCATGGCTGCTTTTGAACTACTATATTCCTGAAAGACGGACAAAAAAACTAGTGAACCATTCTTGAGAAATTGAGTGTCCCATATTTGATTGATGGTTAAATGTTAATTACACTTTGCACCCTCGAAGTTTACACTCGGCCTCATTCTTTTCTCTATGGTTTAAAAGTTGATATACTTGAAATTGGAATAGCTTATTTTTATTATTTACAGCCCAATGTATATATACACCAAGCTGAGAAATCAGAAAAGGAAAACAATATCTCCTAATAAATAAGAAATAAAGTTGGTCAACATGACCCAAAATAGATTGACTAATAAAGAAAGAGAATAAATATAAATTGCATTACTATCTCCTAATTCCAACAGATATATTAGACCCTACAGTTTCTAATTTCTGTCAATCTGCATCATCCATCAAAATATGTTAGAATACGAATTTTAATGAATTTTGACATTTGTTGACAGATGTCGATCAAAATTTTAAGGTGGGTGCAATTTGACACAAATTAGAAACTTCAGGGTCTAATGTGCTTCTAGTAAGGCCCAACCCATTCAACTCCTTAAAACCCAAGTATCAAGGAGAGGGAAACTAAAGCCTAAGACAACACACCTAAGCGATGTGGGACGACAACACACCCCCGCACGTGTGGCAAAGGCACACACGTGGATTACGGAGATAGGGGACAAACAAGGCTCTGATACCACTTGTAAGGCCCAACCCATTTAACTCCTTAAAACCCAGGTGTTAAGGAGAGGAGAACTAAAGCCTTATAAACCGCACGGGCAACAACACATCTAAGCGATGTGGGACGACAACAGTGCCTAGTTAGCACTTGGTCTCATTCTGCCCCCTACAGGTTAACAGTACACATATTAGACCCTGAAGTTTCTAATTTGTCAATTTGCACCCTCCGTAAAAAGTTGTCAGAGTTAGAAACTTCAAAATTTAACGTGTCAACTTTAAAACCGCGGGAGTCTTTCAGTGATGTGGATGAGAGACAAAGAGAGGTATAACATGCAAGCAGATCAGTACAAGTCAAGGGTCCCAAAGAGGATGTGGCTCGAGTGAGAACCAAGGTAGTCCCAAGATAAGAGAGTGAGAAAGAGTAGTAAGTGTCAAGAGTCTTTAGTGGAGGTTGGGGGTACATAGTGAATGCCAAAGGTTTCGAAGAGACCAAGGTAGGTGATGTGCAAGTACACTAAGCTATGTTGAAGAGTCAAGGGAATTTGGAGGGGTTAAGGATGTTTTAGAGAAGCTAAGAATGATTGGTGGGAGTTAGAGCTGTTTAAATTCTCTTCTAAACTCTCTTTGAATCAAAGTTTGTAAAACAGACTGTATCTATATGAAATATTTGGACGCTTCTTGGACGCTCCAAACCTTTGAACCCCTTAGATTTTAACGCTTCCCTGCCCCCGCTTCGTGCTTCTGTGTTTTGGACTTATTGATAATTAATGCTATAAGGATTATGTGCTTTAATAACTTGTGTCATGAAATACTCACATCAACTTATTTGATATACGGTCCTTGTTAGTTATTCACATCCAATCATGCATTCATGAACATTTGTCTCTACTCTTCACTTACACTTACTGTGAGATGAATGACATAGCTATTAGAACATTATTGATAAATGATTATTTTACAATAAGTTCATGAAAATTGTTTTAAAAACTATTTATAGAGCTGTTTAAATTCTCTTCTAAACTCTCTTTGAATCAAAGTTTGTAAAACAAAAGGGATCTACAATGTAAACTTGCATTGCCGAAAAGACAGAGTGAAAGACCTTGTTTAGAAAAAAATATGTGCAAAAAAAAAAAAAGACAAATCAAAACAAAAGATAATCTCACAAGGAATAGCTACCTGTAGGCAAACGGGTAGTCCCCATTGTAGTTAAATGTGGTGCAAAGGAATAATGAAATATATATATATATATATATATCGCAAGATACATACATCAAATATCCTATTGACACAATCAAGCACAATGCTATGAGGGATGAGTGACATGTATGAGGTTGAGTGAGCCTGAGCAAAAATCTTGGTTCATTTGAGGGGGAGGTTAATGAATACAGCTTTTTAAATAGCTATAAAATTGATTTTGGAAATGGTTGTTTAACACATTGTTTTTCAGTTTTAAAACGTTACCCTTGAAATATGTCTCACATTTGCATCGTAGGATAATTGCTTGATTATGCGTAAATGACTTGATATTGATATCTTACGAAATGTGCATTCATCATAACTTTCAATATTCTGGCACATTTGTTTTGCAAGTATTCTGCATCTGCGATTCTGAAATATTCTTGAATATAAAAACCATATTTGAAGAAAAGACTTTCTTATATGCCATGTTTTTATTTCTGAAAAAGAAAACAAAAAATTAGTTTTTCAAGTTCTCTTTCCTTTGAATTTTCAGAATTTGACAATAGCGTCCGGACGGCGCTTAAACATCCAGACTGCCACACGGTAGTTGCTTTGATTTTTGAATTGTCATCTGAACGGGGTCAACACTTCTGGATGGACACGTGGCACTTCTGCCGCATTGTCAGAGCGTCCGGACAGTCTGCTAAGCGTCCGGATGGCTGCCCGTGAAAACTGTTGGAATTTTGGGTTTCCTCTTATTTGGGCATTGGGCTTTTTATTTCAAAAATACAAACAAAGTCATTTACATTGATATGACTAATATCCTGTATTAAAAATATGGCCGTTGGAGGCTTTTAAATCTATTAACTCTTGTATTAAAAATATGGTCGTTGGAGGCTATTAAATCCTGTATTAAAAATATGGCCGTTGGAGGTTATTAAATCTGTTTTTAATAAAATGGCCGTTGGGCTGCACATGTTTGATGGCACATTTTAATACATGTTGGGAGGTTGCACTTCTCATTGTGTATCAATTTTTGTTCTATATATTAAGGACTCCTTTTCTCTTCGTAATACATAGAAAATTTTATGTTCTCATTTTTCCTTTCTATTTTTCTTGTTCTTCAAAGTTTTTGCAAAATTCTTTATGAAGTTTGGAGCTATTCTGAGCGCTCACATAATCTTCCCATTCGTGTGCACGTTTGGAAGATCTGATTGCTGAATCCTGGAGAACATAGCGCTGAGACCTTCTGCATCGAGTCACTGACTCCGAGGGGCGGAATTGTTCTTAAGGACAGTGCTACCGTAGCACGCCTCAATCAAAAAAAAAAAAAAAATCATAGCAATATCCTTAATATTTTCCAACAATCTTAAGAACAATTATTGGATGTTGCTATGATCGTCGCGAACCCGAGATGTGTCAAAGAGGTGCTATTGATCCGGTAATATTATTCCTATTCTATTTACAGTTTCAACAATTTTTAAGTGTTGGTATCAGCCATGAAAGTTGATTCCTTTGAATTTGCAAGCACTAACTTTAAGCTATGGAGGTTGAAGGAAAAAAAATATATATATATATATATTTCTAAAACTTTAAAATGGCACTGATTCATGTGCTTAACCCATCTACTTCATTGGACCTTTGTTTTATAAAATAATGATAGAGGTATACATATTACACAATGGGATTTACTATATAATATTTATATTTACTTATAAGTTCCCATAACTTAAGAAGCTCTTTTGAATTTTTTAATCATCACTTTAAATTATAATAAACTGCATATTGCAAGTTTGCTTCGTGGATAACAGAAACTGCATGCCTATATTATTTGTATAATGGTTACATACAGTTGGGCATGTAAAGGAATAGCATAGCCCTTATCTTGGACAATTTTATGTGCTTGTTTGTTTTGTTGACTATTGAAGCATTTGCTTTCTAATTATTTTTATTTTATTTTATGTGGAAAGTTATGACATAATTAATGCTACAGTATCTCTGGATACATCACTAGACTGAGTGCCAAGAGGGCCATGTCAGGAAAGATGAGTTTCATAAGAGTTAGACCCAATATGAGATTAAAAATCGGAAATTGCTCTAAAATGTGTTAAGAGTATCTTTAGACTAATTTTCTAAGCAAGCAACTTTTGGGCATAGTGAGCTTTGATGAGTTTTTGTTAAAGTAATTATTGCCTATTTGGTGGGTTTGTCATGGACATTGAACTGTTGCAAAAAAGTGAAAGAGTTTCAATATACAGATTTATTTTCATAGTTTTGTTCACTTTATATGTGTACACATGCACATATTGAGCCCATTATTATTATTATTATTATTATTATTATTATTATTATTATTATTATTATTTTGTTGATGGTACGTAATCCTTTGGCTATGTTTCGTTAATTGGTCATTGGGACCTCATAAACTTGGTAGTATGGTAGTGGACTAAAGATTGTTAATTAGACTTTTCTTGGACGAGAGGTTACATAACTTTAATGGTTCTCAAAGTTTTAGTGGTTATGTAAGGAGGTTATGTAAGAACTCCAACTTTTGTTGGCTTTGCTTATATGTATGAAATTGTGATACATATATTATGGTTTTTTAAGGCCCAATTGAGATAATACATATATTTGGGTGTGAAAATTTGTATACTATTTTGAGCCAAAAACTTTGATAAGTGATTTTTATTCGAGTTTTCATTGAGATGATTCAAAGTTTTGGAGATAAGCTTTACTAGTTGTATATTTTATTTCTAATAAAGTACCCTCAATCTCTAAAAACAAATATTGTTTTTTAGCATATTGAAGTTGAGGAATAGTGGAGGTTCTCAACCTCATGTTTTATCTCATTCAGCTACTTTAATTTTAGAATACATGATAGATATCATGACATATTTTGTGTACTACAAAACTTTAAGAGAGCCTAGTGCTAAAAAGAATTTAAAAGTAATTTATGTACATTACTTTATAAAGAATGAGTTCCTATTTATTTAAAAGACACACTAATCTCTTGAGGATTTTTGGAGAGAAGTAATTCAAGATGATTTGGACTATATCATGTCTAATTGTAGTTGAAACTTGTGGATTTACTTCTAGAGTAAATGGACTAGAAATATTTTCGATGGTTCATTGAAAAAATGTGAACCTACTTTAGTAGCGAAGTGTTTTTAACTAAAAGAAATATGTTGATTTTGGATACTTATTCTCATGTTTTACATCCATTAAAATTCATTAGCTATTGATATGTATGAGTATATATTTATGAGATGGATGTTAAAACCATTTTATATTAAATGGAGAATTAGAGGAGAAATTTTATTCGGATAAACTGGTAGAGTTTTTAGATCCGAATAAGAGTAAAGTGTGAATACTTGTTTACTCCTTATATAGATTTTAAATTTAGTAGCCAATTAGGGGAATGAAAATCTTGTTTAAACTATTGTTTCAAATAGTTTCAAAATTAATAAAAATGAGATATGTTTATATCATAAACATAGTGATAGAGTATGTGTTATGACATATTTACATGTAGATTTAATTTTGATATGAAAGCTTTTGGTTGCAGCGAGGGTAATTTGAGAGATTAAAATTACAAGAGCTCCTGCTGGTATTTCTCTTGATCAATCTTATGAGGTTGAAAAGGGTTTTGAGTTAATAATTCTCTTTGTAAACCTTTTTAGACTCTTTTTGAGCCAAGTGTTATAAAATCTCCTTCAAATAAAATGATTTCAAATTATTTTATTTTGAAAACATATCAAGCTCTTTAGTCAATAATTGGAAAAGCATCAATTTGTTCCTAAGCTAATGTGTCCGAAGAACTATTTGTGGCTATGTTTATGGAAGTAAAGTTCATAACAAATTTTGGAGGATGGTTAATTAATTTGAGCGCTTGTAGGCATATGTGTAACAACACAATTGCTACAAGAAATACTCTTCAAGGGAAAATGAAGTGTTTTACTTGATGACTTGCTTAGTACCAATGTTTTGGTAACTTAGCTAGAGCTAAATATCACTCCTGTGAAGAAAACATTTTTTAAAAATGTTGTATATCCGGAGATAGTGAAGAAAATATTTTGAAAATGTTGTACATCCGGAGATAATGAAGAACTTATTTTTGAAAATGTATTGCATACTTCAAAATTTGAGAGAATTTAAATTTTGGTTTTCTCAAGGCCAGATTTTATGCAAAAAATTTTTGAGACGAAAGTATGTATTTTCAAAAATCAGTGATGCAAATTGAATTTCGGATTCAGATAAGACGAATTCAATGAGTGAATTTATTTTTACACTTAGTGGAGGTGCAGTATCTTGGAAGTCGTCCAAGAAAACTTGCATAACTAAGTCAATGATGGATTATGAGGTTGTAGCTTTTGAGAAAGCTAGTTTTGAGGCTGAGTGGCTTAAAAGCTTCTTAGCAGATATTCCTATTTGCAATAAACATTGAGATAGCTAGGCTGTAAAAGGCTGAGCTATGAAAAAGTCCTATAAAGGCAAGAGTAGGCATATACGCCCAAGTCATAATATTGTGAGACAGCTGTTTGAGATAAAATTTTTCTCTTAATTTTGTAAGGCCAGAAGTGAGTTTGGCTAACACTTTAACAAAATCACTAGGGAGAAAACTAGTGTATGAAACATCGAGGGGAATGGGGCTTATGCCTATAACAAAAATCAACAATGATGGTAACCCAACCTATGTAATTGGAGAACCCAAGAAATAGGTTCATATGGGTAATAACAAGTCATTGGTTGATTTGAGATGCACTATAACTTGATTATATTGTTGTCCATTCCTATGGTGTATAGTGCAATTGCAATGTGTAAAGGTTGAGTTAAACTCTTAATGAATTCCATAGTCCATATTATTTGGATGGTATGTTTAATTGCAATACATACTTGATGGATTCACCTATATAAGTGTGAAAGTGGGCCGCTTTCTATGAAAATGTAGGCAAGTTTTCTAGAGCACTTATGAAAATTCAGGACTGGCGCAGGGCCTAGAGGTGCCACACCGATTAGAGTTGCTCAGATTCTGAGGAATCAATGTGGGTATAAGACGACTGGTTTACGTTAAGGGATTCTGGTTCATAGAAATATTATTTCACCAAATTCCTGTAAGTCACTTCTTATATTCCTAGGGACTGGTTCATAGCCCTAAAGGCACCAGTTCTGATGCATTGAATTCTCTTGCTCCATTCTTTCATTTGTTGTTTAAATTTTTGAAATAGGGGGGGATTGTTGGAATTTTGGGTTTCCTCTTATTTGGGCATTGGGCTTTTTATTTCAAAAATACAAACAAAGTCATTTACATTGATATGACTAATATCCTGTATTAAAAATATGGCCGTTGGAGGCTATTAAATCTATTAACTCCTGTATTAAAAATATGGTCGTTGGAGGCTATTAAATCCTGTATTAAAAATATGGTCGTTGGAGGTTATTAAATCTGTTTTTTTAATAAAATGGCCGTTGGGCTGCACATGTTTGATGGCACATTTTAATACATGTTGGGAGGTTGCACTTCTCATTGTGTATCAATTTTTGTTCTATATATTAAGGACTCCTTTTCTCTTCCTAATACATAGAAAATTTTATGTTCTCATTTTTCCTTTCTATTTTTCTTGTTCTTCAAAGTTTTTGCAAAATTCTTTATGGAGTTTGGAGCTATTCTGAGCGCTCACATAATCTTCCAATTCGTGTGCACGTTTGGAAGATCTGATTGCTGAATCCTGGAGAACATAGCGCTGAGACCTTCTGCATCGAGTCACTGACTCCGAGGGGCGGAATTGTTCTTAAGGACAGTGCTACCGTAGCACGCCTCAATCAAAAAAAAAAAAAAATCATAGCAATATCCTTAATATTTTCCAACAAAAACTATAAATAGGAAAGAACATTCAGTTTATTTTCATTACAGTTGAGTCTCTGATACTTTTCCTAGAGTCTTTCATCATGAAATGCCTATATGTCTGTCTGCCTTTACAATAGTGTCCTATATGACTGCCTGCCTTTACAACCTCCAGGGATGTTCTTCAAATCTTGTCTACTTGCCCATGGAGGTTTGTAAAATGGTTGATGGTCAGAGGTACCCGATTTTCAATCTAATGGGGGCCTCATCATTCTTACAATCTCTTGAATTGTCAACAAGCTTGGCAGGACCAGTCATAGAACCTTTCTTGTCAGCGAGATCAGCTTAGATTAGGATTTAGCATTAGGCTTGACATTATAGTGTATTCGACTCTTGTACTCAAAGACATGTATTCCGAATTTGAATATTATTACTGGATTTCTTTATATTGGATTCTCTTTATGCTTTTAATTCTCTAGCTGTCTTACTGTCTTTTTTAACTTAGCTATTTCTTTTATTGCCTTGTCAATTCCTTCAAAAAGGGGGAGAAAATATATAGTAGAATCACTATATAACAAGGGTGAAATTCTAAGGGGACAGGATACTTCATAGATAATCAAACAGATAGGGGAGAAATTTAACTTGTGATTATTTATTGCCTGGTACACCTTGATATATTTATGATTGCATGTTCTTAAAGATCAAATAATCTGGACGGTACCAAGTGTTCGAACGGTTGTTTGGCGGTTTTCAAAACAAGAAAGTTTTCGAAAATATTTCCTTATATCAAACGTTCGCAGCATCGTCCGGACGGTGTGAGTGTTCGGACGGTGCTGGGTGTTCGGATGGTTTGCCAAAATTTCCAAAAATGCAGAATTTCAGAATGGTATAAATAGAGGTCTTTTCCAAAAGCAAAAGACACACTTAAACACCATTTTAGCATACTCAATTGAGAGCTAAGAATACACTGCAATACCAACATTTCTCAATTGGTAGCTTTTATACCCAAGGTAGAATACCATCATTTCATTAGAAGAGAAGGATTAGTAACTTTACTACGAGGCGCTTGGAGTGAGAGTTGCCATCGGGTGGACTATTGGGGACTACCTACAAAAACTATCAGAGACAAAGTGACACCAAGTGTAAACTACGAGAGTGCAAGGTGTATCTGATTGAACTAATTGAGTTAAAAAAAGAGTACCTTGTAGAATCTGAGGGAGACACTTATGAACACCAATACGAGCATGATCGATCCATTTGGGTAGTCACGAGTAATGTATGAAATTGCTGAGAGGACAATTAAAATGATATTGAAAGGATGAAATAAAGCATTCCACAGAAGATGCCACCAGCTTGGGAAAGTATATTCAAGAGGAACATTCGGGCCATTTTCCCTCAGTCTCCTCTCGGCTTCCTTGAAGCTCAAGCCTAAAACCAAGAAAAGGGTTTATGTATCTCATTAAAGAAGAGCATATTCAGGCTGAGCTCATAAATACAAATCTGTTGACTAAGAGCCCATTTGGGTTGGCTTCCAACATTATCACCTTTTGGAATAAGAGATTTTTAAACAAGCTATAGATTGGAGCTTTTCAAAAAAAATTGTCTTTTAGTTTGAACAAAGAAATGGATTTTCTAAAAAAACCTGTGAAAAAAAATCTAAATAGTCACAGCTTTTCGAACAATAAATACGACGTGATTGATGGACCCCGAAAATGCTATCCCAAATGGGCAAATTCTTCAATAAAGCAGAGGTAAACCTCTCTTTCTTTTCCCCCTTTTTCAGAATGGTGAGGATTGTATCTCCACTCTTGCCTTCTCTAATTAAATAAAGGGTAAATTATATAGACACCCCCTCACGTATTGCAGTTTTCACTAATACCCCCTAAAGTTAAAAAAAAAAAAAAATGAACGTACTGACCCCCTCAACTATTTGTGACGGGGGAATTGAGGGGGTCAATTTGACAAGAAAAACAATGTTAAAATTCTAGGTAGGAGGTATTAGTGAATGTTAAGTTACCAACTACTGCAAAAGCTTAAGCTGTTAGAGAATGGGCCCCACAATGTACATCAAGCTTCAACACCCTCCCTCACGTGCAACCCCGACTTGCACGCGGAGAGCAAACAAACAAAACTCCATCATAGTGGAGACAAATAACAAAGTATGCACAACAAATCGGGGATGGAGAGTCGAACCCAATACCTCCCACAAACAAGGCTCTGATACCATGTTAAGTTACCAACTACTCCAAAAGCTTAAGATGTTAGAGAATGGGCCCAACAATGTAAATCAAGCTTCAACAGTGAAAAAGTGCAATACATGAAGGGGTGTCTATATAATTTACCCTTAAATAAATAACTAATGATGGAGGCTTCGCAACCCCCACCTGCGAGAACTATCGAGAGTTTAAATACAAGGTTTTTTTTTTTTTTCCAGAAAGAGGTAAATGTATTAAAAAAAAGGGATGTACATATGTACAAGGGGCAAACCCCAGGATAAAAAAGAAGCGCAATAGGAGGACTAGCAGTGACAAGGACCACTAAATACACAAACTAGATAGACTACACATTATATGTTGGATATTTAGTTTTTTCTTTCTTTCATTTATGTGGTTTTGTATGGGTTAGTACATAATTAGAAGGGCTAAGTTGTAATTTAATCCTTTTCATTATTCTGTCTAATATAACAAAGAGAGGAACATTTGTTCTCTCTAAGCTTGGCAAAATATTATTCAACATGGTATCAGAGCCACCCTAAGCTAGGGTTTTTCACCAAGCTATCACCACCACCACTTGCGCCTCCACCAACACCACCACACCCTTTGCCGACCTCACCACAGACTAGGAAGCACCGACACTCCAAAGGAGGTGCCGTATTTGTGTCCGACACACCTTCGACACCGACACGCCCCCGACACGGTCTGACAGGTGTCGGACATGCCAAATACATGTCGAGATTTTTTAAATATATTTTTTTTTTCGACACGGCTCCGACACGTTATGGGTTTTTTAAAAGAAGAATCTTAAATGTTGGGGGCAAAAGTGTTATTGTGTAAAATAAGGTTCTAAAAAAGGGGTTTATGTTAAAAAGTTAAGACAAGTAATGGCAAATAGAAGGATTACTACAAAGATGGGGGATTGAAAATTAAAAAAGAAAGCAATAAAGTTAATCTTATATGCATCTTGTTTTACCTCATATTCATGTTGCTTTTTTTTTTCTTTTTTTTTTTACGAATGTTATGATATTATAGTTGTGTTGTTAGAAGTGCTTAAATGGTAAAGTTGTTAATTGGTATTATTGTTATGATATTTTCATGTTGAATTGTTATTTAGAGGTGATTTATTTAACATCTTAGTTTTTAGTTATAAAATTGTTATTTTTATGTTGTATCGTTACATATAAAAAAATATATAGTATAATTACTAGTTTCCGTGTCGCCGCAGTGTCGTGTCGGCCTTTTTTTTTTTAGGATTTGTCGTGTCGTCGTGTCGTGTCGTGTCGTGTCGTGTCGTGTCGTCGTGTCCGTGTCGGTGCTTCTTAGACCATAGATCCTCCACTACTTGTGCCTTTATCTAACAGAACCATACCCCTTGCCGAACATCACAACAGCCCTAAGAGGCTGCGCCGACCTCTCCCAACCCCAGTAGACCCTGCCGACAGACACCCTGGACAACCCAGCCTGAACCGAAACTCACACATTCCTTCTTTCTCACTTCGGCAGCCCAAACTGTTGGGTACACTCATCCGAGACCTACTGGATTGATAAACAACTATTTCACCTTTTCTTCTTCTTTTCTTAACCCTAAATCATTGGGTATTCTATAGATACTTGATCTTATCACAAGTTTCGTTTCTCCGACCATTTGGTCCGTTTCTGGACCCAAGAATGGTCATTAAATAGTTTTTTGCACCAGCCCGGTGCTTACAACGACTAGCGTGCCTTTGTTTCCTTGTTTATTTATTCTGTGAGCAATTGATATTCCTAAAAGATGTCCAAGGACAGTGACACTGGTGAGAAATCAAGTGTAAAGGGTTCTCCTGTAGGTAGTGAGAAGCATTCCTTCATTACCGAGAACCCTGGGTCTAAAATTACCACAGAATTGTTTAATGACGAGAATTATAGATCGTGGTCTCAGTCAGCCACATTCTGGCTCCGGAGTAGAGCAAAGTTCAGCTACGTTGATGGCACAATCAAGGCACCTAGTCGTGATGATCCCACCTATGGTAAGTGGGAAGTTGAGAATTTTCTTGTTATGAGTTGGCTTGTTCATTCAATGGAGCCTAGTATTGCAGCGTTCTTCTTGGAGATGGAGACTGCACTTGACATTTGGGAAACCCTCAATCAGACATACGCTAGGAAAGGAAATGTGGCCGAGGTTTATTAACTTCGAAGACGTATTGAAGCCGAAGTTCAAGGTGATCGATTTGTTCTTCAGTTTTTTACATGTTTGAGTACTATGTGACTCGTCTTGATCATTTAAAAAATTATCGTCCAGTCTGCTCCGCTGATGCTTCTAGCTTTAAGGAATATATTGAGAGTGAAAGAATCTTCAAGTTCCTTGCTGGTCTCAACGCTAAATTTGATCCGGTTCGAAGTCGTGTACTCGGGGTGGAGCCATTGCCATCTCTTCGAGAGGCATTTGCCCATGTTCAAAATGAGGAAAGTAGATGATCAGCCATGCTTCCAAATCCTTCGCCCGATAGGTCTTACTTTAATCTCTTCTAGTCAACGCGGGGGTAAAGGTTCAGGGGTTAATTCTCACAAGGAACATCTTTCAGAAGGTGCCAAAGTTAAAGATAAATGGTGCGATTATTGTAATAAATCTGGACATGTTCGTGCTACATGTTGGAAACTTCATGGTCGTCCAACCTCGTCTAGAGGGAGAAGGGGAGGTCGTTTTGGAGGCAGAAGAGGTGGCTCATGGGCTCATTTCACCACTGGGACAGATTCACATCATTCAGAGGAGTTATCTACTTCCTCATCTTCTCCATCCCTTACTACCGGAGGGATTAATAGTGCGGATCTTGAGACCTTTAGACGCATTATGGCACAACTGGACACACCCACCAAGTCCTCTACTTCTTTTGCTCACGCAGGTAATGTTACTAACTCTACTAGTACTTTTAATGCTACATCTCAACGACTATGGATCATTGACTCCGGTGCCTCCGATCATATAACTGGTCTCTCTACATCTTTTTCTACTTATTCTCCATGTTCAGGTAGGAATAAAGTTACAACAGCAGGTGGTAATCCCTCTCCTGTCTCTGGTAAAGGTGTTGTTCATGCTTCAAATTTAATGTCATTGACCTCAGTTCTACATGTTAAAGGGTATATGTGTAAATATAGTATATGTATATATGTGGTTGTCCCACATCGGTTAAAGAGTAAACAGTCTAGGTTAGACCAAGCCTATATAAAGGCTCATTGTATTCTTTCATGTTATGTTGAATATACCAAAAGAGATATTCCCATCATACTTTTAATCTTTACATGGTATCAGAGCCTCCCGCCTCTGGGATTGCTCATTATCTCTGTTTTTCCGCCTTCTTCGTGAATCAAGAAGTTCGGATTGTCAAATCTGTTTGAAGATTTGATTTTATTTCTTCTTTAAACATAAACCCTAACAGCTACTATTCACGATCACTGTTCATCGGCAACTGTTCATCGATCACTGTTCATCGGCACTATTCACGATCACTGTTCATCGGCAACTGTTCATCGATCACTGTTCATCAGCACTATTCACGATCACTGTTCATCAGCAACTGTTCATCGATCACTGTTCATCGGCACTATTCACATTCACTGTTCATCGGCACTATTCACAGTCACTGTTCATCGGTTACTATTCACAGTCACTATTCACAGCAATTGTTCATTATTTTTCAACAACTATGGATTCCAAAACCACTACCCAACTCACTAATCGTAAGTTGAATGGTAATAACTTCCTTCAATGGTCCAATGCTATCACCATGTCCCTTACGGGCTTAGGCCACGATGCCCATCTTACTGAGACTCCACCTACCGCCGATGAAAAAGCCGCTAAGGCATGGAGACAACTAGACGCTCAACTTGTGACTCTTATATGGAATTCCATGGAACCGGATGTTGCCGATTTATGCAATCACTTGGGTTCTGTTAAGGCACTTTGGGAGTATCTACACCTTCTTTACTCTAGTAACTTAACACAGATGTATGACTTGTCCTCTCAGTATTTCAAGCTCGAGCAGAATGATTTGTCTGTTACTGATTATTTTGCTGCTATGAAACGGTTACATGAAGAGTTGAATACTGTTATGCCCCCTACCACCAGTGTTCAGGATCAACAGAAACAGAGGGAACAAATGCTAGTTATGAAGTTTCTTGCCGGTCTCAAACCTGAATATGAGGCTATTCGGTCTCAAATTCTTGGGAGTGATAGTCTTCCTACTTTTGCCGAGACATATCAGCGTGTTCTACGGAGGACCCCTCTGGACCCACCTCCCTCCCCTTCGCTTGTTGATCGCTCCGCACTTATTACTCAGACTCCACCAGCTCCTGGTAGGGGTGGTGGTCCTAACCGTGGAAGACGTGGAGGGGGATTTCGGGGTGATCGTCCTGGCCGTGGTAGAGGCCAGACTCTCCAGTGCACTTATTGTTTTCGGGATGGGCATAGCAGAGACACATGCTGGCAGCTCCATGGTCGTCCCCCCCCAGGTTGCGAATGCTGCAATCTCTGATTTTGGGTACTCTCCTGTTACTACTCCTATGGATACTGTTTCTGTTCCTCGCGAGGAATACTCTCAGTTGCTTCAGTATCAGGCAGCACACCAGGCATCCACCTCATCTGCTTCCTTAGCTCAGCATGGAGGTACACATACTGCTTGCATTGCTTCAGGTTCTTCCCCATGGGTAATTGATTCTGGTGCTAGTAATCATTTGACAGGTATATCTAGTCTTTTTACATCTATCTGGCTGTCATCGTCTCTTCCCCCAATCACTTTAGCGGATGGGTCCTCGACTCCTGTTGAAGGAATCGGGACGGCTCAACCCTCTTCGTCTTTATCCTTGTCTTCTGTTTTGTACATACCTCGTTCGTCCTTTAATTTAATGTCTGTTGGTCAGTTGACTAAGGATCTTAACTGTTGTGTCTCTTTTTCTCCTGATTCTGTTCTTATTCAGGATTTGACGACTCGGAAGACGATTGGCGTCGGGCATGAGTCCAATGGCCTCTATTACTTTGATGGTGATCATGTCCCTGCTCCTTCACCCACTGCCTGTCCTGCTACTGTTTCACCTCATCAGATCCACTGCCGCCTCGGTCACCCTTCATTGGCTAATTTGAAGCTCTTAGTTCCTAGTTTAAGTTCTTTACAGTCTTTAGAGTGTGAGTCGTGTCAATTGGGGAAGCATCACCGTGTTCAATTTGCTCCCCGGGTCAATAAAAGAGTGTCTAGTCCTTTTCAATTAGTGCATTCTGATGTATGGGGTCCTCACCGTATAACCTCCCAAAAGGGGTATCGGTATTTTGTTACTTTTGTGGATGATTATTCAAGAGTAACTTGGCTATATTTAATGAAAAATCGTTCCGAGTTATTTTCTATTTTTTGTGCTTTTTGTGCTGAAATTAAAACTCAATTTGGTGTGCCAATTCGTGTTCTTCGAAGTGATAATGCAAAGGAATATCATTCTGACCCTTTCAGTACTTTTATGACACACTCTGGCATGATTCATCAATCTTCTTGTGTACACACACCACAACAAAATGGTGTTGCCGAGAGGAAAAATAGGCACCTATTAGAAGTCACACGCACCTTGTTATTTGAAATGCGTGTTCCAAAATTTTTTTGGGGGGATGCTGTTCTCACCGCTTGTTATTTGATTAACCGTATGCCATCTTCTATTCTCAATGGCCGCACACCACACTTCAGCTTGTTCCCTGTTGAGTCATTTTTCTCGATCGTTCCTCGTGTTTTTGGGTGTGTTTGCTTCGTTCATCAGCTGGCTCCTGGTACTGACAAATTAGACCCACGAGCCATTCGGTGTATTTTCTTGGGATACTCTAGGACTCAGAAAGGGTACCGTTGTTACAGTCCTTCCCTTCATCGGTACTTTGTCTCTGCCGATGTCACATTCTTCGAGTCTAAACCCTTTTTTTCAGAGTCCCACTCGGCTACTGATCCGGATTTTATGCTTCCCGTTCCTCTTCCTGTCTCTCCTATCCCAACTACTACACCACCTACTCATGATGCTTCCACCCGCTTGTCTCGGCCTGATTTGCAAGTTTATACTCGTCGTCCACGTCCAGAGACTCTATTGGACTCCGCTGCTCCGCCTCCGCGTACCGTGTCCTCAGATCCGCCATCTTCTCCTCCAGAACCGACTGATTTAGATCTTCCCATTGCTCTCAGAAAGGGTAAGCGTTCTTGCACTACTTCTCATCCTATTTCTAACTTTGTATCTTATGATCATTTATCTCCTACATTTTCTTCATTTGTTGCTTCCGTGTCTACCATATCTATTCCTAAGAATGTTGCAGAGGCACTTGCCCATTCTGGTTGGAACCAAGCTATGCAGGATGAAATGTGTGCCCTTAAGGAAACTGGTACTTGGGACTTGGTCCCTCTCCCGCCAGGGAAATCTGTGGTTGGTTGCCGTTGGGTGTATGCAGTTAAGGTTCATCCAGATGGCACTCTGGATCGGTTGAAGGCACGCCTTGTTGCCAAAGGCTACACTCAAGTTTATGGACTTGATTATTCAGAGACTTTTTCTCCCGTGGCCAAGATTGCCTCTGTTCGCCTTTTCATCTCACTGGCCACTACTTATCACTGGCCCCTTCATCAGTTGAATGTTAAGAACGCATTTCTGAATGGTACCCTCCTTGAGGAGGTTTACATGGAGCAACCACCTGGGTTTGTTGCTCAGGGGGAGTCTAGTCTGGTTTGCAAATTAAAAAAGTCTCTTTATGGTTTGAAGCAGTCTCCTCGTGCTTGGTTTGGCAGGTTCAGTGATGTAATTGCTAAGTTTGGTCTTCAGAGATGTGGTGTTGACCATTCTGTTTTCTATAGACACACTGTAGCATGGAAGATTCTGTTAATTGTTTATGTTGATGATATCGTCATTATTGGTGATGACCCTAAGGGCATTCAGGAGTTGAAATCCTTCTTACAAATCAAGTTTCAGACCAAAGGCTTGGGGCAACTTAGGTATTTCTTAGGCATTGAGGTGGCCAGGTCTAGTGAAGGGATCTGCTTATCTCAGAGAAAATGTGTTCTTGATTTGCTGACTGAGACAGGAATGTTGGGATCAAAACCTTTGGATACTCCTATGGATCCCAATTCCAAATTATTGCCAGATCAGGGGGAGCTACTTGATGATCCAGGACAGTACAGACGCTTAGTTGGGAAACTTAACTATCTAACGGTCACGAGACCTGATGTTGCCTTCGCAGTTAGTGTAATTAGTCAGTTTATGGACTCTCCTCGGACTACACATTGGGATGCAGTGATATGAGTCTTGAGGTACCTCAAGGGGGCCCCAGGCCGTGGTTTGTTGTATAAGGATCATGGTCACATTCGAGTTGAGAGCTACACAGATGTAGATTGGGCCGGATCTCCTAGTGATAGAAGGTCTACTACAGGGTACTGTGTACTTGTTGGAGGAAATCTTGTGTCCTGGAAAAGCAAGAAACAAACCGTTGTTGCTAGATCTAGTGCTGAGTCAGAATATAGGGCTATGGCGCATACTACTTGTGAGTTAGTATGGATGAAGCATTTGTTGGAGAAACTTGTTGAAACTGTATTAGCCAAAACTTAGGGTTGACAACTTGTCAAACCCTTTTTATATTACACAATAAAAACAGAATTAAAATATTACAAATGGGTCCTCTAATAATAAGAGAAATAAGAAACAACTCATAAGAAAAATAAATAACTAAAGAAAATAAATAACTCTCAACACTCCCCCTCAAGCTGGTACAAAAATATCTCTCATGCCCAGCTTGCCGAGAATAGTGTGAAACGGTCGACTCCCTATTCCTTTGGTCAGAACATCTGCAACCTGATCACCAGTCTTCACAAAGGGAATGCAAATGGCACCACTGCTAAGCTTCTCCTTGATGAAGTGACGATCAATCTCTACATGCTTGGTTCTATCATGTTGTACTGGATTATGAGCTATACTAATTGCTGCTTTATTATCACAGTATAGCCTCATGGAATCTGTCTGTTCAATCTTCAAATCCTTCAATAATGACTTGACCCACAGAAGTTCACAAATACCTTGAGCCATAGCCCTGAATTCAGCTTCGGCACTTGATCTTGCCACTACATTTTGTTTCTTACTTCGCCATGTAACCAGATTTCCTCCTACAAACGTGCAGTACCCTGACGTGGACCGTCTATCAGTAACTGAACCAGCCCAATCCGCATCAGTGTAAGCTTCCACCCTTAGATGATCATGTCTAGCGAAGTATAAGCCCTTTCCAGGTGCTGACTTCAAATACCGAAGAATCCGAAAAACAGCCTCTTGGTGTGTTACTCGTGGAGAATGCATAAACTGACTGACGACACTGACTGCGAAAGCAATATCGGGACGAGTATGAGACAAATAAATAAGCTTACCAACTAGTCTCTGATATCTCCCCCTGTCAACCAGTTCCCCACTACTGTCATCACCAAGTTTCATATTCTGCTCCATAGGTGTATCACATGATCTGCTACCAAGCATTCCCGTCTCTCTCAACAAATCCAAGACATATTTCCTTTGGGAAATGAATATCCCATGTTTAGACCGAGCAAGTTCAATCCCAAGGAAGTACTTCAGAGTTCCCAAATCCTTTATTTCAAATTCAGTGGCCAACTGCTTCTTCAATTTTTCCATTTCCTCCAAGTCATCTCCTGTAAGCACAATATCATCAACATACACAATAAGGGCAGTGATCTTACCCTGTGAAGAGTGTTTAATGAATAAAGTGTGATCAGCATGACTCTGTCTGAAACCAAACTGGAGCATAGCCTGTGTGAATCTCTCAAACCAAGCCCTTTGGGACTGTTTCAGGCCATATAACGATTTTCTCAGCCTACACACTTTCCCCTTGGTCTTGGAGTCCTCAAAACCAGGAGGAACATCCATGTAAACTTCCTCATCCAAATCACCATGCAAAAAAGCGTTCTTCACATCAAACTGGTGAAGTGGCCAATCTAAATTTGCTGCCAGGGAGAGAAGGATTCTGATTGAGTTCATTTTTGCAACTGGAGCAAAGGTCTCCTCATAGTCCACACCATAAGTCTGGGTAAACCCCTTTGCTACCAACCGAGCTTTGTACCTTTCAATGGAACCGTCAGCCCTGTGCTTCACAGTGTACACCCACTTACACCCCACAGTCCTTTTCCCTTTAGGTAATGTTGTCAACTCCCAAGTACCACTATTGTGAAGAGCTTTCATCTCTTCAATCATGGCACATTTCCATTTTGGATCAGCAAGAGCATCCTGTACATGGTTAGGGACACTGACAGAGGAAATTTTTTAAAGAAAGGCCCTATAAGAAGGGGATAGATGTGAATAAGAAACAAAATTAGACATAGGATGTTGGGTGCAAGATCTAACACCCTTACGGACAGCTATAGGGACATCTAAATCATCAGACTCAAGAGAAGGGATATCCAAGGAATTACCTGAATCATCATCACTTGGAGTGAGTGGCAGTGGGTGTGGAGTAGCAGTAGCCTCTGGAGTCTCTCTGATCTTCCTTTGACTCCATGTCCCCCTAGAATAGACCAACAACTCATTCTCTTTCGGCCCCTCAACACTCTTTTGTTCTTCAACACTCTCTTTTCCAGGCTCTTCAAGCCCTCTCTCCTCAACTCTCTCTGTCTCCACATCAATCATCATAGGTAACACAGGTATCTCTTCACACTGTTGCTCCCCCTGAAGAGATGGCTGAGGGTCAAGAAAGTAAGACTGTGACTCATGAAAAGTGACATCCATAGACACAATCCATTTCCTAGATGGGGGATGGTAACACTTATAACCCTTCTGAGTAGGGGAATACCCAACAAACACACACTTGATGGACCGAGGATCCAACTTCCCACGGGTAGGTGCATGATTATGAACAAAACAAACACATCCAAACACACGAGGAAGAATGGAGGACGTGAGAGAAGGATGAGAAAGAACCTCAAGAGGCGTTTTCTTATGTAACACGCGAGTAGGAAGACGATTAATAAGATGGGCAGCTGTTAAAACTGCTTCACCCCAGTATGAACGAGGGGCATTAACCTGGAAAAGCAAGGACCGAGCAATATCTAAAAGGTGACGATTCTTGCGTTCTGCCACTCCATTCTGTTGTGGAGTGTTAGTGCAAGAAGTTTGGTGAATAATTCCCTGAGAAGAAAAATAGGCACCCAAACCAGAATCAATAAACTCACCCCCATTATCAGACCTTAAAATTTTCACTACCGCACCAAATTGAGTACACACCATTTTGTGAAAATTTTGGAAAATAGAAAATACATCCCTTTTTTCCTTCATCATATATAACCAAGTAGTACGGGAGCAATCATCAATAAAAGAAACAAACCATCGATGACCTTTCAAGGACACAGTCCGAGAAGGACCCCAAACATCAGTATGAATTAAGGCAAAAGGAACTAAGCTTTTATTATTACTAGGAGCATAAGAGGCTCTAAAATGTTTGCCAAGTTCGCAAGCATCACAAGAAATATTAGAAAGACCATCATTTTTGACAAGAGATGGAAACATATGCCTAAGTAAAGTATAGGAGGGGTGTCCTAATCTTCTATGCCAAAGCTCCAAGTCTTCGGTTTTATTCTTTGAAACGATGGTATGATGAGCTATTGACTCCCTGTCATCCAGAAGGTAAAGACCATGCTCCTCCTTACCACTGCCAATCGTCCTCCTCGTGATAAGATCCTGAAATACACAATGGGAAGGAAAAAAGGTTACACTACAATTTAAATCACGAGTAATGCGACTTAAAGAGAGAAGATTATGGGAAAAACTAGGAACATGGAACACAGAAGTTAAGGGCAGAGAAGGAGTGACATGAATTAAACCTTTCCCGGAAACAGAGGAGAAGGTACCATCAGCTATCTTAACTTTCTCTGGACCTGAATAAGGCTTATAATCAGAGAAAAGGTGAGATGAAGGTGACATATGGTCGGAGGCACCAGAATCTATAATCCAAGGATAGGAGGAATGAGAAAGTAATGCTCGTGCGGGAGTGACTAAATTACCTGACTGGGCAAAAGACGATGAAGCACTTGCAGGTGCAGAAGAAGCACAACGGGCCATTAGATGTCGAAGAGTCTCAAGCTCAGTTGCAGACAAGGGGTTTACATCAGATGTAGGAGCATCCTCACTAGGGGTGGTGTCTGTAACAATAGTATGATGAGCACGGGCATTACCCCCACGTCCGCCTGAACGACCTCCACGACCCCCGGAACGACCACCACGACCACCAGGGGGACGGCCATGAAGACTCCAGCAGGTCTCTCGAGTATGATGAGGCCGATTACAATAATCACAAAACAACTTCGGGCGATCAGAGGTAGTAGACCCAGGCTGCTTGGTCCCCTCCCGTGGCGGAATAGAGACTAAAGCTGATCTCTCAGTAGGAGTAGGGGAAATCATAACAGCACGACGACTTTCTTCATTCTGAATATAGGCAAAAGCCTCTTGTAGTGTGGGTAAACTGTCCATCCCAAGTACCCGACTACGAACACCATCATAATCCGGGTGAAGTCCCTGAAGAAATTTGAAGACCCTTTGCTTCTCAAGTAACTTGCGATATCCCGCAGCATCAGTAGGACAAACTGGCTGATAGTCCTGGAGATGGTCTACCCGATCCCAACTGGTAGTAAGAAAGGTAAAATATTTGGTGACTGTCAACTCACCCTGCTCTGAACGATCAATGGAGCGTGTCAACTCAAACTCCTGGGCATAGTTCCCCTTTCTAGAGAAGGTAGAAGCAACTGTATCCCAAATATCACGAGCAGTCTTCATTCTGTAGAAGCTCTCTCCGATCTCAGGGACCATTGAATTAATTAACCACGCCATGATAAGAGAGTTCTCAATCTCCCACTTATCGTAGCCCGGATCAGTAGTAGCAGGGGCCTGGACGCGCCCATCAAGATGTCCCATCTTCCCTCGACCCTTCAAATAAAGAGCCACTGCTTGTGACCAAGTCAAGTAGTTTTGGCCATTGAACGGAGTGGTAGTAATTTTGAGATTGGGATCCAGTGGTGTCACCACGTTCTGAACTGTGCCAGACAACGGTTTCTCTGTTTCTGTCATAGTTCGGATGCACGAAGGGAAAACCCAATAAAGAGGAAGGGAAACGGAGAAGATGGGAACTTATCGGATCAATACGATCTAATCAAGGTCCATAAAGGACCAGAAAAAACAGACTGAAATTAATTTCCAACCAAAACAGGGAATCAGAATGATTGTTAGGTTGGAAGGCAAGTATAGAAGAAGAAAAGAAAGGCTAGGTTGCTGCGGCTAGGTCAGTGTGGCTGTGTGGGTGTCGGCCTGAGGTGTAGAGGTGGGGAAAGGGTTGTGGTGGGTCGTTGAGTACTGTTTTAGGTCATAGGGTTGCTGCGGCTGGGCAGGGTGGTCTGGGAAGCATCGGCGAAGGCAGTGGAGGTGGGGAAAGGTCCGGCGCTGGTCTGGGAGAAGGCTAGAGGCAGCGGCTAGGGCAGAGGGTGGTTGGCGCAGGGTTGGGATGGTGGCTAGTGGCGGCGCAAGGCTGGGATGGTGGCTAGTGATGGTGGCGCAAGTAGTGGTGGTGGTTAGGATTAGGATTAGATGGCTTTGATACCATGTTGAAACTGTATTAGCCAAAACTTAGGGTTGACAACTTGTCAAACCCTTTTTATATTACACAATAATAACAGAATTAAAATATTACAAATGGGTCCTCTAATAATAAGAGAAATAAGAAACAACTCATAAGAAAAATAAATAACTAAAGAAAATAAATAACTCTCAACAAAACTTGGGTTCACTCAGTCCGAACCTATGAACCTATTTTGTGATAACCAGGCAGCGGTTCATATTGCTTCTAATCCTGTGTTTCATGAGAGGACAAAACACATTGAAGTTGATTGTCACTTTGTTCGTGAAAAGCTCCTACAGAAAGTGATTAATACAGTTCATGTTAAATCTGCAGACCAGTTAGCGGATTTGTTTACTAAAGCATTGGGTGGGACACGTGTGAAATATATTTGTAACAAGCTAGGTGCATATGATATGCATGCTCCAGCTTGAGGGGGAGTGTTAAAGGGTATATGTGTAAATATAGTATATGTATATATGTGGTTGTCCCACATCGGTTAAAGAGTAAACAGTCTAGGTTAGACCAAGCCTATATAAAGGCTCATTGTATTCTTTCATGTTATGTTGAATATACCAAAAGAGATATTCCCATCATACTTTTAATCTTTACACTACGTGTTCCCAATTTTTCTACTAATCTCCTTTCTATTAGCCGCATTACTCGTGATCTTAATTGTTGTGTGACCTTTTTCTCACTCACTGTGCCTTTCAGGATCTCTCCACAAAGAAGACGATTGGCAGTGGTGAGGAAAGGAATGGTCTCCATTATTGCTGTCTGGTGATGTTGAAGGAGGAAGTGTGCCTGGGAGTGCTAATCATTCATTGAGGGAGACTCTATCCCGAGAGGCGTGGTTGTGGCATCAAAGACTAGGACATCCTTCTTTTCATCTTCTTCATTTTTTGTTTCCATCTTTATTAGATAATAAAAATGTTTCAAGAACTTATTGTGAAGCATGTGAACTTGGCAAGCACCATCGTGCCACTTTCAATTCTAGTTTTAATAAAAGTTCTATTTCTTTCCAGTTGATTCATACTTATGTTTGGGGCCCTTCCCATATTTCCTCCTTAAAGGGATACAGGTAGTTTGTTACTTTTATTGACGATTTTTCACGTACTACTTGGGTGTATTTAATGAAAGAGAAAAGTGATGTGTATTCTATTTTTAAAAATTTTCATAAAATGATATGCACTCAGTGTAGTAATATTCTCAAAGTTGTCCGTTCTGACAAAGGGGGGGAATATATCCATGGTGGTCTTCAGAATTTTTTTACTGAACATGGCATGCTTCATCAGACTTCCTGCACAAATATTCCCCAACAAAATAAATGAACGGACGAATCATCATTTATTAGAAACTGCTAGGTCCATGATGTTTTCTACTCAAGTTCCTAAGAGTTACTGGGGGGAAGCAGTGTTAACTGCGGCTTATTTGATTAATTGTTTACCCACTCGTGTTCTTGACAAAAATATCCAATTGAGGTTCTTAATCCCGCTTCCTTGTTTGCTATTCCTCCTAGAGTATTTGGTTGCGTTTGCTTTGTTCACGATCATTCCCCTTCTCGGAAAAATTAGATACTCGTGCTCTTAAGTGTATCTTTCTTGGTTACTCTCCTACCCAAAAAGGGTATAAGTGTTACCATCCCCCTTCCCGTAAATGGTTCATATCCATGGATGTCACCTTCCATGAAACTTCCTTATACTTTTCATTGCCACAGTCTTCACAGTCACCTCTTCAGGGGGAGAAAGGGAGTAGTGAGGAAGAGATGCCTGTTGCTATTGTTCCATTTATTGTTGGAACAATGGAAGAAAGGGACACAATAATTAAGGAAAATAAGGAAGGAGGTGAAGTATTAAGAGAGAGTGAGGTAGTGAATCAGGAAGAAGCATTAAGTGATAATAATGAGGAAAGGAGGAATGAGCCAAGAGAAAGTGAGGTAGGAAATAGAGAGGAAGAAGGAGTTCAGACAGGAGTTCAGACTGAAGAGAGAGGCAAAGAGTTGTTGACATACTCTAGAAAGAATGAGAGAAGGAGGTTTAGGGCAGAAGATTTAGAAGTTGTTCATTTTCCTTCACTTCAGCCAATCTCTTTTAGTGATGATGAACCAAGTATTCCTTCCTCACTTGTTCCTGATTCTAATAATGATTTAAGCATTCCTATTGCACTTCGAAAAGGTATTAGGACACGTTCTAAACATCCTTACCCTCTTTCTGATTTTGTATCTTACTCTCGGTTATCTCCATCGTAAAAGCCTTTGTTTCTAGTCTTTCTTCTGTTTCTGTTCCTAATTGTGTCCAGGAGGCATTATCAGATTCCAAATGGAAGTCTGGCATGGTTGAAAAGGTGAAAGCTCTCTCCAAAAACGGTACTTGGGAATTAGTGGATTACCTCGTAGGAAGAAGACAGTAGGTAAATGGGTGTTCACAGTTAAGTACAAAGCTGATGGAACAATTGAGAGGGTATAAAGCCCGACTAGTAGCTAAGGGATTTACTCAGATGTACGGAGTAGATTATCAGGAGACATTTGCGCCTGTGGCCAAGATGAACTCAGTCAGAGTATTGTTGTCTCTAGCTACAAACTTAGACTCGCCCTTGCACCAGTTTAATGTTAAAAATGCCTTCTTGCATGGTGACTTGGAGGAAGAAGTTTACATGGACATTGCTCAAGGATTTGAGGATCCCAAAGCAAGAGGAAAGGTCTGTCGCCTACGAAAGACATTGTATGGGCTCAAACAATCGCCTAGAGCCTGGTTTGATTGTTTTTCACAGGCCATGTTGAGATATGGATTCAAACAAAGCCAAGGTGATCACACCCTCTTTACTAAACATTCCCCTAGTGGGAAGGTGACAACACTGATTATCTATGTTGATGATATTGTCCTCACTGGGGACGATCTAGAAGAAATGGGAAAATTGAAGACCTATTTGGCAAAAGAGTTTGAGATTAAAGATTTGGGAAGCTTGAAATATTTCTTGGGAATTGAAGTGGCAAGATCCAAATATGGGATCTTTATATCCCAGAGACAGTATGTTTTAGACTTATTGAGTGAAACAAGGATGCTTGGGAGTAGGACAGTTGACAGTCCAATGGATCCTAATCAGAAACTTAGTGATGATTTTAGTAGAGAGCCAGTTAAGAAGGGGAGATATCAGAGATTGGTGGGAAAGCTAATTTATCTTTCTCACACTAGACCTGATATTGCCTTTGTAGTGAGTGTTGGAAGTCAGTTTATGCACTCTCCGAGACAAACTCACCTTGATGCTGTCTTTCGAATTTTAAGGTATCTCAAGTCAGCACCAGGCAAAGGTCAATTCTTTGTTAAGCATGGCCACACTCAAGTTGAAGTCTATACTGATGCCGATTGGACAGGGTCAGTTACTGACAGGAGGTCAACAACCGGGTATTATTCCTTTGTGGGAGGAAACTTGGTAACTTGGCGAAGCAAGAAACAGTCTGTTGTGGATAGATCCAGTGCCGAGGCCGAATTCAGATCTATGGCTCAAGGGGTGTGTGAGCTGTTGTGGATTCAGATTATTCTATCAGATCTTGGCTTTAATCCTGAAGACTCTATGAAGCTATATTGTGATAGCAAGACAGCTATCAGTATTGCTCATAATTCTATTCAGCATAACAGGACTAAGCATGTGGAGATTGATCGTCATTTTATTAAGGAGAAACTTAGTAGTGGAAAGATTTGTACTCCATTTGTGAAGTCCGGGGATTAGTTAGCTGATATTCTCACTAAGGGTCTTGCTAGTAGGGTGTTTCACTTCATTCTTAGCAAGCTGGGCAAGAGAGATATCTTTGCACCAGCTTGAGGGGGAGTGTTGGATATTTAGTTTTTTCTTTCTTTCATTTATGTGGTTTTGTATGGGTTAGTGCATAATTAGAAGGGCTAAGTTGTAATTTAATCCTTTTCATCATTCTGTCTAATATAACAAAGAAAGGAACATTTGTTCTCTCTAAGCTTGGAAAAATATTGTTCAACATTATAGTCATCTCAAAACACCAATAACCAATGCAAATAGAAGAAATATCTAAACCAGACAAACACCACCCTATGTCTAGGGATTCACATATAAATTAAGCTAGGGGTGTTGTTTCCACTTAGATCTAATTTGGGTATTGATTTGTGACACCATGTGTCGTAGCAGCTGCTCTTTAGGAGTAGATTTGCCTTTAAACGTTATGTTGTTTCTTTCCTCCCATAATCCATAGACTGCCACCCTCTCTAACAGCTTAAGATTTTAGAGTAGATGGATGTTAACAAGAACATGTTGGTGTCTCTTTGAAAATGAAGTAAAGAGAAGAAAAAATGAAAAATAAAATCCAAATTTTTTTCCAAGTAAAATACGCGGATCTTACTGAATCTTTCTGCCACTGATTTCTTAAGGCTTTGTTTGGTTCATAGATTTAGTGAGGGGAAAGAAAAGGGAAGGGGGAAAAAAAAAACGAAGGTAAAAGGAGGTCACGAGAAGAAAAATGTGTAAAATAAAATCCGACAATTTTTTCAACTAAAACACGTGTGAATCTTACAGATGCTTTCTACCACTGATTTCTTAAGGATCTATCGGTTTTCATGGATTTAGTGAGGGGAAAGAAAAGGGAAGGGAAAACAAGAAGGAAAACTAGTTCCCTCGTGTTTTCCCTTGTGCTTCCTTCATGCTTAAATAACATTAAAAATTAGAAATTTGTAAAATAGTACTGTAATATAAAGGGAGGGGGGGGGGGGTGTTTTAGGAAGGGAAATGACTAGCAATTTTCCCTTATTAACCAAACAAAGGAATAGGTTTTCCTCTATGTTTTCTTTTCTTTTCCCTCACTAAATCCAAGAAGCAAACAAAAGCCAAAGTAGACAGGGGGAGCTAAAGCTGATAGGACATTTCTATTCCAATGGCCTTCAGACTAATGTAAAACTAATCCATGAATGTGTATAGAACTCTACGACTTTCTTCTGGTAGAAAACAGTATCAATTTCTCTCATTTAGGTATTAATCTCTAAATTTTTGACACAGAAAGGAAATTACTGAAGTCCCATCTTTGCACCTTAGTGTCAGCAAGAAGACAGCGTTAGCAAGGTTGCACCAAAACTACTCCGTGACAAGAGCAGGATTTCAATAACACTAAAGCAACTCAAAAGTTCCGTTCTCATCGATTGAAACTAAGTCTGGAGGCTTACATAGGGTTGTCCGCATTCCCCTATAATAAATGAGCTAATCTAAATATTGCGTGTGTTCATACACTAATTGTAACGACCCTGGTGTTGTGGGCGGGCTGCTGTAGGTGCCTTTGAGGCTGCAGTATGTGCTGGCAGGCTACACACTATGGGGAGTTCGTCCCACATCGCCTGGGTGTGGAAAAGTAATGTGCTATATATGTGTAGTTCTAAGTCTCCCTAGTAAGAGGCCTTTTGGGTAGTGACCCAAGAACAAATCCTTGCGGGCTTGGGCCCAAAGCGGACAATATCTTACTGAGCGAGACTTGGGTCGTGACAGAATGGTATCAGAGCTAGACCCAGCCGGAAGTGTGCCAACGTGGACGTTGGGCCCTAAGGGGGGTGGAATGTAACGAGCCTGGTGTTGTGGGTGGGCTGCTGTAGGTGCCTTTGAGGCTGCAGCATGTGCTGGCAGGCTACACACTATGGGGAGTTCGTCCCACATCGCCTGGGTGTGGAAAAGTAATGTGCTATATATGTGTAGTTCTAAGTCTCCCTAATAAGAGGCCTTTTGGGTAATGACCCAAGAACAAATCCGTGCGGGCTTGGGCCCAAAGCGGACAATATCTTACTGAGCGAGACTTGGGTCGTGACACTAATCAACATGTACATACGTTTTTGAGATACTTTTGAGCATACTCTCCATTCAAATTTCAATCAGACTAATACTCATCTTCATTCTTTCTTTTCTTTTCTTTTTTTATTGTAAGGAATGAATGCTCTGTTGTTCCTCCAGATCACTTCCAGCTCTTATTACCTTTTTCCCCTCTTAATGGCATTGCTATAACTTAATTATCATGAGCTAATTTTAGAATTACACATGGAATTAATACATCTATATGAAAAAGTATTTCACTGGGGACAGTACGGATGGAGGCTATTTATAAATTCATAAAGTTCTTATGAGACATTTCATCGAACATGTCATCCACAATCATTTATACCAACAAATACCCATTTGAATTTCTTAGATATTATCCCCAAATCATAGAGAACTAAAACACAAGTGAAATCACTTCAAGAAATCATCTACAAGGCTACAACAATCTATATATAGGCAGTAGCAAGTAACAATTCCAAAAAAAACAATGAATGGGTTTGAAATATGAACTAGACTCACCCCTTTCAGTTGATCGAACATACTCAAACACTAAGTCTTTATCAGACTGTGCCAAAGAGTATAACCAAGAGTACAACTTCTCTTCTTCCTCTGTTCGTGACCCACCATCAATTTTATCTACAAATATCAATATACAATACAAACCCAAATAAAAGAATTTTAATCAAACTACTACTACGAACTAAATAAAACCAAAAACAACGAAGTTGAATCATACTTCCAGACATGAGGCGCCGCAAAAGACCAAACGCGTAGCTTTTGAATCCATTTTGTTGCTGGGTTTTGGGATTATTGATGAGAGTTTGGCGAACTGGGTTGGAAGATGCAGATTTGTAATGGTGATTTGTGGTGAGAGTTTCGAAAAGTTTTGAAGTCCCCATAAGTGAAGTGGGTTTGGTGAAAAATACTTGAATAGAGTACACATAAATACTTACATAGGACAGCCACAGAGTGAGCATTGTATAGATGGTTGAGGAGTTGAATAGAAGGTAGAGAGAGAGAGAGAGAGAGAGAGAGAGAGAGAGAGAGGGAGGACAGTTCAAATCTGTGAAGGGCACTCACTCAGTGTGAGTTCCCAGTCCGTTTCTCTCTCTAAGTCCTAACTACCAATTTTACCGTCTGACGGTTAGGTAGTGTTGCTATTGTATATTTGTATTGCTGGTTTAGGCATGCCGAATCCAAAATCTTTCTCTCTCTCTCTCTATCTATTCATATTTCATGCATATATTATACATTTGGGTAAATTACCATTTTCACCCTTCAACTTTCGGACTGATTTTAATTTAGCACCTGAAGTTTTTTTTTTTTTTTTTATTAAGTCCAAATTTGATAAATGTTTAAAGTTTGGTCCCACAGTGAACATTTCATCACGAAAGGTGGTCTTTAGCAACGAAATATTGGTTATGATAGGATGAAATATTTGCTATTGAATCAAATAAAACATTTAACAAAGTTGGGGAACAAAATTGAGAAGGTTAAAAATACAATGACTAAATTGAAATCGTCCCACAATTGGAGGGTTAAAAGTGCAATTTATCCTTCATATATACATATTGCATAATATAGAAGGACTGATTTTGCAGACTAAGACACGTTTGAAACTATTATTATTTTTATCATTATTATTTTGATACTTACTTGGATCCGGACAGGATACACACACCTTATATATACATGCACACCTCAGCCTCAATTCAACCCCACACCAATGTCCAACAAGTGCTACTCATTTTGACTGAATAATAATTAGAGGGCAAGCAACTAGAATCCCCTATGAGGATTCGAACCCTCTCCCTCTCCCTCTCTGGTGAAAAGAGAAAGGCTATGCAAATTAGGCTACAACCCTCTGAGTGTGTCATTATTTAAAGTTCTATAATGTTCTCACTCATCCACTTCTTAAATTAAAAGTTTGAAAACTTTGAAACTCACACCAACTTTTGCACCTTTCGCATATCCCTCCCCTCCAATTAAATTAAAAAGTAATATTATTTTCCAAAATTTAAATTCCACTAGCATAGGACCCGTGCATATGAAGCACTACCTAATTTAGGATTGACAATTACACTTGAGTAAATACTAAAAATAGGTGGAAAATTAAAAGAAGAGAAAAACAAATGCTTCAACAAACATGAATTCACTAATGAATGTTGACTCTTTTCCTTCTAAATTTGACCACCCCTACAATGTGGGCATGTCTCTCTAAAGCTATTGAGTCATTTTTACTCAAGTGTGAGTGGTAGGGAAGTGATCTGTTTGATTTGATTGGTTTTAAACAGTAATTTTTGAAACATAAATTGATTTTGTTAGGCTCAGCTTAGTTTAAGAAACAAACCTTAAATTTAGAACTTATGCTTATTCGTTTCGTTTGGACATTTTCTTGATGTCCTATATATAGCAGACATAAACATCAAACAGGTTAGCATTGGAGCAATAAAACAAACAAAAAGAAATGAAATTTTTTTGCTGCAGCCTATACAATCCAAATTAATTTTGGCCCCAACATGTTGTGATTTGATCCCAAAATAATGTGTCTTTGAAAAACTACTTTGATTTTAAAATCAAAGTAATTTCCAAACTCACAGCATGCATGTTTTGACCAAAATCACGAGATAAAAACTTTGGACTATCATAGAGGACCCCAAGAGAAATACTTTATTTGCACAGACACAATCGAAAAATTCGTATATGATAACCTCGATGCCCATGACAACATATACAGCTTGCCTTTCCCTAACAAAATTCAGATGAATATGTGCATGTTTTGGGAGTAATTGGGATTTGTAAAATAGTCTTTCAAACAGAGATGATTACTCATATTTTATAGAGATGTCTCTAAACCATAGAGCCTATAGAGGTAAGAAGAAGTGTCAAAAGGCAAAGCATGAGTTTGTACGGCTCACGAATATATTTGGTTAGCAGTCGAATTTAAATGACATTATTAGGATATTAGTAGGGTAGATTAGGAGATCATAGGGGAAAAAATTGAGGGGTAGTGTTTGTATTTATTATGAAGAAAACTCAATATCGATAAGTTTTTATATGAATAATTATATTTTAGTCTATTTTATGTATAGAAATTAAATTCAATCTATTGCTTTTTAGAAATTTAAAAAAATTTCTACTTTTTTGGGAAAAAAAAAAGTCGTTGATTTTTCATGACGTTTTAGAGCAACTCATTATAAGGTCAAGGAGAAACTCTCTAAAACATTGGGATCAACTCTTCAGAATACGAGGAGCAACTCATGTCAAAGTCTGATGCAACTCTTCACAAAATTGGGAGCAAGTCTTCACAACGTTAGGAGGAACCATCACAATGTTTGGTGCAAGTTTACAACGTGATAAGTATAAAATAGGCTAAAAGTCAAAATGATTATTCAAAAGTTAATTTTTCTTTTTTCTTTTTTCTTTTTTTTTTAAATTTTGTTGATGACTCTTAAATTTTTTTAATTATTATTGATATTTTTTCAAATTTTAAAAAATAATAAAATGACTTTTAAATTTTATACAAAAAAATTGACTGAAATGTAATTTTTCCTATAAATGACACATGTCAGCACCATATTTCACCCAGCCTAAAGAATAATAATAATAACTAGGCATAACACGTGCACGCACGTGGGATGATTTTTTGAGAAAATGTGAGAATTACCACTCACACAGCAAACATATAAAGAATATTTACATCCAACATACAACTTCCAGGCAAACCTATAGAGACTGTACACCTACACAAACTTGTTTGTGTTCAAATTCCTAAGAGAGAATATTAATTACAAAACCAAACTAAAATTCATAATCTCACTGTTCCAAAAGAGTGTTCAATGGGAGCCTCGTAAAATCTAAATGTTGTTCTAGCCTATACATCAAAAGCTCTTGACCTGCAACACAGAAGAGAAACCAAAATTATTGAACAAAAATGGTGATATTCTTCCTCCATTGATCAAGAATTTCTATTTGGGAAGTATCGTGATCATCCAATAAGAAAGGTTTCAAAATTTTTAAATGAATGATTTAACGCTAAAATGCAAGCCATTTAAACTCTCCATCTATGCACCATCAATCCGGAATCAAACAAGTTCCCAAATCAACACTACTAATTTATTAGTTAAACCAACTTGCCCAAATTGAATAAATCAAAACTCCAACCAGTTAATAGGAACATGTTACGATACCAAGAAATTAACAAAATATATATGCATGAATATGCATATCAGAGAACACAAATTACCTATGAATTCTAACTCAAAATACGTCATAATGTGTTGGTTTCTATGCGTTATTAACTCTTGCGTTCGAACGGTTAAGAGTACAGTTTCCCACAAGAAAAGGAAATTGAAAGAGGTGGTAGGAGTAATGAAATAAAAATGTATGCGTAGGAAAGAAAACATGTACCAAACTGCTGGAATGCTGGAATTGAGCAATGAGAGGCTTAAAATTTTATCAAATAGAATAATCTTCCTTAAAGCAATATCGTTTGAACCAAACAACTATCACGGGTTTTAAAGAGAACTTATTCTCTCACATGCTTAAACCTTTTTTTTTAAAAAAAATAAATTAAAGCTAGTGTGCTTTGTGGCCTTTATACCTGTTATTTGGAGTATGTCTTAATTACAGAACAACATCAACGCAATTTAGACGTACAACACTTTATAAACTACAAAATACTTCGCACATGCTGATGAAAAAAATAATAGGTTTAAAATTATTTTAAACGCACAGCGGAAAAGATTCAGTTATAATAACTGATTGGTAGCCCAGGATCTACTACTCGTTAATTCCATAGATGCGCACAAGAGGGGACAAGAGTTATACCTTAGTATCTTGAACCCAATTCTGATTTTCTTGAACTTCCAGCAGCTTCCACTAGATGGCCTTCACTCGTATGACTCCTATGGATGCTCGCAGGAAGGACTAGGGTTGGTGGGAACCCTAATGGAGAGGAAGGAGAAGGTTTGGTGCTTTAAAACAGTTTCTGCAGTTTCTGACGTTCAAAACGACGAACTTCTTTTCCAGAACGCAGCTGCCCTATTTATAGATTCCCAGAACCGGCCTAGACTTCGAGCGATCGAAGACCTTCGATCGATCGAACCATTCTCGATCGATCAAGACTTCCAAGACTTCAATCGATCGAACATCCTTCGATCGATCGAACTTGTCTTGACAACTTCCTCATGTGTCTTTCCAAGTATCCTGGCGGAGCTAAGAGTGGGACCTCCTAGGCTCTTAATTGTTGGCTCAGACCAGTTTGTTAATTACCGTGACCAAACTCTTTGATCAGCAAACTAACTAACTGGTCAGTTAACGTTTACTCCACTATAAAACAATAACTGAACTCCAACGCAAAAGAACAAATCCGAAGCGATAACTAGACTTGTATGTTGTACTAATGTCCCTCTACCTTCAGCATTCGTAATCATATTCAGGTAGTCGGATAACTGTTACTGTCAACTTGAATCATGATTACTTCTTGTATTCCTTGAGTCCCATTCACCTCTCATGATTACCAAACATGTTGATAACTCTTATCAACAAGACTGCAGTACTCAGTAATCGACTTGGTGACATTCTCAAGGGAATGCTTACTCTGAAACAGAGGGTAGATTCTGTCTTGACAATATATGTTCACAACCCTATGAATATGACATACCCAAGATACCCAGGTGTTGATCTTCTATAGACCTCACTGATTGGTAAGTCAAAGCAGTCATATCCACAGTCTGTGTTCATAATCGTCTCAAGATTGAGAACACGTACCTTACACAAGTTATGAGTTCCTATCGACTGATTGACAGCCTTGAGTGTCAATAGGAAAGCTCAGGTCCGTCAATGCACTATAAGCACTAGCATATTAACTAAGAGTTACACTCTAGTGATTGAGATTGATCACTCCATCCAATGGTAGTTAATCATGCTACAGTGTAAACCTGATGAGATATCCTAGTCTCATCATCCACTGTGACATGTTCTAAGTAACAAAGAATAGCAATTCGTATCTCACTTGTATGTATCTCATACATACGCGCATTACTTACTATGATACTTAAGGATAACAATCATCTCATGAAAGAAACATACATAACAAAATGTAAAGCTGATATCCATATATTAAAATGTCAATGTCTCCTATATAAAGTAATGGTTTGAGGGCACAAACCCAACAAACTCCCACTTGCACTCACAACCATACAGGATTACATCTGAGACCTAGACTATTTAGATGACGATCAAAGACCTTCTGTGGCAAAGCCTTTGTAAACGGATCAGCAAGATTGTCAACGGTGGCAATCTTGGTGACAGTCACATCTCCACGTTGAACAATATCTCGGATAATATGATATTTCCGCTCTACGTGCTTCCCTTTTCCGTGGTTCCTTGGCTCCTTGGACTGAGCCACTGCCCCACTATTATCACAATAAAGCGTAATAGGTGACAATGACGCTGGTACCACCTCGAGCTCCATAAGGAACTTCTTGAGCCAAACAGCTTCCTTTGCGGCTTCACAAGCAGCCACATACTCAGCTTCTGTAGTTGAGTCTGCAATGCATTTCTGCTTAATGCTCCTCCAACTAACAGCACCACCTCCCAAGGTAAAAAGATGTCCGGATGTTGACTTCCTCGAATCTTTATCTGACATAAAGTCCGAGTCAGTATATCCAACTGGAATTAACTCATTACCGCCGTACATAAGCATGTAATCTTTAGTCCTTCTCAAGTACTTAAGAATGTGCTTAACGGCTGTCCAGTGCTCTGGACCTGGATTCGATTGATATCTGCTAACCATGCCAACAGCAAAACAGATATCTGGTCTAGTGCATAACATCGCATACATGAGACTTCCAACTGCCGAAGCATATGGAATTCCTGCCATGCGATTCCTCTCCTCCTGTGTCTTGGGACACTGGTCCTTGGAGAATGCTAAACCATGCCTGAAAGGTAACAAACCTTTCTTTGAATTATCCATTGAAAACTTAGTTAGCACCTTATCGATATAACCAGCTTGAGACAATCCCATTATCTTTCGCTTGCGATCCCGAAAGATCTTTATCCCAAGAATATAGCTCGCCTCTCCTAGATCCTTCATATCGAAAGTACTAGCTAGCCAAACCTTGACCGTTGACAATGCCGCTACATCATTCCCAATGAGTAGAATATCGTCAACGTAAAGCACAAGAAAGGCCATCACTTTCCCTTCACACTTCTTGTATACACAAGGTTCATCCAGATTCTGTATGAAACCAAACGACTTGACCGCTTGGTCAAATCGGATGTTCCAACTCCTGGATGCCTGCTTAAGCCCATAAATGGACTTTTGCAGCTTGCATACCAAGTTACCTTTCCGACCAGCTATGAACCCTTCTGGTTGTTGCATATAGATGTCCTCCTCAAGATTGCCATTTAAGAATGCAGTCTTGACGTCCATCTGCCAGATCTCATAATCTAGGCATGCAGCAATGGATAAGAGTATTCTGATGGACTTGAGCATGGCTACCGGCGAGAAGGTTTCCTCATAGTCAATGCCCTCCCTTTGAGTATAACCTTTCGCTACAAGCCTAGCCTTAAAGGTCTCAACCTTTCCATTAGATGCTTTTTTCCTCTTGTAGACCCACTTACAACCAATGGGTTTAATATTGGCTGGAAGTTCTACAAGATCCCAGACCTGATTAGAATCCATAGATTCTAATTCAGCCTTCATAGCTTTAACCCAATGTTCTGAATCAACATCAGTCATTGCCTCTTCGTACGTGGCAGGATCAGATTCAGATTCTATGGAGACAGCTTCAAAAACTTCTCCTAAGAACATGTATCTATCGGGCTGGCTGATAATCCTCCCACTACGACGAGGTACCAGTGCAGAAATGGGTGAAGAAGTGGTATTTTCTTGATTTACATCGTTATCAACTGCGGGTTGGACTGAGGGCTCTCCTTCTATTTCTCTCAGATCTATCCTTCCCTTAGGTTTATGATTTATGATATAATCATCCTCTAAGAAAACAACATTTGTACTAACAAACACTTTCTGTTCTCTTGGATCATAAAAATACCATCCATAAGTACCATTTGGATACCCTACAAAATAACATACTTCTAATCTAGAATCCAACTTGCTCATCTTTCCTTTCAGCACATGTGCCGGACACCCCCATATCCGGAGATGTTGCAAAGAAGGCTTGCGCCCAATCCACATCTCCCGTGGTGTCCTGGGAACAGATTTGCTTGGCACTAGATTTATTATGTATGCAGCGGTTTCCAAAGCATAACCCCAAAGGAATAATGGCAACTCTGAATAACTCATCATTGACCTCATCATGTCTAAAAGAGTCCGGTTCCTTCTCTCAGCTACACCATTCTGCTGAGGCGTGCCAGGTGCAGTCAACTGTGACAGAATCTCATTCTGTACGAGGTGATCAATAAACTCATTAGAGAGGTACTCGCCACCTCGATCAGATCGAATGGCTTTGATATGTGAGCCCAATTGCTTCTCCACTTCAGCCCTAAACTCTTTGAACTTTTCAAAGGCTTCAGACTTGTGCTGCATTAGGTACACATATCCATACCTAGAGTGGTCATCGGTAAATGTTATGAAATACTCATAACCACCCCTTGCTCTAATATTTATTGGTCCACACACATCAGTATGAACTAATTCCAACAATGCATTGGTCTTATTGCCCTTTGCGGGAAAGGGCTTTTTGGTCATCTTACCCTCTAAACAAGACTCACAGACTTCCATTGGTTCGAGAACCAAATCACCTAAGATCCCTTCTTTGACTAGTCTGCCAATCCTATTTAGATTGATATGGCCAAGCCTCATGTGCCAAAGCCTTGTTGGATTAGTGGAAGGTTCTTTTCTTTTAGATGGTATAGTTACCATTGAGTTGTTAAGTTCCAAGCAAGAATCTTTAGAAATATTGGGAGTAATCACATACAAACCATTTGATTTAACACCAGAACATATAAAAGAACTATTTCTTTTAATCACAACTTCAGTTCCAAAATGAAAAGAATAACCATTATTCGATAAATTAGAAACTGAAATTAAATTACGTCTCATTGAAGGGACGTAAAGTACATCTGATAAAATCAAAACTTTATTGTCTAGAAATTCTAAAACTACGACTCCTATAGCAACCGCAGAAACGGTTGCGCTAGAACCTAGAGTAAGTACGATTTCCCCATCACTGCACCTCCTGGTTGATCTGAACCCCTACAATGAATTACAGATATGGTTAGTCGCACCAGAATCAATGCACCAAGTGTTTGAAGTATCCGTAATAAAACTTACTTCAATCACATGTGATTCAATCATACCTTGAACTCTTGTAGCTAAGAATTCTGGACAGTTCCTCTTCCAGTGGCCCTTCTCTCCGCATTGGAAACACTTTCCTTTGCCTTGGCCACCCACCTTCCCTTTGCCCTTACCTTTTCCCTTAGATTTTACAATCTTAGGGACCGGTCCAACACTTGGACCACCAGTACCAGCCTTCTTCTTCCCTTTCTTTCCTTTCGATGTAGATCGGGAAGAGGAAGCGCTTTTCTCAACGTTCAAAACGTTGACCCCAGGTTTGATCACCCCTTCCGCTGCCAAAAGAGAACTCATCAATTCGCTCATTGAAAAATTCATTTGATTCATATTATAGTTAAGTTTAAATTGAGCGAATGAAGGCGATAGCGAATTGAGGATCATATCAACTTGGGTCTGTGCATCGGTGTTGGCACCTAGGGTCTTCAGCTCGTTTAAATAACCAATCATTTTTAAAACATGTTCCTTGACTGGAGTCCCTTCCGACATCTTTGCACTCATTATCTTTTGTATGGCTACCTGTCTGGCAGGCCTGCTATGCTCCCCAAACATCTTTTTCAGGGATGTGATAATGTCACTGGCAGAATCATTCGATTGGAATTGGTGTTGCAACACACCAGCAATTGAGGCCAGAATATAGCAACGAGCTATTCCATTCGACTTCTTCCATTTGTCGAACTCGCGTCTGGCAGCTGCCGAAGCATTTGCCGCAGGTTTTTCGGGGCATGGGGTGGTGAGGACATATATGTGATCCTCCGCAGTTAACACGGTGTCAAGGTTACGTTTCCATTCAGTGTAGTTGTTTCCAGTTAACTTATTTTGAGTGAGTATGGTGGCAAGTGGACTAAATGCAGATCCAGACATTATGATTACTGAAAATCAAACAAACAAAATAAATATGGATATCATGATTTGACAGTTTGAAATACAAGAATCCTTAAAACTCTTATTTTAAAACAAAGTCGCCGGAATATCGAAACAAAAGAATAAAGCCTCCGTGTGGAGGTCAATTTTCTATTTTTCGATTAATCAAGACTTGTCCGCTATGCAACTCTTGCAAAACAAGTTATGACTCCCGATCCCTTTTGATCTCTAAGTTTCTGAACAATGCCCCGTGTGGGATCCCTTATCCATAGCTTAGCTAGTGTGTACCATTAACTAAGATCCAATCACAACCGTCTCAAGTAGCGCCTCCGTGTGGTGGTCACCCTCTAACACGTCTGATTGATCCTATCAAAAGAAGTTCACATCTAGTAACCAATAAGTAATGCACCCTCCGTATGGAATGATCACCCCTGACGAGGTGACACAGAATGCACTACTCATCTTACAGTGAACCGTTAATGGAAGATCGTGGGTGTCAATAAATAAGACCCTCTCCCACTAGATTTGGTAAATTAAGGATTTTGCTTTTTAGAAAAATTTGTTTTTATACATTACCCATAAACATCCAATGTTTACTAATGCGTTAAAAAATAGTTTTTGAATCTTATTTTAGAAAACTTATTTTACGTGCATGCAAGTAGTAACAATATAATTAAATGCCAATCACAACCAAGCACATAAAACAAAAACTAAAATTGAAAATAAAGACATCCAAACGATGCCTCTATCTCCCATGGCTCTATCTCCATAGAACCTCCTTTTTGGTTTGATCGCCTCCAGCTCCATCTTCATGGACAATGGCTCCTTGCTCCGTCTTCATGGATTTTCTAATTCTATTACATTTGTCCTATGCTTCTTTCGAAGCTTACAATTTATCTAGAAATAGAAATAGCAACAACAAAATAAAAGGCTAGGGAAACCGGTGCGACTTTCCTTTTCGTAGGATTGAAGTCGCAGCGCCCTTTACATATGCCTTAAAACCAAACCAAACTTAAATTACAATATGCACCAATCTCAAACAGTTTAAATACAAAATTTAAAAGACTTGGTGCCATGGGAGATAGTGACTAAACTAGCTGCAAAAGGGTTAGTCGTACACACATACATAACAAATATATGTAATATTGGAACACTTAATTGATTCACACAGTATATAAACTCTTTACATACTGAATTAGAACTTAAAAACAGCATCTTACTTCTCTGTCACAGTTCGATCGATCGAAGGCCGTTCGATCGCTCGAAACTTCGATCGATTGAACACTGTTCAATCGCTTGAACATTCTATTTCACAGAATGATTTAAAAAATTACAGAATACTTTTAAAATTAAAGCTTTTCATTTCAAAACACTTTAAAACTGTGAAACAGAGAACCTGACAAAGAATCTGTCTCGATCGATCGAATGTCATTCGATCGATCGAACATATCAATGTTCGATCGCTCGAAACCTGTTCAATCGCTCGAGTACAGAGGATGTTCGATCGATCGAAACATGTTCGATCGAACGAACCGGCCTTGCATCCCATGCATTCACAGATTTGTACTCTGCTGCGATAACACTGCAGAAATAGATCTGTGACGATGTAGTTTCGAAACCAGTTCTAAAATCAAGATACAAATCAAAACTAGTGTTCCAAAACGCATCTATAGATCCAAACAAGCCTGGCTCTGATACCAATTGATGAAAAAAAAATAGGTTTAAAATTATTTTAAACGCGCAGCGGAAAAGATTCAGTTATAATAACTGATTGGTAGCCCAGGATCTACTACTCGTTAATTCCATAGATGCGCACAAGAGGGGACAAGAGTTATACCTTAGTGTCTTGAACCCAATTCTGATTTTCTTGAACTTCCAGCAGCTTCCACTAGATGGCCTTCACTCTTATGACTCCTATGGATGCTCGCAGGAAGGACTAGGGTTGGTGGGAACCCTAATGGAGAGGAAGGAGAAGGTTTGGTGCTCTAAAACAGTTTCTGCAGCTTCTGACGTTCAAAACGACGAACTTCTTTTCCAGAACGCAGCTGCCCTATTTATAGATTCCCAGAACCGACCTAGACTTCGAGCGATCGAAGACCTTCGATCGATCGAACCTTCGATCGATCGAACCATTCTCGATCGATCGAGACTTCCAAGACTTCAATCGATCGAACATCCTTCGATCGATCGAAATTGTCTTGACAACTTCCTCATGTGTCTTTCCAAGTATCCTGGCGGAGCTAAGAGTGGGACCTCCTAGGCTCTTAATTGTTGGCTCAGACCAGTTTGTTAATTACCGTGACCAAACTCTTTGATCAGCAAACTAACTAACTGGTCAGTTAACGTTTACTCCACTATAAAACGATAACTGAACTCCAACGCAAAAGAACAAATCCGAAGCGATAACTAGACTTGTATGTTGTACTAATGTTCCTCTACCTTCAGCATTCATAATAATATTCAGGTAGTTGGATAACTGTTACTGTCAACCTGAATCATGATTACCTCTTGAATTCCTTGAGTCCCATTCACCTCTCATGATTACCAAACATGTTGATAACTCTTATCAACAAGACTGCAGTACTCAGTAATCGACTTGGTGACATTCTCAAGGGAATGCTTACTCTGAAACAGAGGGTAGATTCTGTCTTGACAATATATGTTCACAACCCTATGAATATGACATACCCAAGATACCCAGGTGTTGATCTTCTATAGACCTCATTGATTGGTAAGTCAAAGCAGTCATATCCACAGTCTGTGTTCATAATCGTCTCAAGATTGAGAACACGTACCTTACACAAGTTATGAGTTCCTATCGACTGATTGACAGCCTTGAGTGTCAATAGGAAAGCTCAAGTCCGTCAATGCACTATAAGCACTAGCATATTAACTAAGAGTTACACTCTAGTGATTGAGATTGATCACTCCATCCAATGGTAGTTAATCATGCTACAGTGTAAACCTGATGAGATATCCTAGTCTCAACATCCACTGTGACATGTTCTAAGTAACAAAGAATAGCAATTCGTATCTCACTTGTATGTATCTCATACATACACGCATTACTTACTATGATACTTAAGGATAACAATCATCTCATGAAAGAAACATACATAACAAAATGTAAAGCTGATATCCATATATTAAAATGTCAATATCTCCTATATAAAGTAATGGTTTGAGGTCACAAACCCAACACATGCATCATAGATTTATGGGGTGAAACCTTCCAAAGGGCAGCCCAGTGCACGAGGCTCCCGCCATTGTAGGGTGAAACCTTCCAATTGGGGAAAATCTTTTTAAAAAAATTACTATACAATAGAACAGAAGGATGTTTCTTTATCTTTTATTTTTATTTCATGAAACCATACAACAAAAGGCCAAAAAAACAAAGCACTTTCCGAAATTTGAAAACACATGAATCATTAAATAAACCCGGATGACTAATCTCTACTTACCTCTTCTACAACAAAGAGGCAACAACAACAACTCTAGGAATCTCAATCATATATTGTAACGATCCTGGTGTTGTGGGCGGGCTGTTGTAGGTGCCTTTATAGCTGTAGTAAGTGCTGGCAGACTACACACTATGGAAAGTTTGTCCTACATCGCCTAGGTGTGGAAAAGTAATGTACTATATATGTGTGGTTCCAAGTCTCCCTAGTAAGAGCCCTTTTGGGTAGTGGCCCAAGAACAAATCCGTGGGGCTTTGGTCCCAAAGCGGACAATATCTTACTGAACGAGACTTGGGTCGTAACAGAATGGTATCAGAGCTAGACCCAACCGGAAGTGTGCCAACGTAGACGTTGAGCCCTAAGGGGGGTGGAATGTAACGACCCTGGTGTTGTGGGCGGGCTGCTGTAAGTGCCTTTGTAGCTGCAGTAAGTGCTGGCAGGCTACACACTATGGGAAGTTTGTCTCACATCGCCTGGGTGTGCAAAAGTAATGTACTATATATGTGTGGTTCCAAGTCTCCCTACTAAGAAGCCTTTTGGATAGTGGCCCAAGAACAAATCCATGCGGTTTGGGCCTAAAGCGGACAATATCTTATTGAGCGAGACTTGGATCGTGACATATATAGTCCCAACTTGATAGCTCGAACCCATCTTTGCGAATAACTTCCTCGCAATAGTTACAAATCAAATGGCCTAGTTCCTGCCATTCAAGAATATCCCAACTTTAGAAAGGTGGAATCCTCCTTTTATAAATAAACTAGTAATAATTCGTGCCCGTAGGCACGAAGCGAAAAAAAAAAAAAAAAGAAATTCAATATTTCAAATGATCAAATCTTTTGCAAAAAATTGTCCATGTCATTCAAACCCATGTGAAGACATTGATTTCGCGGGCACAATAATATATTTTCAATTCTTTGCTTTTGATTTTGAAATTAAACTGCAATATGGTTACACTGCAATATGGTTAGAATTTTTATAACAGATTCATAGATATCATCACAACAAAGACAAAAAATGTGGTAATCTTCATCAAACAACAAAAAAAAAATGATAGAAACTATAATGACCAAAAAAAAAAAAAATAACACTACCAAAATAGAAGTAGAAGCACTCTCTTGATCATATTCCAAACAAATTTATGTAACTAACAAAATTATAGTGGCTGTTAACTTCAAGCCATGTTTAAAAAGATCTAAAATTATATCAAAATGAGTACTGTAACATTTAATTACATCATTAGTTAAACTTTGCTGTGAGGTTTCTTCATCAATTTATAAAATGTGTAAGTGTCTATCTCGATATGCTTAGCCCAACCCAATGAATGCACAACAATCTGAAAAGTAAAAAAGAAGAATTATATAAGTTATATTGACATGGAAAACAGTACATCGTTGAAAACATAAGGTAGATACAAATGTTATAACGTTATACATTACGGGCTTTTATTAAATTCAATTTCCCATGCAACATCTCTAAACCATTTCTACAAAAATATAGTCTGGGTCAATAACAGTAGTAAGTGCAGATCAAATATCAAATTTAATAAAACACAAATAAAAAAAATACAAAACAAACATTACCTGTCAAAAGCACATTTCATTTCGTGCTTTTACCTGTCAAAAGCAAAAAAGTTAGCAATTACTTCAAAGGGGTTTGTTTCCTAGAGAATAAAAAAATTACCTTTGCAAGGAGGATGTATAAGAAAAAAAAAGGAAAAAAAAAAGGAAAAAATAAAAAAGAGAAGGTATTCAACTCACTATGCTTAATATTAATGATGGCTACAGAAAAGCCCAAAACTGAGATGTGAAAACCTGTAAGAAAACAATAGAGAGAGAGAGAACAAATTAGTCTATGACTAATATCTATGCAGAGTGTTAAAATATGAATATAACAATTAAAAAAAGAGGCAATGTGAACACTTACATGCGTGCGCACACACACATGAACGCACACACAGAAACACCCCCACACACAGCTAGACGCACACATGCATAGTTCCACGCACATAGTTGCACACACATAAACACACATACATGCACGCACACACAAAACACCCCACACACAGAGACGCACACATGCACAATTCAACTCACATAGTCGCACACACAGAAACACACACATGCACGCACACACAAAAACATCCCCACACACAGAGATGCCCAGTCATTGAAAAATGATTGAATTCTAAAAAAGTTATTCTTTGATTACAAATTAATAATAACTGCAAAATTACCACTCATGACACAAATGCAAAGAATTCTTAAGAATAAAAAAATAGTGCCAAGGACACTTGCCACTATAGGTGCCAAAAAGATGGTTTTTCATGGCTAAAATATTGTGAAATTTTTTTTTTTCATGATAGAATTTACCTAAATTTGGTACTTAGTATTATGGATCATTTTCTTTTTCTTATATAACCTACACATTTTTAAAATGGAGTGAAATTTTATTTATTTAATTTTTTTTTTTTGCGTATTATAATATTCAAGTGCTAACATTTTAGGAACTATTAACTATATATGTGTATATGTGTTATGTGTGTGACATACAACAATAATGTATACTTTGCTATCTTACTTCTTCCAATCTCCTTAATAAAGTAACTACAAAGAATTTTAATTTTAGTCAATATTCACATATACCATATATATAGCTTGCGGTGATTCTCTCTGATATGGCAATTCAAAAAGAGATTGAGTTAGGTGAGAGGACTAATGTGAGGGTGAGATTTTTTGAGATTTGGTGGACCAACGATCCTAGGGTTGAAAATATTTAAACTTGCCTCAATGGCTAAGATTGTAAGTTGTTAAAATATGAGGGACCCACACCGCTCTAACTTATTATATAGATTTTTGCTGCATAGTATAAACTTTTAAACGTTTTAATATTTTAAACATTTAATTTTGAATATTAAATATATTATTAACTAATTTTAGTTAAATATTTTTAGTCCAATCTTTGAAGAATATTTTAAGTATGATTAATGTTTATTCGTAGAGACTTCCCCCCATGCCCGAGGACAAAAAGTGAAAAAAAAAAAAAAAAAAAAAAAAAAAACAAACAAACAAACAAAACAAAAAAACAAAATAAATAAAGGCTTTTTCTAAGCTTTTGGAAAGAAACAGAAAAGGAAAGCGAAACTTTTGTGATTATTTATAATTAGCCCATACTTGGGAAGCAGCATTACTCATTTCACTGATTGGCCATTTGGACCATATCAAACTGATAGAGCTAATCAAATGACCTATAAAAATGGTGGAACTAATCAAACTGTTAGCACAATTTACAACCATAGTGATGGAAAAACCCATTTTTTAGATAGGCAATGAAATATAACAAATACGCTTCCTAGATTTTAAAAAAGTGCAAGTGAGAATACATTTCTTGAGACTTGAATTATAAACTGTTGAAACCCACTTCCTAAACTTCAACTTTCTGTGATTTTTCACTCATATTATATCAGTTTGATTAGTTATATGAAAGTCATTTGATCAAAGTCACGGAAAGGAAAAAAGAAAATCCTATAAAAAAAAACTCTAAGAATATATGTATGATATGAGAAGTTTATATTCCAATATTTCTATTTTGAAATATCAGTCCAATGATTTAGTTTATCTCCCAAGATTTGTGTTTTGTATTAACTGAAGTTGACAATTTTGGATATAGACATGTATTTATTCAAATTAAAATTAATTTAGGGAATTCCTTTTTAATGGGGTTAACTATTTTTGGTGGACAATCAATTCAACGGTCTGAAATATCTAAACTTGTCTCAATGGTCAAGATTAAAAGTTGCTAACTTGAGAGGGACCCACACCGCTCTATCTTATTATATAGATATAAATAGAAGCAAGGATGATAAGTCATTTAAAGGTTTGGATAGATATCCCCATCCTATCATCATCTGAAGTGAGGTGGTGTTTTTTTTTGTGTGTAGAGTTTTTGAGTAAACCCGATTCTATAAACAATGAACAAAAAAGGTTGCAAAAGTAAAGATAGTAGATTACAGTGATTTGAGAGCAATTGAAATTGAAGAGAACTAACCATTCAAACTCACCAAGTGAACAAGTTTGCAAGACTCAACTGACAATTCCCAAGCCCTAATTCGAAGGGCAAAAAATTCCCAAAATAAGCTTAGAGAAAACATGCTATACGTGTCATGCATTTAATCAATTAACAAAACAAAGAATACACAAGAGCACCATCACATTTTAGAGCACCCCCTACCCTAAATTTCACAATAAACTGGTCTTAGCAATACCACCGACATATAAAATATAAGAATTGAACTATCAAGCTCATATATCTTGAAGGAAGGAAAACATGACAATGAAACTCTGATTTTCCATACCTTAAAGAAAAGGAGGATATCAAGATGAAGCAATAGAGATCACAACCTGCCAAAACAAACAAATACCCAGATGGATTTGATCATCACAATTAGCTTTAAGAACAGATAAAAGCTTAGGGTACGTTTGGCGATTTTCATCAAACAAAGATAACCCATAAAAGTCACATACCTACTTGTGCTGTATTTCCTTAAAATATGCAGATTCTGCATGATGTGTGATCTATCTAATATCATGTCACTCGTAAAGGGTATAAGAGTGAATTGCGACTCGAACCACTCACTCTAATGCACACGATTTTCTGAGATACATTGCAAAATTAAAGCTTACAGAGAGGAAATAGACACCAAAATCTTCTTGATTTATTGGAGCTCCTTTCATTTCCAGTAAGCCTAAAATCTTACAGTTTCATGTTGAAACTTTCAACCACCCATGTCGGCATACGGTGCCCTCCATCGCTCTGACTGCATCTTCCTCTTAATCGATGTTGAGAAATATCCCATAGAGCTTGATCTATGTGGTTTTGAACTTGACGTTACCAACGATACGTAGAAGAACAAAATCCCAAATGTCGATGCGTGCGAATGACAGAGTGATAGATAAAAAAAAAAAATCAAGGGTTTCATGTACAAAAATGAAAAGGGAAAAAATGGAATTCAACTGTAGATATCTACAGTAACTTCAACATCTTCTCTTCCACCACCACATAAATTGAAGAATTTGAAACAAATTCAATAAAAGTCGAAATACAGAGAGAGGGATAACGTTAATTACCTGACAGGAGAATTGTCATCTCACTCTCACCTAAGATGAGAAGTATGAAGTGGAAACTCGGGGTTAGATCGAATGCAACGTGGCTAGCATAAGCCCATCGTTAGAGAAAGAGATCTCGGTGGAAGCAGGAAGGAGTTCCCCGAGGATTTCTTAATAGTGATCACACTTACGTGGAAGGAGGAATGCTAAGGAAAGAAATGAGAGTTTAAGTACCCAAAAAAACCAACCAGAACTCTTCAAATACCATGTAGAATTGTTAGGCTAAAAAATAAACGAGGGGCAGAATAGTACAATCATTGATAAATGAATAGTGATCTACAATAACCCTAAGCTTTTCTTTTTATATATATACTAGTGAGGGTGCACGTGCAAGGCACGTGCCCGTCGGATAGTTGTATTCTTAGATATATTGTGTATTAATCTTGACATTAGAGGTCTTTGGAGAGGTATAATTACTCATTCCGTTCTAAAATAAGTGCCAACGTTTCATGTTTTTGGATATTTTTAAAATAAGTGTCATGTTTCCTTTTTTTTTTTTTTTTTTGATATTTCAAAATAAGGTCCCCTTGTAAAAATCAACATAAGATGTTAAAACAGTTAAATAGGAAATTGTAAATGTAACTATTTAATCTAAAACTCTTCTTACGGAAGAAGTTGATAATTCTGACTATCTTATAAATGAGTAGTAAAGGTACCTAATAAAGCGCCACTAAAAATATATGACACAAGTAGGGTATTTCCTCTTAAAAAGGGCATGAATGTGTTTGTAGGCCTTAATTGATATTCAAATACAATCTATAAATCCTGAATTTGAGGGAAGAAGTTGACCAAAATGTAAATATTAGTGACCAATTAATAATAGCTACTAAAATAGCCTCTTAAATTGACAATTTAAATATAACAGAGCTTAAATTTGAGAGAAGAAGTTGACCAAAATGTGAAATTAGTGACCAATTCCTAAATAGCCACTTTTTAAAACTTGTTTAAAGTGAATAATAAATATCCCAAAAGTTGCTGACCTAAATGCAATTACACATATTACAATATATGAATCCTAAATTTGAGAGAAGAAGTTGAGCAAATTGTAAATATTAGTGACCAATTCCTAAATAACCACTAAAATAGCCACTTTTTTTACTTTTTATGAAGTGAATAATAAATATTCCAAAAATTATTGTCCCAAATGTAATTAGACACAAATTGTTGATTGAAACCTCATTTGAGAGAAGAAGTTGACCAAATTGTAAATATTAGTGACCAATTCCTAAATAGCCACCAAAATAGCCACTTTTGTTGACTTTTTTTGAAGTCAATAATAAATATCCCAAAAATTGTTGATCCAAATGTAATTAGACACAAGATTGTTGATTAAAACCTCATTATTAAATTGAATAAAATTTCAAGAGCTGACTTGAATGTAATTATTTGTCCAAAATGACATATTTACCCTCAAACAAATCAAAATATCCTTACGATGTATAGATAGTTGTATGAGTAATTAGGGTGTAGTGAAGGACAAAAGAGGAAGTTCATATTTTTTGACGTGCTTGTTTCTTCGTTCTTATAGTATAGTAGATATATATATACTAGTTGGAGGGCAGCACGTTGCGCGAAAAATTTAATTGTGTTGTTTCGTGTGGTTAAGTGATTGTTAAAAGTTCATAAATAGCCACTATATTTGATATTTTTTGAAGTGAAATATAAATATCACAGAACTTAAATTTTAGAGAAGAAGTTGACAAAAATATGAATGTTAGTGACCAATTCCTAAATAGCCACTAAAATAGCCACTTTTTTTTTTGACTTTTTAAAAAATGAATAATAAATATCCCAAAACTTGCTGATCAAATGCAATTCCTAAATATTAGTTGACCAAATTAAATCCTAAATTTGAGAGAAGAAGTTGACCAAATTGTAAATATTATATGAATCCTAAATTTGAGAGAAGAAGTTGACCAAATTGTAAATATTATTGACCAATTCCTAAATAGCCACTAAAATAGCCACTTTTTTTTTAATTTTTTTAAGTGAATAATAAATATCCCAAAAATTGTTGACCCAAATGTAATTAGACACAAGATTATTGATTAAAACCTCATTTGAGAGAAGAAGTTGACCAACTTATAAATATTAGTGACCACTTCCCAAATAGCCACTAAAAAAGCTACTTTTTTTACTTTTATTTAAGTGAATAATAAATATCCCAAAAATTGTTGATCCAAATGTAATTAGACACAAGATTGTTAATTGAAAACTCATTATTATATTAAATAATATTTCAAAAGCTGACTTGAATGTACTTATTTGTCTAAAATGACAGATTTACCCTCACACAAATTAGACGTATAAATAGATGTATGAGTAATAATGGTGTAGTGAAGGGTAAAATAAGAAGTTCATAACCGACCAGTTCACCAAAACCGTGAGCAGTTTTTGGAGTTTTTGGTATTTCAGGGGTTTACATTTTCAACCAAGAGTATAATCGAGAAGTACAAAAATTGGGCATGGACAATTTGAGAAGTTCATAAAATTTGATATGCTTGCTTAAAGGGGGGCTGTCTTCTTATTATATAGTATTAGATATATGTATAATAAATTTATGGGCATATATTTATTTTGTGTTTTTTTTTTTTTTTTTCTTTTCAAGAAAGCACCAATGATTGCATTTACAAACATCTAAGTAATAATATTTTTATAAGTATATTTAAAGTTTCTTAATGGACAATAGTTTTGAAATTGTAAATGACACATACAATGGATCGGGTGAGTAATTATTTTTATGCTAAGTAATAATATTAGGCATGTGTGTGTAATAAAATTCAATTTTATAAGCATGTGTGTAAATTAAATTTATAAGCATGTACTAAAATACTAAGTAAAACCTTTATTTGGTATGGAGCTCTCCAAGTGTTGTACTGACATGTTTTTTTTGTTTGATATAAGATTATTATTTCTCTGCATTTGGGTATAAGCTTAATTTGAATATTGTTGTTTCAATTTGATATGAGATTTGAGTAAAAGTGAATTTGGTATGGATTTGGTTATAGGATTACAGAGCATTTTAGGGTGTTTTGAACAAAATTGAAGTTTTACGATTTTCATTTCATTTTTCATTATTGGTAGTATTTTTGGCATTTTTAAGTGGTAATCGATAATTTTGTGGATGTGAAGATCATTATTTCTCTGCTTGAGATTTGAGTAAAAGTGAATTTGGTATGGATTTGGTTCTAGGATTACAAAGCATTTTAGAGAGTTTTGAACCAAATTTAAGTTTTGACGGTTTTGATTGTGAAATTTCACTTAATATTCATCTATGCCAAGTCTACATATTTTGAGCGAAAAAGAACAAATTTTCATAATGCTTGTTCTTAGGGAGAGTTTTAACGAATTTTCACAAGAATTCCTGCATTTGTTTGGGATTAAGATTGACTTAGAATTTATCGTAACTTTGTCAAATTTGTGTGAGGGTAATTATGTCATTTTAGACGAATAATTATCTTCAGGTCATAGTCTAAAAATAAAAATTAATATAAAAATTAAAAGTTAATTAGTTATGCTAGCTAGAGTGGAAAACGGCAACCGCTTTGCCATTTCGCTGTATAGTAAGTAAGTTTAGCTAAATGATAGACTTAAGTTCACTACAATACAACTTCTTATGTTCCTATTTAACAAACACTGTTGTGTGACCCTATATAGAGCCTGTTTGTCTGTGCTTATGCTTATGCGATCTTGATCGTGGTTAGTAGAACTGCTTAAAAGTAGAATTGCTTATTATGGTTTGGATGTTTGGTTAATATGCCCTGAACTGATTAATATAGAGATAATCTTGAAAAGCACCTCCCCACCTGCTTATTGTCAAACTGCTTTTTTGACCAAATCTGCTTATTTTTTTTGCTGAAACAAACAGATTAATAAGCAGTTTGGGCCACCAGAACTACTTAAAATAGGCAAATAAGTAATGACAAACAGCCTCATACTAACTATCCTAAGTTGTTATACATATATAATACCAATGCATATGCTCTAATGCTATCGTTTTTAAATTCGGAATTATTTGCAGCCAACCTAAAGATGAGTAATGTTATAAGAGTGGTACTTATATAGATAGTTGATATAGATTTGGACCAATAAGGTTAAATTGTGTCATGGGCTTGAGGCCCAAAACAGGAATAATTTGCCCCTTTTTTGTTTTGTACGGCGGTGGAATGAACAATATTTGGATCAGGCCCTCTTTTATCTTGTACGGCATTATTTGGATGAGTAATTACATGACCAAAAAACCAACATGAAATTGATTAAATACGACTCAAACAGAGCCAAGACCACGTAAAACAGGGAGAAATTAGTAAAATCAAACTTGATAAACAGTAACATTCATATTCCCTTCTTATATAGTTAGATATATATATATATATCATAACCTTATAATATAAGAATGCAGCAGCTCAAAACTGACTTAGTCAAATACCATTTTGTCCTTCTCCAAAACTTATATACAACCTTATAATATAAGAATGCAGCAGCTCAAAACTGACTTAGTCAAATACCATTTTGCCCTTCTCCAAAGCTTATATACATACTCCTCATAAGAATATATTGATTTGTGTGAGGGCAATTTTGTCATTTCAGCCCACCAAGAATCTTTAGGAAAACTTGTAATTACAAGTGCACCCTTTTAGTATACATAATGACTCATACATCTCGATACTCATCATAATGATATATTGGTTTGTGCGAGGGTAATTATGTCATTTCAGATGAATTATTACATTCAGGTCAACTTTTAAAATTTTATTTAATATAATAATAAGGATTCAATCAATAATATTATGCCTAATTACATATGGCTCAGCAATTTTTGGAATATTTATTATTTACTTCAAAAAAAGTCAACAAATGCGGCTATTTTGGAGATTATTTACGAATTGGTCACTAATATTTACAATTTGGTCAACTTCTTCTCTCAAATTTAGTATTCATATATTGTAATATGTGTAATTGCATTTGGATGAGCAAGTTTTGGGATATTTATTATTCACTTCAAAAAAAGTCAACAAAAGTGGTTATTTTAATGGCTATTTACGAATCGGTCCCTAATATTTACTTTTTGGTCAACTTCTTCTCTAAAATTAATATATTTACGAATTGGTCATTAATATACCAAAATTCACTTATATTCAAATCTCATACCAAATTTATATCTTATACTCAAATGCATAAGAGGGGATTGGCACGTGCATCGCACGTGCCGGGAACCTAGTATAAACTCATCACAAATGATGTGGTTGTAGAGCCACTAGATTTTAATTGGAGACTATTGTGGGGTCACTTCAACATCCTCCAATTAAAATTTAGATGACTCACTACCATATCATTTGGAATAGACTTTTAAAATTTAGATTTGGGAAGTATAATATTACTTTAAATTAAATATGTATTTAAATAGTATATTATAAAAAAAAATTATAAAAATATGACTAATTTCAATTGAAACAAACTTTTTTTTTGTAGTGCCATGTACACGTGCAATAATGACTCCACCTCAAACTTACTTCAATATCAGTTAGCCGAAGTGTTTGACATAATATCATTAACTTCTGTTGTTTTGTGACGTACTTTTATTACATTTTTATATAACTAGACGAAAATTCTATTTTACCAAAGTATTTGCAATAGGTCCACTCCCAAAATGTTTTTATTAATAGATTCAAATTAATGCAAATTCACAGATATTCTTTTTTAATGACATTCCTAACCTTACCCGGATAATATATATGTATATATAGATATATGTATAGAGAGATAGAGAGTTTTATATCTAATCTCAATTTCTTGATTTTTGGTAACTGTTACTTTTAATATATCAAAATCAATTCAAATCCACAAACATTCTTTTTTTAATGACATTCTAGGATGGACTGATTCTTTTGTAATCCTTAAAGGAGGTCTATGTAATTAGACCTAAACTCAGGAGAGGTCAGTGTAATTAACCGGTGTAGAAAAGCACAGTGGGTTTCAGAAGAATAACGCTATGCTTTCCAAACTTAGTTCTCAAATGGCTTAATAAAATGTACCACATGTTGAGATAGTGATTATTTTCATGTATGTGATTACATATCTTTATTAGCCATCCATATTCGTTTATGGTGTAAAATTTAAACTCATTTGAAAAATTCACAATACACTGGCATTTACACTATTATAGTGTAAAATTTATCACTGCAAAAAACTCAAACACTTAATTTCTTATGCACCATATAGTGTATAAATTTTACAAACTCACTGAAACAGAACCAAAAACCCAATCTGGGTGTAAAATTTAGCACTCATGAGAACTTTTTTTTTTCACTAAAGTGATTTTTAATATGTTAGACATGCCAAATTGCAACAAAAAAAAATGTATAATGACTGGATTTTTCACCTTTTTTTTTGCGTGTTCGTTTTTTGTACGCTAGATTTTCTTCAATGACAAATCGAGTAATGGATTTTTGGTCCACATGGTTTTGTTATGAGTATGTGGGGTTTGATATGTTAGACATGCCAAAAATGCAAATAAATAAATAAAAAAATAATATGTATAAATTTTGCCACTGTGTAATTTTACACTGCATTAGTTCAAAAGAGTCAATAATTGCCATTATAATTTTAACATTGCATTATAAATGACTACAAGAGCAGAATTTTACAATGCATTATAAATGACTACAAGAGTAAAAGTTTTACACTGTAATATAATTTTGTAATGCATTGCATATCAAAAAAAGAAAACAGTGAACAATTTTATACTGAAATTCAACACAAGAGTCATTAAAAAAAAGATTAGATATTGGTTGGGGTGGGCGATAGAGATGTGGGATTTCAAAAACAGAAACAAAGGAAAAAGTAAAAGCGTTATCATGATCATGATCAGGGAATTTGGATCTCAAGTTGTTAATAATAAGTGGAATAGAGCGAGACTAGTACTAGACATGGACTGAACTAGGGAACCAGCATCACGGACGACAAAGCTAGGAGGTGGACTTCCTTTTGAAGACCCTCTGGGTGAGAAAAACTTATCTTTTTCCTCATCCTGAAAATTCTGATGCTGCCGAAAATTATTATTATGGCATTGGAGATCTACAGACTACTATGGTGGTGGTGGTTGGTGTAGAGAGAGAGTCTACAATGTAGAAAGGATAGATCAACTCAAAGCTTGATTCAATTAATATAGAAGCAATTCAATTGGTATTTGATTTTTGAAATTCCATTATTTTCGGCTTGATTGTGGGGATTTGTGAGGGTAATATTAATATATATATATATATATATATATAATTGAGGACAATTTGGTCAATCCGTTATTTGTGGGGACCTATTATTAAAAACTTTTTGGGCTTGGCCCTATTGAACATAAAAAACTAGTAACTAGGATTTAATAGTAGTTATCCCCATCTGTTGGCATAGCTCAAGTGGTAAAGAGCTTGATACTTATAAGTCCCCTCCAATACATAGGTTTGGTGTTCGAAGCTCATCCCCCTCCCCCATATCAAAAACAAAAATAAAAAAATAAAAACCCAATTAAATAGTGTACAAAACAATGTCTAGTAGAAGTAAAGCATTTCAAATAGGAGAATATTCGTCTTTTTGAAAATAAATTAAACATTGGAGAAACAATTACCTTCTGTCGGAAAAAATTGGTTCTCCTGCAAATAGTGTCAATTAGATTATGTTTGCATATCTAGTGTGGGCCTTCCTGGATACTATTATATATATATATATACAAAAATTCTCTAGAGAAAGCGCCATCTCTTTTAACCGTCGGATCGTGTTTAAAAACTGAATTGACGGCCAAAATAAAGGCTAGAGCTTTAATAAAAAGAGGGAGCCCTCTTTAGAGCTTGACTGTGTATATATATATATATTTTTTTTTTTTTTGATCGCAAAGCATGAAAATTTCATTTCACAAAAGGCAAGTTCACAACAAATTAACCACTTCCCTTGTGGCCGGATGGCAAGGCCTCTGGGTGTTATACCCAGAGGTCTCAAGTTCGAATCTCAAGGGAGTGGCCACAGGTGATTCACCCGGATGCCCTGGCCTTGTGGGATTAGTCGAGGTGCGCGCAAGCTGGCCCGGACACCCATGGTTACCAAAAAAAAAAAAATTTCACAAGAAACAAATATAAAACAGAAGAAGTAAAAAAATACTTGAGAAATCACAGCAATCTTCTGGTTTGTATTGCAATCTCCAAAACTATGATATCACGGACTGTGGCGTAGCTCAAGCACTGAGCCATCTGAAGAAGAAAGCTGCCAACAACCACAACAAAGATTTGAGCTTCAAAACCACCGTGACTGCGCAGATAGCCCGAACAAATAACAGATCTAACGCAGATCTGTGTGGAACATAGCCGGATCCAACCACGGAATACGAAGACAAAGAGATCTAGCTGCAATAATCAACTAAACCAAGCACAAAAAAAACAAACCCTCAATAACAAAGAGGTACAGAACCCCTAACAAAAAGGGATAAATCCCCTCACAAGAGGGGACATATTATTGAAAGCAACAAAAAATAGCAAAGAAAATGATTGAGGGCTCTCCCATGGTGGATGGGAGAGCCCCTAAGGGGCAGCCACTATCAGAGCACAGAAGTTAGATAGAAGGGAGAGAAAACCTAGCTCAATACTACAATATTAAGCAGACTGTGAAGTAAAGTACTATTGAGTATAGGGATAATTATATTTCAGTTATTTTTATGTATCAAAATTAAAAGTTAATGATGTTGCCAAAATTTGGGTAAGAGTAAGAATAAATAGATGAGAGATTTGAGTATGGTTTGGCCCAGTTAATGAAGAGATCTATGTCTAAGTGTGTGTCAGAGCACTTGTACTATAAAATCACCGGGGGCCTTTGGTGAACCAACAATAGATGGAGCTATCAAAAACTGGCCAGGCAGTATGCATTTGCACAAGGATAAAGTTGCGATGCTTTTAAAGGGGGGCAAGTAGTCTCTTTAATAGATACAAGAGACCTACTCCTACAAGGTAAATAATGCTGATAAGGTAATACAATCAGATGGGGATTGATTAGCACGAATCATGAGAGTTTCCTAATCGAATCAGGAAATAATCTACTCCTTCCATTAGTCTTCTAGCTAAGATAGGAAACTGTCTTGGAAAGATCTGGGTTGCGTATGGAAGTCTGCTTATGCTGTCCCTCGAGGAGCTGGGCCCAGGAAATCTTCCTCGCCTATAGGACGAGTCTATCTTTCAGTAGGATACCCGATTGGGTCAACGTCGTATTGACTGGAACGGCTCAATTATGGCTGCCTTCAACCATGTTCATATGGTTGAATATTTTTGCATGTATCAGTTGCCCCCCATTTCCAAGGCTAAACAGATGCTGCATCGAATAAGGCTTGGAAATTAGTGTAGGTCGGGAGAATTGCACAGTGTAACTGCCCGGGATGGACCAAACGTCCTGACAATACGGGTAATGAACTTGGCCTGGTGACTTGCGTTCCTGTCCTAATAACTGAGAGGCTCTGGGTTCGGGATGCCACGTGTCATGCAGGAGTTGGCCTAGTCAGGATCCAACTAGGCTGATGTAGTGGGTAACCAGGTCGTTACGCCTGAACTGAGCTGTCACGTCACTCATTAAATGGGCACTTCTTTTGAGGTATCGATTCACGTGCCCGAGGTGAGAGTTATCGGGCGTTTAGGTGAGAAAGTGTTTGTCACACCCAACCTGCCTCGTGCGGATTAGGACACGTGTAACAATGCTACAAGCGCTCAAAATACACTAATACGCGAGAAACCATGTTAACTATTAAGGAAAGCATGATTTGAACCAACATAAAAGGGTTTGCTATGACAAAATAGCCCCCCAAGGGCAAAATGGTCATTACTAAAGGATAGCAAGTTTTATACCAAAAGATAGGTCTTTGAGTCCTAGATTCAATGCAAAAAAGCAGGGCACAAATTCGAATTTTCTAGAAAGAGTTATGTCTGTTTCCGTAAAAGCCATCTGGTTGGAAACAGACCTGCAGATCGATCATCACCAAAAACGGATCGATCCGGTTTTAGCAGAATAGAATTTCTGACTCCTCCAGGTGCTTCGGATTGATCCGCCCAAGGCCTAGATCGATCCGAATTCTACAGAACTCAATTTTAGCAGAATTCCCCTATGCTGCAAGTTTGAAACTTCACCAAAATCAAACCAAACCTCATGGAACTTTAAGAAACCATTCTAAAACCACTTACAAATACATTTAAACATTTCTAAACACAAATTCAAGCTCTTCCAAACATTTAAAAACATGAACATGACCTCAATTGAATCAAACAAGTTCCTTTTAAACCAAACTCTTTTACATAAACTTGTTAGGAATGGGCTCAAAGTCAAACCAACACCCCTCCAAACATTGCAAAACTTTGGAAAACACAACAATTATCTATACAAGTTCTCTCTCATTCAACTTCAAATGAGCCAAACATATAATCACTCCTAATTAACTTCAAGAACAACCATTCATATAACCTTTCCTGAAAATGATTACAAATCGTTTAAAATATTTGATTACAAAATAGATTTCAACCCCCCCCCCCCAAATGGTCCAAAATGCATATCCAAAATCACCAAGTTAGTTCGACTCAGTACACACGCACACTAACTGACCAATAACATAGAAATTATACCAAGTTCGCCAAATTTAACTACAATGCCACCTAGACATATATTACAATATAAGTTCCAGAAGTTCTATAAACACAACTTCCATGCCTAACTAGTATATAAACACAACTAGCAAGTCCCGAGCCTCACCCCGTGTCCCAAGCTCATATCACCTCCTTTCCACGTCATGTTTCGAACCTGCGGTGGTTGTTATTTACCATAATAGAAACAGAAAATGGTTTTCTTAAGCTTTATGCTTAGTGAGCAAGCTAAACATGATTGAATGTTTAACATGTACAATGCTACAAATAACCACATATCTCATATTTGTAATCGCCGAGTCACCGGTTCAATGATTCATTCAGACCCGAAGACCTCCCTTGGTCCCGTGGTCACTTCTATTCCTTGGACTTTCGTATTTATAGGATTCTTCCTGTTCACCACCCTTATTACTCCCAACAATGAATCATTTTTCCCGGTGCTCATTGATTACCATATAAGCATATAATCATGTAAGCACATAAGCATGCTACTTTTCACATAATTGACATGAAATTCATAATTTAACAATTTTATAGCTTCTAAGCATGATTTCAACAACCCAAAAAATGTAGAAACATTGAACACCTTAAACCACAATCACTTTTTTAGTTAGAAAACTCACCTTACTCAAATTACACCCAAATTAGGCTAGAAAATGCATAATTTCATCAAATCCTAGCCCAAAGTTCACTCCGAAGAAATTCCTACAAGAATTCAGCAATTGCGTGTCACCGACTAGCGTGAGCTACCAAAGTTACGACGATTAAAATGTAAATTAAAGGTATAGAAATGATCATCTCACCTCCACAAGCCCGAATACGGCTTCGGTTCACGAATTGGACGTCGGATGGTGACGGAACGACGAAAAAATGACGTCGGTGTCTCGTGTTCTCTCCTCTTTCTCTCTCCAAGATCTCTCTTTTGAGTTTAATTTCTGTAAATTGAGAGTCCCACTCCCTCTTGCCACATACACACACATGTAGTATGTGTTGAGGGATCAAAGCCTCAAATTTTCCCACTTTTCGCACCCTCAATTTTTCTTAAGTTCCTATTATGAAATCCCCCAAACATTCCATTAACTACCCAATTATCCAAATGAGTATTTGTCTAAGTTCCGCATGGTCCCAAACGTGGTCCCAAATATTTTGTGAGGTTGCTATCGCAACTACTAATTATGAATCTTTTTTAGTTATACCCTTATTTGGGTATCCAAACTAATACCAATTGCTAACACATATATTATTATCATATAATATGAAAGCATTTAAGCAAATATTCATTTAATCATATAAATGCATTTAATCATGTAAAATGCCAATATTATTATTCGAGCGCTTCACTGGTCCCCGCTCTAGTACGTGTCCCACCTCACTGGGGACTTCTTTTTTAACCGGTGTCCTTCTCTGAACACTTTTCCAGAGGCGAGTCCAAGCCTCCCCTTAATCCATTTCATACACTAATTATATGAATTAATGCATATTAACATGATAATTAACCCGTTCTCCGGGTACGGGTGTTACATTTCCCCCTCCCTAAAAGGAAGCTTGCTCCCCAAACTTATACCTCAGGAATCAAAGAGATGTGGGTACTTGGCTCGAATCTCATCCTCTCGTTCCCAAGTTGCTTCCTCGACTGAATGGCTACGCCATTGAACCATCACAAGAGGTATTACCTTGGTCCTCAATACTTGACCTTTCTGTCAAGGATTTGTATTGGGTGCTCCACATAAGTCATATCTTCTCGAATCTCCAACGGCTCTGGAATAATGACATGTTTTGAATCCGCTACATAAAGTCGAAGCATCGACACGTGGAACACGTTATGAACATTTGCCAACTCTTGTGGCAATATCAATCGATAAGCTAACAGTCCAACTCGATTCAAAAATTAAATACGGTCCAACATATCTTGGACTGAGCTTACCTCGTTTACCAAATCGTGCTATGCCTTTCAAAGGCGAGATTTTTAGAAACACAAACTCACCTACCTAGAATTCCAACGGTCTTCTACCCGTATTTGCATAACTTTTATAATGACTCTGAATCGTTTGCAGCCACTGTTTAACCAATCGAATCTGGTTAGTAGTAATTTACACTATCTGAGGTCCCAAAAGCTGTTTTTCACCAACATCTGTCCAACAAACCGGCGATCTACACTTTCTTCTGTACGATGCCTCATAAGGCGCCATTCCAATGCTGGTTTGGAAACTATTATTGTAGGCAAATTCAATCAACGGCAAATGTGTTTCCCAATCAGCTTTAAAATCTATAACACATACCCTTAACATATCTTCCAAAATCTGAATCACCCTTTCGGATTGACCATCAGTCTGGGGATGAAATGCAGTACTAAAATGTAAAGCTGTCCCCATAGCCCTCTGTGAACTCTCCCAAAATCTCGACACTCATTGAGTATCACGACCCGACACTATCAAAACTGGTGCTCCATGAAGCCGTATAATTTCTCTGATATAAATCTCTACAAGTTTGGATGGATCTTTGGTCTTGATAGGTAGGAAATGGGCTGACTTAGTTAACCGGCCTACAATAACCTAAATACTATCATTTAACTTTGTAGATCTTGGGAATCCCGATACAAAATCCATTGTAATATGTTCCCACTTCCACTCTGGTATCTTTAAAGGGTGTAGTTCTCCCCTAGGTCGCTGATGTTCCATTTTCACTTTTTGATAAGTCATACACTTAGTGACGAATTCTGCGACTTCCCATTTAAACCACTCCACCAATAAATCTCCTGTAGTTTCTATATATTTTGGTACTACCCGGGTGTACTGAAGACCTGGTATTGTGAGCTTTCTCCATAACTTTATTTCTCAGATTTCCAACTTTAGGTACACATAACCGGTTAATATATCTTAGTACACCATCTTGGAAACTAAACTCTGGTCTTCTACCCTTAGGTAATTCATCCACAATCTTCTTGAACTCTGGGTCTAGTAGTTGATTGATTTTATCAATAAGACTCAGTTGAGCCATAGTCGTAGCCATTGAACCAACTTCAATTTTAGGAATTACTTCAAGTCTCATGTGTTCAAATTCTTGTGTTAACTTCTCTTGCCCCATCAGAATATAAGCCAAACTCTCCGTCGACTTTCGACTCAAAGCATCGACGACTACTTTCGCTTTTCTTGGGTGATTGAATTTTCAAATCATAATCTTTCATAAGTTCCAACCACCTTCTTTGTCGCATATTAAGATCTCTTTGAGTGAATAGGTATTTTAGGCTCTTATGGTCGGTGAAGATCTGACATGTCTCTCCGTATAGGTAATGTCTTCAAATCTTCAAGGTAAAGATTACTGCCGCTAACTCCAAGTTATGTATTGGGTAATTCTTATAGTGTGGTCTCAGCTGTCTTGAAGCATAGGCTATTATCTTGTCACCTTGAGTTAACACACATCCCAGGCCTTGATGAGAAACATCACTATAAATTCTAAAATTTTCGGTAATTGTTGGAATTGTAAGTATCGGTGCCATTGTTAACTTCTCCTTTAATGCTAAGAAGCAATCTTCACACTCCTTATTCCATTCAAACAGTACAATTTTTCTCATCAACCTCGTCATTGGAGTCGCAATTCTAGAGAAATCTTTGACGAATCTTCTGTAGTATCTGGCTAATCCCAAGAAACATTGAATTTTAGACACGTTAGTTGGCCTTGACCAATTCATAACGGCCTCAATCTTTTGTGGGTCTACTGAGATACCCTCTTTAGAGATCACATGCCCTAAGAAAGTGACACTTGTAAGCCAAAATTCACTTTTCTTCAGCTTTCCAAACAACTATTTCTCTCAGAGTCATTGCAAAACTAATCTCAAATGTTGCTCATGCTCCTCTGGACTCTTAGAATAAATGAGAATGTCATCAATGAATACTATCATGAACTCGTCCAAGTATGATTTGAACACACAGTTCATCAAATCCATGAAGGCGGCAGGCGCATAGGTAACCCCAAACGGCATCCTAGAAATTTATAGTGTTCGTATCGAGTCCTAAAGGCCGTCTTCTCTACATCCTTTGCTTTAACTTTCAGTTGATGGTACCCAGATCTCAAATCTATCTTCGAAATTACTTGAGCACCTTGAAGTTAATCGAATGAGTCATCAATGCGTGACAACGAGTATTTGTTCTTGATGGTTACCTTGTTGATCTCCCGGTAGTCAATGCACATCCACATTGTACCGTCCTTCTTTTTCATAATAATACCAATGCACCCCACAGTGATACACTCGACCAAATAAAACCCGTGTCTAATAACTCTTGCAACTAAATCTTTAACTCTTTCAACTCAACCGGTGCCATTCGATACGGTGCTTGTGAAATTGGTTGAGTCCCCAGCATAACATCAATACCAAATTCAATTTCTCGATCAATCAACACACTAGGTAATTCCTCTAGAAACACATATGGGAATTCGCTAACTATCAGAATATTTTCAAGTTTAAGATCAACACCCCTAGTATCGAGAATACTACTTAGAAACCCACGACAACCCTTCTTCAACAATCTACAAGCCTCAATAGCTGACACTATATATGGCGGTGACACAACACCCTTGCCTTAAAAATAAAACATATCTTGATTCGAAATATAGAATACTACCCCTTTGTTGTTACAATCGACATTTGTATAATTAGCCGCTAACCAACCCATACCCAATATAACATCAAAGTGCTGAATGATTAACGGTACTAAATCAACTGTTAAACTTTTACCACCTATATTTATATCACATTTTCTAAACACCCCTGAGCTAATCATCAGAACCCCCAATGGTATTGCAATAGATAAATCATAATCCAGAAATTCTAATGGTTTCTCTAGATACTTAGCAAAGTTGTGTGATACAAATGAGTTTGTGGATCCCTATCTATAAGTACATTTTCTAGGTGTGAGCAAATGGGAACCATACCTGAAATCACAATGTTAGCTAAAATAGTCTCTCCCGGCCTGAGCTAATATGACCTCGCCTCCCGTTGCTCCCTCCTCAGAGGTTGAATAGTCCTTGGTGTAATGGCACTAGTCGCGTATGAACCCGAACCGGAAGCTCCCTGACGCTTTATTGGCCAATCCTTAGCTTGATGTCCCAATTCCTTACAAGTGACGTATCGACCCCTCATATCTACATTCTAATTTGGATAATTTCTGGCGATGTGTCCCGGTTGTCGATAAATGTTACACGTGATCGGATTTGGAAGTTGATTGTATCATCCCCAATGGAACTTCTGACAAGTCTGACACCTCAGCTTATTCCCACTAGAACCACTGCCACTACTGGCCGATGAACCTCTCAAACTTTGTCTCTTCGCATTGCCTTGGTCGCTGAATTGACTCGATCCCATTCTTTTACTTTGTTGGCTCGATGGTGGTGGCATGCTTGGTGTATACCCGAGATCTCTTTTAACGATAGAAGCAATATCCAGTGCCTTAGTGTATGTCTCTGGACAAAATATGGTCACTCGCCCTCGAAGGTCACCTCAAAGTCCTGCAACAAACTTCCTTGCCTTCACTTTCTTAGTCGTTATAATTTCCCCGGCAAACCTTTCCAAACTCGTAAATTGTGTCAAATACTCTTGGACTGTCTTCCCCCCCCCATAAATTCCTGAGCCTTTTGATCCCCAAATGATTCCAAAAAGTATTGTTCATTGAAGATTTCAAGGAATTGATCCCAAGTAATCGGTTAACTCGGACCCAGCTTAGTACACCACCAATATTGTGCTTCATCCTTTAGTGTATCAGTTATAAACAATACCTTTTGTTCCTCTGAACATGGTAGTACCCTAAAAATTTTCTCCATATCTGAAATCCAAAAGTTTGCCTTCATTGGATCAGCCTCCCCACCGAATATTGTCGACTTCTGTTTATGGAATTTCGAGATGGTAACAACTTCTTCCCTTGGATTTGGATTCGGTTATATCGATCTCTCCTCAACCACACGTGTTTCTACTACTCGTACCAACCCTTCAATTGCCCATTCAACACGTTCCATTCGACTTGGGTTCTCACCTCCAGACATTATGCTTGGCACCCACATTATATTACACACACATACATACGTTACTTTTAAGAAACACATGGCATGCTAATCAACATTTAAAGCATGCTAAGTAAATGTGCATGCATGATCATGTAGCTACGTATCATTATGTGCACACTATGCGTCGTATGTCTCTGATCCCTAAAGGCTCTAGCATATTGCTCTGATATGAAAAATTGTCACACCCCTTGCCTCATGCAGATTAGGACACGTGTAACAATGCTATAAGCACTCAAAATATACTAATAAGCAAGAAACCATGTTAACTATTAAGGAAAGCATGATTTGAACCAACATAAAAGTGTTTGTTGTGATAAAACAGCCCCCAAGGGCAAAATGGTCAGTAATAAAGTATAGCAACTTTTATACCAAAAGATACGTCTTTGAGTCTTAGATCCAATGCAAAAAAATAGCTCGCGAATTCAAATTTTCTAGAAAGAGTTATGTCCGTTTTTGTAAAAGTCGTCTGGCTGGAAACAGACCTGCAGATCGATCTGCCCCAAAATTGGATTGATCCGATTTAGCATAATGGAATTTCTAGTTCCTCCAGGTGCTCTGGATCGATCCGCCTAAGGCCCAGATCGATCTGGATTCAGCAAAACTCAATTTTAGTAGAATTCCCCTATGTTGCAAGTTTGAAACTTCACCAAAATCAAACCAAACCTCATGGAGCTTTAAGAAACCATTCCAAAACCACTTACAAATACATTTTAACATTTCTAAACACAAATTCAAGCTCTTCTAAACATTTAAAAACATGAACATGACCTCAATTGAATCATACAAGTTTCTTTTAAACCAAACTCTTTTACATGAACTTGCTAGGAATGGGCTCAAAGTCAAACCAACACTCCTCCAAACTTTGTAAAACTATGGGAACACAACAATTATCTATACAAGTTCTCTCCCTCATTCAAAACAAATGTATATAACTTCAAATGAGCCAAACATATTATCACTCCTAATTAACTTCAAGAACAACCATTCATATAACCTTTCCGAAAAATGATTACAAATCGTTTAAAACATTTGATTACAAAACGGATTCCCCCCCCCCCCCCCCAAAAAAAAAAAAAAAAAAAAAAAATTATGCAAAATACATATCTGAAATCACCGAGTTAGTTTGACTCAGTACACACGCACACTAACAGACCAATAACATAGAAATTATACCAAGTTTGCCAAATTTAACTACAATACCACCAACTACACATATATTACAATATAACTTCCAGAAGTTCTATAAACACAACTAGCAAGTACCAAGCCTCACCCCGTGTCCCAAGCTCATATCACCTCCTTTCCACGTCATGTTTCGAACCTGCAGTGGTTGTTATTTACCACAACAGAAACAGAAAATGGTTTTCTTGAGCTTTATGCTTAGTGAGCAATCTAAACATTATTGAATGTTTAACATGTGCAATGCTACAAATAAACATATATCTCATACTTGTAATCACTGAGTCACTGGTTCAATGATTCATTCAGACCCGAAGACCTCCCTTGGTCCCGTGGTCACTTCTATTCCTTGGACTTCTGTATTTATCAGATTCTTCCTCTTCACCATCCTTATTACTCCCAACAATGAATCATTTTTCCCAGTGCTCATTGATTACCACATAAGCATATAAACATGTAAGCACATAAGCATGGCTACTTTTCACATAATTGACATGAAATTCATAATTTAACAATTTTATAGCTTTTAAGCATGATTTCAATAACCCAAAATATATAGAAACATTGAACACCTTAAACCACAATCACGTTTTTAGTTAGAAAACTCACCTTACTCAAATTATATCCAAATTAAGCTACAAAATGCAGAATTTCATCAAATCCTAGCCCAAAGTTCACTCCGGAGAAATTCCTACAAGAATTTGACAATTGTGTATCACCAATTAGCGTGAGCTACCAAATTATGACAATTGAAATGTACATTAAAGGTATAGAAATGATCGTCTCACCTCCATGAGCCTGAATACAGCTTCAGTTCGCGAATTGGATGTTGGATGGCGACAGAACGACTGAAAAACGACGTCGACGTCTCATGTTCTGTTCTTTATCTCTCACCAAGCTCTCTCTTTTGAGTTTGATTTATGTAAATTGAGAGTCTCCCACTCCCTCTTTCCATACACACACACATGCAATATGTGTTGAGGTGTCAAAGCCTCAATTTTTCCCACTTTTCATTTGCACCCCCGATTTTTCTTAAGTTCCTATTATGAAATCCCCCAAACAGTCCATTAACTACCCAATTATCCAAATGAGTATTTGTCTAAGTTCCTCATGGTCCCAAACATGGTCCCAAATATTTTGTGAGGTTGCTATCGCACCTACTAATTATGAATCTTTTTCAGTTATACCCTTATTTGGGTATTCAAACTAATACCAATTGCTAACACATATATTATTATCATATAATATGAAAGCATTTAAACAAATATTCATTTAATCATATAAATGCATTTAATCATGTAAAATGCCAATATTATTATTCGAGCCCTTCACTGGTTCCCGCTCCAGTACCTGTCCCACCTCACTGGGGACTTTTTTTAACCAGTGTCTTTCCCTGAACACTTTTCCATAGGTGAGTCCAAGCCTCCCCTTAATCTATTTTATACACTAATTATATGAATTAATGCATGTTAACGTGATAATTAACCCGTTCTCCGGGTACAGTTACAGTTTCCTGGCCATCGCATATGATATTATCGGAGCTATCCATGTTTCCTATTTAAAGGACACTTCAAGCATTTTATTCCACCTGCTATCTACTGAAGGAATTTAGCGAGCAATTTTGAGAAAGAAAGCACCCGGTTAAGCTTCCCGAGCTCTTCCTCGTACTCTTCTTCCTGTAAGTCCTCGTTCCTCCAGTCTTATCATTCATTGTACTTCCCTTTCCTTTCTTCTTTTTATCTTTGTTCCCGAGCGAGGCTAGAGAGTAAAAATCCTTTAGAATTGGTAAGGGAGTGGGATTTCTTTTTCCTTAGGTTTTATTACTTTCTGAGGTCGGGTAGTTCTCTTTCTTTGATTGAACAGTCTAACTGGCCGGTGCCCACTAGGTGCATCCTGTCTAAGTGTTACCTGACAAGTAGGACCATATACGCCCTGCCCGATAGGCTCTTATCCCTCCCATGTTTATACATTAGACTTGGGGTTTTTGACCCGTACATAGGCTACCAACTACTTCCCAGACCTATAATAGGGACTTCAATAATTTGCTACTCAGACTTTAACTCATCTTCCCAGTTAGAGGATGAGCAGTCGTGGTCTGGGACCCCGAGAACTAGCTTGCACCCTCCCTCGCTAACTCTGTCTGACCACCATAGTGAGGGTAGGATTCCTGCCATGGAACTTGATGAGGGACCGAACCGGGTTTACATTGAGATTCTCGAGTTAGGCCTCAACCTCAGGTAGTTTAGAGGTCTTCTTCTCTTGCATGGGGACCCCCAGCAGTCTGTGTGCATCAGACATAGCTAGGATTGGGAAGAAATTTGCTTGCTTTGATGGCTTCTCCCTGGCTATGCCGGACAATGATGCATATATTTCTCGGTCAGGGTATACCACACTTTATGAGGATGCGCTCATTGTGGGTTTTCGTCTACCTCTCTATTCCCTCACATGTGACTTAATAATCTACCTAGGTATCGCTCTCGGGTAGCTTGCCCTGAATAGGTACAAATTTCTAATAGGGGTCATATACCTCTGGCCCCAAGTGTTTGGGTACAAGCTCACCCTCCATGAGTTTCTGTGGGTCTACCGGTCATCTCCGTTGTATAGGGAGGTTGGTTTCATTTCTTTGAGTGCCTAGCAAGGGAGGAAGATCTAGCAACAACAAGGGGTGGAAGAAAAAATTCTTTCGAGTATCCACTCTCGAGCTCAGTGCGGAGGCCCCGGGAATCCCCTTGAGGACCACTTGGGCGAGAAAGTTGAGAAGTAAGCTGTGTCTTGAGTTTTCTTTTGGATGTTGCTTCCTGCCATAATAATGAAGGCTGACTTCTTTTTATTTTGAAGTGGGATCTACCGACCTGCTAAACCTCTCGGAAGAGTGTCAGAACCGGATAAGGGAACTAGCTCAGGCTCCTATAAATATTGTTGACGTATTGTCTCGGACGAGAGTGCTTGTGATTACCTACTGACTGAAAAAAGTTCTTGTTGCGCCTACCTTCCCTCCTATCATCGCTGGTAAATTTTAGGTTCTACTAATTCCCTTTATGTCTAATTGCTGCTGTATATATTCTGGTCGACTTTTGATACCACCTTTCTATGGTTTCTCTCAGAGATGGCTCCTTAGGACATGGCCACACTGAAAGAGAAAGTAGCTGCCTTGGCTATACGGGCTGCTCAGAGGAAGAAGAGGCCAGCCGTCGAACCTATCGCCTGTCAGCAGCTCAAGCGGATAAGGTACGAAACTCCCCCAAAACTGGTTGGTACATCAACCCCTCGAGTTGAGGTCATTGTGACCACCGAGCAACCTTCAAACAACATCTTAATCAGGATGCTGATGGTAGAGGATGCGGATGATGTTCGGGTGTGAGTCTGCCCTGGGCTGCTTTCGAGCCAAGTGGAGAGGTGCTCAGAGTTGGGCCCTGAGGCCATGATCGGATGGCTCTATATCATCTCCCACATGGTAGGCAACTTATCTTGGACCCTATTTATTTATTCAATTATTGACTCACTTCTATTTTTGTTTACATACCAGTTGCTTGGCAGCCGGGACAGAGGCTTTCTTGCCCGGGATCGTAGAGAAGCTAGCCACTATTGACGCCTTCCTTTCAACTAAGGCGGCGAGGGAGGCTTCAGAATTTGCTCTGGCTGTGGAGAGAAAGAAGACAAAAGTGATGGCTTAGACTTGGGGGCAGCTCAGGAGGAGCTGGCTACCGAGCGGGAGGCCCAGAGGGCTACAAAAGCCTAAAAGAGGGCCTTGGCTGATGTCGTGATCGTCCGGGATGTGGAGGAGGAGTTTGAGGCCGGCTTCCTCCTGTATTATGCTGACTTGGTCCAGAGGGTTGTTTTGGACCACCCTGAGTGGGACCTCTTGGGTTACACTTGGGCTAAGTCTGATTATTGGAAGGAGGTGGTCCCTACTACCGAGGAGGGGCCCCTACTAATGCCACTGCGTCTGTTGGTAGAGAGTTCGGGGAGACTGTAGATGTTGTGATCATCGTAGATGACCAACAGTAGGAATTTTTTTGGGGAGGCTACTATAATTGCCCCCCAAGCAATGTATATATGATGAACTTAAATGAAAAAAGCCCTTTGAGGTCACCTTTTGTGTCAATTCTATCTATGTTTGTATCTTTATTGTCTACATCTGCTTGTGTACTGCTTGTTTATGTTTGTCGGTTCCAGTTCCCGGTCAGTTGTTTAATACAACTCTGTCTTAGGAAAAAGTTTAAAACTATACTAGTAGGAGACATGGTTTTTAGGGGATCTGTAAAACCTTAAAATTTTTTGAGCTATTACACTTAGGATTTTTCCAGGCTTGTATAACCCATTCGAGATAGTGTAGGATTTTTAAACCTATACTACCCGGTTGGTTGACTCTGGGCATTGTAGGTGCTTAGGAATGTTTAAGGGTTTACACTTGGTTAATTCCAAGCCCTGTTAGTGCCCGGTGTGGTTTCCTATTTAATTCATTATTCCCTCCTGCTCCCCAAGCTTTTGCTAAGGCAAGAATGTGTAGAGGTAATGACTGTAGGTAACCGACCCAGAACGTTGGTAGTTCCGGGGTCCTTTGACTCCTCTATTGTTGGCCACCTAGGGGTTTTCCCCATCATAGGTTATGGACCTAAGTAGAGAGGTTGCCTCGGGTGTATTCTCGATGTCTTTTATGTGCCTAAGATGGGAGCTCGAGGTCTTTTGTTATGCCTCGGGTGTGATCCCGAGGTCTTTTGAAATGCCTCGGGCGTGATCTCGAGGTCTTTTGTTTTAATGGAACATGAGTATGGAACATTGTTTGCAAGAGAAAATCTTTTTATTCAATATGAAAAACTGCTTAGAAAGAGCTACAACTTTTTGAAAGAAAACATAAGTCCCTGATCGATAATGATCCTTGCCTTACTGAAAGTACTTCCGTACATGCTCCACATTCCAAGGGTGTGATAGCTCTTGTCCTCCTAACATCTATAACCAGTATGTTCCCGTTCGGTTGATTCGGGTAACTTTATAGGGTCCTTCCCAATTTGGTCCCAGTTTTCTATGACTCGGGATTTTAGTCGACTGATTTACTGCTTTGAGGATAAGGTCTCTGATCGGGAAACTACGGTGTTTTACCTTACCATTGAAGTATCGTGAAACCCTCTACTTATATGCTGCCACCTTTATGTACACCTGATCCCTTTTTTCTTCTATCAGGCCGAGCTCTCCTCTGAGGGCTTCCTCATTACCTTGCTCGTTGTAGTTTGCCACTCGGTAGGTTGGTAGATCGATCTCTGTGGGGATTACTACCTCAAAGCCGTAGGTTAGCGAGAAAGGTGTCTTACCCATTGCCACTCGAGGAGTAGTCTGGTAGGCCCACAGAAGGTTCGATAGCTCTTCTGCCAAGAGGCCCTTGGCTTTCTCGAGCCTGGTCTTGATGCACTGTAGAATTGTTTGGTTTGTTACCTAGGTTGTCTGTTGCCTTGACGATGCTCGGGAGAAGAGTAGTGATTTAATATTCCATAGCCCGAGCAAAATTACCTTATTGGGGTGTCGAACTATCTTCCATTATCACTGACTAGTACTCGGGGCACGCTGAACCTACTGAGGATGTTCTTCTTGACAACACTCAATTTTTTTCTCGGTTATAGTTGCCAAGGGCTCGGCTTCTGCCCACTTGGTAAAGTAGTCTACCGCGATGACTAAAAACTTAACCTAGCATTTGGCCAGGGGAATGGACCAACGATGTCGGTGCCCCATTGCGCAAATGGCCAGGGACTGAGGATTGAAGTTGGATCTCTGCTGAGCAATTGATCATGTTTGCATACCTCTGGTACTTGTCACACTGGTTGATGTAATCCTGAGAGTCTCGAGCCATTATGGGCCAGTAGTATCCTAGTAATAGTGCTCTGCGGGATAATGCTCGACCTCCAATGTGGCTTCCACACACTCCTTTGTGGATTTCATACTAGATTGCTTGGACCTGGGTGGGGTGAATGCATTGGAGATAGGTAATATAAAATTCCCTTTTGTATAGCATGCCGTCAACGAAGTGGTATCTGGCCGCCCGATATTTGATGCGTGGATCTTCCTCCTTCCCGTTGTTAAGGAAAGTTACAATAGGAACCCGGTGTTAAGGAAAGTTATAATGGGATCCATCCAGCTGGGTCCGAAATCAACCAGGTCAACTTCCATACCTTTCGAGTTGGATGCACTAGGTTCCGGTAGTATTCTACTCTTGTCCCAGGGAGATCCGACTCTGAGGATGCTTCTAGCAGTGCTAACTGATCAACCCTTATATTTTCTTCCCTCAGGATCTATATGATGGAGAACTTTGAGTTTATTTGTAACTATTCGGACGAGGGCCAGGTATGTCACCATGTTATCTTCCCGGGCATCATACTCTTGGCGGACTTGGTTGACAACCAGCTGGGAGTCGCTGTACCTATGAATTTCCCGTGCACCCATTGAGGTAACCAACTATAGCCCGACCAACAAGGCCTCGTACTTAGCTTCATTGTTGGAAGCCTGAAATTTGAAACTTAGGGCATACTTGAGCTAGATTCTGTCGGGTGTTGTTAAGATGACCCCTGCTCCGCTACCCTGCTTATTAGAGGACCCATCCACATAGAGTGTCCAGGTTGGGATATCGTGTTGTAGCTCGGGCTGTAATTCGGGCGGGTTGAGCTCTCTGACTGGATCTTCTGGGTAGGTGAACTCTACAGGGAAGTCTGCCCCTGCTTGCCCCTTGATTGCTGTTTGGGGCCTATAGACCACCTCAAATTCTTCTAATTCCACTGCCCACTTCATGAGTCTCCCGGACGTTTTGGGCCAGGAGAGAACCTTGCGTAATGGCTGGTCAGTGAAGAGTGCAATGACGTGGGCTTGGAAGTACTGTCAGAGCCATCGAGCTAAGGTGATAAGCGCAAAATGAGCTTTTCTATTTTGGAGTATCGACTCTCGGTGCCTTGGAGTGCTCGGCTAGTGTAGTAGACCGAATATCATATCCCGTGCTCTTCTCTGATCAATGCCAAGCTTACCACCGAGGGTGACATTACCAAGTAAAGAAAAACTTCTTCCTTTAGTATGGGTGTTAAGAGTAGAGGAGGTGATGTCAAATACTTCTTTAGTTCTTGGAACACCTTCTCATACTCCTTTGACCATTCAAAGGCTTTGTAGAGGATCTTAAAGAATGGAAGGCACCGATCGGTTGCTCGAGAAATGAACTTGTTCAATGTTGCCATTCATCCTGCCAAACTCTGAACCTCTTTCATTGATCTGGGTGATCGCATATTGATAATGGCATGGATTTTTTTAGGATTGGCTTCAATTCCCTGTCGGCTGACCAGGTGTCCCAGGAATTTCATGGACAAACCTCTAAATGCACACTTAGCTGGGTTCAGTTTCATCCGAAGCTTTCTTAGGATGCCGAAGGCCCCGGCCAAGTGCTCAAGTGTTCTAGATGATCGGACTCATCTCTGCTTTTGACTAGGAGGTTTTTGACATACACTTCCTGTTGGGTTTGTGCCCTCAAACTATTACTTTATATAGGAGACATTGACATTTTAATATATGGATATCAGCTTTACATTTAGTTATGTATGTTTCTTTCATGAGATGATTGTTATCCTTAAATATCATAGTAAGTAATTCGTGTATGTATGAGATACATACAAGTGAGATACGAATTACTATTCTTTGTTACTTAGAACGTGTCACAGTGGATGATGAGATTGGATATCTCATCAGGTTTACACTATAGCATGATTAACTACTATTGGATGGAGTGATTAATCTCAATCACTAGAGTATAACTCTTAGTTAATATGCTAGTGATTAGAGTGCATTGACGGACCTGAGCTTTCCTATTGACACTCAAGACTGTCAATCAGTCGATAGGAACTCGTAACTTGTATAAGGTACGTATTCTCAATCTTGAGACGATTATGAACACAGACTGTGGATATGACTACTTTGACTTACCAATCAGTGAGGTCTATTGAAGATCAACACCTGGGTATCTTGGGTATGTCGTGTTCATAGGGTTGTGAACATATATTGTCAAGATAGAATCTATCCTCTGATTCAGAGTAAGCATTCCCTTGAGAATGTCACCAAGTCAATTACTGAGTACTGCAGTCTTGTTGATAAGAGTTATCAACATGTTTGGTAATCATGAGAGGTGAATGAGACTCAAGGACTATAAGAAGTAGTCGTGATTCAGGTTGACAGTAACAGTTATCCGATTACCTGAATATGATTACGAATAGGAAGAGGGACATTAGTACAACATACAAGTCTAGTTATCGCTTCGGATATGTTCTTTTGCATTGGAGTTCAGTTATCGTTTTATAGTGGAGTAAACGTTAACTGACCAGTTAGTTAGTTTGCTGATCAAAGAGTTTGGTCACGGTAATTAACAAACTGGTCTGAGCCAACAATAAAGAGCTTAGGAGGTCCCACTCTTAGCTCCGCCAGGAAACTTGGAAAGACACATGAGGAAGTTGTCAAGACAAGTTCGATCGATTAAAGTATGTTCGATCGATTGAAGTCTTGGCAGTCTCGATCTTCGATCGCTCGAAGTCTAGGTCGGTTCTAGAAATCTATAAATAGGGCAGCTGCGTTCTGGAAAAGGAGTTCATCATTTTTATTAACCAGACGCTGCAGAAACTGTTTTAGTCTTCCTAAACCTTCCTATCCTTTATATTAGAGATCCTACCATCTCTAGTCTTTCCGGCAGGCATCCGTAGGAGACATAAGGGTGAAGACAACCTAGTGGAGGCTGCTGCATCACCAAGGTTGAAGATATCAGAATTGGGTTCAAGACACAAAGGTATAATCTTATCCCATCTTGTGCTCATCTATAGAATTAGTGAGCAGTAGATCCTGGGATACCAATCAGTTATTATAATTGAATCTTTTCTGATGTGCGTTTAAAATGATTTTTTAAACCGGTTTTTCCTACAATTGGTATCCGAGCCATGCTCGTTTGGATCTATAGATGCGTTTTTGGAACACTATTTTGACTTACATGTTGATTTTAGAACTGTTTTCGAAACTGCATCATCACAGATCTGTTTCTGCAGTGTTATTGCAACAGAGTATAAATCTGTGATTCCATAGGATGTAAGGCGGGTTTGATCGATCGATTATGTTTCGATCGATCGAACATTCTCTGTACTCAAGCGATCAAACAGTTTTCGATCGATCGAAACCTTCTGGTGTTCGATCGATCGAATGTAGTTAGATCGATTGAGACAGACTCTTTGTCAGGTTCTCTATTTCATAATTTTAAAGAGTTTTGAAATTAAAAAACTTTAATTTTAAAATATTCTGCAAAATTTTCAAATCATTATGTGAAATAGAATGTTCAAGCGATTGAACAGTGTTCAATCGATCGAATGTTCGAGCGATCGAACGGTCTTCGATCGATCAAACTGTGACAGAGAAGTAAGATGCTATTTTAAGTTCTAATTCAGTATGTAAAGAGTTTATGTACTGTGTGAATCAATTAGCGGTTCCAATTGTTATATATGCATGGATGTGTGTTCGACTAACCCTTTTACGGCTAGTTTAGTCACTATCTCCCATGGCACCAAGACTTTTAAATTTTGTATTTAAATTGTTTGAGATTGGTGCATGTTGTAATTTAAGTTTGGTTTGGTACTAAGGCATATGTAAAGGGCGCTGCGACTTCAATCCTACGAAAAGGAAAGTCGCACCAGTTTCCCTAGCCTTTTATTTTGTTGTTATTTCTATTTCTAGATAAATTGTAAGCTTCGAAAGAAGCATAGGACAAATGTAATAGAATTAGAAAATCCATGAAGATGGAGCAAGGATCCGTTGTCCATGAAGATGGAGCTGGAGGCGATCAAACCAAAAAGAGGTTCTATGGAGATAGAGCCGTGGGAGATAGAGGCATCGTTTGGATGTCTTTATTTTTAATTTTAGTTTTTTGGTTTTATGTGCTTGGTTTGTGATTGGAATTTAATTATATTGTTACTACTTGCATGCACGTAAAACAAGTTTTCTAAAATAAAAATTCAAAAACCATTTCAACGCATTAGTGAACATTGGATGTTTATGGGTAATGTGTGGAAACATTTTTCAAAAGCAAAATCCTTATTTACTAAATCTAGTGGGAGAGGGTCTTATTTGACACCCACGATCTTCCATTAACGGTTCACTGTAAGATGAGTAGTGCATTCTGTGTCACCTTGCCAGGGGTGATCATTCCATACGGAGGGTGCATTACTCATTGGTTACTAGATGTGAACTTCCTTTGATAGGATCAATCAGACGTGTTAGAGGGTGACCACCACACGGAGGCGCTACTTGAGACGATTGTGATTGGATCCTAGTTAATTGTACACACTAGCTAAGCTATGGATAAGGGATTTCACACGGGGCATTATTCAGAAACTTAGAGATCAAAAGGGATCGGGAGTCATAACTTGTTTTGCAAGAGTTGCATAGCGGACAAGTCATGATTAATCGAAAGATTGAACATTGACCACCACACGGAGGCTTTATTCTTTCGTTTTGATATTCCGGCGACTTTGTTTTAAAATAAGAGGTTTAAGAACTCTTTTATTTCAAACTATCAAATCTGATATTCATATTTATTTTGTCTTTTGATTTTTATAGTAAATCATAATGTCTGGATCTACATTTAGTCCACTTGCCACCATACTCACTCAAAACAAGTTAACTGGAAATAACTACACTGAATGGAAACGAAACCTTGACATTGTATTAACTGCGGAGGATCACATATATGTCCTCACCACCCCATGCCCCGAAGAACCCGCGGTAAATTCTTCGACATCTGTCAGACGCGAGTTCGATAAATGGAAGAAGTCGAATGGAATGGCTCATTGCTACATTCTGGCCTCAATGGCTGGTGTGTTACAACACCAATTCCAGTCGAACAATTCCTCCAATGACATTATCGAGTCCCTGAAGAAGATGTTCGGGGAGCATGGCAGGCCTGCTAGACACGTAGCGATGCAGAAGATAATGAGTGCTAAGATGTCGGAAGGGACTCCAGTCAAAGAACATATTTTAAAAATGATTGGTTATTTGAATGAGCTGGAGACCCTAGGAGCCAACATCGATGCACAGACCCAAGTTGATATGATCCTCAACACTCTGTCGCCGTCATTCGCTCAATTTAAACTGAATTATAATATGAATAAAATGGATTTTTCAATGAGCGAATTGATGAGTTCTCTTTTGGCGGCAGAAGGGGTGATCAAACCTGGGGGCAACGTTCTGAACGTTGAGAAAAGTGCTTCCTCTTCCCGATCTACACCGAAAGGAATGAAAGGGAAGAAGAAGGCTGGCACTGGTGGTCCAAGTGTTGGACCGGTCCCTAAGATTGCAAAATCTAAGGGAAAAGGTAAGGGCAAAGGGAAGGTGGGTGGCCAAGGCAAAGGAAAGTGTTTCCAATGCGGTGAGAAGGGCCACTGGAAGAGGAACTGTCCAGAATTCTTAGCTACAAGAGTTCAAGGTATGATTGAATCACATGTGATTGAAGTAAGTTTTATTACGGATACTTCAAACACTTGGTGCATTGATTCTGGTGCGACTAATCATATCTGTAATTCGTTGCAGGGGTTCAGATCAACCAGGAAATGCAGTGATGGGGAGATCGTGCTTACTCTAGGTTCTAGCGCAACCGTATCTGCGGTTGCTATAGGATTCATAGTTTTAGAATTTCTAGACAATAAAGTTTTAATTTTTATCAGATGTACTTTATGTCCCTTTAATGAGACGTAATTTAATTTCAGTTTCTAATTTAACGAATAATGGTTATTCCTTTCATTTTGGAACTGAAGTTGTTATTAAAAGAAATAGTTCTTTTATATGTTCTGGTGTTAAATCAAATGGTTTGTAGGTGATTACTCCCAATATTTCTAAAGATTCTTGCTTGGAACTTAATAACTCAATGGTAACTATACCATCTAAAAGAAAAGAACCTTCCACTAATCCAACAAGGCTTTGGCATATGAGGCTTGGCCATATCAATCTAAATAGGATAGGCAGACTAGTCAAAGAAGGGATCTTAGGCGATTTGGTTCTCAAACCAATGGAAGTCTGTGAGTCTTGTTTAGAGGGTAAGATGACCAAAAGGCCCTTTCCTGCAAAGGGCAATAGGACCAATGCATTGTTGGAATTAGTTCATACTAATGTGTGTGGACCATTAAATATTAGAGCAAGGGGTGGTTATGAGTATTTCATAACATTTACCGATGATCACTCTAGGTATGGATATGTGTACCTAATGCAGCACAAGTCTAAAGCCTTTGAAAAGTTCAAAGAGTTTAGGGCTGAAGTGGAGAAGCAATTGGGCTCACATATCAAGGCCATTCGATCTGATCGAGGTGGCGAGTACCTCTCTAATGAGTTTATTGATCACCTCGTACAAAATGGGATTCTATCACAGTTGACTACACCTGGCACGCCTCAGTAGAATGGTATAGCGGAGAGAAGGAGCCGGACTCTTTTAGACATGACTAGGTCAATGATGAGTTATTCAGAGTTGCCATTATTCCTTTCGGGTTATGCTTTGGAAACCGCTGCATACATACTAAATCTAGTACCAAGCAAATCTATTCCCAGGACACAACAGGAGATGTGGATTGGGCGCAAGCCTTCTTTGCAACATCTCCGGATATGGGGGTGTCCGACACATGTGCTGAAAGGAAAGATGAGCAAGTTGGATTCTAGATAAGAAGTATGTTATTTTGTAGGGTATCCAAAGGGTACTTATGGATGGTATTTTTATGATCCAAGAGAATAGAAAGTGTTTGTTAGTACAAATGCTATTTTCTTAGAGGATGATTATATCATGAACCATAAACCTAAGGGAAGGATAGATCTGAGAGAAATAGAAGGAGAGCCCTTAGTCCAACCCGCAGTTAATAACGATGTAAATCAAGAAAATACCACTTCTTCACCCATTTCCACACCGGTACCTCGTCGTAGTGGGAGGATTATCAGCCAACCTGATAGATACATGTTCTTAGGAGAAGTTTTTGAAGCTGTCTCCATAGAATCTGAATCTGATCCTGCCACATATGAAGAGGCAATGGCTGATGTTGATTCAGATCATTGGGTTAAAGCTATGAAGGCTGAATTAGAATCTATGGATTCTAATCAGGTCTGGGATCTTGTAGAACTTCCAGCCAATATTAAACCCATTGGTTGTAAGTGGGTCTATAAGAGGAAAAGAGCATCTGATGGAAAGGTTGAGACCTATAAGGCTAGGCTTGTAGCAAAAGGTTATACTCAGAGGGAGGGCATTGACTATGAGGAAACCTTCTCGCTGGTAGCAATGCTCAAGTCCATCAGAATACTCTTATCCATTGCTGCATGCCTAGATTATGAGATTTGGCAGATGGACGTCAAGACTGCATTCTTAAATGGCAATCTTGAGGAGGACATCTATATGCAACAACCAGAAGGGTTCATAGCTGGTCGGAAAGGGAACTTGGTATGCAAGCTGTAAAAGTCCATTTATGGGCCTAAGCAGGCATCCATGAGTTGGAACATCCGATTTAACCAAGCGGTCAAGTCATTTGGTTTCATATAGAATCTGGATGAACCTTGTGTATACAAGAATTGTGAAGGGAAAGTGGTGGCTTTTCTTGTACTTTACGTTGACGACATTCTACTCATTGGGAATGATGTAGCAACATTGTCAACGGTCAAGGTCTGGCTAGCTAGTACATTCGATATGAAGGATCTAGGAGAGGCGAGCTATATTCTACGGATAAAGCTCTTTCGGGATCGCAAGTGAAAGATAATGGGATTATCTCAAGCTGGTTATATCGATAAAGTGTTAACTAGGTTTTCAATGGATAATTCGAAGAAAGGTTTGTTACCTTTCAGGCATGGTTTAGCGTTCTCTAAGGACCAGTGTCCTAAGACACATGAGGAGAGGAATCGCATGGCAGGAATTCCATATGCTTCGGCAGTTGGAAGTCTCATGTATGCGATGTTATGCACTAGGCCACATATCTGTTTTTCCATTGGCATGGTTAGCAGATATCAATCGAATCCAGGTCCAGAGCACTGGACAGCCGTTAATCACATTCTTAAGTACTTGAGAAGGACTAAAGATTACATGCTTATGTACGGCGGTAGTGAGTTAATGCCAGTAGGATATACTGACTCGGACTTTATGTCAGATAAAGATTCGAGGAAGTCAACATCCGGACATCTCTTTACCTTGGGAGGTGGTGCTATTAGTTGGAGGAGCATTAAGCAAAAATGCATTGCAGACTCATCTACAGAAGCTGAATATGTGGTTGCTTGTGAAGCCGCAAAGGAAGCTGTTTGGCTCAAGAAGTTCCTTATGGAGCTCGAGGTGGTACCAGCGTCATTGTCACCTATTACGCTTTACTGTGATAATAGTGGGATAGTGGCTCAGTCCAAGGAGCCAAGGAACCACGGGAAGGTAAAGCACGTAGAGCGGAAATATCATCTTATCCGAGATATTGTTCAACGTGGAGATGTGACTGTCACCAAGATTGCCACTGCTGACAATCTTGCTGATCCGTTTACAAAGGCCTTGCCACGGAAGGTCTTTGATCGTCATCTAGATAGTCTAGGTCTTAGATGTAGTTCTGAATGGTTATGAGTGCAAGTGGGAGTTTGTTGGGTTTGTGCCCTCAATCCATTACTTTATATAGGAGACATTGACATTTTAATATATGGATATCAGCTTTACATTTAGTTATGTATGTTTCTTTCATGAGATGATTGTTATCCTTAAATATTATAGTAAGTAATTCGTGTATGTATGAGATACATACAAGTGAGATACGAATTACTATTCTTTGTTACTTAGAACGTGTCACAGTGGATGATGAGACTGGATATCTCATCAGGTTTACACTGTAGCATGATTAACTACCATTGGATGGAGTGATTAATCTCAATCACTAGAGTATAAATCTTAGTTAATATGCTAGTGCTTATAGTGCATTGACGAACCTGAGCTTTCCTATTGACACTCAAGACTGTCAATCAGTCGATAGGAACTCATAACTTATATAAGGTACGTGTTCTCAATCTTGAGACGATTATGAACACAGACTGTGGATATGACTGCTTTGACTTACCAATCAGTGAGGTCTATTGAAGATTATTGTCAAGATAGAATCTACCCTCTGATTTAGAGTAAGCATTCCCTTGAGAATGTCACCAAGTCGATTACTGAGTACTGCAGTCTTGTTGATAAGAGTTATCAACATGTTTGGTAATCATGAGAGGTGAATGGGACTCAAGGAATACAAGAAGTAATCGTGATTCAGGTTGACACTAACAGTTATCTGATTACCTGAATATGATTACGAATGCTGAAGGTAGAGGGACATTAGTACAACATACAAGTCTAGTTATCACTTCAGATATGTTCTTTTGCATTGGAATTCAGTTATCGTTTTATAGTGGAGTAAACGTTAACTGACCAGTTAGTTATTTTGCTGATCAAAGAGTTTGGTCACGGTAATTAACAAACTGGTCTGAGCCAACAATAAAGAGCCTAGGAGGTCCCACTCTTAGCTCCGCCAGGATACTTGGAAAGACACATGAGGAAGTTGTCAAGACAAGTTTGATCGATTAAAGTATGTTCGATCGATTGAAGTCTTGGCAGTCTCGATCTTCGATCGCTCGAAGTCTAGGTCGGTTCTGGAAATCTATAAGTAGGGCAGCTGCGTTCTGGAAAAGGAGTTCGTCGTTTTTATTAACCAGATGCTGCAGAAATTGTTTTAGTCTTCCTAAACCTTCCTATCCTCTATATTAGAGATCCTACCATCTCTAGTCTTTCCGGTAGGCATCCGCAGGAGACATAAGGGTGAAGACAACCTAGTGGAGGTTGCTGCATCACCAAGGTTGAAGATATCAGAATTGGGTTCAAGACACAAAGGTATAATCTTGTCCCCTCTTGTGCGCATCTATAGAATTAGTGAGCAGTAGATCCTGGGATACCAATCAGTTATTATAACTGAATCTTTTTCGCTGCGCGTTTAAAATAATTTTTTAAACCGGTTTTTCCTACACTTCTATGGTCTTCCTGATCAACTCTCTGAACATGTGATTCACCAGGCACTGATAGGTTGTCCCAACATTTTTTAGGCCGAAGGGCATCACTTTGTAGTAGTACGTTCCCTGGTCGGTAATAAATGAGGTTTTCTCCTCGTCACCTGGGTACATACAAATCTGATTATAGCTAGAGTATGCATCCATGAAGGATAGGAGTGAGCGACCCGCTGTTGCATCCACCAAGAGATCAATCCTGGGGAGCGGGTAATAATCTTTATGGCAACCCTTGTTGAGGTCTGTGAAATCCATACACAATCTCCACTTTTCATTGCTTTTCTTGACTAGAATAATGTTTGCCAACTAGTCAGGGTACTGGACTTCACAGATTGATTTGGCTTTGAGGAGCTTTTCAACTTCCTCATGTACTGCTTTCTATCTTTCGGGGGCCATTCCCCTTCTCTTTTGCTTGATGGGCAGAAGCTCGGGTCTACGTTGAGTTGGTGGGACATTACTCGAGGATCAAATCCGGGCATGTCCTCATGGCACCATGTGAAGTTGACTTTTTCTATCTCAAGAACTGAACCAAATTTTCTCTCAGGTCCGATTCTAGGAGAGAACCAATGCCGATGGACCAGTCAGGAAATTCGGGGTCCAATGTTACTTAGTTGAGCTCTTCAACGGGGCTGGTCCCTTCCCTGGTGTCCCTTGGGTCCATCTCTTCAACAATCAATGCCTCGGGGAGTGCATCTTTATGCAAAGAACTGACGTAACAGCTCCGAGCGATTGCTTGATCTCCTCTCAAACACCTCGGCCCCTATAGAGATGGGAACTTGAGCACCAGGTTGTAAGATGACACGACCGCCTTTGTTTTATTGAGTGTGCGTCTCCTGAGAATGACAATATAGACAGAGGGAGTCTCTACCACAACAAAGCTGGCGAGCATGGAGACCTGCTACGAGTAAGTTCCCATTAGAATAGACAACTTAATTGTACTGAGCGATTGTGTGCTCGATCTATTGAATCCAACCAGGGGGTAGCTACCGGTCGGAGCCGGTACCTTGAGATTCTGAACTAATCAATCGCTGAGGCAAAGAGGATGTTAGAGGAGCGTCCTCTATCTATAAGCACCCTTTTGACCGTGTAATTGGCTATGGAGAGTGCTACGACCAGTGGATCATCATGGAGGCAATGCAGATCTTGGATATCAGCAGATAAAAAAGTGAGGGTAACGATCGGAGGATAGTTGACTGGTTGGACATGTGCAACATCCGCTCGTGATGCTCAGGCATGTCTCTTCCTTGCCGACTATGAGTCTCCTCCTCCTGACATACCTCCGAAGATCACATTGATGTAGCTGAGAGGCTACTATTGCTCGGGAGCATGGATAACTTGCCTTTGCTTTCTGTCTTTGATGACAAACTTGGTCAGATGACCCTGCTCGATGAACTTTTCTATAGTAATTTTCAATTTAAAGCAATCCTCAATGTCATGGCCATGGTCTTTATGGTACTGGCTGTACTTGTCCCTATTCCTCTTTTCTGGTGGACTCTTTAGCTTCATCGGCTTCTTGAGCAATTTTTGAGTCTCTACCGTAGCCATAACTTCTTGGATGGGCCGAGAGAGTGGAGTTAAGGCCATCGAGAGCTAATCCTAATTGCCCTTCTGCTGATTCTGTCTAAACTACTTTCCCGAGCTCTTCTCAGAGCCCTCCCCTTTTCATTTGGATCCTGGGGACTTCTCCTCCGTAAGGATTGAATGTTTGGATTTTAGGAATTCCTCTATATCGATGTGCTTTCCTACCCTCTCCAAGAGTTCTACCAAGGTGGTCGGTCAGTAATAGTGGAACGACATGGCCACCTTGGTGTTCTGGACTCCTGAGCAAGAGGCGATGATTGCGACTACCTCATTCAGGTCATGGATCTGGAGCTTCAGTTGATTGAACTGATCTATGTAGTCTTTCAGGGACTCGTCCTTTCGCTGCTTGACAGTCAGCAGTTGGAGGTCTTGCTGTGGCCTACTGTAACAACCTGCATTTCATTTAATTAGTTGTAATTTTTCATTTGTCATTTTTAAATTTAATAATTGTCTGCTTTAATTTAATTTCAATTTTCATGTGTTAAACCTTAATACTTGTTTTAATTCATATTGAATTTTCTTATCGTGGTCAAACTGTGATTTTACAAAAGTTAGTAATATCCGTGTGGATTTCAAAATCTGTATTTCAAAGACGGTGAAAATAATTTCTCTTGACTCAACCTGTATTTTTATAAAACCGGGAAATCGATTCTTACACAAAAATGAATTTTCTGTATTTTTGTGGTGAACACCGCGCCGCGAAAATACCAGTTTATGTTCAAAACGGTCTACGCCGCGTTGGGATTCCACAGATTCTGGAATCTTCGTAAAGCAAAGACATGACATTTGCTTTATTTCTATTTATGGCAAGCAATGATTGGGTTGAGTTTGTTTGGGAATGCTTTGTGTGTGTGTATTCTTATGCCATAAGCTAGATTTGCCAAACATCCACAAGTTGACCCCTACCTACCTATACATGGCTCTTGGTTAAACTGTGGAGATGAGTATACGTATGTATACATCTGTGTATATGTTTCAAATTGAGAAACAAAAAAAAATCCCAATTTGTTGAGCCTTTGAGAAGGAACTTGGAGGCCAAGTTCTTGATGCCTATATAAACCTTAGGGTAAATTACACAAACCTCCCCTGAGGTTTGCCTTAATTACACGGACCTCCCCTCTTGTTTCAAAAGTTACACAGACCTCCCTCGAGGTTTGAATTAGGTAACAAAACGCCCCCTCCCCTAAGGGTCCGTTAATTTTTTTACATTAGCCTCCCCTGAAAATTACAATTAGCCCCCCCTAATATTATAAAATTGTCATACTAAAGCCCCATTTCTCTTATATTTTTGTGCTAATTATAAAATCCCTCCTCCCTCCTATGTTTTTGGGTTAATTTTTTTAACATTAATTTTTATCTACACAAAATATACACAAAACATATATAAATAGGTCCAAATTTTTTTCCCCGAACAAACCTCTATCAAGCCCCCCTGTATTAATTTTCTAGATCCGCCCCTGTCCCTATGCTTCAAAAGTGGACACTTAACCCCCTGTGATTGTGGACTAAAATGGAATTGTTATGATTTCACTCAAAACTGACAAAAATTCTAAAATTGGTTAAAAATATAAACACTTAATCCATTTTGTGATGTTAATTTTGGGGTTAACGCTCTTTGAGTGAAATCATAACAGTTCTATTTTAGTCCACAATCACAGGGAGTTAAGTGTTCACTTTTGAAGCATAGGGACAGGGGCGGATCTAGAAAATTAATACAGGGGGGGCTTGATAGAGGTTTGTTCGGGGGAAAAAAAATTTGGACCTATTTATATATGTTTTGTGTATATTTTGTGTAGATATAAATTAATGCTAAAAAAATTAACCCAAAAACATAGGAGGGAGGAGGGATTTTATAATTAGCACAAAAATATAAGAGAAAGGGGGCTTTAGTATGATAATTTTATAAATTAGGGGGGCTAATTGTAATTTTCAGGGGAGGCTAATGTAAAAAAACTAACGGACCATTAGGGGAGGGGGCGTTTTGTTACCTTATTCAAACCTCAAGGGAGGTCTGTGTAATTTTTGAAACAAGAGGGGAGGTCCGTGTAATTAAGGCAAACCTCAGGGGAGGTTTGTGTAATTTACCCTAAACCTTATACACCTCTCTCCATTTCACTTGTTCTGCTCGTTACAAAACAGAAAATTTAGAGAGTTTAGAGAGAGTTTTAGAGAGCTTCTACATAATTTTAGAGAGAGAGCTTGGGCCACCATAGCCAAAGTTTGAAATTGGATTTCTTAAATTGGTTGTCTTTCTCAACAATCTCTACACTCTTAATCTCTGTGAGTATTTTAAACTCACTCTTAAATGTAATTCATGCTTAGTTACTACTTGGGTGTATGTAATTGTTAATCTCCGTTGTTGATTTTATGTTTGGACCTCCATAGTTTTGAAATCAAGCTTTTTCAAACTTGATCAAAATCCGTTTTTAGAGATGATTATGAAGATTATACAACATATATGCTATGTTTAAAGTTTTAGAGCCCAATTTGTTCATATGAAAAAGTATATAAGAAATGAAGTTTTGACAACTTTAAATTTCTCATAAAATTTGAGAGCTATGGTTTGAATTATGTTAAATTGATTTCATATTCTTAAACCTTGTTGAAAAACAAAGAATTTCATATATTACATGCCCTATTTGCTTCCGGATTTGAAAATGGGTCAAAAGACCCCTTAAAACTGAAATAGAGCAGTTCTGACGAAGAAGATGAAAACTATGCAAAAACTAGTGCGCGCGATCGCGCGAGTAAGGGTCGCGCGGGCGACCCCTCGCAGGAGCGACCCGCGCGCGCGAGGTGGCTGGTTCCAGGCAGACAGAAAAGGTTTTTTTAAAAGAAAATGAAAATTAAGCAGATCGTGCGAGCGATCCGCGCGCACGATCTCCCTATATTCTGACAGATGGAAAGTTTTAATAAAGAAAAGGAAAATTGGGCATATCACAGGAGCGGCCCTCGTGAGCGACCCCTCACGCGAGCGGCCTGCGCGCGCGACTTCTGGCAGTTTCTAGTTTTTGCTGGTCATGTGTTAAGGAACTGTTTGGGTGATATTTTATGAACTGTTAAAGCTCCGTTAAGGAAATTTACTAAAACAGAATCCTCTTTGGGTATGTTTGGACGATTAAAACGTTGTATTATGACTTATCAATCCCCGTACACATGATGTTTCTATATTTCAGTGATTTGCTTTATGTTTAAAGTTTCATGACATACATGTGGATTCAGTTGTACATGCATGGTGAGTGTGAATGTTGGTTAGTATGGAAAAGAGTAATGGTCAGTGTGGCATAGTGAGTGCGGTTAAGATTGTGTTGTGGACACTCCCTGGTAAGTGAGTACCAAAGTGTGTTGTGATTGAGATTGCGGCGAGGGTATCTTTGAAATGCGATGGTGGCAAAACTGGACACTCCCTGACGACCATGGTAGCGTCAAAGTGTGTGAAGCTGAACTTGGACATTCCCTCGCACCCATGGTAGTGCTTAAGTGTGGCCTATGGACACTCCCTGATACCCGAGTCTAGATACTGCGTGAGGGTTCCTCCGGTATTTGCATGGCGGATTAGGTATTAAAGTGTGAGGCATTGGACACTCCCTGGTACCCCGGATCAAAGTGTGAGGCAAACTGGACATTCCCTGGCACCCCTGTGCTAAAGTGTGGCTATCAGAGTATTTCAAAGATACTGGTGTGTGATAGTGGGTTGTTGGGTTTTGTCGAGAGAAAAGAGTCGGCAAGATGAGATGGTGCATTGTTCTCATACACGGTCACATATATGTGAATTATATCTTTTAAATAATATTGTGCTTGTTTCCTAAAATGAACTCCTTGCTTTAATATAAACTTGTTGAATTAAATGAGAATTGGAAAATGGTAAATGAGTATGTGTTACATTCAAAGTTATGTTTTTAATACTCACCAACTTCTTGAAGCTGATAGCGTTGATGCACCCTGGACATTCGTGTTCAGGCTTTTCAGGTTATGACTACGCGAGGCCTTATGACTATGCAAACTGAGAACGACTGCTTTTGAAAGATAAAACTTTTATTAATAATCTATGCTTTAATTCATGAACTATTTGGTACTAAGGATGACTGTAATAGACGATAGATATTGTTTTGTTTTAAGGCTGCTTGTTCCTTAGTAGACCCCGTACGGTAATATGTAATAAGTTAGAAAAATGTTTGTAAGCTTTGATTGCTCTACTCCAAATATGGTTTTATGTTGTTCGACGTTTGGGACGGAATCGATCCTTCAAACTATCGCGACCTACGGGTCCATAAAGGAAATTAAACGCTTTCCATATTTATGCTACATCGGGGCGTGACAGGATTTAGTGGTATCAAAGCCAGGTTATCTAGTTTGACCAGGCTCGGTTATTCATGCCACAAATTAGTGACATAGGTTAGCTTTAAGTTTTTACTAAGCTATACGATCAAGATTAAGTCGTGTCTGATTTACCCAATTTAGATTTACCAAACCACCAGGTTCCATATTTTAGTTGATTAGCACCGATTGCTTATAATTCAGAACTCATGATCCAGATTAGTTTCATCGTAGAGGCGATTGTACATGTTTTGTCACATCGACAACAATGTTAGCAGTCACCAAATAGCCTCAAATGCATCTATTTAGAATTTAGCCAAGTTGGTTATGACATATGAATACCCTATAGGCAGATAGTAGTCGAGTTCCTACGAAGTCAAGGTAAGCCAAAACCCTATTAATAGCTTAAACACTGACGAACTTCCTGAGTCAAATCTCGGAACAATCAGCATAGCCTATGGCCTAGAACTAGGAAAGAGAATAAGAATACGACCTCCTTGCTATCAGACAGTCCTAGTACGAATACGTGTTTGGTGTAATATGTATACTTGGATTTTGTTATATGCTTATGCTGTAATACGAATATATTACATAGTGATATTAACCCGTTAGGCTGCATGTAGGAGCATAGATGGCCGACCCACCTCAGGCAACTGAGAACCAATCAAGCGGACAATCCCAGCTGTTATCCCCAGAATTCGATCCCACTGGCTTGGTCAGGTCACTTGTTCTAAGCTTTTGGGAGGTGGTAATAGAATCACTGTAGGTCAATTAGGAGATCATCTGTACGAGAATTTCCTTGCGAAATCATCTGAGCTACAGCAAAGCAAGAGGAAGTTCCAATGAATGGTGACTCCCGTTGAGAACAAGGGTACAAGCAGGCCAAGCAGCCTCTGTGCTAATTGCAACCTACTAGGTCACAGTTTGTATGATTGCAATGAGACTCAATGGATGAAATACGGCAGTTTGAGTCACCTCCGTAAGGAGAAGAATGCACCGAAAGCGGAGAAGAAGAAATGGAAAACCAAACTTCAGGTCTGTTTGAACTGCCAGATGCCCGGGCATTTTGCTAAAAGATGTGCTTCACCCTAAAGGATGACATTGGGTGACACGATGCTTTAACTGTGGCACCCCCAGCCATTTGGCTCAAAATTGCAAGGCACCTAAGCGCATCACTCATCAGAATATAGTCTATTACAACTATGGTAAACCGGGTCACATTAGCAAGTTCTGTACTAATCCTAAGCAGGTGACGTATAGTCAACAGAATCAGACTCGCTTGAATACTGTCATCCCAGATGCTGCAAGATATGATGGAACTATTTATGAAGTAGGGGATTTTGGAGAAGGTTAACCTGATCAGCAAGCAGTGGAAGGTACTTTGACTTTGTTTAACTGCCAAGTTAAAGTTTTATTTGATACGGGTGTTGCTCTTTTGTTCATATCTGTTAATACAATTCAGAGATTGGGTATCTTACCTCATCGTTTAGAGAAAGCTTTGAGGGCTACTTCACCATTAGGAGCCGCAGTCAGATTAGGACACGTGTGCAAGGACTATCCTCTACGGATAGGAGACCGTGAAATCCCTACAAGGTTGATCATCTTATCGATAAAGGAGTTTGACATAATCCTAGGAATGGATTGGCTTTCTCAGAATCAAGTGAAGTTGGACTGTGCAAGGAAGAGAATTACATTCCCCGACAATTAGAATCAACCCTTTGATTTTCAATGTAACCCTTTGGGAGATATGTTCCTTACAAGATGCTTAGCAAACATCAAAGTCGTTAGTACAGAAGCGACAGTGTTGTCTATACCTGTAGTCAAGGACTTCGAAGAAGTATTTCAAGACATTTCTGGTTTGCCACTCGAGAGAAGTATAGAGTTATGTATTGAGCTTATACCGGGTACCGTACTGATCACCAAAGTTCCCTACAGAATGGCCCCCACCGAACTGTTGGAATTGAAGGAACAAGTTCAAGAGCTCGAGAACCTAGGTTTTGTACGTCCAAGTACATCGCCTTGGGGAGCACCAGTATTATTTGTGACAAAGAAGGATGGGACGCTGAGGTTGTGTATCGACTATAGAGAACTGAACCGAGTGACTATCAAGAACAGGTATCCCTTACCTCGGATCGACGATTTGTTTGATCAACTACAAGGAGCTACGACATTTTCCAAGATAGACCTAAGGTCGGGATATCATCAATTGAGGGTACGGAAGGAAGACATACCTAAGACTGCATTAAGAACCCGATATGGTCACTACAAGTTTTTGGTGATGCCGTTTGGAATGACGAATGCCCCGACAGTGTTCATGGATCTGATGAACAGAGTGTTCAAGCCTTATTTAGATCAGTTTGTCATCATCTTTATTGATGATATTTTGATCTATTCTAAGTTAGGAGAAGAGCACGAGCAACATCTACGGATAGCAATACAGACGCTTAAGGACCATCATTTGTATGCCAAGTTCAGTAAGTGTGAGTTCTGGTTGCATGAAGTAAAATTTTTAGGACACAAGGTGTCATCTCAAGGAATTTCTATGGATTCATCCAAGACAGATGCTGTGTCAAACTGGGTTAGGCCGAGCAACCCTATAGAAGTTCGAAGTTTCCTTGGACTCGCAGGCTATTACAAAAGATTTGTTAAGGAATTCTCCAAAATAACTGCATCATTAACTGGGTTGACGAAGAAGAATTTGAAGTTCGACTGGACAGAGAAACATGAGCGCGCCTTTCTAGAGTTAAAAGAGAGACTCACAACTGCACCGGTACTAGCTATACCCAAGCTTAATGAGAAGTTCACTATCTTTAGTGACGCGTCATATCAAGGAGTGGGGTGTGTACTTATGCAAGATGGTAGAGTTATCGCTTATAGATCCAGACAGCTGAAGCCGAATGAGTTGAACTATCCCATTCATGATTTGGAGTTGGCGGCAGTAGTATTTGCACTCAAGATTTGGAGACACTATCTCTAAGGTGAGAAGTTTGATTTGTTCTCCGATCACAAGAGTCTGAAATATTTGTTCACATAGAAAGAGTTGAACATGAGGCAACGCAGATGGATGGAGCTGATCAAAGATTACGACTTCACGTTAGAGTACCACCCTGGTAAAGCTAATGTGGTCGTTGATGCCTTGAGTCGACAGACTCGGGAAATGATCGCCTCCTTAATGCTTAGAGAATGGCTAGCATTGGAGACGTTGGTGGAGTTTGACGTACAGAGCGCTGATGAAGGAAAAGGACAACTTTTCGGATGTCTTATCCTATAGCCCGTTCTTATCGACCGCATTATTGGAGCTCAGAAAGAAGATAAGAAGTTTCAGACAGGGTTCGTGAAGATGTCAGAGAAAGACCCGATAGAATGGAAGGTGGGTGTCGATGGAAGATGTCGGTGCAGGAATAGATTATGTGCGCCAGGTGATGAAGGGCTAAGAAAGAATATTCTGGAAGAAGCACATAAGTCAAGATATACAGTTCACTCGGGAGGAACCAAGATGTACAAAGATTTGAAGAGAAATTTTTGGTGGGAAGGTATGAAGAAAGACGTGGCCGAATTTGTATCCAAGTGTTTGACGTGTCAGCAAGTCAAGGATGAACATCAGAGATTGTCAGGATTGTTGCAACCGCTACCTGTTCCTGGTTGGAAGTGGGAGCACATAACCATGGATTTTGTAGTAGGATTGCCCCGATCGCAGCAAAATCGTGACACCATTTGGGTAATCGTGGACCGATTGACAAAATCTACTCATTACATTGCTTATAGTATGACATACCCGGTAGAGAAGATGAGTCGGATGTACATATAATAAGTTGTGCTACTTCAAGGTGCACCTGTGTCAATTGTGTCAGACCGTGATGCACATTTTACTTCTGGATTTTGGGAAAGTCTACAAGAAGCTATGGGAACCTCGCTCAAGATGAGTACTGCTTTTCACCCTCAGACCGATGGGCAAACTGAGAGTGTTAATCAGATCATGGAGGATATGCTTAGGGCTTGTGTTACCGACTTCGAAGAATCTTGAGAGACACATTTGCCTTTGGTCGAGTTGGCCTATAACAATAGTTATCACACGAGTATCGGTATGACTCTGTTCGAAGCATTATATGGAAGACCATGTCATTTTCCGTTGTGTTGGGCAGAGGTTGGGGATACAGAATTGCTGGGACCAGATTTGGTTAGAGAAACCAACGAAAAGATTTCTTTGGTCAAGGAAAGGATGAGAACCGCTCAAAGCCAGTATAAGAGTTATGTCGATCGACGCCGAAAAGATTTGGAGTTTAGCATCGGAGATCACGTACTTCTTAAGGTATCACCGATCCGAGGAGTAGTACGCTTCGGTCTCAAGAGAAGGAAATTGGCTCCGTATTTCATCGGACCGTTCGAGATTTTGGAACGTGTCGGGGAAGTGGCTTATCGACTCGCGCTACCACCGAAGATGTCTGGGGTTCACAATGTATTTCATGTGAGTATGCTGAGAAAGTACATACGAGACCCCTCGCACGTGGTTAGTTATGACGATATTGAGACGAGTCATAACGTTTCTTACAAGGAGAGACCTGTGAAGATTCTAGATCAGTGTATCAAGAAGTTGGGGAACAAGGACATTCCGTTGGTGAAGGTTCAGTGGAATCACCATGATGGAGTGAAGCCTCATAGGAAGTTGAAGCTGAGATGAGGAAGAAATACCTGGAGTTGTTTCAAGACTAGTTAGTCTTGATTTCGGGGACGAAATCCTGTTTAAGGGAGGAAGGATGTAACAACCTGCATTTCATTTAATTAGTTGTAATTTTTCATTTGTCATATTTAAATTTAATAATTGTCTGCTTTAATTTAATTTCAATTTTCATGTGTTAAACCTTAATACTTGTTTTAATTCATATTGAATTTTCTTATCGGGGTCAAACTGTGATTTTACAAAAGTTAGTAATATCCGTGTGGATTTCAAAATCTGTATTTCAAAGACGGTGAAAATAATTTCTCTTGACTCAACCTGTATTTTTATAAAACTGGGAAATCGATTCTTACACAAAAATGAATTTTCTGTATTTTTGTGGTGAACACCGCGCCGTGAAAATACCAGTTTATGTTCAAAACGGTCTGCGCCGCGTTGGGATTCCACATATTCTGGAATCTTCGTAAAGCCAAGACATGACATTTGCTTTATTTCTATTTATGGCAAGCAATGATTGGGTTGAGTTTGTTTGGGAATGCTTTGTGTGCGTGTGTATTCTTATGCCATAAGCTAGATTTGCCAAACACCCACAACTTGACCCCTACATACCTATACATGGCTCTTGGTTAAACTGTGGAGATGAGTATACATATGTATACATCTGTGTATATGTTTTTAATTGAGAAACAAAAAAAAAATCCCAATTTGTTGAGCCTTTGAGAAGTAACTTGGAGGCCAAGTTCTTGATGCCTATATAAACCTTATACACCTCTCTCCATTTCACTTGTTCTGCTCGTTACAAAACAGAAAATTTAGAGAGTTTAGAGAGAGTTTTAGAGAGCTTCTACATAATTTTAGAGAGAGAGCTTGGGCCACCATAGCCAAAGTTTGAAATTGGATTTCTTAAATTGGTTGTCTTTCTCAGCAATCTCTACACTCTTAATCTTTGTGAGTATTTTAAACTCACTCTTAAATGTAATTCATGCTTAGTTACTACTTGGGTATATGTAATTGTTAATGTCCATTGTTGACTTTACGTTTGGACATCCATAGTTTAGAAATCAAGATTTTTCAAACTTGATCAAAATCCATTTTTAGAGATGATTATGAAAGATTATACAACATATATGCTATGTTTAAAGTTTTAGAGCCCAATTTGTTCATATGAAAAAGTATATAAGAAATGAAGTTTTGACAACTTTAAATTTTTCATAAAATTTGAGAGCTATGGTTTGAATTATGTTAAATTGATTTCATATTCTTAATCTTTGTTGAAAAACAAAGAATTTCATATATTACATGCCCTATTTGCTTCCGGATTTGAAAATGGGTCAAAAGACCCCTTAAAACTGAAATAGAGCAGTTCTGACGAAGAAGATGAAGAATTGGCAAAAACTCACGCGCGCGATCGCGCGCGCTAGGTGGCTGGTTCCAGGCAGACAGAAAAGGTTTTTTTAAAAGAAAATGAAAATTAAGCAGATCGTGCGAGCGACCCGCGCGAGCGATCCGCGCGCGCGATCTCCCTTTATTCTGACAGATGGAAAAGTTTTAATAAAGAAAAGGAAAACTGGGCATATCACGCGAGCGACCCCTCGCGCGAGCGGCCTACGCCCGCGACTTTTGGCAGTTTCTAGTTTTTGCTTGTCTTGTGTTAAGGAACTGTTTGGGTGATATTTTATGAACTGTTAAAGCTCCATTTGGGAAATTTACTAAAACAGAATCCTATTTGGTATGTTTGGACGATTAAAACGTTGTATTATGACTTATCAATCCCCGTACACACGATGTTTCTATATTTCAGTGATTTGCTTTATGTTTAAAGTTTCATGAGATACATGTGGATTCAGTTGTACATGCATGGTGAGTGTGAATGTTGGTTAGTATGGAAAAGAGTAATGGTCAGTGTGGCATAGTGAGTGCGGTTGAGATTGTGTTATGGACACTCCCTGGTAAGTGAGTACCAAAGTGTGTTGTGATTGAGATTGCGGCGAGGGTGTCTTTGAAATGCGATGGTGGCAAAACTGGACACTCCCTGACGACCATGGTAGCATCAAAGTGTGTGAAGCCGAACTTGGACATTCCCTGGCACCCATGGTAGTGCTAAAGTGTGGCCTACGGACACTCCCTGATACCCGAGTCTGGATGCTGCGTGAGGGTTCCTCCGGTATTTGCATGGCGGATTAGGTATTAAAGTGTGAGGCATTGGACACTCCCTGGTACCCCATCCAAAGTGTGAGGCAAACTGGACATTCCCTGGCACCCCTGTGCTAAAGTGTGGCTATCAGAGTATTTCAAAGATACTGGTGTGTGATAGTGGGTTGTTGGGTTTTGTCGAGAGAAAAGAGTCGGCAAGATGAGATGGTGCATTGTTCTCATACACGGTCACATATATGTGAATTATATCTTTTAAATAATATTGTGCTTGTTTCCTAAAATGAACTCCTTGCTTTAATATAAACTTGTTGAATTAAATGAGAATTGAAAAATGGTAAATGAGTATGTGTTACATTCAAAGTTATGTTTTTAATACTCACCAGCTTCTTGAAGCTGACAGCGTTGATGCGTCCTGGACATTCATGTTCAGGCTTTTTAGGTTATGACTACGCGAGGCCTTATGACTATGCAACCTGAGAACGACTGCTTTTGGAAGATAAAACTTTTATTAATAATCTATGCTTTAATTCATGAACTATTTGGTACTAAGGATGACTGTAATAGACGATAGATATTGTTTTGTTTTAAGGCTGCTTGTTCCTTAGTAGACCCCGTACGGTAATATGTAATAAGTTAGAAAAATGTTTGTAAGCTTTGATTGCTCTACTCCGAATATGGTTTTATGTTGTTCGACGTTTGGGACGGAATTGATCCTTCAAACTGTCGTGACCTACGGGTCCATAAAGGAAATTAAATGCTTTCCATATTTATGCTACGTTGGGGTGTGACAGGATTTAGTGGTATTAAAGCCATGTTATCTAGTTTGATCAGGCTCGGTTATTCATGCCACAGATTAGTGACATAGGTTAGCTTTAAGTTTTTACTAAGCTATACGATCAAGATTAAGTCGTGTCTGATTTACCCAATTTAGATTTACCAAACCACCAGGTTCCATATTTTAGTTGATTAGCATCGATTGCTTATAATTCAAAACTCATGATCCAGATTAGTTTCATCGTAGAGGCAATTGTACATGTTTTGTCACATCGACAACAATGTTAGCAGTCACCAAATAGCCTCAAACGCATCTATTTAGAATTTAGCCAAGTTGGTTATGACATATGAATACCCAATAGGCAGATAGTAGTCGAGTTCCTAAGAAGTCAAGGTAAGCCAAAACCCTCATAAATAGCATAAACACTGACAAATTTCCTGAGTCAAATCTCGGAACAGTCAGTATAGCCCATGGCCTAGAGCTAGGAAAGAGAAAAAGAATACGACCTCCTTGTTATCAGACACTCCTAGTACGAATACGTGTTTGGTTTAATATGTATACTTGGATTTTGTTATATGCTTATGCTGTAATACGAATATATTACATAGTGATATTAACCCGTTAGGCTGCATGTAGGAGCATAGATGGCCGAGCCACCTCAGACAACCGAGAACCAATCAAGCGGACAATCCCAGCTGTTATCCCCAGAAGTCGATCCCACTGGCTTGGTCGGGTCACTTATTCTAAGCTTTTGGGAGGTGGGTGATAGAATCACTGTAGGTCAATTAGGAGATCATCTGTACGAGAATTTCCTAGCGAAATCATCTGAGCTACAACAAAGCAAGAGGAAGTTCCAAGAAATGGTGACTCCCGTTGAGAACAAGGGTACAAGCAGGCCAAGCAGCCTCTATGCTAATTGCAACCTACCAGGTCATAGTTGGTATGATTGCAATGAGACTCAATGGATGAAACACAGCAGTTTGAGTCACCTCCGTAAGGAGAAGAATGCACCGAAAGCGGAGAAGAAGAAATGAAAAACCAAACTTCAGGTCTATTTGAACTGCCAGATGCCCGGGCATTTTGCTAAAAGATGTGCTTCACCCAAGAGGGTGACACGATGCTTTAACTGCGGCACCCCCAACCATTTGGCTCAAAATTGCAAGGCACCTAAGCGCATCACTCATCAGAATATAGTCTGTTACAACTATGGTAAACCGGGTCACATCAGCAAGGTCTGTACTGCTCCTAAGCAGGTGACGTATAGTCAACAGAATCAGACTCACTTGAATACTGTCATCCCAGATGCTGATGGATATGACGCAACTATTTATGAAGAAGGGAATTTTGGAGAAGCTCAACCTGATTAGCAAGCAGTGGAAGGTCCTTTGACTTTGTTTAACTCCCAAGTTAAAGTTTTATTTGATACGGGTGTTGCTCTTTCGTTCATATCTGTTAATATAATTCAGAGATTGGGTATCTTACCTCATCATTTACAGAAAGCTTTGAGGGCTACTTCACCATTAGGAGCCGCAGTCAGATTAGGACACGTGTGCAAGGACTATCCTCTATGGATGGGAGACCGTTAAATCCCTATAAGGTTGATTGTCCTATCGATAAAGGAGTTTGACATAATCCTAGGAATGGATTGGCTCTCTCAGAATCAAGTGAAGTTGGACTATACGAGGAAGAGAATTACATTCTCCGACAATGAGAATCAACCCTTTGATTTTCAATGTAACCCTTTGGGAGATATGTTCCTTACAAGATGCTTAGCAAACATCAAAGTCGTTAGTATAGAAGCGACAGTGTTGTCTATACCTGTAGTCAAGGACTACGAAGAAGTATTTCAAGACATTTCTGGTTTGCCACATGAGAGAAGTATAGAGTTTTGTATTGAGCTTATACCGGGTACCGTACTGATCACCAAAGTTCCCTACAGAATGGCCCCCACCAAACTGTTGGAATTGAAGGAACAAGTTCAAGAGCTCGAGAACCTAGGTTTTGTACGTCCAAGTACATCGCCTTGGGGAGCACCGGTATTATTTGTGACAAAGAAGGATGGGACGCTGAGGTTGTGTATCGACTATAGAGAACTGAACCGTGTGACTATCAAGAACAGGTATCCCTTACCTCAGATCGACGATTTGTTTGATCAACTACAAGGAGCTACGACATTTTCCAAGATAGACCTAAGGTCGGGATATCATCAATTGAGGGTACGGAAGGAAGACATACCTAAGACTGCATTAAGAACCCGATATAGTCACTACAAGTTTTTGCGGATGCCGTTTGGATGACGAATGCCCCGATAGTGTTCATGGATCTGATGAACAGAGTGTTCAAGCCTTATTTAGATCAGTTTGTCATCGTCTTCATTGATGATATTTTGATCTATTCAAAGTCAGGAGAAGAGCACGAGCAACATCTACGGATAGCAATACAGACGCTTAAGGACCATCATTTGTATGCCAAGTTCAGTAAGTGTGAGTTCTGGTTGCATGAAGTAAAATTTTTGGGACACAAGGTGTCATCTCAAGGAATTTCTGTGGATTCATCCAAGACAGATGCTGTGTTGAACTGGGTTAGGCCGAGCAACCCTATAGAAGTTCAGAGTTTCCTTGGACTCGCAGGCTATTATAGAAGATTTGTTGAGGGATTCTCCATGATAGCTGCACCATTAACTGGGTTGACGAAGAAGAATTTGAAGTTCGACTGGACAGAGAAGCATGAGCGCCCCTTTCTAGAGTTGAAAGAGAGACTCACAACCGCACCGGTACTAGCTATACCCAAGCTTAATGAGAAGTTCACTATCTTTAGTGATGCGTCATATCAAGGAGTGGGGTGTGTACTTATGCAAGATGGTAGAGTTATCGCTTATAGATCCAGACAGCTGAAGCCGAATGAGTTGAACTATCCCATTCATGATTTGGAGTTGGCGGCAGTAGTATTTGCACTCAAGATTTGGAGACACTATCTCTACGGTGAGAAGTTTGATTTGTTCTCCGATCACAAGAGTCTGAAATATTTGTTCACATAGAAAGAGTTGAACATGAGACAACGCAGATGGATGGAGCTGATCAAAGATTACGACTTCACGTTAGAGTACCACCCTGGTAAAGCTAATGTGGTCGCTGATGCCTTGAGTCGATAGACTCGGGAAACGATCGACTCCTTAATGGTTAGAGAATGGCGAGCATTGGAGACGTTGGCGGAGTTCGACGTACAGAGTTCTGAGGAAGAAGAAGGACAACTTTTTTGATGTCTTATCCTATAACCCGTTCTTATCGACCGCATTATTGGAGCTCAGAAAGAAGATGAGAAGTTTCAGACAGGGTTCGTGAAGATGTTAGAGAAAGACCCGATAGAATGGAAGGTGGGTGTCGATGGAGGATGTCGGTGCAGGAATAGATTATGTGTGCCAGGTGATGAAGGGCTAAGAAAGGATATTCTAGAAGAAGCACATAAGTCAAGATATACAGTTCACCCGGGAGGAACCAAGATGTACAAAGATTTGAAGAGAAATTTCTGGTGGGAAGGTATGAAGAAAGACGTGGCCAAATTTATATCCAAGTGTTTGACGTGTTAGCAAGTCAAGGTTGAACATCAGAGACCGTCAGGATTGTTGCAACTGCTACCTGTTCCTGGTTGGAAGTGGGAGCACATAACCATGGATTTTGTGGTAGGATTGCCCCGATCGCAGCAAAATTGTGACACCATTTGGGTAATCATGGACCGATTGACAAAATCTGCTCATTTCATTGCTTATAGTATGACATACCCGGTAGAGAAGATGAGTCGGATGTACATACAACAAGTTGTGCGACTTCACGGTGCACCTGTGTCAATTGTGTCAGACCGTGATGCGCGTTTTACTTCTGGATTTTGGGAAAGTCTGAAAGAAGCTATGGGAACCTCGTTCAAGATGAGTACTGCTTTTCACCCCCAGACCGATGGGCAAACTGAGCGTGTTAATCAGATCTTGGAGGATATGCTTAGGGCTTGTGTTATCGACTTCGAAGAATTTTGGGAGACGCATTTGCCTTTGGTCGAGTTGGCCTATAACAATAGTTATCACACGAGTATCGGTATGGCTCCATTCGAAGAATTATATAGAAGACCATGTCGTTCTCCGTTGTGTTTGTACAGAGATTGGGGATACGCAATTGTTGGGACCAGATTTGGTTAGAGAAACCAACGAAAAGATTTCTTTGGTCAAGGAAAGGATGAGAACCGCTTAAAGCCAATATAAGAGTTATGTCGATCAACGCCGAAAAGATTTTGAGGTTAGCATCGGAGATCACATACTTCTTAAGGTATCACCGACCCAAGGAGTAGTACGCTTCGGTTTCAAGAGAGGGAAATTGGCTCCGTGTTTCATCGGACCGTTCGAGATTTTGGAACGTGTCGGGGAAGTGGCTTATCGACTCGCGCTACCACCGAAGATGTCTGGGGTTTATAATGTATTTCATGTGAGTATGCTGAGAAAGTACATACGAGACCCCTCGCATGTGGTTAGTTATGACGATATTGAGACGAGTCATAACGTTTCTTACAAGGAGAGACCCGTGAAGATTCTAGATCAGTGTATCAAGAAGTTGAGGAACAAGGACATTCCGTTGGTGAAGGTTCAGTGGAATCACCATGATGAGAGTGAAGCCTCGTGGGAAGTTGAAGCTGAGATGAGGAAGAAGTACCCGGAGTTGTTTCATGACTAGTTAGTCTTGATTTCAGGGACAAAATCCTGTTTAAGGGAGGAAGGATGTAACAACCTGCATTTCATTTAATTAGTTGTAATTTTTCATTTGTCATATTTAAATTTAATAATTGTCTGCTTTAATTTAATTTCAATTTTCATGTGTTAAACCTTAATACTTGTTTTAATTCATATTGAATTTTCTCATCGGGGTCAAACTGTGATTTTACAAAAGTTAGTAATATCTGTGTGGATTTCAAAATCTGTATTTCAAAGACGGTGAAAATAATTTCTCTTGACTCAACCTGTATTTTTATAAAGCCGGGAAATTGATTCTTACACAAAAATGAATTTTCTGTATTTTTGTAGTGAACACTGCGCCGCGAAAATACCAGTTTATGTTCAAAACTGTCTGCGCAGCGTTGGGATTCCACAGATTCTAGAATCTTCGTAAAGCAAAGACATGACATTTGCTTTATTTCTATTTATGGCAAGTAATGATTGGGTTGAGTTTGTTTGGGAATGCTTTGTGTGTGTGTGTGTGTGTATGTTTATGCCATAAGCTAGATTTGCCAAACACCCACAAGTTGACCCCTACATACCTATACATGGTTCTTGGTTAAACTGTGGAGATGAGTATACGTATGTATACATCTGTGTATATGTTTTTAATTGAGAAACAAAAAAAAATCCCAATTTGTTGAGCCTTTGAGAAGGAACTTGGAGGCCAAGTTCTTGATGCCTATATAAACCTTATACACCTCTCTCCATTTTACTTGTTCTGCACATTACAAAACAAAAAATTTAGAGAGTTCAGAGAGAGTTTTAGAGAGCTTCTACATAATTTTAGAGAGAGAGCTTGGGCCACCTTAGCCAAAGTTTGAAATTGGATTTCTTAAATTGGTTGTCTTCTCAACAATCTCTACACTCTTAATCTCTGTGAGTATTTTAAACTTACTCTTAAATGTAATTCATGCTTAGTTACTACTTGGGTGTATGTAATTGTTAATCTCCATTGTTGATTTTACGTTTGGACCTCTATAGTTTTGAAATCAAGATTTTTCAAACTTGATCAAAATCTGTTTTTAGAGATGATTATGAAAGATTATACAACATATATGCTATGTTTAAAGTTTTAGAGCCCAATTTGTTCATATGAAAAAGTATATAAGAAATTAAGTTTTGACAACTTTTAATTTTTCATAAAATTTGAGAGCTATGGTTTGAGTTATGTTAAATTGATTTCATATTCTTAATCTTTGTTGAAAAACAAAGAATTTCATATATTACATGCCCTATTTGCTTCCGGATTTAAAAATGGGTCAAAAAGACCCCTTAAAACTGAAACAGAGCAGTTCTTACGAAGAAGATGAAGACTCTACAAAAACTCGCGCGCGTGATCGCGCGAGCGGACCACGCGAGCGACCCACGTGCGCGAGGTGGCTGGTTCCAGGCAGACAGAAAAGGTTTTTTTTTAAAAGAAAACGAAAATTAAGCAGATTGCGCGAGCAGATCGAGCAGATCTAGCGATCCGCGCGCGCGATCTCCCTATATTCTGACAGATGAAAAAGTTTTGATAAAGAAAAGGAAAATTGGGCATATCCCGTGAGCGGCCTGCACGAGCGACCCCTCGCGCGAGCGGCCTGCGCGCGCGACTTCTGGCAGTTTCTAGTTTTTGCTTGTCTTGTGTTAAGGAACTGTTTGGGTGATATTTTATGAACTGTTAAAGCTCCGTTTGGAAAATTTACTAAAACAGAATCCTATTTTGGTATGTTTGGACTATTAAAACGTTGTATTATGACTTGTCAATCCCCGTACGCATGATGTTTCTATATTTCAGTGATTGACTTTATGTTTAAAGTTTCATGACATACATGTGGAGTCAGTTGTACATGAATGGTGAGTGTGAATGTTGGTTAGTATGGAAAAGAGTAATGGTTAGTGTGACATAGTGAGTGCGGTTGAGATTGTGTTGTGGACACTCCCTGGTAAGTGAGTACCAAAGTGTGTTGTGATTGAGATTGCGGCGAGGGTGTCTTTGAAATGCGACGGTGGCAAAACTGGACACTCCCTGACGACCATGGTAGCGTCAAAGTGTGTGAAGCCGAACTTGGACATTCCCTGGCACCCATGGTAGTGCTAAAGTATGGCCTACAGACACTCCCTGATACCCGAGTCTGGATACTGCGTGAGGGTTCCTCCGGTATTTGCATGGCAGATTAGGTATTAAAGTGTGAGGCATTGGACACTCCCTGGTACCCCGGACCAAAGTGTGAGGCAAACTGGACATTCCCTGGCACCCCTGTGCTAAAGTATGGCTATCGGAGTATTTCAAAGATACTAGTGTGTGATAGTGGGTTGTTGGGTTTTGTCGAGAGAAAAGTGTCGGCAAGATGAGATGGTGCATTGTTCTCATACACGGTCACATATATGTGAATTATATCTTTTAAATAATATTGTGCTTGTTTCCTAAAATGAAATCCTTGCTTTAATATAAACTTGTTGAATTAAATGAGAATTGGAAAATGGTAAATGAGTATGTGTTACATTCAAAGTTATGTTTTTAATACTCACCAGCTTCTTGAAGCTGACGGCGTTGATGCGCCCTGGACATTCGTGTTCAGGCTTTTCAGGTTATGACTACGCGAGGCCTTATGACTATGCAAACTGAGAACAGTTGCTTTTGGAAGATAAAATTGTTATTAATATTCTATGCTTTAATTCATGAACTGTTTGGTACTGAGGATGACTGTAATAGACGATAGATATTGTTTTGTTTTAAGGCGGCTTGTGCTTTAGTAGATCCCGTACGGTAATATGTAATAAGTTAGAAAAATGTTTGTAAGCTTTGATTGCTCTACTCTGATTATGGTTTTATGTTGTTCAACGTTTGGGACGGAATCCATCCTTTAAACTGTCGCGACCTATGGGTCCATAAAGGAAATTAAACGCTTTCCATATTTATGCTATGTCGGGGTGTGACACCTACCAAGTATACCCATGAACTAGTTGACAAAAAGCTTGCTGAGTTCTTTAAAAACGTCAACTGATCAAGGTTTGAGAGAGTGAAACCACTGTGCTGTTGGGCCCCTTAGAGTGCTAGGGAAAGCCAAGAAATGTAGTTCATCCGCGTTGGTTGCCAATGCCATCTGAGCCTTATTGGTCTGAACATGGTTGACCGGGCTTCCCGAACCATCGCACGAGTTAAGGTGGGGTTGTTTGAATTTACACGGGATGGCGCATCCTGTAACCCGTTTGGTGAATGGTGACTGAGTCTCCGTGTTGGTGTAGTTACGATTTGGTTTTTGGCCCATCTTCTCGATCTGTTTATCCAAGTCGTTGATTCTGGCCTCCACATCATCCCGTTTGGTTTTTCATCCTGACTCGGTATAGGTTAGGTCAGATAAGGAGGCTTTTTCTTCAAAGTTTGCTATCCTCAGGGATAGGGCACGGATCTAACTCCGATTGATCGTGTGCTTAGGGTTGCTTCGGCTCCTGCCTAAGGTTTCTTCGACTCCTGCCTAGGCGATCCTGGGCTGATTTTTGGGGTCAAACGCCCTTGCCTCTTCCCTTTGGTAGCGAGTTTATCGTTGATAATATCTCTGGCATCCCCCATACGGTTTGGGTTAGCTCAGGCACCTTACTGGGTCCGTATAGGACCCTGGTCATGCTCATCATTCTCGGGTTGTCCCATCGCTTGGGGGGATGCCGATGTAGTATAGGCACGTCGTCGGGTCTGTTTGGACACCTGAACGTGCTCATCGTTCCTGTGCTACACCTCAGTTTGCTGAGACATATTCTGTTGGGCCAGCAGGGTTTCGATTTGTCGCTGGGTTTGACACTGGCCCTCCAGAAGTTGAGCCAAAGCTGTAGTGATCTGCTCAGGAGTCATGGATACCGCCGATGGTTCAGCCAGTAGATCCATCTGACTCGTTGGTTGAGCCGTCTTCCTATTCGTATGAGGAGCCATGGTAATCAGTCAAGTGATTTGTTGATGGAGAATCTGTCGATTTTCCACAGACAGCGCCAAACTGATGTTTCCAAAATTTGGGTAAGAGCAAGAATGAATAGATGAGAGATTTGAGTGTGGTTCCGCCCTGTTAATGAAGAAACCTACGTCCACGTGTGTGTCGAGGCACTTGTACTATGAAATCGTCGGGAGCCTTTGGTGAACCAACAATGGATGGAGCTATGAAAAACTGGCCGGGCAGTATGTATGTTTGCAAGGATAAAGTTGCGATGCTTTTAAAGGGGGCGAGTGGTCTCTTTTATCGATACAAGAGACCTACTCTTACAAGGTAAATAATGCTGATAAGGTAATATAATCAGATGGGGATTGATTAACACGAATCATGGGAGTTTCCTAATCGGACCAGGAAACAATCTACTCATTCCATTAGTCTTCTAGCCAAGATATGAAACTATCTTGGAAAGATCTGGGTTGTATATGGAAGTCTGCTTGAGCTGTCCCTTAAGGAGCTGGGCCCAGGTAATCTTCCCCGCCTGTAGGGTGGGTCCGTCTTCCATGGGGATACCCGGTCGGGTCAACATCGTATTGACTGGAATGGCTCGGTTATGGCTGCCTTCAACCATGTTCATATGGTTGAATATTTTCACGTGCCCTTTAAAACTATTTAGTTTAATGATAAATCAGTCATTATCAAGCCTATTTATAAAGTTTGTCATATTTTTCTCCAAAATTACATAGTTTTATAATAAATGTATATATAAAACTCAGTATACAAGCTCTAAATCAAACCTATTAATGAGTTTTTTCACGAGCTTGAGCTTGCTCGGGAGCTTTAATCGATCTTGTTCACGAGATCAAATGAGCGAGCTGAGCCTAGCCTTTATCGAGCTGAGTTTTGATCCCTTGTTGAGTGGCTCTGCTCGTGTCGACCTCTAGGTGGGAGCAACTCTTTGAAACGTTGGGAGCTACTCTTCCAAACACAGAGAGCAATCCATGTAAAAGTTGGGTGCAACTCTTCACAATGTTGAGAGCAAGTTTTCAAACATTTTGGTACAAGTTTAGAACGTTGACACCAAAAGGTCGACTGAAATACAAAATAAGTACTAAAAAGTAAATGTTTTTTAAAATTTTTGATGACTTTTTAATTTTTTTTAATTACTGTTGATATTTTTCTAATTTTTAAAAAGTAGTAGACTGACTTTTCAATTTCGTACAAGTTGATTGAAATCTAATTATTCCTAAATATATGAATCACGTGATACTCTCACGCCCCGGAATGACAAAATAGAGAAAATAAAATTCATTTTTGGGTCTGTAAGCAATGACTGGTGAAGTCACTAAATTGTCCACACCACACAGTTCTAAACCACAGTGATAAAGAGAACAATAATAAAAGCCAAACTGATTACAATATACAATCCCTAATTTATTACATCAGAGTTACAACATAATCTTAAAAGTTTGAGTGTGTGTGTGTCTGAATACCGGCATTTGGGCCCACTTTTGTTTTTAAAACATTTTTTCAAATTTCAAATTCAAAATCAAAGAGTCGCCACTTACTTTTTAAAGGGAAATTAAGAAACCATTTTAAAAGCAAACCGATCTTTTGCGAAACCAGAAATTCTAGGTCCGGGGATTATGGAATGAAAGGAGAAGGAGCCCGGCTGACTAAAACATTCCCTTTCATTCTATCTCGTGATAGGCCTCTACTCATCATCCTTTTTGATCGAATTATTAATCTAAGTATGCCCTTAACTAATACATATAAATAATACATTACACAAGCATGTTGAAAAGGGTGCAAAGTTGCTAACGACAAACTATCATTCATAAGCCACATAGTTCAAATAGCAAGCAAGATGATGTGCAAATAGGGAACTAGGAAACTTACCCGGGATCCAGCTGCGAAGTAAACGTGCAATGCATACAAAGAATAGAAATCCTAGAAAAAATGTCTCTAATCACATATACACATAAGGCAAGACCTAAGCTAAGGTGTCGCGCATGGAGTCGAAAATTAATAAAATAAACAAATGAAATAAACTAGAGAAGAGATGAGAAGTCATACCTCCAAAGCGCTACAAAACAAAGGTTAGTCCACATGCTTCACATAATAATATGACATCAAATAATCAATCCTAAACCTCTAGCTTAGATCTATCAAGCATTGAAAGAATTGACAAAACTATGAATTCCTATTGATTAGTTGGAGCCATAGCATCTCTATAGATATATAAGCCTCAACTAGGAGCCTGTAGACACCCCATTTTGTCGGCTATCAGATTTAGGAGACCCATAGCTTGGGGGTTCACAATGATCGTAAAAGACTCAAAAGGACTCTTGGAAGACAGCTCTATCTCTCAGAATGACCAAAATGCCCCTGAAAGCCCGAAAACTCCCAGATTTGGTCCCAAAGTTCTGGAAACATGCTACGTCGTAACAAAAGTGATAAAATGAGTTTTTAAGAAAAATCGGATGAAATCGTCAGCTCCCAGAGACCCCCGGAAGTCCCGGAAGTTCCCGGAAAATCCCAAGTTTGACCAGTTTGACCAAGTTTGACCAAGTTTGACCAAAATCATCCGAATTCACTGAAATCATTCTAGATCATGAGAAAAGTATTAAAATGAGTTCTAAAAGAAAATCGAGCGAAAACGTCAGCTCCTGGGAACTCCCGGAGGTTCACAGAACTTCCCGGGAATCCCAGGTTTGACCAGTTTGACCAGAATTTGACTTTAGGACCGGGGCACCGTAACAATTTTCAAATATTTTTCATGAATACTAGAGGTCAATAGCTTTCCAACGATATGTCGCACATAATATTCGGATTTAAAACAAGTCCATTATGAATTTTTGAAGGCGAAAAAGGCGATCAAATCGGCTTTTATCGCAAATATCGCAAAACCTTTCAAAGTGACCTACCCCTGAACTATTTGTTATGTAAAGTAGACTCCATTACCTTTCCAACGGTATATCACAACCTCAATTTGGAGTTCGTATGCATTTTCTGTGAATTTCGGACGAAATAGGGCCTTTTCGCGAATACCGGAACCTCTGGGGGCCTAAACGTAATTTTCTGGGCTTCTAAGGAGCAGTGCCGCCGCGGCACTGGCCCACTGCCGCCGCGGCACTCAACCCTCGCAGAGTCCATTTTTGTAATTTTTTTGGGGGTCCAATTTGATTAATTGAAAGCCAAAACGACATAGTTTTGTGTTCACAGTTGTTTGGGACCAATGGGAGTACTTCTAAAACCCCAAAACCACCCCAAATTGGCCTATTTAAACCCCCCATTGCTCTTCATTTTGAGGGGCCCAAGTGCAAAAGCTTGAAAAGTTGTAGAGAAGAAGAGAGATAAAGATAGGTCTAGAAGAGAGAAAAGGAGCTTCCTCCTACTATTTTGCTATAGAAAGTGAGTTCTAATCTTGTGTTCTTCCATTACCTCTCTTATACTTCACATCCCAAACACCCCCAATCACCATTCTTGAGCATTCTTGAGTTAGGAAGCTACTTCCATGTCTAAATGTCAAAATCTATGAGTGAAACACCAAGCTACAAGTCCAAAATCACATTGATTATCATCCATTGATTGTTATTTACTTGCTTGTTCATATTATGTTCATCTCTTCTTACCTCATTTCTTTTTATTTTTCTTTATTTACTTACTTGTTCTTCATCATCTAAATGATGACATGAAGTTTGAGGTGAGTGAATCCTTATGGATAGTAGCTCTTGACCTCAAAAACATGTTTGATAGATGATGATCATAACTTCAATACCTCCAAGGTATTCTTGAAGTGTATTGAAGTTATGTTCTAATAAAAATAAATCTTTCCAACAATCTTGGAGGTTCTTAATGATGAGTTTGATGTTGAAATTTCAAGTGGCTATAATCTTCATTGAGTATTGAAAATATGCTTTCAAAACATCTACTTCAAAACCCCTCTTAAAACCCCTCATTTTAATCTCAAGAAAGAAAACTCTAGTTTTTCCCAAGACTTTCAAAACAGTGAGTCAAAACAGTGAATAATCTGAGTTCAAAGATTTTCCTAGAACTCAATACTCAAAATATGGATGCAAGGCCACTTGGAAAGTCTTCCTAACCCATTGGAGAACACCCATGATTTTTGGTTTGACTTGGAAGTACTTGGAAATGGTCCATTTGGATCCAAACATTCCTTCCAGACATTCTATTTTTGCTGTCACAACAGCTAGGTCCACTTCCAACCTCTTTTTCAGAAACACTTTCCAAAAGGGGTAGTCCCAACTTATTGTTTCCTTAAACTTCAATGTCTTAGGAAACTTTCTGTATAAAATGGGCCTCTAGATCATTCGTTTTCATTTTCTAAGATTTTCTAACATTTCAGTCGACAGTACGGACTCTGTTTTTGAGTGACCTCTGTTGTTTATGTGATTTCACTCAATCTGTAGTAGTTATTAAAGATTGGCTTTTTGGGTTGTGTTATAGACACAATAAGGAAGATCTCCATAAATAATCATGTATTGAAAACATTCCTAACCCCTCTTTTCAATTTCCAAACGATCATGTTACTGTTCTGTCCACTATTCACAGCAAGCACATTTTAACTTTCATTCTTTGATTTGATGCTTACATGTATTCCAAATTAGTTCATATCTTAGGAAGTACTTCATACTACATTTGTACACATCCCATGTTGATTTCATTCATCCATTCATATACATTTTAAACTTCTAAGTCATTCTAGGAATCCATGAACACAAAGCACACTACAACCTTGGCACATTTTAGATACATACATTGCATCCATGCAAAGATTTGGGGCTTTTGTGACTCCTAATCAAAGAAGATTATAAGGAATGATCATGATAACACGTTCATGCTTCCCCCGATCTAATCATCCTTTCTCATCCATCACGGGGATTGAGAGGTCTTCTTTTCTCAAAGAATAACATGCATCATACTAGCTTGCTAAGCATATTTTGATTTCTTTGATTATTTTGTTTCAAGAACAATTCATGTCCCCCTTTAGATTAGGAAAACTTAATTACTTGATACATGAGTAGACGATTTTTCCTAGGTTTGTTTTGTGTGATCTTTCACTTTGCATTGTGTGATACTTGGCTTAGATCTTATGAATGATATCTTATCTTTTGATCTTCCAATTTCAAGTTTCTTATGTGACGTAATATATTATCATAGTATTAATTGTCGAACCATACATAGTATAAGATGATTATTTGGATGCTAATTGAGGCCCGTCGAAAGACGGGGCGAGTTGAGGGTGTTTTAGTCGTGATAAAGGCTCCTTCCTCTCTCGTACCAAAACCCCGAACCAAATTCTTTGGTTATGAAGGGCCGGTGCCCTTTATCCATTTGGGTGAGTCAAATTAGGTTTCTTGGTTCCTTAAAGACCAAGTGGCGACTCTGTATCTGTTTTCAACAGACCTTTTCTCTTTCTTTGATCCAAAAACAAGTTTCAAAACAAACAAAGCGGTGGAAGCCCGGTGTCCACAATCTGGCGACTCTGCTGGGGATTTTTATTTTCAAAACAAAATAATACAGAGGTTTGACTCATAAGAAGCATCCTTAAAATCATCTTTTTACTGTGTCTAGTTCATTGCATTGCACTTCTGCATTTCCCCCTTTCGATTGTGTTTGAAACGAGGTGCTGACATTGTTCAGGTCTTGCAGTGCCAGGGCACAAGTCACTGTTGATACTGTACCTTCCAAGGTATATCAAAAAGAGTAAGCACTTCCGTACTGTCTCTCTGACGGTATATTGAAACTCTCGTCAACGGACCCTCTTTGACTAAACCCAGCCTTTGCATATAGATTCCTGTAGAACCTTTCATAGGACTGTTCATTTATCTTTTCAGATAGGACAATGTGATATAACTGTTGTATGCCCTGACGGGATTACCTGCGCGGTGTAGACGCTTATGTGGCATGAGGCAGAACCTCTTTCTTATGATCCCCAAGGCAATCACTTACATGTGACCACATTGAGTGACCTGCCTAGGCACCATGGTAAGGAAGTCTGCTCCATGTTCACAAAGATATACACCGCAAACCTTGTTTGTTGGTCCTAGGACATAAGAGTATTAACTAGCTAGACAGTATGATCACCATCATAACCTATTTCTCCTAGAAACTCTGTCCAGATATCCCAGATACACCCATATTAACCAATTTCTCCTAGAAACTCTGTCCAGATATCCCAGATATAACCATATTAACCTGTTTCTCCCAGAAACTCTGTCTAGATATCCCAGATATAACCGTACTAACCCCTTTTTCCCAGAAACTCTGTCTAAATCTCCCTGATTTCCCAGATATACCAGTTTCTCCCAGAAACTCTGTCCTATCTTCCCAGATATACTTGTTTCTCCTAGAAACTCTATCCATATTTCTCAGAAATGCCCAAAATACCAGTTTCTCCTAGAAGCTCAGTCCAAATCAACCAGAAATCCTTATTTCTCCTAGAAACTCAAATGACTTCTAGAAATTTCTCCGAATCTTCCAAATCCATGTTTCTCCCAGAAACTCTATCCAAAATTCCTGAAGTATCCCGGAAATCCCTGTTATCCCTTGGTGATCATACTGGAAAGTAAGGTTAGCACACTCTATATGGCTAGGACCTTATTTGTTTAACTGCTATCTGTTAGAAGTAGGGGCATCATATAGATTAGGGCTTGTATCCGCATGCTTGTCTCATGTGCATGCACCATTCTCATCAGTCTGTGCACACTATCTCAGTCAGTCTGTACATAAGTCAGTCCATCTTCCTTAACATCATTGTCATTGTCTCTAAAGTCATCACTATCAGAATCTGATACACTCCTCTCGAATCTATAGGTCATTATAGATTCCCAAAATCAGCCACTGAGATCCCCATCCTGGGTCAGAAGTTCGAACAGTCATTTGTTTAGAATCAGTCCGCCGAGAAGATTCAACATGAATCAGGAAACTTTGGAAGCCAAGGTCACTGAATTAATCAATCAACAGTCAGATCGGCTGACTCAAGTTTTGAAATTTATGGAAGAGTTCCGACAACAGCAACCACAGTACCCACCTAGGTTCCCACCACCACAAGGGTTCATGCCACCACCACCGCTTGGATTTGGACCGCATCTCGAGAACAATGGGGAAGAAGAATGGTTTCAAGGGGTCCCGCTGCCTGTATATGAGAAAAAGCTCCAAGAGAAAATGGACAAGGTCGACAAGCTTGAGAACATACTAAGGAAGAGTAAGGGAGTTGACGATTACATGTTAGATCTGGAAGGATTGTTTGAGCCCAACAAAGTGAGGCTACCCGAGAACTTCAAGATGCCTAAAATCGACCGTTTTGACGGAACTGGAAATTCGAAGAGCCACGTGAAGTTTTGTATGAGCATTTTCCAGTCAATGGGCTGCACCCATGAGCACATAGCTATGTTGTTCCCTCAAACCCTCTAGAAAGCCGCACTATTCTGGTTCCTAACCCTTGAAACTTCCAAGACCCGAGTTTGGGAAGATGTTGCTAGAACTTTCATTGATCACTACTCCTACAACCAAGAGCTTGATGTCACCATCCGAGATCTGGAAACTACCAAGCAGAATTTTAATGAGTCCTTCACTGCATTCTTGAGCAGATGGAGGAATAAAGTAGCCCAAATGATCCACAAGCCTGTTGAGAAATAGCAAGTACGTATGCTGGTCAAGAACCTGCAACCAGTATACCATGAAAAACTATTCTACCAGTCCATCTCAACATTTGAAGAGTTGTTTGAGGTTGGAACTAGAATCGAGGATGCTATCTGTGAAGGCAAAATCAATGGAGCTGGGTCATTGAAAAAGGAGAAGAGACCCCACACCTTTGGTGAAGATCAAGAGAGCCTAGATGTCAATGCCTTAAGTCCATCATCAAGCCAAAATGACTGCAGTAAGAGGCACAAGAAAGGAAAGCAAAGAGTCTTCACACCACTTGACATGAGCTTATCCTCCGCTCTCAATCACCTTTTTCAAAAGGGCCACCTTGTACCTTTGGAGCCCAGTAAGCCTCCTAATCACCCACCTCCTGGGTATAATGAATCCAAGTATTGTGATTACCACCAAGACCAAGGCCATGAGACCGACAACTGTAAGAGGCTCCGTCACTCAATTCAGGATCTCTTAGATGATGCGCCGCACCCCAATCCAATCCACCACCTCGGTCTCGACCAACCCTTGATCTATCCGTTTAAATGATCCCCTTCGCTGAGGACCATGAATGTTGAACCTGTGCCGGTGAAGTGATGGTGTTTGGGACTCTTGCTAGAAAACCAAATGAAGATGCTCTTTAAAAAAAAATAAAAAGAATAAGTGAGTCACTGTGACATTCCATTTGAGATCAAGTCGAGTCTGTTGTATGTTTTGTCTATTTCAAGTTTAGTCTTGTGGTCGAGTCTGTCTGTCACCGAGTTGTTAATGAGTCTGTAATCCTTCTCTACTGATGGAATGAAGTCTCATTTTGCCTAATCTGATGTGCCTAGTCATAGATGCATGAATCGCTGAACTGAAGTGTCACTTTTCGAATTACCATGGATATTACTGTGCTAAAAAAAATAATAATAATTTTTTTAACTCAAACAAAAAAAAATCCTGAAAGGTGAAAGTCAATTTTGTGCTGACACCGATGAAGAGCTGAGAATTGAATAGTGTTACTTTAAGAATTTAAAGATGCTCTTACCTCAATCTTGAAAAGACATACTTGAAACTGACTTGGGGCTTGCCCAACACCCTTTTTCCACCATTTTGAAGCCTTAAGCCCAATCCAATTGGGAGCCACGCAATCTGTCCAATTGAAAGCAATGCAAACTTAGCCCTTGATGGTAGCCGAACATTTCAGTGAGTTTCATCTCCACTTTCAAAAAAAGAAAAAAAAAAAGAAAAGAAAAGAAAAAAAAAAGCTCGCTAGGTTGTAAACCCGAAAGGGCACCTAGGCAAAAGTTAGAGCTGAAAAAGGTGTTGATTTCCAAAATCTGACCCTAGCCAGTCAAAATGTTGGAGAAAATTTTGATGAAACAAATGAGAGAATCATACGCTTCAAGATACATCTTAAGAATGTGCCAAGATCTCATTTCAAAGGCACGGAATGACCACAAATAAATTCCGAGAGTTGACATGCACATTCTGGAATTCTGAGACTGTGATTGAAAGATCTCATAAGAATCGACTACATTAAAAAGCAAAATTGACTGGCTAGGCGAAAGTGAAAAGGATCAATCCTCAAAACAAAACAAAAAGAAAAAGAAAAAGAAAAGAAAGGGAGATTGAAACTGAATCTTTTTATTCGAAACTACCATAAGTGGCTCAAGTTTGAACTTCTTTGACGATTGGTTTGAAAAACCCTCATACCTCAAACCCCTTATTTCAAGCCTTGCCTTGAACTACGCTCGACCTGATTCCCACTCGGGGGTACGTAGGCAACCACATCGGTTCGGTCACTCCACCCACAAAAATAGCCCAATTTCTTTCAAGCTTCGGCCCGAACTACGTTGGACCTGATCCCCACTTGGGGGTACGTAGGCAGACTTTTAAAAAAAAGAAAAAAGAAGGATGGCTCGCTAGGTCGAAAATCCGAAAGGACGCCTAGGAAAAAATTAGAGCTAAATCCAAAGTGAGCAATAACAAAAGAGAGAAAAGAGCTCGTTAGGTCACCTCACTGGTGCCTAGGCAAAAGTTATGAGCATTTGAGAGATTAAAGTCACGGTCCTTGCCTCAAGCCAGAAATCACCTTCCACACTAGGGGCAAACTTTGGCTACTCGCCTCGTTTGCCTAAATTTTACTATCTACCCTTCATATAAGGGGCAAACCTCGGTCACCTACCTCGTTTGCCCAAAACCTCCAATGAACCTTCCTCCAAACTAGGGGCAAACTTCGGTCATTTACCTCGTTTGCCTACCAATCCCACTTCATGGCCTTCAAACTAGGGGCAAACTTCGTTTGCCACCCAATCCCTATACACCAATGGTAAGCCTTCAAGTCACAAACATTGTCTTGAACAGATGGAAACGGAGCATCTTTTATTCTATAAGCTAAGGCACTAATTCAAAGCGCATCTTGGGAGAAGCAAAGAAATTTATTAGATCAGTAGGGAGGAATTTTCAAAAATAAGATTCACCATCGAAGTGATGCCACGTTAAGGTGAGAAGTAAACACCAAAAGAGAAATGGTACATTGTTTATGACAAAAACACATCAAGTTTTGACAAGACGAGCTTGTTTCATTTTGGTGTCAAATGTGTCGTCCTTGTGCATCAATGTCTGTCAAGTTTTTGAGTCTGTTGTAGTCTCAAATGTGTAAGTCCATAGTGACTAATAAAAATTTTCAAATCAAGTTATAAAGAGCATGATAATGCAAGCAGGAGTACCAAACACTATTACTGCACCAGTCAAGGCGTCAGCATGAGGAGCGTCAAAACTTGGGGAGAATTTCATCCCTTTCCAAACCGTCGAAAGTTAACCACCTTTGTTCATGCAACATAAGTCCATGAGTGGCTGTTGACTGTCTTCTTTCTTCATGCAACATAAGTCCATGAGTGGCTGTTGATCTTTCATCTTTCTTCATGCAACATAAGTCCATGAGTGGCTGTTGATGATTTTCCTTTCTCCTAGCAACATAAGTCCATGAGTGGCTATTGATCTTTCATTTTTCTTCATGCAACATAAGTCCATGAGTGGCTGTTGACGATCTTCCTTCATCCTAGCAACATAAGTCCATGAGTGGCTGTTGACCATCTTTTTTCGATCATGCAACATAAGTCCATGAGTGGCTGTTGATGATCTTCTTTCATCCTAGCAACATAAGTCCATAAGTTGCTATTGATTATCACCCTCCATCAGTGTCAAACCACCGCAAATCATCTCTGTCACAATGATACCTTTACTCCCATTTAATGGACATGTTTCCTTCTTCCTAGCAGAGTACATTATCCTTCAGCTCCCAGAGGCCCCGACCGGCCCTCCTGGATCGAGCGCCGAAGGATTTGATCAACTGTGAGAGATTCAGAGATGGGTCCTGGTTCCTGATCAAGAAAAGAGATTCTCCGAGAACCCTATATCATCCCCTGAGGATAGAAACCAAAAGATACCAGCTTCCGGAGGCCCTGACCGGCCCTCTTGGATTGAGCGCCGAGAGAGATTCTCAGAGAGTCCATCAGCTCTCGAAGGCCCTAACCGGTTTTTTTGGATTGAGCATTACAAAATCTGACCAACCACGAGAGATTCAGAGATGGATCCTGGTTCTAGGTCAAGAATTGAAGAGAGATTCTCAGAGGGTCCCCTACCATCCCCAGTAGAATATAACAGAAGTCCGAACCGATTCTCCGAACTTGTCAAAACATCACCCGCAGTCAAATCACCCCGATTCCCAGGGCAAGCACTGTCTATTCACAATCCGTGTCCACTGATTATCATGAGCTTTCTCACCTGTCAGTCATTATGAGTTTCCTCATTTATCGTGAGCCTTTTCACTCCAGTTATCTCACCTGTCAATTATCGTGAGCTACCCCACTTATCATGAGCCTCCTCACTTTGGTTTTATAAAACTGTCGATTATCATGAACTCTCTCGCCTATGGGTTATCCTTAGTTGTCATCCTCAGGGACCCCACATCTGACTACATTCGCTCGCAAAGCACAGAAGTTTGCCCCTATCCGAGTCATCCACCACCTCACAGTCACAAACGCTAGCACAACATCGGTCCACTCGGGGTGGCACACACCCGACAGCACCTGCTCATACTAGGATCATAACACTAGACACGATACGACTCATGACACAATTCATATCACATCCATGCATTGCATATCATCCTCATAGCATGGCATCCGCATGTCTTGTTGTGCATATGTGATTTGTTCCTTTGTGCCCCGAACTACGTCCTGGTCTGATTCCCTTTGGTATACGTAGGCAGCTCACGAAGAGCACGACCAGCACTGACCTCAGCATCATCCTTGCATCTTTTGCAACGCTTTTATCCTAAATCTATAGCCTCCAAAAGTCCTGTCTCTTCCAAGCTTTGGCACTCGCTTGCGACATGCGTTGCCTGGCAAGTTCATGCCAAAGAGGGGCAAACTGTAGACACCCCATTTTGTCGGCTATCAGATTTAGGAGACCTATAGCTTGGGGGTTCACAATGATCGTAAAAGACTCAAAAGGACTCTTGGAAGACAGCTCTATCTCTCAGAATGACCAAAATGCCCCTGAAAGCCCAAAAACTCCCAGATTTGGTCCCAAAGTTCTGGAAACACACTACGTCATAACAAAAGTGATAAAATGAGTTTTTAAGAAAAATCAGATGAAATCATCAGCTCCCAGAGACCCCAGAAGTCCCGGAAGTTCCCGGAAAATTCCAGGTTTGACCAGTTTGACCAAGTTTGACCAAGTTTGACCAAAATTATCCGAATTCACCGAAATCATTCTAGATCAAGAGAAAAGTATTAAAATGAGTTCTAAAAGAAAATCGAGCGAAAACGTCAGCTCTTGGGAACTCCCGGAGGTTCCCAGAACTTCCCGGGAATATCCCAGGTTTGACCAGTTTGACCAGAATTTGACTTTAGGACCGGGGCACCGTAACAATTTTTAAATATTTTTCATGAATACTAGAGGTCAATAGCTTTCCAACGATATGTCGAACATAATTTCAGGTTTAAAACGAGTCCATTATGAATTTTTGAAGGAGAAAAAGGCGATCAAATCGGCTTTTATCGCAAATACCGCAAAACTTTTCAAAGTGACCTATCCCTGAACTATTTTTTATGAAAAGTAGACTCCATTACCTTTCCAATGATATATCACAACCTCAATTTGGAGTTCATATGCATTTTCTATGAATTTCGGACGAAATAGGGCCTTTTCGCGAATACCGGAACCTCTGGGGGCCTAAACGTAATTTTCTGGGCTTCTGAGGAGCAGTGCCGCCGCGGCACTGGCCCACTGCCGCCGCGGCACTCAACCCTCGCAGAGTCCATTTTTGTAATTTTTTTGGGGGGTCCAATTTGATTAATTGAAAGCCAAAACGACATAGTTTTGTGTTCACAGTTGTTTGGGACCAATGGGAGTACTTCTAAAACCCCAAAACCACCCCAAATTGGCCTATTTAAACCCCCCATTGCTCTTCATTTTGAGGGGCCCAAGTGCAAAAGCTTGAAAAGTTGTAGAGAAGAAGAGAGATAGAGATAGGTCTAGAAGAGAGAAAAGGAGCTTCCTCCTACTATTTTGCTATAGAAAGTGAGTTCTAATCTTGTGTTATTCCATTACCTCTCTTATACTTCACATCCCAAACACCCCCAATCACCATTCTTGAGCATTCTTGAGTTAGGAAGCTACTTCCATGTCTAAATGTCAAAATCTATGAGTGAATCACCAAGCTACAAGTCCAAAATCACATTGATTATCATCCATTGATTGTTATTTACTTGCTTGTTCATATTATGTTCATCTCTTCTTACCTCATTTCTTTTTATTTTTCTTTATTTACTTACTTGTTCTTCATCATCTAAATGATGACATGACATTTGAGGTGAGTGAATCCTTATGGATAGTAGCTCTTGACCTCAAAAACATGTTTGATAGATGATGATCATAACTTCAATACCTCCAAGGTATTCTTGAAGTGTATTGAAGTTATGTTCTAATAAAAATAATTCTTTCCAACAATCTTGGAGGTTCTTGATGATGAGTTTGATGTTGAAATTTCAAGTGGCTATAATCTTCATTGAGTATTGAAAATATGCTTTCAAAACATCTACTTCAAAACCCCTCTTAAAACCCCTCATTTTAATCTCAAGAAAGAAAACTCTAGTTTTTCCCAAAACTTTCAAAACAGTGAGTCAAAACAGTGAATAATCTGAGTTCAAAGATTTTCCTAGAACTCAATACTCAACATATGGATGCAAGGCCACTTGGAAAGTCTTCCTAACCCATTGGAGAACACCCATGATTTTTGGTTTGACTTGGAAGTACTTGGAAATGGTCCATTTGGATCCAAACATTCCTTCCAGACATTCTGTTTTTGCTGTCACAGCAGCTAGGTCCACTTCCAACCTCTTTTTCAGAACACTTTCCAAAAGGGGTGGTCCTAACTTATTTTTTCCTCAAACTTCAATGTCCTAGGAAACGTTCTGTATAAAATGGACCTCTAGATCAGTCGTTTTCATTTTCTAAGATTTTCTAACATTTCAGTCGACAGTACGGACTCTGTTTCTGAGTGACCTCTGTTGTTTATGTGATTTCACTCAATCTGTAGTAGTTATTAAAGATTGGCTTTTTGGGTTGTGTTCTAGACACAATAAGGAAGATCGCCATAAAAAATCATGCATTGAAAACATTCCTAACCCCTCTTTTCAATTTCCAAAAGATCATGTTACTGTTCTGTCCACTATTCACGGCAAGCACATTTTAACTTTCATTCTTTGATTTGATGCTTACATGTATTCCAAATTAGTTCATATCTTAGGAAGTACTTCATACTACATTTGTACACATCCCATGTTGATTTCATTCATCCATTCATTTACATTTTAGACTTCTAAGTCATTCTAGGAATCCATGAACACAAAGCACACTACAACCTTGGCACATTTTAGATACATACATTGCATCCATGCAAAGATTTGGGGCTTTTGTGACTCCTAATCAAAGAAGATTATAAGGAATGATCATGATCACACGTTCATGCTTCCCCCGATCTAATCATCCTTTCTCATCCATCCCGGGGATTGAGAGGTTTTCTTTTCTCAAAGAATAACATGCATCATACTAGCTTGCTAAGCATATTTTGATTTCTTTGATTATTTTGTTTCAAGAACAATTCATGTCCCCCTTTAGATTAGGAAAACTTAATTACTTGATACATGAGTAGACGATTTTTCCTAAGTTTGTTTTGTGTGATCTTTCACTTTGCATTGTGTGATACTTGGCTTAGATCTTATGAATGATATCTTATCTTTTGATCTTCCAATTTCAAGTTTCTTATGTGACGTAATATATTATCATAGTATTAATTGTCGAACCATACATAGTATAAGATGATTATTTGGATGCTAATTGAGGCCCGTCGAAAGACGGGGCGAGTTGAGGGTGTTTTAGTCGTGACAAAGGCTCCTTCCTCTCTCGTACCAAAACCCCGAACCAAGTTCTTTGGTTATGAAGGGCCGGTGCCCTTTATCCATTTGGGTGAGTCAAATTAGGTTTCTTGGTTCCTTAAAGACCAAGTGGCGACTCTGTATCTATTTTCAACAGACCTTTTCTCTTTCTTTGATCCAAAAACAAGTTTCAAAACAAACAAAGCGGTGGAAGCCCGGTGTCCACAGAGCCAATGGAATGTCCATATAGGGTTTCAATAATTCCAACATGATCATAAGGAATCCATGTTTATATTCAATTAGGTTCAACTAAGTCCAAATTTATCCAATAACTAGTACTAATCATAAGCATTGATGTACATGAATGAATGAATGAATATGAACAAGAATAAAATATGGATTTATTCACTAATTTGGATCACTTAGCCTCTGGATTTAAGCTAAATTATCATTATTCAAAATGTGATTTGGGTCCCAAGACATTAGGGAACCATTTAAGTTAAAATCAATGAGAATAGACAAAACAGTGACTGTTTTTCCTAAATTATAGAGAGTAGACCAGATTTTAAAAAGTAGAAATACCATACTTCCAACGGTTCGATCTTAATGATTTTTGGATATGATATGCTGTCACGCCCCGCAGTAGCAAAAATAGAGAAAATAAATTCCTTTTTGGACCCGTAGGCCATGACAGTTGAAAGTCACCATATTGTCCATAACCAAAGTCAAACCATCAGAGTAATGATTCAAACCACCCATTGGAAAGTTCTAAGGTTGATATATATAATCAGAGTTCAATACTAACTATTACAAAACCAAAGTGTTTGTAGAAAATATAAATAAAACATTACGGCAACATATGCCGATAATAAACGTAACTATTTCAGAAGTCTCTAAATATAAACACGAGCTAAGTATGGCACAGCTTCCAGCCTTCATCTTGTGTAGTAGTCATCACTGGCATAGCCTCCATCATCGTAGGATCCTTCCTCGTTGTACCTGTCCATGTATGTATCACCTGCATACTCAAAGCCCTGGCCAGCTGGACGTGGAATATCCAGCGGCATAAAACGCCGTCAGCTACGAAAGCCGAGTGAATGCAAATACTAACAGAGTATCTACAGATATGTAGCATATAACAACAACATCAATAAAAAGGATCATCTCATCGTTCGTATGCATGTATGCACCAATCTAAGATATAATACAGACGTCATCCCCTTTCCCATCTAGCACGTAGCCCAACGACTCATGACTCATTTATCCTCGACACGTAGTCTCACACATAACATAGACTCTTGGGTCCACATTAATCAGACACGTAGTCTCATACCTACGATCCGTTCACTCTTGACACGCAGTCCCAATGTTTCGACCAACCCGCCCTGACATGGTTACTACGACACATAGCCCTTATATGATACAGCACGCAGCCCTGACATTCCACAGCACGTAGCTCCGTCATTCAATAGCACGCAACAATTATTACCGCACACAGCTCATACTACCGCACATAGCTCATATCACCGCACACAGCTCATACTTCCGCACACAGCTCATATCATTACCGCACACAGCTCATATCACCGCACACAGCTCATACTACCGCACACAGCTCATATCACCGCACACAGCTCATACTTCCGCACACAGCTCATATCATTACCGCACACAGCTCATATCACCGCACACAGTTCATACTACCGCACACAGCTCCATACTATCGCACACAGCTCATACTATCGCACATAGCTCATATCATTACTGCACACAGCTCATATCACCGCACACAGCTCATACTACCGCACACAGCTCCATACTATCGCACACAGCTCATACTATCGCACAGAGCTCCTTGATACTATTACGGCACATAGCCCCGACATGCTACTACGGCACGCAGCCCTATGATACCCCGGCACTCCAGCCCTGACATATTATTCTCGACACGTAGTCCCACTATATTATCCTCGACACGAAGCCCCACATCACATAACCTCCAAAATCTGACACAAAGTCCAACTCTATCATATATTGATTTGACACGAAGTCCCGGTCCTATCCCAGCACCTGGGATTCTACACTCAACATCATACGGTCTTAGCGACCGCATTCACGCGCACCCATAAATAGTATCGACCTCTGCGGTCGACAGACCCACTAATATGCACGTCGACTTCTCAATCTCGTTATTGTCTCATATATATCAAAAGGATATAAAAATACAAGGAAAATACAGGGTATTACACATAATAACATTCAAACCAAAACTAGAATGAAATATTAGACATCGTGTATGATTCTAGTAAAAATAGGGCACATGGGTATTTTGGTCATTTTCCAATTTTGTGCGTCCACAACCAAATTTATAAAAGTTCCGTGAGATTAAATAAATAAGTATTCATGTTGGAAGTTAAGAGTTTTCTATCCTCATTAAGAATCTATCTCGATTCCAGTCGTATTTAAAAATACCAGTTTATCGTATTTATGCCGTATTTGAAAAACCAGAATATCGTATTTATACTATACCATAATACTGTATTTATACCGTATTATACTATATTAGAATACCCTATTTATACCATATTATACTATATCAGAATACCGTATTTATACATATAAAAATCTAAATACGTAATATAATACGTATAAGCATCACATAATTAATATAAATCATAATCATAATCATAATCATATGTTCATAACAAAGTGTAATATAAATAGCTGAGTGAGTTGGAGACTCACCTAAATTCGCAGAATAATAATGCCGAGAAAACTCGAAGAAAACCCGAAGAATCTTCGAATATAAAATTCAGGCTTCAAATAGTGTTCTTGGTGTTCTAGGTGTGTTCTTGGTGTTCTAGGTGTGTTCTTGGTGTTCTAGGCGTGTTCTTGGTGTTCTTGGTGTACTAGGTGTGTTCTTAGTGTTCTTGGTGTTTGTGTGTGTGAGATGAAGATATGTAAGCATTAGGATGAGTTCTCAAGCTCATAAGTCTAAGGATAAATGTAATGGAATGGTCCCATATATATAGGAACCAAGGAGGGACCTCACCTTGCAATTATCAAGGGTTAAAGGTTCAAAGGATAATTATTTCCTTAGGGCCATATTTGGTTAGATGTGCAATAAAATCATAACTGGTCCAAATATACCAGATATTCACAAATCTGCTAAATTTCTGTTTCTAAAAATTCTAAAAATTTATAATCGAGTTCTATAAATACTGAATATTATAATAACAACATAAAAACACTATTCATCTTGGGAAATAAATATTTGAAAATAGAGGGTATTACATCATCTCCCACTAACTGAACTGAAGATTTCGTCCCCGAAATCCGAACTAAGCATCGTTGAACAACTCCGGGTACTTCTCACGCATCTCTGACTCTAGCTCCCATGATGCTTCTCCTTCGTCGTGAAACTTCCACTGGATCTTCACCAACAGAATTTCCTTACTTCTCAGCTTCTTAGTTCCCCAATCCAGAATTCGCACTGGTCCTTCATGAAATGACACATTATCGTTAATCTCCGTCAAACTTCTCTGGACGAAAGTGACGAAAACGCTCCACTATTCCATCCTCAACTGGCCGCGGGGGTGGTCCATGATTATTTCCGTTGTGCATGTTAGGATTGTTGATCCGTTCCATCCTACGCACAAAGGCTTCGAACAGTCCAGTCGGATTAGCAGCTTGGGGTGCTTGGGGGACGTCCTCAATCTGAGCGGGACGATTCCGAGTAGGCATTCCTGCCATCGATGCAGTAAGGTTGGGTACCTATACAGACATCTCTCGGTTAGTCGTCAACCCAAAATAGTCATAGAAAATAATTCCGAAATTATACGTAATAGTTATAGAAAAATAATTCACAACTAAACATAATAGTAGCTATAACTAGCATCACATTAATAGCACGGAGAATTCCATAGGGATGATCTCCAAAACACAAACTTAGAGTCAACCCGTATCTCAAGGAATCTTAGGTTCAATACAAGAAATGTTGGACAATTGGTGAACGTGACTACTAAACCTAGGCTCTGATACCAAAAATCCTGTCACGCCCCGCAGTAGAAAAAATAGAGAAAATAAATTCCTTTTTGGACCCGTAGGCCATGACAGTTGAAAGTCACCATATTGTCCATAACCAAAGTCAAACCATCAGAGTAATGATTTAAACCACCCATTGGAAAGTTCTAAGGTTGATATATATAATCAGAGTTCAATACTAACTATTACAAAACCAAAGTGTTTGTAGAAAATATAAATAAAACATTACGGCAACATATGCCGATAATAAATGTAACTATTTCAGAAGTCTCTAAACATAAACACGAGCTAACTATGGCACAGCTTCCAGCCTTCAGCTTGCGCAGTAGTCAGCACTGGCATAGCCTCCATCATCGTAGGCTCTTTTCTCGTTGTACCTGTCCATGTATGCATCACATGCATACTCAAAGCCCTGGCCAGCTGGACGTGGAATATCCAGCGGCATAAAACGCCGTCAGCTACGAAAGCCGAGTGAATGCAAATACTAACAGAGTATCTACAGATATGTAGCATATAACAACAACATCAATAAAAAGGATCATCTCATCGTTCGTATGCATGTATGCACCAATCCAAGATATAATACAGACGTCATCCCCTTTCCCATCTAGCACGTAGCCCAACGACTCATGACTCATTTATCCTCGACACGTAGTCTCACACATAACATAGACTCTTGGGTCCACATTAATCAGACACGTAGTCCCATACCTACGGTCTGTTCACTCTTGACACGCAGTCCCAACGCTTCGGCCAACTCGCCCTGACATGGTTACTATGACACATAGCCCTTATATGATACAGCACGCAGCCCTGACATTCCACAGCACGTAGCTACGTTATTCAACAGCACGCAGCAATTATTACCGCACATAGCTCATACTACCGCACATAGCTCATATCACCGCACACAGCTCATACTTCCGCACATAGCTCATATCATTACCGCACACAGTTCATATCACCGGACACAGCTCATACTACTGTACACAGCTCATATCACCGCACACAGCTCATACTTCCGTACACAGCTCATATCATTATCGCACACAACTCATATCACCGTACACAGCTCATACTACCGCACACAGCTCCATACTATCGCACACAGCTCATACTATCGCACACAGCTCATACCATTACCGCACACAGCTCATATCACCGCACACAACTCATACTACTGCACACAACTCCATACTATCGTACATATCTCATACTATCGCACACAGCTCCTTGATACTATTACGGCACATAGCCCCGACATGCTACTACGGCACGCAGCCCTAAGATACCCCGGCACTCCAGCCCTGACATATTATTCTCGACACTTAGTCCTGCTACATTAACCTCAACACAAAGCCCCACATCACATAACCTCCGAAATCCGACACAAAGTCCAACTCTTTCATATATTGATTTGACACGAAGTCCCGGTCCTATCCCAACACGTGGGATTCTACACTCAACATCATACGGTCTTAGCGACCGCATTCACGCGCACCCATAAATAGTATCGACCTCTGCGGTCGACAGACCAACTAATATGCACGTCGACTTCTCAATCTCGTTATTATCTCATATATATCAAAAGGATATAAAAATACAAGGAAAATACAGGGTATTACACATAACAACATTTAAACCAAAACTAGAATGAAATATTAGACATCGTGTATGATTCTAGTAAAAATAGGACACAGGGATATTTTGGTCATTTTCCAGTTTTGTACGTCTACAACCGAATTTATAAAAGTTCCGTGAGATTAAATAAATAAGTATTCATGTTGGAAGTTAAGAGTTTTCTATCCTCATTAAGAATCCATCTCGATTCCAGTCGTATTTGAAAATACCATTTTATCGTATTTATGCCGTATTTAAAAAACCAGAATACCGTATTTATACTATACCATAATACTGTATTTATACTGTATTATACTATATTAGAATACCCTATTTATACCGTATTATACTACATCAGAATACCGTATTTATACGTATAAAAATCTAAATACGTAATATAATACGTATAAGCATCACATAATTAATATAAATCATTATCATAATCATAATCATGTGTTCATAACAAAGTGTAATATAAATAGCTGAGTGAGTTGGAGACTCACCTAAATTCGCAGAATAATAATGCCGAGAAAACTCGAAGAAAACCCGAAGAATCTTCGAATATAAAATTCAGGCTTCAAATAGAGTTCTTGGTGTTCTTGGTGTTCTAGGTGTGTTCTTGGTGTTCGTGGTGTGTTCTTGGTGTTCTAGGTGTGTTCTTGGTGTTCTTGGTGTATTAGGTGTGGTCTTGGTGTTCTTGGTGTTTGTGTGTGTGAGATGAAGATATGTAAGCATTAGGATGAGTTCTCAAGCTCATAAGTCTAAGGATAAATGTAATGGAATGGTCCCATATATATAGGAACCAAGGAGGGACCTCACCTTGCAATTACTAAGAGTTAAAGGTTCAAAGGATAATAATTTCCTTAGGGCCATGTTTGGTTGGATGTGCAATAAAATCATAACTGGTCCAAACATACCAGATATTCACAAATCTGCTAAATTTCTGTTTCTAAAAATTTTGAAAATTTATAATCGAGTTCTATAAATACTGAATATTATAATAACAACATAAAAACACTATTCATCTTGGGAAATAAATATTTGAAAATAGCGGGTATTACATATGCCTCTGTGAGTCTAGTGTATAACCCAAAAAGAAAATCAAGGTTTGAACGGTTAGATCTCTGGGAATATGGAAAACACTAGACATCACTCAGGAATCTGCAACTCTCTATCCAGAGATCTTGTAGGATTTTCTAAAAATCGTAAAAAAATGAAAAACACTTAGATCTTTTTAGGGTATCTTTCTAACACATTGAGGTACTTAGAAAAAATTATTAGAGACCCAGGAAACTCCATTAAGGTTCTGATTTATGAATTTTAATATGGACTTACTGTTCTGAAATTTTGGACAGAGAGTTGCATGTTTTGAAATCATAAGACCAAACCATCTTAGGCATGGAATTTCATCAAAACAAAAATCACAGAGGTACTTAAATGGGTTATGAACATCCTCCAATTGGTCTCATCCATTTCCAATGAATCATGACTCTATAAAAAATCTTTGATCACGATTGGTTTATGAATTCACTACACCTTTGTTAAGTTGATGTTCATAGTTTAAAACCAACTTGATCCATGATCCTAGAAAGAACTAGAATCAAGTTTGATTATGATTAATGAGATAAATAATGAAATTGGGAGAAACCCCTAGATTTAAACTTGATGGATTCTTATCATAGATCACATAATTGGAGATCTAGCAAGAGAATCCTAAGGTCTTACTAGATCTTATGAATTTTGAATATAAGTTATGAAAATCTACATCTAATTCCCCTCTCAAACATATGATCCTTGAGGAATATAGATCCATGAAACCTTATTCTCCTCTCAAATTAATGGTCTTTGGAGAATATAGAGTCATATTATTATTTCTCCTACCAAGTTAATGGTCCTTGGAGACAAAATAAAATCCCAACTACATAAACCTCTATAGAATATAGCATGAATTCCATAAGATTTTTAGTAAGGAGATTTCAAACCATGAGTTAAGACTTAAATTCAACCAACTACGTGTAGAGATGATCATAATCCACTTTAATCTCCATATAAATCATAAGATCATAGGGAACTAGAGGATCAAACTCAAAGAAATCTAATGAGATATTGAAGATCTCATAAATCTCTTAAGAAGAATATAAACAAAAGAAAGGAAATCAAATGTTATTTGGAAATTTGAAGTCAAAACTCTTTTATTCATAAATCCAAAGCTCTATTTTTGAACCCAAATTAATGAAACACCATGATATTCAATCACAAATTCTAAGTGGTGTATGATGAAATGAGGTAGGAAGAGAGGTTTTGAAAATGTGTAAAATTCTTAGATCTAAGAATTTGTGATTGAATTGCCTAATTCTACCAAGTGATTGAGAGGTTACCTCCAAGACCTCAAAGATTTCTTCTATTCCTTGTGAAATGCTTCCAAGAATCTTCAAGTTCTTCTCAAAATTCTTCAAGTTTTTCTCAAAATTCTTCAATTCTTCTCTATTTTCTCTAATGTATCTCTATATCTCTTGTATCTCTCTCTCTTGATTCAAGTATATTCTATCTCTAGTGAAAAATTTTAAAAGTAAGAGTAAGAGTCCCCATGAAGAAGATGAAGGCCTGTTTATATAGACCAACACATCAAGGTTAAATGGGTAAATTTGGGTGGAAACCCATGTGCAAAGTTTTCTTCTAGAACATGTGAGAAAAGCAGTCTGTTACAGTTCGTGGCACTCGATGGCTGCCGGCGGCATTCACTGAATGCCGGGTGGCACTCGCTGAATGCCGGACGGCACTCAGTGAGTGCCGCCGGCTTTCCCGCGTGCCGGGTCTAACAAAATTTTGCCCTCTCTTTAATTTTCAAAATATTCATTACCACAATCTTAATTATTAGCAAAGTATATACTAATGTACTTTATACCTGTAGTGTACTTTATTAAGATACACCCATATACATGGTATATACTATCATTTTATTTCTTTCTTTTCTTTCTTTTTCTTCTTCTTCTTCTTTTTTTTTTTCTTTTGAAAACTTCTTTTCCTCTTTTCTTTTGAAAACTTCTTTCATATTATATCTCTTTTTTTTTTTTGAGTAAAAATTTCTTAGACGGATTTTCTCACATGTTCTTCAACGTTCGGGTTTTCCCCCGGTACCCAATTTCCCTCTCTCTCTCTCTTAATTTTTTTGAATTTTGTTTTGAAGAATCTTCTAGAGGTAACCAATCCCTGGGCTTGACGTTTGGTCAAAATCGGGGTGTCTACAGTTTGCCCCTCTTCAGCAGAGCTTGTGAAGCAATGCGTATCATAAACGAATGTCGAAGCCTGTGTGAAAGACAAGCCTTTGACCAAAATCGTCGAGCCCAGGAAAAAACAAATGGTGCGTTGCAAAATCGGGCACGCAGAGAGCCAAATGCTGGTCGTGCTCAATGGTGAACTGCCTACGTATCCCATCAGGAATCAGACCAGGACGTAGTTCGGGCAAGGGACAACTCCAAGGCACAAATAATCACACGGATGAATGCACCTTTCCTAACGTGATGCACATTCTCAAATATCATGCCTCATGTTCCCAACGTGATGACCCATATTCATGTTGATCTTTCTATCACCAAAAATGCGCCTTATACTCCAAATCCTCTGTTTATGTTATAGCCATACTCTGGGAACGCCAAAATTACGAAGTTCAGGGTCCACATGAATTTTGAGAATTATCTGACTGACTGAGATGCGCCTTACGCCTTATACTCCATAGTCAAATCAGGTAGCACACTGAAAGATTGAGCCGCTTCACGCCTTATGCTCCATAATCCTTCAAAATCATCTGTTCGACTGAGCCGCTTCCCGCCTTATGCTCCAAAGTCGAATCAGTTAGCACGCTGAAAGATTCAGCCGCTTCACGCTTTACGCTCCATAATCCCCCAAAATCATCTGATCGACTGAGCCGCTTCCCACCTTAGGCTCCATAGTCGAATCAGGTAGCACGATGAAAGATTGAGCCCTTCACGCCTTACGCTCCATAATCCTCCAAAATCATCTGATCGACTGAGCCGCTTTCCGCCTTACGCTCCATAGTCGAATCAGGTAGCACGCTGAAAGATTGAGCCGCTTCACGCCTTACAGTCCATAATCCTCCAAAATCATTCGATCGACTGAGCCGCTTCCCGCCTTTTGCTCCATAGTCAAATCAGGTAGCACGCTGAAAGATTGAGCCGCTTTACGCTTTACGCTCCATAATCCTCCAAAATAATCTGATCGACTGAGCCGCTTCCCGCCTTACGTTCCATAGTCGAATCAGGTAGCACGCTGAAAGATTGAGCCGCTTCACACCTTACGCTCCATAATCCTCCAAAATCATCTGATCTACTGAGCCGCTTCCCGCCTTACACTCCATAGCCGAATCAGGTAGCACGCTGAAAGATTGAGCCGCTCGAGGACACGCATTTTTCACGAGGCAAAGTCAATGCTGATTCGTCTCGATTCATAATTCCCAATTTTCCCTCTTTTCCCAGGGGTTATTTTTTCGGGATCCCACTTTGAATTTACTTTCTGAATTTCTGGAATCAAAGATCAGTCATATTCAAAATCGGCTCAATTTCAAAATCTAGATTCAATTAGATTCTAATCATTTTAATTTTCAAGATATGAAGTCAATCAAACCCCAATTCAACCTAATTTTCAACATCAGGAATCAATCAGATTCTCTCTCTCTCTCTCTCTCTCTCTCTCTCTCTCTCTCTCTTTTAATTTGCGAAATCAAGAAACAACTGAGCTCAAATCAAATTAATTTTCAAAAGATCGGAGCCAATCAAGCTTAAGTTAAACCAATTTTCAAAAATTCAGGGTTAATCAGGCTCAAGTCAAATCGATTTTCAAAAATTGGGAATCAATCAAATTCCAATATAATTAAAACTCCAAAAATTCAGAGTCCTGCAGACTTAAGACAAAATTTTCAAAATCTGGAGTCAATTAAGCCCCAAATTATTTAATTTACAAAATTCGGAGTTATTCAGACTCCAATCAAATCAAATCTTCAAAATTCTGAAGTTAGTCAGACTCCAATTAATCCAAATATTTCAAAACCTGGAGTCAATCAATCTTCAAACAAATTAAATTGCCAAAAATCTGGTGCTGATTAGACTCCAATTCTTTCAACTTCCGGATAAATTAGGGTTGAATAAACTCCTAATCAAATTTATTTTCAAAAATCTGGAGCCTGATTAGGTTCCAATATATCCAACGTCCCAAAATCCGGAGTCAGTTAGACTTCCAAGATCAAAATTTTAGGATTCTGGAGCTAATCAAACTCCAATCATATCAAAATTCCAAATATCCGGAGTCGATTTGATTCAATTTAGTTTATTTGCTGAAATTGGGTGTTTTTTGAAAAAAATCCCTTACAATCAGGGCTCATTTTGATTTGCAAAAGGGCTTAAAAACTCATTTTTCAAACTTCGGGGGTCCTCTCAAAATGAGGGAAAAACTTTGAGGACATGGGAGCAAAATTCGGTGGTACTTATTATAAATATGAAAACTAGGAGGAATAGGGCCACCTGGCACACGCGGCGACACTCATTGAGGGGGAGCGCCACTCACTGAGTGCTGGCCGGCACTTCTTCAATTGCCGCGCGGCACTCACGAAGTGCCGGTGCCTTTTCGTCGAGTGCCGGCCTGTTTAGCAGTGTCTTAAAAACTATTTTTTTTTCTTCTTCCTTTTCATTATCTCTCTCTCCCTATCTCGGATTTTCTCTCTAAGATTTCAATCCCTCTTGATATCTAACTCAAAAATCAACAATCAAACAAGGTAAGATCATCTTCTATCCATCAAGATTGCATCTTTGTTTGATTTTACATATCAAATCATGATCATATTCATGTTTCCCCACAAATTACATATGAAATTTTAAGTTTCTTCCTCTTTTGCTTGTAGATTCTCCAATGGCTAGTGGTTCAGGGTCCCATGGTCCCCCTAAGAAGAAGTATAAACCCCATCCCGGTCATGACTCATCGGGTTTACTTGCCGATCCCGAGGCGCATATCTCGGCGCGAGCTTTCCACAGATCGATATACTTTCCAAATCCTTTTGTGCTTATGATGAAATAATGTAATGCTATGCAATGTAAGATGAATAATGCATGTATGGATGCCCCCCATGATTTTGTGCATTCGAATGTAATTAGACTTATTTGTGATATTCCCCTTTTTATTGATTAATTTTCTTGCCATGATTTGGGGTTCAATGCTCAGCATTGTGTCTCTTGTTTATTGCCCTTATTTGGATTCATTGATTTCTTATGCTCATGGATTCCTCTATCTTGTTTGCCCATTAATAATGAGGGTCGCACTGACCCTGTGAAGTACTTGAATTTTACATAGACCAGCTTTTACTGAACTTAAAACTTACTGTCAATGAGTCGCTTAGACTTGAAAACCCCCTTTTTATTTTCAAATCAAAGAGTTGCTTAGACTTGAAAGAATTTTGATTTCTTGAAACAACGAGTCATTTAGACTCAAGAATGTTCTTATTTTTGAATCAAGGAGTCGCTTAGACTCGAGAGAATTTTATCATTTTCAAAACAAAGAGTTGCTTCGACTCAAAAGAATTTTTTTTATTTGAAACTACGAGCCGCTTTAGACTCAAGAATGCTCTTATTTTCAAATCAAAGAGTCGCTTAAACTCGAAAGAATTTTCTCATTTTCAAAACAAAGAGTTGTTTAGACTCAAAAGAATTTTTTATTTCTTAAAACTATGAGTCGCTTTAGACTCAAGAATGCTCTAATTTTCAAATCAAAGAGTCGGTTAGACTCGAAAGAATTTTCTCATTTTCAAAACAAAGAGTTGCTTAGACTCAAAAGAATTTTTTTCTTCTTGAAACAACGAGTCGCTTAGACTCGAAAATGCTCTTATTTTCAAACAACAAGTCACTTAGTCTCAAATGAATTTTTTATTTTCAAAACAAAGAGTCGCTTAGACTCAAAAGAATTTTTTTTTATTTCTTGAAACAACGAGTCGCTTAGGCTTGAGGTTTTTCTTATTTTCAAACAACGAGTCACTTAGGCTCGATAGAATTTTTATTTTCAAATCAAAGAGTTACTCGAACCCGGAAATCAGAACTTTATCTAAGTTACTTGGACTCAGAGATCACCACTTATTTTTTCTTTTACAAAGAATCTGATTACTTATTTCTTTTCAGCTTCTTATTTCCCCTTTTTTTTGTGTCCTTTTTTTTTGCAGACTCCAGAATTTGTCCTTAAAGGCCATAGGAGTATGTCTCACGGCCGGAGGTGGTATGAGGATCTTTCTGACAAGGTCAGAACTTTGGTCAACAATGCCGGATTTGGACTCTTTGCATTACTTTTAGAGAAGAGTTCGAACGATAGGACTCATATCTAGGACTTGGCAGAGAGATGGTGGGATACAACAAACACTTTCCACCTGCCCTTTGGGGAGATGACGATGACTCCCTTGGACTTTGCTATGATCACAGGCATTCCGTTCAGCAGCCTTCCTATTGCTCGCTACGACGATCTCCAGACTCGTCATGAAGAGATTATCGACTTACTCGGGGCTCATCCAGGAGATTTTATAGTACCCGCAAAATGGTTCCTGGATACTTTTAAGGGTCAGGTCTTTACTGACGACCAGATGGCTAGGGCCTTCATCATGTACGTGCTGAGTTGCTCGCTGATGAGCACGAAGGGTGAGACGATCAACCTTGGGTATTTAGCTTCTCTTGTAGACATTGACCACATCTCCCAGTACAACTGGGGAGGGGCAGGACTGGCCACTCTTTACAACCACATGAGTGAGGTTTCTAGGGGAAATTCACCTTCCACCGACGGGTACTGGAGAACCTGGGAGGTAAAATTTTATTGACATATACCCTTTACTCTTTTCATTTCATTTCTTTTGATTTTATTTTGCTGACTGAATTCATTTTTTCTTTACTTTTTCTTTACCTTGCAGATATGGTCTCATGAATACCTTCGCATGAGGGCTCCCAGTACCGGGGAAGGCGAGGCTACGATCATGCCTCATGGTTTGAAATGGAGGAAAGGAGCGACGGGCCGGAAGGTTGGGCCCCACAATTTTGTAGGCTATAGAAACCTGCTTATCAACCTACAAGAGGTTCATATGGTATGGAATCCTTGGGAGATGGCCCTTCCAGAAGCCAGTGCAGAAATCCAAGCTGCTGTGGGTTTTTCCAGGATGAGAATCCTGATCGTGGGGGAGGCGTGTCGGGAGTGGTATCTTGGTGAGAGGGTAACTAGGCAGTCACTTGCTGCCCCTGCCTTTTATGTGCCTAGGGCTCCTCCTGCTACTACGAGGAGCACTGAAACTTAGGATCATGGGGACCTCATCGCTGCCCTAGGTGGGGAAAATATTGCAAATTATTTGGACGATCTAGACGGCTACCCAATTTTTAGACTGAATTCCCTCTTGCACAACTTTCCTCTTATGGATGTTACCCGGGTAATAGATATTTCATCTTTTTCATTTTCTTTTAAAATTTTCCTTTTATTTTGCAATAATACTCACATAGACTTGGATTCCTTTTTTTTTTTTACAGCCTGTCCCTGGGGTCGCCGACCCTCCATTGCTCCCACAGTGGAACTGGAATGTTCCTATGGTGCACATAGGCCAGGAGACCATGTATCAGCTGGCCCCTTATACCCAGAATGTTCCATCCATCCCTCTGCAATATGATACAGTCCCTAGAGATTATGCAGAGGAAGGTCTATCGTATGCACATACTGTCAAACATTGGGTTCATGGACGCGAATGGAGGGTCTCTTTCTAGAAACACACTTTTATTGCTTACTCTTTTTTCTTCTTTTCTTTTCTTTCTTTACAATTCCAATTTTTATCCTTATACTGACGACTGTGTTCAAAACTCCTTCCAGGCTGATGGAGCAAGGGCCACTACTGATCTTCAGGCCAGAGCTATGGTATAGCCATTTTTATTCACTTTCATCTTATTCTTATCTCTTTTCTTTCTTTCCTTTTTCTTTCTTTTTTTTTCTTTACTCCTTTTATTTCATTTATTCTTTATTTTGTCTTGTCTTTTCAGGAGACCGAGATTGCTACCTTGAGGAGGCAAATTCAAGAATTTCAACTAGGTCAAGGCGGTGGCTATCAAGGAGGTGCTGGTAGCAGCAGTCAAGGCGGTGATGGTGGGGATGGTGGAGACGGTGGAGATGGTGGAGATGGTGGAGATGTCAGAGATGGCGGAGCTGGGGGAAGCCAGACAGCTCCGCAGGCACCTAGAAGAAATCCTCGTCGCCGACGAGGATAGCTGACCTTTTTTTTCTTTATATTATGTCCCTGCGAGGACAAGAACTTCAAACTTTTTTTTTTCTTTTCTTCTTAGCGGACTTATTTAGGCGGCTTGATAGCATTCGCGCATGGTGGCCTGTGTGCCAATTTTTGAATTCTATTTATACTCATGCTCGATTACCCCTTTTTTCCTTTTTTTATCTTTAGACTTTATTTCCTTTATTTACTCAAAACATGAAGAACTTTATTGTTGATGAATGGTGCTTGAATGATGGAATGGTGATACTATTGTTCAACTTTCTATGCAGATTTGGGCTAACCTAAATTACAAACTAACCCATAAGCATTTTAAACTCTGGCCGGCACTCGGAGAAGATGGTCGGCACTCACTGAATGCCACGCGGCACTCAATGACTGTCGGGCGGCACTCAGTGAGTGCGGCCACTTTTCATCGAGTGCCGGTTCGAGCCTTTTTCTTATAAAAAGTTCCATTTGCTCATTTCAACACCCATTTGAAAACTCTTAAGACCCTTTTTCCTCTTCCTTATTCATAATCTTCTTCCATTTTCCCTCTCCTTCTTCATGGCTCCTATAAGCTCTGACATTCTATACCCGTGGATGGATTCCCTTTCCGGTATTGACCGACTCAACTTTGAGTGTCACAGATTGAACGACCTCTTCGCATTCCGTCGTATGGCTCTAGACGAGAGCTTACTCCGAGCCACTATTACATGTTGGGACCCTTCTTTGAATGTCTTCCGGTTCGGTCATGAGGAGGTTTGCCCGCTCTTCGAGGAATATAGCGCCATTCTCCATACCGACCCTTATGCTAATTTGATCATCCCCCAGATACAGGCAGGGTACATCCAAGATCTAGCGGCTCTTCTTTGTATTTCCTGAGGTACCGCCGGCTCTTTTGTTCGCAACTGGTGTATTGACTTTGATCGACTTTCTTCTACTTATGCTCCCGTGGGTGATCTCGATGATGGAGGATATCAGATTATTAGATGCAATGCCCTTTCTTTGGCTATGCTCTCCCATTTCCTATTCCAGTCTTCCTCTGACATCCTTATCCCAATTGTCCACGGTCTTCGAGAAATGCGGAGTGCTATCATGCTTGTTCTAGGAGAAACCTCACTGGGTTTGGATCATGCACAAAGCACCAGATCGATGTTGCTTTCAGGGTCACCTTATGTTTTGCAGATCTGGCTTCTCGAGCGTTTAGGCCTCTTTACTCACCCTCCTACTGGGAGACTGCTTCCCTATGATCGCCTGGATGTTCGTTTCCTCTATTGCACGGTTGAGGGCTGGCTTTCCTGGCTTCAAAACTTATATCGTGGGGATATTTACTGGGTGTGCCCTCGATGGACTTATTGCTCTGTCACTGTGCGGCTTCCTGGATGTCCGGGGGTTTGGTTACCTGGTCTGCATGTCACCACTTTTTACATCCCCAGACAGGTGGTTCACCAGTTTGTATTGCTTCAGGATGTCCTAGACACTATTACAGTTGACTTTTTGAGGAGCTGCGCTCTACGCCCTTCTACCATGAGACTATTTGTCGAGGCTTGGCATGACAGAGTGTCGGCTCCTTTTCGGAGGGTCCCTTCCTCAATTGTTCCTACTGCCAAGTACCTTCTTGAGATTCAGACTTTGGTTGGGAAATAGCTTTTTAGACAAACAAAAAGGAAAAAAAGCAAGATTCTAAAAACTTCTGACAAATCCTGCTTGACTCTTACTGCGCTTTTGTGATGTATTTCAATTTTCAAAAAGACTTTTCTTTGTATTAGAAAATGTTTTAATCATGTCAAATCATAGTTTGCACTTCTCCTATCTTTTCAGATTATGAAAATCTTCCTTTTAATGTCTCTCTTAACTCTTATTACTTTGCTTTGAGTTTTGCTCTAAAGTTTTAATCATTCTATTCCATGAATCCTCATTTGCTTCCACATAGTACCTATTTTGATAGCCAGTAGATCCAGAATGGGTTTAGGAACTTTCTGGGTTCTTCGATTTAGCAAACAAAGTTTGCCCCTAGTATAGGGACTTTGACTCTAGTTCTGGGCAAAAGCAAGTTTGCCCCTAGTTTGGCACAACGAAACTTAGGATATTGGGTTACATGAAGGGTTGGGTTTTATTTGGACCGAGGGCCTTACAGGCCCGCCTACTTATCCCCGAGCGAGTATCAGGTCCGTAGTAGTTCAGTTATGGTCAGAAGGGAAGTGCCTTTTAGGCAAGTTTATTCATGTGTCCGAACTGGGAAGGTTGCCTACGTATCCCCTAGCGGGAATCAGGTCAGGCGTAGTTCATCAACTCTAGAGGTTTTGAAACGATAAGGTCTCAAGCAAAATATTTCTTGAGGCGATCGAGGTTAACTGGTTGTTTAAACTCAACTCCATCTAGGTCCATGAGATAAGCAGCTCCTCCGGAGAGGAGTGTCTTAATGATATATGGTCTGACCCAGTTAGGTTTGAATTTTCCTCGGGTGTCATAAACGGGCGCTTTAAGTTCTTTGAGGACCAGGTCACCCTCAGCAAGCTTCCTTGGGCGAACCTTTTTGTTGAAAGCATGAGCTATCCTTTTCTGATATCCCCGAGTGTGATTTATAGCAGCCAATCTTTTCTCATCTAATAGCATCAATTCCTCATATCTCCCCCGCAGCCACTCAAGTTCGGTTACCTCGCATTCGGCTAAAACTATCAAAGATGGTATTTCAACCTCAATTGGTAGCACAGCTTCCATCTCATAGACTAATGAATACGGCGTATCCCCTTTCGAAGTTCTTACAGAAGTTTGGTATCCCCATAAAGCAAATGGTAACTTCTCATGCCAATCCCTGTATGTATCTGTCATCTTTCCCAGGATCGCCTTTACATTCTTGTTTGCAGCTTCTACTGCTCCATTCGTCCGTGGTCTGTATGGTGAGGATTGATGGTGGGTAATCTTATATTTCTCCAAGAGTGAGATAACTTCTCCCTGAAAGTGGCTCCCATGATCATAAATAAGCTCATTTGGCACCCCGTATCTGCAGACTATGTTCTTCTTGATAAAATTTACCACATCTTTGGCTTTTAGTGTTGCATATGATGTCGCCTCCACCCACTTAGTGAAATAATCTATTGCCACGATTATGTACCGGTGTCCATTTGAAGATTTCGGGACTACTTCCCCAATGATATCAATACCCTACACAGAGAACAACTAGGGGGTGGTCATGCTGTAAAGTTGGGAAGGTGGGGTGTGCATAAGATTTGCATGGATCTGACATTTATGGCATTTCCTTACATATTCACAACAATCCTTATCCAAAGTCATCCAATAGTATCCCTGTCGAATTATCTTTTTGGCCAACATATGCCCATTTATGTGGGGCCCACAGACTCCCTCATGTATTTCTTCCATCATTTCTCTTGCTTCCCTTCTATACAGACATTCCAGGTTATAACCGGTATAGGACTTTTTCCACAATTTTCCTGCATAAATCACAAACTGAGCTGAAAACCTCCGAATTGCCTTCTTATCCTTTTCTAACACCCCTTCAGGGTATTTTTCTTTCTCAATGAACCTCCAAACATCTGTATACCACGGTACTTCTGTTTCTTCTTCTCCTTCAATGGCTGCGATTGTCTCAAATGAGGGCCGGGTTCTCTCTTTTATGGACAGGGGAATCATTTGTAACTCCTACAGAGATTTGGATCATCGAGGCCAAAGTTTCAAAAGAATCAGCTAGTTGGTTTTCCTCACAATGAAGGTAATAGAATGAGATTTTTCTAAACTGTACTTTTAGGTTCTCCAGGTATTCATGGTAAGGTCTCAATTTCTCATGCTTTATTCTCCAATCACCTCTTACTTGCGATATTAGCAAATTTGAATCCCCAAAAACATCAATCTCATCAATTTTTAAGGCCAAGGCTGCTTCCATCCCAATTATGTATGCTTCGTATTCTACCATGTTGTTGGTTGAGTTATACTTAAGTTTAACGGCCAACGGGGTGGGGGCTCCTTTAGGTGATATGAGGATTATTCCAACTCCGTATCCTACCTGATTGGCTGCTCCATCAAAATACATTCTCCACCAATCTTCTACTACTTTCATCACCCCCTCATTGGAAAACTTAAATTCTCCCCTTTTCTCAGATTCTATGGCAATGTCAGCTAAGTATTCGAAGACGGCTCTCCCTTTGACAGATTTGGAAGTGACATATCTAAAATCAAATTCAGCCAGCATCATGGTCCAGCGTGAGATCCTACTGTGGTTAAAGCAGGTTTTTCAAAAAGGTATTTGAGTGGGTCCATTCTGGATAATAGAGTGACGGGGAAGGCTAACATGTGATGCCTAAGGCGACGTGTACACCATACCAAAGCCCAACATGCTTTTTCCAATGGCGAATAATTCAACTCATACGCAGTCATCCTTGCTTTGGTAATATATGGCTTTCTCTACGCGCCCCTCTTCCTCTTCTTGAGCCAACATGCACCCCATGGAATTTTTGGTAACGGATAGATATAGCAATAAAGGCTTCCCAGGTCTGGGAGGTGATAGGACTGGTGGGTTTTGAAGGTAGGTTTTGATCATCTCGAAGGCTTTCTGGCATTGGTCATTCCATTCAAATTTTTCCCCCTTCCTCAACAACTTGAATAGCGGGTCACAGGTCATGGTGAGTTTGGATATGAAACGGCTAATAAACTGTATTCTCCCAAAGAATCCCCTCAACTCCTTTTCATTCCGGGGTGACAACATTTCAGTTATGGCTTGAATTTTGGTCGGATCTACCTCAATTCCCCTCTGTGTAATTAGAAATCCCAACAATTTCCCCGTGGTAACCCCAAAAGTACATTTCTGCGGGTTTAATCTCATTCTGAATTTTCTCAATCTCTCAAAGAATTTTCTTAGTGCCTGTAGACACCCCATTTTGTCGGCTATCAGATTTAGGAGACCCATAGCTTGGTAGTTCACAATGATCGAAAAAGACTCAAAAGGACTCCTGGAAGTTCGCTATATTTCTCAAAATGCTCAGAATGACCAAAATGTCCCTGAAAGCCCGAAAAATCCCAGATTTGGTCCAAAAGTTCTGGAAACATGCTATGTTGTAAGAAAAGTAAAAAAAATGAGTTTTTAAGTAAAATCAGATGAAATCATCAGCTCCCAGAGACCCCCGGAAGTCCCGGAAGTTCCCGGAAAGTCCCCGTTGACCGGTTTGACCAGGTTTGACCAAGTTTGACCGAAAACGTCCAAATTCTCCGGAATCATTCTAAATCATGTGGAAAGTATTAAAATGAGTTTTAAAAGAAAATCGAGCGAAAACGTCAGCTCCTGGGGGCTCCCAGAGGTTTCCAGAACTTCCCGGGAATCCCAGGTTTGACCGGTTTTACCAAAATTTGACTTTAGAACCGGAGCACCATAACAATTTTCAAATATTTTTTATGGATACTAGAGGTCAATAGCTTTCAGACGGTATATCGCACATAATTTTAGGATTTAAATCGGATTTATTATGAATTTCCGAAGGAGAAAAAGGCGATTAAATCGGCTTTTATCGCGAATACCGCAAACCCTTTCAAGGTAACCTATCCCTAAACTATTTTGTTTATGTAAATTGGACTCCATTACCTTTCCAACGGTATATCAAAACCTCAATTTGGAGTTCATATGCATTTTCTGTGAATTTTGGACGAAATAAGGCCTTTTCGCGAATACCGGAACCTCTGGGGGCCTAAACAGCATTATTTGGACGAAGGAGGAGCAGTGCCGCCGCGGCACTGGCCCACTGCCACTGCAGCACAGGCCCAGTGCCGCCGCGGCACTCTCCCCCAGAACAGTATGTTTTTGTAATTTAGTTTGGGGGTCCAATTTGATATATTAGAAATCAAAACGACGTAGTTTTGGTTGCCAGCTTATTTTGGACCAATGGGAGACCATTTTAAACTTTTTAAAACTCCATTTACCACCCCTTCTTTGCCTATAAAAGAAGCCATTTACTTCCATTTAGGGGAGAGACATGGAAGCTTAGAGAGAGCTTAGGAAGAAACTCTAGAAAAATATAGAGAGATAAAGAGAATAAGTAGTCTTCTTCTTCCATTTTTTCCAATCAAAGTGAGTTCTAATCTTGTTTTCCTCCACCATTCTTCTATATACTTCATCATCAATATACCCAATCACCATTCTTGAGCATTCTTGAGTTAAGAAGCTACTTCCATGTCCAAATGTCAAAATCTATGAGTAAAACACCAAGCTACAAGTCCAAAATCACATTGATTATCATCTATTGATTGTTATTTACTTGCTTGTTCATATTATGTTCATCTCTTCTTACCTCATTTCTTTTTGATTTTCTTTATTTACTTACTAGTTCATCATCATCTAGATGATGACATGAAGTTTGAGGTGAGTGAATCCTTATGGATAGTAGCTCTTGACCTCAAAAACATGTTTGATAGATGATGATTATAACTTCAATACCTCCAAGGTATCCTTGAAGTTATGTTCAAAATAACAATGAATCTCTCCAATAATATTGGGAGTTCTTTGATGATTCAAAGTTTGATGAGGTTCTAAGTGGTCACATGGTCATCTCAAGAGTTTAAGTTCATGCTTTGAACATCTATTTCAAAACCCACATCAAGAACTCAAACTCTATTTCAAAACCCAAATCCATTTTCTTCAAGAATGATCCAAAACAGTGAGCTGTTCAGATTCAAAGATTTGTTTTAAATTAAATACTTGAGTTATGATGATGAAACCACTTGAAAAATCTTCCTAAGACATCATAGTTTGTCTCCAATCTTTCCCATCAATTACAGAGGTGTGAGAGTATTATTTTTGGATTTAAGAAGTTCATATTCATAATCTGCCTCTGTTCTCACAGAATGTTTACCTGACTTTTTGCACTTATTCTGGATGTTTTCGTCACTGTACATATATCTTTTCTATTTTTTTTTTATGAAACTTGGGTTTCTTAGGAAACGTTTGGTATATAATGGGTCATCATAAACCCTTTCTTTGATTTATGAAAAATCATACAAAATCAGTCAACAGTGTAGCTTTTGTTTCTGAGTCATGTGTACATTCTGATTTATTTCTTTTAATCTATGATAGCTATTGAGGTTTGGCTTTTTGGGTTATTTTCTAGACACAATAAGGATGATCTCTGATTTTTCCCACATTTTCCTAGGCATGTTTGTCCTCCCATTATAATGTTACAAAGTTATGCATACAGTCTGTCCACTATTCACAACATTTCACTTTTTGACTTTCACACTTTGATGCAACACTCTCTTGTATCTAGATGAACCCATATCCCATGCACATGTTCTTTACCACTTTTAGCATGCTATATCATATCATGTATCATCTATCCTCTCATGTATCATACTCCCATAGATTCTTGAGTTTGGTTTCCAAATATAACCATGTTTTGCAAATATTTGGGAAGTTCTTGAAATGAGTTAGGAATTGATATTCCAAGTGGTTAGAATATTCATCCAAGTTCTGGAAGTATACTTTCAAAACCCCCATTTCAAAACCCCCCTCTTAAATCCCTCATTTTGATTTCAAGAAATAAACATTGTTTTTCTCAAAACCCTCAAAACAGTGAGTCATTTAACTTCAAGGAATTATTTTGAGTTCAATACTCAATGTATGAATGCAAGACCACTTGTAAAGTATTTCTAACTCATTATAGAACACCCATGAATTTTGGCTTGACTTGGAAGTACTTGGAAATGGTCCATTTGGACCCAAACATTCCTTCCAGACATTCTATTTTTGCTGTCACAGCAGCTAGGTCCACTTCCAACCTCTTTTTCAGAAAGCCTTTCCAAAAAGAGTGGTCCTAACTTATTGTTTCCTCAAACTTCAATGTCTTAGGGAACCTTCTGTATAAAATGGGCCTCTAGATCATTTGTTTTCATTTTCTAAGATTTTTAAACATTTCAGTCGACAGTACGGACTCTGTTTCTGAGTGACCTCTATTGTTTATATGATTTCTCCCAATTTGTGATAGTTATTAAAGATTGGCTTTTTGGGTTGTGTTATAGACACAATAAGGAAGATTTCCATTAAAAATCATGCATTGAAAACATTTATATCTCCTCTTTTCAATTTCCAAAAGATCATGTTACTGTTCTGCCTACTATTTACAGCAAGCACATATTAACTTTCATTCTTTGATTGGATGCCTACATGCACTCCAAATTAGCTCATGTCTTAGGAAGTAGTTCATACTACATTTTTACATATCCCATGATGATTTCCTTCATACATTCATACATATTCTAGACTTCTAAGTCATTCTAGGAATCCATGAACACAAAGCACACTACAACCTTTACACATTCTAGATACATACATTTCATCCATGCAAAGATTTCGGGTTTTTGTAACTCCTAATCTAAGAAGATTATAAGGAATGATCATGATCACACGTTCATGCTTCCCCTCGATCTAATCATCCTTTCTCATCCATCCTGGGGATTGAGAGATCTTCTCTTCTCAAAGATTAGCATGCATCATTCTAGCTTGCTAAGCATACTTTGATCCTTTTGATTTATTTGTTTCAAGAACAATTCATGTCCCCTTTTAGATTAGGAAAACTTGATTACTTGATATGTGATTAGACGATTTTTTCCTAGGTTTGTTTGTGTGATCTTTCACCTTTGCATTGTGTGATACTTGGCTTAGATCTTATGAATGATATTTTATCTTTAGATCTTTCATTTCAAGTTTCTTATGTGATGTAATATACTATCATAGTATTAATTGTCGAACCACACATAGTATAAGATGATTATTTGGATGCTAATTGAGGCCCGTCGAGAGACGGGGCGAGTTGAGGGTGTTTTAGTCGTGACAAAGGCTCCTTCCTCTCTCGTACCAAAACCCCGAGCCAAGTTCTTTGGTTATGAAGGGCCGGTGCCCTTTATCCATTTGGGTGAGTCAAAATTAGGTTTCTTGGTTCCTTAAAAACCAAGTGGCGACTCTGTATCTGTTTTCGAAAGACCTTCTTTTCATCGAAATCAACCTCTTGTTTTCTTTCAAATCAATTTCAAAACAAAGGAAAATCAATTCCGAAACCCCGGAAACAAACAGGAAAAACCGGGAGTGGACGACGTATTCCGCGTGTCCACAATCTGGCGACTCTGCTGGGGATTTTTATTTTAAAACAAAATAATACAGAGGTTTGACTCATAAGAATCATCCTTAAAATCATCTTTTTACTGTGTTTGGTTCACCGCATTGCACTCTTGCATTTTCCCCCTCCGACTGTGTCTGAAACGCGGCGCTGACATTGTTCAGGTCTTGCTGTGCCAGGGCACAAGTCACCGTTGATACTGTACCTTCCAAGGTATATCAAAAAGAGTAAACACTTCCGTACTGTCTCTCTGACGGTATATTGGAACTCTCGTCAACGGACCCTCTTTGACTAAACCCAGCCTTTGCATATAGATTCCTGTAGAACCTTTCATAGGGCTGTTGATTTATCTTTTCAGATAGGACAATATGATATAACTACTGTATGCCCTGGTGGGATTACTTGCGCGGTGTAGACACTTATGTGGCATAGAACAGAACCTCTTTTTTATGATTCCCAAGGCAATTACTCACATGTGATCACATTGAGATGACCTGCCTAGGCACCATGACAATGATGTCTGCTCCATGCTCACAAAGATATACACCGCAAACCTTGTTTGTTGGTCCTAAGACATAGGAGTATGAAAACTCACTAGACAGTATGATCACCATCATCACCTGTTCCCGTCATATATCCCTATTTCTTCCAGAAACTCTGCCCAACTCATCAGGATATCCCTGTTTTCCTAGAAACTCTGTCCGAATCACCCAGATTTCCTAGAAATCCCTATTTTCCCCCAAATTACCCAGAAATCTCAGTTTCTTCCAGAAAACCCGATATACTTGTGTCCCCCAGATACCCTGTCCGAATTATCCAAATCTTTCTGCTTCTCCCAGAAATCCTATTCGAACTCCCCAGGTATCCTTGTTACACCCAAAATCCCAGAAAATCCATATTTCTCCTAAAACTCTACCCAAGCTTCCCATAAATCCAAATTTCCCAGAAATACCCAAGGTACTTATTTCTCCCAGAAACTCTGCCCAAATCACCCAGAAACGCCCAAATATACTATCCATATTTCTCAGAAATACCCAAAATACCAGTTTCTCCCAGAAGCTCAGTCCAAATCAACCAAAAATCCCTATTTCTCCCAGAAATTCTATCCAAAATTCCCGAAATATCACAGAAATCCCTGTTGTCCCTTGGTGATCATACTGGAAAGAAAGGTTAGCACACTCTGTATGGTTAGGACCTTACTTACTTAACTGCTATATGTTAGAAGTAGGGGCATCATATAGATTAGGGCCTGCATCCGCATGCTTGTCTCATGTGCATACACAATTCATGTCAGTTCGCTTGCACGCACGTCTTGTCAGTCTCACATGTGTCAGTCTCTACACATCAAATGCATACGTATCATCATCCCCACCCATCTCAATCGTTGTATAGAAGTCGTATACTTACTGTAACCATCCTCGGTTTGCATCGTTAAATCCTTCAAAACTCTGATCATCTCTCCCCTAGGAGTCCCTAGAAGTATTTTGCGCCTCTGCTAATTTGGGCTTTTACTTCTATTTGCAGAAAACTGTAGCCCCGGGTAAGGACACTGTTGTACCTCCCCAAATTCATTATCTTGATCACGGGCTAGCACAGACCATCATCGATCCACCAATGGCCTACAAAGCTCTGGAAGAGAAAGTGAACAAGCTACAAACCACTGTTGAGCAGTTGAGTTTAAGGGTTAGTCGATTTGATAAAATGGCACGGAGCATTAGCAAAGAGCTGCTTGAAATGGGGACCAGGATGGAGGATGCCATCATAGAAGAAAAGTTCAAGAAGGATGAACCCCAGCACCAGTCCAAGAGGCTTAAATACTCCCGACACTCCCCGGATGTCAACACCCTGTGCAGCCAACCCATGGCATACCCTCATCGGCCATACCAATCCTCCAACCAAACCCCTAGTTGCCCTTACCAGAAAAAGAAACCCCGTACCTTTGCCAAACTAGATATCTCCCCCTCCATAGCCTTAGGCCGTCTGCTAAAAAAGGGACACCTCCAACTCCTTCAGCCTCGTACCGATCCTCCACCACCTAACTGTGACCTGTCCAAACGATGTGCCTATCACCAAGGCCCAGGCCATGACACCGACCAGTGCATACGTCTCCGCCATGATATCCAGGACCTCATCGACCAAAACATCATTGAGCCACCACCCATTCAACCCCATGTCACCTAAGCCCCTGGCTTACCTATTCGAATGATCCCCTTCGTTGAGGCCCATGAATGTTGAACCTGTGTCGGTGAAGTGATGGTGTTTGGGACTCTTGATAGAAAACCAAATCAAGATGCTCTTTAAAAAAAAAAAGAAATAACAAGAATAAGTGAGTCACTGTGACATTCCATTTGAGATTGGGTCGAGTCTAGTCGAGTCTGTTGTATGTTTTGTCTATTTTAAGTTTAGTCTTGTGGTCGAGTCTGTCTGTCATCGAGTTGTTAATGAGTCTGTAATCCTTCTCTACTGATGGAATGAAGTCTCATTTTGCCTAATCTGATGTGCCTAGTCATAGATGCATGAATCGCTGAACTGAAGTGTCACTTTCAAATTACCATGGATATTACTGTGTGCTAAAAAAATAATTTTTTTTACTCAAACAAAAAAAACCTGAAAGGTCAAAGTCAATTTTGCGCTGACACCGATGAAGAACCGAGAATTGAATAGTCTTACTTTAAGAATTCAAAGATACTTTTTCTCAAATCTCGAAAAGACATACTTGGAACTGATTTGGGGCTTGCCCAACATCCTTTTCAACCATTTTAAACCCTTGGGCCCAACCCAATTGATAGCCATGTGAACCTGTGCGGACTTGGTCCTTGATGGTAGCCAAACCTTTCAGTGAGTTTCATCTCCACTTTAAAAAAAAAAAAAAAAAAAAGCTCGCTAGGTTGAAAACCCGAAAGGGCACCTAGGCAAAAGTTAGAGCTGAAAAAGGTGTTGATTTCCAAGATCTGACCTTAGCCAGTCAAAATGATGGGGAAAATGAAAGAAAAAATTTGGTGATACAGAGAATTGTACACTTCAAGGTACATCTTAAGAACATGCCTAGATCACATTTCAAAAGGCTCGGAACGACCACAAAAAATTCTGAGAACTAATATGCACATTCTGGAATTCTGAAATTATAATCAAAAGATCTCATATGAATCAACTATGTGAAAGGGAAAATTGACTAGCTAGGCGAAAGTGAAAAGGATCAATCCTCAAAACAAAAGAAAAAGAAAAAGAAAAAGAAAAGAAAAGAAAAGAAAAGAAAGGGAGTGATGTTGTCAATATCAAGATATAAAAGTATACTTTACTTTTCAAAAGATTTGCAGTGTGGAAGTAAAGGTCGAACCCACAGAGATTGATTACTACAACGACTTAATTTTAAAACCTAAGTCTAATTAATTAGGAAAAACGGATTTTGATTTGGATTTAATTAAACTAATAACAATAAAAGTAAATCTAGACTATGGAAGCAATTAAAAGTGTTTTTAAGTAATATTTAAAGGGAACCTAGGATTGCAAATCCACCACTAGCTTCATAATAGGAATATCTATGAATTACTTTAGCTTATTACGTTGGATGAATATGGGGAATTGTAGCTACAAGCCCAATTCCTCCGACAAGAAGATAATCATGGTTCAAGCACCAACATAATCCATCTGCGGATAGCACGAATTATCTCACACTAAACTAGGGTTGTGATCTAATCCGTCTAACCTAGGCATGGACTATTCGGATACTTGATAGCACGAATCAATAAAGCACCATCACATGTAAACAATCTAAACAAGCACAGCAAGAATAGATCGTTGAGCACATCACAGTCAAAATAGATCTAAGACAAGAATAAATTCCGAAAGCAATGATTTAATCAATGTAAGTACGATTTATTTATAAAATCCTCTAAACATGTGACTGTCATCCATACACAATAAAACTAAAATAAAAGCATAAATAAAACCCTATTACTCATCTAGGGCTTCATTGAAACCCTAGATCAATGATCTAGGCTGCCATAGGAGTAGTAGATAGCAAGAGGTTGATGGAGGAGGCCATGGAAACCCTTGGTCTTCTTCTTCTTCTCCTTGCTTCTCCCTCTTCAAGGGCTGGAAGTGTGGTTGTAGAATGTGTGTATATTAATTGCCAACCCTCTAATTGAAGTAAAATAGAGTTTATATAGATTTACAACATGTTTTGGAAGCCTTTACAACTCGAAACGGACTGAAACGCATGTAATTTACAGTCTGGACGTCGTTTAGCAGTCTCGTTTGCACAGGAGTCTTCAGTATACTGAAATACGCAACTTTGATTTTTGGGCATATCGCGCGAGCGGGTCGCGCGAGCGCGACATTGGGTACCTCGCGCGCGCGGATCGCGCGAGCGAGTTCTTGGGGGTCTCGCGCGAGCGGATCGCGCGAGCGGTTTCTGGATTCTCGCGCGAGCGGATCGCGCGCGCGATTCTTGGATTTCCGCGCCCGCGGGTCGCGCGCGCGAAGTGTCTTTTTCAGCTTCCTTCTTCCTGCTTTTTCACCTTGTTTAGCCTGGTTCAGTTGATTTCTTCCAAAACCTGTCAGAAACTAGAAAACAGAGTAAAAATATACAAAAACAGGATAAAAAGGTACTAACAAATGCTCGTTAAAGCGTATAATTAGGATTAGTTCTCTCCCGATCACACCCCCAAACCTACATTTTGCTAGTCCTCGAGCAAAACTAAAAAAAAAAACTACAAATAAAAATCTATTCCATTTTCGTATGGATCACGATTGCATTTAGCGTATGCAACAAGCCTTTTAAACCCCTAGGTGTCCCTAGTCGGACGAGTGAAGTCTCGTGAGGGTTCTCGTCAACAAGTTACCCACAACCATATTTATTAACTTGTAACCTTAAAGAGTTTTATTAAAAATGAAAAACAAAACATTCAATACTCCTTATTATAACACAATGATTCGAAATAGAATAATGAACATAAAGAAATAGAATCAAACACCTACATACATCATGAAAAACAATCTCAAGCACATGCATCGTATAAATCAATAGAGTTTCTCATAAAATTGCACGTGTGTGATATGGTAGTCAGATGAACACGCGCATGTCATGAACTTGGAATATACTTCGGCTGACCATCTAACTATGCTTCGACTACGAATCTCACAATGTCAATTACACTCTAAAATGAAACACTCAGAAACATGTGTAATTTTTCTAATATATGTGAGCAAAGGAAATATATTTTCAAAACGATAAACGCTCACATACGACATGAAAAAGACGCATGACACGAAAGAACAGTAGTCTCATGGATAGGATGCCAATAATCAAAAGAAATTAATCATTACCATGTTTTAATCCCCTCCCATCATTTACATATCCGAACCATGTTTCCTAGGATCAAATAGGACTTTTCAAAGGTTGTAATGTGGCTCAGGTAATGAAAAAGTATAGGACAGATATATCAGGTCGTTTCAGAATGGCATTGTAAAGCATGTTCGATTTTCTTTCATTCTTCTTCTACAAACTTCCATCTTTTCTTTCTCTTCATTCCTTTTCATTTTTTTTTCTTTCATTTTTTTTCTTCAACCTTCTCCTTTTTATTCTGTTTTCTTTTTCCTTTTTTCTTTCTCGCTTCTCAAATGAACATTCATTGAATACCAAGCACCTACCCCAATGGCATCTTATTTTCTTCTTCTCAATCAACACATCGCCTTAATACTACTAAAAGTTGATCACTCTTCCAGTGGTATACTCCAAGTTGCCAAATCGGAGCAAAAACAAGGATAATGGTAATTTAAGAAAGAAATGGCATTTTAATGGCTCAAAGGGCGAACTAAGGAAATTTTTCATTTATCGGTCATGAACAAAGAAGGCCTAAAATCATGTCCTAGGTAATACGGTTCTTCAATATTTACGACGGAAGATTATTTAGCATGGTAACAAATATTTTAACTTGACTATTAACCAAAACAAGAATAATGAGACTAAACAACAAATAGATGCGCTATTTCAATGAAATTCGACAAACACAATGTATTTATAACCCTCAAAACAGAAAAGATAGGCTCAAAAGCTCACTGGGTTTAGTCTCCACCATGTGTTATCTAGAAATCCGAATCATATTATAGTTCACAACCTACATGTATTCCAATGACTACGTGCAGTGCATATGTTTATGTGCAAATCTATGATATAAAACTACGATTCAACAATACATAACTTAAAACATTTCAACATGACTTCAGTAAATATTTAATCACATATTTCATTGTTTATCATTCTATAACAATTCAAAGTTATTGAACAAGAAGTATCAAATTGATATTGCAAAAACGTAGGTAACATCGTTTATTTAAACACACTTATTGTAAATTTTTAAAATTTTAGTGCATAATAACGTGCATGTGTGTGCATACCCCCAAACCTAAACCTTTCATTGTCCCCAATGAAACAATAAATCGAAAGAAAGGAGAGTACAGAAGGAAGGAACGATAATACCTCGATCTTAACAAGCATATAACAGGTTAACACCAAGGAATATGGTTATAAATTTCAATGTTACCTGGTACTTCTAGATAAACGAAAAGAACTAACAAAAGAATATTAAAAGTAAAAGAAACAGAAATATAACATAGAAATTGAAAAACTAATCTAAATTAAACTAAACTATCAAATGAAAAAGAAATAAAACGAAAAAGTACAAATGTAACAAGGAAAACAACAACTAACTCGATCTAAAATTACCTAATAAACAAAAACAGAAAAGGAAAAACTGATAAAATAGGTAGGGGGAAAGATATAGAAAACAAAAGAAGAAAATGCAGAAAGGGGGAAATCGCACGAGCGGTCCGCGCGAGCGGCCGTCGCGCGCGCGAATTTCAAATTTTTTATTTTTTATTTTTTATTTTTTTTTATTTTTTTATTTTTAATCATTCGCGCGAGCGAGGTACCTCGCGCCCGCGATCTTAGGCGCGAGGAGATCCTGAGGCTCAAGAAAAAGCAAACAAAGAAAAAAAACACTAAGGGGCAATCTCGCGCCAGCGGGCCGCGCGAGCGACGTCTCGCGCGAGCGGGCCGCGCGCGCGAGATTGGAGTTTTCCACTTTTTAACTAAAAATATGTATATACTATTAAAATAAATTAATTTCAACCCCCAGACCTATCCAGAATGTCCAAAACAGACACAAACAGACCCAAAAACAACCAAAAACAAGAAAAACGAATGAAATAAAGCTTGGGTTGCCTCCCAAGAAGCGCTAACTTTTACGTCTTTAGCTAGACCTTTCTAGCATAAGACTTATGGAGGCCGTATATCGGACTGTGTACCCCTAAGGATGTCAGGTAGAGCTCGATGGTAAGCAGAAATAACATCGCTTTGAATTAAATCGATTAACGGTTTGTCATCATGTTCAAATCGATTTCTTACCTTTCGAGTAGATTCCGCATTAGAGTCCACGGGATTAGGATTCATCCACTCATCATCGTCCACATTATTGTTTTCCCCACTCACATTTATTTCTTTAGTAGGCTCGATATTCCGTGTTACCTCACCTTCCACCTCACATAGGGAATCGTCGTTTTTAGGAGGTTGATCCATAGCATTAAAAACGTTTAATTTTAAATTCATGTTCCCAAACGACACTTTCATTACCCCCGTCCGACAGTTAACACGTGCGTTAGCGGTTGCTAAGAATGGACGGCCTAAGATGACAGGAGTATGTTTCCTAACATCTAGCACGGGTTCAGTGTCAAGGACCATGAAGTCGATAGGATAATAGCATTTGTCAACCTTAACCAAAACGTCCTCGACGATTCCTCTAGGAATTTTAATAGAACGATCCGCTAATTGTATTGTAGCGGCCGTAGGTTTCAGTTCACCTAATCCTAGTTGTTGATAGACGTGATAAGGTATGAGATTAACACTAGCTCCTAAGTCAAGGAGAGCCCTATGAATGATAGTGTCACCTATGACACATGAAATCGTAGGCGTACCTGGATCTTTATACTTTGGAGGAGCGTGTTGGAATATAGAGCTTACTTTTTCTGTAAGGAAGACCTTTTTAGGAGTATGACTCCGTATTTTGCGCTTTTGAGTACATAGGTCTTTTAAACATTTAGCATAAGCGGGAATTTGTTTAATAGCATCGAGGAAAGGAATATTGATTTTAACTTGTTTGAACACCTCGAGTATATCCTCAACCTTAGACCCTTTCTTAGGCGAATGTGACGGTCCCTCAACGTTTGGTGGATATGGCATTCTTGGAATATAGTTTGTTGGGGCCGGTCCTTTATCTTTTTGAATTCTACTCGTTCCCTCACCCTCCTTATTCAAATTTAAGTTTTTATCTTTCTCACCCCCATCCGGAATTACAACAACTTCCTCATCTCGAGTAGTCGTCCTAGTCGAAACAGCGTTCACGCTCTCACTCGTACTACCCACTGCGTATTGCCCCTTAGGTTGCTGAGTAGGTTGACTGGGCAACTTACTCTCAGTTAAGCGGTTTAGCGTATTAACAATTTGCCCTACTTGGGACTCCAGTTTTGCGATGGATTGTGTGTGAGAGTGTACTAACTGAACCACCGAACCAAAGTTTTCAAGTGAGGCCAACACCTTCTCCTCAAATGCATTATTGCGTGGAGGTGGAGGAGGTGGTTGGTATTGACCTTGTTGGTATTGGGGTCGGTACGTATTTGGAAAATTAGTCGACCTAGGATTGTAATTATTTTGTGGGAATTGTTGCATAGAATTAACGTGTTGTTCAACAAATTCTGGATATTGAGATGCAGAAGGACATGCAAAGATATTATGTGACGGTTCAGAACATAATGCACATACTTCTGAAGAAGGTGGATTTGACGGTTTGTTCATTTGCATAAGTCGGTCAAGTTTTCTATTTAATTCTTGAATTTGAATTGACTGACTTGACTCAGCTGTCACCTCTCGCTTAGGTTGAAGGTACCCCTCAGAACGTACCGACACAGCCTGATGCATCGAATTCTCGCTTAACGTTTCAAATATTTTCCAGGCCTCGTCGGCGCTTTTGTGTAGGAAAGTTCCCGCACAAACGGCATCGACGGTATTACGGACCGAGGGAATAAGTCCTTCGTAGAAGACTTGAACCAATTGCCACTTGGGAACCTGATGATGTGGACACGAACGTAATAATTCTTTAAATTTTTCCCACGTGTCATAAAGTGATTCCCCATCTTGCATCACAAAATTAGTTATATCTTTTCTTATCTTATTTGTACGCATAATAGGGAAAAACTTTTGTAAAAAGGCGGTGTGTAAGGCTTCCCATGTTTTTATTGTGTTTGGCTCCAAAGATTGAAGCCAATACTTCGCTTTGTCTCTTAAGGAGAATGGGAAGAGCCGCAATTTTAATTCATCATTATCTAGGTTTTGTAATTTCAAAGTAGAACAGATACCCTGAAAATCTCCTAAGCGTTGGTAAGGGTCTTCATTTAGACGGCCATGGAAGGAAGGTAGTAGCGAGATCGTAGACGACTTTATCTCAAAGTGAGATGCCGTCGCCTCCGGTAATTCGATACCGGCTTGTGGCGTGTAAGTAGTAGGAATAAAATAATTTATAAGTGGAGGTGGTGGCGGTATATTAAGATCGTTCATATTCGCACCGTCGTTTTGATTGTTATTGTTATTTCCACCGTCAGCCATTTTAATTGGTTTGATTTTAAAAGTTCGAGCTCTCCTTAACCGTTCACGGGTACTCTGGATTTCGGCCTCAAACAACGACGACGGAATCGGAGTTGATTCGTCGTCTTGCAACCTAGCTCTAGAAGCTTGGGTTGTGGACTTACTAGTTCTTAAGGTACGTTCAAGTTCAAGATCGAAAGATTTTAAATCTGGTTTATTTGAACGTGTACCCAACATAAACTAAAACAAAAGAAAAGAAACTAAAAACAACGACTGACTCAAATAAAAAAAAAAACAAATAGCAAGCAATCACGCAAATAAGACGACAATCAAGCACACAGTACTACTATGATGCATGAATATTATCCTGTAATGCAATGACCGCGTCAAGCCCAGCGCCCCGGGTTTCCTAGCTAATGCAGTGCAATTAACCTTAAACTAATGCAAATAGTGCGTCACAGCGCCCTGACTTACAGCGGTTTAAAGCGAATTTCCAAAGGAAGCAATTGATTTAATTTTATTAATTTTATTTTTGCGTAAGCTCCTTTGATGTAATTAGCCGATCCACCCGGAAACGTTGACTAGGAAATAAAAGAAAAAGTTAGTAACTAAAAACAAAAACAGAAAATAAGAAAAATAAACACTAATCTAATATTTACGAATTAACTAAACTACGATTATAAAACTAAGAGTAGTAATACAATCCCCGGCAACGGCGCCAAAAATTGATGTTGTCAATATCAAGATATAAAAGTATACTTTACTTTTCAAAAGATTTGCAGTGTGGAAGTAAAGGTCGAACCCACAGAGATTGATTACTACAACGACTTAATTTTAAAACCTAAGTCTAATTAATTAGGAAAAACGGATTTTGATTTGGATTTAATTAAACTAATAACAATAAAAGTAAATCTAGACTATGGAAGCAATTAAAAGTGTTTTTAAGTAATATTTAAAGGGAACCTAGGATTGCAAATCCACCACTAGCTTCATAATAGGAATATCTATGAATTACTTTAGCTTATTACGTTGGATGAATATGGGGAATTGTAGCTACAAGCCCAATTCCTCCGACAAGAAGATAATCATGGTTCAAGCACCAACATAATCCATCTGCGGATAGCACGAATTATCTCACACTAAACTAGGGTTGTGATCTAATCCGTCTAACCTAGGCATGGACTATTTGGATACTTGATAGCACGAATCAATAAAGCACCATCACATGTAAACAATCTAAACAAGCACAGCAAGAATAGATCGTTGAGCACATCACAGTCAAAATAGATCTAAGACAAGAATAAATTCCGAAAGCAATGATTTAATCAATGTAAGTACGATTTATTTATAAAATCCTCTAAACATGTGACTGTCATCCATACACAATAAAACTAAAATAAAAGCATAAATAAAACCCTATTACTCATCTAGGGCTTCATTGAAACCCTAGATCAATGATCTAGGCTGCCATAGGAGTAGTAGATAGCAAGAGGTTGATGGAGGAGGCCATGGAAACCCTTGGTCTTCTTCTTCTTCTCCTTGCTTCTCCCTCTTCAAGGGCTGGAAGTGTGGTTGTAGAATGTGTGTATATTAATTGCCAACCCTCTAATTGAAGTAAAATAGAGTTTATATAGATTTACAACATGTTTTGGAAGCCTTTACAACTCGAAACGGACTGAAACGCATGTAATTTACAGTCTGGACGTCGTTTAGCAGTCTCGTTTGCACAGGAGTCTTCAGTATACTGAAATACGCAACTTTGATTTTTGGGCATATCGCGCGAGCGGGTCGCGCGAGCGCGACATTGGGTACCTCGCGCGCGCGGATCGCGCGAGCGAGTTCTTGGGGGTCTCGCGCGAGCGGATCGCGCGAGCGGTTTCTGGATTCTCGCGCGAGCGGATCGCGCGCGCGATTCTTGGATTTCCGCGCCCGCGGGTCGCGCGCGCGAAGTGTCTTTTTCAGCTTCCTTCTTCCTGCTTTTTCACCTTGTTTAGCCTGGTTCAGTTGATTTCTTCCAAAACCTGTCAGAAACTAGAAAACAGAGTAAAAATATACAAAAACAGGATAAAAAGGTACTAACAAATGCTCGTTAAAGCGTATAATTAGGATTAGTTCTCTCCCGATCAGGGAGATGGAAACTGAATCCTCCTCTTCAAGGCTACCATAAGTAACCCAAGTTTGAACTTCTTTAACGATTGGTTTAAAAAAATCCTCATACCTCAAACCCCTTCTTTCAAGACCTTGCCTTGAACTACGCTCGACCTGATTCCCACTCGGGGATACGTAGGCAACCACATCGGTTCGGTCGCTCCACCCATAAAAATAGCCCAATTTCTTTCAAGCTTCGGCCCGAACTACGTTGGACCTAATCCCCACTTGGGGGTATGTAGGCAGACTTTTAAAAAAAGAAAAAGAAGGATGGCTCGCTAGGTCGAAAATCCGAAAGGACGCCTAGGAAAAAATTAGAGCTAAATCCAAAGTGAGCAATAACAAAAGAGAGAAAAGAGCTCGTTAGGTCACCTCACTGGTGCCTAGGCAAAAGTTATGAGCATTTGAGAGATTAAAGTCACGGTCCTTGCCTCAAGCCAGAAATCACCTTCTACACTAGGGGCAAACTTTGGCTACTCGCCTCGTTTGCCTAAATTTTACTATCTACCCTTCATACAAGGGGCAAACTTCGGTCACCTACCTCGTTTGCCCAAAACCTCCAATGAACCTTCCTCCAAACTAGGGGCAAACTTTGGTCATTTATCTCGTTTGCCTACCGATCCCACTTCATCGCCTTCAAACTAGGGGCAAATTTTGTTTGCCACCCGATCCCTATACACCAATGGTAAGCCTTCAAGTCACAAACATTGTCTTGAACAGATGGAAACGGAGCATCTTTTATTCTATAAGCTAAGGCACTAATTTAAAGCGCATCTTGGGAGAAGCAAAGAAATTTATTAGATCAGTAGGGAGGAATTTTCAAAAAAAAGATTCACCATCAAAGTGATGCCACGTTAAGGTGAGAAGTAAACACAAAAGAGAAATGGTACATCATTTATGGCAAGAGCACATCAAGTTTTGGCAAGTCGAGCTTGTTTCATTTTGGTGTCAAATGTGTCACCCTCGCGTGTCGGTATCTGTCAGTTTTGAGTCTATCATAGTCTTTTTCAGGAAAAGAGTCGGTCGTAGTCTCAAATGTGTAAGTCAATAGTGACGAGTAATGAATTTTTCAAATCAAGTTATAAAGAGCATTCCAATGACAATACAAGCAGGAGTACCAAACATCATTACTGCCCAGACAAGGCGTCAGCATGAGAAGTGTCCAAACTTAGTGCAAATGCAAATTTCATCCCTTTCCAAACTGCTAAAAGTTAACCATCTTCATTCATGCAACATAAGTCCATGAGTGGCTATTGATGACCTTCCTTTCTTCTAGCAACATAAGTCCATGAGTGGCTGTTGCTCATCTTCATTCATGCAACATAAGTCCATGAGTGGCTGTTGATGATATTCCTTTCTCCTAGCAACATAAGTCCATGAGTGGCTGTTGATCTTTCATCTTTCTTCATGCAACATAAGTCCATGAGTGGTTGTTGATGATCTTCCTTTCTTCTAGCAACATAAGTCCATGAGTGGCTGTTGATCTTTCATCTTTCTTCATGCAACATAAGTCCATGAGTGGTTGTTGATGATCTTCCTTTCTTCTAGCAACATAAGTCCATGAGTGGCTGTTGATCTTTCATCTTTCTTCATGCAACATAAGTCCATGAGTGGCTGTTGATGATCTTCCTTTCTTCTAGCAACATAAGTCCATGAGTGGCTATTGATCTTTCATCTTTCTTCATGCAACATAAGTCCATGAGTGGCTGTTGATGATCTTCCTTTCTTCTAGCAACATAAGTCCATGAGTGGCTGTTGATCTTTCGTCTTTCTTCATGCAACATAAGTCCATGAGTGGCTATTGATGATCTTCCTTTCTTCTAGCAACATAAGTCCATGAGTAGCTGTTGACTGTCTTCTTTCTTCATGCAACATAAGTCCATGAGTGGCTGTTGATGATCTTCCTTTCTCCTAGCAACATAAGTCCATGAGTGGCTGTTGATCTTTCATCTTTCTTCATGCAACATAAGTCCATGAGTGGCTGTTGATGATCTTCCTTTCTCCTAGCAACATAAGTCCATGAGTGGCTGTTGATCTTTCATCTTTCTTCATGCAACATAAGTCCATGAGTGGCTGTTGATGATCTTCCTTTCTCCTAGCAACATAAGTCCATGAGTGGCTGTTGATCTTTCGTCTTTCTTCATGCAATATAAGTCCATGAGTGGCTGTTGATCTTTCGTCTTTCTTCGTGCAACATAAGTCCATGAGTGGCCGTTGATGACCTTCTTTCATCCTAAAGCAACATAAGTCCATCACTCTCCTCTTTCAATATCAAAACCTTAAGTGCCGCAGGCCATCTCCGTATCTCTCATCACAAATGGAATGATACCTTGACTCCCATTTAAAGGACGTATTTCCTTCTTCCTGGCAGAGTACATTATCCTTCAACTCCCGGAGGCCCTGACCGGCCCTCTTGGATTGAGCGTCGAGAGAGATTCTCAAAGAATCCATCAGCTCCCGAAGGCCCTAACCGGCTCTTTTGGATTGAGAATTGCGAGATCTGACCAACCACGAGAGAGTCAGAGATGAATCCTGGTTCTAGGTCAAGAATTAAAGAGAGATTCTCAGAGAGTCCATCAGCTCCCGAAGGCCCTAACCGGCTCTTTTGGATTGAGCATTACAGAATCTGACCAACCACGAGAGATTCAGAGATGAATCCTGGTTCTAGGTCAAGAATTGAAGAGAGATTCTCAGAGAGTCTATCAGCTCCCGAAGGCCCTAACCGGCTCTTTTGGATTGAGCATTACAGAATCTGACCAACCACGAGAGATTCAGAGATGAATCCTGGTTCTAGGTCAAGAATTGAAGAGAGATTCTCAGAGAGTCTATCAGCTCCCGAAGGCCCTAACCGGCTCTTTTGGATTGAGCATTATAGAATCTGACCAACCACGAGAGATTCAGAGATGGATCCTGGTTCTAGGTCAAGAATTGAAGAGAGATTCTCAGAGAGTCCATCAGCTCCCGAAGGCCCTAACCGGTTCTTTTGGATTGAGCATTGCAGGATCTGACCAACCACGAGAGATTCAGAGATGAATCCTGGTTCTAGGTCAAGAATTGAAGAGAGATTCTCAGAGAGTCCATCAGCTCCCGAAGGCCCTAACCGGCTCTTTTGCATTGAGCATTATAGAATCTGACCAACCATGAGAGATTCAGAGATGAATCCTGGTTCTAGGTCAAGAATTGAAGAGAGATTCTCAGAGAGTCCATCAGCTCCCGAAGGCCCTAACCGACTCTTTTGGATTGAGCATTACAAAATCTGACAAACCACGAGAGATTCAGAGATGGATCCTGGTTCTAGGTCAAGAATTGAAGAGAGATTCTCAGAGAGTCCCCTACCATCCCCAGCAGAAGACAACAGAAGTCCGAACCAATTCTCCGAACTTGTCATCATAAGGATCGGCCAAAGATTGAAAACATCACCCGCAGTCAAATCACCCCGATTCCCAGGGCAAGCACTGTCTATTCACAATTCAAGGATCCGTGTCCACTGATTATCATGAGCTTTCTCACCTGTCAGTCATTATGAGTTTCCTCACTTATCATGAGCTTCTTTGCTCCGGTTATCTCACCTGTCAATTATCGTGAGCTACCCCACTTATTATGAGCCTCCTTATTATAAAACTATCGGTTATCATGAACTCCCTCACCTATGGGTTATCCTTAGTTGTCATCCTCAAAGACCCCACATCCGATCCCATTCGCTTGTAAAGCACACTTCCCGTAATTTGAGAAGTTTGCCCGCGAAACCCAGAGTCTTTTCAGACCGTGGTCGGCCACTGCATCATAGTCAGAAGCACTAGCACAACACAAGTCCACTCAGAGTGGCACACCCCACAACACCTGCTCATACTAGGATCATAACACTAGACATAATAGGACTCATGACACAATTCATATCACATCCATGCATTGCATATCACTTTTTTAGCATAGCATCCGCCTGATTGTTGTGTATGTGCATGTGTGATTTATTCCTTTGTGCCCCGAACTACGTCCTGGTCTGATTCCCCTTGGGATACGTAGGCAGCTCACGCAGAGCACGACCAGCACTAGCCTTAGCATCATTGCATCTTTTGCAACGCTTTTTTTATCCTAAATCTATAGCCTCCAAAAGACCTGTCTCTTCAAAACTTTGGCACTCGCTTGCGACATACGTTGCCTCGCAAATGCATGCCAAAGAGGGGCAAACTGTAGACACCCCATTTTTTCGGCTATCAGATTTAGGAGACCCATAGCTTGGTGGTTCACAATGATCAAAAAAGACTCAAAAGGACTCCTGGAAGTTCGCTATATTTCCCAAAATGCTCAGAATGACCAAAATATCCCTGAAAGCCCGAAAACTCCCAAATTTGGTCCAAAAGTTCTGGAAACATGCTATGTTGTAAGAAAAGTAAAAAAATGAGTTTTTAAGTAAAATCAGATGAAATCGTCAGCTCCCAGAGACCCCCGGAAGTCCCGGAAGTTCCCGGAAAGTCCCCGTTGACCGGTTTGACCAGGTTTGACCAAGTTTGACCAAGTTTGACCGAAAACGTCCAAATTCTCCGGAATCATTCTAAATCATGTGGAAAGTATTAAAATGAGTTTTAAAAGAAAATCGAGCGAAAATGTCAGCTCCTGGGGGCTCCCAGAGGTTTCCAGAACTTCCCGGGAATCCCAGGTTTGACCGGTTTTACCAAAATTTGACTGTAGAACCGGAGCACCGTAACAATTTTCAAATATTTTTTTATGGATACTAGAGGTCAATAGCTTTCCAACGGTATATCGCACCAAATTTCAGGATTTAAAACGGATTTATTATGAATTTTCGAAGGAGAAAAAGGCGATTAAATGTGCTTTTATCGCGAATACCGCAAAACTTTTCAAGGTATCCTATCCCTAAACTATTTTTTATGTAAATTGGACTCCATTACCTTTCCAACGGTATATCACAACCTCAATTTGGAGTTCATATGCATTTTCTGTGAATTTTGGACGAAATAGGGCCTTTTCGCGAATATCGGAACCTCTGGGGGCCTAAACAGCATTATCTGGACGAAGGAGGAGCAGTGCCGCCCGGCACTAGCCCACTGCCGCCGCGGCACAGGCCCACTGCCGCCGCGGCACTCTCCCCCAGAACAGTATGTTTTTGTAATTTATTTTGGGGGTCCAATTTGATATATTAGAAATCAAAACGACGTAGTTTTGGTTCCCAGCTTATTTTGAACCAATGGGAGACCATTTTAAACTTTTTAAAACTCCATTTACCACCCCTTCTTTGCCTACAAAAGAAGCCATTTACTTCCATTTAGGGGAGAGACATGGAAGCTTAGAGAGAGCTTAGGAAGAAACTCTAGAAAAATATAGAGAGATAAAGAGAAGAAGTAGTCTTCTTCTTCCATTTTTTCCAATCAAAGTGAGTTCTAATCTTGTTTTCTTCCACCATTCTTCTATATACTTCATCATCAATATACCCAATCACCATTCTTGAGCATTCTTGAGTTAGGAAGCTACTTCCATGTCCAAATGTCAAAATCTATGAGTAAAACACCAAGCTACAAGTCCAAAATCACATTGATTATCATCTATTGATTGTTATTTACTTGCTTGTTCATATTATGTTAATCTCTTCTTACCTCATTTCTTTTTTATTTTCTTTATTTACTTACTAGTTCATCATCATCTAGATGATGACATGAAGTTTGAGGTGAGTGAATCCTTATGGATAGTAGCTCTTGACCTCAAAAACATGTTTGATAGATGATGATTATAACTTCAATACCTCCAAGGTATCCTTGAAGTTATGTTCAAAATAAAAATGAATCTCTCCAATAATATTGGGAGTTCTTTGATGATTCAAGGTTTGATGAGGTTCTAAGTGGTCACATGGTCATCTCAAGAGTTTAAGTTCATGCTTTGAACATCTATTTCAAAACCCCAATCAAGAACTCAAACTCTATTTCAAAACCAAATCCATTTTCTTCAAGAATGATCCAAAACAGTGAGCTGTTCAGATTCAAAGATTTGTTTTAAATTAAGTACTTGAGTTATGATGTGTAATACCCTGTATTTTTGTAATGTATTATATAACTAGACCTTGTATGTTTCTTTTAATACTTGTATGAGCTTGGCCTTACCCTTGGTATAAGTTGGATACCAATCGATTGGCAAGTATACCAATCGATTGACTTGCTTTGGATACCAATCGATTGAACTTTATCTCAATCGATTGATTGTATCAATCGATTGACACTTATGTCAATCGATTGGAGGCAGCTGGGCAGATTCTTTTGCTCTGGCTGGGGAGAAGCCACGTGAACACTCTCTCCTTATATATACCAGCCCATTTTGGGCGTACTTCTGTTTACAGAAATTAGAGAGAGTGAGAGGGAGGGTTTTTGTATGTGTGTTATATATATATACACTCATATATATATATACTCACATATAAACATGTATTCATGCACTCACACACACACAGAGATGGACTGAGACAAGAAGAAAGAAGAGGAGAAGGTCAGAAAGAAGAAAGAAGGAGAAAGAGAAGAGAGAAGACAGAGAACTAAAGAGAGAGAGAGAGAGGAGGACCACCATTGAAGCTCAAGCTCAAACACACATTCCCAAACACACCCCTAACGTCTAAGGTGAGTTCTAAACTCACTTGGTAGCCTTACATTGATGTTATGACATGTTTGAATGAAGAAATGGAAAAGAAACCACGTAATTCCGTTTATACATTGCTGGGCAGTCTTCTCCGTGAAGAAGATGAAGTGTCAATCGATTGACATCTATACCAATCGATTGACATCATTCATGTCTCAATCGATTGAATCTTTATCAATCGATTGACACTACTTTTATACCAATCGATTGAACCTTCTTCCAATCGATTGACACTACTTTTATACCAATCGATTGAACCTTCTTCCAATCGATTGACACTACCTTTATACCAATCGATTGACATCTATACCAATCGATTGGCAGTTACAGTTTACTGTTTTACTTGTTTAGATAATGTAATAACTGTTTAGTTGTTTATTTACTGTTCAGTATTTCCCAGCATGCTTTATTATTGTAATACAGACATGATAACGAGTTAATGCAGCATAGGATCGTAGTAATAACAAGACTATTGAATAATGTTTATAATGTTAGATAACGGAATAGTTGTGAATCCTTTGGAGTTAACGTTCATTTCATTCAGAGTAGTCGGGCCACATTGGGATTGTCATGTATCGGAAATAGAGTTGAACTTAAGTAGGTTTGCTAAGATTCGGGAACCTTGCGTGGGCGGGCTTTGGTCGATCATATGTTCTTAAAAGCGGTAGACAGACGAAGGTGTCTATGACTTGCGGTGAACCGGACCATTTGCCCTAAGATAGCCAGATGATCTAATCATATGTTCTTAAAAGCGGTAGACAGACGAAGGTGTCTATGACATGCGGTGGACCGTGATCACTGGTAGACGTCGCTAAGTCGTGGCATAGAATGATGTACTGTTGTTTAAAGCGTTATATCCCTGACATGCGGTGAACTGTGCATATGTTCTTAAAAGCGGGGGATGGACTAACGTGGTATCCATGACATGCGGTGAACTGTGCATATGTTCTTAAAAGCGGTGGATGAGCAATGGTGTGTTATAGAGTTGAACTACTGTCGAGTCTGTTCCCCTATCTAGACATGTTATCGGTCTTAAAATGAGTAAAACATTAGTAATCGGATAATTGGTTTGATTAAAGGAGTTACCCTCACAGAATTCTAATTTGGTTACGGTTTATAACTTGTAATAACTTCAATAGCTGATACCCTGTTAGTATCTAACTCACTCGGCTTTCATTAAGCTGACGGCGTTTATGCCGCTGGACATTTCTACGTTCCAGCGCACCCTGGTTATGACTATTCAGGTGAAGGGCCTGCAGGAGAGGACTACTATGCCAGTGACGGAGTCCCCGTGGAGAATTTCCCTGACGGAGGTCAGACCGAAGAAGACTACTACGCCGAGGACTACCCATATGCCAACTGAAGACTAGACTAGAATTGTAGCTAGTTGTCATTACCGTTTTAGAATCTTTTTGTAGTCAGGCATATGTTGCCTTGGCATTTGTACTTCCGCTGCCTTATATTTGATTCGAGACTCTGATATGTAATAGTTAGTAACTTCTGTTGACTTTATGTTGCTTTGTGATTAGAACCTAGACTTCATTATTGTTACACTATTTCTTCTTATTGCTTAGTACTGCGTGGTGTGGACAATCATGTGACTTCACCCGTCGCTGCCTTTGGACCCAAAAAGGAAATTTATTTTTCTCTATTTTTGCCGTTCCGGGGCGTGACATGATGATGAAACCACTTGTAAAATCTTCCTAAGACATCATAGTTTGTCTCCAATTTTTCCCATCAATTACAGAGGTGTGAGAGTATTATTTTTGGATTTAAGAAGTTCATATTCATAATCTGCCTCTGTTCTCACAGAATGTTTACCTGACGTTTTGCACTTATTCTGGATGTTTTCGTCACTGTACATATATCTTTTCTATTTTTTTTTTTATGAAACTTGGGTTTCTTAGGAAACTTTTGGTATATAATGGGTCATCATAAACCCTTTCTTTGATTTATGAAAAATCATAAAAAATCAGTCAACAGTGCAGCTTTTGTTTCTGAGTCATGTGTACATTCTGATTTATTTATTTTAATCTGTGATAGCTATTGATGTTTGGCTTTTTGGGTTATTTTCTAGACACAATAAGGATGATCTCTAATTTTTCCCACATTTTCCTAGGCATGTTTGACCTCCCATTATAATGTTACAAAGTAATGCATACAGTCTGTCAACTATTCACAGCATTTCACTTTTTGACTTTCACACTTTGATGCAACACTCTCTTGTATCTAGATGAACCCATATCCCATGCACATGTTCTTTACCACTTTTAGCATGCTATATCATATCATGTATCATCTATCCTCTCATGTATCATACTCCCATAGATTCTTGAGTTTGTTTCCAAATATAACCATGTTTTGCAAATACTTGGGAAGTTCTTGAAATGAGTTAGGAATTGATATTCCAAGTGGTTAGAATATTCATCCAAGTTCTGGAAGTATACTTTCAAAACCCCCATTTCAAAACCCCCCTCTTAAACCCCTCATTTTGATTTCAAGAAATAAACCTTGTTTTTCTCAAAACCCTCAAAACAGTGAGTCATTTAACTTCAAGGAATTATTTTGAGTTCAATACTCAATGTATGAATGCAAGACCACTTGTAAAGTATTTCTAACTCATTATAGAACACCCATGATTTTTGGCTTGACTTGGAAGTACTTGGAAATGGTCCATTTGGACCCAAACATTCCTTCCAGACATTCTGTTTTCGCTGTCACAGCAGCTAGGTCCACTTCCAACCTCTTTTTCAGAAAGCCTTTCCAAAAGGAGTGGTCCTAACTTATTGTTTCCTCAAACTTAAATGTCTTAGGGAACTTTCTATATAAAATGGGCCTCTAGATCATTTGTTTTCATTTTCTAAGATTTTTCAACATTTCAGTCGGCAGTACGGACTCTGTTTCTGAGTGACCTCTATTGTTTATATGATTTCTCCCAATTTATGATAGTTATTAAAGATTGGCTTTTTGGGTTGTGTTATAGACACAATAAGGAAGATTTCCATAAACAATCATGCATTGAAAACATTTCTAACTCCTCTTTTCAATTTCCAAAAGATCATGTTACTGTTCTGTCCACTATTCACAACAAGCACATTTTAACTTTCATTCTTTGATTGGATGCCTACATGCACTCCAAATTAGCTCATGTCTTAGGAAGTAGTTCATACTACATTTGTACATATCCCATGATGATTTCCTTCATACATTCATACATATTCTAGACTTCTAAGTCATTCTAGGAATCCATGAACACAAAGCACACTACAACCTTTACACATTCTAGATACATACATTGCATCCATGCAAAGATTTGGGGGTTTTTGTAACTCCTAATCTAAGAAGATTATAAGGAATGATCATGATCACACGTTCATGCTTCCCCTCGATCTAATCATCATTTCTCATCCATCCCGGGGATTGAGAGATCTTCTCTTCTCAAAGATTAGCATGCATCATTCTAGCTTGCTAAGCATACTTTGATCCTTTTGATTTATTTGTTTCAAGAACAATTCATGTCCCCTTTTAGATTAGGAAAACTTGATTACTTGATATGTGATTAGACGATTTTTTCCTAGGTTTGTTTGTGTGATCTTTCACCTTTGCATTGTGTGATACTTGGCTTAGATCTTATGAATGATATTTTATCTTTAGATCTTCCATTTCAAGTTTCTTATGTGATGTAATATACTATCATAGTATTAATTGTCGAACCACACATAGTATAAGATGATTATTTGGATGCTAATTGAGGCCCGTCGAGAGACGGGGCGAGTTGAGGGTGTTTTAGTCGTGACAAAGGCTCCTTCCTCTCTCCTACCAAAACCCCGAGCCAAGTTCTTTGGTTATGAAGGGCCGGTGCCCTTTATCCATTTGGGTGAGTCAAAATTAGGTTTCTTGGTTCCTTAAAAACCAAGTGGCGACTATGTATCTGTTTTCGAAAGACCTTCTTTTCATCGAAATCAACCTCTTGTTTTCTTTCAAATCAATTTCAAAACAAAGGAAAATTAATTCCGAAACCCCGGAAACAAACAGGAAAAACCGGGAGTGGACGACGGATTTCGCGTGTCCACAGTGCCTTTAAGTGCCATTCCCTTACCTTGGACTTCACTATCATGTCGTCCACATACACCTCTACTTCTTTATGGATCATGTCATGTAGTAGGGTGGTGGCGGCTCTTTCATAAGTCGCCCCTACGTTTTTAAGCTCAAATGGCATACCCCTATAATAATAAGTCCCCCAGGGTGTGATAAAGGTAGTCTTTTCCTTATCCTTAGGTGCCATCAATATCTGGTTGTACCCTGAGAACCCATCCATGAAAGATAAGAGTTCATGCCCCGCCGTATTGTCTAATAATACATCAATGTGAGGTAGAGGGAAATCGTCCTTAGGGCTGGCTCTATTCAAATACCGGAAATCCACATAAACCCTAACGCGACCATCCTTTTTTGGGACTGGTACGATATTAGCGACCCATTCTGGATACTCAGTGACAATCAAGAATCCAGCTCCTAACTGCTTTTCAACTTCCTCTTTCACTTTTAGCGCCCATTCAGGCCTCATTCGCCTCAATTTTTGTTTTACGGGTTTTGAGTTTGGGAAAAGGGGAATATGATGTTGGACTATTTCTGGATCAATCCCTGGCATATTATCATAGGACCATGCAAAGACATCTTTGAATTCATTTAATAAATTGATTAACTCTTTGCTTTCCTCATTACTAAGTGTGGAGCCAATAGAAACATTTTGTGGATTATCTTCATTTCCTAAATTAATTGTTAAAGTGCCTTCAATGGTTTTACATGCAGATTCATTTTCCTTTTCAATTAATTTTTGCAATTCATCTGGTCTTTCACTACATTCATCACATACATCACAATTATTATGCACAGTCAAGTAAGCAGAATTAGTCATATTCTCATTAACTTTCTTGGGATCAATTACAACAGATATGGAAATTGAAAGACGCCTCATTTGGGCTAATACAGACTCTGGGTGAGGGGTATACCTATCACTAGACTCAAAAACCCATTCTTTCTTCTTTTCCCCTCCAAAATCAGTGATGAAGCATTCTTCCAAGTCTTCTGTCTGAGTAATTTCTCCCATTTCTTCTTCCTCCGGTTCTTTTCTAAGCTCTAATTTCTCCCTTTCTGTTTTTTCCTTGCTCTCTTCTTCACTTCTGTTCTGCCCATGTTTATTCATGCTTTCCCCGGTATTACCCTTTCCGATCCCCCTGTGTTCTTCTTCCAGTAGGTTCTTCATTGCCAGGCCATCCAAGGTGCACACCCAGTCCTGAATAATGGTGGATTTCGTGGGTACTTCCAGGTAAGGGTCCTTATAGTCAGAGAAGTTATGTGCAAAGAAAATCTCAAACCCCGACTTCATGCATTTTCCCACTTTATCCAACCATGGCTCCGGGAAACTGCAAAATGGAAACTCCTCTCCTTCTTTAACAAAGTATCCATTGAGAGTTTTTGAGTATGGTTCCATTGGCGCATCGGTCGATTTCTTCTTTTTCTTCATTTCATCCCTTGACGGCTGATATCCTAATCCGCGGGTATGTGTTTGCGTAATAATGTTTGGAAATTCGGACAATCCTTGGTGTTTCTTACCTAGACCCATTCCTGGGAAGAATCCCATCTTTCTCATAATTCCAGCCACCAGCGGGCTTGCATACTGATCAAAATAGAGCGGTAAAAACTCTTTTGGCCTGCTGTCTTCTATCACGTTGATAAATTCGAACCCGCCCAAGCTTGTCTCTTCCCCTTGTACTTGTACTTCCAAAATTGGGGCACTAGATGAAGCCCCAGATGCATGTATCTAGCTGTCTTCTAGAACATCACAAACTTTACCCTTCCAAACGTACTTGACCTTCTGATGGATGGTTGACGGGATGGCACCCAAACTGTCCAGCTATGGCCTTCCCAGAAGTAGATTAAAAGACGCAGGAATATCGATAATCTGGAACTCTGCCTCTTTCTCCCCGATCCCAATAGAGAGATTCAAAAAAATGATTCCCATAACTGCCCGCTGAGTATTGTCATAGGCCCTTACCTTTTGCTCCGATGGTATAAACGTTGATTCATCAAGCCCTATCCGTTTAGCTGTTCGAAATGGGCATACATTCAATGCGGACCCGTTATCAACGAGACAAGCAGGCAAGGAATTTCGTAGACACTCGACGGTAATGTGTAACAGCTTGTTGTGAGTGGGTCCCCCAGGGGGTAAGTCAGCTTCAGTAAAGGAGATAGCGGGAGTCGAGCTCTTACTGATCATGTCGACGAGATCTTCTGGGGTGATGTTGATGGAGACATCAGATTGATTAAGAGCATCTAGAACTGCTTGTCTATGACGTTGGAAGCGATTAATAATCCCCAAATAGTGATATTTGCTTATGTCTTCTTCATCTATCTCAAGACCCTATCTTCTTCTTCTTCCTCATTCAGTTTCCCCTTTCCCTTATCCAACTCCTAGCCTGAGTGGTCTTCCTCAAGTTCATGTGGTTTGAAGTGCCTTCCTAATCGTGTTAAATGACTGACCTCTTCTTTAAACCAAAGATCATCCTGTGCTTCAGTGACTCCTGAATTTTCATCTTCTTTCTCACTTTCGTACCAAAGATCATCCTTTACTTTATTGATGCCTGTATCATCCTCTTTGTACCAAATAGAGCTATCATCTTCAGGTGTCCACCAGTCTACATCAGGAGCTTTTCCTATTGCCTTTTCTTTGTTTCCATCCATTAGTTCGCCCAAAGTGCAAATGTTCAAATCTCCCTATATCTGATAAAGCTTCCTCGGGCACCCCAACTTAGTGATCAATGTCGATGGATCAAAAGAGCTTTCTTCACTTTCCAAACAGTAAACCCCGGGTAGTGGTACCGCATGATGATTTGGTAGTGGATTCTTGGTGATGTTCGGTGGGTTGGTGGGTGGTTCAGATATTGCCTTCTAATCTATCAGATCCTGGATTTCATGTCTCAACCTCAAGCATCGATTGGTTGAGTGCCCCTGCTCTTGATGAAATTTGCAGTATAGATCAGCTTTGAAATTAGGGGGTGGTGGATTCGGTCTTGGTCGTGGCTCTAATAAGCGGAGGTGCCCCTTTACTAGTAGCCTATCCAGGGCGGTGGACAATGACACTCCCAAGTGTCACGCCCCGGCGTAGCCAAAATATGGAAAAATTTTAAAATTTTCATCTAAGACCCTGAGGCGCGTGACTGGTTGCAGTGCCGAATTGTCCATGACCAAAAATAATAACTAAACGATATAATAATAGGATAACTCCATCATTTACTTATTGGAATATAATACAAAGAGAAGTCAAAGTACCAAGCTAGTTAATACATCATTATAAATACATCAGAGTCTTATGGCTCTCGACCTTACAAAACTATTACAAAATATATGCTAAGTCTTCTGGTTATAATCAAAACATTTACAGAGGATAACTGCTAGTCTTCTCTCTAACTAGCATAACCATAGCCATCTTCGGTGTACTCTTCCTCCACATTCTCCGCTTGCGTAGCATCATAACCCGTGTACTCGTTACCTGGATAAGCTGGACATGGGAATGTCCAGCGACATGAACGTCGTCATCTTATGAAAGCTGAGTGAGTAAGCTAAATCAAATGGAACGTATATAGTAAAACACAGTAGGAATACATTTACTACCTTTCCACATACCTTTTAGGATCTTTACGTTCTCACCGTCGAATTATAACTAGTAGCGTACCCGACTACGTATTCGATAGGAATACAAACAATTCAGGAGACCTGTCTAGACATTCTGAATGCCACTACCATTCATTTCTAACATCCGACATCATTTACAAACCCAAAGTGTCTCTTGCTAACCAAACCATCTTTCATCAACCACTTCGTCACAAAGAACCGAAGTGTTAAGGAGTGTAAGAACATCCATTTCGTCACGAAGAACCGAAAGGAGTCTTCACTCAAAGAATCACCGCTTCGTCACGAAGAATCGAAAGCGTTACGGAGTACAAGAACATCCATTTCGTCACGAAGAACCGAAAGGAGTCTTTACTCAAAGAATCACCGCTTCATCACGAAGAACCGAAAGCGTTACGGAGTACAAGAACATCCATTTCGTCACGAAGAACCGAAAGGAGTCTTTACTCAAAGAATCACTGCTTCGTCACGAAGAACCGAAAGCGTTACGGAGTACAAGAACATCCATTTCATCACGAAGAACCGAAAGGAGTCTTTACTCAAAGAATCACCGCTTCGTCACGAAGAACCGAAACCGTTACAGAGTACAAGAACATCCATTTCATCACGAAGAACCGAAAGGAGTCTTTACTCAAAGAATCACCGCTTCGTCACGAAGAACCGAAAGCGTTACTGAGTACAAGAACATCCATTTCGTCAAGAAGAACCGAAAGGAGTCTTTACTCAAAGAATCACCGCTTCGTCACGAAGAACCGAAAGTGTTACGGAGTAAAAGAACATCCATTTCGTCACGAAGAACCGAAAGGAGTCTTTACTCAAAGAATCACCGCTTCGTCACGAAGAACCGAAAGCGTTACGGAGTACAAGAACATCCATTTCATCACGAAGAACCGAAAGGAGTCTTTACTCAAAGAATCACCGCTTCGTCACGAAGAACCGAAAGCGTTACGGAGTACAAGAACATCCATTTCGTCACGAAGAACCGAAAGGAGTCTTTACTCAAAGAATCACCGCTTCATCATGAAGAACCGAAAGCGTTACGGAGTACAAGAACATCCATTTCGTCACGAAGAACCGAAAGGAGTCTTTACTCAAAGAATCACCGCTTGCAACTCAACAACACATCCCTTTTTATTACTATCCTGATCTCCGCTGCCCAGATTACCTATCCGACAATTATCCTTATCATAATTTGCTTCTAACATAGCACAACCGACCCTTACGTTTTCCCGACCGCGCATTCGTCACTCATTTCGGAATTTAGTTCATTAAAGGACTTCCGAATATGCTTTCAAAGTTACGTTTATACATCCGTCATCCTGTTTTATGTCATAATATACTTATAATGGAAACTTATCCAATCACTATCAACGCAATAATCGTGCCGTACAACATACTTATAGCTTGGGTATGAATTCTCTAAGGTCATCACACTATATTCATAACAACGGAAACCTAGCGTGTAGCTCGTGGATTTAATACCAATAATATATAGATGAAGCCCCTAACATAGTCATCTACTCGATAGCACTACCATAGCACAAGATATCCATAACCTCATAGGTACCGGTAAGCAAGCATCATTAATAAACACATCATACAAGTAGTTATACAATCTGCCAGGAATTAATTTTACTATGTCGACTGAATTGATATGATTTATTTGGGCATGATAAATTGATTTGTAGATCAAACTCAAAACTAGAACATTGTAGATAATTGGATTAGCTTAATGTACAAAAAAGATCTAGCTTCAATTACATTTTTGAGCTGCTCAAAATATTTATTTTACTTAGACATTTCTATATTTTCGGACTGCTCTGTCCCAGATTTATAGTACTGCGTTTCATGTACATTTCACCTATCAAGGATTCATTTTTAGACCAAGCTATAGAAGAGTTATTTGTAGATAAATGAGTTGGCTTTCTCCACAAAAACACCTAGCCTCATACCCATTTTTTAACTACTCGAAATATTTGTTTTACTAAACAACATTCTGCTGGAAGTTTCTACTTCCCAGATTTGAAAATATGGCATGGCATGGATCTCTCAAACTATCAACATCAATCACTTAATAAACATTACTACATACTATATAGGTTCTAAAGTGAGTTAGAATACTCACCTAAACTTGAAATTGAGCTTGGGCTTTGGATTTGAGCTTAGGAAGCTTGAACACAACCTTCAATGGTGGAGACTTCTTCTTCTTCTAACTTCCTTCATCCCACCATGGAGTTTATCTCCTAGCTCCCTCTCTTCATGCAGATTGTAATGGCCAAAAAATGGTATAGAAGAGTATATGCGTGCTTATATAGAGTCTTGCATGTGCTAGGTGTCAATGTGCATGGAGTGCATGCATTGACATGTGTCAAAGTGGTGGACAAGTGTCCAATGGGTGGACAAGTGTCATGGAAGAGGGTGACATGTGTCTTGAGAGTTGCATGGGCTGCCATGTGGCCGGCCATGGTGGGGCCCACCTCGGGTTTTGTGCTACTTTCTCAGTTTACGTGCATAAGTTCTTCGTTGTGTGTGTCGATCTCGGTTTACGTGCAGACGGGTATTATTTCTGATGTCCGGGTTCAGGTACGGGACTAAGTTAATTCTAATTATGGTCGAGTCGGTATGGTTACTACAGTCTAATCAGAAATCTTATGATACAAAAAATAATCATCTCAATATTAAAATAATAATATAAAGTTAGACAGTCAAATGCCAAAAATTTGGAAACTATCATTATTAAAGAAAAGGAAATTACAGGTATTACACCATGTCTGAGAACTTCCTTAAAGGCTTATCTCCTCCTCTCTTTGGGTAGCTTCTAACTATTTTGAACTTCTTCTCTGGTTCGCTTAGAGCATTCACATCTGTAGGACTTGAATGGCTTCCTGAATTCCCTCCTCCTGTCCCATAGTTTGGACGCCTATGCCTGCTCACCGGCTCTTCTCTCTTGATCAATCCTTCTTGTATCGCATCCTCGATCCTTGTTCCCACATCGAACGCTTCAGCAAAGGTGTTGATGGATTGAAACCTCATCTTCTCTTGGTAGACGGGTTGGAGATTTTTAATTAACATCCAGATTTGTTCCTTCTCAGTTGGCCTCTGTATCATTTTTGCTGCTTTTCCCCTCCAACGGCTCAGATATTCAGCGAAAGACTCCTTATTTCACTATCGAGTAGTCTCTAAATCTCTGATGGTAACATCCAAATCCTGATTATATTCTTACTGGGCTACGAATGCTTTGACAACCTCCTCCCAAATTCTGGTCTTACCAGGCTCCAATGTAAGATACCAAGATAAGGCGACTCCGGTCAATATCTGTTGAAATAGGACAGCCATCATAGTTGTACTTAAGCCGCTCGGCTGAAAAGCCCATATACACATCCTGATATGGCTACGGGGATTTCTGATCCCATCGAATTTGTCAAATACAGGCACTTTGAATCCAACAGGTAATACTTCTCAAACCCCTTCGTATAACCCCTCTAGTTCCAACAAGTAGGTGTCTACTCCTTGGGCCTTTCGGACTACCCTTTCAAGTTTCTCTACTTTCTCTGTCATCAATTTCTCTCTCTCAGCCTTTTCTCTTTCTATCTTCTCCTTTTCTGCCCTCGGTGCTTCAGCCCTTTCTTGATCATCGAACCAATCATCCTCCCTACCAGGTGGAAGAGGATCAACAACTGGTGGTTGTCATGGTAGTGTTTCCATCATGGTCATCATCCTAGCCATTTGACCTGCCTGTTGTTCCACTATAGCCCCAATTCTGCTATCTCTCTTACGTTTGCTTGTTGTGCCATCTCTCTTCTTACTAACCTTGCAGTAGTGTCTCTGTACCAAATCGTGCTTGTAGATGATTCTATCTTTTACCTACAACCACATTTTATTCATTTATTTAAAATTAAATAAACTTTCTTTATTTTGACATTTTGTTTTGCAAAAGAAATTTTTATGAATGGACCATGTGTCATGCGGATGCAATGCATGTGTGCGTGTGTACCTACTCTATATGTCAAAGAAAGAAAATTCTAATCCTAACACATAAACACATAAGCACATAAAATCCTCATCCATGTCGAGTGCGCTAATTTCTCCTTTCGTTGTGATCCTCTTTACCTCTTCAAAGTTTGAAAATTTTAGAATTTTTGAAATTCATTTGACAAGCATTTCCCTAGATGATGGGATCTTTCAAATTCTTAAGAAGCTTTCCTTTGAAGGCAACAACATTTCTCAACAAAAGATGGTTGGGTTGAAACTTTACTTTGAAATTCATTTGAAAAGCGTTTCTTTAATTGGAGAGATCTCTCAAATACAATTCTCAAGAATTTTGGATTATATTCCTCAACAAAAAGGTGATTGGGTTGAAAATTTGCTTTGAAAAGCGTTTCTTTAGTTAATGAAACTTTTCAAAATCTTTCAAGAATTTTGGGCTCCAAGAATTTTGGGTTCTTCCTTCGAAGATGGTTGGCTTGAAATTTTAATCAAAAAGTAAACTCTAAACATTTTTGAAAGAACAATTGAATACTTTGGCAAAAATATGTTTTCTTTCAAAGATGTATTTAAAATTCTTTAGGTAGGAGGATCACATGATCGGATTGTTATCGTATTCTTCATGAATTCGGATGCATACAAGGTCAATAATGCTTAGCTAACAAGATATAAGAGATGTAATCTTATAATCAATACTCAGCATGTTCCCAAATGTCGTGGGGCATGAGAAGGAATTGCTAAAAGGTGATTAAAGGGTTACACATCTTTCATCAAGCAAGCATCATCATCATCTCAAATAATCCCTTTCAGGCATACAAAACTCCCTAGCATATAATTCTAATCAAGAATCAATATCCTAAGATTGAAGGGTTCTATAGAAGTTATCATGCAAAGGCCAGGTTTTGGTCAAATAAGGGACCCTTGACACATACCCGATAGGATGCTTCATATACCAACACATGGTACGAGATCAAAGGTGACCACACAGTCCCATGATGGCTTGACCGACTGGGTTGCCCCGAGCCTCCAAGGTCATAGTTCCGTGCAATAGACTGGCGAGACATGTAAGTGCAATGCAACGGGCACACAAAAATTAATTAATTCGATTAAAAAAGATGCTTTCAAGTCAAATCCTCGAGTGAACCCAAAATCAGAAATTCTGGTCTGCGAAACCAGAGATTCTGGGTTCGATCCCCAGCAGAGTCGCCAGATTATGGATACCGGCATTTGGGCCCACTTTTGTTTTAAAACATTTTTTCAAATTTCAAATTCAAAATCAAAGAGTCGCCACTTAATTTTTAAAGGGAAATTAAGAAACCATTTTAAAAGCAAACCGATCTTTTGCGAAACCAGAAATTCTAGGTTCGGGGATTATGGAATGAAAGGAGAAGGAGCCCGGCGGACTAAAACACCCCCTTTCATCCTATCTCGTGATATGCCTCTACTCATCATCCTTTTTAATCGAATTATTAATCTAAGTATGCCCTCAACTAATACATATAAATAATACATTACACAAGCATGTTGAAAAGGGTGCAAAATTGCTAACGACAAACTATCATTCATAAGCCACATAGTTCAAATAGCAAGCAAGATGATGTGCAAATAGGGAACTAGGAAACTTACCCGGGATCCAGCTGGGAATTTAAACGTGCAATGCATACAAAGAATAGAAATCCTAGGAAAAATGTCTCTAATCACATATACACATAAGGCAAGACCTAAGCTAAGGTGTCGCTCATGGAGTCGAAAATTAATAAAATCAACAAATGAAATAAACTAGAGAAGAGATGAGAAGACATACCTCCAAAGCGCTACAAAACAAAGGTTAGTCCACATGCTTCACATAATAATATGACATCAAATAATCAATCCTAAATCTCTAGCTTAGATCTATCAAGCATGGAAAGAATTGACAAAACTATGAATTCCTATTGATTAGTTGGAGCCATAGCATCTCTATAGATATATAAGCCTCAACTAGGAGCCAATGTAATGTCCATATAGGGGTTCAATAATTCCAACATGATTATAAGGAATCCATGTTTATATTCAATTAGGTTCAACTAAGTCCAACTTTATCTAATAACTAGTTTTAATCATAAGCATTGATGTACATGAATGAATGAATGAATATGAACAAGAATAAAATATGGATTTATTCACTAATTTGGATCACTTAGGCTCTGGATTTAAGCTAAATTATCATTATTCAAAACATGATTTGGGTCCCAAGACATTACGGAACCATTTAAGTTAAAATCAATGAGAATAGACAAAACAGTGACTGTTTTTCCTAAATTACAGAGAGTAGACCAGATTTTAAAAAGTAAAAAAACCATACTTCCAACGGTTTGATCTTAATGATTTTTGGATATGATATGCCTCTGTTGGTCTAGTTTACAACCCAAAAAGAAAATCAAGGTTTGAACGGTTAGATCACTGGGATTTCATCAAAACAAAAATCACAGAGGTACTTAAATGGGTTATGAACATCCTCAAATTGGTCTCATCCATTTCCAATGAATCATGACTCTATAAAAAATCTTTGATCATGATTGGTTTATGGATTCACTACACCTTTGTTAAGTTGATGTTCATAGTTTAAAACCAACTAGATCCATGATCCTAGAAAGAACTAGAATCAAGTTTGATTATGATTCATGGGAAAAATAATGAAATTGGGAGAAACCCCTAGATTTAAGCTTGATGGATTCCTATCATAGATCTCATAATTGGAGATCTAGCAAGAGAATCCTAAGGTCTTACTAGATCTTATGAATTTTGAATATAAATTATAAAAATCTACATCTAATTCCCCTCTCAAACATATGATCCTTGAGGAATATAGATCCATGAAACCGTATTCTCCTCTCAAATTAATGGTCCTTGGAGAATATAGAGTCAGATTATTATTTCTCCTACCAAGTTAATGGTCCTTGGAGACAAAATGAAATCCCAACTACATAAACCTCTATAGAATATAGCATGAATTCCATAAGATTTTTAGTAAGGAGATTTCAAACCATGAGTTAAGGCTTAAATTCAACTAACTACATGTAGAGATGATCATAATCCACTTTAATCCTCATATAAATCATAAGATCATAGGGAACTAGAGGATCAAACTCAAAGAAATCTAATGAGATATTGAAGATCTCATAAATCTCTTGAGAAGAATATAAATAAAAGAAAGGAAATCAAATGTTATTTGGAAATTTCAAGTCAAAACTCTTTTATTCATAAATCCAACGCTCTATTTTTGAACCCAAATTAATGAAATACCATGATATACAATCAAAAATTCTAAGTGGTGTGTGATGAAGTGAGGTAGGAAGAGAGGTTTTGAAAATGTGTAAAATTCTTAGATCTAAGAATTTGTGATTGAATTGCCTAATTCTACCAAGTGATTGAGAGGTTACCTCAAAGACCTCAAAGATTTCTTCTATTCCTTGTGAAATGCTTCCAAGAATCTTCAAGTTCTTCTCAAAATTCTTCAAGTTATTCTCAAAATTCTTCAATTCTTCTCTATTTTCTCTAATGTATCTCTATATCTCTTGTATCTCTCTCTCTTGAATCAAGTAAATTCTATCTCTAGTGAAAAATTTTAAAAGTAAGAGTAAAAGTCCCCATGAAGAAGATGAAGGCCTGTTCATATAGACCAACACATCAAGGTTAAATGGGTAAATTCGGGTGGAAACCCATGTGCAAAGTTTTCTTCTAGAACATGTAAAAAAAGCAATCTGTTACAGTTCGCGGCACTCGATGGCTGCCGGCGGCATTCACTGAATGCCGGGTGGCACTCGCTGAATGCCGGACGGCACTCACTGAGTGCCGCCGGTTTTCCCGCGAGCCGGTGCTAACATAATTTTGCCCTTTTTTAATTTTCAAAATATTCATTACCACAATCTTAATTATTAGCAAAGTATATACTAATGTACTTTATACCTGTAGTGTACTTTATTAAGATACACCCATATACATGGTATATACTATCATTTTATTTCTTTCTTTTCTTTCTTTTTCTTCTTCTTCTTCTTTTTTTTTTCTTTTGAAACCTTCTTTTCCTTTTTTCTTTTGAAAACTTCTTTCATATTATATCTTTTTTTTTTGAATAAAAATTTCTTAGACGGATTTTCTCACATGTTCTTCAACGTCCGGGTTTCCCCCCGGTACCCAATTTCCCTCTCTCTCTTATTTTTTTTGAATTTTGTTTTGAAGAATCTTTGAAGAATTTAAGTTTTCTGGAAAACCTTCCAATTTTACCGGTCTTTGTCATCATCGGTCTTCTAGAGGTAACCAATCTCTGGGCTTGACGTTTGGTCAAAATTGGGGTGTCTACAGTGTGTGTGGATGTGGCAAGAGAAGTTGAGATCTCACCTGACCGAGCGGCGCTAAGGCAGAGTGGCGGAGCAGTGCTGAACTGAAATCTCTCTCTCTAGAAAATAATAATGGTGAACTGAAATCTCTCTCTCTACTACACCAAATGATAGGAGATTGTGAATGGAAATCAAATTCAAACCCCATTTACCATGAAATGAAATCTTCAAAACCTTTAGCAACATATCTAATTTTTGTGTACCTGGTTCGTAAATCCACAGCCTCGATCATCTAGGGTTCTTCAAGTCTAGCAAATCCACCACATTGAGATTCTCAGTGATGCCCCTCCCCCTTTCTCTCTCTCTCTTCTCCTCCCATTTTTCTTTCTCTCTCTCTAAGCTCTATAGACCAGCACGTATTCTCCTGCTCACCAAATATTTTACCCTTTCCTTTCCTTTCTTTTCCTTTTTTGTTATTTTCTTTTTGTTTTTATTTATTTTACCCTACATTTGTAACGGTAATTTTTCGTTACTATTTTTTTTACAATCATTAGAGAATTTTGTTAAATATTACTAACCAATTTTGTTATTTTCTAACAAAAATTTACCGTTACAAATTAGCAACGGTAAATTACCGTTAAAAAACCAAAACCATCTATGTTACAAAAGTGGCCAAATGGTGTAGTGACCTCCATCCTCAGTAGGTCCATTCTCGGCATAGCCTTCCTCCGAGTTGTAGCCGTCATTGTACGGGTCATTACCTGTAGCACGATAAATAGGATAGGCTGGACGGTGAAAGTCCAGGCATAAAAGCCGTTAGCTTACTGAAAGTCGAGTGAGAAGAAACTAACACAGTATCATAGGTATAATGTAATTACAAGTTAGGAAGGCCATAAAATATAGTTATACTAATGCTATCTTTACCTTTGTTCAAACCTTTCATTAATTGATCACTCATATCTTTTATATAAGAACCTACAACATCTGACTCATAGATGAACAAACTAGATTGCACTACTCCTGGATATACCAATGCTCTGTCTACCGATTTTAAGAACATATTTATAGTCCACCGCAAGTCATAGACACCAGGTCAGTCTATCCCCCGCTTTTAGGAACATATGGACAATCCATTGCAAGTCAGTGATATAATGCTTCGAGCAAAGATACATCAATTCCGTTACCACGACTTAATGACGTCTACTAGTGATCACTATCCACCACTTTAAAGGACATATGATTAGATCACTAGCTAACTTAGGGCTATTAGTTTGGTCCACCGCTTTTAAGAACATATGCACAGTCCACCACCTTTAAGGATATATGATTGACTAACGCCCATTCCCATAATCCTCCCAGAACTTATCAAACCTACTTAACATTTCACTATTACTAATCTATGACATTCTTAGGTGGTCTAACTACTTTGATTGAAATGGGCAGATAATCAACTGGATTAGGATCGACACCTAATGTTCCAAAACATTATTCTATAAGTACCAATCGATTGAGATAAGGGTTCAATTGATTGGGGTAAAAGATAGTTTCAATCGATTGAAGTCCGTTTCAATCGATTGGGTAAGCAATAATATCAATCGATTGAAATCATTTTCAATCGATTGATAAAAGTTCAATCGATTGAATTAACGTTCAATTGATTGAAAAGGTCTTCTTCTCCAGAATCTGGGTAGTGACGCCCTGAGATTCTGGTAGGCCTTTGGGTCCATTCCTTCACATTAAAACTCATAAATATACTACACCTGAGCTACTGAGTGAGTTTATAACTCACTAGAGTTAAGGGGTGTTTGGGTGTGAGCTTTGTAAGCTTAAGCTTCAATGGAGTCTCCATCTCTCTCTTTTCCTTCTCTTCTATCCTCTATCTCCTTCTCTTCTCTGTCTCACCTTATGTTCTTCTTCTCCTTCCTCTTCTGCCTCTTTTTCTTGATAGTAGTATATATATAGTATATATGTGTGTATGTATATATGATGTGAGAGTATGTAAACATGTAATTCTTTCTCTCTTGCTCTCTAACTCTCTCTGGTTCAAATAGCACACATACACACACAGATACCACGAATGGACCATATATATAGAAAAGAGGGGGTAAAGGTGGCAGTTTCTACACAAACTGGGGGATAAAGTTTTGGCCTCTTTTAATTAATTGATATGGTCAATCGATAAAGAATAGTGTTTAATCAATTGGAACATATCCTCCATCACTTGATTAACTTGTTCAGTCTGTCCATCTGTGTGTGGATGAAAAGCTTAACTCAAGTTGAGTGTAGTTCCATCGTTATCTGAAGACTCTTCCAAAATTCTACAATGAAGCGCGAATCTCGATTTCACACGATTGAGACAAGTACGTCGTGTAGTCGCATGACTTGCTATAGATACATTTGAATTAAGCATTCCACTGGGTACGTCATACTATAAGCGATAAAATGCGCCGTCTTAGGAAATCGATCCACTACTATCCAAATAGCATCGTGATTTTGGTAAGACCTTGGTAAACCTACCATAAAATCCATAGTTATATGTTCCCATTTCCATTAGGGAATCGGTAATGGTTGAAGAAGTTCAGGTGGTTTCTAATGTCCTGCCTTCACTTGCTTACAGGTAAGACACTAAGCTTTATACTCAGATACTTCTCTCTTCATTTTTCCACCAAAAATTCCTCTTTAATTCATTGCACATCTTTGTACCTCCAGGGTGTACAGCCATTCGTGACTTGTATGCTTCGTCCAATATGTCTTTCCTGAGATTAGCCTCGTTAGGCACACACAGTCTACCTTTACACCGTAAGGCTCTATCTGAACTGATACTCCAGACCACTGGTTCCTTAGTTGACATCTTAGTGAACCATAGTTTTAAATCCTTAATTGACTGCTGAGCCTCTATGATATGGCTGATTAAAGTCGGTTGAATAACAAGACATCCAAAATATTGTCCTTCTCTCCAATCTACTGGCTGTAGATCAAGCTCGGTTAAAACCTCAAATGCTAGCCATTGTCAAATCAATATGGAAGCAATTACTAGTCGAGGTCGAAGACTTAAAGCATCAACCATAACATTTGCTTTTGTAACAACCTGCATTTCATTTAATTCTAAATTTGTATTTCCATAATTATGTTGCATTCCCAGTGTTATTTAATTTGCGATTCTCATATTCTAAATTTTATTTCCTGTTTTGTTTTTTGTCAAAACCTTTTTGGGGTCAAACTGCAATTTTTTTTGTAATACCTGTGTTGGATTTCAAATCTGCATTTCAAAATGGTGGAAGTATTTACTTCTGATGCAAACTGTATTTTTATGAAATCAAAAAACTATTTCCTATGTTAAAATGAATTTTTTGTATTTTTGTGGTGATATACCAGTTTATGTTCAAAACTGTCCGCGTCACGCTAAACTTTCACAGACTTTAGATTGGACGTAAAGTTAGAAGTACTTGTGCTTTACTTTCCATTTATGGAAACTAATTATTTGATAGGGCTTTGTTTGGGAATGCATTTTGAGGATGTGTTAACTTAGTACCATAAGTTGTTTTCCCATACATCATAAGTGATTCATAGACTACTTGCAGGGGTCTTGTTTGGCAATCTAGTCCAAGTGTGTGTTGTGTTGAACCTACAAGCTACAATACCCAAACACCCTTGTATGGCCCCTATACACCTATATTTGACCCTTGGTGAACTACTGAGTTATATATCTGTGTACATATATGTATATGCATTCTGGGTAATTAGAAATTAGAAAACAAAATTGAATTTGTTGAGTGTGGAGGAAAGAACTTAGCCTCCAAGTTCTCAAGTTTTGGCTCCTATATATCACTCACCCCTCTCTCCACCAGACACACACAATCTGCATTAAGTTACAAACTAAAAGAATATAGAGAGAGAGTGTAGAGACTTATACAAGGTTATAGAACTTTTAGAAAGAGAGAAGAGCCTTATATCACCATAGCCAAGCTTGAAGTTGGATTGTCTATTTCTTATCTTTCTAAAAAACATACTTCAATTACAACCACATTGAATATTACTAACTCACTATGAATGTAATTCATGCTTGTTTTCTGTGTATATGTTTACGATTGTGAAATCACAATTCTCAATTTCTTTAAGAACTCCATTGCTTGAAAACATGAATTTCTCAAACTCGACCAAAATTCATTTTTAGAGATAATTATGAAAGATTATACATCATAGTTACTATATTTAAAGTCCTAGAGCCTAATTCGTTCATGAGAAAAAGTATACTAGAAATTAAGTTTTGACATCTTTTAGCTTTTCGTAAAATTTGAGAGCTACAGATTGATTCGCATTTAATTGATTGCAAATTCTTAATCCTTGTAGAAAAATGAAGAAATCCATATATTTCATGTTATATATAGTTATAGATTGCAAAATGGGTCAAAAGACCCTTAAATTCTGAAACATGGGACTTTTTTGCAAAGAAGACGAAGACACTGCCTAAACTCGCACGCACGATCGCACGAGCGGCCAGCGTAAGAGACCCTCGCGCGCGCGATCCCTGTGTTATCTGGTAATTAGAAAAGTTTTTACTAGAAAATGGAAAATGAGCACATCGCGCGAGCGACCCACAGGAGCGAACCCTCGCGCGCGACCTAGCAATTTTCAGTTTTTGTTGTTTTTTTTTAAGGGATTGTTTGGACTAGCTTTTAAAGGCTGTTAAGGTTCTGTTTTGGAAATTTTATTAAATTAGAATACTATTTACTATGTTTGGATTATAAAAAGCGATAAACTACGACATCATGGTCCTTGTATGCATGTTACTATTGCTTTCAGTTATTTACATATTCTGTAGAAAGTTTTATGACATACATGTGAAGTCAGTAGTACATGCATGGTGAGTGGTGGTCAGTGTTGTAAATAGTATGTGGTTGAGATTGTGTCGTGGACACTCCCTGGTAATTGTGTACCAAAGTGTGACGTTATGAGATTGTGGCTAGAGTGTCTTTGAAATGCAACAGTGACAAAACTGGACATTCCCTGACACACATGGTAGCGCTAAAGTGTGTGACGCCGACTTTGGACATTCCCTAGTACCCATGGTTGTGCTAAAGTGTGGCCTACGGACACTCCCTGGTACCCGAGTCAGAATACTGTATGAGTTTTCCTCCACTATTTGCGAGACAGATTAGGTACTAAAGTGTGAGGTAGTAGACACTCCCTGGTACCCCGTACTAAAGTGTGAGGCAAACTGGACACTCCCTGGTACCCCTGTGCTAAAGTGTGTTCATCTTAGTGTTTCAAAGATACTGAGTGAGAGAGTTGGGTGTTGTGTTGTCGAGAGAAAAGAGTTGGTAAGATGAGAACAGCTGCATTGTTCCCATGCACAGTCATATGCTTTATGAAATTAAGTTTATTAATGTTATCCTTACTGTTTTATAAATGGAATTTCATTTCTATGGTTAACCTATTAATTTATGAAACTGTAAAATGGAAAATAGTAAATGAATATATGTTACATTCGAGCATGTGTTTTTAATAATCACTAGCTTCTTGAAGCTGACGACGTTAATGCATCCTGGACATTCGTGTTTAGGCTTTTCAGGTTATGATCATGCTGGACCATATGACTACACGAATTGAATCAATACTGAGGAGGAACTTTATTATTATTATTATTATATGCTTTAAGTTATGAATTGATATTATAATAAGGATGACTGTAATAGATAGATATTATTTTATTTCCAGGCGAAGTGCACCTTGGTTAATCACGTGCTGTAATATTTACTAAGTCAGAAAATTTTTGTAAGCCTTGATTGCTCTACTCTGAATTATGGTTTTATATTATTCGATAATTGGAATGGAATCGATCCTTCAAACTATCACGATCTACGGGTCCATTAAGAAAATTAAACGCTTTCCATATTTATGTTACATTGGGGCATGACAGGATTTAGTGGTATCAGAGCCAGGTTATCTCTGAATAGTTTAGCCATGTTAGGGTTTACCAGTTTAGACCCGATTCCACATTCTGTTAGCTTAAGCTTTACACCCTGATGATACGACAGGAGGACAAACCCGGATCCCAAACGCCTAAGATTATTTCTCTTAAGATTAGTCCTAATATACGTAGTACCTTTTGTCAGGTATGGATCCAGCTCAGCCGTTCTTTGTACCAGATTTGTTCGGGGGACATTGGGTCACCCAGGGTGCCATTGTACCAGCCTCAGTAGCACTTTATCATGCTGTGAGCAGCTACAATTGTAAAGTTAAAGCGTTGGCATTAGATTCATGTGATAGGACTAGTTTATTTATCTCTTATTCGCCTGGAGATCCTATATCTTATTGAGGCTCAGCGTTTAGTACTGTTAGAGATGGTTAGCTTGGTTAACAACGATGCCTTCTACTTACCCTTGAGGTTCTAGTTGTGCATGCCCATCTTGCACATCTGGAGATGCCTCCACTAGTTATCCCTGCAGAGGAGCCAGCGATTCCTGTTGTCGAGGATGATGATGACGAGGAGTTTCATTTGGTTCCTGTAGGTGGGGAGAATGATGATGATGAGGACGGTAGAGGCCTAGATGACTTCGCGGCTGGTCTCAAGGAAGAGCTAGCACTAGAGCTAGTCTTTCCCAATGAGGTGTCAGTTGAGGCAGATGCCCCAGTGCCTGCTTCATCATTGACCTCTCAGGGCTATGGTGGAGTGGGCCCCTTTCATGTTCAGCGATTTTGCCCAGTCGACTCGTTGGATTTGATCGTAGCCGCCTACAAAGACGATTGATGTTTTAGATATGACCTTGTACATATTAACTATGTTGACTAGTAGCTCTGTCTCTTTTTGCAAACTGTATTGACATGTATTTGAGTATAGGGTAATGACCCCATTTTTGGCATTAACTCTTGTATGGATGATGTACGTCCTAACCCATAGGGTTGGCATTTGGCTGATCATACATGCTTTTTGTATCAACTTGACAAGAAGTTATATATAGAAATACTCTTTTGAAGGATGTTGTGATTTAAAATGCTTAGTATTACTGCTTCTTGCATATTTCTCATTCTTGTATCATTGACATGCATTTAGAATGGCTGGGAGATAAAGAAGGAACATGAATTTGATCGAGGAGGCACCATTAGCTGCCGATCCCACAAGAATGTTTGAAGCTTTTGTCAGGCATTTGGAAAGGATCAGAAATTTGAATGAAAATTGACGAGATCACCAAACTGGAGACAAGCTGCTAGAGAGATTCTGTGCGTTGAGGCCTGAACAGTTTGTGGGTACCGCAAAATCTTGGAAAGCAGAATAATGGTTGAGACAAATGGACTGCATGTTCAAAATCGTCCAGTGCAATGAGATGGATAAGAGGAAGTTACCTACCTTCCAGTTGACCGATGCCTTCACAGATTGGTGGGACTCGGTGATAGCCTCTATTGGGAACAAAGATGCTATGGGGATGATGTAGACTGTGTTTAAGGGGAGATTTCTAGAAAAATTACTTATCCGCTACATAAAGGCACATGAGGGAGAAGGAATTCTTGGATTTGACTCAGGGAACTAAATTGGTGCAAGAATACACCACTCAGTTCGAGAGACTATCTTGGTTTGCCCCTCATATGGTTGATACTGAGGAAAATAGGATCCATAAGTATAACCAAGGGCTGACATCGCAGATTCGTTGCCTGACTCTCGTCCATCTAGATAAGTCTTTCGAGGGACTAGTCAGCCTGGCCACTGATTTGGAGGAAGATGCTCGAGTGAACCATAAGAAATTTAAATTTCATCCACCTTAGAGGGGTAATTTTGGAAATAAGCCACCGACATATCATACACAAGGGCAGAAGAGGAATTTTGATGGGAGCAAGAAATCTCAGGCTATTACCTATCAGACTCAGCCCGGAGTTGGAGAAGGAAGTAGTGTTGGGAAATGATTTAACTGTGGCAACCCTGATCTTCTGGCTCGAGATTGCAAGGCACCATGGCGTGCTACTCAACAGGGGATAGTCTGCTACAACTGTGGCAAACCAGGGCACATTAGCAAGTTCTGCACTGCTCCTAAGCAGGTGACTTATGGTCAACAAGGTCAGACTCGCTTGTATGCTATGATTCCTGATGCTACTGGATATGACGAGACTGTGTATGAAGAAGGGGATTATAGAGAAGCTCAGCCTGATCAGCAAGCACTGGAAGGTACATTAACTCTGTTTAACTCCCATGTTAAAGTTTTATTTGATACAGGTGCTGCACTATCATTCATATTTGTTAATACTATTAAGAGATTGGGTATATTGCCTCATCGCTTAGAGAAAGTTTTGAAGGCTACCTCACCATTGGGAGCTATAGTCAAGTTAGGAAATGTGTGCAAGGACGGTCCCCTACGGATAGGTGATCGTGAGATCCTATCTAGATTGATTGTCCTATCAATGAAGGAGTTTGACATAATCTTAGTGATGGATTGGCTCACTCAGAATCAAGCAAATTTGAATTGTGCGAGGAAGAAAATTACATTCTCCGATAATGGGAATCAATCCTTTGATTTCCAATATAACCCTTTGGGAGATATGTTGCTCACGAGGTGTTTGGCCAACATCGATGTCATTAGTACAGAGATGACAGCATCATCTATACCTGTAGTCAAGGACTTCGAGGAAGTATTTCAAGACATTTCTGGTCTATCACTTGAGAGAAGTATAGAGTTCTGTATTGAGCTTATACCAGGTATCACTCCGATCACTAAGGTTCCCTATAGAATGGCCCCTGCTGAACTATTAGAATTGAAGGAATAAGTTCAAGAACTCAAGAATCTGGGTTTCGTACATCCAAGTACATCGCCTTGGGGAGCGCCAATATTATTCGTGAAGAAGAAGGATTGGACACTTCGACTGTATATTGATTACAGAGAATTGAACAGCGTGACTATCAAGAATAAGTATCCCTTACCTCGGATCAATGATTTGTTTAATCAACTACAGGGAGCTACAACATTCTCCAAGATAGACGTACGGTCGGGATATCATCAGTTGAGGGTATAGAAGGAAGATATACCCAAGACTGCTTTCAAAACCCGGTATGGTCACTATGAGTTCTTGGTGATGCCGTTTGGAATGACGAATGCCTCGACAATATTCATGGATTGGATAAACAAAGTATTCAAGCCTTATTTAGATCAGTTTGCCATTGTCTTTGTAGATAATATCTTAATCTATTCCAAGTTAGAAGAAGAACATGAGCAACATCTACAGATTGCAATGTAGACACTCAAGGATCACCAGTTGTATGCTAAATTCAATAAGTGTGAGTTCTGGTTGCATAAAGTGAAATTTTTGGAACAGAAGGTGTCATCTCAAGGGATTTCTATGGATTCATTGAAGACAGATGCTGTATCAAGTTGGGTTAGACCGAGCAACCCTACGGAAGCTAGGAGTTTCCTTGGACTCGCAGGCTATTATCGGAGATTTTTTAAGGGATTCTCTAAAATAGCCACACCTTTAACTGGACTGACAAAGAAGAATTTAAAGTTTGAGTGGACAGAGAAGCACGAGCGCGCCTTTTTGGAATTAAAAGAGAGACTCACTACCGCACGAGTACTAGCTATACCCAAACCTAATGAGAAGTTCACTATCTTCAGTGACGTGTCATATCAAGGACTAGGGTTTGTACTTATGCAAGATGGTAGAGTTATCGCTTATGGATCTAGACAGTTGAAACTGAATGAGTTAAACTACCCCATTCATGATTTGGTATAGCAGTAGTAGTATTTGTACAAGATTTGGAGACACTATCTATATGGTGAGAAGTTTGATTTATTCTCTGTTCACAAGAGTCTGAAATATTTGTTCACACAGAAAGAGTTGAACATGAGGCAGTGCAGATGGATGGAGTTGATTAAAGATTACGATTTCACGTTAGAATACCACCCTGGTAAAGCTAATGTGGTCGCTGATGCTTTGAGTCGGCAAACTGATGAGACGATTGCCTCTTTAATGGTTAGAGAATGGCGAGCATTGGAAACGTTAGCCGAATTTGATATGCAGAGTGCTAAGGGAGGAGAAGGGAAACTATTTGGATGTCTTATCCTATAACCTATTCTTATAGATTACATCATCGAAGCACAGAAAGAAGATGCGAAATTTTAAGCATGGGTTGTGAAGATGTCAGAAAAGGATACGACAGAATGGAAGGTTGGAAAGGATGGAGGATACAGATGTAGAGACAGACTATGTGTACCAGACTACAGAGATTTGAGAAATGATATTCTTGGAGAAGCACATAAGTCAAGATATATAGTTCACCCGGGAGGAACCAAGATGTACAAAGACTTGAAAAGAAATTTATGGTAGGAAGGTTTGAAGAAGGACGTGGCCGAGTTTGTGTCCAAGTGTTTGACGTGTCAGCAAGTCAAGGTTGAACATTAGAGACCGTCAGGATTGTTACAACCATACCTATTCCAAGTTGGAAGTGGGAGCACATCACCATGGATTTTGTAGTGGGATTACCTCGATCTCAGTAGAATCATGACGCTATCAGGGTAATTGTTGATAGGTTGACAAAGTCTGCTCATTGCATTGCTTATAGTATGACATGCCTGGTAGAGAAGATGAGCCAGATGTACATATAACAAGTTCTGCGACTTCACGGTACACCTGTGTCAATTGTGTCAGACCACGACGCGCGTTTTACTTCTGGATTTTAGAAAGTCTACAAGAAGCTACGGGAACCTCGCTCAAGATGAGTACTGCTTTCCACCCTCAGATAGACGGGCAAACTGAGCGTGTTAATTAGATCATGGAGGATATGCTTAGGGCTTGTGTTATCAATTTTGAAGAATCTTGGGAGACGCACTTGCCTTTGGTTGAATTTGCCTATAACAATAGCTACCACACGAGTATCGGGATGACTCCATTCGAAGCATTGTACTGACGACCATGTTGTCCTCCATTATATTGGGCAAAAGTTAGAGACACAGAGTTGTTGGGGCCAGATTTGGTTAGAGAAACAAATGAGAAGATTTCTTTGGTCAAGGAAAGGATGAGGACCGCGCAGAGCCGGTATAAAGTTATGCCGAGCAACGCTGAAAAGATTTTGGAATTTAGTGTCAGAGATCACGCACTCCTCAGAGTTTCACTGACCCAAGGGGTGGCACGCCTTGGTCTCAAGAGTGGAAAGTTAGCCCCGCGTTTCATCGGACTATTTGAAATTTTGGATCATGTGGGAAAAGTGGCTTATTGACTCGCACTACCACCGAAGATGTCTGGGGTTCACAATGTGTTCCATGTGAGTATGCTGAGATAGTATGTACGGGATCCCTCACACGTGGTTAGTTTGGACGATATTGAGATGAGTCACAACGTTTCCTATAAGGAGAGGCCCGTGAAAATTCTGGATCTGAGTATCAAGAAACTGAGGAATAAGGACATTCCAATGGGAAAGGTTCAGTGGAATCACCATGATGAGAATGAAACCTCGTGGGAAGTTGAAGTTGAGATGAGGATGAAGTACCTGGAGTTGCTTTGGGACTAGTTAGTCTTGATTTCGGGGACGAAATCCTGTTTAAGGGAGGAAGGATGTAACAACCTGCATTTCATTTAATTCGTAATTTACCTTTCCATAATTGTGCTGCATTCTCGGTGTTATTTAATTTGCGATTCTCATATTCTAAATTTTATTTCTTGTTTCATTTATTGTCAAAACCTTTTTTGGGTCAAACTACAAATTTTTTTGTAATACCTATGTTGGATTTCAAATATGTATTTCAAAATGCTGAAAATATTTACTTCTGACGCAAACTATTTTTTTTATGAAAGCCGAAAAACTATTTCCTACGTTAAAATGAATTTTCTGTATTTTTGTGGTGATCACAGCGTCACAAAAATACCAGTTTATGTTCAAAACTGTCAACATTGGGTTAAACTTTCATAGACTTTGGATTGGACGTAAAGTTAGAAGTGACTTGTGTTTTACTTTCCATTTATGGAAACTAATCATTTGATAGGGGTTTTGTTTGGCAATCTAGTCCAAGTGTGTGTTGTGTTGAACCTATAAGCTACAATACCCAAACACCCTTGTATGGCCCCTCTACACCTATATTTGACCCTTGGAGAACTGTTGAGTTATATATCTGTGTACATACGTATATGTATATCAACAATCCTTGAGCTGAGTTTAATTTTGGGTAATTAGAAATTAGAAAACAAAATTGAATTTGTTGAGTGTGGAGGAAAGAACTTGGCCTCCAAGTTTTCAAATTTTGGCTCCTATATATCACTCACCCCTCTCTCCACTAGACACACACAATCTGCATTTAGTTATAAACTGAAAGAATATAGAGAGAGAGAGTGTAGAGACTTATACAAGGTTATAGAAATTTTAGAAAGAGAGAAGAGCCTTATATCACCACAGCCAAGCTTGAAGTTGGATTGTCTATTTCTTATCTTTCTCAAACACATACTTCAATTACAATCACTGTGAGTATTACTAACTCACCATGAATGTAATTCATGCTTGTTTTCTGTGTATATGTTTGCGATTGTGAAATCACCATTGTCAATTTCTTCAAGAACTCCATAGCTTGAAAGCATGAATTTCTCAAACTTATCCAAAATCCATTTTTAGAGATAATTATGAAAGATTATACATCATAGTTGCTGTATTTAAAGTCCTAAAGCCTAATTCGTTCATGAGAAAAAGTATATTAGAAATTAAGTTTTGACATCTTTTAGCTTTTCGTAAAATCCGAGAGCGACAGATTGATTCACGTTAAATTGATGCCAAATTCTTAATCCTTGTAGACAAATGAAAAAATCCACATATTACATGTATATAGTTACAGATTGCAAAATGGGTCAAAAGACCCTTAAATTCATAAACAGGGGACTTTTTCTGGAAAGAAGACGAAGACACTGCCTAATATCGCGATCGCGATCGTGCTAGCGAGGTCGCGCGAGCCGTTCGCGTGCGCGATCCTTCGGTTTTCTAGCAGTTAGAAAAGTTTTTAAAAGAAAACAAAAAATGGGCAGATCGCACGAGCGGCCCGCCCGAGCGAACCCTCGCGCGAGCAGCCTGCACGCGCGACCTAGCAGTTTTCAATTTTTGTTATTTTTCTGTTAAGGGACTATTTGGACTAACTTTTAAAGGCTGTTAAGGTTCTATTTTATAAATTTTATTAGACTAGAATACTATTTACTATGTTTGGATTATAAAAGCGATAAACTACGACTTGATGGTCCTTGTACGCACGTTACTATTGCTTCCAATTATTTACATATTCTGTATAAAGTTCCATGACATACATGTGAAGTCAGTGGTACATGCATGGTGAGTGGTGGTCAGTGTTGGAAAGAGTATGTGGTTGAGATTGTGTTGTGGACACTTCCTGGTAATTGTGTACCAAAGTGTGACGTTATGAGATTGCGGCTAGAGTGTCTTTGAAATGCGACGGTGACAAAACTGGTCACTCCCTGGCACCCATGGTAGCGCTAAAGTGTGTGACGCCGACTTTGGAGATTCCTTGGCACCCATGGTAGTGCTAAAGTGTGGCCTACAGACACTCCCTAGTACTCGAGTCTAGATACTACGTGAGGTTTCCTCCGGAATTTTGTGAGGCAGATTAGGTACTAAAGTGTGAGGCATTGGACAATCTCTGGTACCCCGTACTAAAGTGTGAGGCAAACTGGACACTCCCTAGTACCCCTATGCTAAAGTGTGGTCATCTTAGTGTTTCAAAGATACTGAGTGAGAGAGTTGGGTGTTGTGTCGTCGAGACAAAAGAGTTGGTAAGTTGAGAATGGTTGCATTGTTCCCATGCACAGTCACATGCTTTATGAAATTAAGTGTATTAATGTTATCCTTACTATTTTATAAATAGAATTTCATTTCTATAGTTAACCTGTTGGTTTATGAAACTATAAAATGGAAAATAGTAAATGATTATGTGTTACATTCGAGCATGTGTTTTTAATACTCACTAGCTTCATGAAGCTAACGATGTTGATGTGTCATGGACATTCGTGTCTAGGCTTTTCAGGTTATGATCATGCTGGACCATATGACTACGTGAACTGAATCAATAATGAGGAGGAATTTTATTATTATTATATGGTTTAAGTTATTAACTGATATTGTAATAAGGATGACTACAATAAATAGATATTATTTTGTTTCCAGGCGGAGTGTGCCTTGGTTAATCCCGTGCTGTAATATTTACTAAGTTAGAAAAATATTTGTAAGCCTTGATTGCTCTACTCTGAATTATGGTTTTATGTTGTTCGACTTTTGAGACGGAATCGATCCTTCAAATTGTCGCGACCGACGGGTCAGTAAGGAAATTAAACGCTTTTTATATTTATGCTAAGGGCGTGACAGGATTTAGTGGTATCAGAGCCAGGTCATCTCAGAACAATTTAGCAAGGTTAGGGTTTAATAGTTTAGACCCGATTCCATATTCTGTTAGCTTAAGCTTTACACCCCGATGATACGACAGGAGGATAAACCCAGATCCCAAATGCCTAAGATTATTTCTATTAAGATTAGTCCTAATATAAGTAGTACCTTTGTCAGGTATGGATCCAGCTCAGCTGTTCTTTGTACCAGATTTGTTCAGGGGACATTCGGTCACCTAGGGTACCATAGTACCAGCCTTAGTAGCACTTTACCATGCCGCTATCGAGCAGCAAGCAGCTAAAATTATAGAGTTAGAGCTTTGGCATTAGATTCATGTGATAGGATTGGTTGATTTATCTCCCATTCGCCTAGAGATCCTACATCTTATTGAGGCTCAGTGTTTAGTACTGTTAGAGATGGTTCTCTTGGTTAACAGTGATGCCTTCTACTTACCCCTTAAGGTTCTGATTATACATGCCATCCTGCACAACTGGAGATGCCTCCACCAGTTATCCCTGTAGAAGAGCCAGCGGTTCCTGTTGTCGAGTATGATGATGACGAGGAGTTTCATTTGGTTCTTGTACGTTGGGAGAATGATGATAATGAGGATGATAGAGGCCTAGATGACTTCGCGGTTGGTCTCGAGGAGGAGCTAACACTGGAGCTAGTCTTTTCCGAGGAGGTGTCAGTTGAGGCAGATGCCCCAGCACCTGCTTTATCGTCGACCTCTCAAGGCTATGGTGGGGTGGGCCCCTTTAATGTTCAGCTATTTTGCACAGTCGACTCGTTGGATTTGCTCGTAGTCACCTACAGAGATGATTGATGTTTTAGATATGACCTTGTACATATTAACTATGTTGGCTAGTAGCTCTATCTCTTTTTGCAAACTGTATTGACATGCATTTGAGTATAAGGCAATGACCCCATTTTTGGCATTAACTCTTGCATGGACGATGTACGTCCTAACCCATAGGTTAGGCATTTGACTGATCATACACACTTTTTGTATCAACTTGACAAGAAGTTATATATAGAAATACTCTTTTGAAGGATGTTGTCATTTAAAATGCTTAGTATTACTACTTCATGTATATTTCTCATTCTTGTAGCATTGACATGCATTTAGAATGGCTGGGAGACCAAGAAGGAGAATGAATTTGATCAAGGAGGCACCATTAGCTGCCGGTTGCACAGGAATGTTTGAAGCTTTTGTCAGGCATTTGGAAAGGATCATAAATCCGAATGAAAATCGGTGAGAGCACCAAACTAGAGACAAGCTGCTAGAGAGATTCTGTGCATTGAGGCCCGAACAGTATGCGGGTATCACGAAATCCTGGAAAGCAGAACAATGGTTAAGACAAATGGACCGCATGTTCGAAGCCGTCCAGTGCAATGAGATGGATAAGAGGAGGTTAACTACCTTCCAGTCGACCGATGCCATCACAGATTGGCGGGTCTTGGTGATAGCCACTATTGGGAACAAAGCTGTTATGGAGATGGTGTGGATTGTATTTAAGGGGAGATTTCTAGAAAAATACTTCTCGACTACAGAGAGGCACATGAGGGAGAAGGAATTCATGGATTTGACTCAGGGAACTAAATCGGTGCAAGAGTACACCACTTAGTTCGAGAGAGTGTCTCAGTTTGCCCCTCATATGGTTGATACTGAGGAAAAAAGGATCCGTAAGTATAACCAATGGATGGCATCGCAGATGTGTCACTTGACTCTCGACCATCTAGATAAGTCTTTTGAGGGACTTGTCGGCCTGGCCACTGATCTGGAGGAAGATGCTCGAGTGAACCGCAAGCAATTTGAATTACGGCCACCTCAGAGGGGTAATTTTGGAAATAAGCCATCGACATATTGTACACAAGAGGAATTTCAATGGGAGCAAGAAATCTTAGGCTATTACCTATCAGGCTCAGCCCAGAGTAGAAGAAGGAAGTAGTTCTGGGAAATGCTTTAACTATGGATAGTCTGCTACAACTATGGCAAACCAGGGCACATTAGCATGTTCTGCATTGCTCCTAAGCAGGTGACTTATGGTCAACAGGGTCAGACTCATTTAAATGCTGTGATTCCTGATGCTACTGGATATGACGAGATTGTGTATGAAGAAGGGGATTATGGAGAAGCTCTGCCTGATCAGCAAGTAGTGGAAGGTACATTAACTCTGTTTAACTCCCATGTTAAAGTTTTATTTGATACGGTTGCTGCACTATCATTCATATCTATTAATACTATTCAGAGATTGGTTATTTGCCTCATCTCTTGGAGAAAGCTTTGAAGAGTACCTCACCATTGGGAGCTATAGTCAAGTTAGGACATGTGTGAAAGGACTGTCCCCTAAGAATAGGAGACTGTGAGATCCCATCTAGATTGATTGTCCTATCGATGAAGGAGTTTGACATAATCTTAGTGATGGATTGGCTCACTCAGAATCAAGCAAATTTGAATTGTGCGAGGAAGAAAATTACATTCTCCGATAATGGGAATCAATCCTTTGATTTCCAATATAACCCTTTGGGAGATATGTTGCTCACGAGGTGTTTGGCTGTATATTGATTACAGAGAATTAAACCGCTTGACTATCAAGAGTAAGTATCCCTTACCTCGGATCGATGATTTATTTGGTCAACTACAGGGAGCTACAACATTCTCCAAGATAGACCTACGATCGGGATATCATCAGTTGAGGGTACGGAAGGAAAATATACCCAAGGCTGCTTTCAGAACCCAGTATGGTCACTATGAGTTCTTAGTGATGCAGACACTCAAGGATCACCAGTTATATGCTAAATTCAGTAAGTGTGAGTTCTGGTTACAAGAAGTGAAATTTTTGGAACACAAGGTGTTACCTCAAGGGATTTCTATGGATTCATCAAAGACAGATGCTGTATCAAGTTGGGTTAGACCGAGCGACCCTACAGAAGTTAGGAGTTTCCTTGGACTCGCAGCCTATTATTGGAGATTTTTTGAGGGATTCTCTAAAATAGCCGCACCTTTAATTGGACTGACGAAGAAGAATTTAAAGTTTGAGTGGACAGAGAAGCACGAGCACGCCTTTCTGGAAATTAAAGAGAGACTCACTAGCGTACCAGTACTATCTTCAGTGACGCATCATATCAAGGACTAGGGTGTGTACTTATGCAAGATGGTAGAGTTATCGCCTATGGATCTAGATAGTTGAAACCGAACAAGTTAAACTACCCCATTCATGATTTGGAATAGCAGCAGTAGTATTTACACTCAAGATTTGGAGGCACTATCTATATGGTGAGAAGTTTGATTTATTCTCCGATCACAAGAGTCTAAAATATTTGTTCACACAGAAAGAGTTGAACATGAGGCAGCGCAGCTAGATGGAGCTGATTAAAGATTATGACTTCACGTTAGAATACCACCCTGGTAAAGCTAATGTGATCGCTGATGCTTTGAGTCGGCAAACTCGTGAGACGATTGCCTCTTTAATGGTTAGAGAATGACAAGCATTGGAAACGTTGGCCGAATTCGATGAGCAGAGTGCTGAGGGAGGAGAAGGGAAACTATTTGGATGTCTTATCCTACAGCCTATTCTTATAGATCACATCATTAAAGCACAGAAAGAAGACGAGAAATTTTGGGCATGGGTTATGAAGATGTTAGAAAAGGATCCGACAGAATGGAAGGTGGGAAAGGATGGAGGATGGAGATGCAGAGACAGATTATATGTACCAGACTACCGAGATTTGAGAAATGATATTCTGGGAGAAGCACATAAGTCAAGATATACAGTTCACTCGGGAGGAACCAAGATGTACAAAGACTTGAAAAAAATTTCTGGTGGGAAGGTATGAAGAAAGACGTGGCCGTGTTTGTGTCCAAGTGTTTGACGTGTCAGCAAGTCAAGGATGAACATGAGAGACCGTCAGGATTGTTGCAACCGCTACCTGCTCTAGGTTAGAAGTGGGAGCACATCACCATGGATTTTGTAGTGGGATTACCTCGATCTCAGCAGAATCATGACCCTATCTGGGTAATTATTGATAGGTTGAGAAAGTCTGCTCATTTCATTGCTTATAGTAGGACATACCCAGTAGAGAGGATGAGCCGGATGTACATACAACAAGTAAGGCGACTTCACGGTACACCTGTGTCAATTGTGTCAGACCGCGATGCGCGTTTTACTTTTGGATTTTGGGAAAGTCTACAAGAAGCAATGGGAACCTCGCTCAAGATGAGTACTTCTTTTCACCCTCAGACAGACGGGAAAACTGAGCTTGTTAATCAGATCATGGAGGATATGCTTAGGGCTTGTGTTATCGATTTTGAAGAATCTTGGGAGACCCACTTGCCTTTGGTTAAATTTGCCTGTAACAATAGTTACCACACGAGTATCGGGATTTCTCCATTCGAAGCATTGTACTGACGACTATGTCGTTCTCCATTATGTTAGGCAGAAGTTGGAGACACAGAGTTGTTGGGGTCCGATTTGGTTAGAGAAACAAACGAGAAGATTTCTTTGGTCAAGAAAAGGATGAGGACCGCTCAGAGCCGGTATAAAAGTTATGCCGATCGATGCCAAAAAGATTTGGAATTTAGTGTCAGAGATCACGTACTCCTCAGAATTTCACTGACCCGATGGGTGGTACGCCTTGGTCTCAAGAGAGGAAAGTTAGCCCTGCGTTTCATCGGATTGTTTGAAATTTTGGATCATGTGGGGAAAGTGGCTTATCGACTCGCACTACCATTGAAGATGTCTGGGGTTCACAATGTGTTCCATGTGAGTATGCTGAGATAGTATGTACGGGATCCCTCACACATGGTTAGTTTTGACGATATTGAGACGAGTCACAATGTTTCCTATTAGGAGAGGACCGTGAAAATTCTGGATTAAAGTATCAAGAAACTGAGGAATAAGGACATTTCATTGGTGAAGGTTCAGTGGAATCACCATGACAAGAATGAAGCCTCGTGGGAAGTTGAAGCTGAGATGAGTATGAAGTACCCGGAGTTGTTTCAGGACTAGTTAGTCTTGATTTCGGGGACGAAATCCTGTTTAAGGGAGGAAGGATGTAACAACCTGCATTTCATTTAATTCTAAATTTGCATTTCCATAATTATGTTGCATTCTCGGTGTTATTTAATTTTCAATTCTCATATTCTAATTTTATTTCCTGTTTTATTTATTGTTAAAATCTTTTTGGGGTCAAACTGTAATTTTTTTTGTAATACCTGTGTTGGATTTCAAATCTGTGTTTCAAAATGGTGGAAATATTTACTTCTGACGCAAACTATATTTTTTTATGAAAACCAAAAAACTATTTCCTACGTTAAAATGAATTTTCTGTATTTTTGTGGTGATCATCGCGTAACAAAAATACCAGTTTATGTTCAAAACTGTCTGTGTCGCGTTAAACTTTCACAGACTTTGGATTGGACGTAGAGTTAGAAGTGATTTGTTCTTTACTTTCCATTTATGGAAACTAATCATTTGATAGGGCTTTGTTTGGGAATGCATTTTGAGGATGTGTTAACTTAGTACCATAAGTTATTTTCCCATTCATCATAAGTGATTCATAGACTACTTGCAGGGGTCTTGTTTGCCAATCTAGTCCAAGTGTGTGTTGTGTTGAACCTATAAGCTACAATACCCAAACACCCTTGTATTGCCCCTATACACCTATATTTGACCCTTGGTGAATTGTTGAGTTAGATATCTGTGTATATACGTATATGTATATCAACAATTCTTGAGCCGAGTTTAATTCTGAGTAATTAGAAATTAGAAAACAAAATTGAATTTGTTGAGTGTGGAGGAAAGAACTTGGCCTCCTAGTTTTCAAGTTTTGGTTCCTATATATCACTCACCCCTCTCTCCACTAGACACACACAATCTGCATTAAGTTACAAACTGAAAGATTATAGAGAGAGAGTGCAGAGACTTGTACAAGGTTATAGAAATTTTAGAAAGAGAGAAGAGCCTTATATCACCATAGCCAAGCTTGAAGTTGGATTGTCTATTTGTTATCTTTCTCAAACACATACTTCAATTACAATCACAGTGAGTATTACTAACTCACTATGAATGTTATTCATGCTTGTTTTCTGTGTATATGTTTGCGATTGTGAAATCACCATTGTCAATTTTTTCAATAACTCCATAGCTTGAAAACGTGAATTTCTCAAACTTAACCAAAATCAGTTTTAGAGATAATTATGAAAGATTATACATCATAGTTGCTATATTTAAAGTCCTAGAGCCTAATTCGTTCATGATAAAAAGTATATTAGAAATTAAGTTTTGACATCTTTTAGCTTTTCGTAAAATCCGAGAGCGACGTATTGATTCGCATCAAATTGATCGCAAATTCTTAATCCTTGTAGAAAAATGAAGAAATCCATATATGACATGTTATATATAGTTACAGATTGCAAAATGGGTTAAAAGACCCTTAAATTCTGAAACAGGGGACTTTTCTACGAAGAAGACGAAGACATTGCCTAAACTCGCGCGCGTGATCATGCTTACGAGGGTCGCGCTAGCGGCCCCTTGCGCGAGTGGCCTGCGTGCGCGATCCTTGTGTTTTCTGGCAGTTAGAAAAGTTTTTAAAAGAAAACGGAAAATGGGCATACGCGCGAGTGAACCCTCGCGCAAGCGGCCCGGGCGCGCGACCGTGTAGTTTTCAGTTTTTGTTGTTTTTATGTTAAGGGACTGTTTGGACTAGCTTTTAAAGGCTGTTAAGGTTCTATTTTAGAAATTTCATTAAATCAGAATACTATTTACTATGTTTAGATTATAAAAGCGATAAACCACGACTTCATGGTCCTTGTACGCATGTTACTATTGCTTCTAGTTATTTACATATTCAGTATAAAGTTCCATGACATACATATGAAGTCAGTGGTACATGCAGGGTGGGTGGTGGTCAGTGTTGGAAAGAGTATGTGGTTTAGATTGTGTTGTGGACACTCCCTGGTAATTGTGTACCAAAGTCTGATGTTATGAGATTGCACCTAGAGTGTCTTTGAAATGCGACGGTGACATAATTGGACACGCCCTAGCGCCCATGGTAGCGCTAAACTGTGTGACGCCGACTTTTGACATTCCCTGGCATCCATGCTAGTGCTAAAGTGTGGCCTACGGACACTCCCTGGTACCCGAGTCTGGATACCGCGTGAGGTTTCTTCCGGTATTGGCGAGGTAGATTAGGTACTAAAGTGTGAGGCATTGGACACTCCCAGGTACCCCATACTAAAGTGTGAGGCAAACTGGACACTCCTTGGTATCCCTGTGCTAAGGTGTGGTCATCTTAGTGTTTCAGAGATACTGAGTGAGAGAGTTGGGTGTTGTGTTGTCGAGAGAAAAGATTTGGTAAGATGAGAATGGTTGCATTTTTCCCATGTACAGTCACATGCTTTATGAAGTTAAGTTTATTAATGTTATCCTTACTATTTTATAAATGGAATTTCATGTCTATGGTTAACCTGTTGATTTATGAAACTGTAAGATGGAAAATAGTAAATAATATTTGTTACATTCCAGCATGTGTTTTTAATACTCACCAGCTTCTTGAAGCTGACGACCTTGATGCATCCTGGACATTCGTGTCTAGGCGTTTCAAGTTATGATCATGATGGACCATATGACTACACGAATTGAATCAATATGTAGACACCCCATTTTTTTGGCTATCAGATTTAGGAGACCCATAACTTGGTGGTTCACAATGATCGTAAAAAAAACTCAAAAGGATTCTCGGAAGTCAGTTCTATCTCTCAGAATGCTCAAAATGACCAAAATGCCCAAAAACTCCCAGATTTGGTCCCAAAGTTCTGAAAACATGCTATGTCGTAAGAAAAGCAATAAAGTGAGTTTTTGACAGAAGTCGGATGAAATCGTCAGCTCCCAGAGACCCCCGGAAGTCCCGGAAGCTCCCGGAAAGTCCTCGTTGACCGGTTTGACCAAGGTTTGACTAGGTTTGACCAAGTTTGACCAAGTTTGACCAAAATTGTCCGAATTCACCAGAATCATTTTAAATCATGAAAAAAGTGTTAAAACAAGTTCCAAAAGAAAATCGAGCGAAAACATCAGCTCCCGGGAACTCCCAGAGGTTTCCAGAACTTCCCGGGAATCCCAGGTTTGACCAGTTTGACCAAAATTTGACTTTGGAACCAGGGTGCCAAAACAATTTTCAAATATTTTTCATGGATACTAGAGGTCAATAGCTTTCCAACGGTATATCGCACATAATTTCTGGATTTAAAACGAATTTCTTATGAATTTCCAAAGGCGAAAAGACGATCAAATCGGCTTTTATCGCAAATACCGCAAAAATTTTCAAAGTGACCTATCACCGAACTATTTTTTATGTAAAGTAGACTCCATTACCTTTCCAACGGTATATCACAACCTCAATTTGGAGTTCGTACGCATTTTCTGTGAATTTCGGACAAAATAGGGCCTTTTCGCGAATACCGGAACTTCAGGGGGCCTAAATAGCATTATCTGGACGGGGGAGGAGCAGTGCCACCGCGGCACTGGCCCAGTGCCGCTACGGCACTCCCCTCCAGAGCAGTATATTTTTGTAAATAGTTTTGTGGTCCCATTTTGATTAATCAAAAGCCAAAATGACATAGTTTTATGATTTCAGATATTTGGAGTCAATGGGAATACTTTCTAAATCCCAAAACCACCCCAAGTTGGCCTATATAAACACCCCATTACTCTTCATTTTGGGGGAGTCAAATAGAAGTTTAGAGAAAGTTTGGGAGAGAAAGTTGTAGAGATAAGGTTAGAATAGAGAGAAAAGAAGCTTTCTTCTTGGATTTTCAAAACAAAAGTGAGTTCTAAACTTTGTTTTTACTACATTACTCCCATTTATTTCAACATTCAATACTCCAAACCACCATTTTAGTGAGCATTCAAGAGAGTGGAAGCTTCTTCCATGTCTAGTGTCATTACATATGAGTGAAACACCAATCTACAAGTCTCATGCTTCATGAATATCATCTATTGATCATCATCTACTTGCTTGTTTATTTATTGTTTATCTCTTCTCATCTCATTTATTTTTGATTTTTCTTTATTCACTTACTAGTTCATCATCATCTAAGTGATGACATGAAGTTTGGGGTGAGTGAATCCTTATGGATAGTAGCTCTTGACCTCAAAAACATGTTTGATAGATGATGATCATAACTTCAATACCTCCAAGGTATCCTTGAAGTGTATTGAAGTTATGCTCAAATAAAAATAAGTTTCTCCAACAATCTTGGAGGTTCTTGATGATGGGTTGAATGTTGGCATTTTAAGTGGTCATAATCTTTATTGAGTATTAAAAATGCACTTTCAAAACCTCTATTTCAAAACCCCCCTCAATCCCTCTCATTTTGATTTCAAGAAAGAAAATCTTATTTTCCCCAAAATCTTCAAAACAGTGAGTTAAAACAGTGAGTGAGCTGATTTCAAAGATTTCTCTAGAACTCAATACTCAACATATAGATGCAAGGCCACTTGGAAAGTCTTCCTAACTCATTGAAGAACACCCATGATTTTTGGTTTGACTTGGAAGTACTTGAAAATGGTCCATTTGGACCCAAACATTCCTTCCAAACATTCTGCCTCTGCTGTCACAGCAGCTTGACTAACTTCCAACTTCTTTTTCAGAAATATTTTCCAAAAGGGGTGGTCCCAACTTATTGTTTCCTTACACTTCAATGTCTTAGGGAACTTTCTGTATAAAATGGGCCCCTAGATCATTCGTTTTCATTTTCTAAGATTTTTCAACATTTCAGTCGACAGTACGGGCTCTGTTTCTGAGTGACCTCTGTTGTTTATATGATTTCTCTCAATCTGTGATAGTTATTAAAGATTGTATTTTTGGGTTGTATTCTGGACACAATAAGGAACATCTCCATAAAACATCATGCATTGAAAACGTTCCTACCCCCTCTTTTCAATTTTCCCAAGGTCATGCTACTGTTCTGTGAACTATTCACAGCAAGCACAATTTAACTTCTATTCTTTGATTTGATGCTTATATGTATTCCAAATTAGCTCATGTCCTAGTAAGTAGTTCATACTACATTTGTACATATCCCATGTTGATTTCATTCATTCATTCATACACATTTTAGACTTCTAAGTCATTCTAGAAATCCATGTACCCAAAACACACTACAACCTTTGCACATTTTAGATACATACATTGCATTCATGCAAGATTTGGGGCTTTTGTGACTCCTAATCTAAGAAGATTATAAGGAACGATCATGATCACACGTTCATGGTTCCCCCGATCTAATCATTCTTTCTCATCCGTCCCGGGGATTGAGGGATCTTTTTTTCTCAAAGATTAACATGCATCATACTAGCTTGCTAAGCATATTTTGATTTCTTTGTTTATTTGTTTCAAGAACAATTCATGTCCCCCTCTAGATTAGGAAGTCTTGATTATTTGATATATGAATAGACGATTTTTTCTAGGTTTATTTGTGTGATCTTTCACTTTACATTGTATGATATTTGACTTAGATCTTATGAATGATATTTTATCTTTAGATCTTCCAATTTCAAGATTCTTATGTAATGTAATATATTATCATAGTATTAATTGCCGAACCATACATAGTATAAGATGATTATTTGGATGCTAATTGAGGCCCGTCGAGAGATGGGGCGAGTTGAGGGTGTTTTAGTCGCGACAAAGGCTCCTTCCTCTCTCGTACCAAAACCCCGAGCCAAGTTCTTTGGTTATGAAGGACCGGTGCCCTTTATCCATTTGGGTGAGTCAAATTTGGGTTTCTTGGTTCCCTAAAGACCAAGTGGCGACTCTGTATCTGTTTTCAACAGACCTTTTCTCTTTCCTTGATTCAAAATCAAACGAATTTCAAAACATAACGAAGCGGTGGAAGCCCGGTATCCACAATCTGGCGACTCTGCTGGGGATTTTTATTTTAAAACAAAATAATACAGAAGTTTGACTCATAAGAAGCATCCTTAAAATCATCATTTTATTGTGTTTGGTTCACCGCATTGCACTCTTGCATTCCCCCCCTCCGACTGTGTCTGAAACGCGGCGCTGACATTGTTCAGGTCTTGCTGTGCCAGGGCACAAGTCACCGTTGATACTGTACCTTCCAAGGTATATCAAAAAGAGTAAAAACCTCCGTACTGTCTCCCTGACGGTATATTGGAACTCTCGTCAACGGACCCTCTTTGACTAAACCCAGCCTTTGCATATAGATTCCTGTAGAACCTTTCATAGGACTGTTCATTTATCTTTTCAGATAAGACAATGTGATATAACTGCTGTATGCCCTGATGGGATTACCTGAGCGGTGTAGACGCTTATGTGGCATAGAACAGAACCTCTTTATTATGATTCCAAAGGCAATCACTCACATGTGATTACATTGAGTTGACCTGCCTAGGTACCATGACAAGGATGTCTGCCCCATGCTCACGAAGATATACACCGCAAACCTTGTTTATTGTTCCTAAGACATAGAAGTATGAAAACCTGCTAGACGGTATGATCACTATCACCATATTAACCAGTTTCTCCCAGAAACTCTGTCCAGATATCCCAGATATAACCACATTAACCAGTTTCTCCCAGAAGCTCTGTCTAGATATCCCAGATATAACCACATTAACCAGTTTCTCCCAGAAGCTCTGTCCAGATATCCCAGATATAACCACATTAACCAGTTTCTCCCAGAAACTCTGTCCAGATATCCCAGATATAACCACATTAACCAGTTTCTCCCAGAAGCTCTGTCCAGATATCCCAGATATAACCACATTAACCAGTTTCTCCCAGAAACTCTGTCCAGATATCCCAAATATAACCACATTAACCAGTTTCCCCCAGAAACTCTGTCCAGATATCCCAAAAATAACCATATTAACCAGTTTCCCCCAGAAACTCTGTCCAGATATCCCAGAAATAACCATATTAACCAGTTTCTCCCAGAAACTCTTTCCAAAATTCCCGAAGTATCTCGGAAATCCATGTTATCCCTTGGTGATCATACTAGAAAGTAAGGTTAGCACACTCTGTATGGCTAGGACCTTATTTGTTTAGCTGCTATCTGTTAGAAATAGGAGCATCATATAGATTAGGGCTTACATCCGCATGTTTGTCCCATTTGCATGCACCATTCCCCATCAATCTGCACGCACTGTTTCGAGTTGGTCCACATCACTATCTTTGTCTGCCTAAAGTCACCACTGTCAAAGATCTAATGTAGTCCTTTCAAAATCTGTCAGGTCAGTATAGATTCCCAAGGTCAACAGTCAAGGTCTTACTCGTGGGTCAGGAGTTCGAATAATCGTTTGATCAAAATCAGTCCGACAGCTTACATCAGCATGAATAGGGAAGAGTTGGAAAACAAGGTTACTGAATTGGGAGCGACCATAAGCCAGCAGTCCGACAGCCTGGCCCAGGTTCTGAAGTTCATGGAAGAACTGAAGCAGCGGCGGCCGCAACCTCCGCCCGGGTTTCCACCACTGGAATTTGAACTACCCCCACCTGAGAATAATGGGGAAGAAGACTGGTTTCAGGGGATCCCACCGTCCGCATACGAGAAAAAGCTCCAAGAAAAGATGGACAAGGTTGACAAACTGGAAAGCGTACTCAGGAAAAGCAAGGGTATCGATGATTAAATGTTAGATCTGGAAGGCCTCTTCGAGCCTGTCAAGCTGAAACTGCCAGAGAATTTCAAGATGCCTGCTATCGACCGTTTTGACAGAACTGGGAATCCGAAAAGTCATGTGAAGCTATGTATGAGTATCTTCTAATCCATGGGTTGTACCCACGAATACATTGCAATGTTGTTCCCGCAAACCCTTGCAAAGTCTGCACTATCGTGGTTCCTAACCTTGGAAGCCTCCAAAACCCGGGCCTGGGAGGACATCGTTCGAGTCTTCGTCGATCATTACTCCTACAATCAAGAGCTGGATGTCACCATCAGGGATTTGGAAACAACCCGGCAAAGCAACAATGAGTCCTTCGCTGCATTTCTGAGCAGATGGAGGAACAAGGTAGCCCAAATGACCCACCGGCCAATCGAGAAAGAACAGGTAAGGATGCTCATCCGAAATCTGCAGCCCCTCTACCATGAGAAATTATTCTACCAGTCCATCTCCACCTTTGAGGAATTGTTTGAAGTCGGAACCCGGATTGAAGACGCTATCAGAGAAGGAAAGATAAAAAAGGAAGAGTCCCCGAGTCAGTCCAAAAGACCTAACTACTCCCGGAATCCCCCGGATGTCAATGCCCTTAGCAGCCAACCCATGGCGTACCCTCTTAGACCATACCAACCCTCCAGCCAGGCAAACCCCTCCAATCGCCCCTTCCAGAAAAAGCCCCCTCGCAATTTTGCCAAGTTAGAAATCTCTCTCTCCTCAGCTTTAGACCGCCTCCTCAAAAAAGGCCATCTCCAACTACTCCAACCCCGAAACACCCCCCTCCCGCCAAACTGCGATATGTCTAAGCGGTGTACCTACCACCAAGCCCCAGGTCACAACACTGATGATTGAGTGCGCCTTCGCCATGACATTCAAGACCTTATTGACCGGAACGTCATCGAGCCGCCACCAAAGCAGCCCCAAATCACCCAAAATCCCCTACCAAACCACCAAAATGTCAACCTCATTGAGTCCAGTCCCGTACCCTTCAACCCTGCTACTTATATCACCCCCTAGGACAACCCTTGCCTTGCATTGACATCCTGGATTCTATGGGAATTCATCTAATTGAAGGGGAGAATGATGAGTGGCAGCGACATCTAGACGATGAGCAAGACTTGTTCTTTTTGGAAGAGCACGATTTGGGGGTGGTAGACCTCAAATGGTATGATCCCAATGATGAAAGTGACGCTTCTATCTGGGACGAGCCGGAGAAACCATATATGGGAACAGATTGTGATTGGTTCAAAAAGGATGGGACAGTAGAAGGGCCTACTCCTGCTGAAATTGATCACCTGACCAGGTCAGGCCGTCACTACCAGCCCCTGCAGCCTACTACTGAAGCCATCGAGAAAGGTCCAGTTAAAGACAAGGGGAAGGGTAAGATGGATGAGGTCATCGAAGAAGATAATGAGCTGATCAAGCAGCTAAAGAAAACCCAAGCACATCTCTCGATGTGGGACATCATGGTAACATCCTATAAGCACAGGCAAGCCGTGTTGAATGCCTTGGCTGGGATTGAAGTCCCCATCGACGCCGCGCCGGAGGACATGGTAGCTTTCTTGGGTGCGCTTACCCCCGACCCAATCATTACATTTTCCGATGAGGACCTGCCACCAGAGGGATCCGCACATAACAAGGCATTATATATCACCGTGGGATGTAAGGGACAGCATGTGCCGTTTTGTCTAGTCGACACAGGCTCGGCCTTAAATGTCTGTGCCCTGAGGACTGCCACCGCCTTGGGGGTCAATGTCCTTGACATCACGCCATCTGTGCAATCCGTGAGGGCCTATGACAACACCAGGAGAAATGTGATGGGAACCGTTTCTCTCCAAATCCGGGTAGGATCCTTGGTGAGCACCGAAATTTTTCAGGTCATGGACATACCTGCCTCTTTCAACTTGCTGATCGGAAGGCCCTGGTTGCATGTCAACAAAGCCATATCGTCCACTGTGCATCAAATGATCAAGTACATCCACGAGAAGGAAGTGAAAATCATCCTCGGTAATAGTTGGGGTAATGAAGCTTTCCCGAACTACGCTCCCGTCTTTGAAATCCAAATACCTGAGTTAGAAGAAGGAGAAATTGGAGGATTCTTCATGGAAGAAGTCCACATGATCAATGATGAAGACAGGTTCCCTGAGATCCACTCTGCGATTGTCAACATCATCCGCAAAATGAACTACTTCCCTGGAATGGGATTGGGTCGACGCCAGCAAGGGATTCGAGAGTTCCCTCAGATCAAAGGACAGCAAGGTACTTTTGGGCTGGGATACAAGCCCACTGAAGAAGACATCGAGCTACAGAGGCCGTGGAAGAAAAGGGTAAGGGGTCTCCCACCATACCGCAAGACCTTGAATGGACAATTCATCAAAGAGGGGGATGACTTCCCTTACTTTGGGTTCCCTGAACCCTGGATCCATCAAACCACTGGGAAAAGGCACCCTGGACTTGAAATCTTCGCTGACTGCGAGAGGCCTCCATATCAAGATCCGTTCTATCCCGAAGAAATTGAGAAAGCCCCGGAGGAAGACTGGTTGAAATACCTGGACACTGAAGCCATCGAGAAGATGTGGGAGGAATCCGTTGAGAAGAAGGAAGAAAAGAGGGCCAAGAGCCAAGATGATCAGATCAAGCCAACTGAGGAGGGTCTGAGCAACCAGGCTGTAGAGTCATCTGTCTGTGTCTCCCTATCCCCTATTCCCCTGGAGTCTGTACTACCGATTATCGAGTCTGTACCAGAGTCGGCTGCTGTAAGCCCATCACTGTCCAATGTAGTCACTTCACCTATCATGAATGAAATGAAAGACGATTCTGCTTACTCCTCTGTGTCTAATACTTGTGAATGCACAGATCCCTCCGAGGATCTCCCAATTGAACTTAAGCAACTAATTGAAAAACCACCTGCTTATGAAATAATCGAAGATACTTTATCGGTTAACCTAGGTGAAACAGATAATCCCCAAGTTGTGCAAATTGGCTCAGCTCTTAATAAAGAAGAAAAAGAAAAATTAACCCTCTTGCTAAAAGAATTCAAGGATGTTTTTGCTTGGTCTTACGAGGACATGCCTGGGGTCGATCCCGACATTGTCCAACATCATATTCCTCTCCTCCCTAATTCTAAACCTGTCAAGCAGAAACTGAGGCGCATGAGGCCAGAGTGGGCACTCAAGGTTAAGGAAGAAGTGGAGAAGCAATTCAAGGCAGGATTCATCATTGTCACCGAATATCCGGAATGGGTTGCCAATATCGTGCCAGTCCCGAAAAAGGATGGAAAAGTTCGTGTGTGCGTCGACTTCCGTGATCTAAACAAGGCCAGTCCCAAGGATGACTTCCCGCTTCCCCACATTGACGTTTTGGTAGATAACACCGCAGGACATGAGCTACTATCATTCATGGATGGTTTCTCAGGGTATAATCAGATTCTTATGGCGCCAGAAGATCGGGAAAAGACGACATTCACCACCCCCTGGGGGACCTACTGTTATAGAGTGATGCCTTTCGGGCTCAAGAATGCTGGGGCAACCTACCAAAGAGCTGCCACCACTCTGCTGCATGACATGATTCACAAGGAAGTAGAGGTGTACGTAGACGACATGATTGTGAAGTCCAAGGATAGAGAAGGACACCTAGTGGCACTGGGAAAGTTTTTTGAAAGGTTGCGTAAGTACAAGATGAGGTTGAATCCAAAGAAATGCACTTTCGGCGTGACCTCCGGTAAACTCTTGGGCTTCCTCATCACACAAAGGGGGATAGAGGTGGATCCTTCCAAGATCAAGGCAATCCTAGAAATGACACCACCACGGAATGAAAAAGAGGTAAGGGGGTTCCTCGGAAGAATCCAATTCGTCAGCCGCTTCATTTCCAAGCTCATAACTACATGCGATCCTCTGTTCCGATTGTTGAGAAAAGGGGAGAAGTTCCAATGGGATGACCAATGCCAAGCCGCTTTCGACAAAATAAAAGCTTACCTTCAAAATCCGCCTGTCCTTTCACCACCAACGCCTCATAAGCCCTTATTCCTTTACCTATCTGTCTCCGAAAATGCCATGGGGTGCATGCTAGCCCAAGAAGGAGAAGAAAGCCACTCCGAAAAAGCCATATACTACCTCAGCAAGAGGATGACTGGGTATGAGCTCAACTACTCTGCCCTCGAAAAAACGTGTTGGGCCTTGGTTTGGTGCACCCGCCGACTGAGGCACTACATGCTAGCCTTCCCGGTTGTGCTCATATCCCGCATGGATCCTCTAAAATACCTCCTCGAAAAACCTGCCCTGACCGGTCGTATATCCCGTTGGTTACTTCTACTATCTGAATTCGATATCAAGTATGTTACAAGCAAATCGGTAAAAGGGAGAACCGTGGCCGAGCATCTTGCGGAACAAGCCATTGACTCCGAAGAAAGTGGAGACTTCCCATTCCCGGACGAAAATATCATGGAAATCAAGGAAGAACAATGGATGTTGTACTTTGATGGAGCAGCCAACATGAAAGGCTACGGGGTAGGAATAATCCTAGTATCACCAAACGGGGACCACACCCCGCTGGCAGTCAAGCTCAATTATAACTCCACCAATAACACTGCTGAATATGAAGCGTGCATTTTGGGGATGGAAGCGGCCATAGAATTGAGAATTCAAAAGCTAGATGTCTTCGGAGATTCGAATCTCATCGTGTCACAAGCCAGAGGAGAATGGAAGGTGAAGGAAGAGAGGTTGAAGCCATACCATGACCATCTCGATGAACTTAAGAAGCACTTTAAGAGCATAACGTTCTTCTACTTGCCTAGGGAAGAGAACCAGCTAGCTGATTCGTTGGCTACCTTAGCCTCCATGATCAAAATTCCTGTAGGAGTCAGGATGATGCCTTTGGTGATTGGGCAAAGGTACGAGCCTTCGTTCAACATGATCGCCGTAATTGAAGCAGAAGAGAATGAAACACCGTGGTATCAGGATGTCTGGAACTTCATAGAAAATGGAACGTACCCCCAAGAATCTACCGAAAAAGACAAAAGGGCCATTCAAAGATTCGCAGCACAATTCATCATTTGTGGTGGGAAACTGCTGAAGAAAGGATATAACGGTCACAACATGACTTGCTTGTTTGGGAAAAGCTCCAGAAGAATGATGGAGGAAATACACGAAGGGGTATGCGGCCCGCACATGAACGGCCACATGCTGGCCAAGAAAATCGTGAGACAAGGGTACTACTGGACAACATTGGAAAAAGATTGTTGCGAATACGTGAGAAAGTGTCACAAGTGCCAGATTCATGCAAACATGATGCATGTACCACCATCCCTTCTATACAGCATGACCTCACCTTGGCCATTCTCCACCTGGGGAATCGATATTATCGGTGAAATCATTCCGAAAGCTTCAAATGGAAATCGGTACATTCTGGTGGCCATAGACTACTTCACAAAATGGGTAGAAGCTGCATCCTACACCAAGTTAGGGGCCAAGGAAGTGGCCAAATTCATCAAGAGAAATCTCATCTGCCGTTATGGAGTTCCCCAAGAGATTATTTCGGATAACGGAAGTCATTTCAAGGCAGAAGTCAGGGATCTATTCGAGGAGTACAAAATCACTTATCACAAGTCATCCCCATACAGACCACAGACCAATGGGGCAGTCGAAGCTGCGAATAAGAATGTCAAGGCCATACTAAAAAAATCAGCTGATACCTACAAAGACTGGCATGAAAAGCTACCATTTGCACTTTGGGGATACAGAACATCGATAAGGACGTCCACAGGAGCAACCCCTTACTCACTAGTGTATGGGATGGAAGCGGTACTTCCGGTTGAGATAGAATTACCATCCCTACGTGTGATGGCAGAGTGTGAAATTTTGGAATCAGATTGGTTGAGAGAAAGGTATGAAGAATTGGCCCTCATAGATGAAAAGCGCCTAGCGGCAGTCGACCATGTTCGAATCTATCAAAAGAGGATAGCCCGTGCTTTCAACAAAAGGGTTCGTCCGAGGAAGATCGTCAAGGGTGACCTTGTCCTTAAGGAGTTGCGAGCTCCGATTTTTGATCCCCGTGGGAAGTTTAAACCTAAATGGGTCGGCCCTTACATTGTCAAGACTGTTCTTTCCGGAGGAGCAACTTATCTCATGGACCTCGATGGTGTCGAATTCAAAGAACCAATCAACATGGACCGCCTCAAAAAGTACTATGCTTGACTATTCAATAACCATTTTCTTCAAGCCTTACCTTGAACTACGCTCGACCTGATTCCCACTCGGGGATACGTAGGCAACCACATCGGTTCGGTCACTCCACCCACAAAAATAACCATTTTCTTCAAGCCTTACCTTGAACTACGCTCGGCCTGATTCCCACTCGGGGATACGTAGGCAACCACATCGGTTCGGTCGCCCCACCCACAAAAAATAGCCCGATTTCTTTCAAGCTTTGGCCTGAACTACGTTGGACCTGATCCCCGCTCGGGGGTACGTAGGCAGACTTTCAAAAAGAAAAGAAGGATGTCTCGCTAGGTTGAAAATCCGAAAGGACGCCTAGGCAAAAATTAGAGCTAAATCCAAGGTGAGCAATAACAAAAGAGAGAAAATAGCTCGCTAGGTCACCTCCTTGGTGTCTAGGCAAAATTATGAGCATATGAGAGAAATAAAGTCACGGTCCTTACCGTAACCCAGAAATTGCCCTCCACACTAGGGGCAAACTTCGGCCACTCGCCTCGTTTACCTGAACCTCTTCTAAACTAGGGGCAAACGTTGGTCATCTACCTCGTTTGCCTCACAACCATACACATCCCAAACTAGGGGCAAACTTCGGCCACCCGCCTCGTTTGCCTCCAATAACCCTAGCATGCCCAAGCAAGTACCAAAAGCAACAACTAATTGAAATCTCGTTTACAAAATGTTTTTAGAAAGCTAAAATGCATAAAATAAGATTCCCAAAGTAACCAAGGTTCACCGATAAACAAACTTTGAATATTGCGTAAACAGGGATAATCAAAGAAATAAAAGTCTTTCAAAAAGCAATCACATGTTCAAAGACACTTGGAGGAATGAGCAGAATCAGTCAGGTCTAGTCTTGTCTTAGTGTCTTTTATTTCTTTAAAGGTCTTTAGAAGTAGGCCTTTACTCGGTCAGTCCAACCATCAATAAAAGCAGCAATAGTGGTAGCCCTGATCCGGGAAGCAAAGACCCTCTCAGTAAACCCCCGGGGAACCTCCTGAACCTGTCCATACTGTTTGGCCAAACGGCGAGGATGATAGAAAGAAGTCTCCTCAGACCCATCAACCACACTCTCTGGTGACCCCTGAGGCTCGTAGTAACAGTATAAAGGCCCCAACGCCTCACGATCCAGCAAATGTCAGCCTCAGATAAGGCACTCATCATGCCTACCCAATCGGCAAAAGTACAGTGAGAGTGAAGCACGGCTCGACGAAAATAAACCGGTGGTATGCGGCCCGTCCATAGTTGAAGGCGCTCGTATAACCAGACCTGTAACGCCAAAGGCGCCCCTGAAAGAAGAGGAGTCCCCTGATTAAAGGCATTATCCAAACCATTCAAGGTTTCAGCCAGAACCATGGCCATGGGATTCCTGCTAAGCTTCAGTCCGAGACACACATGCACTAAGTCAACGGAAGTACTCGAGAATAGGAAGTGTGAAGTCATGCACAGTATCAAAGTGGCCCCGCGGGTAGCATCATACACGCTGGGATCCACAGGACTGGCGTACCGGGCGATAATAGAAGCAATGTTGAGAACCTCACCTTGAATCAGCCGGCGGGAAATAGTGACGGAGCAATTCAGATATTCATCCAAGCCTCGCGTAGGACTGAGGGTATCAACAGAAGGGAGAATCAAGTCGGAGTCAGAATCAAAGCCAAGAATAGCACAGAACTCCTCAAACATGGGGCATATCTCCAAGCCATTGAAGACATGGTTCACCGGGTCCCAGTGACCAATGGCAGCACGCAAGAACTCAGTATTTAAGGTCACCTGGCAAAGAGAAAACAGCTCAGTCAAGCCGTAGCTAAAGAGGTTAATCCGCTCCAAGCCATCCGTGATGTTCAGCCAAGCCGTGAGTTGAGCGGGATCATATAAAGCCATATTTTCGGTTGCGGCTCTAGGAAAATTCAAAATTGCGGCAGCACCTCCCCGTTTCACGGACTATCCCACCTACAAAGCAAAAGCACTCACTATCACAAAACTGCCCATCGCAGTAACATCCAACAATCACAGTGCACATAAAACAAGCACACAACTGCGCCCTAAAACCGGAAGCTATCCGGCCTAAAAAGGCAAAACATCATAATACTGTGTTGAAGGTCACAAATTGTTCTACACATCGTCCTACGCTGTCCGAATAGTCATGTCACTGGTACAACCCAATCGAAAACATAAAAAGAAAATAAAGCAGAGTCCCCGCTTGAGGGACAGCCTCAGTCCTCATCTTCTTCGTCCTCCGTCGGACCACCCAGAGTGTATGTCGGCGACGGCCTCCTCCTACCGCCCCTGCACCTTGGACCAGTCCTCGATGAACCAGCTCCGCCTCCCCAGTACTGCACGCATAAATAAAACGGAGGCAATCAGTAGGAAAACCACAAAAAAATACAAAAACAGAGTCAAGTCAGAGACTTACCAAAGACGCCATCTGGTTAGCGGCGAATTGCCGCATACCGTCCATCTGTCAAGGGTAAAATCTAGGGTTAGAACCTCATAACCTTAAGAAAAGCACAGAATTAGAAACATACCCGATGGTCTCGTGTAAGGACCAAGGACCGTAGGCTAGCCGCCAAGGCGTGACCCTCCTCGGCGTAACTCCAAGGAACATTGAGGACGCCTGCTGGCTGAGTAGGGTAACCGCATGTAACTCGCGGCACCTCCATTACTTGGGGAGTGCCATCAGCGCCTAGAATATTGACGGTCCAATCCCAAGGAGGGATAGGGTCGGGAGCCTGAGGATCCTGTCTCCTGTACATCTCGCGAAGCTGTAGGCACAGAATAAGTTAGAATAAAAGACGTAGGCAACTAATAAAGACAAAAATATAAAAGGAAACTCACCTCCAGGAGTGGGAAGTTAGGCATCAAGAAGCGGCCACGGTAAGCCTCATAGCCGGTCTTAGAGAGAAAATGATCCCAAACATCAGTGCCGGCTAAGGCCACCAGCAGAGCATCACCAGAGAGGTCACTAGCATGCATCATAGGGGGATTATGAGGAACGCGATACCTGGAACCACCGACCACCTGCCGAGACACCCGCTCACCAAGGAACCACTGCCTGCACTCGGTACTCTCCATCAGAAGGCGGCAGGAGGTAAGAGATTTGACCACTTGTATCTCCTCTGGGGCAGCATAGACGCCCTCCCAAGGCGTCAAATCAACGCTAGAGGCCATTAGCTCAGTTAAGAAGTTTCTAGGCAAAACAATCCGGTGGGCCCCGCTCTTCACCCCAACAACATCCCTCCTCCATCTCAAGCCTCGTGGGAACAGAGGCACAGGAGCCATGCCATCCTCGTCTTCGCCTGACTCGTCTGCTGGGGAGGGAGCCAACATCTTCAGGTATTCAAAGCTCCAAAGCTGCACAGACAAAGGAGAAAATCAGAACGAGTATAGAAATCAAAAAGATGGAAAATAAAAGAAGATGCAATACATACCTCCCAAGCTCGCCAAAATCCTCCGGTCGATTTAACATCGCCCCGAGAGACCTCGCCCATATGCTTGTAAAGATGGGCCAAGGCAGCACCGCCCCAGTTGTAGGAGGGGATCTCATCAATGGTCGCCAGGCAAGAAAGGAGCCTCAAGCTCACCCGGTCATTCCGCGTCGCAAAGATTGAGCAACCCAGGACATATAAAAGATACACTCTCAGGAGCTGGGAATTGTTCAAATTATGATTCCCTCTGCCATAGGCCCGGTAAAGCCAGCCGCAAGGAAACCAATGCCTCTCCAGGTTCGAGGGAACAGCCCCAATCAGCATCTCTACAGCCTCCGGATCAATCTCATAAAAGTAGTCCAGAATCAGGCGCTTCCCGCCAACCCTCAAGCCCGTGATCATGGAAAAATCAAAGGGCGTCATAGTCATCTCACCAAACGGCAGGTGAAAAGTGTAGGTGGTGTCCCACCACCTCTCGGCCAGTGCATAGAAGTGAGCCAAATCATTACTGCTTTTCGAAACCAAACGGACGAAGCCTCGAAACCCGGCATCGTCAACCATCCTCTTGACGGTAGGCAAGAGTTGAGTATACCATAAGAAAGCATGGGCGAGGCTACCATGGCCCTTCAATGCCACATCCGGCACCTGCACACAACAAAAATAGCAAAGAGATGCACAAAATCACTATTCACAACCCGAGAGCCAAAATCACGAAATCAACATTTAAAGCACAAATCGGACTTCTAACAATCTCTAGGTGCACACTACGGCTCACAAAGCTAGCATAATACATGAAAGTGGTCCTAAAAAGTCAAAAGTTTCACATACCAAGCTCGCTAGAGCCGCGGCCAAAAGATGGTGTTGGGGGTCCCATAAAATCAAGTCCGGGGTCTGCATATCGGCCTTCATCCGTCCCTTGGCCTTCTTAGACTGTCTCCTTGAGCTCGAAGCCATGGATCTACAAGAAAAATGGAAGTCACAGTTAAACTTTCTTCTTGAAAATTTGGGCTAACCAAAACACCAATCAAAAATCCAACTACGGGGAAAGATTACTCACCTGAGCGCGCACAAGCTGCGTTTTGATGAATTTTGGCTCCAAAAACACCCCAAAATGGCCGAGAATGAGCTTCAAAAGCTCAAAAACCCGAGATATACAAAGTTAAGGTCTGGCCAACCAGTGCCGCCGCGGCACTGGCCAACTCCCGCCGCGGCAGTGGCCCAGTGCCGCCGCGGCACTGCTCCCTGTGGGCCCCGCTTCGCTCCGTTTCGCCCCGTTTTGACCCATTTTGCCCTTTTTTGGCCCCGATTAGCCCCGATGGCCCATTCCAGTCGAGATTTATGAGGTTTTACCCCAAACAGACTAAAGGTTGTCAGAACTACCTCCAGCAGGCAAAAACTGGGAAAAATCGGCTCCCAAAGACCCAAATCGGTCGTTTCAGGACAACCGTCGCGAATTTCGATCAAACACGAGAATTCTGGTAACGGATCCTGGTTTTTAGTTAATGCACCGAGTAATCAAGAAAAGAGATTCCCCGAGAACCCTACATTATCCCCCAAGGACAGAAGCAGAAAGATACCAGCTCCTGGAGGCCCCGACAGGCTCTCTTGGATTGAGCACCGAAAGAGATTTCCCGAGAACCCTGCATTATCCCCCAAGGACAGAAGCAGAAAGATACCAGCTCCTGGAGGCCCTGACCGGCCCTCTTGGATTGAGCACCAAAAGAGATTCCCCGAGAACCCTGCATTATCCCCCGAGGACAGAAGCAGAAAGATACCAGCTCTCGGAGGCCCCGACCGGCCCGTAAGATTTGATCAAAAGAAGCAGTTGAAGAGAGATCCTAGAAAGTGTCGCTTCATCCCCGGAAGATTCAGATTAATCCTCAGCGGATTTATACATCGTCAGTTCAATCGCAGTAGTCCACTGTCGACTCATCATCTCGATGCAAACATCGTCTGTTCATTAATCATCATCATATGCCATGGGGCTTCCATGTTCATCATATGACATCTCAGGATTTCATGATCATCCCGTGACTTCTGTGTCCGTCTCTTAATTTCCAGGGCTCCCGTGTCCATCGGTTATTTGCCAAAAGGCGTCTTCGATTATAGTCCTCCGAGACCCCACACCCAATTACGTTTGTTTATGAAGCACACTTCCCAAAATTCCAGAAGTTTGCCCCTAGACCCGGAGTCTTTTAAACCTCGATGTCCTTATCCGAGCCATCCACCACATCACAGTCGCAAACACTAGCACAACACCAGCCCACTCGGAGTGGCACACCCACAGCACTTGCTCATACTAGGGTCATAACACTAGACATGATAGGACTCATGACACAATTCACATCACATCCATGCATTGCATATCACTCTTATAGCATGGCATCCGTATGTCTTGTTGAGCATATGTGATTCATTCCTTTGCGCCCCGAACTACGTCCTGGTCTGATTCCCCTTGGGATACGTAGGCAGCTCACGCAGAGCGCGACCAGCACTAGCCTCAGCATCATTGCATCTTTTGCAACGCATTTTATCCTAAATCTATAGCCTCCAAAAAGTACTATCTCTTCAGAGCTTTGGCACTCGCTTGCGACATGCGTTGCCTCGCAAGATCATGCCAAAGAGGGGAAAACTGTAGACACCCCATTTTGTCGGCTATCAAATTTAGGAGACCCATAGCTTGGTGGTTCACAATGATCGTAAAAAAGACTCAAAAGGATTCTCGGAAGTCAGTTCTATCTCTCAGAATGCTCAAAATGACCAAAATGCCCAAAAACTCCCAGATTTGGTCCCAAAGTTCTGAAAACATGCTATGTCGTAAGAAAAGAAATAAAGTGAGGTTTTGAGAGAAGTCGGATGAAATCGTCAGCTCCCAGAGACCCCCGGAAGCTCCCGGAAAGTCCTCGTTGACCGGTTTGACCAAGGTTTGACTAGGTTTGACCAAGGTTTGACCAAGTTTGACCAAAATTGTCCGAATTCACCAGAATCATTTTAAATCATGAAAAAAGTGTTAAAACAAGTTCCAAAAGAAAATCGAGCGAAAACATCAGCTCCCGGGAACTCCCAGAGGTTTCCAGAACTTCTCGGGAATCCCAGGTTTGACCAGTTTGACCAAAATTTGACTTTGGAACCAGGGCGCCGAAATAATTTTCAAATATTTTTCATGGATACTAGAGGTCAATAGCTTTCCAACGGTATATCGCACATAATTTCTGGATTTAAAACGAATTTATTATGAATTTCCAAAGGCGAAAAGACGATCAAATCGACTTTTATCGCAAATACCGCAAAACTTTTCAAAGTGACCTATCACCGAACTATTTTTTATGTAAAGTAGACTCCATTACCTTTCCAACGGTATATCACAACCTCAATTTGGAGTTCGTACGCATTTTCTGTGAATTTCGGACGAAATAGGGCCTTTTCGCGAATACCGGAACTTCAGGGGGCCTAAATAGCATTATCTGGACGGGGGAGGAGCAGTGCCGCCGCGGCACTGGCCCAGTGCCGCTACGGCACTCCCCTCCAGAGCAGTATATTTTTGTAAATAGTTTTGTGGTCCCATTTTGATTAATCAAAAGCCAAAATGACATAGTTTTATGATTTCAGATATTTGGAGCCAATGGGAATACTTTCTAAATCCCAAAACCACCCCAAGTTGGCCTATATAAACACCCCATTACTCTTCATTTTGGGGGAGTCAAATAGAAGTTTAGAGAAAGTTTGGGAGAGAAAGTTGTAGAGATAAGGTTAGAATAGAGAGAAAAGAAGCTTTCTTCTTGGATTTTCAAAACAAAAGTGAGTTCTAAACTTTGTTTTTACTACATTACTCCCATTTATTTCAACATTCAATACTCCCAACCACCATTTTAGTGATCATTCAAGAGAGTGGAAGCTTCTTCCATGTCTAGTGTCATTACATATGAGTGAAAAACCAATCTACAAGTCTCATGCTTCATGAATATCATCTATTGATCATCATCTACTTGCTTGTTTATTTATTGTTTATCTCTTCTCATCTCATTTCTTTTTGATTTTTCTTTATTCACTTACTAGTTCATCATCATCTAAGTGATGACATGAAGTTTGGGGTGAGTGAATCCTTATGGATAGTAGCTCTTGACCTCAAAAACATGTTTGAGAGATGATGATCATAACTTCAATACCTCCAAGGTATCCTTGAAGTGTATTGAAGTTATGCTCAAATAAAAATAAGTTTCTCCAACAATCTTGGAGGTTCTTGATGATGGGTTGAATGTTGGCATTTTAAGTGGTCATAATCTTAATTGAGTATTAAAAATGCACTTTCAAAACCTCTATTTCAAAACCCCCCTCAATCCCTCTTATTTTGATTTCAAGAAAGAAAATCTTATTTTTCCCAAAATCTTCAAAACAGTGAGTTAAAACAGTGAGTGAGCTGAGTTCAAAGATTTATCTAGAACTTAATACTCAACATATAGATGCAAGGCCACTTGGAAAGTCTTCCTAACTCATTTAAGAAAACCCATGATTTTTGGTTTGACTTGGAAGTACTTGAAAATGGTCCATTTGGACCCAAACATTCCTTCCAAACATTCTGCCTCTGCTGTCACAGCAGCTTGACTAACTTCCAACTTCTTTTTCAGAAATATTTTCCAAAAGGGGTGGTCCCAACTTATTTTTCCCTTAAACTTCAATGTCTTAGGGAACTTTCTGTATAAAATGGGGCCCTAGATCATTCGTTTTCATTTTCTAAGATTTTTCAACATTTCAGTCGACAGTACGGGCTCTGTTTCTGAGTGACCTCTGTTGTTTTTATGATTTCTCTCAATCTGTGATAGTTATTAAAGATTGGATTTTTGGGTTGTATTCTGGACACAATAAGGAACATCTCCATAAAATATCATGCATTGAAAACGTTCCTAACCCCTCTTTTCAATTTTCCCAAGGTCATGCTACTGTTCTGTCCACTATTCACAGCAAGCACAATTTAACTTCTATTCTTTGATTTAATGCTTATATGTATTCCAAATTAGCTCATGTCCTAGTAAGTAGTTCATACTACATTTGTACATATCCCATGTTGATTTCATTCATTCATTCATACACATTTTAGACTTCTAAGTCATTCTAGAAATCCATGTACCCAAAACACACTACAACCTTTGCACATTTTAGATACATACATTGCATTCATGCAAGATTTGGGGCTTTTGTGACTCCTAATCTAAGAAGATTATAAGGAACGATCATGATCACACGTTCATGCTTCCCCCGATCTAATCATCCTTTCTCATCCGTCCCGGGGATTGAGGGATCTTCTTTTCTCAAAGATTAACATGCATCATACTAGCTTGCTAAGCATATTTTGATTTCTTTGTTTATTTGTTTCAAGAACAATTCATGTCCCCCTCTAGATTAGGAAGTCTTGATTATTTGATATATGAATAGACGATTTTTTCTAGGTTTATTTGTGTGATCTTTCACTTTACATTGTATGATATTTGACTTAGATCTTATGAATGATATTTAATCTTTAGATCTTCCAATTTCAAGATTCTTATGCAATGTAATATATTATCATAGTATTAATTGCCGAACCATACATAGTATAAGATGATTATTTGGATGCTAATTGAGGCCCGTCGAGAGACGGGGCGAGTTAAGGGTGTTTTAGTCGCGACAAAAGCTCCTTCCTCTCTCGTACCAAAACCCCGAGCCAAGTTCTTTGGTTATGAAGGACCGGTGCCCTTTATCCATTTGGGTGAGTCAAATTTGGGTTTCTTGGTTCCCTAAAGACCAAGTGGCGACTCTGTATCTGTTTTCAACAGACCTTTTCTCTTTTCTTGATTCAAAATCAAACGAATTTCAAAACATAACGAAGTGGTGGAAGCCCGGTATCCACACAATACTGAGGAGGAAATATATTATTATTATATGCTTTAAGTTCTGAAATGATATTGTAATAAGGATAACTGTAATAGATAGATATTATTTTGTTTCTAGGCAGAGTGTGCCTTGGTTAATTCCGTGCTGTAATATTTACTAAGCTAGAAAATTTTTTGTAAGCCTTGGTTGCTCTACTCTGAATTATGGTTTTATGTTGTTCGACGTTTGGGACGGATTCGATCCTTCAAACTATCGTGACCTAAGAGTCTATAAAGGAAATTAAATGCTTTCCATGTTTATGCTATGTCGGGGCGTGACATCTTTACCCTGTTGGCATTGTAAAGTAAAGTCATAGTCTTTAAGTAACTCCATCCATCTTCGTTGATGCATGTTTAACTCCTTCTGAGAGAATAGGAACCTTAAACTCTTATGATCTGAGAAAAGATCAAACTTTTCTCCATACAAGTAGTGCCTCCAGATCTTCATAGCAAATGTTATTGCAGCCAGCTCTAAATCATGCTTAGGGTAGTTCTTCTCATGAGATTTTAGTTTCCTTGATCCACACGCAATCACATTTCCATCTTGCATAAGCATGCAACCATTTCCTTGGTACGATGCATCACTATAGATGATAAACCTTTCTCCACTTCTGGGTATTGCGAGTACCGGTGCTGAAGTTATTCTTTCCTTTAACTCTTGAAATGCACTCTCATGCTTATCCGTCTATTCGTACTTCATGTCCTTTCTTTTCAAGTTCATCAATGGTCCTTCAATCTTGGAGAATCCTTCTACGAATCTCCGATAATAACCAGCTAGATCAAGAAAACTTCTAACTTTCGTTGCATTGGTTGGTCTGTTCCAGCTTAAAAGTGCATCAATCTTAGATGATTCTATCGAGATACCGTCCTAATGGATTACATTTCCCAAGAATTTGACTTCCTGTAGCCAAAATTCACACTTGCTGAATTTTGCGTATAACTGGCTACCTTGCAGTGTTTGTAACTCAATCTGTAGGTGCTCCTTATGCTCTTCTTCTATCTTGGAGTAGATTAAGATGTCGTCGATTAATACAATGAATTAATCCAGATAAGGTCTGAACACTCTATCCATTAAGTCCATGAATACTATTAGGGTATTAGTTAATCCAAAAGGCATAACTAGAAACTCACAATACCCGTATCTCCTCCTGAACATCCATCGGTTGAACTAACAACTGATGATATCCTGAACGTAGATCAATCTTCAAAAAGTTTCTCAATCCTTGCAGTTGGTCGAATAGTTTGTCTACCCGAGGAAGTGGATATATATTCTTAATTGTAACCTTGTTCAATTCTCTATAGTTGATACAAAGTCGAAGTATCCCTTCCTTCTTCTTTACGAATAATACTGGTGCTCCCCAAGGTGACGTACTCGGGCGACAAAATCCTAAATCCTCAAGCTCCTGAACTTGCTTCTTTAATTCCAACATCTCAGTTGGTGTCATCAAATATAGAACCTTGGAAAATCAGTAATGTCCGAGGTGATAATTCCACACAAAAGTCTATCCCTGTCTTTGGTTGAAGCCCTAAAATATCCTAGAATACATCCGCAAAATCTCGTACAGTAGGGATCCGGTCTATAGTAGGTTTCGTACTCATACTTTCTATCGTAGCTAAGCAACTTGTAAGAAACATGTCGATTGTCGACTGACACTGAAATTCGATAATAGGACATCCTGGTATCGTAAAATGATAGTCCTAGTAGTGCAATCCAAGTTGGCACCATACTTTGTTTAGCTAAGAATGACTCTCTATATTCTCTCTCCAGATCTCAACATTTGGATCTTGTATTATTTAATTGACACAAAAGCTCAACTGTAGAAAATATAATAAAATTAGATGACTAGATAAAATAAAGAGCACTAGTAGAATTGAAGGTTAAATAGTAGATTGCTAAAATTGCTTTCAACTAAAGTAGCTGATTATAAACTATTTTGGTACTTGAGATGCTCTTATAGGGGTTTAGAGTATATTTTTCACTTTTACAGATGGGATTAGTTTCTATATTGTATTCTTTTTTCCTCTCTTTTCCCTCACAAAATCCATGAACCAAACAAAACCTTAAGTGGAGCATACCGTCGAAGATCTTCAATCTTTAGATCAACCAAACTCATATTAGGCACAACCAAAGGTCGATTCCCTCTCTTTAAGGAATTATGTAAAAAGAGTTCAATAAGTGAAGGTAATGTATGTCCAATGAGAGCATATTCAACCTTTTGACAATTGCTTACTCATTTTCCTACATGTTGAACAAAAATATTGACGATACCATAGTCATTATGATGGAAATTAATCATATAGTTGGTAGGGTGAAATGTATGAATTTGCACAAGTTAAAAGGGACCAGTGATATTTTGCCAAATATTTTGGCCTAAATTGATATTAAATCAAATTTTAAAGAGGTCACTACCATTTACTTTATCTAAGTAAGCATGCATTTTTCTTGGTCTCCTGTTGGCATCATTTTCCTTATTTTGTCAGACAATCCAAGATGCAAAATTTATGGGAAAAAAAGTGTCATTTTGTGATACGACCCAAGATATTGGTGACGCAATACACCGTATTTCTCTCAACATTAGATTCAACAAGTGTCACGACCCAAGTCTCCCTAGTAAGATATTGTCCACTTTGGACCCAACCCGCACAAATTTTTCCTATCACAGGCCCACAAGCCTGCCCAAAATGCGTCTTACTAGGTTCCACTATGGCCCTCCATATATAGCACATTACCCTTCCTTCCCCAGGCGATGTGGGACGAACTCCCCCTACAGCACACAATACCAGGGTCGTTACATTCCACCCCTCTTAGGGCCCAACGTCCCCATTGGCACACTTTCGGCTGGGTCAAGCTTGATGCTATTTTGTCATGACCCAAGTCTCCCCCATTAAGATATTGTCCGTTTTGGGCCCAACCCGGATGGGTTTTTCCTGGCACAGGCCCACAAGCCTACCCAAAACGTGTCTTACTAGGTTCCACTATGGCCCTCCATATATAGCACATTGCCCTTCCTTCCCCAGGCGATGTGGGATGAACTCCCCCTACAGCACTCAGCACCAGGGCTGATACATTCCACCCCCCTTAGGGCCCAACCTCACCGTTGGCACACTTCCGATTGGGTCAGGCTCTGATAGCATTCTGTCACGACCTAAGTCTCGATCAGTAAGATATTGTCCGCTTTATGCCCAAACCCACACAAATTTGTTCTTGGGCCAGTACCCAAAAGGCCTCTTACTAGGGAGACTTGAAACCACACATATATTGCACATTACCCTTCCTTAGCTAAGCAATGCGGGACGAACTCCCCCTACAACACTTAGCACCAGGGTCGTTATATTCCACCCCCCTTAGGGCCCAATGTCCCAGTTGGCACACTACCAGCTGGGTCAAGCTCGGATACCATTTTGTCACTATCCAAGTATCCCCTAGTAAGATATTGTCCTCTTTGGGCCCAACCTACACAATTTTTTCCTGGCACAGGTCCACAATCCTGCCCAAAACACATCTTACTAGGTTCCACTATGGCCCTCTATTTATAGGACATTATCCTTCCTTCCCCACGCGATGTGGGACGAACACCCCCTACAGGACACAGCACCATGGTCGTTACATTCCTCTCCCCTTATGGCCCAACGTTCACGAGCCAAGTCTCGCTCAGTAAGATATTGTCCGCTTTGGGCCCAAACCCACACGGATTTATTCTTGGGCCACTACCCATAAGGCCTCTTACTAGGGAGACTTGAAACCACACATATATAGTACATTACCCTTCCTTCCCCAGGCGATGTGGGACGAACTCCCCCTACATCACTCAGCACCAGGGTCATTACATTCAACCCCTTTAGGGCCCAACGTCCCCGTTGGCACACTTCCGGCTGGGTTAGGCTCTAATACCATTTTGTCATGACCTAAGTCTCGTTTAGTAAGATATTGTCCGCTTTGGGCCCAAACCTGCATGGATTTGTTCTTGGGCCACTACCCAAAAGGCCTCTTACTAGGGAGACTTGAAACCACTCATATATAGCACATTACCCTTCCTTCCCCAGGCGATGTGGGATGAACTCCCTCTATAGCACTCAGCACCAGGGTCATTACATTCTACCCCCCTTAGGGCCCAACGTCCCCGTTGACACACTTCTGGCTAGGTCAGGCTCTGATACCATTCTGTCATGACCTAAGTCTCCCCCAGTACGATATTGTCCGCTTTAAGCCCAACCCGCACGGATTTTTCCTGACGCAGGACCACAAGCCTGCCCAAAATGCATCTTACTAGGCTCCACTATGGCCCTCCATATATAGCACATTACTCTTCCTTCCCCAGGCGATGTGGGACGAACTCCCCCTATAGCACTCAGCACCAGGGTTATTACATTCCACCCCCCTTATGGCCCAACATCCCCATAGGCATACTTCCGACTGGGTTAGGCCCTGATACCATTCTGTCACGACCCAAGTCTCGCTCAGTAAGATATTGTCCACTTTGGGCCTAAACCCGCACGAATTTGTTCTTGGGCCATTACCCAAAAGGCCTCTTACTAGGGAGACTTGAAACCACACATATATAGCACACTATCCTTCCTTTCCCTGGCGATGTGGGACGAACTCCCCCTACAACACTCAGCACTAAGGTCATTACAACTGGAGAAATTTCAACTGTTTAATCCACCAGCCCAAAAGAATAGGTCAAAAGATTCAGGGAAATATTCTATGATACATTATGGTGGTTTTTGATATATCATACATCTAGTGGTTTTTGTCCCAAAAGATTAGAGTTAGGTCTTAAAATAGTGGGACTACAATTACAAAATTTTGGTAAAAAATCAAAATATATGATACAAAAAAAAAACCAATAGTATGTATAATAGAAGACCTAGATTCAAGAGTCTTTGCAAAATGGGAAGCTAGTAATTAAAAATCTATTTTTTTTTAATTCTAGTGAAATTGGCTATTCAAATTCTCTCTCCCAATTTTAACTTTTAAATTTTTTACAATTTCAATTGGGTGGGGTAAAATGCACCACCATTTTTGCTAATTTCACCGCCCTTTATTAAACTGACCTCCTCTGAGGTTTAGTGTACTAACAACTAGCCCCATTAGTTTGACAAAAAGTTAAGTACCTCATTTGAGATTTATGATTTTGTAACAACTAGTCGCATTTCTTAAATAAAAGTTAGACAAATTAACAGATATTTATGATATTGGTTAAAACAAAAATACTAAGAGTACCTGAAATACAATTTTTTTTATCACTTAAATTAATTTTAAGAAAATCTTACTAGTTTAGGTTTCAACTTATGTTGATCCGTTTGTTTCAACGTAAAACAATTTACATTGGAATTTTTTTTTCATGAAAATAGTCTCTTGTAAAAAAAATTTTCTTATGTTTTCAGATGTGTTGGCTAAAATGCTAAAAACATTTTCGGGAAAAATAATATTTTTGTGTTTTGTGTTTTGTTTTTGTCTTATGTTTGCACACCTTGTCTTGCGCAAAACAAATCTCCAAATTCCCATGATTAATCCCGCAATCTTCTCCTTCTTCTTCTTCTTCTTCTTCTTCTCTATGTGTGTGTGTATGTGTATGTGTGTATGTGTGTATGTGTGTGTATGTGTGTGTCACGCCCCAGAACAACAAAAATAGAGGGAAAAAAAAATTCCTTTTTTGGGTCCATAGGCAGTGACTGGCGAAGTCACATGATTGTCCACACCACATAATACTAAACAATGAAAGATAAAGAGATCATAATAAATAGTTCTAACTTCAGGGATAGACAACTTAAAAGTCAAACAAAGTAACTAGGCTATAGCAAATCAGAGTCTCGTATCAAATAAAATATAAAGTGTTAAGACAACATATGCCTGATTACAAAAAGGTCTGAAAGCATAAGGTAAATAAAACTACTACCTAGCCCTAGTCTTCAATTGGCGTAGACGTAGTCATCAGCATAGTAATCTTCTTCCATCGGATCTCCCTCAGGGTAGTCCTCTACAATAGCATCATTCCAAGCATAGTAATCCTCGCCCATATCTTCTTCACCTGTATAGTCATAGAAAGTGTGAGCTGGAATGTGGGAATATCAGCAGCATAAAACGTCGTTAGCTAATGAAAGCTAAATGAGTTAGATCCCAACAGGGTATCAAACTATTGAAGTTATTACGAGTTATGAACGATATAAGAATTAGATTCTATTAATAGTATTTTCTCTTTATTAGAACTCATTATCCAATCTCTATCGTCTTACAAAACTAAGACTGGCAACATTCTCTTGATTGATGAACATACTCGATAGTTCAACTCTATAGATATACAAACCTTCCATCCAATGCTTTTAAGAACATATGAACATCTCACTGCATGTCATGGATGCCACGTCAGTCTGTCCCCAGCTTTTAATAACATATGAACAGCTCACCACATTAAAGGGACATAACGCTTAAACGAGATATATCAATCTAAGCAACGACTTACACATCTACTGCTAGTGATATATCCCAGCTCACAGACTTTTAAGAACATATGCTCAGTTCACCAGCTTTTAAGAACATATCATGGATCTCCTGGCTTGTAGCAACCTATAAATTCCTATTTCCATATATTAAATAAAATGTCAGTTTTATTTTATTAATGTATATTATTTCTAGTGATTTTATCATTTTAATAAAATAGTACTTATGTTACCATTTACAAATTCAATGCCTTCAATTTTGTAACCCATAGTATTTTTATCTATAATATCACGTAAAGACTGCACCCCAAAGATACCCTACGATTTGGGATAAAGCCAGTAATAAAATATACCGTCACATCATTGGCATTATTTTTCCCTAATGATTATGTTTTGGGATAACTTCAAATTATTGAAGTTCAAATGATTGTTTTTATGGTCATAGTTTGGCCTTTATGGGCGCAGTCATCTGAATTGATTTGCTTTTATGGGCAATGATACTATTTTGGTCAACAGAGATTGACCAAGCGGCTTTTATGGGCGACGAAAGTATATCAATCACGATAAAAAAGCTATTGCAACCTTGATTATCTTGATGAGTTTTACCAATTCCATATCGATTCCTATCAAGTGGCTTTTATGGGCGACGATGTTATAAATTAATGGTCTTGTACCAGAGGTTCTGGCAAACCGACCCAGTCAAGAGATGGTTGTTGAAGTAAAAGAGTTGGTAAGATGAGATGGTTTATTATTCATGCATGGTCACTGTATTCTTAATTAATGGTTCACTGAATAAGCAATGACTTAGATAATTTATTAATTGTGCTTTAAAGCTCTAAACCACGACGATGTTTAAATATGTTTTTGTCATGGCCCGACGTAGCCAAAATAGGAAAATTTTAAAACATTTTCTCTTTTGGTCCCATGGATACGTGACAAGTTGAGGATCACATGATTCTCCATAACAAGATAGATCTAATATAATATGTAACAAATAAACATTGATAATAAATAGGGTAATTCTAGGCATACTACTATTAAACATAATCATTGCAATCATACATCTCAATATTATAATACCATAGAAGAGAAAAGAAAAGAGAGTAGCATCTTCGGCATGTGCCCTACATTATAATAATAACAAGATCGACATCTAGTGCCTACAATTCTAACAAAAGACAACAGTCTTCAGCTTCTGTCCTCTAACTTGTGAAGCCATAACCTTCCTCAACATACTCCTCCCCCGGGTAGTCAGCCTCTGCAAGATCTGGACGTTATTGTCTAGGACATGAAAGTCATCAACTTGAATTCAAGCTGAGTAAGTAAACCTACTGCACTTAAACAGGCTGAGAAAACTTTGTTAATTCATTAAGAAAGTAAATTGTTCCTCTTTTATGCTTTAGAAAATCATTATCCTTAAGTCTCATTAATCCCACTCTCGGTGTACTACGTACATTTGGAAATGTTAAATGACTATGTTCAAACGTTGGGAAATCACAACTGACATCAACTGATTGATCACTTTGGACGAATGGTCCAATGTGTACTAACTTGATGATTCGCTTTGAACCACCGGTTCAACCTTTACAATTCGACTTTACTTTGGATTCTAAGCCCAATTTTTACTTTACTTTGGACTGCAGGTCCGATCTTTACTAACTTGACACTTTTACATGCAATCTAGCATAAACATCATTGGCCTGGAATATCGTCACCTTATGGCCATTAGGTTACCATCTTGTCATCATTTGCCTAACTTGGCCTATTACTTGACATCTGTGCCTGACTTGGCCTTTGGTAACCCCATCTTAGTCCATTCAGCCTTAGGAACATCGTCGCCTTAGGGCCTTTAGGTTATCATCTTGTCATCACTTGCCCAACTTGGCATTATACTTGACATCTGTGCCCGACTTGGCCTTTGGTAATCCTATTTCGTTGCAACAGACATAACTGACTCATCTTTACAGCACAAATGGCCTAATACCCTTTCACGATAGTACCAACAAGGTACTACCACATTTACTATCATTGCCCAAATTGGCCTGAGTGACGATCGAATTATAGCACGAATCTCATTACTCTTTTGTGAACGAAGAACAAGAATAGGACCGACGGATACAATCTTCTCGTTATTAGGGTTAGCACAGCTTACGTAATCTCAACTAACACGCGTGGTACAAGTCATTAATGTGCATCATTATTAGGATCGGGTACGTAAGTACAACATTTTATTATTTTGGAGATTACGTATCTCGCACGTATACAATCTACTAGTTCAACTCATCATTCACTTACCATAGAAAACATGTTCTTAACTAAACCAGTAGGCTAGAGTACTCGCCTATGTAAATTTTAGGATTTCTTCGTCCTGTCATTATAAAAGTTATATACCTCTAAAGTACGATACCCATAGCATAAGGTACAACCTTTAAGTAGCACATGCAAGCATATGCACATCAATTACAATTATCACAACTCAGGGTACTATCATGGATCATCATAAAACCAATAGGCAATAAGTCATTCTTTTTAACACTACTAAATGTGAGCACTTTGGCCTCTTGAGCGCTCAGGCATGGCCTGTTTGTTGGGCTCGAGCACTCGCGCTTGATCCGAGAGCTCGAGTTTGATAGTTTACTAACACCTTAGTTAGTTTATAACATAAATTCATAATTTCTCTCAATGCTTGTCATATGTAAAGCCATGGATCATGAATTAACTTAAGAAAACATGATTTAAGAATGAGTATGAGTACTCACTATGATCTAGATGATCAAATAGATGATAAAGAAATTGTGTGTTGTGCTTGATAAAGCTCCAAGACTTTAAAACTCCTCCTTATGCACTTTGATCTTCAAGAACTTAGCTCCAAAACTTCAGTGCATGGAATATAAGTGTGTGTGTGTATATGTGTATGTGTGTGCTTATGGAGACATAAGTTGAAGAAATTATGCACATGCAAGGCATTGAATGTGTATGGATGTGCGTAGTGTGTATAAACTCAAGAATCTTTCTCTCAAACTCTATGTCTATTTTTCTCTGTTTCAGAATGTCAAAATGTTGAGAATGCACGGGGTATTTATAGACTTTTCAAGCCCAGGGGAAAATAGTCTTTTCATACATTATTACGCTCAAGCGCTTGCACCTACTCGAGTGTTCCTGTCTCGAGTGCTTCAGCGACTCGAGCGCTCGGAGCTCCTGGTTCAACGATTCCTCTAAGGTTTCAAGGACTCAAAGTTTCAAGTAGTAAACATTCATATAAACTATCATCAATGCTCAATCATAAACGATCGTAACTTTACATCTATGGATACGAAAATATAGAAATACATCCATATTTAGATAAACACAGGTAAAAGGTTGGTGTTATAGTTTTTTTTATATATATTGTGTGTTCTTGTTTATTATACTCACTCAGCTTTCATAAGCTGATGGAGTTTTGTGCCCTGGACACCCAAAATGTCCAGACTTCTCAGGAGATGATTACACAGGGCAGTACGACTATGCCAACTAGAGAAGAGATATCCTATGAAGAAATTTTCTATCTTTAAGTTTAAAAGTCTGAAATAATAGATAATGATATTTTTTTAAATTTGAATAAAGGTGGTGTGTGCCTTCAGATGTTATTAAAATGCACTAACTTTGTTTTAACCATATGAAAATGTCGATTAGTATTTTCTTCCTTGTTGCTTTATATGTACTCTATTTATTATTTTTATGTTAAGCTAAGTACAGGACAATGGATCCCTCACTTGTCATGACCTATAGGTCCAAAAAGAATTTTTTTCTCCTATTTCTGTTACATCAGGGCGTGATAGGATTTTTGGTATTTGAGCCCTAGTTGTATACTTTGGCCTAAGCCTAGTCTCAAGTTTCGATAGCAAAACATAGGTGTAGTTTGAGTGTCCTTGGTACTTAGGTTATGACATTCAGATATATTAAGATTAGTCCTGATATTTGATAATTTTCTTTCGTCAGTTCATTATGCACTCGTATCTTGTTCCCGATGATTATGGTGGACATGTGATTTCTCCTGACTCTATTGAACCTGCTAACTTGGAGATATATTATGCGATGACACGATACCAAGCCACGGTTAGTGCAGTGAACAACCTTTGGCAGTCGATCCATAGTGCGGTGGATATGACATATGTCTGACTAGAGGCCCTTTTTATCAGGTTGAGATAGAGAGGCTAGTATTGATAGAGAAATCTAGGAGGATTCAGAGTAACTATATACACCCCTAGAGATGGAGATGATTCATGTACACTTGGCACCTATATTTGCTCCCATTACACCACACCTGCTATGGCTCCATTTTTAGCCGTACCTATGGCACCCATCATTGATCTTGACGAGGAGGAGGATGAGGATGAGGATGATGATGATGCCGTAGTTAGAGTTATATCTATGCTGATCATAGGGATTGATGTTGGTGTAGCCTTAGAGGACGAGATTGAGCCAGCGCCTGAGGTTCATATCGTTGAGATACCAGAGCCACCACCAGAGCTACCATTTGAACTCGATGTTATGGATGATGCTCCATCCCTAGTATCTGATGAGGACAGTAGTTTTCGGACCACTGTTTTCCCGATCCGCAGAGTGCGGTGTCATTGGCCCCATTAGATATGCGTAGATATATAAGTAGTTCTACCTTTTGTACTGACGCATAGTATATATAGCTCCATAATTTGTAATATGATGCATATAGATAGGGCAATGACACCCACACTGTTGTATTATTAGACTAGTAGTTCCAAAACCATATTTTTTTGATCATAAAAGAATTGACTTGACACATTGATGTAACTGCTTAAAAAATATTTATATGCATATAACTATTTTTGGATACTTGTCGAGCCTTATGTGAAAATTTTAATTCTTATTATAAATGATTTATTTACTAACGATATTATTATTAGGTCTTGAGATATAATATTGCTAAAAGTAGTCCTCGAAATCATCCCACTGGTTTCATCGAGGGTACACCACTAGCTGCAGGGCCGACCGGTATGTTTGAGGCTTTGGTAAGGAGAATAGAGAGAATAGGGAATTTGGCTACCAACAACATCAGAAATGTTAACAACCCATGAGAAGGAGTGCTAGCCTGTTAGATGGGGGATAAACAGTTAGGAAGGTTTCATGCTTTACGCCTGGAACAATTTGTCGGAACTGCTAAACCATTGAAAGCTGAATAATGGTTGAGATAGATGGACCACATATTTAAAACAATGGAGTGTAATGACCCGGACAAGAAAAAGTTGGCTACATTTTAGCTCATCTATGTTGTTGCAGATTGGTGGGAAGCAGCAAAGCCACTATAGGTGAAGAGGCTGGCAGGGTGATATGGACCATTTTCAGGGGAAAATTCCTGAAAAAGTATTTCCCAACAACTAAAAGGCACATAAAGGAAAGAGAGTTCATAGATCTAGTTCATGGGAATAGGTTGATACAAGAATACACAACCCAGTTTGAAAGGTTGTCAAGCTTTGTTCCATATATGGTGGATACAGATGAGAAGAAGATCCAGAAGTATAATCAGGGTTTAGCTCCACCTATTCATCCCATGACTATTGGGAACCTTGATAAGTCATTTGAATCTCTCGTGGACATGGCCACTGAATTGAAAATGTTCGCTCTAGCCGCAAATAATTTGATTTTGGATCACAATAGAGGGGTAACATTGGAAAAAAGCTACTGTATCATAATCAGGGTCAGAAGAGGACATTTGATGGAAACCAGAAACCTCATCTATTACATCTCATAAGAATCTTAAAATGGAAGATCTAAAGATAAGATACCATTCATAAGATTTAAGCTAAGTATCACACAATGCAAATGTGAAAAGATCACACAAAACCAAAACTTAGGAAAATCACATATCAAGTAATCAAGTTTTCCTAATCTAAGGGGACACGAATAGTTTTTTAAACAATTAATCAAAGAAATAAAATATGCTTAGCAAGCTAGAATGTATGCATGTTGATTCTTGAGAAAAGAAGACCTCTCAATCTCCGGGACAGATGAGAAAGCAAGATTCGATCGATTGAAAGCATGACGTGTGATAAACTTCGTTCCTTATAATCTTCTTGATTGAGAGTCACAAAAAAACCCAAATCTTGCATGGCTGCAATGTATGATCCTTAAATGTGCAAAGTTGTAGTATATTTGTGTTCATGGGCTTTCTAAAGTGACGTAGAAGTCTAAAATATGGATGAATGCATGATGAATGTTAGGATATGTACATAAGTGGTATGAACAACTTCTTAGGATATGGGCTAATTTGGATTACATGTGAACATCTAATCAAAGAATGAAAGTAAAACATGCTAGCTGTGAATAGTGGATAGAACAGTGAACTAATTTTGTAAAAATAGAAAAAGTGAGGTTAGGAATGTTTTTAATTCATGTAATTTTATGTAGATCATCCTTGCAGTGTCTATAATACATAGGAAAAAGCCAAATCAATATTGAAGTTGTGTATTGAGATAAATCATATAAACAAGAGAGGTTAGTTAGTAACAGAATCTATACTGTCGACTGAAATGTAGAAACATCTATGAAAATGAAAACAAAATATTTGGAGGCCCATGTGATACAAAACGTTTCCTATGATGTTGACGTTCGAGGTAAAACTGATTTGGGGATATTCTCTTCGAAAGGGTTTTTCTAGAAAATAAGTTGAAAGTCAACTAAAGCTGTTGTGATAGAAAAACATAATGTTTTAGAAGAATGCTTGGGGTCAAAATGGAACCCTTCCAAGTGTTTTAAAAATGATCCAAAAATCGTGGATATTCCCTAATGAGCTAGGAAGAATTTCCAAGTTGTTTCACAATCATCCTTTAAGTATTGAACTCAGAATGACATTTTCTAGTGGAAGAACTCAGTGTTTTGGAGGTTTTTTTTTTTAGAAAACAAGTGTTTTTCTTTTGGAATCCAAATAAGGGGGGTTTAAAAGGGATTTTGAAATGGGGGTTTTGGGAGTGTATTTTTAGCACTAAATAGAGATTATAACCACTTGAAATATTAAGATCAAACTCATATCAAGACTCCCAAGATTATTTACAAGAATAGTTTTATTTAGGTTACAACTTCAAGAATACTTGAGGAAGTATTGAAGTTGAAATCAGCATCTATAAACATGCATTTGAAGTCAAGAGCTACTATCCATAAGGACTCACTCACCCTTAAACAACATGTCATCATCTAGATGATGACAAACAAGGAGAAAACAAAGAAAAATAAAAAAAGGAATGAGGTAAGGAGAGATGAACATTAAAGTAAACAAGCAATCAATAATAATCAGTAGATGATAATCAATGTGATATTGGGCTTGTAGCTTGGTGTTTCACTCATATGTGGTGACATTTGGACATGGAAGTATATTCCTAGCTCAAAAATGCTCAAAAGTGATGGTTGGGTCTGATAAATATGAGGTATAAAGAGAAGTAATCAAGAGAACTCAAACTTAAAACTCACTTATATGTAGAAAATTAGTGAGAAAGCTCACTTTCTCTCCTCTAACCTTATCTCTATCCTTACAACTTTTCTAAGTTTTACACTTGACACCCCTCAAATGAGGAGTCAAGGAAGGTTTATATAATCCAATTTTGAGGAAGTTTGGGATTTACAAATTGCACCCATTGGTCCCAAACATCTGTGAACAGGCATCTAAGTCGTTTTAGCCTTCAATTATTCAATTTGGACCCCCAAAACAAATTACAAAAATGGATTGTTCTGGGGGACAGTGCCATGGCAGCACTAGGCTTGTGTCGCGGAGGCACTACTCCTCAGACATCCAACTTATTATATTTAGGCCCCCAGAGGTTTCGATATTTACGAAAATGCCCTATTTCGTCCAAAATTCATAGAAAATGAGTACGAACTCCAAATTGAGCTTGTGATATACTGTTGGAAAGGTAATGGAGTCTAATTTATATAAAAAAAATTATCCAGATATAGGTCACTTTAAAAAGTTTTGCGATATTCACGATAAAAGCCGATTTGATCGCCTTTTTCACCTTAAAAAATTTGTAATAAATCCGTTTTAAATCCAAAATTTATGTGCGATATACCATAGGAAAGATATTGACCTCTAGTATCCATGAAAACTGTTTGAAAAATGATACAGTGATCTGGTCTCCGAGTCAATTTTTGGGTTAAACCGGTCAAACTTAGGACTTCCATGAAGTTCTCGGAACCTCTAGGAGCTCCTAGGAGCTGACGTTTTTGGCCAATTTTCTTTGAAAACTTGTTTTAGTACTTGTCACATGATCCAAGGTGATCTCAAAACTTTCAGGCAAATTTGGATGATTTCTGTCAAATCCTGGTCAAACTTGGTTAAACCGATCAACGGAGGCTTTTTGGTAACTTCCGGGACTTCTAGGGGCCTTTGGGAGCTGACGATTTCATCCGATCTTGCTTTAAAACTCATTTTATTAATTTTCCTAGGATGTAGCATGTTTCCCCAACTTTCAGTCCAAATATGGGAGTGTTTGAGCTTTTAGGGGTATTTTGGTCATTTATACCACTTTCTAAGCATTTTGAGAGATAGAACTAACTTCTAGGAGTCCTTTTTGAGTCTTTTTCAATCCTTGTGAACCATCGAGCTATAGCTCTCTTAAATCTGATAGCCGACAACATGGGGTGTCTACAGTTTGCCTCTCTTTGGCATGAAATTGAGAAGTAACGCATGTCGCAAGCGAGTGCAAAGCTTTTAAGAGATAGGTCTTTTTGTAGGCCATAGATTTAGGATAAAAGCATTACAAAGATGCAAGGATGAAAAACATGATGCTGATGCTAGTTATGCTCTGCGCGAGCTGCCTACGTATCCCAGGGGAATCAGATCAAGACGTAGTTCGAGCAAACACGGGACAAAATCACACATGCAAATGCACAATAAAATAGGCAGATGCTATGCTATGAGAATGATATGCAATACATGGATGTCGTATGGATTTTGTCATGTCTATCTCTATGGTCCTAGCATGAACTGGTGGTGTGGGGTGTGCCATTCTGAGTGGACTCATGTTGTACCGGTGTTTTGAATCTAGTGCAACGATTGACTCGGATAAAGACACCAAGGTTTTGAAGACTCTAGGTCTTGGGAATAACTTTTGAATTTCGAGAAGTATGCTTTGTAAGCGAATGTAATCAGATGTAGGGTCCCTGAAGACGTCAGTTGGCCATGGAGTGTAGAATATAACCAACAGACGTGGAGCCCTAGATACCTAGTGACGAATATGGAAGCCTAAGATTTCAAGTGATGGACATGGAAGCCCTAGATTTTTGGAAGGCAGTTTGGTCATGAGTAGATCGACGATGCTTATCCCGAGAGTCGGGGTCTCTTGACTGTTTTGCCGTGTTCTAATCATTAGCTGATTCTTGCAGTGATCAATCTGAAAATCGGTTTTGGATCCCGGGAGCCAATTTTCTCTGTATTTTCTGCTAGGAATAGTCTGGACTCTCTGGGAATCTCTATAGACCGTTTATCCTCTTTGTTGATCAAGAACCAGGATCCTCTTCCGAACCTCTCACAGTTGATCAAATCTTGCAATGATCGGTCCAAAAAGCCAATTTGGGCTTTCGGGAGCCAATTTATTTCTGTGCTTTCTCTACTGGGGATAGTTCAGACCCTTTGGGAATCTATTGACTTTTTATCATTTTGTTGATCAAGAACCATAGTTCACTTTTGAACTTCTCACGATTGATCAAATGTTGCAAATGTTCTGTCCAAAAAGTCATTTTGGGCTTCCAGGAGTCGATTTCTTTCTGTGTTTTCTCTACTGGGGATAGTTTGAACCCTCTAGGAATCATTCTTGACTATTTATCCTCTCCTTCTAATGAGTTAGGTAAGGATGAGGATGAGGATGAGGATGAGGATGAGGATGGCATGGCTCCTGTGCGTTTGTTCCCTCGGGGCCTGTGATGGAGAAGGGATGTTGTTGCAAGAGCGGTGCCCGTTGTAATATTCTACTGAGGAACATCCTGTCTAAACTGACCATTGCTGGTGTTGAATGGACACCTTGGGAGGGTGTTTCCTATGTTGCTCCTGAGGAGATTTAGGCAGTCCAATCCCTAGCTTCCTGCCGATTTTTGATGGAGAGTTCTGATGGCAGGCAATGGCACCTTAGTGAACGAGTGCCTCAGTAGGTGATTTGTAGTCCCAGGTACTACGTTCCTCATAATCCTCCCATAATGGATCTCGATGACCTTTTTCGTACTGCTTTATAGACGGCTTTGACTAGCAGTTATGCTTCGGAACACTTCCGTTATGAGACTGGCTACGAGATGTACTGTGGCCGTTTTTTGGTTCCCATCTTTCTGCTCCTGGATGTGAGTTTTTATTTTACGTTTTCGTCCCTATTTGTCAACTATGTTTTTGACTCATTTTCCTAAGTTGTTTTGTACCTACAAGTTCACGGGCTACATAGAAGGCATACTCTTCCATCCTCTGAACCTATCGCTCCGTGGGATTGGACCATCAATGCTTTGGGTACTGATGGCTCCCCGCAGGTCATGGAGGTGCCACAAGTCATATGTGAGTATCCTACCCAGCCAATAGGCATCCTCAATGTCACCTGGAGTTATGCTGAGGGGAGGATATCCCTTGGAGTTATGCTAAGGAGGGTTATGCCCTGACAGCTAGCCTATGGTCTTTGGTCCTCATGCTAGACCATATGGTATGTCTTTGTGCCTCTAAAGGTTATGAGATTCTAATTCTAGGCTTTACCTCAGGTAGATGGATAATATGCGGTAGTTTGCCACTAATCAGATGGCGTCCCTGGTATATTTCTAACTCGACTCCATTTTTGTACTTTTACTGGTTCATGGTTGACCATTCAATTTTATCTATGCGTGTAGTATTGCGGGGGTAGTGCCGACTCGTTGAGGTCTAGGCCTAGGTGCAGGGACGGCAGAAGACCATCGCTAACATACACTCCAAGCGATCCTATGGAGGATGAGGAGGAGGACTGAGGCCTCCGAGCGAGAACTTTTGTTTTGTCTCCATTTTTATGCTTTCGATTGGGTTATATCAGCGTATTTATAAGATTTGTGGATGATGGATGATGTATAGGATGAATTATCTCATTCAACAGGATATTATGATGTTTTGCCTTTAGGCTAGATAGTTTTTCAGTTTGAAGGCGCAGCTGTGTGCTTGTTTTAGTTGGTGATCATGTGATGATATATATATGTGCACTGTGATTTTGTGATTGTTGATGCTACTACAATGGGCAGTTTTGTGATAGTGTGTGTTTGCCTTACATGTGTGATAGTCTGTGAAATGGGGAGGTGCTGCCAAAATTTTGAATTTTACTAGAGTCGTAATAGAAAATATGGCATTGTATGATCCTGCTCTACTCACTGCTTGGCTAAACATCATGGATTGTGTGGAACAGATCAACCTCTTTAGTTATGGCCTGACTGAACTATTCTCCCTCTACCAAATGGCTTTGAATATTGAATTCATGCATGCTGCTTTTGCCCACTGGGATCCGGTAAATCATGTTTTCAACTTCAATGGCCTGGAGATGTGTCCCATGTTTGAGGAATTCTGTGCCATTCTTGGCTTTGATTCTAACTCAGACTTTATTCTTTTTCCCGCTGATACCCCTAGCCCTACCACTGGCTTGACTGAATATCTTGACTACTCGGCTGTCATCTCTTGTCGATTGGTTCAAGGCGTGGTTCTTAATATTTCATCCATCATTGCTAATTATACTAATCCAAGAGATGCCAGTGTTTATGATGCTACTCGTGGAGCTACTCTAATCTTATGCATGACTTCACATTTTCTGGTCTCGAGCACTTCCAGTGCTTTGGTGCATGTTTGATTTAATGGTTTGGATGATGCCTTCAACCAAGGGACTCTCCTTCTTTCTGGGACTCCTTTGGTGTTTCAAGTATGGCTGTATGAGCATCTTCAATTGTGGATGGGTCGTGCGCCTCCAATTTACTTTCGCAGGGCTGTGCTTCATTCTCACTACACTTTTACCGACTAGATTCGCATGATGAGTACTTTTTCTAAGGCAGGTGTTTGCTCGATCGTGAGGCATCGGGGCCTTCATGCTGTGACTACGAGCCTTGAAGACCACCAGAGGGTATGGCTGATAGGTTTGAGAAAGACTTCCTTCTATTATCCAGGTCAAATGGCTAGGTAGTACAGATAGGTTCAAGAGGCTCCACAGGGATTTGCTAAGAGGGTCCTTGCTTCTAGAGTTAGAGCAGTCACTATTGCTGCTTTTATCAATAGTTGGACCTACCTAGTGGAAGCCTATTTCTGAAGACCTTTGAAGAAATAAAAGACATCAAATAAGACTGGACTTGACCGATTATACTTTTTCCTCTCAGTGTCTTTGATATTTGTGATTGCTTTTGAAAACTTTATCTTTTAAATCATTCCTGCTTTTGTAATATTCGGAGTTTGTTTATTGGTGAACCTAAATTATTTTAAGAATCTTATTTTATGCATCTCGACTTTCTGAAAACATTTTATAACAAGATTTCAATTCGATGTTGCTTTGGTTACTTGCTTGGGCGTGCCTGGGTGGTTGGAGGCAAATGATATGGGTAGCTGAAGTTTGCCCCTAGTTTGAGGCATAGATGGTTTTGAGGCAATCAAGGTAGATTATCGAAGTTTGTCCCTAGCTTAAGAGAGACTTAGGCAAACGAGGTGGTGGGAAAAGTTTGCCCCTGGTGTGAAGGGTGTCTTTTGGGTTATGGTAAGGACTGTGACTTCAATCTCTCAAATGCTCATAACTTTTGCCTAGGCACCAGTGGAGTGACCTAGCGAGCTCTTTTCTTTCTTTTGTTATTGCTCTCTTTAGATTCAACTAATATTTTTACCTAGGCATCATTTTGGATTTTTAACCTAACGAGTCATCCTTCTTTTCTTTTTGAAAGTCTGCCTACGTACCCCCTAGCGAGGATCAGGTTCAACGTAGTTCAGGCCAAGGTAGGAAAGAAGTGGAATGTTTTTGGTGGATGGAATGGCCGAACTGAAGTGGTTGCCTATGTATCCCCGAGTGGGAATTAGGTCAAGCGTAGTTTAAAGCAAGGTCTTGAAAAAGGTGATTAAAGTCAAGCATAGTACGTTTTGAGGTGTTGAGATTGATTAGTTCTTTGAATTCGATACCGTTGAGGTCCATGAGATAGGCTACTCCTTTAGAAAGGATAACTTTGATAATGTAAGGTCCAACCCATTTAGGTTTGAATTTTCCATGCGGGTCGATGATCAGGGCTCGTACCTCTTTAAGGACAACGTCACCTTTGATGATTTTCCTTGGATGGACTTTCTTGTTGAAAGCATGGGCTATCCTTCTCTGATAGGTTTGAACATGATCAATCACCATGAGGCGCTTTTCATCTATGAGTGCCAACTCTCTGTTCCTTTCCCTTAGCCAATCGTATTATGAAATTTTGCATTTAGCCATCACTCACAGGGAAGGTAACTCTATCTTGACCGAAAGTATTGCTTCCATTCCATACACCAGTGAATAAGGAGTCGCTCCTATAGATGTCTTTATTGATGTTCTGTATCCCTAAAGTGCAAACGGCAGTTTCTCGTGCCAATCCTTGTAAGTATCGATCGTTTTCTATAGTATGGTCTTGACATTCTTGTTTGCGGCTTTGACTGCCCCATTGGTTTGTGGTCTATTTGGCGATGACTTATGATAAGTGATTTTGTGATACAATGAGGTTTGAGTCTCTGAAGATATCCAATTTCTAAGCCTTTAATTCTAGCTGCTTTCATTCCCAAAATGCACACCTCGTATTCAGCGGTATTATTGGTGGCATTATAGTTGAGCTTGACTTCTAGTGGGGTATGGTCCCTATTTGGTGATATCGAAATCATCCCTACTCTGTATCCTTTCATGTTGGCTGTCCCATCGAAGTATTACTTCCACTGCTCTTTTTGACTTCTATGATATTCTCGTCCGGGAATGAGAAGTCTCCATTTTCCTCGGAGTCAATGACGTGTTCAGTGAGATGTTTGCTATAGTTTTCCCTTTTATCGACTTGCATGCTATATACTTGATATCGAACTCGAATAAGTAACCAACAGGATATGTGATCGATCAGGGTAGGTTTTTGAGGAGGTATTTTAGAGGATCCATGTGGGATATGAGCACAACTAGAAAGGCTAACATGTAGTGTCTTAGTTGGCGAGTACACATGACTAAAGCCCAACATGTTTTTTTGAGGTTAGTGCAGACACCCCGATTTTGACCAAATGTTGAATTTAGGGGAGTACTACCTCCAAGTCTGATGTTGACAATGTCTGAACAAACCTAAGGCTTCCAGGGTGATTCAAGCTCTTCGAAAGGCTCTTTAATTCATAGAAATACTTAGGACCTTTTACACATTTAAAAAAAGTCTCTTCCCACCTTATTTCATCACACACCACTTGAATTATGATTGAACTTTCATTTTATGCTTCTTGGTTTGGATCATAAACAACCATGGATTTAACGTAGAAATTAGTCTTCTAAGATGAATTCAATTTGAACTATCATTTAAGTCTACCCCTTATATCTCCATTTTGTTCTTGCTTGTCACTTTGGGATTCATGAGACCTTCAATGTTTTACTTCAATCCCTTGACTTGGAATCCTTTAATCTTCTTGTAAACTTATGATTAACAAGAGGATTAAGGTTGATGTTAGCATGTTTGGTCAATGAGTCTAAACTTATCTCCATGGTTTTAGGTTCATTATTTTGAGATTTCATGAAGTTTCTTCATACTCCATTAAAATCTATAAGTATAAGTGTCCTTAGTCTCCAATGACCATCAAGTGGAAGGAGAAGTAGTTTGAGTTAAGTCAATCTCCATGGCTCAGTAGGTAGAGTTAACAGATAAAAGATGATCTCGACAATGGTGTAGTGAATTCATAAACCACTTTTGATCAAAGATTTTTAATTAAATAATGGCCCATTGAATTGAATGAGACCAATTGGAGAGTGTCAATAACACAAAGTTTTAACTAGTGTGATTTTTGTTTTGATAGGATTTCATGTTTAAGATGGCTTGATCATGAGTTTTGTGAAGCAACCATAATCTGTCCAGAATTTCAGAACAGTAACACTTTCTTGAAATGAGTAAATCAGAGCCTTAATCAAACATTCTTGACTTCAAATAATTTTTTCTATAATGTTAATGAGATTTTCTAGAAAGATTAGAGTCATTCGGATTTATTTACTATTTTTAGAATATCAAACAAAATCTCTGGACAGAGAGTTGTAAATTTTTGAATGATGTCTAGGTTTTGTTTGATTCCCAGAGTTTGAACCGTTGATCTTTGATTTTTCTTTTTGGGTTAGAAACTAGATTCACAGAGGCATCTTGTGTCAAAAAATCATTGAAATCAAATCATTGGATCTACTCTTTTCCTATTTTTCAAAATCTGGTCCGCTCTCTGTAATTTTTGAAATTCCATTGTAGATTTGATAAACTGTGCAAATAATGACCCAAATGACTTTCCTATGACCCAAGGTTTAAACCGTGCTTTAATAATGGTTAGTTAAACTTAAATCCAGAGACTAAATGATCCAAATTGATGAATAGTTCATAGCGTACCCTTGTTCATGTTCATGTATTCATATGCATTCATCCGTGTAGGTTAATACTTGTGATTAAGATCCATTTTTGTGTTGGGATTTAATTGCACTTAATTGAACCCAATTGTGAGTTCCTTGTGACCATGTTGGGATCACATCATCTCTATATAGACATTACGTTGGATCCTAGTTGAGACTCGTATATCTATAGAAATGATGCATTTCAAACTAATTAGAAGGAATCCATAATTATGTCAATTCTTTCATACTTGATAGATTTAACCTATAAGTTTAAGGATGTTATTTAGAATTTCATACTCTATCTTGATTAAAGTATGTAGACTAACCCTCTGTTTTTTAGCGCTATTAAGGTACGATTTCTCAACCCCTCTCTAGTTTATTGTATTCTTTGATTTTAATTGATTTTCGACTCCATGTGCGACACCTTAGAAATAGGTCTTGTTTTATTTGTATGTATGAAATAGGGACCCTTTTAGGTTTTATTTGTATGCATTACACGTTTCCATATTCGCAGCTCGATCCCAGGTACGTTCTCCTATTTCCTATTGTATGTCATATTGCTTGCTAATTGAATTATGTGATTTTGAATGCTATTTTTACCATTAGCAACCTTATACCCCTTAGACATGCTTTTGCAATGTATATCTATATCTATGTATTAGTTGAGGGCACATTTAGATTAATGATTCGATTAAAAGAATGTTGAGTAGAGTTCTAGAGTAAGATAGGATGAGAGGGGGTGTTTTAGTCCGTTGGACTCCTTCCCCTCTCATTTCATAATCCCCGGACCTAGAAAACTCTGGTTTCCAAACGATTAGTTTGCTTTTAAAATTGTTTCTTAATTTTCCTTTTAAAAATTAAGTGGCGACTCGTATTTGAATTTAAAAAAGTTTTAAAAAGTTATCGGTAAGAAAAAATGCGATATCCATAATCTGGTGACTCTGCTGGGGATCGAACCAGAATCTCTAGTTTCATAGACCAAAATTCCTGATTTTGGGTTCACTCGAGGATAAGACTTGAAAACATCATTTAATTATATTAATCAATCTTTGTGTGCCTGTTGCATTTCACTTGCATGTCCAACCAGTCGATTGCACGGAACTATGACCTTGGAGGCTCGGGGCAACCCGGTTGGTCAAGCCATCATGGGACTGTGTGTTGGGTTTGTGCCCTCAAGCCATTACTTTATGTATGAGACATTGACATTTTAATATATGGATAGCAGCTTTATATTTCATTGTGTATGTTTCTTTCATGAGATGATTGTTTAATCCTTAAGTATCATAGTAGGTGATTCATGTGTATAAGATACATACAAGTGAGATACGAATTGCTCTTTGATACTTAGAACTTGTCATAGTGGATGATGGAACTGGATATCTCATCAGGTGTACACTGTAGCATGATTAACTACCATTGGATGGAGTGATGAATCTCAATCACTAGAGTGTGACTCTTAGTTAATATGCTAGTGCTTATAGTGCATTGACGGACCTGAGCTTTCCTATTGACACTCAAGACTGTCAAACAGTCGATAGGAACTCATAACTTGTATAAGGTACGTGTTCTCAATCTTGAGACGATTATGAACACAGACTGTGGATATGGCTGCTTTGACATACCAATCAGTGAGGTCTATAGAAGATCAACACCTAGGTATCTTGGGTATGTCATGTTCATAGGGTTGTGAACATATATTGTCAAGATAGAATCTACCCTCTAATTCAGAGTAAGCACTCCCTTGAGAATGTAACCAAGTTGATAACTGAGAACTGCAGTCTTGTTGATAAGTAGTTATCAACATGTTTGGTAATCATGAGAGGTGAATGGGACTCAAGGACTACAAGAAGTAATCATGATTTAGGTTGACAGTAACAGTTATCCGACTACCTGAATGTGATTACGAATGCTGAAGGTAGAGGAACATTAGTACACCATACAAGTCTAGTTACCGCTTCGAATATGTTCTTTTGCGTTGGATTTCAATTATCATTTTATAGTGGAGTAAATGTTAACTGATCAGTCGGTTAGTTTGCTGATCAAAGAGTTTGGTCATGGGAATCAGCAACTGGTTTGAGCCAACAATAAAGAGCCTAGGAGGTCCCATTCTTAGCTCCGCTAGGATGCTTGGAAAGGCACATGAGGATCTTGTCAAGGAAGGTTCGATCGATCGAAGATGTATCGATCGATTGAAGTCTTGGCGGGTTCGATCGCTCAAAGGTGGTTCAATCGATCGAAGGTTCGATCGATCGAAGTCACTTCAATCGCTTGAATATTAGGTCGGTTCTGGGAATCTATAAATAAGGCAGCTGCGTCCAAAAATAAGAGTTCATCGTTTTACTACGCCTAAAGCTGCAGAACCTATTTTATAGCTCCCAAACCTTTCTACCCTCCTTATTAGAGATCCCACCATCTCTAGTCTTTTCGAGAAGCGTCCGCAGGAGTCATAAGGGTGAAGACAACCTAGTGGAGGCTGTTGCATCACCAAGGTTGAAGATTTTAGAATTGGGTTCGAAGCCTGAGGTATAACTCTTATCCTTCTTGTTAGTACGCATCTATGGAATTGACGAGTAGTAGATCCCAGGCATACCAATTATTGAAACTTAATCCTTCCGTTGCGCGTTTGAAAATAATTTTAAACCTGTTTTTTCTTTAATTGGTATCAGAGCCAGGATTGTTTGGATCTATTGATGCATTTTGGAACACTAGTTTTGATTTGCATGTTGATTTTAGGACTGTTTTCAAAACTGCATCGTCACAGATTTGTTTCTGCACTATTTTCATAGCAAAATACCAATCTGTGATTGCATTGGATGCATGGTGAGTTCGATCGATCGAAGTAGTCTCGATCGATCGAATCTTGTCTATTCTCAAACGATCGAACTAGTTTCGAGTGATCAAACTTGTTCTATTCAATCGATCGATTGATCGAATAGAGTTCGATCGATCAAGAATGACTTTCTGTCCAAGTGTACTTTTCACAGATTCAAAAGTTTTAAAATTATACGTTTCACATTTAAATTATTCAGGAATTTTCTCAAATTATTCTGTGAAATTGAATGTTCAAGTGATTGAACAATATTCAATCGATCGAGTGTTCGAGCGATCGAATGGCCTTCGATCGATCGAAGTGTGACAGAAAAGTTAAGATGCTATTTCAATGTTCTAAATCAGTGCGTAAAGAGTTTATGTACTGTGTAAATCACTTAAGCGTTCCAATGGATTATATATATTTGTTACATATGTGGATGTGTGTACGACTAACCCTTTTACAGCAAAGTTAGTCCCCTATCTCCTATGTCACCAAGATTAGTTTTATTATTGTATGAATGTTTGAGATTGGTGTATGTTTTGTTTTAATTATTGGTTTGGTTTTAAAGGCATATGTAAAGGGCACTGCGACTTCAATTCTACGAAAAGGAAAGTCGCGCCGGTTTCCCTAGCCTTCTCTATTTTCTTGTTGTTAATTTCTATTTATACATAAATTGTAAGCTTCGAAAGAAGCATAGGAGCAATGTAATAGAATAGAATATACATGAAGATGGAGGAGCAAGCCGTCGTACATGAAGATGGAGCTGGAGGCAATCAAACCAAGGAAGAGGTTCTATGGAATTAGAGCCATGGGAGATAGAGGCATATGAATGCCTTTGTTTTCAATTTCAGGTTTTTTTTTTGTTTTATGTGCTTGGTTTGTGATTAACATTTAATTATATTGTTACTACTTGCATGCATGTAAAATAAATTTTCTAAAATAAAATTCAGAATCTATTTTCAATGCGTTAGTAAACATTGTATGTTTATGGGTAATGTGTAGAAACAAACTTTGTCCAAAAGCAAAATCCTTAATTTATTAAATCTAGTGGGAGAGGGTTTATTTATAACACCTACGATTTTCTATTAACGGTTCATTGTAAGATGAGTAGTGCATTTTGTGTCACCTCGCCAGGGGCAATCATTCCACACGAAGGGTACACTACTAATTGGTTACTAGATGTGAACTTCCTATCGATAGGATCAATCAGACGTGTTAGAGGGTGACCACCACACGGAGGCGCTACTTGAGGCGGTTGTGATTGGATCCTAGTTAATGTTATACACTAGCTAAGCTATGGATAAGGGATCCCACATGGGGCAGTATTCAGAAACTTAGAGATCAAAAAAGTTTGGGAGTCATAACTTGTTTTGCAAGAGTTGCATAGCGGACAAGTCATGATAAATCGAAAGATCGAACATTTGACCACCACATGGAGGCTTTGTTCTTTCGTTTCGATATTCTGGCGACTTTATTTTTAAAATAAGAGTTTTAAGGATTCTCTTATTTCAAATTATCAAATTCTGATATCCACATTTATTTTGTCTTTTGATTTTTTTTTTTCAATAAGTCATAATGTCTGGATCTACATTTAGTCCACTTGCCATCATACTCACTCAAAACAAGTTAACTGGAAATAACTACATGGAATGGAAACAAAACCTTGACATCTTATTAACTGTGGAGGATCACATATATGTCCTCACCACCCCATGCCCCGAAGAACCTGCGACAAATGCTTCAGCAGCTGCCAGACGCGAGTTCGATAAATGAAAGAAGTCAAATGGAATGGCCCGTTGCTACATTTTGGCCTCAATGGCTGGTGTGTTGCAACACAATTCCAGTCGAACAATTCTGCCAGTGAGATTATCAAATCCCTAAAAAAGATGTTTGGGGAGCATGGCATGCCTGTCAGACAGGTAGCCATGCAGAAGATAATGAGTTGGTTATTTAAACGAACTAGAGACCCTAGGTGCCAACATCGATGCACAGACCTAAGTTGATATGATCCTCAATACGCTGTCGCCGCCATTCGCTTAATTTAAACTGAATTATAATTGTTTTACAACATGAATAAAATGGATTTTGCAATGAACGAATTAATGAGTTCTTTACTGGCAGCGGAAGGGGTGATCAAACCTGGGGGCAACGTTCTGAACGTTTGTGAACACGCAGAATTCTACCTCTTTGTTTGTTTGAAATTATTTTGAAAGGAAAAGAAAAGGTCTGTTGAAAATAGATACAGAGTCGCCACTTGGCCTTTAAGAAACCAAGAAACCAAATTTTGACTCACCCAAACGGATAAAGGGCACCGGCCTTTCATAACCAAAGAACTTGGCTCGGGATTTTGGTACGAGAGAGGAAGGAGCCTTTGTCACGACTAAAACACCCTCAACTCGCCTCATCTTTCGATGGGCCTCAATTAGCATCCAAATAATCATCTTGTACTATGTTTGGTTTGATAATTAATACTATGATAGTATATTATATCACATAAGAATTTTGAAATAGAAGATCAAAAGGTAAGATATCATTCATAAAATCTATCACACAATGCAAAAGTGAAAGATCACATAAACAAACCTAGGAAAAATCGTCTAATCATGTAGCAAATAATCAAGTTTTCCTAATCTAAAGGGGACATGAATTGTTTTTGAAACAAATAATCAAATAAATCAAAATATACTTAGCAAGCTAGAATGATGCATGTTAATCTTTTGAGAAAAGAAGATATCTCAATCCCCAAGACGGATAAGAAGGAAGATTAGATCAAGGTGGAGAATGAACATGTGATCAAGTTCATCCTTATAATCTCCTTAGATTAGGGGTTACAAAAACTCCAAATCTTGCATGGATGCAATGCATGGTCTTAGAATGTGCAAAGGTTATAGTGTGTTTGTGTACATGGATTTTCTAAAGTGACTTAGAAGTCTAGAAGATGAATGAATGCATGGGTGAAATTATCATGGGATATGTACAAATATGATATGGACCACTTCCTAGGATATGAACTAATTTGAAGTACATATAAGCATCAAATTAAAGGAAGGAAGTAAAAGTATACTTGCTGTGAATAGTGGACAGAACAATGAGTTGATCTTGTAGAAATTGAAAAGTAGGGTTAAAAATATTTTCAATGCATGATTTTTTTTTATGGAGATCATCCTTATTGTGTTTAGAACACAAATCAAAAAGTCAATCCTCAATAACTATTACAGATTGAGAGAAAGGATATGAACAATAGAGGTCACTAAGAAACATAGTCCGTACTGTCGACAGAAATGTCAAAAAATCTTAAAAAATGAAAAAAAAAAACATCTAGAGGCCCATATTATATAGAAGGTTCCCTAAGACACTGAAGTTCAAGGAAAAAATGAGTTGGGACCACTTGCTTTGGAAAAGTGTTCTGCAAAACAAGTTGAAAGTCAATCAAGCTGCTGTGATAGCAAAAGCAGAATATCTGGAAGGAATGTTTGAGTCCAAATGGACCCCTTCCATGTGTTTCCAAGTCAAACCAAAAATCATGGGTGTTCTCTAATGAGTTAAGACGACTTTCCAAGTGGTCTCATGTTAATAATTTGAGTATTGAGTCCTCGAGAAATCTTTGAACTCAGATTGTTCACTGTTTTGAAGATTTGGGAAGAACTAGGATTTTATTCTTTGAAATCAAAATGAGGGGTTTAAGAGGGGTTTTGAAATAGAGGTTTTGAAAGTGTATTTTTAGCACTTAAATGGAGATTACGACCACTTGAAGTATCAACATTGAACTCATATTAAGAACCTTCAAGATTTTTAGAGAGCATTATTTTCATTTTGGAGACAACTTCAAGAATACATAGGAATGTATTGAAGTTGAAATCATCATCTATCCAACATGTTTTTGAGGTTAATGGCTACTATCTATAAGGATTCACTCACCTCAAACTTCATATCATCATCTAGATGATGATGAACTCGTAAGTAAACAAAGAAAAATCAAAAAGAAATGAGGTAAGGAGATATGAACATTTATATAAACAAGCATATAATGACAATCAATAGTTGATAATCAATGATGCATTGGACTTGTAGCTTGGTGTTTCACTCATAGGTGGTAACATTGGACATGGAAGTAGCTTTCTCTTTCTTAAATGCTCACTAAAATGGTAGTTGAATGTATTGAATGTGAAGTAAATGGGAGTAATGAAGTTGAAACACAAAGTTTAGAACTCACTTTCAAGTTCAAAATCAAAGGAAGAAACTTCTTTTCTCTCTATTCTAACCTTATCTCTACAACTTTCTCCCTACAACTTCTCTAAGCTTTGTGTTTGCTCCCCCCAAAATGAGAAGTCAAGGGGGGTTTAAATAGGCTAATTTTGGGGGAGTTTGGGATTTTAAAAGTGCTTCCATTGGTCCCAAACATCTGTTAACATAGAACTATGTCGTTTTGGTTTCTAATTAATCAATTTAGGTCCCCAAAAGAAATTACAAAAATGGACTGTTCTGGAGGAGAGTGCCGCGGCGGCACTGCTCCTCTGATGTCCAGATAATGCCATTTAGGCCCCCAGAGGTTCCTGTATTCGAGAAAAGGCCATATTTCGTCCGAAATTCACAGAAATGCGTATGAAGTCCAAACTGAGGTTGTGATATACCGTTGGAAAGGTAATGGAGTCTACTTTACATAAAAAAAATAGTTCAGAGATAGGTTACTTTGAAAAGTTTTGCGGTAGTTGTGATAAAAGCCGATTTAATAGCCTTTTTCACCTTCAAAAATTCATAATAAATTTGTTTTAAATGTAGGAATTATATGCGATATACCATTGGAAAGCTATTGACCTCTAGTATCCATGAAAATTGATATAGTGCTTCAGTTTTAAAGTCAACTTTTGGTCAAACTGGTCAAACTAGGGACCTCCAGGAAGTTCTGGGAACCTCTGGGATGACGTTTTTGTCCGATTTTCTTTTAAAACTCGTTTTAGTACTTTCCACATGATTTAGAATGATCTTAGAACTTTTCGGCAAATTTGGATGACTTCAATCAAATCTTGGTCAAACCTGGTCAAACCTTGGTCAAACCGTCAACGGGGAGTTCCGGTAACTTCCTGGGCTTCCGGGGGTCTATGGGAGTTGACGATTTCATTTGATTTTGCTTGAAAACTCATTTTAAGACTTTTCATACGACACAGCATGTTTGTAGAACTTTCGGTCCAAATCTGGGAGTGTTTGGGCTTTTAGGGATATTTTGGTCATTTGTAACACTTTCTGAGCATTTCGAGAGATAGAACCAACTTCCAGGAGTCCTTTTGAGTCTTTTTCGATCATTGTAAACCCCCAAGCTCAGGGTCTCCTAAATCTGATAGCGGACAAAATGGGGTGTCTACAACGTTGAGAAAAGCTCTTCTTCTTCCCGATCTACGCCGAAAGGTAAGAAAGGAAAGAAGAAGCCTGGCACTGGTGGTCCACGTGTTGGTCCGGTCCCTAAGATTGCAAAATCCAAGAGAAAAGGTAAGGGAAAAGGGAAGGAGGGTGGCCAAGGCAAAGGGAAGTGTTTCCAATGCGGCGACAAGGGCCACTGGTAGACGAACTGTCCAGAATTCTTAGCTACAAGAGTTCAAGGTATGATTGAATCACATGTGATTGAAGTAAGTTTTATAACAAATACTTAAAACACTTGGTGCATTGATTCTGGTACGACTAACCATATCTGTAATTCATTGCAGGGGTTTAGATCAACCAAGAGGTACAGTGATGGGGAAATCGTACTTACTCTAGGTTCTAGCGCAGCCGTATTTGCGGTTGCTATAGGAGTCGTAGTTTTAGAATTTCTAGACAGTAAAGTTTTGATTTTATCAGATGTACTTTACATCCCTTAAATGAGACGTAATTTAATTTCAGTTTTTAATTTATCGAATAATGGATTATTTTCATTTTGAAACTGAAGTTGTGATTAAAAGAAATGGTTCTTTTATTTTGTTCTGGTGTTAAATCAAATGGATTGTATGTGATTACTCACAATATTTCTAAAGATTCTTGTATGGAACTTAATAACTCAATGGTAACTATACCATCTAAAATAAAGGAGCCTTCAACTAATCCAACAATGCTTTAGCATATGAGGCATGGCCATATCAATCTAAATAGGATTGGCAGACTAGTTAAAGAAGGGGTCTTAGGCGATTTGGTTCTGGAACCAATGGAAGTCTACGAGTCTTGTTTAAAGGGTAAGATGACCAAAAGGCCCTTTCCTACAAAGGGCAATAGGACCAATGCATTGTTGGGATTAGTTCATATTGATGTGTGTGGACCAATAAATATTAGAGCATGGGGTGGTTATGAGTATTTCATAACATTAATTGATGACCACTCTAGGTATGGATATGTGTACATAATGCAGCACAAGCCTGGAGCCTTTGAAAAGTTTAAAGAGTTTAGGGCTGAAGTGGAGAATCAATTAGGAACACACATCAAGGCTGTTCGATCTGATCGAGGTGGCGAGTACCTCTCTAATGAGTTTATTGATCACCTCGTACAGAATGGGATTCTATCACAGTTGACTGCACCTGGTACGCCTTAGCAGAATGGTGTAGCAGAGAGAAGGAACCGGACTCTTTTAGACATGACTAGGTCGATGATGAGTTATTCAGATTTTCCATTATTCCTTTGGGACTATGCTTTGGAAACCGCTACATACATACTAAATCTAGTACCAAGTAAATCTGTTCCCAGGACACCACAGGAGATGTGGATTGGGCGTAAGCCTTCTTTGCAACATCTCTGGACATGGGGGTGTCTGACACATGTGCTGAAAGTAAATATGAGCAAGTTCGATTCTAAATCGGAAGTATGTTACTTCATAGGGTATCCAAAGGGTACTTATGGATGGTATTTTTATGATCTAAGAGAACAGAAAGTGTTTGTTAGTACAAATGCTATTTTCTTGGAGGATGATTATATCATGAACCATAAACCTAAGGGGAGGATAGTTCTGAGAGAGATTGAAGGAGAGCCCTCAGTCCAACCCGTACTTGATAACGATGTAAATTAGGAAAATACCACTTCTTTACCCGTTTTCGCATTGGTAGCTCGTCGTAGTGGGAGGATTATCAGCCAGCCTGATCGATACATGTTCTTAGGAGAAGTTTTTGAAGCTATCTCCATAGAATCTGAATCTGATCCTACCACATACGAAGAGGCAATGATTGATGTTGATTCAGCTCATTAGGTTAAAGCTATGAAGCCTGAATTGGAATCTATGGATTCCAATCAGGTCTGGGATCTTGTAAAACTTCCAGACAATATTAAGCCCATTGGCTGTAAGTGGGTCTACAAGAGGAAAATAGGATCTGATGGAAAGGTTGAGACCTTTAAGGCCAGGTTTGTAGCGAAAGGTTATACTCAGAGGGAGGGCATTATGAGGAAACCTTCTCGCCGGTAGCCATGCTCAAGTCCATCATAATACTCTTATCCATTACTGCATGCCTAGATTATGAGATCTGGCAGATGGACGTCAAGACTGCATTCTTGAATGGCAATCTTGAGGAGGACATTTATATACAACAACCAGAAGGGTTCATAGCTGGTCGGAAAGGTAACTTGGTATGCAAGCTGTAAAAGTCCATTTATGGGCTTAAGCAGGCATCTAGGAGTTGGAACATTCGTTTTGACCAAGCGGTTAAGTCGTTTGGTTTCATACAGAATCTGGATGAACCTTGTGTATACAAGAACAGTAAAGTAAAAGTGGTGGCTTTTCTTGTGCTTTATGTTGACGACATTCTACTCATTGGAAATGGTGTAGCAGCAATGTCAACGGTTAAGGTTTGGCTAGCTAGTACTTTTGATATGAAGGATCCAGGAGAGGCGAGCTATATTCTTGGAATAAAGCTTTTTCAAGATCGTAAGCAAAAGATAATGGGATTATCTCAAGCTAGTTATATCGATAAGGTGCTAACTAGGTTTTCAATGGATAATTCGAAGAAAGGTTTGTTACCTTTCAAGCATGGTTTAGCATTCTCCAAGGACCAGTGTCCAAAAGCACAGGAGGAGAGGAATCACATGGTATAAGTTCCCTATGCTTCGGCAGTGGGAAGTCTCATGTATGCGATGTTATGCACTTGACCAGATATCTGCTTTGTCGTCGGTATAGTTAGTAGATATCAATCGAATCCAGGTCCATAGCACTGGACATCTGTTAAGCACATTCTTAAGTACTTGAGAAGGACTAAAGACTACATGCCTATATATGGTGGTAGTGAGTTAATTCCAGTGGGATACACTGACTCGGACTTTATGTCAGATAATGATTCGAGGAAGTCGACGTCCGGTCATCTCTTTACCTTTGAAGGTGGTGCTGTCAGTTGGAGGAACATTAAGCAGAAATGCATTTGTAGACACCCCATTTTGTCGGCTATCAGATTTAGGAGACCCATAGCTTGGTGGTTCACAATGATCGAAGAAGACTCAAAAATGACTCCTGGAAGTTAGTTCTATCTCTCAAAATGCTCGGAATGACCAAAATACCCCTGAAATCCCAAAAACTCCCAGATTTGGACCGAAAGCTCTGGAAACATACTATGTCAGAAGAAAAGTGGTAAAATGAATTTCGAAGTAAAATCAGATGAAATCGTCAGCTCCCAGAGACCCCCGGAAGTCTCGATAGTTCTCGGAAAGTCCCCGTTGACCGGTTTGACCAGGTTTGACCAAAATCATCCAAATTCACCCAAAAGCTTTGAGATCATCCTAGATCATGAGAAAAGTATAAAAATGAGTTAAAAAATAAAATCGGATGAAAACGTCAGCTCTTGGGAGCTCCCAGAGGTTCCCAAAACTTCTGGGAAATCCCAGTTTGACCGATTTGACCTAAAAGTTGACTTTGAAACTGGAGTGCCGTATCATTTTTCAAACATTTTTTATGGATACTGGCAGTCAATGGCTTTCCAACGGTATATCGTACATATTTTTTGGATTTAAAACGAATTTATTATAAATTTTCGAAGGTGAAAAAGGCGATCAAATTAGCTTTTATCGTGAATACCGCAAAACTTTTCAAAGTGATATATCTCTAAACTAATTTTTTATGTAAAGTAAACTCCATTACTTTTCTAATGGTATATCACAACCTCAGTTTGGAGTTCATATGCATTTTCTGTGAATTTCGGACGAAATAGGGCCTTTTCGCAAATATCGAAACATCTCGGGGCCTAAACAGCATTATCTGGACAAAGGAGGAGCAATGCCGCTGCGGCACTGGCCCACTACCACCGCAACACAGGCCCAGTGCCGCCGCGGCACTCTTCCCCAGAACAGTCCATTTTTGTAAATTATTTTGGGGGTCAATTTTGATTAATTAGAAACCAAAACAACGTAGTTCCTTGTTCACAGACAATGTGGAGCCAATGGGAGCACTCTTTAAATCCCAAAACCACCCTAAATTGGCCTATATGAATCTCCCTTGACTTCTCATTTAGGGGTGGCAAAAAGAAAGCTTAGAGAAAGTTGTAGGGAGAAAGTTGTAGAGATAAGGTTAAAATAGAGAGAAAAGAATTCCTTCTTTGATTTTCAACTAGAAATGAGTTCTAAACTTTGTTTTCTACTTCATTACTCCCATTTACTTCACATTCAATAAATCCAACCACCATTTTTGTGTGTATTTAAGAGATAGGAAGCTGCTTCCATGTCAAAAGTCACCATATATGAGTGAAACACTAAGCTACAAGTCCAGTACATCATTGAATATCATCTATTGATTATTTACTTGCTTGTTTATATACATGTTCATCTCTTCTTACCGCATTTCTTTTTTATTTTTTTCTTTATTCACTTACTAGTCCATCATCATCATCATCTAAGTGATGACATGAAGTTTAGGGTGAGTGAATCCTTATGGATAGTAGCTCATGGCCCCAAAAACATGTTTGATAGATGATGATTTTAACTTCAATACATCTCTATGTATTCTTTAGATGATGATTTTAACTTCAATACATCTCTATGTATTCTTGAAGTTATTTCCAAAATAAGAGTAATGCTCTTCAACAATCTTGGAGGTTCTTGATATGAGTTCAATGTTGATATTTCAAGTGGTCATAACTTGCATTTAAATGCTGAAAATAAACTCTCAAAACCTCTATTTCAAAACCCCTCATAAACCCCTCTTTTTGATTTCATGAAATAAAACCCTTGTTTTCTCAAGAAATCTTCAAAACAGTGAATGATCTGAGTTCAAAGATTTCTCTAGAACTCAATACTCAATGTATGGATGCAAGACCACTTGTAAAGTCTTCCTAACTCATTATAGAACACCCATGATTTTTGGCTTAGCTTGGAAGTACTTAGAGGGTCCCATTTTAATCCAAACATTCTTTACAGATATTCTGTTTTTGCTGTCATAGCGGCTTGGTTTAATTTCAACTTGTTTTCCAGAAAACTTTTCCAAAGAGTATGATCCCAAATGATTTTTTCCTTGAACTTCAGTGTCTTAGGGAACATTCTGTATAATATGGGCCTCGAAATGTTTGGTTTTCAGTTTATAAGATTTTTCAACATTTCAGTCGACAGTACGGACTTTGTTTCTGAGTAACCTCTATTGTTTATATGATTTCTCTCAATCTGTAATAGTTATTGAAGATTGGCTTTTTGATATGTGTTCTAGACACAATAAGGATGATATCCATAAACAATAATGAACTAAAAATATTTCTAACCTAACTTTTCATTTTTCACAAGATCAACTCACTGTTCTGTCCACTATTCATAGCAAGCATACTTTTACTCTCATGCTTTGATTTGATGCTCACATGCACTCCAAATTAATTCATGTCTTAGGAAGTAGTCCATACTATATTTATACATATCCCATGATAATTTCCTTCATGCATTTATGCATACTTTAGACTTCTAAGTCACTTTAGAAAGCCCATGTACACAAATACACTACAACCTTTGCACATTCTAGGGTCATACATTGCATCCATGCAAGATTTGGAGTTTTTGTGACTCTTAATCTAAGAAGATTATAAGGAATTAACTTGATCATACGCTCATGCTTCCCCTCGATCTAATCTTCCTTTCTCATCCGTCCCAGGGATTGGGAGGTCTTCGTTTGTCAAAGATTAACATGCATCATTCTAGTTTGCTAAGCACATTTTTGAATTCTTTGATTATTTGTTTCAAGAACAATCCATGTCCCCTTTTAGATTAGGAAAACATGATTACTTGATACATGATTAGACAATTTTTCCTAGGCTTGTTTGTGTGATCTTTCACCTTTTGCATTGTGTGATACTTGGCTTAGATCTTACGAATGATTTCTTATCTTTTGATCTTCCATTTCAAGATTCTTATGTGATGTAATATATTATCATAGTATTAATTGTCGAACCAAACATAGTAAAAGATGATTATTTGGATGCTAATTGAGGCCCAACGAGAGATGGGGTGAGTTGAGGGTGTTTTAGTCATGGCAAAGGCTCCTTCCTCTCTCGTACCAAAACCCCGAACCATGTTCTTTGGTTATGAAGAGCCGGTGCCGTTTATCCATTTGGGTGAGTCAAAATTAGGTTTCTTGGTTCCTTAAAGACCAAGTGGCGACTTTGTATCTATTTTCAACAGACCTTCCTTTTCTTTTCTTTAATCCAAATCAATTTCAAAACAAACCGAAAGAGTGGACGACAGGTTTGCGTATCCACAATCTGCCAACTCTGCTGGGGATTTTTATTTTTGAAACAAAATAATACAGAGGTTGGACTCATAAGAAGCATCCTTAAAATAATCTTTTTACTGTGTCTGGTTCACCGCATGGCACTCTTGCATTTCTCCCTCCGACTGTGTCTGAAACGCGGAGCTGACACTGTTCAAGTCTTGCTGTGCCAGGGCACAAGTCACCATTGATACTGTACCTTCCAAGGTATATCAAAAAGAGTAACAACTTCCGTACTGTCTCCCTGACGATATATTAGAACTCTCGTCAACGGACCCTCTTTGACTAAAACCAGCCTTTGCATATAGATTCATGTAGAAACTTTCATATGACTGTTCATTTATCTTTTTAGATAGGAGAATGTAGTATAACTGCTGTATGCCCTGGTGGGATTACCTGCGCGGTGTAGACGCATATGTGGCATAGAACAGAACCTCGTTCTTATGATTCCTAAGGCAATCACTCATATGTGATTACATTGAATTGACCTGCCTAGGCGCCATGACAAGGATGTCTGCTCCATGCCCACAAGATATACATCGCAAACCTTGTTTGTTGGTCCTAAGACATAGGGGTATGAAAACTTTCTAGACAGTATGATCACCATCATATTTACCAGTTTCTCTCAGAAGCTTTGTCCAGATATCCCAGATATAACCCGTTTCTACCTAAAACTCTGTCCATAACCTGTTTCTCCTAGAAGCTCTGTCCAGATATCCCAGATATAACCTGTTTCTCCTAGAATCTCTACCCAGTATCCCGGATATAACCTGTTTATCCCAGAAACTCTGTCCAGATATCCCAAATATACCTTTTTCTCTGTCCAGATATAACCTGTTTCTCCTAGAAACTCTGTCCAGATATCCCAGATATAACTTGTTTCTCCCAGAAGCTCTGTCCAGATATCCCAGATATAACCTGCTTCTCCCAGAAACTCTCTCCACACATCCTAGATTTACCGAAGATACCAGTTTTTCCCAAAAACTCTATCAAAATTTCTCAAAATATCCTGGAAACCCCTATTATCCCTGGTGATCATACTGGAAGGAAAGGTTAGCCCACTCTGTATGGCTAGAACCTTATTTGCTTAACTGCTATCTGTTAGAAATAGGAGCATCATGTAGATTAGGGTTTGCATCCACATGCTTATCTCATATGCATGCACCTTCCCTATCAGTCCGCACACACTATTTCAGTCAGTCTATACACAAGTCAGTCCACGTCTGTTAACATCACTGTCATTGTCTGTCTAGAGTCATCACTGTCAGAATCTAATATAATCCTCTTAAATCTGTAGGGCGACTATAGATTCCCAAAGTCAACAGCTGGGATCCTCGTCTTGGGTCAGAAATTCAAATAATCGTTTGGTTAGGATCAGCCCGGCAAGTTATTTCAACATAGACCAGGAAGAGTTAGAAAACAAGGTTACCGAGTTGGGAGCTACCATAAGCCAACAGTCCGATAGCCTGGCCCAAGTTTTGAAGTTCATAGAAGAATTGAAACAGCAGCAGCCGCAGTATCGACCTGGGTTCCCACCACCACCGGGATTCATGCTGCCACCACCGCCGGGGTTTGTGCCACCTCCCGTCGGAATACATGAGAATAATGGGGAAGAAGATTGGTTTGAAGGGGTCCCACCGCCTGCATATGAGAAAAAGCTCCAGGAGAAAATGGATAAAGTCGACAAGCTGGAAAGTGTATTGAGAAAGAGCAAAGGGGTTTATGACTACATGCTAGACCTGGAGGGGCTTTTCGAGCCTGTTAAGCTGAAATTGCCAGAAAAATTCAAAATGCCTGCCATTGATCGCTTCGAAGGAACTGGAAACCCAAAGAGCCATGTGAAGTTATGTATGAGCATTTTCTAATCAATGGGCTGCACTCATGAGCACATTGCAATACTGTTCCCACAAACTCTTGCAAAGTTTGCGCTATCATGGTTCCTTACCTTGGAAGATATCGTTCGGGTGTTCGTTGACCACTACTTCTACAACCAAGAACTTGATGTCACTATCAGGGATCTGAAAACTACTCTATAGAACAACAATGAATCTTTCGCTGCATTTCTGAGCAGATGGAGGAACAAAGTGGCCCAGATGACTCATCGGCCAGTTGAGAAGGAATAAGTGAGAATGCTAATCCGGAATTTGCAGCCTGTTTACCATGAGAAACTGTTCTATCAGTCCATCTCCACCTTTGAGGAGTTGTTTGAAGTGGGAACTCGAATCGAAGATACTATCAGAGAAGGAAAGATTAAGAAGAAAGAGCCTCCGAGCCAGTCAAAAAGGCCCAACTACTCCCAGAATCCCCCGGATGTTAATGCCCTTAGCAGTCAACTCTTACCCTACCCTCTCAAACCATATCAACCCCCAAACCAAGTCAACTCCTCCAATCGCCCTTTCCAAAAAAAGCCTTCTCGCAATTTCGTTAAGCTAGAAATCTCCCTGTCCTCAGCCTTGGACCGCCTCCTCAAGAAAGGCCATCTCTAACTACTCGAACCGCGAAATACCCCATCACTGCCAGACTGTGATATGTCTAAACACTGTGCCTACCACCAAGCCCCCCGCCATAACACCGATGATTGCATGCGCCTCCGCCATGATATCCAAGACCTAATTGACCAGAACATTATTGAGCCACCTCCAAAGTAGCCCCATGTCACTCAAAATCCCTTACCAAACCACCAAAATATCAACTTCATTGAATCCAACCTGGTATCCTTTGACTCCTCCACCTACATCACCCCCTTAGGAAATCCCTAACCCCTCATTGACCTCCCGGATTCGACAAGAATTTATCTGATCCAAGGAGAAGACAATGACTAGCAGCAACAGCTAGATGATGAGGGAGACTTATTCTTTCTGAAATAACATGATCTAGGGGTGGTAGACCTCAAATGGTATGATACCGACAATGAAAGTGATGCCTCTATCTGGAATAAGCCAGAGAAACCATTTGTAGGAACAGACTGTGATTGGTTCAAAGAAGATGGGACCATAGAAGGACCTACTCCTGCCGAGATTGATCAACTGACCAGGTCGGGATGTCATTATCAGCCTCCACTACCTATCACCGAAACCATTGAAAAGGGCCAGTCAAAGACAAGGGAAAGGGGAAAATGGATGAAGTCATCAAAAAGAATAATGAGCTGATGAAGCTCATCTCTTGATTTGGGATATCATGGTAACTTCCTACAAGCAGAGGCAAGCCGTATTGAATGCTTTAGCTGGAATTAAGGTCCCCATCGACGCTGCACCAGAAGATATGGTGGCTGATCTTGTCAGAATCAAGATATAAAAAGTGTACTTTACTTTTCAAAGGATTTGCAGTGTGGAAGTAAAGGTCGAACCCATAGAGATTGATTACTACAGCAACTTAATTTTAAAACCTAAGTCTAATTAATTAGGAAAAATGGATTTTAATTTGGATTTAATTAAACTAATAACAATAAAAATAAATCTAAACTATGAAAGCAATTAAAAGTGTTTTTAATGAATGTTTAAGGGAACCTAGGATTGCAAATCCACCACTAGCTTCATAATAGGAATATTTATGAATTACTTTAGCTTATTACGTTGGATGAATATGGGGAATTGTGGCTACAAGCCCAGTTCCTCCGACAAGAAGATAATCATGGTTCAAGCACCAACATAATCCATCTTCGGTTAGCACGAATTATCCCACACTAAACTAGGGTTGTGGTATAATCCGTCTAACCTAGGCATGGACTATTCGGATACTTGATAGCACGAATCAATAGAGCACCATCACATGTAAACAATCTAAACAAGCACAGCAAGAATAGATCGTTGAGCACATCACAGTCAAAATAGATCTAAGACAAGAATAAATTCTGAAAGCAATGATTTAATCAATGTAAGTACGATTTATTTATATAAATCCTCTAAACATGTGACTGTCATCCATACATAATAAAACTAAAATAAAAGCATAAATAAAACCCTATTACTCATCTAGGGCTTCATTGAAACCCTAGATCAATGATCTAAGCTGCCATAGGAGTAGAGATCGGCAAGAGGTTGATGGAGGAGGTCATGGAAATCCTTGGTCTTCTTCTTCTTCTCCTTGCTTCTCCCTCTTCAAGGGCTGTATATGAATGTGTATAATAGTTACCAACCCCATAATTGAGTAAATTTGGAGTTTATATAGAGTTTGTACAAGCTTTGGAAGGCTTCCTAACCCAAAACGAACTGAAACGCATGTAATTTACAGTCTGGACGTCGTTTAGCAGTCTCGTTTGCACAGGAGTCTTCAGTACACTGAAATATGCAACATTGGTTTTTGGGCATATCGCGCGAGCGGGTCGCGCGAGCGCGACAATTGGGACTTCGCGCGCGCGGATCGCGCGAGCGAATCTGGGGGTCTCGCGCGAGCGGATCGCGCGAGCGATTTCTGGATTCTCGCGCGAGCGGATCGCGCGAGCGATTCTCTGATTTTTGCGCCCGCGGACCGCGCGCGCGACTTGGTTTTTTCAGCTTCTTTCTTGATGCTTTTTCACCCTGTTTAGCCTGGTTTAGTTGATTTCTTCCAAAACCTGTCAGAAACTAGAAAACGAAGTAAAAATATACAAAAACAGGATAAAATGTACTAACAAATGCTCGTTAAGGCGTATATTTAGGATTAGTTCTCTCCCGATCACACCCCCAAACCTACATTTTGCTAGTCCTCGAGCAAAACTAAAATAAAAACTACTAATAAAAATCTATTCCATTTTCGTATGGATCACGATTGCATTTAGCGTATGCAACAAGCCTTTTAAACCCCTAGGTGTCCCTAGTCGGACGCGTGAAGTCTCGTGAGGGTTCTCGTCAACAAGTTACCCACAACCATCTTTATTAACTTAAAAACTTAAAAACTTTTATTAAAAATGAAAAACATAATATTCAATACTCCTTATTATAAAACAATGATTCGAAATAGAATAACGAACAAGAAGAAACGGAATCAAACGTCCACTTAAATCATGAAAAACAATTCCAAGCACATGCATCGTATAAATCAATAGAGTTTCTCATAAAATCGCACGTGTGTGATATGGTAGTCAAATGAACACGCGCTTGTCATAAACTTTGGAATATAACCCGGATAACCATTTAACTATGTCTTGACTACGAATCTCACAATGAGTTACACTCTAAAATAAAACACTCAGAAACAGGTGTAATTTTTCTAAAATATGTGAGTAAAAGAAATATGTTTTCAAAACGAGAAATGCTCACATATGACATGAAAAAGACGCATGACACGAAAGAATAGTAGTCTCATGGATAAGATGCCAATAATCAAGAAAAATTAATCATTACCATGTTTTAATCCCCTCCCATCATTTTCATATCCAAACCATGTTTCTCTAGGATCAATTAGGACTTTTCAAAGGTTGTAATGTGGCTCAGGTAATGAAAAACGATAGAACGGATTAATTGGGTAGGTTTAGAATGGCATTGTAAGGCATGTTCGATCTCTCTCATTCTTCTTCTACAAACTTTCATCTTTTCTTTCTATTCATTCAATTTTTTTTTCAACCTTCTCTTCTTTATTTTGTTTCTTTTCCTTTTTCTTTTCTCGCTTCTCAAATGATTATGCATTGAATACCAAGCAACTACCCCAATAGCATCTTATTTTCTTCTTCTCAATCGACACATCGCCTTAATACTACTAAAAGTTGATCACTCTTCCAGTGGTATACTCCAAGTTGATCAAGTTGGAGATTTTAAAGAGGATAATGGTGAACAAAGAAAAAGAGGCATTGTAACGGCTCAAAAGGGGCGAACTAAGGAAATTTTATCTTTTATCGGCCGGTAATAAACAAAGAGAGCCTAAAATCATGTCCTGAAGTCGTATGGTTCTTCAATGTTTACGACGGAAGATTATTTTGCATGGTAACAATTATTTTAACTTGACTATTAACCAAAACAAGAATAATGAGACTAAACAACAAGTTAATGCGCTATTTTAATGAAATTCGACAAACACACTGTATTTATAACCCTCTAAATAGAAAAGATAGGCTCAAAAGCTCACTGGGTTTAGTCTCCACCATGTGTTATCTAGAAATCCGAATCATATTATAGTTCACAACCAACATGTATTCAAGTGACTACGTGCAGTGCATATGTTTATGTGCAAATTTATGATATAAAACTACGATTCAAACAATACATAACTTAAAACATTTCAACATGACTTTAGTAAATGATTAATCACATATTTCCTTGTTTATCATTCTATAACAAATCACATTACATACTAAGAAGTATTAAAATTAAAATTGCAAAAACGTCAGTAATATCGTTTATTTAAACACACTTATTGAAAATTTTTAAAGTTTGCATAAAATACTGTGCATATAATAATGTGCATGTGTGTGTACATATACCCCCAAACCTAAACCTTGCATTGTCCCCAATGAAACAATAAATCGAAAGAAAGGGAAATACGTAAGAAAGGAACGATAATACCTCGATCTTGACAAGCAGAGAACAGGGGAACACAAAGGAATATGGCAATAAAATGCAATGGTACCTGTTAATACTCGATAAACGAAAAGAAACTAACAAAACAATATGAAAAGTAAATGAAACCAAAATATAACATATAAATCTAAAAACTAAGTTAAACTAAACTACACTAGCAAAAGGAAAAGAAATAAAACGAAAAAGTATAAATGTAATAAGGAAAACAACGACTAATCTTGAACTAAACTGAACCAAATAAACAAAAACAGAAAAGAAACACAAAGAAAATAGGTAGGGGAAAAGAATATAGAAAATAAAAGAGAAAAAACAGAAATTGGGGAAATCGCGTGAGCGGCCGTCGCGCGCGCGAATTCCCAAAAATATTTTCTTTTTTTTTTTTTTTTTTTTTTTTTTTTTTTTTGAATTTTCCGCGCGAGCGAGGTACCTCGCGCCCGCGATTCCAGGCGCGAGTAACTACTGAGGCCTCATAAAAAGAAAAGCAAAGAAAAACATCTAAGGGGCATTCTCGCGCCAGCGGGCCGCGCGAGCGACGTCTCGCGCAAGCGGGCCGCGCGCGCGAGAATGGTGTTTTCCATTTTTTGTTTAAAATTTGGTATATACTATTAAAATAACTTAATTCCAACCCCCAAACCTATCCAGAATGTCCAAAACAGACACAAACAGACCCAAAAACGTCCAAAAATAAGAAAAACGAATGAATTAAAGCTTGGGTTGCCTCCCAAGAAGCGCTAACTTTTACGTCTTTAGCCAGACCTTTCTAGCTCAAGATTTTATGGAGGTTGAAAATCAGACTGTGTACCCCTAAGGATGTCAGGTAGAGCTCGATGGTACGCAGAAACTACGTCGCTTCGAATTAATTCGATTGACGGTTTGTCATTATGTTCAAGTCGATTTCTTACCTTCCGAGTAGATTCAGCATTAGGGTCCACGGGATTAGGATTCATCCACTCATCATCGTCCGCTATTATATTTTTCCCACTCACCTTTATTTCTTTAGTAGGCTCAATATTCCGTGTTACCTCACCTTCCACCTCACATAGGGAATCGTCGTTTTTAGGAGGTTGATCCATAGCATTAAAAACGTTTAATTTTAAGTTCATGTTCCCAAATGACACTTTCATTACCCCCGTCCGACAGTTAACACGTGCGTTAGCGGTTGCTAAGAATGGACGGCCTAAGATGACAGGAGTATGTTTCCTAGCATCTAGCACCGGTTCGGTGTCAAGGACCATAAAATCTACAGGATAGAAGCATTTATCAACTTTAACCAAGACGTCCTCGACGATTCCTCTAGGAATTTTAATAGAACGATCCGCTAATTGTATAGTAGCGGCCGTAGGTTTCAGTTCACCTAGTCCTAATTATTGATAGACGTGATAAGGTATGAGATTAACACTAGCTCCTAAGTCAAGGAGAGCCCTATGAATGATAGTGTCACCTATGACACATGAAATCGTAGGCGTACCTGGATCTTTATATTTTGGAGGAGCGTGTTGGAATATAGAGCTTACTTTTTCTGTGAGGAAGACCTTTTTAGGAGTATGACTCCGTATTTTGCGCTTTTGAGTACAAAGGTCTTTTAAACATTTAGCATAAGCCGGAATTTGTTTTATAGCGTCGAGGAAAGGAATATTTATTTTGACTTGTTTAAATACCTCGAGTATATCCTCAACCTTAGACTTTTTATTTGTAAGATTAGACGGTTCCTCAACGTTTGGTGGATATGGCATTCTTGGAATATAGTTTGTTGGGGCCGGTCCTTTATCTTTTTGAATTCTACTCGTTCCCTCACCCTCCTTATTCACATTTAAGTTAATTTTCCCATCTTTCTCACTCTCATCCGGAATTACAACAACTTCCTCATCTCGAGCAGTCGTCCTAGTCGAAACAGCGTTCACACTCTCACTCGTACTACCCACTGCATATTGCCCCTTAGGTTGTTGAGTAGGTTGACTTGGCAACTTACTCTCAGTTAACCGGTTTAATGTATTAACAATTTGCCCTACTTGGGACTCCAGTTTTGCGATGGATTGTGTGTGAGAGTGTACTAACTGAACCACTGAACCAAAGTTTTCAAGTGAGGCCAACACCTTCTCCTCAAAGGCATTATTGCGTGGAGGTGGAAGAGGTGGTTGGTATTGACCTTGTTGGTATTGGGGTCGGTACGTATTTGGAAAATTAGTCGACCTAGGATTATAATTATTTTGTGGGAATTGTTGCATAGAATTAACGTGTTGTTCAACAAATTCCGGATATTGAGACGCAGAAGGACATGCAAAGATATTATGGGACGGTTCAGAACATAATGCACATACTTCTAAAGAGGATGGATTAGACGGTTTGTTCATTTGCATCAGTCGGTCAAGTTTTCTATTTAATTCTTGTATTTGAATTGATTGACTTGACTCAACTGTCACCTCTCGCTTAGGTTGAAGGTATCCCTCAGAACGTACCGACACAGCCTGATGCATCGAATTCTCGCTTAACGTTTCAAATATTTTCCAGGCCTCGTCGGCGCTTTTGTGTAGGAAAGTTCCCGCACAAACGGCATCAACGGTATTCCTAACAGAGGGAATAAGCCCCTCGTAGAAGACTTGAACCAATTGCCACTTGGGAACCTGATGATGTGGACACGAACGTAATAATTCTTTAAATTTTTCCCACGTGTCATAAAGAGTCTCCCCATCTTGCATCACAAAATTAGTTATATCTTTTCTTATCTTATTTGTACGCATAATAGGGAAAAAATTTTGTAAAAAGGCGGTGTGTAAGGCTTCCCATGTTTTTATTGTGTTTGGCTCCAAAGATTGAAGCCAATATTTAGCTTTGTCTTTTAAAGAGAATGGGAAGAGCCGCAATTTTAATTCATCATTATTTAGGTGTTGTATTTTCAAAGTAGAGCATATTCCCTGAAAATCCCCTAAGTGTTGGTAAGGGTCTTCATTTAGACGGCCATGGAAGGAAGGTAGTAGCGAGATCGTAGACGACTTTATCTCAAAGTGAGATGCCGTCGCCTCCGGTAATTCGATACCGGCTTGTGGCGTGTAAGTAGTAGGAATAAAATAATTTATAAGTGGAGGTGGTGGCGGTATATTAAGATTGTTCATATTCGCACCGTCGTTTTGATTGTTATTGTTATTTCCACCGTCAGCCATTTTAATCGGTTCAATTTGAAAAGTTCGAGTTTTCCTTATCCGTTCACGGGTACTCTGAATTTCGGCCTCAAACAACGACGACGGAATCGGAGTTGATTCGTCGTCTTTCAACCTAACTCTAGAAGCTTGGGTTGTGGACTTACTAGTTTTTAAGGTACGTTCAAGTTCAAGATCGAAAGATTTTAAATCTGGTTTATTTGAACGTGTACCCAACATACACTATAACAAAAGAAAAGAAACTAAAAACAAAGACTAACTAAACAAAATAAACAAATACAATCACGCAAATAAGATAACAAGCACTCAACTACTATGATGCATGCAAATTATCCTGTAATGCAATGACCGCGTCAAGCCCAGCGCCCCGGGTTTCCTAGCTAATGCAGTGCAATTAACCCTAAACTAATGCAAATAGTGCGTCACAGCGCCCTGACTTACAGCGGTTTAAAGCGAATTCCACAAGAAGCAATTTATTTTATTTTATTTATATTATTTGCGTAAGCTCCTTTGATGTAATTAGCTGCTCCACTCGGAAACGTTGACTACAAAATAAAAGAAAAAGTTAGTAACTCAAAACAAAAACAGAAAATAAGAAAAATAAACACTAATCTAATATTTACGAATTAACTAAACTACGATTATAAAACTAAGAGTAGTAATACAATCCCCGGCAACGGCGCCAAAAATTGATCTTGTCAGAATCAAGATATAAAAAGTGTACTTTACTTTTCAAAGGATTTGCAGTGTGGAAGTAAAGGTCGAACCCACAGAGATTGATTACTACAGCAACTTAATTTTAAAACCTAAGTCTAATTAATTAGGAAAAACGGATTTAAATTTGGATTTAATTAAACTAATAACAATAAAAATAAATCTAAACTATGAAAGCAATTAAAAGTGTTTTTAATGAATGTTTAAGGGAACCTAGGATTGCAAATCCACCACTAGCTTCATAATAGGAATATTTATGAATTACTTTAGCTTATTACGTTGGATGAATATGGGGAATTGTGGCTACAAGCCCAATTCCTCCGACAAGAAGATAATCATGGTTCAAGCACCAACATAATCCATCTTCGGTTAGCACGAATTATCCCACACTAAACTAAGGTTGTGGTATAATCCGTCTAACCTAGGCATGGACTATTCGGATACTTGATAGCACGAATCAATAGAGCACCATCACATGTAAACAATCTAAACAAGCACAGCAAGAATAGATCGTTGAGCACATCACAGTCAAAATAAATCTAAGACAAGAATAAATTCTGAAAGCAATGATTTAATCAATGTAAGTACGATTTATTTATATAAATCCTCTAAACATGTGACTGTCATCCATACATAATAAAACTAAAATAAAAGCATAAATAAAACCCTATTACTCATCTAGGGCTTCATTGAAACCCTAGATCAATGATCTAAGCTGCCATAGGAGTAGAGATCGGCAAGAGGTTGATGGAGGAGGCCATGGAAATCCTTGGTCTTCTTCTTCTTCTCCTTGCTTCTCCCTCTTCAAGGGCTGTATATGAATGTGTATAATAGTTGCCAACCCCATAATTGAGTAAATTTGGAGTTTATATAGAGTTTGTACAAGCTTTGGAAGGCTTCCTAACCCGAAACGAACTGAAACGCATGTAATTTACAGTCTGGACGTCGTTTAGCAGTCTCGTTTGCACAGGAGTCTTCAGTACACTGAAATACTCAACATTGGTTTTTGGGCATATCGCGCGAGCGGGTCGCGCGAGCGCGACAATTGGGACTTCGCGCGCGCGGATCGCGCGAGCGAATCTGGGGGTCTCGCGCGAGCGGATCGCGCGAGCGATTTCTGGATTCTCGCGCGAGCGATTCTCTGATTTTTGCGCCCGCGGACCGCGCGCGCGACTTGGTTTTTTCAGCTTCTTTCTTGATGCTTTTTCACCCTGTTTAGCCTGGTTTAGTTGATTTCTTCCAAAACCTGTCAGAAACTAGAAAACGAAGTAAAAATATACAAAAACAGGATAAAATGTACTAACAAATGCTCGTTAAGGCGTATATTTAGGATTAGTTCTCTCCCGATCAGTGGCCTTCTTAAGCACGCTCACCCCTGACCCGATCATTACATTCTCCAATGAAGACTTGCCACCTGAGGGGTCTACACATAACAAAGCTTTGTACATCACTGTCGGATGCAAGGGGCAGCAAGTGCCATTCTATCTAGTCAATACGGGTTCTGCCTTAAATGTTTGTGCTTTAAGAACCGCCACTGCCTTGGGGGTCAATATCTTGGACATCACTCCGTCTGTGCAATCCGTGAGGGCTTATGAGAACACCAAGATAATTATGATGGGGACCGTCTCTCTCCAAATCTGAGTAGGATCTTTGGTTGGCACCAAGCTCTTCCAAGTCATGGATATCCCTGCTTCATTCAATTTGCTGATTGGGAGGCCCTGACTGCATGTCAACAAAGCTGGGGAAAGAGGGTAAAGATTATCCTCGGTAACAGTTGGGGAAATGAGGCCTTCCCCAGCTATGCTCCCATCTTTGAAATCCAAAGACCTGAACTAGAAGAAGGAGAAATCGGAGAATTCTTCATGGAACAAATCCACATGATCGGTAATGAAGACAGGTTCCCTTAGGTCCATTCTGTAGTTGTCAACATCATCCATAAAATGGATTACTTCCCTAGAATGGGATTGGGCTGACGTCAGCAAGGGATCCACGAGTTCCCTCAGATTAAAGGGTAGAAAGGCACATTTGGATTAGGGTACAAGCTCACTGAGGAAGATCTCGAGCTATAAAAGCCCTGGAAGAAGAGGGTTAGGAGTTTCCCTCCGTACCGCAAGACCTTGAATGCTGAGTTCATAAAAGAAGGGGATGACTTTCTTTACTTTAGGTTTCCTGAACCTTGGATCCACCCCACCATCGGGAAGAGGCACCCTGGACTTGAAATCTTTGCTGATTGTGAAATGCCTCCCTATCAAGATCTGTTCTATCCAGAAGAAATTGTGAAAGCCCCAGAGGAAGACTGGTTGAAGTATCTGGACACTGAAGCCATGAAGGAAATGTAGGAAGAATCTGCTGAAGAGAAAGAAGGAAAGAGGGCAAAGAGCCAAGATGATCAGATCACGTTGACTAAGGAGGGTCTGAGCAACCAGGCTGTAGAGTCATTTGTTAGTGTCTCCCTATCCCCTATTCCCCCGGAGTCTCTACCAGAGTCGTCTGCTGTAGGCCCACTACTGTCTGATGCAGTCACTCTACCTATTATGAATGAAATGAAAGACAGTTCTACTTACTCCTCCGTGTCTAATACTTGTGAATGCATAGATCCCTCTAAGGATCTCCCAATCGAGCTTAAGTAACTAATTGAAAAACCACCTGCTTGCAAAATAATTGAAGATACTTTATCGATTAACCTAGGTGAAAAAGATAATCCACAAATTGTGCAAATTGGCTCAACACTTAATAAAGAAGAAAAAGGAAAAATTGACTCTCTTGTTAAAAGAATTCAAAGATGTTTTTGCTTGGTCCTACGAGGATATGCTTGGGGTCGATCCCAACATTGTCCAACATCGTATTCCTCTCTTCCCCAATTCTAAACCTGTCAAGCAGAAACTGAGGCACATGAGACCGGAATGGGCACTGAAGGTCAAAGAAGAGGTAGAAAAACAGTTCAAGGTAGGGTTTATCCTTGTTATAGAGCATCCAAAATGGGTTGCCAACATCGTGCCAATCCCTAAGAAGGACGGAAAAGTTCACATGTGCATCGACTTCTGTGGTCTAAACAAAGCCAGTCCAAAGGATGACTTCCCGCTTCCACACATTGATGTTTTGGTAGATTCATGACATGAGCTACTATCATTCATGGATGGTTTCTCAGGGTACAATTAGATTCTAATGGCATTGGAAGATCAAGAGAAGATGACATTCACCACGCCATGGGGGACCTACTGTTATAGAGTAATGCCTTTCAGACTCAAGAACGTTGGATCAACCTACCAAAGGGCTTCCACCACCCTATTGCATGATATGATTCACAAAGAAGTAGAGGTATACATAGATGACATGATCGTTAAATCTAAGGATAGAGTGGGACACTTGGTGGCATTGGAGTAGTTTTTTGAAAGATTACGCAAGTACAAAATGAGACTGAATCTGAAGAAATGCACTTTCAGTGTGACTTCTGGGAAGCGCTTAGGTTTTATCATCACACAGAGGGGGATAGAGGTCGACCCCTCTAAAATCACGATAATTCTAGAAATGACACCACCGCAGAATGAAAAAAAAAGTGAGAGGATTCCTCGGGAGGATTCAATTCATTAGCCGCTTTATCTCGAAGCTCATGACCACATGTGATCCTTTGTTTCGATTGCTGAGGAAAGGAAAGAAGTTCCAATGGTATGACCAATGTCAAGCCGCATTCGACAAAATAAAAGCCTACCTTCAAAATTCGCCTGTTCTTTCACCACCCATTCCTCACAAGCCCTTATTGCTTTACCTATCTGTCTCCGAAAATACCATGGATTGCATGCTAGCCCAAGAAGGAAAAGAGAGCCACTCTGAAAAAGCAATATACTACCTTAGCAAGAGGATGACTGGGTATGAGCTCAATTACTCTGCCCTCGAGAAAACGTGTTGGGCCTTAGTCTAGTGTACCCGCAGATCAAGGCACTACATGCTAGCCTTTCCAATTGTACTCATATCCCGCATGGATCCTCTAAAGTACCTCCTCGAAAAACCTACCCTGATCGATCGTATATCCCGTTGGCCACTTCTACTATCCGAATTCGATATCAAGTATGTAATAAGCAAATCGGTGAAGGGGAGAACCATAGCTAAGCATCTCGTGGAACACGCTGTTGATTCTGAAGAGAATGGAGATTTTTCGTTCCCAGACGAGAATATCATGGAAATCAAAGAAGAGCAATATCACCAAATGGGGACCACACCCCATTGGCAGTCAAGCTCAATTATAACTCCACCAACAATACTATTGAATACAAGGCATACATTTTGGGGATGGAAACGGCCTTAGAATTAAAAGTTCAGAAATTGGATGTCTTCGAAGATTTAAACCTCATTGTATCACAAGCCAGAGGGGAATGGAAGGTGAAAGAAGAAAGGTTGAAGCCCTATCATGACCATCTCGATGGACTCAAGAAACAGTTCAAGAATGTGGCATTCTTCTACATGCCCAGGGAAGAGAACCAGTTAGCAGATTCATTGGCTACCACCCTAGCTTCCATGATCAAAATCCCCATGAGAGTCAAAATGATGCCTCTGGTAATTGAGCAACGATACGAGCCTTCATTTAGTACGATCGCTGCAATCGAAAAAGAAGTGAATGAAACACCATGGTATCAAGATGTCTGGAACTTCATTAAAAAAGGAGTGTATCCCCAATAATCTTCTGAGAAGGACAAAAGGTTAATTCAAAGGTTTGCCGCATAATTCATCATCTGCGGGGGAAAACTGCTGAAGAAAGGGTACAACGGCCACAACTTGACCTGTCTATTTGGGAAGAGCGCTAGAAGGATGATGGAAGAAATACACGAAGGGGTATGCGGTCCACACATAAATGGTCACATGCTGGCCAAGAAGATTGTAAGATAAAGGGTACTATTGGACAACATTGGAAAAAGACTATTGTGAATCCATGTGCCACAAATGCCAGATCCACACGGACATGATGCATGCACCGCCATCTTTACTCTACAATATGACCTCGCCTTGGCCATTCTCAACCTGGGGAATCCATACTATCGGTGAAATTGTTCCAAAGGCCTCGAATGGGAATCAATACATCTTGGTAGCCATCAACTACTTCACAAAGTGGGTTGAAGCAGCATCCTACACCAAGTTAAGGACCAAAGAAGTGACCAAGTTCATCAAGAGGAACCTCATCTGCCGCTACGGGGTCCCCCATAGGATCATCTCGGATAACGGAAGTCATTTTAAAGCAGAGGTCATGGATCTGTTTGAGGAATACAAAATCACTTACCATAAGTCGTCGCCACACAGGCCACAAACCAATGGGACAGTCGAAGCTGCAAACAAGAATGTCAAGGCCATACTACAGAAATCAGTCGATACTTATAAAGACTGGCACGAGAAACTATCATTCGCGCTTTGGGGATGCAGAACCTCGATAAGGACCTCTATAGGAGCGACTCCTTATTCACTAGTATATGGTATGGAAGCGGTACTTTCGGTCAAAATAGAGACACTATCCCTACAAGTGATAGCAGAATGTAAAATTTCGGAGTCGGATTGGTTAAAGGAAAGATACGAAGAATTGGCTCTCTTAGATGAAAAGCGCCAAGCGGCAGTCGACCACGTCTGAATCTATCAAAAGAGGATAGCCCGTGCTTTTAACAAGAAAGTTCGTTCGAGGAAAATTATCAAGGGTGACCTTGTCCTAAAGAAACTACGAGCTCCGTTCTTTGATGCACATGGGAATTTCAAACCTAAATGGGTTGGCCCTTACATTGTTAAAACTTTCCTTTCCGGAGGAGCAACCTATCTCATTTGACGGTGTCGAATTCAAAGAACCAATCAATATAGATTGCCTAAAAAAGTACTATGCTTGACCATTTTACCGATTTCTTTCAAGCCATGCCCTACACTCGACCTGATTCTCACTCCGGGATATGTAGGCAACCGCACCGGTTTGGTTGACACCATCATAACCAAACCAATTTCTTTCAAGCCATGCCCTGAACTCCATCGACCTGATTCCCACTCGGGGATACGTAGGCAACCGCATCGGTTCGGTTATCCCACCTACCTAAAAATCATGGACCTGATCCCCACTCGGGGGTACGTAGGTAGACTTTTAAAAGAAAATAAGGATGGCTCACTAGGTCGAAAATCCGATAGGACGCCTAGGCAAAAATTAGAGCTAAATCCAAAGTGAGTAATAAGAAAAGAGAGAAAATAGTTCGCTAGGTCACTCCACTGGTGCCTAGGCAAAAATTATGAGCATAAGAAGTTACAGTCCCTACCATAACCCAGAAACCACACTTCACACTAGGGGCAAACTTCTGCACCCGCCTCGTTTGCCTAAATCACTTCTAAACTAGGGGCAAACTTTGGCTACCCGCCTCGTTTGCCTAAATCTCTTCTAAACTAGGGGCACACTATGGTCACCCACCTCATTTACCTTACCTCCACCCATGCCCCAAACTAGGGGCAAACTTCGGCTACCCGCCTCGTTTGACTCTAATCACCCCAGTATGTCCAAACAAGTACCAAAAGCAAACATCTGACAAAAATCCTACTACAAATGTTTTCAGAGAGCCAAATTCATCAAATAAGGTTTTGAAAAGTAACGAAGGTTCACCAATAAACAAACTTCAAATATTATATAAGCAGGAATAAATGAAAACATAAAAGTTCTTTCAGAAAGCAATCACAAATATCAAAGTCACTTAGAGGAAGAAGCAGAATCAGTCGAGTCTAGTTTTATTTTGTGTCTTTTATTCCTTCAAAGGTCTTTAGAAATAGGCTTTTACTCGGCAGGCCCAGCCACTGATAAAAGCAGCAATAGTGACAGCCCTGACTCTGGAAGAAAAGACCCTCTCAGTAAATCCCCGGGGAACCTCCTGAACTCGCCCGTACTGCCTGGCCAATCGACGAGGATGATAAAAAGAAGTCTATCTCAAACCCATCAACCACACTCTCGGGTAATCCCTAAGGCTTATGGTCACAGCGTGAAGGCCCCAATACCCCACAATCCAGCAAATGTCTGCCTTAGAAGAGCACCCATCTGGCTAACCCAATGGCAAAAGTATAGTAGGGATAAAGCACGGGCCTGTAGAAGTAAATTGGAGGCATGCTACCTGTCCATAACTGAAGGCATTCATATAGCCAAGCCTATAACACCAAAGGCGCCCCAGAAAGAAGAAGAGTTCCTTGGTTGAAAGCATTATCCAAACCATTCAGTGTTTCAGCTAGAACCATGCTCATGGGGTTCTTACTCAATTTTAGCCCAAGGCACACATGTACCAAGTCACTAGAAGTACTCGAGAACAGGAAGTGCGAAGTCATGCACAATATCAAAGGCGCCCCACGGGTAGCATCATATATGCTGGGATTTCCAGGACTAGCGTACCGGGTAGTGATGGAAGCAATATCACAAACCTCACCATGAATTAGTTGGTGGGAGATAACAGCGAAACAGTTCAGGTATTCAGCCAAGCCTCGTGTGGGACTGGGGGTGTCAGCAGAAGGAAGGATCAAGTCTGAATCCGGAATGAAACCAAGGATAGCACAAAACTCCTCAAACAGGGGGCATATCTCCAGGCCGTTGAGATTGAAGACATGATTTATCGGGTCCCAGTGGGCAATAGCAGCACGCATGAACTCACCATTCAAGGCCATCTGGTGAAGGGCGAATAGTTTGGTTAAGCCATAACTGAAAAGGTTGATCCGTTCCACGACATCTGTGATGTTCACCCAAGTTGTGAGTTGAGCAGGATCATACAATGCCATATTTTCTACCGTGCTCTAGCAAAATTCAAAATTTTGGCAGCACCTTCCCATTTCACGGACTATCCCACCTACAAGGCAAACACACTCACTATCATAAAACTGCTCATCGCAGTAGCATCAATAATCACAGAATCACAGTGCACACGATCACCAACTAAAACAAGCACACAATCGCGCCTTCAAATCGGAAGATATTTGACCTAAAAGGCAAAAACATCATAATACTCTATCAAAGGTGACAAATCATCCTACACATCATCCTACACATTGTCCATCATTCACTAGTACAAGCCAATCAAAAAACATGAAATGGAGATAAAACAAAAGTCCCCGCTTAGGAGGACTCAGTCTTCCTCTTCTTCGTCCTCTGTTGCGCCACCCGGAGTGTACGTCGGTGATGGCCTCCTCCTGCCACCCCTGTACCTTGGCCTGGTCCTCGATGAGCTAGCACCACCTCTGCAACACTGCACAGACGGAATAAAGTCAATCAGTCTGGAAGTAACAAAAGTACAAAAAAATAGAGTCGAGTCAGAAACTTACCAAGGACGCCATCTAACTGGTGGAAAATTGTCGCACACCGTCCATTTGTCAAGGGTAAATTATAGGGTTCGAGCTTCATAACCTTAAGGAGCACAAAAATTAGAGACGTACCCGGTGGTCTTGCGTGAGAACCAAAGATCGTTGGCTAACTTCCAAGGCATAACCCTCCTCAGCATAACTCCAAGGGACGTTGAGAACACCTGCTGGCTGGGTGGGGTACCTACACATGACTCGTGGCACCTCCATCACCTGCAAAGAGCCATCGACACCCAAAATATTGACGGTCCAATCCCAAGGAGGGATAGGATCAAAAGCTGGGGGAGCCTGTTGTAGACACCCCAATTTTGACCTAACGTCGAATTTAGGAGAGTGTCACCTCCAAGTCCGATGATGATAAGGACCGAAAGATTTGAAGTATTCCAAGCTCTTCAAAAAGTCTCCAAAACGCGATAAAATTTCACAGAAAGAAGAAAAATACCAAGTATTTAGAAGAATTCAGGTATAAGACACAACTTTTGGAAAAGATCTTCAAAAATAATTTGCTTTGAGAAAAAGAAAGACCTAAAAAGGGAAGTTCAGCTAAAAACGGCACACGGCAGACATTCGCGGCACTCAGTGAGTGCCGGACGGCAGTCAGAGAGTGCCGGCCCGGCATTCACCAAATGCCGCCGACATTTTCTGACTGCCGTTTACTTTTTAAGTCCGTATTTTGTGGTACAATACGTATGTGTATGCGGATAAGAACAAAAAACTGATAAAGTAAGACTGACAAAAACGTGGCAATCCATTAATTTTCGCGGCATTTGATGAATGCCGCCCGGCAGCCACGAAGTGCCGGAACGGCAGTCATGGACTGCCGCCGCGGCATTCACGGACTGTCGCGACAGTTTTTTTGACCGCCGCCCTGGGCAACAGTCTGTCTAATTTCAGGAAGCACATATTGTACCACCAAATGGGATGTTTACACTTGGCTTTTACTCCGAATTCACTGAAAATACTTGTTAATTTTGCCTATAAAAGAAGAGATATCTTCATTGAAAAAGAGAGACAAAAAAGAAGGGGAAACACAAAAAAGACTACCATTACACCAACATTTTTGGAGAGAAAAAAAGAGAGTTTGGAGAGTTTGAAGAAGAGTTTGGAAGATCTTCAAAGGAGAGAAACTTTGAGGATAGTTTGGAGGTGACCATCTAATCTTAGTTGTGTTTTCTTTCTTTTGAGCTTCTAATTTACAAGTCATTTAGTTTTTCTTGATTAAGTTTTAGAGTTTGTTAAGTAAACTTGGAAGTCCTTACTTCCTAGTTCTTTGATCCTTCTTCTATTTTTCTTGTTTATGTTCTTCTTTTGAGATTCTTGGAGATCTTCAATATATCCTTTGAAAGCTCTTGAGTTTGATGTTTTGAATCTCATGTAAGCTTATACTTCACATGGGAGTCAAAGTTTGATCATCACTTTTTATAAATAAATAGATGGATCCAAGTCCATGCTTATGACTTGAGTCCTCTAGCTTGATGTTTCATGGAATCCCTTCTATATTCCTTTGAGACCCATGAGTATTAACCATATCTTCATCTCCAATGACCATCAAGTGGTAGGAGAAAGTATTTTGGGTCTAAACTCATCCCTATGGTTTTGATTCATCATCTTGAGATTTCATGAAGTCTATTCATACTTCATTTGAAATCTACAAATATAAAAGTCTCTAGCCTCCAATGACCATCAAATGGTAGGAGAAGTGATTTGGTTTAAACCCAACTTCATGGTTTAATAGTTGGAGTTACCTAATAAAAGTTGAACTTGACAAATGAAAACAGTGAGTTCACAAACTGTTTTTGATCAAAGATTTTTAGTTCAAAATCTAACCGTTGAAATCAAGTGAAACCAACGGGAAAGTGTCAATAACACAGTAATCTACCACTGCAATTTTTGTTTTAAGGTGGTTTTATGTTTAGAAGGGTTTGATCATGGGTTTTGTGAGTCAACCACAATCTGTCCAGAGTTTCAGAATAGTTTCAGAACAGCAAGTTCATTTTGAAATTCATAAATCAGATTTCTAATGGAGTTTTTGGGGTCTCTAATAATTTTTTCTGGGTACCTTAATGTGTTAGGAAGATCCCCTAAAAAGATCTAAGTGTTTCTCATCTCTTTTCTATTTTTAAAAAATCAAACAATATCTCTGGACAGAGAGTTGTACATCTCTGAGTGATGTCTGGTTCTTGTCCTTTTCCCAGAGATCTAACCGTTGAAACATTGATTTTCTTTTTGATTTGGAAACTAGACTCACAGAGGCATCTTGTGTCCAAAATTCACCGACATCAAACCATTAGAGACATGCTTTGTCTTTTTTTAAAGTGCTGGTCTGCTCTCTGCAATTTTCAGAATTTTATGACACATTTGACCAACTTTGTAAATAATGGCCCAAATGATTCTCCTATGACTTAGGGCTTAAACCATATCCTAATAATGACAATTTAGCTTAAATCCAGATGTTAAGTGACCCAAATTAGTGAATAAATCCATGTCTTATTCTTGTTCACATCCATTCATTTATGTACATTAATGCTTATAATTAGAACTAGTAATTGGATAAAGTTGGATTTCATTGCTTGCTAGGTATAAGCTAGAGAATTAGGATTGATTGTTTGATATCATATTATTATTATGTGAAGCATGTGGACTAACCCTTTGTTTTGTAGCGCTATTAAGGTATGATTTCTAGGACTCCTCTTTAGTTTATCTTAATTTCTTGATTTTATTGATTTTTTGACTTAATGCACGACACCTTAGAATTAGGTTTTGCCTTATGTGTATATGTGATTAGAGACTCTTTTTTAGGATTTTCTTTTGTTCGCATGCATTGCACGTTTACTATCGCTGCTGGATCCCGGGTAAGTTCACTTGTTCTCTATTGCATATCATATTGCTTGTTACTTGAAATATGTGATTTATGAATGATATTTTGGCCATTAGCAATTTTACACCCTTTGGACATGTTTTTTGTGATGTATACGTATATATGTATTAGTTGAGGGCATACTTAGATTAATAAATTTGATTAAAAGGATGTTGAGTAGAGGCCTATCGCAAGATAGGATGAGGGAGGGTGTTTTAGTCCGATGGGCTCCTTCCTCTCTCATTCCATAATCCCCGGACCTAGTTAATCTCTGGTTTCTAAAAGATCAGTTTGCTTTTGAAATGGTTTCTTAATTCTCCTTTTAAAAATTAAGTGGCGACTCATTTGTTTTTTAATTTGATTTTGAAAAGTTGTGGGTAAGAAAAATGCGATATCCACAATCTGGCGACTCTGCTGGGGATCGAACCCAGAATCTCTGGTTTCGCAGACCAGAATTCTGATTTTGGGTTCACTTGAGGATTAGACTTGAAAACATCCTTTTAATCGAATTAATCAATCTTTGTGTGCCTGTTGCATTTCACTTGCATGTCCAGCCAGTCGATTGCACAGAACTATGACCTTGGAGACTCGGGGCAACCCGGTCGGTCAAGCCATCATGGGGCCGTGTGATCACCCTTGATCTCGTACCATGTATTGGTATATGAAGCATCCTATCGGGTGTATGTCAAGGGTCCCTTATTTGACCAAAACCCGGCCTTTGCATTGTAGTTTCTATAAAGCCTTTCAATCTTAGGAAATCAATTCTTGAATAGGATTATGTGCTAGGAAGTTTTGTATGCCCGGAAGGGATTACTTGAGATGATGACGATACTTGCTTGATGAAAGACGTATAATCTTTTAATCACCTTTTTGCAATTTCTCCTCATGTTCCACGACATTTGGGGAACATGTCGAACCCTGATTATAAGATTATACTTCTTATATCATGTTTAGCTAAGCATCATTGACCTTGTATGTATCCAAATTCATGAAAAGTACGGTGATAATCCGATCATGTGATTCTTCTGCCCAAAGAATTTTAAATCCATCTTTAAAAACAAACAGATTTTTGCCATCTTTATTCCAAAGTTTTCAATCGCTTTTTCAAAAAAAATGGCAGTTCATTTTTTGATTAAAACTTCAGAGCCAAACCAAGGTCATTCATCAGCTAAGACACTTTTCAAAACAGGAGTTTCAACCCAATCACTTTTTGAAAAGCGTGATCCAAAATTCTTGAAAATTATTTTCTAAAGATTTCATCAGAAATGCTTTTCAAATGAATTTCGAAAACCCTAAAATTTCCAGACATCGAAGGGTAAAGAGGGTCACAATGAATGGAGAAATCATCGTACTTGACATGGGTAAGGGTTTTATGTGCTTATGTGTTAGGACTAGGATTTTCTTTTTCTTTGGCATATAGAATAGGCACACACGCACACATGCATCCACATGACATATAAAAGGGAAGTTGTTTTTCAAATGCCTTTGTTTGATAAAATGAAAATAAAATTTTTTAAAGAAAATTTTTCAAAATTTGCTGTAGGAGCAAAAATAGCAAATCAAGCGTGGTTTAGGGATCCTACAGCAAGGCTAGTAAGGAGAGGATACGCTGACATGGCCGAAGAGAGAAACAACGAAGAAATGGCCGGGTTGAGGGTACTAGTAGAACAGCAGGCGGAACAGATGAGGAAACAGGCCGAGAACATGAACCGCATGATGGGAATGATAGAAGAGCTGAATCGCCAACCACCGCATATAAATCCGCCTGTTATGGATCCACCTTTGGGAGGAGGAGAAGGGGATTGGTTTGATGATCAGGAGGCACAATGGACTGATGCACTGCGGGCCAACAGAGATAGAGAAAAAATTGAGAAAGAGAAGCAACTGACCGAGAAAATAGAGAAATTAGAAAGGGTAATGCGCAAGGCCCAAGGAGTTGATACCTATCTGATGGAGCTGGAAGGGTTGTATGACGGAGTACGTGAGACGCTGCCTGCCGGGTTCAAGATGCCGGTTTTTGATAAATTTGATGGGACCGGCAATCCTCGCAGCCACATAAGAATGTGTATTGGGGCTTTCCAACCAAGTGGTTTGAGCACTATGATGATGGCCATTTTGTTTCAACAAACTCTGACTGGAGCTGCCCTGGCATGGTACCTCACGATCGAGCCAAGTAGAACTAGGATCTGGGAAGAAGTAGTGAAGTTGTTCGTGGCCCAATACGAATACAACCAAGAGATAGATGTGACAGCCCGAGATTTGGAGACCACCAGGCAGGGATATGAGGAATCATTTGCTGAGTTTTTAAGTCGATGGAGGGGTAAAGCAGCCAAAATGGTTCAAAGGCCATCCGAGAAAGAGCAGATCAGAATGCTAATGAAAAATTTACAGCCGGTTTACCAAGAGAAGATGAGGTTCCAATCAATCAACACTTTTGCTGAGGTTATTGATGTAGGGACAAGAATTGAAGACGCAATCTGTGAAGGGATAATAAAAAGAAAGAATCAAGCAAACAAATATGTGGAACCAGGATCCGATGTTAACACTTTGGCACTACCACCTCAACAGAAGGGCCATTATCAAAAAGGTAATCGATCAAGGTCTAATCAGGGTCGACATGGAGAGACTGTCGAGTTCGGGATACCGTTGAGTGTGGCATTAGAACAGGCAGTAAAGAAAGGATACTTGAAAAAGTTGGATCCACAACCCGTGCCTGATCCCATCCCAAAAGGATATGACATTGACCAGTATTGTGCTTATCACCAGATGTTGGGTCATGATACTGACTATTGTATGCGGTTGAAGCATGAAATTTGAAGGTTGATTGAGAAAGGGATTATGACACATGCTGTCGGGGAATGATGAACCCGGAGGTTCAAATGATAACAGTGAAGTGATAGTGTTTGGAACTGCTACTGCTAAAGCAAATGTGGATGCTCTTGGAAATCTAGTCAATTGAAAATTGTCTGTGACACTCCAGTTGAAACCAAGTCGAGTCCAGTCTGAAGTTGAGTTATGTTAGGTTGGAGTCAAATGACAAGTCCAGTCGAGTCTTCTGGTCAGTCTGCTATCAAGTTTGTTTGCAAGTTTTTGTCGAGTTTATCGAGTCGAGTGATGTAATCCTCTTTCCCTACTAGTTGAATAAAATCTCATTTTTCTTGATTCAGTGTGCTAAGTCGTGAATGTATGGATCATTAAGCCAAAAAAAAAAAGGAAAAAGTCACTTTTTCAAACGATCATGGAAAATACTTTGTTAATAAATCTTTGCATTGAAAAGGATCCCAAGTGATCAAGCAAATTACGTGCCAAATCCAAAGAAGAGTAGAGAATTGATTAGCTTTAAAGATGCTCTTGCTCAATCTTGAAAAGATGAACTTGGAACCTGAAGTTTGCTCACCATCCCCTTCTCTCAAATACCAAGCCTAAAAGATGAGCCTAACCAGCCTAAAGCCATAAACTTGGTCCTTGATGATGGCCCGACATTTTAAATGAACTTCTTATTCCAAAAAAAAAAATAATAAAATAAAAAAAATAAAAAAAGAAAGAAAGAAGAAAGAGCTCGCTAGGATGAAAACCCGGAAGGGCGCCTAGGCAAAAGTTAGAGCAAAAATAAGACGCGTGTTGATTTCAAAAATCCTAATCCTAGCCAGTCAAAATCATAGAGAGAATAAGAAAGAGAAAAAAAAAATAGACAAGATTGAGAATTCTTGAGCATGAATTATCTCAAGGCTTTGTGTTGTTCTAAACAAAGAAAAGAAATTGAAAACAAAAAGAGAGACTTATCAGCTTCAAGCTCCAACGCTAAGTGGGCCTAAAACAATGCAAAGATATCTTGAGAAAAATAAAGAGTGATTTGGAGGGCTGATACTGCTTTGTGAATATGATAGAATATTAATAAAACATGATTAGAGTTGTAAAGATTAACTGGCTAGTGAAAAGGTTAAAGAATCAACCGTAAAAAAAAAAAGAAGAAAAGAAAAGAGAAAAGAGAATAATGGAAAAAGTAGTTCATCATGCTACACAAGGGCTACCACAAGTGACATGCACTCCCTAGACCCAAATGGCAACATGGCTCGAAAAGCCCATCAATTCTTGAAGCTTTACTCTTTCAAGACCTCCAGAATTGATGAACTACGCTTTGACCTGATTCCCACTTGGGGATACGTAGGCAACCTGCTCGGTTCGGTCTTCACCCCATCATCTCATGCTATCTTTCTTTCAGGCCTTGGCCGAACTACTTTGGACCTAATTCCCGCTCGGGGATAAGTAGGTGAACCTCCCAAGGTTCTCGGTCCATAAACATCCCTAAACTATAAGCATCACCCTTTTGCGCCTTTAGTTTCCTTCCTTCAGATTAGGGGAAAACTCACGTTTGCTTGGAGCCACATGTATATCGCCAAACCAATGGAAAACTTCGTTTGCTGAACACCTCATTTAATCCCAAAAGCAATGCCTCCGAGTCTTATTCAAACTAGGGGCAAACTTTGTTTGCCAAAATCCCTCTATGTCAGAAGCAAGTTCTCAAGTAATCAAGTTCATTTTGAAAGGATTGAAATAGAGTGCCTTTCATTCTATAAGCTAAAGCACTAATTTGAAGCACATTCTAGATGGGCAAAGAATTCGCTAATTCAAAAGGGGAAGTTTTCAAAGTTTAGATTTATCAACAAAGTACTACCATTTGTAAGATGATGAATTAATTAAAGGTGAGATGATACAGTTACTCACAACGAAAGCACATTGATTCATAATGAATGAAAAGTTTGAGTCAGTCATTTTGAGTAACTAGCTTTGTCAGGTCTGTCCTCTTTTGATGAGTCAATAAATGGTCTCAAATGTGTGGGTTTAAGATGATGAATAAAGATTTGAAAAGCCTTCGTGAGCATCCCAAGAGTGGTACGAGCAGAGGTTTCGAACACTATCACAGTATAAAGTGGCAATAAAAGAAGAGTCCAAGAGTAGGGGCAAAGGTGACTTCCCTCTTTTGACAGAATCGATGTGTTTCTTCCAAAGGTCTGCGAATGCAAAAAATCATTATTTATATCAACTCCGTTCAAATTCTTGGAATCCTGATTTTAGAAAATGAAATCGAATGAAGTCTGATTGACTCCTAATAAGTGGAATTCGAACTTGATTTGAGTCAAAATGACTTGGAATTTGACGAAATCGAATTTGTTTGAGTCCGAATGACTCTCGTTTGATCTCTGCTTTTGCAACATAAGTCCTTGCGAGGCCATTGATCTCTGGTATTGCAACACAAGTCCCCAAAAGGGCTGTTGATTGTCGCTTTCGCAACATAAGTCCTTGAAAGGCTGTTGACCATCATTCTTGCTTGTAAGCCTCTGAGTGGCTATTGACCAATATCTTACCATGTTGTTTAGTTCTTTTCTAAGCTTTAGTCCTCAATGGCAGCTTCTTTAAGCGTTAGTCCTCAATGGCAGCATTATGGGTGTTAGTCCTCAATGGCAACCTTGCAGTAGTCCTCAATGGCAGCACCATGGGTGTTAGTCCTCAATGGCAACCTTGCATTAGTCCTCAATGGCAGCATTATGGGTGTTAGTCCTCAATGGCAACCTTGCATTAGTCCTCAATGGCAGCACCATGGGTGTTAGTCCTCAATGGAAACCTTGCATTAGTCCTCAATGGCAGCATTATGGGTGTTAGTCCTCAATGGAAACCTTGCATTTGTCCTCAATGGCAGCACCATGGGTGTTAGTCCTCAATGGCAACCTTACATTAGTCCTCAATGGCAGCACCATGGGTGTTAGTCCTCAATGGCAACCTTGCATTAGTCCTCAATGGCAGCACCATGGGTGTTAGTCCTCAATGGCAAACTTGCATTAGTCCTCAATGACAGCATTATGGGTGTTAGTCCTCAATGGCAACCTTGCATTAGTCCTCAATGGCAGCACCATGGGTGTTAGTCCTCAATGGCAACCTTGCATGGTAGCATTATTGATGTTAGTCCTCAATGGCAACCCTGTATTAATAATCCTCAGTAGCAGTATCATTCGTGTTAGTGATCCTCGGAAGACAATGGAGAATAAGGCGCGAAGCGCATCTTAGTCTTTCAGCGTGGTTCCTGGTTCGACACCGGAGTATAAGGCACAAAGCGCATTCTAGTCGATTAGATGACTTTTGAAGAATGTCAGAGAATTAAGCATAGTAAGCGCATCTATGACGGTTGTGACTTACCCAGAATAGAATGACATCATAAGAAGAATGGTATAGGGTGCATTTTTTTTTTAAGAAAGAACAATATGTCGCATAGGCATTATATGGAGCACGAAATTGCTTGAGCACGTGCATCACAATAAGATAGGTGCATTCATCCGTATGACTATTTGCGTTTGTGTATGTTTGGCTCCTGCCCGAACTACGTCTTGGTCTGATTCCTGAATGGATACGTAGGCAGCTCATCATCGAGCACGACCAACATGAACCATTGCCGCACGCATGTTCTCTTTTGCAACGCATTTTGTTTTTACCTAAATTCGACGGTCTGGTCAAAGGCTTGTCTTCACACAGGCTTCGACATTCACTTGTGGCATGCGTTGCTCCACAAGCTCTGCCGAAGAGGGGCAAACTGTAGACACCCCAATTTTGACCTAACATCGAATTTAGGAGAGTGTCACCTCCAAGTCCGATGATGATAAGGACCGAAAGATTTGAAGTATTCCAAGCTCTTCAAAAAGTCTCCAAAACGCGATAAAATTTCACAGAAAGAAGAAAAATACCAGGTATTTAGAAGAATTCAGGTATAAGACACAACTTTTGGAAAAGATCTTCAAAAATAATTTGCTTTGAGAAAAAGAAAGACCTAAAAAGGGAAGTTCAGCTAAAAATGGCACACGACAGACATTCGCGGCACTCAGTGAGTGCCGGACAGCAGTCAGAGAGTGCCGGCCCGGCATTCACCAAATGCCGCCGACATTTTCTGACTGCCGTTTACTTTTTAAGTCCGTATTTTGTGGTACAATACGTATGTGTATGCGGATAAGAACAAAAAAATGATAAAGTAAGACTGACAAAAATGCAGCAATCCATTAATTTTTGCGGCATTTGATGAGTGCCGCCCGGCAGCCACGAAGTGCCGGAACGGCAGTCATGGACTGCCGCCGCGGCATTCACGGACTGCCGCGACAGTTTTTTTGACCGCCGCCCTGGGCAGCAGTCTGTCTAATTTCAGGAAGCACATATTGTACCACCAAATGGGATGTTTACACTTGGCTTTTACTCCGAATTCACTGAAAATACTTGTTAATTTTGCCTATAAAAGAAGAGGTATCTTCATTGAAAAAGAGAGACAAAAAAGAAGGGGAAACACAAAAAAGACTACCATTACACCAACATTTATGGAGAGAAAAAAAGAGAGTTTGGAGAGTTTGAAGAAGAGTTTTGAAGATCTTCAAAGGAGAGAAACTTTGAGGATAGTTTGGAGGTGACCCTCTAATGTTAGTTGTGTTTTCTTTCTTTTGAGCTTCTAATTTACAAGTCATTTAGTTTTTCTTGATTAAGTTTTAGAGTTTGTTAAGTAAACTTGGAAGTCCTTACTTCCTAGTTCTTTGATCCTTCTTCTATTTTTCTTGTTTATGTTCTTCTTTTAAGATTCTTGGAGATCTTCAATATCTCCTTTGAAAGCTCTTGAGTTTGATGTTTTGAATCTCATGTAAGCTTATACTTCACATGGGAGTCAAAGTTTGATCATCACTTTTTATAAATAAATAGATGGATCCAAGTCCATGCTTATGACTTGAGTCCTCTAGCTTGATGTTTCATGGAATCCCTTCTATATTCCTTTGAGACCCATGAGTATTAACCATATCTTCATCTCCAATGACCATCAAGTGGTAGGAGAAAGTATTTTGGGTCTAAACTCATCCCTATGGTTTTGATTCATCATCTTGAGATTTCATGAAGTCTATTCATACTTCATTTGAAATCTACAAATATAAAAGTCTCTAGCCTCCAATGACCATCAAATGGTAGGAGAAGTGATTTGGTTTAAACCCAACTTCATGGTTTAATAGTTGGAGTTACCAAATAAAAGTTGAACTTGACAAATGAAAACAGTGAGTTCACAAACTGTTTTTGATCAAAGATTTTTAGTTCAAAATCTAACCGTTGAAATCAGGTGAAACCAACGGGAAAGTGTCAATAACACAGTAATCTACCACTGTAATTTTTGTTTTAAGGTGGTTTTATGTTTAGAAGGGTTTGATCATGGGTTTTGTGAGTCAACCACAATCTGTCCAGAGTTTCAGGATAGTTTCAGAACAGCAAGTCCATTTTGAAATTCATAAATCAGAATTCTAATGGAGTTTTTGGGGTCTCTAATAATTTGTTCTTGGAACCTTAATGTGTTAGTAAGATCCCCTAAAAAGATCTAAGTGTTTCTCATCTTTTTGCTATTTTTAAAAAATCAAACAATATCTCTGGACAGAGAGTTGTACATCTCTGAGTGATGTCTGGTTCTTGTCCATTTCCCAGAGATCTAACCGTTGAAACATTGATTTTCTTTTTGATTTGGAAACTAGACTCACAGAGGCATCTTGTGTCCAAAATTCACCGACATCAAACCATGAGAGACATGCTTTGTCTTTTTTTAAAGTGCTTGTCTGCTCTCTGCAATTTTCAGAATTTTATGACACATTTGACCAACTTTGTAAATAATGGCCCAAATGATTCTCCTATGACTTAGGGCTTAAGCCATATCCTAATAATGATAATTTAGCTTAAATCCAGAGGTTAAGTGACCCAAATTAGTGAATAAATCCATGTCTTATTCTTGTTCACATCCATTCATTTATGTACATTAATGCTTATAGTTAGAACTAGTAATTGGATAAAGTTGGATTTCATTGCTTGCTAGGTATAAGCTAGAGAATTAGGATTGATTGTTTGATATCATATTATTATTATGTGAAGCATGTGGACTAACCCTTTATTTTGTAGCGCTATTAAGGTATGATTTCTAGGACTCCTCTTTAGTTTATCTTAATTTCTTGATTTTATTGATTTTTCAACTTAATGCGCGACACCTTAGAATTAGGTTTTGCCTTATGTGTATATGTGATTAGAGACTCTTTTTTAGGATTTTCTTTTGTTCGCATGCATTGCACGTTTACTATCGCTGCTGGATCCCGGGTAAGTTCACTTGTTCTCTATTGCATATCATATTGATTGTTACTTGAAATATGTGATTTATGAATGATATTTTGGCCATTAGCAATTTTACACCCTTTGGACATGTTTTTTGTGATGTATACGTATATATGTATTAGTTGAGGGTATACTTAGATTAATAAATTTGATTAAAAGAATGTTGAGTAGAGGCCTATCGCAAGATAGGATGAGGGAGGGTGTTTTAGTCCGATGGGCTCCTTCCTCTCTCATTCCATAATCCCCGGACCTAGTTAATCTCTGGTTTTTAAAAGATCAGTTTGCTTTTGAAATTGTTTCTTAATTCTCCTTTTAAAAATTAAGTGGCGACTCATTTGTTTTTTAATTTGATTTTGAAAAACTGTGGGTAAGAAAAATGCGATATCCACACCTGTCTTCTATACATCTCGTGAAGCTGTACGCACAAGACAAGTTAGGAAAAGATGAGTCCAAAAACATAAGTGACGAATAGAGATAAAAACGTAAAAGAAACTCACATCCAGAAGCGGGAAGTTGGGCATCGGGAATCGACCACGGTAGGTCTCATAGCTAGTCTCAGAACGAAAATGGTCCCAAGTGTTAGTACCGGCCAAAGCCGCCAGCAAAGTAGCACTAGAAAGGTCATTAGCATCCATTGTAGGATGATTATGAGGAACACGGTACTGCTAACCACCAATCACCTGCCGAGACACCCACTCGCCAAAGTACCACTACATGCCCTCAGTACTCTCCATCAAAAGTCGGCAAACAGCAAGAGGTCTAACTGCCTGAATCTCCTCCGGGGAAGCATAAGAAACACTCTCCCAAGGTGTCTAGTCAACATTGGCAACTGTCAGCTCGGATAAGAAATTTCTCAGGAGGACAATCCAGTGAGCCCTACTCTTGACCCCGACCACATCTCTACGCCAGCTGAACCCCCAAGGGAACAAAGGCACAGGAGTTATGCCATCCTCATCTTCGCCTAACTCATCAGCAGGAGAAGGAACCAACATCTTCAGGTACTCAAAGCTCCAGAGCTGAATAGAGAAAGAAACAATCAGAAAAATAGGAGCACATAAACCAAAGATCAAAAGTAAGAGAAGTCACGGGACATACCTCCCACGATTGCCAAAATCCACTGGTCGATTTAATGCCCCCGCGGGAAACCTTGCCTATATGCTTATAAAGGTATGCCAGAGCTGCACCACCCCAATCATAAGAGGGGATCTCAGCAATGGTCGCCAGACAGGAAAAAAGCCTCAAACTCACTCGATCGTTTCGTGTCGCGAAGATCGAACAACCAAGGACATATAAGAGGAATACCCGTAATAGCTGAACGTTGTTCAGGTTGTGCTTCCCTTGCCCATAAGCTCGATAAAGCCAGTCGCAAGGAAACCGATGCCCCTCTAGATTCAAAGGAACATGCCCAATCAACATCTCGACGGCTTTAGGATCAATCTCATAAAAATAATCCAAGATCTGGTGCTTCCCGCCAACTCTCAAACCGGTGATCATGGAAATTCAACGGGCATCATCTTCATTTTACCGAATGGCAGATGGAAAGTATTTATTGTGTCCCACCATCCCTCTACAAGGGCATAAAAGTGTGCCATGTCATTGGTACTTTTTGAAACCAGGCGGACAAAATCATCAAACCCGGCATCTACCATTTTCTTGATAGTAGGCAAAAGTTGAGTATACCATAAGAAAGCATGGGCAAGACTACTGTGGCCCTTCAAGACCACCTCCGACACCTACACACATGAAAAACAACAAAATCGAGCACAAAGTCACTATTCACAACCCGAAGTCTAACTTCATAAAATAAATAAATAAGTACAAAATGAACTTCCAACGACCTCTAGGCACACACTACAGTTCACAAAACTAGCAGAATGCATACAAATAGTCTTGAACTACCAAAAGTTTCACATACTTGACTCGCTAGAGTAGCGGCCAAAAGGTGATGTTGAGGGTCATGGAAAATCAACTCCGGGGGTTGGCTCTCGACCCTTACCCATTCCTTGGCCTTCTTAGAGAGCCTCCCTGAGCTTGAAGCCATGGATCTACAAAGAGAATGGAAGTTAAAGCCGAACTTTCTTCTTGAAAATTAGAGAAAGCTAAAATACCAATCAAAATTCCAATCATGGGGAAAGATTACTCACCTGAGCGTGCACAAGCTGCATTTTGACGGATTTTGGCTCCAAAAACACCTCAAAATGGCCAAAAATGAGCATTTAGAGCTCAATAACCCAAGATATACAAACATGGAGTCTGGCCACCTAATGCCACCATGGCACTGGCCAACTACTGCCCGATAGTGGCCAAGTGCCACCATGGCACTACTTCCCGCGGGCCCCGTTTCGCTCCATTTTACTCCGTTTTAGATTGTTTTAGCCTATTTTAGCCCATTTCAGCCTGTTTTTGGCCCCAATTAGCCCCAGTAGCCCATTTTAGTCAAGATTTATGAGGTTCTACCCCTAAAAATTTGAAAGTTGTTAGGGCTACCCCCAACTAGCAAAGATTGGAAGAAATTGGCTCCCAAGAATCCAGATCAGTCTTTTCGGATCAACCGTCGCAAAATTTGATCAACCATGAGAGTTTCACTAACGGATCCTGGTTCTTGATCAGAATATAAAAGAAAATAGTTAGGAGAGATTCTCAGAGAATCTCGTGGACAAAAATAGCTCTTGAAGGCCATAACCGGCTCTTTTGGATCGACCGTCGCAAGATTCGATCAACCGTGAGAGATTCAGAGATGGGTCCTGGTTCTTGGTCAGCAAGATTCGATCTACTATGAGAGATTTAGAGATAGGTCCTGATTCTTGGTTGACAATTAAGGGAGACTCTCAAAGAGTCCCCCACTATCCATAACGGACAAAAATAGCTCCCGAAGGCAATAACCGGCTCTTTTGGACTGAGCGTCGCAAGATTTGATCAACCGTGAGAGATTCAGAGATGGGTATTGGTTCTTAGTTAGCAAGATTCGATCAACCACGAGAGATTCAAAAATGAGTCCTGGTTCTTGGTCGATAGTTAAAGGAAAATCTCAGAAAGTCACTTATCATCCCCAGTAAATCAGATCTAACTATCTCCGGATTTTAATGTTGAATTAAGTTGAGTCTGATTGGCTCCCGATTTCAGAAATTCAAAATCATTAAGCCCGTCTAACTCCTGATTCATGAAAGTAAATCCTTTTGAGTCTAACTTAACCGTCGAGCTTAGAAATTGAATTGATTTAAGCATGATTGACTCTTGCTTTGGAATTAAAATATTCGAGCTTGGTGGACTCCCGATTTTAGAAATTTGAATTGATTTGAGTATGATAGACTCCAAATTTTTTAAAATAAATTGAATAAAATTGGTTTAACTAAGAAGAGAATTTGTTTGAGTCTAATGGACTCTTGATTTTGGAAAGTTGAATTAAGTCTGAAGGACTCTAGATTTTTGGAATTGAACTGATTCGAGTATGACTGACCCCAGATTTTGAATTGAATTGAGTTGAGTCTGGAATTATAAATTCTTTCAAGTTCGGCTAACTCTAGACTTTGAAATAATTTGAGTCAGTCAGACTCCCGTTTTGAAAATAAATTGATTTGAGTCTGTTTAAACTCCCAATTTTTGGAGACCTGAATCAATTTGAGTCTGACTGGCTCTCGATTGTGAAAATTTGAATTGAGTTTGATCGACTCCTAATTTTGGAATATGAATTGACTTGAGTATGACTGACTCCTGATTTTGAAAAGTTGAATAGAGTTTGATGGACTCTTGATTTTGAAAATTTGAACTGACTTGAGTCTGATTAACTCCTGATTTTGAAATTATGAATTGACTTAAGTCCGATTGACTCCTGATTTTGAAATTTTGAATGGAAAAACAGAGTTGAATGGAGTCTGATTGATTTTTGATTTTAGAAACTTAATTTGAATTGAGTCAAATTGATCGTGAATTTTGAGAATTAAAATTGAAAATTGAAAAGTGAATCCTTGAGATACCCCTGGCAAAAGATCGCACATCAAGAGAGAAAACCCGCATTGACTCCAAGGCCTAAGTCGCGAAGCGCCGCCCAATCGATTTCATTGAGAGAGCAAACCCGCGTTGACACCAGGGCCTGAGTTGCAAAGTGCCGCCCAGTCGATTGCGTTGAGAGAGCAAACTCGCGTTGACACCAGGGCCTAAGTTAGGAAGCGCCGCCCAGTCGATTGCGTCAAGAGAGCTAACCCACGTTGACACCGGGGCCTAAGTCACAAAGCACAGCCCAGTCGACAGAGCAAACTTGTGTTGACACCAGGGCCTAAGTTACGAAGCACTGCCCATTCGATTGCGTCAAGAGAGCAAACCCGCGTTGACACTAGGGCCTAAGTCGTAAAGCGTTGCCCAGTCTATTGCGTCGAGAGAGCAAACCCGCATTAGCACCAGGGCCTAAGTCATGAAGTGCCGCCCAATCGATTGTGTTTATCTGTTTGGCCGAAATGGCTATGAGTCCTAGAGAGGACCAACTCATTAGTCAATAAAACTCTGAATTCTACAGATAACTCATCTCTAAGTTGAGGCAATCATGAGCATTAAGTAGCATAGGGCAAGAATTGCATCCAGATGCATCGAAATAGCGTGATCTCGAATCATATCATTCACGAAACATAAAACTACATTGGCAGCCATCATTGCATAAGCACGTGTATCATGATAGGATAGGTGCATTCATCCGTATGAGTACCTGTACTTGTATGTTTGACGCTTGCTCGAATTACGTCTCGGTCTGATTCCTGAATGGTTACGTAGGCAACTCACAGTTGAGCACGACCGATTAGAACCTTATCGCGCGCCTGTCTTCTTTTTGCAATGCATTTTGTTTTTACCTAAATCTGATAGTTTCGTCAAAGGCTTATCTTCACATAGGCTTCGACATTCACTTATGAAATGCGTTGCTCCACAAGCTCTATCAAAGAGGGGCAAATTGTAGACACCCCGATTTTGACCAAACATTGAATTTAGAGGAGTATCACCTCCATGTACGATGATGACAATGTCCGAACAAACCTAGGGTTCCAAGGTGATTCAAGCTCTTTAATAGGCTCTTTAATTCGAACAAAAAGAAAGAAGGAAGAAAAAGAGAGGGAAAAAGGAATGATAGAAGAAAACGACACAAGGCATAGTCTGCGGCAGTCACACAGTGCCGCTGTGGCACTCCCTAATTGCCGGATCGATAGTCAGTACGTGTCGTATCGACATTCACTGACAGACAGAAGACATACCAAATATCGTAAAAGTTGCAAATCCATAAAACACGGCAGTCTGTGGAGTTGTTTGCGGCATTCATTGAGTGCCGCATCGGCATTCAGTGAATGTCGTGCCAGCTATCAGTCAGTGCCGTTCTGGCACTTACCGAGTGCCACTTCTAACTCCACTGAATGCCGCATTTTTGTAGCAGTCTGCTTTGAAATAGTACATTTTGTACCATCAAAAGGACATCTGAGATTAGGGTTTTACCCCTGAAATTACCAAAATAACCCTCTAAAATTTGCCTCTAGATAAGGGATGAATATCCCATTACAAAGGATCTTGAAATCTCCATCTTAGGCTTGAAAAGCATCTCAATTTTTAGGCTTGAATCTTGATCTTGAATCATCTTTGTTTTTGAACTTTGAATCTCTCAAATTTTGATGGTTAGAAAATATTAGTGATGATTGAGAAAATGATGGAGTTGTAAGAGTTGAAAGAAGAGCTTGATTAACCTTTTGGAAGGCCTTCAAAATCATAAAAGTTGAGGATAATTTGGAGGCAAACTCTAGACTAATTAGTATTTAATCTAGGTTCAATCATAATTCATAGAAATACTTAGGACCATTTATACATTTTCAAAAAGGCTCTTCTCACCTCATTTCATCACACACCACTTGAATTCTGATTGAATTTTTATTTTATGCTTGTTGGTTTGGATAATAAACAACCATGGATTTAACGTAGAAATAAGTCTTCTAATATGAATTCAATTTGAGCTATCATTTGAGTCTACCCATTATATCTCCGTTTTTTTCTTGCTTGTCACTTTGGGATTCATGAGACCTTCATTGTCGTACTTGAATCCCTTGACTTGGAATCCTTTAATCTTATTGTAAACTTATAATTTATAAGAGGATTAAGATTGATGTTAGCATGTTTGGTCAATGAGTCTAAACATGTCTCCATGGTTTAGGTTCATTATTTTGAGATTTCATGAAGTTTTTCCATACTCCATTGAAATCTATAAGTATAAGTGTCCTTAGTCTCCAATGACCATCAAGTGGAAGGAGAAGTAGTTTGAGTTAAGCCAATCTCCATGGCTCGGTAGGTAGAGTTAACAGATAAAGGATGATCTCAACAATGGTGCAGTGAATTCATAAACCACTTTTGATCACAGATTTTTAATTAAATAATGGCCCATTGAAATTGAATGAGACCAATTAGAGAGTGTCAATAACACAAGGTTTTACCACGGTGATTTTTGTTTTGATAGGATTTCATGTTTAAGATGGCTTGATCATGAGTTTTGCAAATCAACCATAATCTGTTCAGAATTTAAGAACAGTAACACTTTCCTCAAATGAGTAAATCAGAGTCTTAATCAAGCATTCTTGACTTCAAATAATATTTTCTATGAAGTTTAATATGTTAATGAGATCTCCTAAAAAGATTAGAGTCATTTGGATTTATTTCTAGTTTTAGAAAATCAAACAAAATCTCTGGACAAAGAGTTGTAAATTTCTAAATGATGTTTGGTTTTTATCCGATACCCAGATATTGAATCGTTGATCTTTGATTTTGCTTTTTGGGTTAGAAACTAGATTCATAGAGGCATCTTATGTCAAAAAATCATTGCAATCAAATCATGGGATCTACTATTTTCCTATTTTTCAAAATCTGGTCTACTCTTTGTAATTTCTGAAATTCCATTGTAGATTTGATAAACTTTGCAAATTTCCTATGACCCAAGGTTTAAACCGTGCTTTAATAATGTTAGTTAAGCTTAAATCCAGAGGCTAAATGATCCAAATCGATGAATAGTTCATAGCGTACCCTTGTTCATGTTTATGTATTCATATGCATTCATCCATGTAGGTTGATACTTGGGATTAGGATCCATTTTTGTGTTGGGATTTAATTGCACTTAATTGAACCTATTTGTGAGTTCCTTGTGACCATGTTGGGATCGCATCATCTCTATATGGACATTACATTGGCTCCTAGTTGAGACTTGTATATCTATAGAAATGATGCATTTCCAACTAATTAGAAGGAATTCATAATTATGTCAATTCTTTCATACTTGGTAGATTTAACCTAGAAGTTTAAGGATGTTATTTAGAATTTCATACTCTATCTTGATTAAAGTATGTAGACTAACCCTCTGTTTTGTAGCGCTATTAAGGTACGATTTCTCAACCCCTCTCTAGTTTATTGTATTCTTTGATTTTAATTGATTTTCGACTCCATGTGCGACACCTTAGAAATTGGTCTTGTTTTATTTGTATATATGAAATAGAGACCCCCTTTTAGGTTTTATTTGTATGCATTGCATGTTTCCATATTTACGGCTCGATCCTGGGTAAGTTCTCTTGTTTCCTATTACATATAATATTGCTTACTAATTGAATTATGTGGTTTTGAATGCTATTTTTTTATTCGCAATCTTACACCCTTTAGACATGCTTTTGCAATGTATGTCTATACCAATGTATTGGTTGAGGGCACATTTAGATTAATAATTTGATTAAAAGGATGTTGAGTAATGTCACGCCCCGGCGTAGTCAAAATAGGGAAAAGTTTTAAATTTCCATCTTGGACCCTGAGGCACGTGACTGGTTGCATTACCGAATTGTCCATGACCAAATACTAATAATAAACAACGTAACCATAAGGATAAAACCAATATCTGCTAACATTGATATATTACAAAGAAATGCCACAGTACTAGTTAACTATTACATCATGGTAGATACATCAGAGTCTTATGGCTCTAGTGCCTTACAGAACTATTACAAAGATAGATGGAGTCCTCTGCTAGAGGTTACAACCAAAAACATTAACAAAGACGTCCACTAGTCTTCTCTCTAACTATCATATCCATAGCCATCTTTGGTGTACTCTTCCTCCATGTTCTCCTCTTGCGTAGCATCATAACCCGTGTACTCATCACCTGGATAAGCTGGACATGGGAATATCCAGCGACATGAACGTCGTCAGCTTATGAAAGCTGAGTGAGAAAACTAAATCAAATGGAACTTATATAGTTACACACAATAAGAAATATATATACTACTTTTATTACGTCTATTAAAGTTCTCTCACGTTCTCACCGTCGGACTTTAACCACTTACGTGCCCATACAGGCATTCGAAGAGAAAACAAACAATCGATACAACTCGCTTCAACATCTCGGAACATTATCACAGTCTATTACCGAAGTTTATTTCGGAGTCCTAACTCCAATCAACAACACCAAAAAGGCTGTCACTATTGCACAACTAAATCACTTTGTACTTGCCAATTGTAACCAATCCCTCTTTCATTAACCAAACCATCTTACACTGATCAAACCATCTTTTATTAACCAAACCATCTCGCACTGACTAAACCATCATTCATTAACCAAACACTTCTAATCTTCACCTTGTCACGAAGAACCAGAGTGTTCCCACATCCTTCACGGAACCATCTTGTACTAACCAAACCATCTCTCATCAACCAAAACATCTTTCACCAACCGCCTTGTCACGAAGAACCGAAGCATTTTCGGAGTGCAAGAACATCCATTCCATCACTAAGATCCGAAAGGAGTCTTCACTCTAAGAACCACCACTTCTCCACCACGAAGAACCGAAGCGTTTACGGAGTGCAAGAACATCCAATCCATCACTAAGAACCGAAAGGAGTCTTCACTCTAAGAACCACCACTTCTCCATCACGAAGAACCGAAGCATTTACGGAGTGCAAGAACATCTAATCCATCACTAAGAACCGAAAGGAGACTTCACTCTAAGAACCACCACTTCTCCATCACGAAGAACCGAAGCGTTTACGGACTGCAAGAACAGCCAATCCATCACTAAGAACTGAAAGGAGTCTTCACTCTAAGAACCACCACTTCTCCATCACAAAGAACCGAAGTATTTACGGAGTGCAAGAACATCCATTCCATCACGAAGAACCGAAAGGAGTCTTCACTCTAAGAACCACCACTTCTCCATCACAAAGAACCGAAGTGTTTACGGAGTGCAAGAACATCCATTCCATCACAAAGAATCGAAAGGAGTCTTCACTCTAAGAAACACCACTTCTCCATCACAAAGAACCGAAGTGTTTACGGAGTGCAAGAACATCCATTCCATCACGAAGAACCGAAAGTAGTCTTCACTCTAAGAACCACCACTTCTCCATCACAAAGAACCGAAGTGTTTACGGAGTGCAAGAACATCCATTCCATCACTTAGAACTGAAAGGAGTCTTCACTCAAAGAATCACCGCTTCGTCATCACGAAGAACCGAAGCGTTAACCATACCCCCTTTCGTCCCGAAGACCCGAAATGATACACAATAGTCATCACTTCACAACCCATCAATCACATCCTTTACTCACTATCCCGGCCTCCGCGGTTGATACACACATCACGAAGACCATATCCACTTCGTCACGAAGGATTGAAATGATACACAACTTTCACATTCGTCAACCATACCTTTTTCTCACTATCTTGACCTCCACTGCTCAGATTACCTATCCGACGATTATCCTTAGCGTAATCTGCTTCTAACATACCACAGCCGGCCCTTATGTTTTTCCCGACCGCGCATTCGTCACTCATTTCGGAGTTCATTAAAGGACTTCCGAATATACTTTTGAAGTTACGTTTATACATCCGTCATCCTGTTTTATGTCGTAATATACTTACAATGGAAACTTATCCAATCACTATCAACGCAATAATCGTGCCGTACAACATACTTATAGCTTGGGTATGAACTCTCTATGGTCATCACACTATATTCATAACAACGGAAACCTAGTGTGTAGCTTGTGGATTTAATACCAATAATATATATAGATGAAGCCCCTAATATACTCATCTACTCGATAGCACTACTATAGCACAAGATATCCATAACCACACAGGTACCGGAAAGCAAGCATCATCAATAAACACATCATACAAGTAGTTATACAATTTGCCAGAATTTAATTTTACTATGTTGACTGAATTGATATGATTTATTTGGGTATGATAAATTGATTTGTAGATCAAACTCAAAACTAGAAAATTGTAGATAATTGGATTAGCTTCATGTATAAAAAAAATCTAGCTTCAATTACATTTTTGAGCTGCTCAAAATATTTATTTTACTTAGACATTTCTATATTTTCGGACTGCTCTGTCCCAGATTCATAGTACTGCATTTCATGTGCATTTCACCTATTAAGGAGTCATATTTAGACTAGGCTATAGAAGAGTTATTTGTAGAAAAATGAGTTAGCTTTCTCCACAAAAAAACCTAGCTTAATTCAGATTTCGGAGCTGCTTGAAACACTCATTTTACTAAACCACATTCTGCTGGAGGTTTCTGTTTCTCAGATTTAAAGTACTTCGTTGCACGTACATTTCACCTATGAAGAAGTGATTTTCAGACTGAGCTATAGAAGTGTTATTTGTAGATAAATGAGTTAGATTTCTCCACAAAAAAACCTAGCCTCATTACCATTTTTTAACTGCTCGAAATGTTTGTTTTACTAAACAACACTCTGCTGGAAGTTTCTGCTTCCCAGATTTGAAAATTTATCTTGCATGGCATGGATCTCTCAAACTATCAACATCAAGCACATAATAAACTTTACTACATACTACATAGGTTCTAAAGTGAGTTAGAATACTCACATAAACTTGAAATTGAGCTTGGGCTTTGGATTTGAGCTTAGGAAGCTTGAACACAAGCTTAAATGGTGGAATCTTCTTCTTCCTCCTCTTCTAATCCTCTTTCTTCTCTTCTATTTTTGTTATGGACATGCAAGTCTCCTAACTTCCTCTCTAAATGCAGATTATGAAGAGTAAGAGAGGGTAATGTATGCTATAGGCATGTATATATAGAAAAACCCAAGTGCTAGGTGTCATTTGCATGGTTATATGCCATGCCATGTGTCCAACAAGTGGACAAGTGTCACATGGGGTTGCATGTAGCTTCAATGTGGCCGGCCATGTGGGGCCCACCTTGGGTTGTGTGCTACTTTCTTGGTTTGCGTGCATAAGTTCCTCGTTATGCGTGTCGATCTCGGTTTACGTGCAGATGGGTATTATTTCTAATGTCCGGGTCCGAGTACGGGACTAAGTTAAGTCATTCTACGGTCGAGTCAGTGCGGTGATTATAGTCTAATTAGTAATTACATTACACTGATACGGTCACACAAATAAAATAATAATATTATAATATACCAGACATGGAAATTCATAAAACTCATACTATTGAACTTAGAGAAATTACAGGTATTACACCTTCTACCACCTATTACAGGATTTTGTCCTCGAAATCAGAACTAGTTAGTACTAAACAGAAATGGAAATTTCTCTCGCATTTCCGATTCCAGATCCCAAGAAGCTTATCCTTCAACATGATGTTTCTACTGAACCTTTACCAGCAGAATCTCTTTGTTCCTTAGCTTCGTGATTCCATAATCCATAATCCTCACAGGTCCTTCGATGAATGTAGCATTTTCGTTCACCTCGATATCTCTGAAGTCGATCTCGTGTGCTGGGTTATGAAGACATTTCCTCAGCATGCTTACATGGAATACGTTATGAACTCCCGACATCTTGGGTGGTAATGCCAACCTATATGCGACTTTCCCTATGCGATCCAGAATTTCAAACGATCCAATGTAGAGCGATGATAGCTTTCCCTTCTTCTGTCCAAATCTTACAACGCCTCGAACCGGGGAAACTTTCAGGTAAACATGATCTCCAACTTCAAATTCTAGGTCTCAACGTCATTTATCTGCGTAGCTCTTGTATCTGCTTTGCGCTACTTTCATCCTTTCCTTTTATCCGTCAGTCTATGGATGAAATGCGAAGCTCAATGTCAGAGGCATTCCCATTGCCTTCTGAAGACACTCCCAAAATACTGCAATGAATCTCGAATCTCAATCTAATACGATTGATACCGCTACTCCATGCGACTGCACAACTTGTTGCAGGTATAGTCGATTCATTTTCTTGACAGGATAGGTCATGTTGTAGCCAATAAAATGGGTTGATTTGGTTAGTCGATCAACAACTACCCAAAAAACAACATGGTTCTGCGGAGATCTCGGCAATCCTATAACAAAATCCATGTTGATATGCTCCCATTTCCATTCTGGGACTGGTAGAGGTAGTAATCTTGGAGGTCGTTGGTGCTCTACCTTGACTTGTTGACAAGTAGGGAACTTGGCTACATACTCTGTAACTTCTTTCTTCATTCATTCCCACCAAAAGTTCCTATCTTAAGTCTTTGCACATTTTTGTTATGTCGGGGTGTATGGACATTCTCGACTTATGTGCTTCATCCAGAATGTCTTTCCTCAAACCATCTATGTCGTGTACACATAATATGTCCCTACATTTGAGTCCTTCATCTGTTCCAATATTCCATTCGGTTGGATCCTTTGCTTAGGCCTTCTCGAACCATTTCCTTAATCCTTCGTCATTCTGTTCGGCTTCGAGTATGCGATGAATGAGGGTAGGCTGCATCGTAAGACATCCAAAAGGTCTTCCACAACTTAACTAATCAGACCTTCTCCCAAATTCTTTCGAACGTTCGAACTTCTTTGCTACGTCAGTACCATATGAAATTCAAAATTCTGACGTTGAATATGGCACCTTCAATCTTTCGTCTTGTTTAATGCTGAGATTGATTTGCTGATCTGCGAGCTCTCTTTTAGAATTTTTTTTTGTGGCAATTAAACGTTGTTCTGAATTCCTTGTTCTGGAAAATCTTTGCGCATACGTCCAGTCTTTCCATAATTGAAACATCGTGCCTCTCATCTTGTGACGTTTCTTGATGTATCTAGAGTTTTCCTTAATGATTGTGGACTGCATTCGAGTAGCTATTGGTGTCACTGGTTTGTTTCTTCTGCGTCTTTAATCGGCAAGATTCTCACCTCTCAGCTTCTTGATGCGATGGTTGGGAAGTCTAGTTAGTCTCGCGATTGTCTTCTATAACTTGTAGGAGTCATGGCGTCCTCTTAAGCGTGTTATTGTGATTGAGTTCCTTTGCGTGTCGACATGAAATCGTTGTGGAGTTTCAGCATCGTAGGCGATGACAAAAGCCATTAAGAAATTTCCTCGTGCACTAATTAATATATAGCATATAAGGTGTTACCGGTAATTGAGGTAGGATTGGATTTACTTGTAAGGAGTTGAATTCATAACAAAATGAACACTCATGGTGTACTGAGTTAGAAACGATGAGGTATGTGATTACTCAATCATAGGATCACAATGTATAGAATGAGTATCTCAGAAAGATCATCAGATGATTACTATAGGACAATCATAGTAATGCAATGACTAAAGGCGTAAGGCCTCCAAGGTAGGACATAAGAATTCTTGTCTCATGAGCCAATAATTTAGGTAAAGTCTTAATGATAAAAGTTAAGAAGAATTTGTGAAATGAAAGGAAATGAAGACTAGTTTACAAAGGGGGTGCAATATGCTTGAGTTCCTTAGTTGAACAAATGCAAAGAGCTCCTTTGCAATAATGTCAAGGGATACGCACTTGCAAGAGTTGATCAAGCGGTTGACAGTCCAAACGATTCATAGAGATTAATTTAACAGATCATAAGTCCAAATGACTTACAGTGAGTTGTTTGTGGTTTATAAATGAATTGTTGGAATCGATTTTTATGAGGATAAGTCCAAAGAGGTGACTTGTATCATTAGAAAGCAAATGAATTCACAATTGGATTTATCACTGATCAAAATGATCCAAAATCTTGTTAAGTGAAATCAGAGGGGACAACGAATAACCGTCAATTAGTGGAACAATAAAGGACATCCCAAGGTTCATCATAAGGATAATTGATCTAATGCAACCAATGATAGAAAATAGTGGGTTTACTCAAAAGGAGTTAAATCAGAAAGATGGATATAATTACTCATCCTTATATGGTTTTAATTTATAACGTGCACATGATGTTGTAAACCCGAAACGTGTCTTCTCTTGGTAGGCCCTGTGCGATTTGATCGTTGGCTTGAAGGTGGAATGCAGTACTCATCTTTACTAATGTTCCCGTTGATCCCTATAGTTGGTGCGAGTCGTTCAGTGTGATTGAATGTTGTTGATGTCAGTAATCTATGAGGTCGTTCGATCTGTTGAAGGTACGTTCTACTCTGGCGTCTTCCATCGACTCAAGTATTCAATTACGCCGATTTCTCATGCGCTCCTTGCTGTAGAAAAGCATTGTCGTTGTGTACCCTCAGCATCAAACTGTCCTTGAGAAGATGACACTTCTTGCTACAGTACTAGCAAATGAAATCTGATCGATGGTAGATCTTGGGAGTTCGACAATCTTTGTGCATGTGTCCTGGCAGATTGCAAGTGTAGCAGACGTTGCAAAGATTCGCGCGTTCTTATGTATGAGTTGGTGTCCATAAGGTTATCCCAACTTACAAGTGGAACCACTCAACTAACATGTAACTTAAGGGGATGAAGTATCTTATCCTTAGTCTTTCTAGACTCTAGGCTAAGGTGACTGTTCTGAGATTCGTCTCATGAAATTCGCAAAAGCCTAAACTTCTTGTTGACATAACAAGTCGTTCTAACAAAATGTCTAAGGAAGCCATCCACATAAACTAAGCGTCTATCGTCTAACGGCTAACCTTATATCTTTCAAAGATGTCTGGTACTATGTATGGCTCCATAGCTTACCTGCATAACAAAACTAACTATGACCAGTATTGGTATAAGAAGTCTTACGGTTCATAGCTTAAGCGTGTTGGACAGACGGTAAAAGCCTAAACCTAGGCTCTGATACCAAAAATCCCTGTCACGCCCCGGCGTAGCCAAAATAGGGAAAAGTTTTAAAATTTCCATCTTGGACCCTGAGGCACGTGACTGGTTGCATTACCGAATTGTCCATGACCAAATACTAATAATAAACAACGTAACCATAAGGATAAAACCAACATCTGCTCACATTGATATATTACAAAGAAAGGCCACAGTACTAGTTAACTATTACATCATGGTAGATACATCAGAGTCTTATGGCTCTAGTGCCTTACAGAACTATTACAAAGATAGATGGAGTCCTCTGCTAGAGGTTACAACCAAAAACATTTACAAAGACGTCCACTAGTCTTCTCTCTAACTATCATATCCATAGCCATCTTTGGTGTACTCTTCCTCCATGTTCTCCTCTTGCGTAGCATCATAACCCGTGTACTCATCACCTAGATAAGCTGGACATGGGAATATCCAGCGACATGAACGTCGTCAGCTTATGAAAGCTGAGTGAGAAAACTAAATCAAATGGAACTTATATAGTCACACACAATAAGAAATATGTATACTACTTTTATTACGTCTATTAAAGTTCTCTCACGTTCTCACCGTCGGACTATAACCACTTACGTGCCCATACAGGCATTCGAAGAGAAAACAAACAATCGATACAACTCGCTTCAACAACTTGGAACATTATCACAGTCCATTACCGAAGTTTATTTCGGAGTCCTAACTCCAATCAACAACACCAAAAAGGCTGTCACTATTGCACAACTAAATCACTTTGTACTTGCCAATTGTAACCAATCCCTCTTTCATTAACCAAACCATCTTACACTGATCAAACCATCTTTTATTAACCAAACCATCTCGCACTGACTAAACCATCTTTCATTAACCAAACACTTCTAACCTTCACCTTGTCACGAAGAACCAGAGTGTTCCCTCATCCTTCACGGAACCATCTTGTACTAACCAAACCATCTCTCATCAACCAAAACATCTTTCACCAACTGCCTTGTCACGAAGAATCACCACTTCGCCATCACGAAGAACCGAAGCATTTTTGGAGTGCAAGAACATCCATTCCATCACTAAGATCCGAAAGGAGTCTTCACTCTAAGAACCACCACTTCTCCACCACGAAGAAACGAAGCGTTTAAGGAGTGCAAGAACATCCAATCCATCACTAAGAACCGAAAGGAGTCTTCACTCTAAGAACCACCACTTCTCCATCACGAAGAACCGATGCATTTACGGAGTGCAAGAACATCCAATCCATCACTAAGAACCGAAAGGAGTCTTCACTCTAAGAACCACCGCTTCTCCATCACGAAGAACCGAAGCGTTTACGAAGTGCAAGAACAACCAATCCATCACTAAGAACTGAAAGGAGTCTTCACTCTAAGAACCACCACTTCTCCATCACAAAGAACCGAAGTGTTTACGGAGTGCAAGAACATCCATTCCATCATGAATAACCGAAAGGAGTCTTCACTCTAAGAACCACCACTTCTCCATCACAAAGAACCGAAGTGTTTACGGAGTGCAAGAACATCCATTCCATCACGAAGAACCGAAAGGAGTCTTCACTCTAAGAACCACCACTTCTCCATCACAAAGAACCGAAGTGTTTACGGAGTGCAAGAACATCCATTCCATCACGAAGAACCGAAAGTAGTCTTCACTGTAAGAACCACCACTTCTCCATCACAAAGAACCAAAGTGTTTACGGAGTGCAAGAACATTCATTCCATCACTTAGAACTGAAAGGAGTCTTCACTCAAAGAATCACCGCTTCGTCATCATGAAGAACCGAAGCGTTAACCATACCCCATTTCATCCCGAAGACCCAAAAGGATACACAATAGTCATCACTTCACAACCCATCAATCACATCCTTTACTCACTATCCCGGCTTCCGCGGTTGATACACACATCACGAAGACCATATCCACTTCGTCACGAAGGATCGAAATGATACACAACTTTCACGTTCGTCAACCATACCTTTTTCTCACTATCTTGACCTCCGCTGCTTAGATTACCTATCTGACAATTATCCTTAGCACAATCTGCTTCTAACATACCACAGTCGGCCCTTATGTTTTTCCCGACCACGCATTCGTCACTCATTTCGGAATTTAGTTCATTAAAGGACTTCCGAATATACTTTCGAAGTTACGTTTATACATCCGTCATCCTGTTTTATGTCGTAATATACTTACAATGGAAACTTATCCAATCACTATCAACGCAATAATCGTGCCGTACAACATACTTATAGCTTGGGTATGAACTCTCTATGGTCATCACACTATATTCATAACAACGGAAACCTAGCGTGTAGCTTGTGGATTTAATACCAATAATATATATAGATGAAGCCCCTAACATACTCATCTACTCGATAGCACTACTATAGCACAAGATATCCATAACCACACAGGTACCAGAAAGCAAGCATCATCAATAAACACATCATACAAGTAGTTATACAATCTGCCAGAATTTAATTTTACTATGTCGACTGAATTGATATGATTTATTTGGGTATGATAAATTGATTTGTAGATCAAACTCAAAACTATAACATTGTAGATAATTGGATTAGCTTCATGTAAAAAAAAATCTAGCTTCAATTACATTTTTGAGCTGCTCAAAATATTTATTTTACTTAGACATTTCTATATTTTCGGACTGCTCTGTCCCAGATTCATAGTACTGCATTTCATGTGCATTTCACCTATTAAGGAGTCATTTTTAGACCAGGCTATAGAAGAGTTATTTGTAGAAAAATGAGTTAGCTTTCTCCACAAAAAAACCTAGCTTAATTCAGATTTCGGAGCTGCTTGAAACACTCATTTTACTAAACTACATTCTGCTGGAGGTTTCTGTTTCTCAGATTTAAAGTACTTCGTTGCATGTACATTTCACCTATGAAGAAGTGATTTTCAGACTGAGCTATAGAAGTGTTATTTGTAGATAAATGAGTTAGATTTCTCCACAAAAAACCTAGCCTCATTACCATATTTTAACTGCTCGAAATGTTTGTTTTACTAAACAACACTCTGCTGGAAGTTTCTGCTTCCCAGATTTGAAAATTTATCTTGCATGGCATGGATCTCTCAAACTATCAACATCAAGCACATAATAAACATTACTACATACTACATAGGTTCTAAAGTGAGTTAGAATACTCACATAAACTTGAAATTGAGCTTGGGCTTTGGATTTGAGCTTAGGAAGCTTGAACACAAGCTTAAATGGTGGAATCTTCTTCTTCCTCCTCTTCTAATCCTCTTTCTTCTCTTCTATTTTTCTTATGGACATGCAAGTCTCCTAACTTCCTCTCTAAATGCAGATTATGAAGAGTAAGAGAGGGTAATGTATGCTATAGGCATGTATATATAGAAAAACCCAAGTGCTAGGTGTCATTTGCATGGTTATATGCCATGCCATGTGTCCAACAAGTGGACAAGTGTCACATAGGGTTGCATGTAGCTTCAATGTGGCCGACTATGTGGGGCCCACCTTGGGTTGCGTGCTACTTTCTTTGTTTGCGTGCATAAGTTCCTCGTTATGCGTGTCGATCTCGGTTTACGTGCAGACGGGTATTATTTCTAATGTCCGGGTCTGAGTACGGGACTAAGTTAAGTCTTTCTACGGTCGAGTCAGTGCGATGATTACAGTCTAATTAGTAATTACATTACACTGATACGGTCACACAAATAAAATAATAATATAATAATATACCAGACATGGAAATTCATAAAACTCATACTATTGAACTTAGAGAAATTGGTATTACAAGTAAAGGCGTATTGCAAGATAGGATGAGAGGGGGTGTTTTAGTCCGTTGGGCTCCTTCCCCTCTCATTCCATAATCCTCGGACCTAAAAACTCAGGTTACCAAAAGATCAGTTTGCTTTTATGATGGTTTCTTAATTTCCTTTTAAAAATTAAGTGGCGACTCATATTTGAATTTGAAAAAGTTTTAAAAAGCTATGGGTAAGAAAAAATGCGATATCCACAGGTAGAGTAGTTGAGCTCATACCCAGTCATCCTCTTGCTAAGGTAATATATGGCTTTTTTGGAGTGGCTATCTTCTCCTTCTTGGGCTAGCATACAATCCATGGTATTCTCAGAGACAGATAGGTAAAGAAGTAAGGGCTTGTAAGGGGTAGGTGGTGAGAGTTTTGGTGGATTTTAAAAGTAGGTTTTTATTTTGTCGAATGCAGTTTGGTATTGGTCATCCCATTAGAACTTCTCTCCCTTCTTCAGTAGTCGGAACAAGGGATCACATGTAGTTGTGATGTTGGAGAAGCGATTGATGAACTGGATCCTCCCAAAGAACCCTCTTACTTTCTTTCTCATTCTGTGATGATGCCATCTCTAGAATTGCCTTGATTTTGGAAGGGTACACTTCTATCCCCTTTTGCATGATGACAAAACCCAGGAGCTTCCCAGAAGTTACCACAAAAGTGTACTTTTTTGGACTCAATCTCATCTTGTATTTGGGCAATCCTTCGAAGAACTTTTTCAGCACTACCAAGTGTCCTTCCCGATCCTTGGATTTCACGATAATGTCATCCATGTATACCTCTACTTCTTTGTGAATCATGTCATGTAACATGGTGGTGGCGGCCCTTTGGTAGGTTGCTTTGGCATTCTTGAGCCCGAAAGGCATTACCTTATAGCAATAAGTCCCCCACGGTATGGTGAAGGTCACCTTTTCTCGGTCTTCCGGTGCCATTAAATCTTGTCACCTCTACTTCTTTGTGAATCATGTCATAGCAGTAATGGCAAGCTGGAATAGCTGATGCATACAGTGACGTATTTATTCCTATGACATATGCAGTGACGACTTCTCAGCCCATGGTTTTGTATCAACCCATGGTATTGGCTCATGGTTTTTATTTCGGTGGGTGTGGGAATCTTTTAAAGTCAAAAAGGCATTTTGGACAGCTCCAACAACAGAGGACACGTATATTTGTCTTTTTTACTTTCTACTATTCATCTACAGTATCTTGTCTAAAAGACTGTAGACTTTTTATTTCTATTTAAAGATGACCCTCACACATGTTGAGAAGCATCTCATTTTCTCTCCCCCTCTTTTATCTCTGATCCCTTACCTCTTTAATTTTCCCTCTTCTGCTCTGTAATTGTGGTTCACCACAAGTAAGTAATAAATATCTTTTTATTTTTGTTTACATTGATCCTGCTTTTGTTGGTATCAGAGCCATGGTTGGCTAACTCTTTGAGGCCACCATGGTATATACTGATGAATTATTATAATAATTTAAAATAAATTTTTATGATAATTCTTTGGGGGTCATAAGTTTCCGTTAGTCGCAAAAGCTTGGGCCTGTTTGCCAAGGAGTGGCTGTTTGGCTATAGTAAATGTTGACTGGAACAGACTCTATAAGAATTCTCATAGGAATTTATAATATGAATTATAATTTTTAGAATAGTATATACTAAGGTAGCCTCATCTTGGTCATGTTCAAAAGAACAACCAAGATTGGACCTGGATCTTCTTCAAGATCCAGATCTAATATTATTAATACAGAACTTATTGCGTTTGAACAAATGGAACAATTAAATCAATGGACAATTTTGTCCATTTCTACTAAACAAATACTCCCTCTGTCCCATTTTATGTGTCCATCTTGGGGAATCCAACTAATTAAGGGGACAAAAAGAATCTACACCTACTTTCCACAATTGCCCATAATCATTGCACTTTCTTTTTTTATTTTGTTTTGGTGTTGATTGCAAGGAAGGGTAGTTTGGGAAACTAAGTAAAATTTGCATACTAATTTAGGAAAGTGGACAATAATTTTGGGACATCCCAAAAAGGAAAGATGGACACATAAAATGGGACGGAGGGAGTATATAAAAGTGGTACTTTCTCTTTTATATCTCAAGATCATATCAAAACTGTTGAACATGATATTATTTTTGAGAATAATGAACAAACTCTTAGACTATTATGTTTAAAGTATCATTACATCCATATAGGATGCATTCAGATTGCATTTAAACCTCTCACTTTGTTAGGTCTTAATGCATCCATTTTAGCATACTTAAGAGATGATAGATGTGCAGACTTTGTACCATCTCTTATGGGAATTATACAAACAAGTCTGTGTCATGGACCAGTTTATTTTGATGTTTATCCTAACTTGACACTCTCTTTAAAGGATAAAAATATGTTTGAAGCCACTACTTTAAAAATTCAAACAGAAGGGTATAATTACTTACCTGGTACAAGTACTGTTAATACTACATATAGGATATACTATAAAGTTATGAATACTTTATGTCCTAATGATATTTTAAAAAGTGTACCAGGGAAGACAGTAGCAATTGACAGTAACAGTCTTACTACTAATATTGCTACTCCCAGGTTAATAAAATGGGATGAAATAAATTTCCCAACGGAATGGACTTTACCAAATGCTGTTCCACCCGCACCTGTCCTTCCATCCCAATTAAACCAAATCACCCAATCTAAAGATGGTGATATTGAAGTTTCTTTTACTCCTAATAAGTTTAGTAAAGTATCCTTAAGTAGGAGTAATTCTGTAAGAAGTTTTAATACTGGTCCTTCTAAACTTACTTACACAATTTCTTATCCTTCTTCTTCAAGACATTCCATGTCTGATCAACCCAGACCAAACATGGATCTGGAACACATCCAGAATTTGGAAAAAGAAAATGTTTTGAAAGGATTTATTAACTCAGACCATCAAATTCCTCAAGGAATTTATGGCTCAGAAGAAAATAGTGAGAATAAGGATAAAAGAGATCCATTTGATCCTTCTTATTCTCATGATGATTCATCTATCTATGTTTAATGGATTTTAGTCCAAATTCTTTTCTAAGGCAGGGTATTAATAACAATTTCATGTTGGAGAAAAACCTTGAGTTCCGACAAGAATATTTTAAAATTTTTGATAAAAAGATCTAGATATTATAAAAGATCTATATTATCAAGATCTAGAAAGAAAACAAACTATAATATGGTTTGTTGACTGGTTTAACAAATGGTTTCCTACTTAAAAAGTATTAAATACCATTAGTTCAACCAAATGGAGATTACATGGGGATAAAGGTTTCTTTGAAAGCTTACATCCTCCTCCTTTACATATAAACTTCAAGTCAAACGATAAAGAACTTGAAGCAGTTGCTTATATAAGTAAACCTGCTGGTGTTGGGGACTCAATTTTTAATAGTCATCTTGCTCACCAGAATAATTGGACAAACCGTTCCATAGAATCTATGGAGGCCCAATTATCACGAATTGAAAGTAAATTAGATAGCCAAGAGAAGTTGATTAAGAATTTTAAGTCACTTCCTAAAGATGAAGCTAATACTTCATCATTTGAGGCTACTACTTTTAAACCTCCTATTACTCCTGAAAATTTTAAAACTCAGAATAAGAAGGAGGAAGAAGAGTTTATTGAACTATTAACTAAAAAGATAAAAGATTTTTCCTTAAATGTTCTTTCTAAACCTACTTCTGAACATAATAATTCTAAAGAAGAAGAAGATATAGAACATCAGGAAGAAAACATTACTAGAGAGGAAAATTTGTGGAGAAATTATCAAATTACTGAAAGCAATTTTTTAGAAAAACTTTCTCCTCCTACTAGAATAAATAAATTAGAGCATGAAGCTCTTCCATATTATTATAAGAGACCCACTCCACCAAATCTCCTGTTTGAAGAAAGCAATTGGAGACTTCAAACCTCATATAATGGAAAAGAAGTGGTTGAGTGGAATATTGATGGTTTTATTGAGTACCAAAATTTTGAAGTAATTCATAAAATGCTCATGTGGGCTTCTATGAGTAAACATTGCAATATTTCCGAAAAGGATACTACAATTATTCTTACAAATGGCTTTTCTGGATGCCTTAAAGGCTGGTGGGACAATGTCTTAACTAGTCAACAAAGAAATGAAATTTTAGATAAATTTAAAGTTGAAACAATAGATGGACATCCTACTATGGTCCCAGATGCTGTTGTTACTTTAGTTCAGACTATCATTTCTCATTTTACTAGAACATTTCCACAAAGGTCTGAAAGAAGTAGAGAACTTCTTATGAATCTTAGATGTCCTTCTTTAACCCATTACAGATGGTATAAAGATGTTTTCATTTGTAAAGTTATGCAAAGAATAGATGCAAATAATGAACACTGGAAAGCCCGTTTTACTGATAGACTTCCACATTTATTTGCTGAAAAAATTAGACAAAAACTTAGAGATCAGCATGATGGAAATAATATTCCTTATGATAATTTAAATTATGGACAGATCCTAAGTGTCTGTACCCAAGTAGGGTTAAGCATTTGCAACGACATGAAATTGCAATACCAAATGAAGAAACAAAATCTTACTAGTAAACAAGAACTAGGAGATTTTTGTGGTCAATGGGGTTATGATATGCCTGTCAACCCTAGTAAAAGAAGAAAGAAAAGACAGGGCTATCAGAATACAACTACTAGGAAAAGGAATACTAATCCTAATCCTAGAAGTGCTAAACCTAGACCACCTCCCAGGAAAAGTAACCCATCAAGGAAAAGGCCTACTAAAGGACCTGTTTCTAAATAAACAAGGGTTTGCTGGAAGTGTGGAAAAGTAGGGCATCTAGCCAATAAATGCACTACTAAAAAGAAATTAGCCGAGTTACAAATTGATGAAAGTTTAAAAGCACAATTCTGCAAAATTTTATTAAATACTTCTCCAGAAATTTCTGAAGAAGAGAATTATCTTGAAGAAGAGGATGATGGTTTTTATTCCCAAGAAGAAGAATAAAGACCATCCTGCTCTAATGGATGTCCTGATGTTGATTATTGGAAGGCTGTTGCCACTATGAATGGCCTTTCTATAAATGTTCTTACTGCAGAACATAGTGAAATCTTAAACATAATTGACAATATTACTGATCCTGAACTTAAGGTGAAGGTAATTCAATTATGTATTAATCATACTAAAAAGATTCATGAGAAAAATGAATATAAAATCAAGCAGTATAGTATTCAGGAAGTTTTTAATAGGATGGAAAAGGTTGAAAAACCCATCACTGTCCAATACCTTAAGCATGAAATCAATTTGGTTAAGTCTGACATTAAAGCACTCCAAATTGCAATTTCTCAAATGGAAGAAAAATTTGATAATTTGAATATTACGACATCTTCTATTAGTATAGGTGATAATATTCCTGATAAGGAAGAAGCACCTATAGATATAGAAGGAGATCATACTTACATCTCCTAAATAAGATTACTTATCAAAAATGGCATATAAAAATTAACTTGGTTATCCAAGAGGAATATGCAGTTAGCAATGCTATTGCTTTAGTTGATAGTGGAGCAGATTTAAACTGCATTCAAGAAGGCATAGTTACTACTAAATATTTTGAAAAAACTATGCAGTCTTTAACTTCAGCAAGTGGAAGTAGGATGAATATCCAGTTTAAACTTTCTGAGGTTTATGTTTGCAATGAAGGAGTTTGTATCCCGTCCACTTTTTACTTGTTAAAGATTTACAACAACAAGTAATTCTGGGAACTCCTTTCTTAAAATTTTTAATGCCTATAAAAGTTGATCAAACTGGCATTTATACTTCCTATGATAATATTGACCTGGTTTTCACCTTTTTAAAAGGACTAGAGACAAGAATCATAAATGAATTAAATCTTTTAGATTTGAAGGAAAGACATCTTGATTTTCTTCAAGAAGAAACTGGAATCATGGAAATAGAGCATCAGATAAAGATGCCAAATGTTTCTAGAAAAATTGAAATTTAAAAAAAAGAATTTCAAAATAAAATTTGCAGTAAGATTCCTAATGCTTTTTGAACAAGGAAGAAACATATTGTTTCTCTCCCCTATAAGCCTGATTTTGATGAAAGATCTCAGATTCATACTAAGGCTAGACCAAGCCAAATGAATTCTGAATATTTAGAACTCTGCAAAAAAGACATTCAAAGTCTTATGGATAAAAAGCTCATAAGGAAAAGTTTTTCACCTTGTAGCTGCACATCTTTTTATGTAAATAAAAATGCTGAAAAAGAAAGAGGCAGACCCAGATTAGTGGTCAATTATAAACCACTTAATGATGCCTTACAATGGATTAGTATCCAATTCCTAATAAAAAGGTTCTGTTGGATAGATTATATAATGCTTCTATTTTCTCAAAATTTGATTTAAAATTTGGATATTGGCAAATTCAGATTAAAGAAGAAGATAGATATAAAATAGCATTCACTGTTCCTTTTGGGCACTATGAATGGAATGTCATGCCATTTGGATTAAAAAATGCTCCATCAGAATTCCAAAATATTATGAATGATTTTTTTACTCCCTTTTCGGAATTCCGTTTGGTTTACATAGGTGATATTTTAGTTTTTTCATCATCTATAGATCAGCATTTTAAACATCTTAAAACTTTGCAAGACATTATTATTCATAATGGTCTTGTTCTTTTAGCCCAAAAAATGGACCTTTTCAGAACTCAGATCAGGTTCTTAGGGTTTAATATTCATAAAGGGAAAATTATTCCTATTGATAGAAGTATAGAATTTGCTTCTAAATTTTCTGATGAATTAAAAGATAAAACCCAATTACAGAGATTTTTGGGAAGCCTTAATTACATAGGAAGTCATTATAATAAATTAGCCCATGATTGTGCACTTTTGCATCAAAGGCTTCAAAAGAACCCTTCACCGTGAACTTTTGAACACACTAAAGCAGTGCAGAGAATTAAACTTAGAGTTAAACAATTACCATGCCTCGGATTGGCAAATCCCCACTGGAACAAAATTGTTGAAACTGATGCTTCAGACATTGGTTATGGGGGAATTCTAAAACAAAAGTATCCCAATACTAATAGAGAAGAACTTTTAAGATTCACCTCCGGTGTTTGGAAAGGTCCTTCAAAGAATTATTCTACTATTAAAAAAGAAATGTTTTCTATTGTTAAGTGTGTCACTAAATTTCAGGATGATTTACTTAACCAAACATTCCTTATTAGAATAGATTGCAGTGCTACTAAACATATCTTAAAACAAGATGTAAAGAATCTTGTTTCTAAGCAAATTTTTGCTAGATGGCAGTCTGATTTATCTGCTTTTGATTTCCAACTTGAATATATTAAAGGAGATCAAAATTCTTTACCAGATTTTCTTACTAGGGAATTTTTGCAGGAAAAACAGGATGCTACCTTCGGATAAAAGAGGATTTCAGTTCCCTCAGAGGCGTCCCAACAAAGGGAAAGGCCATCAGCAAAACCCACCTAAGGGTTCTCAGCACAACAAGGGGCCAAATCAGTCAAACAAGGCTGGTCCTCCACAGAAACCTTCTGCTAAGGACATTCTTGTCCAAGAAATGGTTTTTCATCAAAAATAATTTCTGGAAACTTTCCTTATTTTGGACAATGTTAAAATCTCTGATAAATTAGAAACAGATGCTTGGGGATATAAAGAAAGGTTTTTAAACATGCACAATTTCATGACCCAAGAATCTAAGCCTAGATTTGCTTATGAAACAATGTTATTAGAACTGAATCTGTTCAAATCGAACATTTCTATAAAGTTCCAAATGATAAAAAGACTCCTATAGCACATTCTAAGTGTTATATTATTAAAGTTCTCCATGCATATCAATGGGGCCCTAATCCAGCCCAAGCAAGAACTTTAAAAATTAATGGAGCTACTTTTAATTACTGGGATTATTTAGAAGCTTGGAACAAAGCTTTTATTTATATGAATCTCGCAAGAGGCCATACCTGGCTATTTGTTATTAATGATCAAATAATTAAAAATGGTCTTGAAAGTTTTCCTAATTGGTTTTTTCATTGGTGGGAAAAAATGGGACCAGAAATTTGAATTATTCCTTGAGAAATTTTGGATTATTTTACAATCTAGTTTGATCATCATCCAGTTCTCAAGGGAAAAGTATTAGAAAATATTCCATTGGGAAGAAACATTTTATTCTTCTTTGCGAATTTAGACTTGTCTAGATTTGGAAATGGGATATTCAACATTATATTGATAATCTTAAGATCTCTGCTCTCCAGAGAACTTTCTGGGTCAAATGGTGGGGAGGATTTGATATTCCCAATGCTCTTTCAAAAATCCAACCTGTTGTTAAAGAATATATTAGAATTTTTTAGGAGGAACAAAAGATAATTGATGATAAGTTCCTCCTAGAAGCTTCTCAGCTCTCCTCTAAATTGAATATGTTTAATGTCTTATTCAATTCAATCAAGGAGAAGTATCCACATTTGTCTCGGGAAGAAATTCAAGTTAAAGTTATGGAGGCTCTTAAAGAACAATTTTTATCCTCACAAGTTTCCCAAGGGGGTAGTCAGGCTACTTCTAGCCAGGCTAAAGATCAGGGTCAGACTTCTCAGCCCACTTAGCCAAATACTTTTGGTTGCCTAGCAGGAGAAGCCCAAGACCCATATGAAGATGAAGATAAAATGGATACAGTGTTCATTTCCAGTCAGGACCCTATTATGGAAGACATGTTTGATGCTATTATTGCTACGGCATCACAGTCAGCACAACCCAGCAAATCAAATGACAAGCTAGAATAGCTGATGCTTGCAGTGACGCATTTATTCTTGTGATGCATGCAATGACGACTTCTCAGCCCATGGTATTGGCTCATAGTTTTGATTTTGGTGGGTGTGGGAATCTTTTAAATTCAAAAAGGCATTTTGGACGGCTCCAAAAAAGGAGAAAAAGAAAAAAGAAGCTCGCTAGGATGAAAATCCGAAAGGGCACCTAGGCAAAAGTTAGAGCACAAAAATGAAAAGAAAAAAGAGCTCACTAGGATGAAAACCCGAAAAGGCACCTAGGCAAAAGTTAGAGCAGATAAAAGATGCGTGTTGACTTCAAAACCTGAATCTTAGCCAGTCGAAATTATGAAAGAATAAGGGATAGTGAGGTAGAGAAAAGAAAAAGCAGAGAATAAATAAGATTGAGAATTCTTGAGCACTTCAAAGTACATCATTGGTACATGAATTATCCCAAGGCTTTGTGTTGTTCTAAACAAAGAGAAGAAGTTAGAAATAAAAAGAGAGATTTGAAAGTATCGATTAGTCTCAAAAATTTGTGAGAGGCTCAATGGCTAAGTGGGCCTAAAACAATGCAAAGATATCTTTGAAGAGTGATTTGGAAGGCTGATATTGCTTTGTGAGTATGATACAATATGATTAGAACACGATGCATTATGAGAATTGTAAATATTAACTGGCTAGTGAAAGGGTGAAAGAATCAACCACCACAAAAAAAGGGGGGGGGGGAAATAAAAAGGAGTAGTAGTTCATATTCTCATCATCCTGTTCAAAAGCTACCATAAGGGGTCCATTTTAGAAAAAAATTCCAAGAAAGAGCACTCATTGGACCCCATATGGAAACATGGCTCGAAAAGCTCACAAATTCTTGAAGCCTTATTCTTTCAAGACCTCTAGAGTTGATGAACTACGCTCGACCTAATTCCCACTTGGGGATACGTAGGCAACCTGGTTAGTTCGGTCGACACCCATGCAATCATCTGGCACTTTCTTTCAAACTTCAGCTGAACTACTTTGGACTTGATTCCCATTTGGGAATAAGTAGGCTAGCCTCACTTGGTTCTCGGTCTGCAAAAACCAGCAATATCGTTTGCACCTGCAGAACCCTCAATCCAGACTAGGGGCAAACTTCATTTGCTGAAAACCACTTTTATCGTAGAAGTAAGCCCCTAAGGCTCTTTCAAACTAGGGGCAAACTTTGTTTTCCAAAATCCCTCTATGTCTAAGACAAGTCCTCAAGTAATTGAGTTTGTTTTTGAAAGGATTGAAATAGAGTGCCTTCCATTCTATAAGCTAGAACACTAATTTGAAGCATATTCTAGATGGGCAAAGAATTCGCTAAATCAAAAGAGGAAGTTTAGATTTATCAGCAAAGCATTACCATTTGTAAATTTATGAATAAAAAGTGAGATGATACATTATTCACGATGAAAGCATATTGATATAGAATTTGAATCAGTTGTCTTGTGTAATTGGCTTTGTCAAGTCTGTCCCCCTTTGAGTCAATAAATGGTCTCAATTATGTGGGTTTAAGATGATGAGTAAAGATTTGACAAGTCTTCATTACAACATAATGCTAAAGTGACAATATAAGGAGAGTCCAAGACTAGGGGCAAAGGTGACTTCCCTCTTTTGACAAGATCGATGTGTTTCTTCCAAAAGTCCGCGAATGTGGAAAATCATTTTTTCTATCAGCTCCGTCGAAATTCTGAGTCTCAAGACTCCCCAAATTTTGAAAAAAAAAATCAACTCCCTAAGTTGGCATTGGCAGCTGCTCTTTCTAAGCGTTAGTCCTCATTGGAAGCTTCTCTTTCTAAGCGTTAGTCCTCATTGGCAACTTCTTTACAACAATGTGTTAGGCCTCAATGATAATCCCTGTTAGTCTTCTATGACAATCTCTGTTAGCAAATTTGGAATATTTTGAGTCTAAATCGACTCTCAAATTTTGGAAATAAAAAAATTCTTTGAGTCTAATTCGACTCTTGTTTTTAAAAAATTTGAAAATTCCTTAAGTCCGATTCGACTCCCAAATTTGTGAAATAGAAATTCTTTGAGTCTGATTCGACTCCTGTTTTTGGAAAATTTGAAAATATCCTTGAGTTCGATTTGCAGAAATTCTTCGAGTCAGATGAACTCCAGATTTTGTCAAGTTCAAATTCTTGTTGAGTCGAATTGCCTCTCAATTTTTGAAGAATATTGAATGCTTTGAGTCTAATCGACTCACAACTTGAAAAAAAAAATTTGAGTCAGAAGGACTTCAAGTTTTGGAAGTAGGATTTGTTTTGAGTCTGATCGACTGCTAAATTTTGGAAATAAGAAATTCTTTGAATCTGTTTGACTCTGAATTGCTAAGAAGTAGAAATACATTTCAGTCAAATGATCAACTCCTAATTTTTTTGAAAGGTTTTGAGTCTGATTGAAATAGAAATTCGTTTGAGTCAAATTGACTCCAAATATGGCGATTCTCATCATCAGTCCTCTATGGTGATCTCTGTTAAGCCTCAATAGCAATCTCTGTTAATCCTCTATGACCAACACTCGTCAGTCCTTCATGGCATCTGTGTTAGTCCTCAATGGCAACCTCTCATTTGCTTTAGTCCTCAATGATTCGTTCACTTTCGTTCAAATACACAATTTTGAAAATTAAAATTCCTTGAGTCTAATTGACTCCTAGTTTTAGAAATTTGAAATTACGTGAGTAGGTTTGACTCGTGATTTTGAAATTTTGAATGGAAAAACTGAGTTGAATGAAGTCTGATTGATTTTTGATTTTAGAAACTTAATTTGAATCGAGTCAAATTGATACTGAATTTTGAGAATTAAATTTGAAAATTAAAAAGTGAATCCTTGAGATACTCCTGGCAAAAGATTGCACATCAAGAGAGCTAACCCGCGTTGACACCGGGGCCTAAGTTGCAAAGCGCCGCCTAATAGATTTCATCGAGAGAGTAAACCCGCGTTGACACGAGGGCCTAAGTTGCAAAGTGCCGCCTAGTCGATCGCGTCGAGAGAGCAAACTCACGTTGACACCAAGGCCTAAGTTGCAAAGCGTCGCCTAGTCGATTGCGTCAAGAGAGCAAACCCGCGTTAACACCGAGGCCTAAGTCGCGAAGCGCAGCCCAGTCGAACGAATCGTAAGAGCAAACCTATGTTGACACCGGGGCCTAAGTCGCGAAGTGTTGCCCACTCGATTGCGTTGAGAGAGCCAACCTGCGTTGACACTAGGGCCAAAGTCACGAAGCGCCGCCCAGTCGATTGCGTCGAGAGAGCAAACCCGCATTAGCCCCAGGGCATAAGTCGCGAAGCGCCGCCCAATCGATTGTGTTTATCTGTTTGGCTGAAATGGCTATGAGTCCTAGAGAGGACCAACTCATTAGTCAATAAAACTCTGAATTCTAAAGATAACTCATCTTTAAGTTGAGGCAATCATGAGCATTAAGTAGCATAGGGCATGAATTGCTTCCAGATGCAACAAAATAGCGTGATCTCAAATTATATCATTCACGGAATATGAAACTGCGTTGGCAACCATCATTGCATAAGCACGTACATCACGATAGGATAGGTGCATTCATCCGTATGACTATCTGTACTTACATGTTTGACGCTTGCTCGAATTACGTCTCGGTCTGATTCTTGAATGGATACGTAGGCAGCTCACCATTGAGCATGACCGATTAGAACCTTGTCGCGCGCCTGTCTTCTTTTTGCAATGCATTTTGTTTTTACCTAAATCTGATAGTTTCGTCAAAGGCCTATCTTTATATAGGCTTTGACATTTACGTATGAAAAGCGTTGCTCCACAAGCTCTATCGAAGAGGGGCAAATTGTAGACACCATGATTTTGACCAAACGTTGAATTTAGGGGAGTATTACCTCCAAGTCCAATGATGACAATGTCCGAACAAACCTAAGGCTTCCAAGGTGATTCAAGCTCTTCAAAAGGCTCTTTAATTCAAACAAAAAGAAAGAAGGAAGAAAAAGAGAGGGAAAAGGGAATGATAGAAGAAAATGGCACAAGGCATAGTCTGCGGCAGTCACACAGTGCTGCTGCAGAACTCCCTAATTGCCGGATCGATAGTCAGTAAGTGCCATATCGGTATTCACTAACAGACACAATACATACCAAATATCACAAAAGTCAAAAATCCAAAAAACACGACAATCTGTGGAGTTGTCTGCGACATTCATTGAGTGCCGCATTGGCATTCAGTGAATGCCGCGCCAACTATCAGTGAGTGCCGTTCTGGCACTTACCAAGTGCCGCTTCTAACTCCACTGAATGCCGCATTTTCGTGGCAGTCTGCTTTGAAATAGTATATTTTGTACCATCAAAAGGACATCCAAGATTAGGGTTTTACCTCTGAAATTACCAAAATAACCCTCTAAAATTTGCCTATATATAAGGGATGAATATCCCATTACAAAGGGTCTTGAAATCTCCATCTTAGGCTTGAAAAGCATCTCAATTTTTAGGCTGGAATCTTGATCTTGAATCATCTTTGTTTTTGAACTTTGAATCTCTCAAATTTTGATTGTTAGAAAATGAAGAGTTGTAAGAGTTGAAAGAAGATCTTGATTAACCTTTTGGAAGGCCTTCAAAATCATAAAAGTTGAGGATAACTTGGAGGCAAACTCTAGACTAATTAGTCTTTAATCTAGGTTCAATCATAATTCATAGAAATACTTAGGACCATTTATACATTTTCAAAAAGGCTCTTCTCACCTCATTTTTCATCACACACCACTTAAATTATGATTGAATTTTCATTTTATGCTTGTTGGTTTGGATAATAAACAACCATGTATTTAACGTAGAAATAAGTCTTCTAATATGAATTCAATTTGAACTATCATTTGAGTCTACCCATTATATCTCCATTTTGTTCTTGCTTGTCACTTTGGGATTCATAAGACCTTCAATGTCGTACTTGAATCCCTTGACTTAGAATCCTTTAATCTTCTTGTAAACTTATGATTTATAAGAGGATTAAGGTTGATGTTAACATGTTTGGTCAATGAGTCTGAACCTATCTCCATGGTTTAGGTTCATTATTTTGAGATTTTATGAAGTTTCTCCATACTCCATTAAAGTCTATAAGTATAAGTGTACTTAGTCTCCAATGACCATCAAGTGGAATGAGAAGTAGTTTGAGTTAAGCCAATCTCCATGGCTTGGTAGGTAGAGTTAACATATAAAAGATGATCTCGACAATGGCGTAGTGAATTCATAAACCACTTTTGATCAAAGATTTTTAATTAAATAATGGCCCATTGAAATTGAATGGTTTTACCACTTTGATTTTTGTTATAATAGGATTTCATGTTTAAGATGGCTTGATCATGAGTTTTGCGAAGCAACCATAATCTGTTCAGAATTTAAGAACAGTAACACTTTCTTCAAATGAGTAAATCAGAGCCTTAATCAAGCATTCTTGACTTCAAATAATATTTTCTATAAAGTTTAATATGTTAATGAGATCTCCTAAAAAGATTAGAGTCATTTGGATTTATTTACTAGTTTTAGAAAATCAAACAAAATCTCTGGACAGAGAGTTGTAAATTTCTGAATGATGTCTGGTTTTTATCAGATTCCTAGAGATTGAATGTTTGATCTTTGATTTTTCTTTTTGGATTACAAACTAGATTCACAGAGGCATCTTGTGTCAAAATTCATTGAAATCAAATCATGGGATCTACTATTTTCCTATTTTTCAAAATCTGGTCTGCTCTTTGTAATTTATGAAATTCCATTATAGATTTGATAAACTTTGCAAATTTCCTATGACCCAAGGTTTAAACCGTGATTTAATAATGGTTAGTTAAGCTTAAATCCAGAGGCTAAATGATCCAAATCGATGAATAGTTCATAGCGTACCCATGTTCATGTTTATGTATTCAAATGCATTCATCTATGTAGGTTGATACTTGTGATTAGGATCCATTTTTGTGTTGGGATTTAATTACACTTAATTGAGCCTATTTATGAGTTCCTTGTGACCATGTTGGGATCACATCATCTCTATATGGACATTACATTGGCTCCTAGTTGAGACTTGTATATCTATAGAAATGATGCATTTCCAACTAATTAGAAGGAATTCATAATTATGTCAATTCTTTCATACTTGATAGATTTAACCTTGAAGTTTAAGGATGTTATTTAGAATTTCATACTCTATCTTGATTAAAGTATGTAGACTAACCCTCTATTTTGTAGCGCTATTAAGGTACGAATTCTCAACCCCTCTCTAGTTTATTGTATTCTTTGATTTTAATTGATTTTCGACTCCATGTGCGACACCTTAGAAATTGGTCTTGTTTTATTTGTATATATGAAATAGAGACCCCCTTTTAGGTTTTATTTGTATGCATTGCATGTTTCCATATTCACAGCTTGATCCCGGGTAAGTTCTCTTGTTTCCTATTGCATATCATATTGCTTGCTAATTGAATTATGTGGTTTTGAATGCTTATTTTTTATTCGCAATCTTACACCCTTTAGACATGTTTTTGCAATGTATATCTATACCAATGTATTGGTTGAGGGCACATTTAGATTAATAATTTGATTAAAAGGATGTTGAGTAGAGGCGTATTGCGAGATAGGATGAGAGGGAGTGTTTTAGTCTGTTGGGCTCCTTCCCCTCTCATTCCATAATCCCCAGACCTAAAAACTCAGGTTTCCAAAAGATCAATTTGCTTTTATAATGGTTTCTTAATTTCCTTTTAAAAATTAAGTGGCAACTCGTATTTGAATTTGAATAAGTTTTAAAAAGCTGTGGGTAAGAAAAAATGCGATATCCACAGGTAGAGTAGTTGAGCTCATACCCAGTCATCCTCTTGCTAAGGTAATATATGGCTTTTTTGGAGTGGCTATCTTCTCCTTCTTGGGCTAGCATACAACCCATGGCATTCTCAGAGACAGATAGGTAAAGAAGTAAGGGCTTGTAAGGGGTAGGTGGTGAGAGTTTTGGTAGATTTTGAAGGTAGGTTTTTATTTTGTCGAAGGCAGTTTGGTATTGGTCATCCCATTGGAACTTCTCTCCCTTCTTCAGTAGTCGGAATAAGGGATCACATGTAGTTGTGAGGTTGGAGAAGTGGCTGATGAACTAAATCCTCCCAAAGAACCCTCTTACTTCTTTCTCATTCTGTAACGATGCCATCTCTAGAATTGCCTTGATTTTGGAAGGGTACACTTTTATCCCCTCTTGCATGATGAGAAAACCAAGGAGCTTCCCAGAAGTTACCACAAAAGTGTACTTTTTTGGACTCAATCTCATCTTGTATTTGCCCAATCCTTCGAAGAACTTTTCCAGCACTACCAAGTGTCCTTCCCGATCCTTGGATTTCACAATAATGTCATCCACGTATACCTCTACTTCTTTATGAATCATGTCATGTAACATGGTGGTGGCGGCCCTTTGGTAGGTTGCTCTGGCATTCTTGAGCCCGAAAGGCATTACCTTATAGCAGTAAGCCCCCCACAGTATGGTGAAGGTCACCTTTTCTCGGTCTTCCGGTGCCGTTAGATCTGGTTATGCCCTAAGAAACTATCCATGAGTGACAATAGCTTGTAGCCTACTATGTTACCTACCAAAACATCGATGTGGGGAAGCGGGAAGTCATCCTTAGGACTGGCCTTGTTTAGATCGCAGAAGTCAACGCATACATGAACTTTCCCATCCTTCTTGGGGACTGGTACGATGTTGGCAACCCATTATGCATACTCTATAACAATGATGAATCCTGGTTTGAATTGCTATTCTACTTCTTCTTTGACCTTGAGTGCCCATTCTGGTCTCATGCACCTTAGTTTCTGCTTGACAAGTTTAGAATTAGGGAAAAGGGGAATATGATGTTGGATAATGTCGGGGTCAACCCAGGCATGTCTTTGTAAGACCAAGCAAAAACATCTTTGAATTCTTTTAGTAAAAGAGTACATTTTTGTTTTTCTTTTTCATTAAGCGTTGAACCAATTTGCACAATTTGAGGATCATCTTCATTACCTAGATTAATCGATAAAGTATCTTTGATTATTTAATAAGTAGATGGTTTTTCAATTAATTGTTTAAGTTTGATTGGGAGATACTCGGAGGGATCTGTGCATTCACAATTATTAGACACAGAGTAGTAAGCAGAATCGTCTTTCACTTTATTCATAACTGGTGGAACGATTACATCAGACAGTAATGGGCCCACAATGGCCAACTCTGATACAGACTTGATAATTAGAAGTATAGACTCTGCAGGAATAGGGAATAGGGAGACACAGACAGATGATTCTACAGCCTGGTTACTCACACCCTCCTCTGTTGATATGATCTGATCATCTTGGCTTTCCCTTTGTTCTTGATTAGCCCTTTATCAATGGCTTTGGTGGCAGGTTGCGGTGGTTGGTAATGACGGCCCGACCTGGTTAAGTGGTCAATTTCCATGGAGGTAGACCCTTTGACACTCCCATCCTCTTTGAACCAATCACAATTAGTACCACAAATGGCTTTCTGGTTCATTCCAAATGGAGGTGTCACTCTCTTTGTTCGGGTTATACCATTTGAGGTCCACTGCCCATAAGTCTTGTTTTTCCAGGAAAATTAGATTTTGTTCATCATCCAACTATTGCTATCATTCATCATCTCCTCCTTCAATCAGATGAACCCTTGTAGAGTCCGGGATGTAAATGAGAGGTAAAGGCTGCCCTAAAGGGGTGATGTAGGTAGAAGGGTCGAAGGATATGGGGTTGGATTCGATGAGGTTGATATTTTGGTGGTTTGGTAGGGGATTTTGTGTGACATGAGGCTTCTTTCGAGGCAGCTCAATGATGTTTTGGTCAATGAGGTCCTAAATATCATGGTGGAGGCACGTACAGTCATAGGTATTGTGGCCAGGGGTTTGGTGGTAAGCACAATGCTTGGACATATCACAATTTGGTAGTGGTGGGGCATCTCGAGGCTGGAGCAGGTGGAGGTGGCCTTTCTTGAGTAGGCAATCTAGGGTTGAGGAGAGTGAGATTTCTAGCTTGGTGAAATTGCGGGGAGGATTTTTTTACAAGGGACGGTTTGAGGTATTGGTTTGGTTGGGGGATTGGTACGACTGTGGATATCGTAGGCTAATCCACGTTCCAAAATTTTTTCAAATTTAAATACGAGTCGCCACTTAAATTTTGAAGAAAAATTAAGAAACCATTTTTAAAGCAAACAGATCTTTTGGAAACAAGAGATTTCTAGGTCCGGGGATTATGGAATGAGAGGGGAAGGAGCCCGACGGACTAAAACACCCCCTCTCATTCTATCTCATGATAGGCTTCTACTCAACATCATTTTTAATCGAATCAATAATCAAAGCATGCCCTCAACTAATACACAGATATAAGTATATATTCCAAAAGCATGTCGAAAAGGTGTAAGATTGAAAACAATAAAAAGCATACAAAACCACATAATTCAAATAGTAAGCGAGATGACATGCAAATAAGGAACATACCCAGGATCCAGCTATGATATAGAAACATACAATCCATACGGAAAAATAAAAACTCTAGAAAAAAATTCTCTAATTCATATATGTACACATAAGGTAAACCCTATCTAAGGTGTCACACATGGAGTCAAAAATCAATAAAATCAAAAAACAAAATAAGCGAGTGAAAAGTCAAGAAATTATACCTCAATAGCGCTACAAAATAAATGTTAGTCCACATGCTTTGAACATAATATAATATCAAATCCTAAATATTATAACAAACTCCTAGCTTAAATCTAACAAAACTGGGGAATATTGACAAAATCATGAATTCCTTCTAATTTGTTGAAATCACAACATCTCTATAGATATGCAAGTCTCAACTAGGAACCAGTGTAATGTCCATATAGAGATGATACAATCCCAACTTGATTATAAGGAATCCATGACTAGTTTCAACCAATTATGGCTTATCACAATACAAAACAATGTCCTAATTACAAGAATAAATAAACATGTGATGATAATGAATGAATGAACATGAGCAAGCTGAGAATCATTCCTTGATTTGGATCATTTAACCTCTGGATTTAAGCTTAAATGACTTTGTTCAAAACATAGTTTAAGTCTTAAGTCATAGAAAAGTCATTTGGATTACCATTTACAAAGTCTATCAAATCTATAACAGAATTCCAGGAATTATAGAGAGCAGACCAGACTTTAAAAAAGAGTAAAAGCATAGTTCCGTTGGTTTGATCTTAATGATATTTTGACACAAGGTGCCTTTGTGAGTCTAGTTTCTAGCCCAATTATGGAACAGTCCAATCTCTATGAATTAGACCAAAACCAGACATCAATCAGATTTTATAAACTCTATGTCCAAAGATTTTGTATGATTTTCTAAAAATAGTAAACGATTCTGAATTATTTTGATCTTTTTAGAGGATCTTATTAACTCATAAAACTTCATAGGAAAAATTATTTAAAACTTAAAATGCTCGGTTAAGGTTCTGATATAATCAATTTAAAACTGACTTACTATTCTGAAATTTTGGACAGAGAGTTACTATTTCACAAATCCTAAGATCAAACCATCCTAACCACATAATTAAGACAAAATAGAAAATGTAGTGGTGGATCTTTGTGTTATGAACACATTCCAATTGGTCACATCCAATTCCAATGGATCATGATTTAATTAAAAATCTTTGATCACAGCTTGTTAATGGATTCACTACACCATAGATGAATTAATGTCTATGATTCAAACCAAACTTGATATATAATTCTATAGTGAATATAGATCAAGTATTATTGTGATCAACAAAATAATACTCATTTATTATAAGGATTCATGAATTTAGCCTTGAAGGAACCCCATCATAGATCCCATCAGAGAATCTAGAAATGGGTTCTAAGGTCTTACTCAATCTCATGACACTTGAATTCACTTAAGTCCAATAATCAAATTATGAAATTCACTAGATCTACATCAATTTTCTCTACCAAATACATGGTCCTTGAGGATTATGAATCCAAATTCAAAAGAACTTAATAACACATGAAGAGTTTCATAAGCTCCAAATTAATGAACCAAAGCCATGAATATGGACTTAGATTCATCAATTACTCATAGAAACAACATAGATCAACTCTAATCCTCGTATAAATATGAATTTATGGAAATTAAAGGATCTAACTCAAGGAATTCAAATGGAACATTGAAGTTTCCATGGAATCCCAAGAGAAGAGCATGAACAAAAGAGATGTAATCAAAACCCAATTGTTGATCTACATTGAATTCTACTTTTAAAAACTTGTTTTATCCTAAACCCAGAACTATCTAGATCCAAATAAAACAAATATACAAAGGAATTCAATCACAATTCAAGTGGTGTGTGATGAAATGAGGTGGGAAGAGACGTTTTGAAAATTATGTAAAAGATCCTAGAATTCTATGAATTGTGATTGATTTAGACTAAAATTAACTAGAATTAGAGGATTACCTCCAAAAAATCCTCAGATTTTCTTTGTTTGGTGGAGACCTTCAAGTATCTTCAAGCCTTCTTCAAGCACCTTCAACAATTTCTTCTTCAATTCTCTTCTTTTCTCTCAAAAATCTCTCAATTGTATCTCTAATATATCCAAGAATTGTTCTCCCTTATAATAGAGATGAACATCTCCTTATATAGGCCAATTTTGAGAGGTTAATTCAATAAATTCGGGGCAAAAACTCATGTGCAATGGCGTCTTTTTTTGTTCAATACGTATTTAAAAAAAAACAAACTATTATAGTGGGTGGCACTCAGTAATTTGTCCGCGGCACTCAGTGAGTGCCTATTCAGCATTCACGGACTGCTGGCGTGGCACTCAGCGAATGCCATTGGCTTTTCCATGTGCCGCCTCATCCTCTGTATTCATATATATATATACAGATTTTTGTTTTGCTTTGTTTTGTTTTGTTTTCTTTCCTTTCAAATCAACATTTTTTTCTTTTCTTTTCTTTCAAATCCCCCCTATTTTTTGAAATATTTTAAACAAAATCCAATTTTAAACTATATTTTTTAAACTAATTTTTTTATTTCTCCTATGTGTATTCTACACCCGAAATTTTCCTAAACATCCGGTCTTTCTTTTCTCCAAAAATTTTATCGAGATTGAAGAACCTTCCGAAGAGCTTGAATTACCTTGAAGACTTTTGAATTTTTGTCGGATATTATCGTCATTAGTTTTGGAGGTAATCAACCCCTGGATTTGACGGTTGGTCAAAATCGGGGTGTCTACAATGGCTGGGCAGGGTATGCCATAGGATGGCTGTTACGGGCATTGACATCCGGGGAGTTTCGGGAGTAATTGGGCCTCTTTGACTGGCTTTGCAGCTCTTTTTTCTTCATCTTCCCCTCTATGATAGCATCTTCAATTCAGGATCCAATTTCCAACAGCTCTTCAAAGGTAGAAATGGACTGATAGAACAATTTTTCATAGTAGAACGATTGTAAATTCAGGTTCAGCATTTCCTTCTCAACCGATCGGTGAGTTATTTGGGCCACCTTACTCCTCCACCTGCTCAGAAATGCAGTAAAGGATTCATTGTTGTTTTGGTGAGTGGTCTCCATGTCCCTGATTGTGGCATCTAATTCTTGATTATAAGAGTAGTGATCAACAAACACCTAAACAATGTTCTCCCATCCCCGCGTTTTGGAGGCTTCCAAGGTTAGGAACAATGACAGTGCAGATTTTGTAAGGGTTTATGGGAACATCATTGCAATGTGCTCATGGGTACATCCCATTGATTGGAGAACGCTTATGCACAGTTTTACGTGGCTCTTTGGATTTCAATTCTGTCAAAATTGTCAATGGCCGGCATTTTGTAGTTTTCTGGAAGTTTTAGTTTGATAAGCTTGAAGAGGCCTTCTAGGTCTAGCATGTAATCATCAATCCCCTTGCACTTCCTCACCATACTTTCTAGCTTATCGACTTTGTCCATCTTTTCTTAGAACTTCATCTCATACAGGTGGTAGGACCCTATGAAACCAATCTTCTTCTACATTATTCTCATGTATATTGACGAGAAGTATTATAAACCCAGGTGGTAGTGGTGGTGGTGGGAACCCTGGTGGGTACTGCTGCTACTGCTGCTACTTCAGTTCTTCCATGTAACTCAAAACTTGGGCCAAGCGATCGAACTATTGGCTTAAGGTTGCTCCCAATTCAGTGACTCTGGTTTCCAATTCTTCCTGATTCATGTTGAATTTTCTCAGCAGACTGATTCTGACCCCGACTATTCGAACTTAGTTGCTGACTTTGAGAATCTATACTGACCTACAAATTGGAGAGAGGAAGTGTATTAGATTCTGACAGTGACAATAGGATATACAAAGACAGTGATGGTAACAACTATGGGCAGACTCGTGTACAGACTGACTAAAACAGTGTATGCAGACTGACTAGACAAGCATGTGGTTGCAAGCCCTAATCTATATAATGCTCCTACTTCTAACAAGTAGCAGTTAAGCAAGTAAGGTCCTAGCCATACAGAGTGTGCTAAGTTTTCTTTTCAGAATGATCACCATGGAATATCAAGATTTCTTAGGGACACAGTATTTTTGGTAGAAATAGGGATTTTTGGATGAGTTGGACAAATTTCTGAGAGAAATGGGGATTTATGGGAAATTCGAGTAATTTAAACAGAGTTTTTTGGGAAAAACTGAGATTCTTGGGAAATTTGGATGAAGCGGGCAGCGTTTTTGGGACATTCAAAGGGTTCATGAATGTTTGTGGGAGAATCAGGGATATCTGGGCATTTTTGGGAAATTTGGACACAGTTTCTGGGAAAACAAATTGGTATATCTAGGCATTTCTAGGAAATTTGGATAGAGTTTCTGGGAGAAACTGGGATATCTAGGCATTTCTAGGAAATTTGGACAGTTTCTGGTAGAAAATGGTATATCTGAGATGGTGATGATGGTGATCATACTGTCTAGCGAGTTTTCATACTCTTATGTTTTCGGACCGACAAACAAGGTTTGTGGTGTATATCTTTTGTGAACATAGAATAAACATTCTTATCATGGTGCCTGGGCAGGTCAACTCAAATATGATCACATGTGAGTGATTGCCTTGGGAATCATATAAAAGAAGTTCTATTCTATGCCACATAAGCGTCTACATCGCACAGGTAATCTCGTCAGGGCATACAATAGCTATATGACACTATCCTATCTGAAAAGATAAACTGATAGTCCTATGAAAGATTCGACTGGAGTCTATATGCAAAAGGCTGGGTTTAGTCAAAGAGGGTCCATTGATGAGAGTTTTAATATATCGTCAGAGAGGCAGTACGGTGGTTTTGACTCTTTTTGATATACCTTGGGAGGTGCAGTATCAATGGTAACTTATGCCCTGGCAGAGCAAGACCTGAACAATGCCAGTGCCGCATTTTAGACACAATCGAAGGGGGATATGTGGAAGTGCAATGCGGTTAACCAGACATAGTAAAAAGATGATTTTAAGGATGCTTCTTATGAGTCAAACCTTTTCATTATTTTGTTTTGAAAATAAAAATTCTCCAGCAGAGTATCCAGATTGTGGACACGCAGGCTCGGGGTCCACTCGCTCTGGGTTTCAAAATTGATTTTCGTTTGAAATCCTTGAAAAGTCAATGAAAACAGATACAGAGTCATCACTAGGTCTTTTGGGGAACCAAGAAACCCAAGGGCACTAGCCCTTCATAACCAAGAACTTGGCTGGGGTTTTTGGTACGAGAGAGGAAGGAGCCTTTGCAAAGACTAAAACGCCCTCAACTCGCCCCGTCTTTCGACGGGTTTCAATTAGCATCCAAATAATCATCTTTAACAATGTTTGATTTGACAATTAATATTAAGATAGGTATATTACATCTCATAAGAGTCTTGAAATAGAAGATCTAAAGATAAGATATCATTCATAAGATTTAAACGAAGTATCAGACAATGCAAAGCTGAAAGATCACACAAAACTAAAACTTAGGAAAATCATCTAATTACATATTAAGTAATCAAGGTTTCATAATCTAAGGGGACGTAAATTGTTTTTTAAACAAATAATCAAAATGTGCTTATCAAGCTAGAATGTATGCATGTTGAATCTTGAGAAAAGAAGACCTCTCAATCCCCGAGACAGATGAGAAAGGAAGATTCGATCGAAGGGAAGCATGAATGTGTGATCAACTTCGTTCCTTATAATCTTCTTGGATTAAAAGTCATAAATACCCCCAAATCTTGCATGGATCCAATGCATGATCCTAGAATGTGCAAAGTTGTAGTGTGTTTGTGTTCATGGGGTTTCTAAAGTTATTTGAAACTATAGAATATACATGGATGCATGAAGAATGTTATTACTAGATATGTACAAATGTGGTATAAACTACTTCCTAAGATATGGGCTAATTTGGATTATATGTGAACATCTAATCCAAGAATGAAAGTAAAACATGCTTGCTGTGAATAATGTCATAACATTGAACTGATTTTTTAAAAATGGAAAAGTGAGGTTAGGAATGTTTATAATTCATGAACTTTTATAAAGATCATCCCTACTATGTCTAGAACACATGGAAAAATCCAAATCAAAATTTAAGGTGTAGATTGAGAGAAATCATATAAACAAGAGAGGTTACTCAGAAACAGAATCCGTACTATCGACTGAAATGTAGAAAAATCTTTGAAAATGAAAACAAAACATTTGGATGCCCATATTATACCAAAGGTTCTCAGTGACACTGATGTTCAAGAAAAAAATGAGTTAGGGCCACACATTTTGGAATAGTTTTCTGGAAAACAAGTAGAAAGTCAGCTAAAGCTACTGTAACAGAAAAATAGAATGTTTTAGAACAATGCTTGTGTCAAAATAGAACCCTTCCAGGTGTTTTAAAAATCAACCAAAAATCATGGATGTTCCCTAATGAGCTAGGAAGACTTTCCAAGTAGTTGCACAATCATCTATTAAGTATTGAACTCAAAATGGAATTTTTCAAGTTAAAGAACTCACTGTTTTTGGAGGTTTTTTTGAGTAAATTAAACAAGTGTTTTTCTTTGGGAATCCAGATAAGGGGGTTTAAGAGGGGTTTGGAGTGTATTTCCAGCTCTAAATAGAGACTATAACCACTTGGAATATCAACATAAAACTCATATCAAGACTCCTAAGATTATTTACAAGAATAGTTTTATTAGATTACAACTTCTAGAATACTTGAGAAAGTATTGAAGTTGAAATCATCATCAATAAACATGCTTTTGAAGTCAAGAGCTACTATACATAAGGATTCACTCCCGTCAAATAACATGTCATCATCTAGATAATGATAAACAAGGAGAAAACAAAGAAAAATAAAAAAGAAATGAGGTAAGGAGAGATGAACATTAAAGTAAACAATCAATCAATAGTAATCAATAAATTATAATCAATGAGATATTGGACTAGTAGTTTGGTGTTTCACTTATATGTGGTGACATTTAACATGGAAGTATATTTCTAGCTCAGAAATGCTCAAAAGTGGTGATTGGGTGTGATAAATACCAGGTATCAAGACAAGTATCAAGAGAAATCAAACTTAAAACTCACTGTTATGTAGAAAATCAGTGGGAAAGCTCACTTTCTCTCCTCTAACCTTATTTCTATCCCTACAACTTTTCTAAGCTTTGCACTTGTCCCCCCTCAAATGAGGAGTCAAGGGGGGTTTATATAGGCTAATGTAGGGGGAGTTTGGGATTTAAAAAGTGCTCTCATTGGTCCCAAACATCTGTGAACAACAATTATTCAATTTGGACCCCCAAAACAAATTACAAATTGGACTATTGTGGGGGAGAGTATCGCAGTAGCATTGGCCTGTACCACGGCGGCAGTGGGCCAGTGCCATGGCGGCACTGCTCCTCAGATGTCCATATTTTTACATTTAGGCCCCTAGAGGTTCTGGTATTTGCAAAGAGTCCCTATTTCGTCCAAAATTCACAGAAAACAATTGAGCTTGTGATACACCATTGGGAAGGTAATGGAGTCTACTTTACATAAAAAAAAAATAGTTTGGAGCTAGGTCAGTTTGAAAATTTTTGCGGTATTCGTGATAAAAGCCAATTTGATCACCTTTTTCACATTCTAAAATTCATAATAAATCCATTTTAAAGCCAAAAATTATGTGCGGTATACTGTTGGAAATCTATTAACATCTAGTATCCATGAAATACGTTTGAAAAATGATACAGTGCTCCGATCTCTGAGTCAACTTTTTGGTCAAACCAGGGACCTCCAAGAAGTTGTGGGAATCTCTGGGAGCTCCCAAGAGCTGACATTTTCATCTTATTTTCTTTTAAAACTTGTTATAATACTTTTCACATGATCCATGATGATCTCAAAACTTTTGGGCAAATACAGATGATTTCATCCAAACTCTAGTCAAACTTGGTCAAACCGATCAACGGGGACTTTTCGAAAACTTTCGGGTGTCTGGGGGCCTCTAGGAGCTGACTTTTAAATTTGATTTTACTTTAAAATTCATTTTATTACTTTTCCTATGATGTAGCGTGTTTTCCCAACTTTTGATCCAAATCTGGGAGTGTTTGGGCTTTCAGGGGCATTTTGGTCATTTGTACCACTTTCTAGGCATTTTTCAGAGATAGAACTAACTTCCAGGAGCCATTTTCGTGTCTTTTTCAATCATCGCGAACCACCAAACTGTGGTCTCCTAAATCTGATAGCCGACAAAATGGGGGTGTCTACAGGATCCTCCTCAGTACCTTGATTTATTGATAAATTATCTTCCACCACTATTTTGAGCTAGTTCAATTTCATCCTTTTCAATTAAGCGTTTTAAATATTTAGGAATTTCATCATTTTCATTAAGATCTATGCATTCAGACAGATCGAAGTAAGTGGAATCGAATTTCATTTTATTAACAGCTGGGAAATTCTTAACAGACTCGATTGAATACTCGACACCAGACTCACCAGACTTCTTATGTCATGCCCTGGCGTAGCCAAAATAGGGAAAATTTTAAAATTTCCATCTTGGACCCTGAGGCACGTGGCTGGTTGCAGTACCAAATTGTCCAAGACCAAATATTAATAAATAAACGATATAACAAAAGGATAAAAAACAATGTCTGCTTACTAGAATATATTACAATGAGAAGCCAAAGTACTCAGCTAGTTAATACATCAATATAAATACATCATAGTCTTATGGCTCCCGACCTTACAAAACTATTACAAAATATACGCTAAGTCTTCTGGTTACAAATAAAAACATTTACAGATGATAACAGCTAGTCTTCTCTTCAACAAGCATAACCATAGTCATCTTCAGTGTAATCTTCCTCCACGTTTCCTTCTTGTGTATCTTCATAACAAGGGTACTCTTCACCTGGATAAGCTAGACATGGGAATGTCCAGCAACATGAACGCCGTCACCTTATGAAAGCCGAGTGAGAAAACTAAATCATTTGGAATGTATATAGCAGCACACAACAAGAATGTGTTTACTACTTTTTATGACGTCTTTTAGAATCTTTGCGTTCTCGCCATCGAATTATGACTACTAGCTTGCCCCGACTACATATTCGAAAGGAATAAGAACAACCAAGTTAACCCATCTCGACATTCTTAATGCTACTACCATCCACTACCAACATACGACAACATTTATTAACCCAAAAATATCTCTGACTAACCACCTCATCACGAAGAACCGAAGTGTTGAGGAGATCAAGAACATCCCCTTCGTCACGAAGAATCGAAAGGAGTCTTAACTCTACGAACCATCACTTCATCATAAAGAACCGAAGTATGTACCATATCTGTTCCGTCACGAAGTACAGAAAGTATACTCAATCTCATAGCCATTGACAAGCGGGGTATTTGTAAAATACAACCGCACTAAAATAAAGAAATACACTGATTTAGTCTACAACTCCCTATTTTATCTGCGATTTGTATTACAATGCCAACTTTTATACAATATGACTAATCTATGAGAAGTTGTGTTATTTTTAGCTAATATTTATGCAAATCACTATTTTGCTGTGTGAAGAAATGAATAGCTGGATAAAAGGGAATGCTTGATTATAAGGTAGACAATTCAAATATGAAAAGTGAAGTTCAAGCGATCGAAGATTCTTCAAGCGATCGAGGTTTTGATCGATCGAAGGAAGTTCAAGCGCTCGAGAATCCCAAAAGTTCAATTGATCGAGTGATGTTCGATCGATTGAACATGGCTTTTATCAGAACTTATGCGCACACAGCAGAGACGTAGTTTTTAACCCTAGTTTTAGGTTTTTGAATAAGCATATGTTTTGTTTACTTCCCTAAGATGCCCACTTTGTTTTTCTTCAGTTTATAGAGAGATAGAGAGATTGGTTCTTGTTTTTGTAAGTTTATCAAGATTTGATATTGGTTTTGGCATGGATTCTTATTAATTAATCACAGTTCTTCATCCCAGGTTTTTATACATTAGTTAATTTTAATTTTGCTTTATTAATCTCGTAGCATAATCAGTTAGAATCATAGTTTCGCTTGTTCGTAGTGATTAAACCATAGTTTTTCGTAGTTTTCATGTTTAAATCACAACCAAACGCAACCTTAATGAATTTTCACGTTAAAAATAGATTTATGACACTCCAGACCATGTTTGAGTAGTCCTAGGGTTGGGAGATCACGATGAAACAGTGATCTCTAGCCTCTACCATGCAGCAGTTTAAAACTTGCATTCGATCGATCGAAGTTAGTTCAGTCGATCGGACCAGTGATACAGTCAAGCGATCGAAGACATTTCGATTCCTTGAAAGATGAATATTCTCGATCGATCGAAAGCGCGTCGATTGATCGAACAGTCAGATTCTTGAGAAGATCCCCTGTAGTATTCCTAGACTTTCTGCTTTAGAGATTTGTTATCAAACTGTCCCCAAATGCTCAGTTTGTCAAAACAGTTTCTGAACTTGAGGCCTTAAGGTATTTTTCTTTAATATCTTTTGCAAACCACCCTCAATGCTAACACCATTGTAGGTGCGAGTCTTAACATTGATTTAAACCACCTTCATGTGTTTCAAATTAACTTTGATGATATAGTCCCGATCATGGAAGGGCTATTGATTCTGTATTTTTAGAGAAATACAGAATACTATAGATAGATGAACTCCGCTGAACATTCATGAAAGTTGCATGGTTGATGGCTAGGTCACTGCGAATTCGTGAGAATCCCAATGTTCCCCTTTTATTAAGAAACACCGCTTTGAATATTGTTTTAGTTAATTAATTAATTTGTAGTTAATTTAGTTGTTTCACTTTTAGTAGTTGTTAATTGTAGAACTCTGTGTTCTACACTTTCGTTAAATATTGAATTTTCATTTTCTGTTTGAGTTTAGTCTAAGTAATTAGTTTACATCCTTCCCTATGGGATCGACCTGGACTTATCCAGTATTACTTGCACGATCACCTACACTTGGGTGTTGCACAAGAGCACACAACTTTTTAGTCGTGTCAAGTTTTTGGCACCATTGCCGAGGAAGGCAACAAGCTAACGCTTAGATTACCTCGCTCATTCTTCATCTATTTTTGTTTTTCCTTTTCTTTCTCTTCTGGTTTAAAACCCTTTAGGATCTTTTCCCTTTCATAGCTGATAATTCCATTGAAGTAATTCACGAAAATCCACTCTACTCATCTGATTCCTCTAGTTCTATTAATCCCGTAGCTACACCCACCGATTCAATGGCTGATAATCAAAGTGAAAATGGTGAGAATGTGGTTATACCTATTGATGATTCACTGCGTCCCTTGTACGATCTCATGCAACCCAAAAACCCACCTACGCCCTCTTGTATTCTCATTCCACCCCATGCGGACGAATTCCAATTTCGAAATTGAATGATTCAATTGCTTCTAACCTTTCACGGAATGGAAAGCAAGAAGGCATATCTACATGTCAAGGACTTCGAGGATGTTTGCAAAACATTCTCACAAAATTGTCCTGTAGACGTAACACGGATAATGCTTTTCCCCTTTACCCTGAAGGATAAAGCAAAAGCGTGGCTACTCACCCTTAAGACAAATTCAATCTTCACATGGCATGCGATGAACACTGCATTTTTAAAGAAATTCTTTCCACCTCGCATGACCACCGAACATAAACATCAAATCAACTCCTACAAACAAAAGTGCAATGAAACCTTTACCCAAACTTGGGAGTGTTTCAAAGATTTTCTTCTCTTATGCCCACATCACAGGTACGAGAAGTGGCGAACCATTAGCTACTTTTATGAAGGACTAAATGGTGAAACGAAAAAACTGGTTGAAACTATGAGCTCAGGTCCATTTCTTTGCAAAAACACCAAAGAGGCTAAAACCCACTTCGAGTGGTTAGCTGAACATGCACATGAATGGTCTAACTCTGATGATGTCCCATGTGCACAAATATCAGGTGTAGAGGAGAAAAGTATATACCAGTTAAAAAATGAAGATCACCTAATGACCAAATATGAAGAACTAGAAAAGAAAGTAGAGGAGTTAGGGATGAAAGGAGAAAGTTCTAGGAAGGTTATGCCTGAAGAACCATGCAACACATGCAATATGTTGGGACACACCACTCAGTACTGTCCCAATGTGCCGTACTTTCAAGAGCAAGCATCCATGGAGATGAACGCCATGCAAGGATATAGAGGGGCGGGGAACTCCTATAATAACAATAATAATTTTCAAAAAAATAATAATAATCGATGGAATCACTCCGGTTTTGATTGGAAAAGCGATGTTGGGACCCAAAACCAATATCAACAACAGCCCTACAACACCAATAACCAATATCAAGGGCAATATAATAGGCAGCCCTAGCCATTCAATCAAAACAGATCTAATAAAAAGGTGCAAGAGGAAGATCCAATCTCTAACGCAAACTTAACACAACAGTTAAATCAAATGATAAGTAAAATGTCTGCGACATTAGAGAGAATGGATGCACGACAAGAGGTCTCGGGTTGGACGTTTCCTGCTCAACCACTGCAAAACCCTAAGGGATACAACAATGGTCCCAATAATCAAGAACATGCTAAATCTGTGACTACTCTGAGAAACAGCAAGATTATAGGGCACAACATGCCTCTCTCGACTCCTTAAGAGTATGAAGAGGATGAAGTGGTGAATAAAAATGAACCCTCTACTCAGGAAGAGGAGCAATCAACTTATAACAAACCATTAGACTCAAATGATGAAGCTCCTAGAGAAGTGGAAGAAGTTGAGTGATGGCGCGGAAAGAAGCCTGTTAATGATGAAGTGTACCTAAATGCCCTTTCCCCACGCCTTATCCTCAACACCTAAAGAAACCCAAAAATGAGTTAAAGAATCAAGAGTTCTTGGAACTGTTTAAACAAGTAAAAATAAACCTTCCACTCCTTGATGCTATTAAACAAGTACCGGCCTATGCTAAGTATCTCAAAGACTTATGCACGGTCAAGAGGAGGCAAAGTGTGATGAAACATGCATACGTCGCTTGCCAAGCAAGCACAGTCATCCAAAATGAATTTGCCTCCGAAACTTAAAGACCCCGGTTCTCCCACTATCTCATGTTGAATTGGGAATCAAAGAATAGACAATGCACTCCTTGATTTAGGAGCAACCATAAACCTGCTACCATACTTAGTTTACAAACAACTAGGGTTGGGTGAGCCCAGACCTACCCGAGTTGCACTACAATTGGCAGATAGGTCTATGAAATACCCTAGAGGAATACTGTAAGATGTCCTTGTTTATATAGACTCGTTTGTCTTCCTGGTTGATTTCGTAATCTTAGACACTGAACCTATGTCTAATCCATGTGCATAAATCTCAGTGGTATTCGGACGTCCATTCCTCAACACAATTGATGCCACAATAAAAATAAGAAGTGGTATAATGACCATCGTATTCGGGAACATGACTTTAAATGTCAAAATCTTTTCAAATCCCCGAACCTGAAGAATACGAGGATGAGGAAGAACTTAACTACATCGAAATGATCATTGAAGATGAGGCTAATTTGGTCAACTACAAAGATCCTTTGGAGGTAATGCTGTCACAATTTGATGCTGTCTACCAACCTAAAGACTCTACCCCATTAGATGGCGCTCCAAATCTAACTTACCTCATGATGGAAATGAAAGAGAAGGATAGAGATGAATCCATGTGGGTAACACCATATGAACCATTACCTCCGAAAACAAAGCTAGTCATGCCCTCAAACTTTCAATTTCCCAATTTGGAATTGAAGGAGCTTCCAAAGGAGCTCAAATACGCTTTCCTAGGAACTGAAAAGACTTATCCTTTCATAATTTCATCTATGTTAAATTCTGAATAAGAGGGTAAATTAATCCAAATGCTAAAACGACATAAGGGAGCATTGGGATGGACTATTGCCGACCTCAAAGGCATAAGCCCATCTGTTTGCACCCATAAAATATATTTGGAGGAAGATGCTAAATCGTCACGACAAATGCAAAGGCGTCTAAATCCCAACATGCAAGAAGTAGTCAAAAAGGAAGTTTTAAAGCTACTTGATGTTGGGATCATATATCCTATATCTGACAGCCCTTGGGTCAGTCCAACCCAAGTGGTACCAAAGAAGGCTGGCATAACGATTATTCCTAATAAAGACGGCGGATTGGTACCAACATGCATCCCCACTGGATGGCGGATGTGTATCGATTACTAAAAACTGAATACCGTGACCCGAAAAGACCCCTTTCCATTACCATTCATGGATCAAATGCTAGAACGAGTGGCGAGTCATAAGTACTATTGCTTTTTGGACAGATACAGTGGGTATAACCAAATCAAAATCGCTCCTGAAGATCAGGAGAAAATAACTTTCACGTGTCTGTTCGGTACTTTCGCCTACCATCGTATGCCCTTCGGTTTATGCAATGCACCTGCTACTTTTCAGCGGTGCATGTTAAGTACATTCAGTGATATGGTCGAACAAATACCCAAAGTCTTCATAGACGATTTTTCTATGTTCGGCCATAGTTTTGAAAACTGTGTAGACAATCTTGAACGTGTGCTAGCATGATGCGAGGACAAACACTTGGTATTAAACTGGGAAAAATGTCATTTCATGGTAACTAGTGGAATAGTCCTCGACCACATTATATCTGACAAAGGTATCTAAGTGGATAAAGCAAAAAATCGACATCATCTCGAATCTACCTGTCCCCCGAATAGTTAGAGACATCTGCTCTTTTCTGGGACATACAGGATGTTATCGTCAATTTATCCAAAATTTTAGTGCAATATCCCAACTACTCTGTCAAGTGCTCGTTAAAGACACACCGTTTGAATGGTCAGAAAACTGTCAAACATCTTTCGATGCACTAAAAGAGCACCTTACCTCCGCACCAATAATACAGGCACCCGACTGGAGTTTGCCTTTTTAACTAATGTGCGATGTTAGCGACTATGCCACCAGTGTAGTTCTAGGATAGAGGAAGGATAATAAGCCTTACGTAATCTACTATGCCAGTCAAAGACTTAATGAAGCTCAAATGAATTATATAACTACTGAAAAAGAGCTATTGGCTATAGTCTTTGCTTTGGATAAATTCAGGTCTTATCTGATAGGGTCCCTAACTGTCTATTTCACAGACCACTCGGCCCTCAAATACCTGTTATCCAAGAATGATGCGAAATAAAGGCTTATTTGTTGGGTACTCATGCTCCAAGAGTTTGATATCACAATCAAAGATAAGAAGGGAGTAAAAAATGTGGTTGTGGACCATTTGTCTCGGTTAACGTTTGTTGACAATACTGAACTACTACTAATCAAGGATGAATTCCCAGATGAGCAACTAATGACTGTTTTCAGTTTTCCCTGGTTTGCAGATATAGTTAATTACTTAGTCACGGGAGAAACCCCCGAACATTAGTTAAAGTAAGATAAGAAATGATTTCTCTTGTTCGCACGTCACTTCTTTTTTGATGACCCGTACTTGTTCAAATATTGGACTGATAAAGTCATTAGACATTGTGTTCCGAATGTAGATATCACTGTAATTCTGGCCTCATGTTATTCGAAAGCCTATGGTGGCAATTTCGCTTCACAGAAGACCGCACAAAAAATCTTACATAGCGGTTTCTATTGGCCAACCATATTCAAGGATGCCTATTCTTTTTATAAATCGTGCCAACGCTGTCAAAAGCTTGGTACAATTTCCAAACGAAACTCTATGCCCCTGACTCCCATAATCACAATTAAAATTTTTGATTGTTGGGGTATAGATTTCATGGGCCCATTCTCGAAGTCAAATAACTGCAAGTATATACTCTGTGTTGTAGAGTATATCTCGAAATGGGTAAAGGCAATCCCAACAAGGCGAAATAATCATCGAACATTTGTTTCTTTCTTAAAAGAAAACATCCTCTCGCGTTTTGGAACCCCTAAGGCGTTAATTAGTAACCAAGGAAAGCACTTCTGCAATAGACCCTTGGAGTCACTTCTCAAAAAGTATGGGGTTAACCATAAAATCACCTTAGCCTACCACCCACAAACTAACGGGCATGCATAATTGGCTAACCGAGAAATAAAACATATTCTTGAAAAAATGGTTAGTTCAAACAGAAAAGACTTGGCATACAAGATGACCGATGCTCTATGGGTATACCGTACTGCTTATAAAACAACCCTGGGAATGTCCCCGCATAGGTTAGTGTACGGAAAGGCGTGCCACCTCCCTATCGAGATTGATCATAAAGCATACTGGACGATGCGCTCATTAAACTTTGATATTAAAGAGGGAGGGCAGTTAAGAAAACTTCAACTCGCAGGGCTAGAGGAAATCCGTAGAGATGCGTATGACTCTGTTAAGTTGCATAAGAAGAGGTTGAAGGCTCGTCATGATAGAACTATCTTTCGTAAATCATTCGAGCCAGGGCAGAAAGTCTTGTTGTATGACTCTCTCCTTCACCTTTTCCTAGGTAAGATTCGATCCCGTTGGACAGGTCTGTTCAGTGTTAAATCAGTCTTTTCACATGGGGCCGTTGAGCTCATAAACCCCAAGAATGATGAAAATTTCAAGGTCAACGGGCAAAGATTAAAACCGTTCTTGGAGAACTTCCAACTAGAAGCTGAGCACATCCAGCTGGATGAGCCCAACTATTCCTCTACTTAAAACACTAAACTATTGTTGTATTTGTTCCATTTACTGCACTTTGTTTTGTTTTATTTATTTCTGTCCTTTGGAGTGTGACTTCGACTCTAATCTGCTATTCTATATAATCTACCCCCTCTTCCCCCGCCATTAGTTGTCGAGGGTGGCGATGCTGGTGATCCTACTGCGCCGATAGAGATTTTATCTTATATTGCTGATGAGTAGTTGCTAGTTGCGAGAGTGAGAGTTTTGTTGTATTTTGTTTATTTATGTTCTCTCTCTCCTCTCTCTTAGTACTCTTTTGGTTATGTGGATATTTTGGACTGTTTGGGTTATTTTTGGACATTATGATCATTGCCCTGTTCATTATTATTTCATATTTCCAATGATTTGGCTATTTTGTATGCATGGATCCTATTTTGTAATGATACATCTATTGATCTGGTTTGTTTAGAGATTGTTTGATATATTACAGGTTGCTATGTATGCTGTTGTTGGTTTGCTTCTAATGAGGTGAACCCTATCCATTTTTATTTCAAAAAATCAACTTCTAAGGACAGTGTTGTTTTCAGTTGGGGGTAGGGGATAGATAGGTTTTCACCTGCATTTTTCACACTTAGCACCTTCAAACTTTGAGAAATTTCAGTAACATACAATATTAAAATTTGAAAATTTTGAAACAAATTTGAAAATTTTTTGAACTTAATTGATAAAATAAATTTGAACTTTCACTTCTGATTAGTTACCAAGAATGACAAATTCATATTATTCTCATCTTTTCATGAATTAAGTTTACGCGTTTTTCTAGTATCACTAGGATGATTGCATGTATTGACCTTTCATGTATCCAATAGCCATATGCACATGTTGATAGCTATGTAGAGAACCTAAAATATGAGTTAATACGACTTTTGTGCTTAAGGAATGAGTAGTGGACACTAGTACCCTTAGTAAGCTTTTGATCCAATTTTCAATTTTGAGGGAATTGTCACATAAAATTTGAATTGTTTTTCTTGAACATGCATATTAAATTCGTTGAATAGTCTGAATTTATTCTTCATTTTGTTTGCTTATTCGAGGAGAACATTCAGGATTTACCAACTAAACTTAGTGAACACTGAAGTGCTAAACTTAAGAAGTTAAGAAATTGATTTAAGCCATCCTTATTCACTCCTTAACCTTTTCATATACCATTATCTACATTCAAGAATCTATTTTGCTGCCAACCCCACACCGATTAAATATCGCCAATGTTATTATGAAAATCCAAACTCCTAAATCTTATCCTTTGGCCTCAATGAACCCCATTGCACACATAATATGATTAAACTGTTGAAGTATGTGACTGGCAGGGAGTAGTTGTGGGAGTGGCCTTATAAAAAGAAATATACAAGGAGATGTTTGAATGTGGAAGTTTATAAATATATATATATGAAAATGGAGGATGGTTGGAATGAAGTGAAGAAGAAAGAAAGAGAAAAGAAAATTAGACTCCATCATATGCTAAAGACGTGCGATTCCTTCTCCTCTCATTTTTATCCTATTGTAAAAAAAAACCGAAAAGTCAAAGCCTTAATGATTCTTAACAAATTAGTTGAACATGAACGTGTAATTTGAGTTATCCACAGTATTTCGCTCCTCTAGTAAGTAGAATTCTATTTGCGAGACTATACACTCTAAATGTTCATTTTTCATAGAGTCAAGTATGAAAGCATTAGCAACCATAAAAATCACTCCTATCAGAGCTTTCACACACTGTGCGATCATTCTTAAGCCAGTTCTGAGAGACGTTCATTTTCGAGTATAAACCCATGTGAGAATTGAGTTGACACTACAAGTTCTAAGGGTATGATAGTCTAAACAACTCTAAATAAGGTTCCATGCATAGTTATTAACTGCACACACACGCGGATACATGACTGTGATATATATGTGATATCTATCTTGGTGACATGAGGAGCATGTGGATTTCTTTCATGGTTTGCTTGAGGTTAATATGTTTATGTAGAGCTAAGTTAATAGTTGAATGGGAAAGAGTGTTTAAGAGTTTTTATATCTTTTTGAACTTAAAATTGAGAATTTTGTGGGTACATTCACTGTAAACCCTCACAAGACAACACTCGTCCACTAGGGGGAACCTAGGGGTTTAACGGCTTGTTGCATTCGCTAAATGCAATCGCGATTCCTGCGAAAGTGAGTTAGATAGTATCTCTTTCTATTTAGATTAGTTTGCTTTAGTTTATTTTTGTTTAGTCGTTGTAGTAGTCGTTTAGCTTGTTTTTATTTTCGCTTTATCGCTAGGGACTAGCAATTCGCTAAGTAGGGGTTGTGACAAGCGGGGGTATTTGTAAAATACAACTGCGCTAAAATAAAGAAATACACTGATTAAATATATAGCTCCCTGTTTTATCTGCGATTTGTATTACAACGCCAGCTTTTATACAATATGACTAATCTATGAGAGGTTGTGTTGTTTTAGCTATTATTTATGCAGATCACTATTTTGCTGTATTACGAAATCAATAGCAGGATAAAAGGGAATGCTTGATTATAAGGAAGACAATTCAAATATGAAAAGTTAAGTTCAAGCGATTGAAGATCCCTCAAGCGATCGAGGTTTCGATCGATCGAAGGAAGTTCAAGCGCTCGAGAATTCCAGAAGTTCAATCGATCGAACATGGCTTTTATCAGAACTTACGCGCACGCAGCTGTAGACACCCCAATTTTGACCGGCCGTCGAATTTAGGAGAGCGTCACCTCCACGTCCAATGATGACAATGACCGAGAAATTCGAAGTATTCCAAGCTCTTCAGAAAATTCTCCAAAACGCGATAAAATTTCACAAAAAGAGGGAAATACCAGGTATTTAGGAGAATTCAGATATAAAACACAACTTTTGGAAAAGATATTCAAAAATAATTTGTTTCAAAAAGAGAAAAGACCTAAAAGGGGAATTTTAGTCAAAACCGGCACACGGCAGGCTTCCGCGGCACTCGGTGACTGCCGCACGGCAGTCACAGAGTGCCGTGCCGGCACTCATCAAGTGCCGCCACAGGTTTCTGACTGCCGTTCGCTTTTAAAGTCTGTATTTTGCAGAGCAATACGTATGCATATGCGAATAAGAACAAAAAACTGATAAAGTAAGACTGACAAAAACGCGGCAATCCATTAATTGTCGCGGCATTTGATGAGTGCCGCTCGACAGTCACGCAGTGCCGGAACGGCAGTCATGGACTGCCGCGGCGGCTTTCACGGACTGCCGCGACAGTTTCTTGACTGCCGCCCTGGGCAGCAGTCTGTCTAAATTTAGAAAGTACACATTGTACCACCAAATGAGATGTTTACACATGTCTTTTACTCCGAATTTACTGAAATGACCTAGGTATTTTTGTCTATATAAGAAGAGGTATCTCCATTGAGAAACACATGCAAAAAGAGAGGGGAGGAAACACACAAAAAAAAGAAGACTACCATTACACCAACATTTTTGGAGAGAAAAAAAAAAAAGAGAGTTTGGAGAGCTTGAAGAAGAGTTTGGAAGACCTTCAAAGGAGAGAAACTTTGAGGATAGTTTGGAGGTGATCCTCTAATCTTAGTTGTGTTTTCTTTCTTTTGAGCTTCTAATTTACAAGTCATTTAGTTTTTCTTGATTAAGTTTTAGAGTTTGTTAAGTAAACTTGGAAGTCCTTACTTCCTAGTTCTTTGATCCTTCTTCTATTTTTCTTGTTTATGTTCTTCTTTTGAGATTCTTGGAGATCTTCAATATCTCCCTTGAAAGCTCTTGAGTTTGATGTTTTGAATCTCATGTAAGCTTATACTTCACATGGGAGTCAAAGTTTGATCATCACTTTTTTATAAGTAAATAGATGGATCCAAGTCCATGCTTATGACTTGAGTCCTCTAGCTTGATGTTTCATGGAATCCCTTCTATATTCCTTTGAGACTCATGAGTATTAGTCATATCTTCATCTCCAATGACCATCAAGTGGTAGGAGAAAGTATTTTGGGTCTAGACTCATCTCTATGGTTTGGATTCATCATCTTGAGATTTCATGAAGTCTATTCATACTTCATTTGAAATCTACAAATATAAAAGTCTTTAGCCTCCAATGACCATCAAATGGTAGGAGAAGTGGTTTGGTTTAAACCCAACTTCATGGTTTAATAGTTGGAGTTACCAAATAAAAGTTGAACTTGACAAATGAAAACAGTGAGTTCACAAACTGTTTTTGATCAAAGATTTTTAGTTCAAAATCTAACCGTTGAAATCAAGTGAAACCAACGGGAAAATGTCAATAACACAATGTTCTACCACTGTAATTTTTGTTTTAAGGTGGTTTTATGTTTAGAAGGGTTTGATCATGGGTTTTGTGAGTCAACTACAATCTGCCCAGAGTTTCAGAATAGTTTCAGAACAGCAAGTCCATTTTGAAATTCATAAATCAGAAGTCTAATGGAGTTTTTGGGGTCTCTAATAATTTTTTCTAGGTACTTTAATGTGTTAGGAAGATCCCCTAAAAAGATCCAAGTGTTTTTCATCTTTTTGGACAGAGAGTTGTACATCTCTAAGTGACGTCTGGTTCTTGTCCTTTTCCCGGAGATCTAACCGTTGAAACCTTGATTTTCTTTTTGATTTGGAAACTAGACTGACAGAGGCATCTTGTGTCCAAATTTCACCGACATCAAACCATGGGAGACGTGCTTTTTATTTCTTTTAAGTTCTGATCTGCTCTCTGCAATTTTCAGAGTTTTTTATGACACATTTGACTAACTTTGTAAATAATGGCCTAAATGATTCTCTTATGACTTAGGGATTAAACCATGTTTTAATAATGATTAATTAGACTTAAATCCCAAATCTAAATGATTCAAATCAATGCATAAATTCATAGTTAATGGCCTAGTCTTGTTCATATTCATGAACTCATGTACATTAATGCTTATAATTAGAACTAGTAATTGGATAAAGTTGGATTTCATTGCTTGCTAGGTACAAGTTAGAGAATTAGGATTGATTGTTTGATATCATATTATTATTATGTGAAGCATGTGGACTAACCCTTTGTTTTGTAGTGCTATTAAGGTATGATTTCTAAAACTCCTTTTTAGTTTATCTTAATTTCTTGATTTTATTGATTCTTCGACTTAATGCGCGACATCTTAGAATTAGGTTTTGCCTTATGTGTATATGTGATTAGAGACTCTTTTTAGGATTTTCTTTTGTTCGCATGCATTGCACGTTTATTATCGCTGCTGGATCCCGGGTAAGTTCACTTGTTCTCTATTGCATATCATATCGCTTGTTACCTGAATTATGTGGCTTTTGAATGATATTTTGTCAATTACAATTTTACACCCTTTGGACATGCTTTTGTGATGTATATGTATATATGTATTAGTTGAGGGCATGCTTAGATTAATAAATTTGATTAAAAGGATGTTGAGTAGAGGCCTATCGCAAGATAGGATGAGAGAGGGTGTTTTAGTCCGATGGGCTCCTTCCTCTCTCATTCCATAATCCCCAGACCTAGTTAATCTCCGGTTTCTAAAAGATCAGTTTGCTTTTAAAATGGTTTCTTAATTTTCCTTTTAAAAATTAAGTGGCGACTCATTTTGTTTTGAATTTGATTTTGAAAAGCTGTGGGTAAGTCAACCTGCGATATCCACAGCAGCAGAGACGTAGTTTTTAACCCCTGTTTTAGGTTTTTGTATAAATACACATTTTGTTTACATCCCTAAGGACGCCCACTTTGTTTTTCTTCAGTTTATAGAGAGATAGAGAGATTGGTTCTTGTTTTGTAGGTTTATCAAGGTTTGATATTGGTTTTGGCTTGGATTCTTATTAATTAATCACAATTCTTCATCCCAGGTTTTTATACATTTGTTAATTTAAATTCGACTTTATTAATCTCGTAGTATAATCTGTTATAATCATAGTTTCTATTGTTCATAGTGATTAAACCATAGTTTTTCGTAGTTTTCATGTTTAAATCACAATCGAACGCAACCTTAATGAATTTTCACGTTAAAAACAGATCTATGATACTCCAGACCATGTCTGAGTAGTCCTAGGGTTGGGAGATCATGATGAAATAATGATCTCCAGCCTCTGCCATGCAGTAGTTTAAAACCTGTGTTCGATCGATCGAAGTTAGTTCGATCGATCGGACCAGTGATACAGTCAAGCGATCGAAGACAGTTTGAACGCTTGAAAGATGAAGATTCTTGATCAATCGAAAGTGCATCGATCGATCAAACAGTCAGATTCTTGTTGTATTCCTAGACTTTCTGCTTTAGAGATTTGTTATCAAACTGTCCCCAAATGCTCAGTTTGTCAAAACAGTTTCTGAACTTAAGGCCTTGAGGTATTTTTCTTCAATATCTTTTGCAAACCACCCTCAATGCTAACACCATTGTAGGTGCGAGTTTTAACTATTGATTTAAACCACCTTCACGTGTTTCAAATTAACTTTGATGATACAGTCCCGGTCATGAAAGGGCTATTGGTTCTGTATTTTTAGAGAAATACAGAATACTATAGAAAGATGATCTCCGCTGAACATTCATGAAAGTTGCATGGTAGATGGCTAGGTCACTACGAATTTGTGAGAATCCCAACGTTCCCCTTTTATTAAGAAACACCGTTTTAAATATCGTTTTAGTTAATTAATTAATTCGTAGTTAATTTAGTTATTTAACTTTTAGTAGTTGTTAATTGTAGAACTCTGTGTTCTACACTTTTGTTAAATATTGAATTTTCATTTTCTTTTTGAGTTTAGTCTAAGTAATTAGTTTACATCCTTCCCTGTGGGATCAACCTGGACTTATCCAGTGTTACTTGCACGATCAAGTACACTTGGGTGTTGCACAAGAGCGCACAACTTTGTAGTCGTGTCAGCCATCACTTTGTCACAAAGAACCGAAGTATGTAAATTATCCATTTTGTCGCAAAGAACCGATAGGACATTCAATAACCATCACTTTGTCAAGAACAATCGAAGTATTCACCATATCCGTTTTGTCACGAAGAACCAAAAAGATATTCAATAACCATTACTTCGTCACGAAGAACCAAAGTATGTACCTTATTTGTTTTGTCACGAAGAACTGAAAGGATATTCAATAACCATCACTTCGTCACAAAGAATCGAAGTATTCACCATATCCGTTTCGTCACGATGAACCAAAAGGATATGCAATAACCATCACTTCGTCATGAAGAACTGAAGTATTTACTATATCCGTTTTGTCATGAAGAACCAAAAAGATACACAACTTTACAACCCAACAAACATACCCTTTTCTTACTATCCTAGCGTTCGCGACCTGGTTTACCTATTTGACGCTTACCCTCAGCATAAGCTACTTCCGACAAAGCACAACTGATCTTTAAGTACCCCTGACCGCGCACATGTCACTTGTTTCAGAGTTTAGTTCATTAATGACTTCCGATTATACTTTCGAAGTTATGTTCATACGTCCGTCATTCAGTTTTACGTCATAATATACTTACGAAATCGGAATAAACGTGAATGTTCAGTTCACTGCCTTAATTATTCATTAAGTAAACTTTTTTGGAAAAACTCCCAGAAATTGGTTTCTTCCACAAATCGGTCTCTGATGCCTTTTCTAGATTCCTTTGTCTCATGCAATGTACAATCATTTAAGCTCAGGGTACTCAATGTATATACTCCTATGAGTAGTACGACATGTTCACAGTAGTTCTAGTATGCCATGTATATCCATTCATGAGTTTATGTACAACTAATTAAAGCTCGTATTATGGATTCGAAGCATCATTGGTATGTTTAATACATAAAACACTAGCATAAGTTTGTTAACACGTTTATAGGACTATCATGTAGTCTCTGGGATTCATTAAACTAGGTCTCATCTAGATAAAAGTGAAGTACAACCTAATTTGATTCATCTTGGAGTCCAAGTATAACATTTAAAGCTTATTTCATGAACTTTAAGCATTTCATGTAAGTTTAATACATAAAACCCATAGATAAATTGGTTACTAAGGCTAAGTTACTAACATGCAGCTTCATATAAACATATAACAAGTTTCATGTTGGTAAAATCGAGATACAACCAAACAAGGCATGAAAACAACAAAACAGAAACTGCTTCCCAAAAACCACTTTCTCCCAGGAACCGGTTTCTCATGCCTTTTAGCAGTTTTTCACAGCACTGCTATACTATAGATTTAACTACCAAAATCAACTTACATGGCATGGAAACCTCACAAAAATTTCCTTAAACACATACTAAACATAATCATGTACTATATAGGTTCTAAAGTGAGTTAAAATACTCACTAAAGCTTGAGTTAAAATAACTAAAGCTTAGTTATGGGTTTGAGCTTGATGGAGCTTGAACTCAAGCTTAGATGGTGTCAGCTTCTTCTTCTCCTTCTTCTTGACTTTTGGGATTCTTTTGAACTTCTAGGACTTATTATTATAGTTTCTAAGTTCCCATGGTAGTGTGGGTGTAAATGTATGGGTGTATATATGAAGTGAATACAAGGGAGAGTGGAAATGAATGCTTGGTTTCTTCTTGTTTCTCTTCTATCTCTCTATAGGATTGTAACTCCTAGCTCTCTTTCTCTCTAACTTATGTGTAGATTATGAGAGTCCAAAATAGAGTAATGCATGCATGTGTATGTTTATATAAGGATTGGCATGGGCTATGTGTCATGGTGCATGTGTACATGCTAGGCCATATGTCCAACAAGTGGACATGTGTCATGGGAGAGGGTGACAAGTATAGGGGATGATGCATGGGGCAGCCATGTAGGGCCCACCTTGGGCTTTATGCCACTTCCTCAATTTGCATGCATAAGTTCTTCAATATACGTGTCAGTCTTGATTTACATGCAAACGGGTATTGTTTCTAATGTTCGGGTCCGGATACGGGACTAAGTTAAGTCTTATTACGGTCGAGTCAGTGTGGTTACTATAGTCTAATTAGAAATCTTACAACACGTCGAAACTGCCACACAATTAAATGATATATTAATCGATCAAAAATAGAAATTCAAAAAATAGATGTTATTAACGAAGAGAAAAATTACAGGTATTACATCTTCTACAACTTATTACAGGATTTCGTCCTCGAAATCAGAACTATCTAGTCACTAAATAGAAAAGAAAATTTCTCTCGCATCTCCGATTTCAGCTCCCAAGAGGCTCCTCCTTCGTCATGGTGTTTCCACTAAACCTTTACCAGCGGAATCTCTTTGTTTCTTAGCTTCTTGATTTCGCGATCTTGAATTCGTACAGGTCCTTCAACAAATATAGCATGTCATTTACTTTGATATCTTTAAAATCGATCTCATGTGCTGGGTTATGAAGACATTTCCTCAGCATGCTCATATGGAAAACATTGTGAACTCCCGACATCTTTGGTGGTAACACCAACCTGTAGGCGACTTTTCCCACGTGATCTAGAATTTTAAATTGTCTAATGTAGCGTGGTAATTGCTTTCCCCTCTTCTGTTTAAACCTTACAATGCCTCGAACTAGGGAAACTTTTAAATATACATGATCTCTAACTTCAAATTCTAGGTCTCAGCGCTATTTGTCTACATAGCTCTTGTATCTGCTTTGCGCTGCCTTCATCCTTTTCTTTACCATATTGATTCCTTTATTGGTTTCCTGAACTAAGTCTAGTCCCAACAGTTTTCCATCACCAACTTCAGTGCAACACAAAGGTGAACAGTACGATCTTCTGTATAGTGCTTCAAATGGTGCCATCCTTATGCTCGAATAAAAGCTATTATTGTAAGCGAACTCAATCAACACTAAGTGAGTTTTCCATGAACTTTTGAAATCGATCACACATGCTCAGAGCATGTCTTCCATTACTTAATTTGTCCTTTCTATTTGTTCGTCAGTTTGTGGATGAAAAGCAGAACTTAACTTTAGAGATGTTTTCATTGCTTTCTGAAGACTCTCCCAAAATCCAGCACTGAATCTCGAATATCGGTCTGATACTATCGATACCGGTACTACATGTAACCTCACAACCTATTACAAGTATAGTCGACCCATCCTCTTGACAGGATAGATCATGTTATAGGTAATAAAATGGGCTAATTTGGTCAGTCGATCAACAACTATCCAAATAGTGTCATGGTTCTGCTGAGATCTTGGCAATCCTACAACAAAATCCATGGTGATATCCTCCCATTTCTATTCTGGGACTAGTAGAGGTTGTAGTAATCCCGGGGGTCGTTGGTGTTCTACCTTGACTTGTTGGAAAGTAGGGCATTTGGCTACGTATTCTGCAACCTCTCTCTTTATGCCTTCCCACCAAAAGTTCCTTCTTAAGTCTTTGTACATCTTAGTTCCGTCGGGGTGTATAGTCATTCTCAACTTATGTGCTTCATCCAAAATGTCTTTCCTCAATTTATCTGTGTCAGGTACACATAACCTATCCTTAAATCTAAATCCCCCTTCTGTTCCAATATTTCATTTAGCCGGATCTTTTGCTTTTGCCTTCTCGAACCATTTCCTTAATCCTTTGTCCTTCTTTTGAGCTTTGAGTATGTGATGAATGAGGATCGACTGCACCATAAGATATCCAAAAGGTCATTCATTACCTAATCTCACAGTCTAAAAGTCAAATTTCGTTAAAGCTTCTAAGGCTTTCCATTCCCTTATTAAAAGTGAGGCAATTACCTTCAGGGTTTCCAACTCAGAGCATCTACGACTATATTTGCCTTACCGGGATTGTATTGGAAATTAAAGTCATAGTCCTTAAGTGGCTCCATCTAGCATCGTTGTCTCCTATTTAGTTCCTTTTGAGAGAACATGTATTTAAAGCTTTTGTGGTCTGAGAACAGGTCAAACTTCTCTCTGTAGAGGTAGTGCCTCCAAATCTTAAGTGCAAAGACAATTGTAGCCAATTCCAAGTCGTGTGTAGGGTAATTCAACTCATCTGGCTTTAATTGTCTGGATCCATAAGCGATCACCTGACTATTCTGCATAAGTACACATCCTAGTCCTTAATATGAAGCGTCATTGTAGATAGTATATTGTTCACCACTCTTGGGTATCGCTAGCACTGACACTGAGGTCAACCTCTCCTTTAGCTCCTGAAAGGCGCGTTCATGCTTGTCCTTCTATTCAAACTTCGAATCATTCTTTGTTAGTCCGATTAAAGGAGATGTAATCCTTAAAAAACCTTCCACGAATCTCCTATAGTATCCAGCTAATCTGAGGAAACTTCATACTTCTGATGCGTTGGTTGGTCTATTCTAGTTAGAAATTGCATCCGTCTTGGTTGAGTCTACCGAAATCCCATTCTATGACACTACATGTCCCAAGAATTTAACTTCTTTCAGCCAAAATTTACACTCACTAAACTTGGCATAGAGGCGATTCTCTCTGAGTGTCTAAAATGCAATCTGTACATGCTTCTTGTGTTCTTCATCACTCTTTGAATAAATAAGGATGTCGTCGATAAACACGATGATGAATTGATCCAAGAAGGGTCTGAACACCCAATTCATCAAATCCATGAATACTATCAGGGCATTCGTTAAACCAAAGGCATAACTAAGAATTCATAATGCCCATATCTTGTTCTAAAAGCTATTTTCAGTATGTCCTCTGGTCTAACAAGTAACTAGTGGTAACTAGATTATATATCAATTTTTAAAAAGGTTGTCACTCCTTGAAGTTGGTTTAATAAGTCATCTATCCTAGGCAGGGGGTACTTGTTCTTAATGGCGACCTTATTCAACTCTCTGTAGTCGATACAGAGTCGAAGATTTCCATCCTTCTTTCTAACTAACAAAACCAGGGCTCCCCAAGGTGACGTGCTTGGTCTAATAAATCCATGATCTTCTAACTCTTGTACTTTGCTTCTTCAGCTCCAGCATTTCTGTTGGGGCCATATGATAAGAGCCTTGGGTATTAGTGTCGTTCTAGGTACTAACTCAATACAAAAATTGATTTCGCACTTAGGTGGTAATCTAAAAATGTTCTGAAGGACGTCTTCATAGTCTCGGACTATTGGAATCTGAACGATCGCCAATTATGAGCCTATAGTTTCCATAGCGGCTAAGCGACTTGTAAGAAAGGCGTTACTAGTGGGGTTGCATTGAAAACTGAAAGGTGTACCTCTAGGTATAGAAAACACAATTAACCTATTAGCATAATCTAACTTCGCATGATACAGTAAGCTAGTCAAATCCTAGGATTACATCGAATTCCTTCATTGACAGAACAATTAAGTCTGCAGGTAGGTTCCTATCCTCCAATGTCAAAGTGCAGTCCTTGTACACCTTTCCTAGCTTTACGGTCACTCCCAAAGGTGATACCGCATTCAGGGCTACCTCAAGTGTTTGGGGTACTAAACCCAATCGTTGTACAATCTCAAAGGCAATAAATGAATTCGTAGCACCTATATCAAAAAGCACTTTAATTCAACTAGCATATAATGAAAGTGTACCTTCCAAGTTCTGATGTTCCTTTTCATCATAGCCAGCCTCCTCGGGTATGATAGCATTGAGTCAAGCCTTACCAGCCTGACCATGAGTAGTAAGCCCATGATAGTTTCCTTTCGGTGCCTTGCATTCTCTGCTCATATGTTCCCTCTTGCCACAGTTGTAACAAACAACATTAATTCGATAATTATCCCTGGGGGCTGTGCAGTCTCGAGCCATGTGTTCGGGGATCCCATATTTGAAGCATCCGTCCTTGGTGTTCCCGATAGTAGTGGTTGGTACTTATGGTACAGGAGGTACTGCATTCTTGTCCTGGGGAAGGATAGGTCCTGGTTTCTTGCCGCTGTTCCATGGACGCTTGATTCCTTGGAAATGAGTTAAGGGTCTTCCTCGTGGTTCATTCCTTGGCAGGAGTGGTTGGTGTACCATTTGCTTCGGGCCTGGGCAGCTATCTCTTTCCAATCCTGCTGCCTACCTGACCAAAGCCTCGAAAGTTAGATTCAAGTGTCCTAATGTCAGATGCCGGAGGTGCGGATTGAGTCCTCGGTGAAACTTATTGATCTTCTTTTGAGGAGTCTCAACCATGTGAGGGGCAAAGCAAGATAGGCATTCGAATTAGGTTGTGTAATCTCTCACACTCTTACTTCTTTGAGTTAATTTCATGAATTCTTTCTCTATCTGGTCCTTTTCATCGTCGGGGAAATACTTCTCCAAAAAATCTCTCGGAAGGTAGTCCATGTCATCCTCCTTGAAGCTTCTACTCCAATAGTTGCTCTCTCGGCTTCCCACTATCGGCTGCCGCATAAGTGAGTTAGAAAGTAGCGAGGCGGTGCTTCTCTGTCTAGGAGCATTGATTGATTCGAAGATACGATCCATATCCCTTAGCCATTGCTCTGCTCACCAGGATTCACTAGTGCCGTCGAACCTATCAAGACGCAAAGCTCTGAATCCTTCCATTAGTCTGTCGCGTGTCTGGGGTGGTCATCTTTGGTGATTGTGGGACCGTGATGTGCGTTGAGAGGGGTGGTCCTAGCATTTTCCCTCGATAGTATTCTGGGACAGATCCAAGGAGCACACTTCAGGGAAACTAGAACTTCCTCACGCGATCCTAGAGACAAAGAGTCGCCACCTAATTTTTATCGGCAATTAGGAAACCCAAGTTTGACTAGCCCAAAATTGAATAAGGTTTCTCGTTACTAGAAACTAGGTTCGGGGGTCTTGGTTCTAGAGGGGAAGGAGCCCAAGCAGGACTAAAGCACTCCATCCTTGCCCTATCGAATGGTAGGCCTTGATTCAAATATCCTTGTTCTAAATTCATAATTGGTGTTGTTTCCTCAAACATACTAGATAATATGTACATGTCAAAAAGGAACATCTAAGGAAAATCATTTCAAGAGATTAAATCAAGTAGAAGTCGGATGTACATGCAGTACAAGGGAGAGGTATGCTCATAGTGGCTAGTCCCGCCCAGGACCGATGGAAATAAAGGAAAAATGTCATGATATGTACGAGGGAACGAGAAGACTTACATTGGGTTAACTCAAGCGGAGTCGTAAAAAGCAAAAATAAAGGAAACGTGCAATGCAATCATGCAACAATCCTAGATAAGATGTCTCTAACATGTAAGCATATAAACGAGGACTATCCTAAAGAAATTGTGTCGTTGAAAACAAAGTTGTAAACATAGAAAAATTCTAAGAGAAAGGATAGAGATAGTACACGATACATGGGCACTAAGCCACATGCAGATGAGGCAAACCCACAAATCGAGATCCAGATCTATGGCATCCAATTCTTTGCATTAAGACACCAAGAAATACCCAAGCATTGTAAAAATACAAAAAAACAAATGATATGCATGATAAACAAGAGAAAGATGTCATCAATCAAATTTCCAGATTCAGCAACCTTTAATAAATCCTATCAAAAGTAGTCTTAAACATGAGCTGGATTAAAACCCTTTTACATAAAGTTAGATACATGTCTTAGGGAACTTCCCCAAAAAGTAGAACCCCTTTACCATTTTTGAAGTTCAAGAAACAAAAGTTTTGGGAACAGTGGACCAGGACTGTGCACTATTCTTGTAAAAAGCATAATTAATTCTACAAAATCATGTGAAGATCAATTTGGTATCAAAAGAAATCTATTTTATTGTAGTTTCTAAGAAAAATAATCCCATGGACATATCATGATCTTAAGGTTTCTGAAAAGCTATTTTAAACAGACTCTGTTATTCTGGAAGTTTGGTATCATTTGACAAAGGAATATAAAACATAATAGAAGTTCATGAATCATGTTAATCAAGTTAATCTAAGCTTTTGATCTCTCATCAATTTATCCTAGATGATTTCTAAACGAAGTTTTATTCATCAATTGTTGTTGAGTGATCAAGGCATGACCATTTTGTATACATAATCATAATTATAGTTAGAGATAGAAAATTCCAGAATAGTTGTATCAACTTCAAACGCTTAGAAAATGATCTTAACTCAATCGTATGCTCACAATTTTTCATCGGCATATAGATACATGAGTTAGGAATCATCCCCAAAAAGAGGATCATCGATAACTATCATGGATTTTCTAAAATTTAAATACAAAGAGACTATGTTCAAATCTGTCAACCGATTTCTCAATAGTTTCTAAAAATAGCATATGGATCTTAGAGGTTCTCAATATGGATCGAATGAAAGCTAATTCATTAAAGTCTACCAAAAAAATTTTAAATCCATCAAACTATGGGTTTTGGTGGACCAAATCTTATGGACAAAACTAATCTATTTTGCTGAATTTTATCTAATTCATTTTAAAGTGTAAGGAAAACATCTTAGGTGATGGTTGAAGCTTATTAGAGAGATCATACACATAGATCAACTTTATTATGATGATTCCCAATGAATATAGCCCTCAAGTTCTAGGAAGAACTTTGGATCATAGATCAAAGGGACTTACAAATATCCTATTGGAGATGAAATTCAATAAGAATTCTAGGTAATAGGAATAACCAAGAGATAGGTATGAACATAGGAATCATCCTTCTCATAGATCATAATTCTAAACCATCATAGAATTCAAAATAGATACATATATAAATTCATGCATGCATGGATCTAAACTAAAATAGAAGAATGAAATCAAAATTGAGAAATAAAAGTGAAAATCAATCTATAATTAAGAATTATCAATAAAATTAAGAGAGACTTAGATCTAGCTATGTGAGTGTGTAAAGAACAAGAGAGGAAAAAGATGAGTGTTTTAACAAATAAAATTTGACTTAACTCAATTCAAGTCTTATAGGTCTATATATAAAAGTATAATTAGAGATGAATTGTGAAGTCTACCTCTTGGAGGATTCTCAATTATGCAATCAAAGTTGATTTGAAGAGTCTTCTTCTTCAAGTGTTCTTCAAGTGTTCTTCAAGTTCTTCTAGCACTCATCCATGGAAGTTGAGGGAGGCAATTGATGTCAAAATCTCTAATCTAATTATCTTGAGATTAGTTTAGGAAATTTTAATTGATAATTCACTTCATCTCTTTAGAAATCTCTCTTGAATTCTAAGTATATTCTGTTTCTTGCAAGAATATTCACTTGTATGTACTTAAAGCTTCTTCAAGATCATCTTTACATATTCCAAGATGATCCCATATGAGATGCATGGGATCTATATATAGAGTTTTGAAAATATAGCTCTTAAGTTTCAGGGTTAAAACAGGATTTTCAGAAATCAAAAAAGGGTTAAAATGGCCATTACAGTGCCTAAACGCAGTTTCCAGGAAATTTCCACCTGATGGGAGGCTTCTAGAAGGGTCTGGAACTCAAAAAGCATGGTAAAGAACATGATATATAGGTGGCGGTTATGGTAGGACCCGCCTCCCCCTTACCCAAAATCGTCATCTACTATTTGGGTTCCTCTGGTTGCCCACAAGCCCTATTTCAAGTTTCGTGTGCACTGCTTTTCTAGATTTTCGTAAAAATGTTTTTTGGTGTCCAAAATCATCCTTTTACATACGGTTGGAAAGTTGTCAAGTTGAATTTCAGTATAAAAATATTCCAGGAGGTTTTGAAATGAAAATTAAAGTCCGAAAGTCCTCCGAAACTTTCGTCGTCTTTTTGAAATCAAATGACTTTTTTTCCAAAATTACTTTTAAATGTGCATCGATTTCAAACTATTCTTTAAAATTGAATCTCTGCATACCTAGAATACTGTGTTTAGAATACTTCATGCTCATATAACCTTGAGTGAATATGAATTCTGAGAGACGATTTTGACAAAACCGAGATTTATGCATGGAAAAGGGATTTCTGAACTTGAAGTCACTTTTCAAAGTTTGACCTTTCGATTGTATGGAATCCAATACCTTCCATGGGATACTTTTCATCATTAAATTCTCCAAGATATTGTCCACCCTAAATTCTATCAGTGTGGTCAAAATTGGGCGTCTATAATTTGCCCCTCTTTGGCAAAGCTGGTTGTGAACAACGTGAACTGCAAGTGAGTGCCAAAGCTAGAAGGCACCCAATAACCATTTTGAGAGGTTTTAGGAAAAAAAACAAAAAACTGCAAAAATCAAGAAATCACAAATGCAAGAATGCATTGCAATGCCGGGTAGAGGCTGCTAAGTCAAAGCTGTTTCTGGTCGTGCTCTACTGGAGCTGCCTACGTATCATTTCCAGGAAACAGACTAAGACGTAGTTCAAGCACGCGAGGAGATAGAGAACAACATACAAACAACAATACGGATGAAATGCTCCCATCCTAGGATGCTGATGCAATATGAAAATGTGAATGTGTAGGTGCTGGAGGAATCGTCCTCAAAGGCCCTAGATACAAAATCTAATGCAAGGGATGCAACGTCTCACTCTCATAGTCAAATATGTCTAAAGAGATGTATGATATCTGTATCTTGGATGGTTCTCGAAGTCTTGTCGAAGTCTTTTTCTGAGTTTGAGGCTTGTAGGTGTCATCTGTATCTCGGACGACTACTGAAATAGCGGAATATCTTGGATAATTTCTGAATCATGTCCAACAACTTCTGATAAAAAGTGTCCTTAAGCCAGGACTATTTCTAAAATAATGCCTCCTTAAACTCGGATGACTGATGAAGTGTCCTAACCCTTGGATGATTGGTGATGTAGAGTAGAGTCCTAATCCCTAGACAGTTGCTGATGTACAGTAGAGTCCTAACCCCTGGACGATTGCTGATGTAGAGTCCTTCTGCTGGGGACGATATGCTGTGTACTCCTGAAATAGGTCCTTCTTTTGGGGACAAATCTTCTGTGCTTCTGAAGCAGGTCCTTCTACTAGGACAAATCTTATGTGCTTCTAAAACAGGTCCTTCTGCTTGGGACAAATCTTCTGTAACAAGTCTGTAGACAAATCTTCTGAAACAGGTCCTTTTTCTGGAGATAATTCTTCTGTTCTTCCAAAATAGCTCCTTCTGCTGGGGATAAATCTTCTATTCTGATGCACAAATTTTGAGAGATGCAAGGATTCTGAGAGATAGCCTGCTTCTGGAGGCAACCCCGATAGACGATTTTGAGATATACATGACTCTGAGAGATACCCTATATATGGAGGCAATTCTGATTCATAAATTCTGAGAGATTACCCTTCATCTGGAGGCAATTCTGGTATATGATGCTAAGAGATACCCTATATCTGAAGGTAGTTCTGATACTCAATGCTGAGAGATACCCTTTATCTGGAGACAGTTCTGATACACGACGCTTAAAGAAATCCTATATCTGGAGGCAATTTTGAGAGATACCCTATATCTGGAGGTAGTACTGATAGATACCCTATATCTGGAGGAAGTTCTGATACTTGATGTTGAAAGATAACCTTTATCTAGAGACAGTTTTGATACACGATGCTGAGAGATACCCTACATCTGGAGGTAATTCTGATACACGATGTTGAGAGATACTCTATATCTGGAGGTAATTCTGATACACGATGCTGAGAGATACCTTATATCTGGAGTTAGTACCGATACACAAATTTTGGGAGATACCCTTTATATGGATGCATTCCTGATGAGAGATGCATGATTCTGAGAAATACCCTTTTTTTTAGGGGCAATTCTGATACACAAATTCTGAAAATTCTTTGTTGGAGAGATTCTATGATTCATGAGATGCTGAAGTATATCTTTCTTTTAGAGGTGATTTTGACAATACCTTAAAGTTCTCTACTTGGGAAGATATCTGAGATAGATGTGAGTAACAGGCTCATATTCTGGAGGCCCTACTGATTCAATCTGAGACTCATATTGGTGCTTCGACCAGTTCAAACATTCTCTCAATACGTCAGGCTTATTCTGACCCTTTCTCGAATATCTTACTCATGTTTTGAAGATCTTATATTCTGATCCATCTTCTATAAATTTGTTCTAGATGTAATTCTTGAGCGATAGTAGGACCAAATGTCCAACAAATAATCAATCCCAAAATAACAGGAGTTCGCTGCAAATCATCAATTCTAGACTATTTTCAAGCTACGGTGCCCTCGATCCATTGTATCTGGGGACTTTTTCTTCAACTTTGAATGGTTTTCAATCATGATTCAAAATCTCTAAGGGTCTTTAAGACCAAATCCAACAAGTTTCAAGCACTCTTAAGGCTTATATATCAAGATTGGACCAATCCAAGGTCAAAACAAGAGTTTCGGGGGCAAAAACACGAATATAGAGAAAAAAAATGGGAAAATAGCATAAAGTGAATAGTAAATGGCAGTTCCCCACACACCCTTGGGAACCACCAGCCACAAGTTTGGGATAAAAAAACCCATTTTTCTTCTTGTTCTTCATTTAACTCATCTCCAATGTATCATCTCTTTCTTTTAAGGTGCTCAAATCTTGCAATTTCTTGATGTTTTGAGTGATTTCATGCATCAAAACCCCCCAAAACCTTGTTGATTTCATCAACTCTTCTCTATTCTAGGAGATTCAAGTGCCAAGGGTTTCACTTTTCATCATCTTCAACCTCTTAGCTTCATGCTTCAAGCTTCAAGCTTCAAGCTTCAAGCTTCTAGCATTAACAACCATGACTTCCCATGGGCAAGGGGAGAGTTCTAGAATACGTAGAGATCAATTTCAAGCTAGTGGAGCTTCATTAACTCAATCCATAGAATATCCAACTATGAAGGAGCCATTAAATCACATCTCTAAGAGGGCTTTTTGTGAAGAGGTAACCCATTCTTCGCAATATTTCTGCTTTATGTATGTGTGCTTTCAAATTCTTGCAATTTCTTAGGAACCATCCTTCAATTTTCTTCTGGAATGTGCTTGGGCACCTTAGAGGTCATGGTAGCTATGGAAAATGCCTTGAATGGTTTAATGAATTGTCGGAATCACATCCCCAAGTAGTAGCCAATATCAAGCAAGCGAGCTTTGGGCCTTTTGTAACCTTGTTGGAGAGACTTGCCAATGATCTAGCCATGATTTAAGCTCTAGCCGAGAGGTGGTAGGATTCCATATATACTTTCCACATGCCTTTTGGGGAGATAACCATGACCCCACTTGACTTTTTGATGATTACTGGCATTTCATTCAGTGGTCATCATCTTGCCTTTGTGAAGAACATCCACAGACATCCTGCTATTATCAAGCGGCTTCTAGGCATTATTTTGACCCAGAGAGATCTTCACGAATCGAGTGTGAGCATTATATGGTTCGTCAACAACTTCCAGCCTTCTAAAAAATCATCTCAAATTACTGATATGTAGCTTACCCGTGTTGTCATCTTATATTTGCTTGGTTACTCTCTTCTCTCTACTCGATTTGAGCGGATTACATTGAATATGCTTGATAGCCTTCAAAATCTAGAGGAAACTACAGATTCTGATTGGGGCTCTACTGGCCTAGCCATTCTTTATAGTCATATAGGGGAGCATTCACGAGGCAAATCCCCTGGATTTGGTGGCTTCTGGAGAGCTTGGGAGGTACTGAAAATTTTTTTATTTAAAATTTTATCACCGATATCCTATTTCTGACCACTGCTATATATTCTTTACGGGTGTGGACCTTTGAATATTTTTCTATGATAGCTCCATCATTCCGGGAGGAAGAGATGCATATTTTTCCACGAGCTCTGAAGTGGCGTCGCCAAGCCGTAGGTGTCAAGAATGATGCTCATTATGTCATTTTTTGTTGGGATTTTCTAACCTGTCTCAGGTTTGATCAAGTTAACTGGCATCCTTGGGCGACCAACGGTGATGTGACTGAGGTTGGTTTGGCCAGATAGATGACTGGAGAGAGGATTCTTCTTAGGGCTCCCTCTGTTCTTGAGTGGTATCTTGGATAGAGAGTAGCTCCTCAGACTAATTTGGAGGATCGTCTCTTAGTGCCACAGGATCTGCCTTCTTGCATGAGGTCGGCATAGAATCTGGAAGATGAAGATCTTATTAATGCTTTGAACAGAATTCTTTCTGCCTCATTTACTCTGTTTAAGGAGAACTACGATGTCTTTAGGGCTACTCATTTGATGCCCAATTTCTCACTTTCGGATGACCCGCAAGTATTTCATGGCTACTTCATTTATGATTAAATGCTTGTTTTCTCATTTCTCATTATCATTTGCAGGGAAGCTCTTTCGTGGATGGCCCTGGCTGATCTTTACCTCTCATTCCTTCTTGTGACTGGCGAGCTTTGACTATGCTAAGCAGAGTTATATCTTCGGTAGAGATTCCCTGTGATCTTGTGGAGCCTCAGCTAGTTTTAGAACAATATGAGTTGGTTCCCTAAGTTGTTTTCAATGAAAAGCGAGCTTATGCACAGAATCTGAGAGCTTGGATCCTTGCCCAAGAGGGACATGTGAGTACTTCTGAATTCATTACTTCTGATTCTTCTTATCGTTCTGATCTTATCTTTTCTTTTGCAGTAGGATGGCATGTGCCAAACTTACATAGATTGAGATGTGGCTCTGGAAAATTTCTTGATCTCTCTTTCTTTTATCGCACTTTTAACCCTGTACTGATTCTTTCCTTTGACAGGTGGCTCAAGTCAGGCAGCTTCAATCATAGCTGGAACGGATGAATGCAGGCCCTTCTGGTGGCACTGGTGTGTTTAGGCGAAGGTGCCAAATTGATGATGATGATAGCTCTACGGCCTCGGATATGCTTGCTTGATACCCACGGGCTACTCATCGTTGCTGATTATGATGATTACCCCTTTCATATGTACCCATGACTATCTTTCTTGTTTTCTTGCTTTCTGTACTAAGACTGAAGTTGATGTATTCTGTTTGAGACTTGATGGGCTTGTACCTTTGTCTTTGATTGATGTTGTTTTATGCTATCCTTTGCTTTTGTATTGCATTCCTTGTCACGAGGTTGATTTGCTTGACACTTTGCACACTGTCACATAGGACTCGATTACAGGGAAAAGAAATTTTTGACGATTCCTTTATTCAACAATGTCTTCAGATTCTGATGCTTGAATTTATGAGGATTGAAATGAAAAGTTATCTTATAGTAGGACATTGTATTGGCTTTGCCTATAATCTTGAAGTTTTTAAAATATTCCACATAGTGTTTCAGTCTTGACAGTAGACTCACATCTTTAGATTGCTTAAAATTTTCAATTTAATATCAAGAATTACCAAAATTTTCATTTAGGGACTTAATTCTGAAAGCCAAGTGATCCAGAGAGAACAGGTATTAGGGTATGGGCAAATGACAGTTTGCCCCTACTTGAAAGGGATAAATGGAAGTTTGGGCAAACGCAGTTTGCCCCTAGTCTGGCAGTGATATCTTGAGTCTCTGGGCAAACTTGAAAGTTTACCCCTAGTTTGCAAGGTTCAGGGACCAAGAGCCAGGAAAGCTCGCCTACTTATCCCCAAGTGGGAATCAGGTCTAAAGTATTTCAGCCTAGGTCTTTAAAGAAAGTTTTTGAGATGTGGCTGAGTATTTCAGGAACAGTGGCCGAACCGATTAGGTTGCCTATATATCCCCAAGTGGGAATTAGGTCAAGCGTAATTCCTCGAAGGTTAGAGGTTTTGAAAGAATAGGTTTGAAAGAAAGGTTTTAAGCATAGTATTTCTTGAGATGATCAGTGTTGATTGGCTGATTGAATTCAACTCCATCTAGATCCATCAGGTATGCTGCTCCTCCAGAGAGAAGCTTCTTGATGATGTATGGACCAACCCAATTTGGTTTGAATTTCCTCTAGGATCAAAAAATGGTGCTTTTAATTCTTTAAGCACAAGGTCGCCTTCCTCATGTTTTCTTAGACGGACCTTCTTGTTGAATGCTTGAGCTACTCTTCTCTGATATACATGCACATGATCAATTACAGCTAACCTCTTTTCATCAAGTACCATTAGCTTTTCATATCTGTTTCTTAGCCAATCAAATTCTGGAATCTCGAATTCAGCCACAATTCTAAGTGATGGTAGTTCTAGTTCTACTGGGAGTACTGCTTCCATTCCATAAGCCAAGGAATAAGTAGTGGCTCCTTCAGATGTTCTGATTGATGTTCTGTATCCCCATAATGCATATGGTAGTTTCTCATGCCAATCTCAGTATGTATTAGTCATCTTTCTCAAAATCGTCTTCAAATTCTTATTAGCTGCTTTAAATGCCCCATTTGTTTATGGCCTATACAGTGTTGACATGTGATGCACAATCTTATATTCTTCTAGTAATTCCAAAACTTCTTTCTAGAAGTGACTGCCATGATCGGATATCAACTCATGAGGGACCCCGTATCGACATTTATATTTCTTGTGATAAATCTGGCCACATCTTTAGCCTTCAATGTTGCATAGGATTCTGCTTCCACCCATTTCGTGAAATAATCAATTGCTACCAAGTTGTATTGATGCCCGTTAGATGCCTTCGAGGTTACTTTTCCAATAACATCTATTCCCAAACTGAGAATGGCCAAGGGGTAGTCTTGTTGTATAGTAGTGATGACAGCACATGCTTCATATTGGCATTGATCTGACACTTGTGACATCTTCTGACATATTCGTAACAGTCTTTGTCCATAGTAGTCCAATAATATCCCTGCCGAATGATCTTCTTGGCTAACATATGTCTACTCATGTGAGGACCACACACCCCTTCGTGAATTTGCTCCATCATTTTCTTCGCATTGTTCTCATATAAACATGTCAAGTTGAACCCATTGTAGGATTTCTTTAGCAGACTTCCGCTGCAAATCATGAACTGAGCCTAGAATCTTCTAATGGCTCTCTTGTCTTTCCTATTTTCAATGAATTTCCACACATTAATGTACCACGAAAGTTCTTCTGCTTCATCTATTTCCCCGATCATCTCATAAGATGGCATTTCTCTCTGTTCAATCATCAACGGAGTTAATTTTATCCCCACAAGAATTTTAATCATCGAGGCTAAAGCAGCCAAGGAGTCTGCTCGTAGAGAATTAAGGTACTTATGATAAGGTACTCATGATGTACAAGAAGCAGGATCGCAGAGAATTAAGGTACTCATGATAAGGCTTCAACTTTTCTTCTTTAACTTTCTAGTCTCTTCGAACATGGGATATAATCAAATTGGAATCCCCAAATACATCAAGCTTCTTATCTTCCAAATTCAATGCAACTTCTAACCCCAAGATACAGGCTTCGTACTCAGCTGTGTTGTTGGTAGAGGTGTACTTCAATTTAATAGCGAACGGGGTATGAGCTCCTTCAGGAGATACAAGGATGATCCCTACCCCATATCCTTTCTGGTTTGCAACTTCATCAAAATACATTTTCCACACCTCTTCTCTTAATTCCATCAATCCTTTATTAGGGAACATGAATTCTTCTTCATTTTTTGGATTTATCGGATGTTCTGCTAAATGTTCTGCGACAGCCCTTCCTTTAACAGATTAACTTGTAGCATGTGTCAAGTCAAACTCAGATAGCATCAAGGTCCATCAGGAAATTCTTCTGGTCAATGCTGGTTTTTCAAAGAGGTACTTTAAAGGATCCATTTGGGAGATCAAAATAACAGGGAAGGTCAACATATAATGCCTTAGACGATGGGTGGCCCAAACCAAATCCCAATATGTCTTTTCTAGCGGAGAATACTTCAGCTCGTATCCTGTCATTCTCTGTATGCCCTTCATCTCCTTCTTGTGCTAACCAGCATCCCATAGCATTCTCTGACACAGATAAGTACAAAAGTAAAGGCTTCCCTGACTTCGGGGGTAAAAGAACTAGTGGGTTCAACAAATAAGTCTTGATCTTGTCGAAAGCTTCCTGACACTGATCGTCCCATTCAAATTTCTTCCCTTTTCTTAACAGACTAAAAAGTGGGTTACAAGTAGCAGTGAGCTTAGATATAAAGTGACTGATGAATTGGATTCGTCCAAGAAATCCTCTTACTTCCTTTTCATTTATTGAAGGAGGCATTTCCATAATAGCCTTGATCTTCGTGGGGTCAACCTCAATTCCCCTTTGTGTAATGAGAAATCCTAGCAGCTTTCCTATGGTTACTCCAAAAGTACACTTCTGTGGACTTAATCTCATCCTATTTTTTCTCAATCTTTCGAAGAACTTGGTGAGAGCAGCTAAATGTTCACTCCTTTCTTTGGACTTGTCAATCATGTCGTCCACATAGACTTCTACCTCTTCATGGATCATATCATGTAACAAAGTAGTAGCAGCCCTCTGATAAGTTGCTCCAGCATTCTTTAACCCAAACGGCATCACTCGGTAGCAGTACGTCCCCCAGTGAGTTGTGAATGTAGTCTTTTCTCTGTCTTTGGGTGCCATTAAAATCTAATTGTACCCTGAGCAACCATCCATGAATGATAAAAGCTCATGCCCCGCTGTGTTATCTACCAAAATATCTATATGCGGGAGTGGGAAATCATCCTAGGACTAGCTCTGTTCAAATCTCTGAAGTCAACAGATACTCGAATTCTTCCATCTTTCTTAGGCACAGGAACTATATTGGCTATCCATTCAGGGTATTGGGTTACCATTAGGAATCTAGCTTTTAACTGCTTTTCAACTTCTTTAATTTTTAAAGTCCATTCCAGCCTCATGCGTCTCAATTTCTGTTTAACAACTTTTGAATTAGGAAAGAGAGGGATATGATGTTGGACAAGCTCTGGATCAATGCCTGGCATATCTTCATAAGACCAAGCGAAAACATCTTTAAATTCTTTTAATAAATCGATAGTTCATTGCTTTCTTGTGAAGTGAGTGTAGTGCCAATGTGAACATTTTGTGGATTATCTTCATTACCCAAGTTTATTAGCAAAGTTTCTTCAATAATCTTGCATGTAGATTCATTTTCATTTTCAATTAATATTTACAAATCCTCAAAAATTTCAAAATCAAGATCATCAGACACAGAAGATTAAGCAAGATCTTCGTTCATTTCATTAACATTTTGGGTACATCAAAATCAAAAGCAGACTCAACATTATGGCTCATATTGGCCTTTACAAACTTCCGGGGGAATGGGGGAGGGGATTGTTGACTCTTGATTCTATCACCCAATTGTTCAGAGCTCCCTCTATCGGTTTGATTTCTTTCACATTTCCTGGTGCTTCTTCAGCATCTATTAGCATGTTTAGTTCTTCACCCATTAGCATGTTCAGATCATCACTTATCCTCATTTCAGCCCAATCCTTTCCTTCTTTCTTGGTAGGTGGAGCATACAAGAACGGATCCTCAGAGTCAGAGAACTTATGTTTGAAGAAAATCTCAAACCCAGGCTTGATGCTTCTGGTAGCCAGATCATACCACAGTTCAGAAAATCCACAGAAGGGGAAGTTATCACCTTCTTTTACAAAGTACCCATTCATGATTCTTGGCCCAGAAACAGCCATCAGCCCTTTTCCTTTTATCATCTTCTTTTTTAATTGATATCCAAGCCCAGATTTATCTTTCTGCTCATGGAAGTTAGGTGGTTCGGTTATTCCTTATTAACAACGACCCAGTCCCATTCTTGGGAAATAATTCATCTTTCGCACCATGTGAGCTACTTTAGGATTTGTATATTGGTCAAAGTACAATGACATGACTTCAGAGATCCAATTCTGTCCCACTTCTTCTTGTAGATCCTTGGCAACTGGGTTTCCTTTCTCAAACATCTTTCTATACTCGCGTCCAGTGATGAACGACTTCTTTTTCTCTTCTCCTTACCATACATGAGTCGATCCCAAACGGATTTCTGTTGCTGAATCCCACATAGCTTCTTTTCTTCATCTAGCATCCCCACAAAGTTGAATCCTCCCAGCTCATTTTCTTTGTCTGGTGTTTGGACTTCTAGCACAGGGCCATGGCTTATCCATTCTTCTTTGATCCAACTATCCGCAAAGATTGTAACTACATCTTCTTTCCATATAAACTTGACTTTCTTGTGGAGAGTGGAGGCAACTGCATCATTTACATGTAACCACGGGCGTCCCAATAGCAGATTGAAGCTAACTGGAATATCAATCACTTGGAATTCAGCTTCTTTGTTCAATGGCCCAACTTTAATTTTCAGCTTAATCATTCCCACAATAGCCCTTTTAGTATTATCATAGGCCCTCACAGTCTGTGTTGATGGCAAGAGTTCTGAAACAGATAGTCCTATTCTGAGAGCTATTTGGAGAGGACAGACATTCAAAGTCGATCCGTTGCCTACCAAGCAAACCGATATTCTATTCCCCAAGCAGTGTATAGTGATGTATAGAGCACTATTGTGGTATGCCTCTTCTGACAGTAAATCTTCATCTGTGAATGTGATTACAGGCTTACGAGGTTTTGCAGAGATCATGTTCACTATATCTTCGGGAGTAGTGTTGACAGAAACATCCAATCTATTGAGCGTATCAAGCATAGCCTGCTTGTGTTTGTGAGATCATAAGTAATCCCCATACTGAGATCCAGGCTTGTGTTTTCTTTAACTGCTTTAGGATTTCATCCACTTCTTTGCTCACGACTCCTTCACTAGCTCTTTTTGCTTCTTTGACGACTTCCTTCTCTTTCCATGTTTCTTTTCCGTGATTTTCTAACTCATGAGGTTTGAAATGGCATCCAGAACGGGTCAAGTGGTTGGCTTCATTGGCGATCCAGATAGACTCAAGTTCTTTGGCTAACTTTTCAGTGTCAACAGTTACTTTCCAAACAGAATCATCGGGGATTATGGTGTTATTAACGGAGTCACCCTCATCATCATACCACCAATCTTCTTCTTCTTCCATCATTGCAACAAGATCATTATCTTTGAATTCAAGGCTTTTGACAGACTCCACAAATTCTTTTATCAGTTCAGTGCTTTCTTTTTTGGTGATTGCTTCTATGGGCTTTTCTTCTTCATACCAAATAGAGTCGTCAGTGATGGTATTAGGATCCCACTATTCAATTGTGTGATTTTCGTTGGCTATTTCCTTTTCAAAGGCTAGTGATTCTTCAACCCACTCTTCCTCTTCCACATTTCTCAAGATACAAATTGCATCATTTTTCGGGAGTTGAACATCCATGGCTGGCTAATCCAAGGATGTAATGTAGACCATAGGGTTATAAATCTAAGACCCTTCTTCCACAAAATTGACATTTGTCAAGTTCCCCTTATGATCAGGGAGAGGATTCTTCTAAACATTTGGCTGAGCGGGAGGAGGGGAGATGACCCCTTTTTCAATCAAGTCTTCAATCTCATGACGAAGTCTCCAACATCTATTTATGCTATGTCCATAGCCTTGATGAAAGTCACAATCGAATTCAGTTTTGAAACCTGGCAGAAGTGGATTAGGCTCTGGCTTGGGTTCTAATTTCTGCAAATACCCCTTTTCTAGCATTCTCTCAAGTGCGATGCTTAGCGACATTCCCAGATCAAAAAATTTTCTTTTCTCTTTTGACTGCTTCTGGTTTTGATTTCCTCTTGTATTAGCAATGCTTCAACACTCTTTCTAAAAAGGCTAAGGAGATAGCATGTTGATGTCAACAGACTGATGATAGACTAGCCTTTCTAACTTTCTGTACCGATTGCTTGTGCTCTTTCTTGATCTTTCCGTCCCTGATGCCATCCTCTATTAAAGTTCCCACATCAAATAGTTGTTCAAAGCTCACAATAGACTAAAACTCTAGCCTTTCCAAGTACTCAGGCTATAGGTTTCTAATGATCATTCGGACTTGATTCTTTTCTGTCGGCCTACTAGTCATCTGAGCAGCTTTTTCCCTCCAACGAGTAAGGAAACCAGCGAAGGATTCCCAATACTCCTGTCTAGTGGTCTCTAGATCTCTTACAGTTATATCAAATGACTGGTTGTACGAATAGTGAGCCATGAAAGCTTTGGCCAATGCCTCCCAATCTCTGGTTATGGCTGGTTCTAGCATTAGGTACTTTGAAAGTGCTGACCCACTCAAAACTCTTGGAAATAGCAGATCGAAGAAATCAGGCCCAATACCCATAGGTTGCAAAGTTCCCATATAAAGCCTCAGATGGCTCTTCGAATTTTTGGTTCCATTGAAGAATTAAATATGCGGCATCTTAAACTTCTTTGGGAGTTTGGCTTTCGGAGCGTCACATAACCCCTCAACATCGAACAAATACTCATCCACCCCTTTGTTTTTCCTGATCACACTTTCTAGCTTATCAATTTTAGCCAACTTGTCTTGAGTTTCCTGATATAGTTGAACCGTTGGTTGAGCTGTCTCCCCAAAGTCTTCTTCCTCATGATGCATCGGAGGGGGTGGTGGCGGCGGATTGGTCAATTGCTCAATCATTCTCATCATAGTGGCAAGTTGTTCCCGATTTTGTTCTCTGCTCTGATCCAACGCAGCTTGCATTGCGGCCAACCTGGCTTCTATATCAGCTTCATTCGTCATACTCTTAACCCTAGTTGACTCGGCTATTCCTTCTTCAAAACCTGATCAAACGACTATTCGGAGCTCTGACCCAGGAAGAAGTACAACTTTTTGGTCTTATCTTCTTTTCTGGTTTATTAGGGATTTTCAAAATAATCAGGTATCTTATTTCAAAAGAATTTTCAAAGAATTTTACAAAAGTGGATTTATGAAGATGGAAAATCTTTTCCTTTTCAAAAATCAAAGAAATTTATTTTTCAAAATTTTGAAGAAAACAAATCATTTCTTTTCAAAAGTGTATTAGAGGCGTCGCACTCGTGAGTCGTATATGCAATGCTCGTGTAGTGTATGCAATGCAGATGGAATGCAATCTAATTTAAATGCAATGCACCTTAATCTAGATTAGACCTAGCATATTAGCACATAAACACATAAGATTCCTTGAGTGTGCTTATTACCTTACTAATCCAATCATTATCCAAGGATTTTTAGCTTTGAAATTCTTGATGGCTCAGGTTTACAAAATTAAAATTTTCATGAAAATTTTGAAGGGGGGATTTCCAATTTTTCAAAAAGTATTTTTTGAACCATCAATGCTTGTGGTGCAAAATCATGATTCATTAAAATTGAGGCATGAAATTGGAATTTCTAAAATCTGAGAGGAAAAAAATTTAAATTTTGAATCATCAAGGTGTGAAATCATGATTTTTCTTGAAAACCAAAGTAGGAATTTGAAATCCTCTAAAATCTGAGAGGATAATTTAAAATTGAATCATCAAAGTAGGAATTTTAAAATTCTTTAAAATCTAGGGAGAATTTCGGAATGATTTTGTGAAAATGAATTTCAAAGCAAATTTTTAAAAAGGGATGTTCCCGGAATTTTCAAAAGACTCGGGTTTTTCAAAGAAGTGCTTGTATTTTCAAATCAAAAATTTTCCTCGAATGATGATTGGATGTTTGGATAAAGATCATACTACTCTAAAGGAATCTACCATGCATGATTTGATGATGCCTTCGCATACACATCCTCATCATCCACACAATCCCTTGTGGGCAAACGCAAATAATTCATCACATTGTCCTAATCAAAGATGATAATCAAGATCCTAATTGAAGGGTTCTATAAAAATTATATGCAAAGGCCGGGTTTTAGTCTCATAAGGGTCCATTAGCAAGCCAAGGGCTCTATATACCGCATGCGGTACAAGGCTAATGGTGACTACATGCTATTAAAGTCTCTTGACAAATGGAGGAAAGATGGCCCTCCACCCACAAGGCAATGGTCTCAAGCAGTCGCGGTGAAAGAACAATGCAAGTGCAAATGCAGGCAGAAACAACACAATTATCGAATTAATAACAAGGATATTTATTGGCTCAAGTCAATCCAATCCCTTGAAGAACAAGAAACCATCGATTTTATGTTCAAATACCCAGCAGAGTCGCCAGATTGTGGGACCATGATGAGCATTGAGAGGGGTGGTCCTGGCGTTTTCCCACGATAGTGTCCTAGTACGGATCCAAGGAGCACACTTAAGGGAAACTAGAACTTCCTCACGCGATCCTAGAGACAGAGTCGCCACCTAATTTTTATCGGGAATTAGGAAACCCAAGTTTGACTCGCCCAAAATTGAATAAGGTTACTTGCCCTTCATTAGTAGAAACTAGGTTTGGGGTCTTGGTACGATAGGGGAAGGAGCCCAAGCAGGACTAAAGCACCCCCTCCTTACCCTACGAAATGGTAGGCCTTGATTCAAATATCCTTGTTCTTAACTCATAATTGGTGTTGTTTCCCCAAAATACCAGTTTCTCCTAAAAACCCAGTCCAAATCAACCAAAAATCCCTATTTCTCCCAAAAACTCTATCCAAAATTCCCGAAATATCCCAGAAATCCCTGTTGTCCCTTGGTGATCATACTGGAAAGAAAGTTTAGCACACTCTGTATGGTTAGGACCTTACTTACTTAACTGCTATATGTTAGAAGTAGGGGCATCATATAGATTAGGGCCTGCATCCGCATGCTTGTCTCATGTGCATACACAATTCATGTCAGTTCGCTTGCACGCACGTCTTGTCAGTCTCACATGTGTCAGTCTCTACACGTCAAAAGCATACGTATCATCATTCCCACCCATCTCAATCGTTGTACAAAAGTCGTATACTTACTGTAACCGTCCTCGGTTTGCACCGTTAAATCCTTCAAAACTCTGATCATCTCTTCCTGATAGGAGTCCATAAGAAGTGTTTCGCGCATCTGCTAATTTGGACTTTTACTTCTATTTGCAGAAAACCGTAGCCCCGGGTAAGGACACTGTTGTACCTCCCCAAATTCATTATCTTGATCACGGGCTAGCACAGACCATCATCGATCCACCAATGGCCTACAAAGCTCTGGAAGAGAAAGTGAACAAGCTACAAACCACGATTGAACAGTTGAGTTTAAGGGTTAGTCGATTTGATAAAATGGCATAGAGCATTAGCAAAGAGCTGCTTGAAATGGGGACCAGAATAGAGGATGTCATCATAGAAGAAAAGTTCAAGAAGGATGAACCCCAACACCAGTCCAAGAGGCCTAAATACTCCCGACACTCCCCGGATGTCAACACCCTGTGCGGCCAACCCATGGCATACCCTCATCGGCCATGCCAATCCTCCAACCAAACCACTAGTTGCCCTTACCAGAAAAAGCAACCCCGTACCTTTGTCAAACTATATATCTCCCCCTCCATAGCCTTAGGCCGTTTGATAAAAAAGGGACACCTCCAACTCCTTCAGCCTCGTGCCGATTCTCCACCACCTAACTATGACTTGTCCAAACGATGTGCCTACAACCAAGGCTCGGGCCATGACACCGACCAGTGCATACGTCTCCGCCATGATATCCAGGACCACATCGACCAAAACATCATTGAACCACCACCCATTCAACCCCATGTCACCTAAGCCCCTGGCTTACCTATTCGAATGATCCCCTTCGCTGAGGCCCATGAATGTTGAACCTGTGTCGGTGAAGTGATGGTGTTTGGGACTCTTGCTAGAAAACCAAATGAAGATGCTCTTTAAAAAAAAAAAGAAATAAAAAGAATAAGTGAGTCACTGTGACATTCCATTTGAGACTGGGTCGAGTCTAGTCGAGTCTGTTGTATGTTTTGTCTATTTTAAGTTTAGTCTTGTGGTCGAGTATGTCTGTCATCGAGTTGTTAATGAGTCTGCAATCCTTCTCTACTGATGGAATGAAGTCTCATTTTGCCTAATCTGATGTGCCTAGTCATAGATGCATGAATCGCTGAACTGAAGTGTCACTTTTCAAATTACCATGGATATTACTGTGCTAAAAAACTATTTTTTTTTACTCAAACAAAAAAATCCTGAAAGGTCAAAGTCAATTTTGTGCTGACACCGATGAAGAGCCGAGAATTGAATAGTCTTACTTTAAGAATTCAAAAGATGCTATTGCTCAAATCTCGAAAAGACATACTTGGAACTGATTTGGGGCTTGCCCAACATCCTTTTCAACCATTTTAAAGTCTTGGGCCCAACCCAATTGATAGCCATGCGAACCTGCGCGGACATGGTCCTTGATGGTAGCCAAACGTTTCAGTGAGTTTCATATCCACTTAAAAAAAAAAAAAAAAAAAAAAAAAAAAAAAAAAAAAAAGATCGCTAGGTTGAAAACTCGAAAGGGCACCTAGGCAAAAGTTAGAGCTGAAAAAGGTGTTGATTTCCAAGATCTGACCTTAGCCAGTCAAAATGATGTGGAAAATGAAAGAAAAAAATTTGGTGATACAGAGAATTGTACACTTCAAGGTACGTCATAAGAACATGCCTAGATCACATTTCAAAAGGCTCGGAACGACCACAAAAAATTCTGAGAACTGATATGCACATTCTGGAATTCTGAAATTATAATCAAAAGATCTCATAAGAATCAACTATGTGAAAAGGAAAATTGACTGGCTAGGCGAAAGTGAAAAGGATCAATCCTCAAAACAAAAGAAAAAGAAAAAGAAAAGAATAGAAAAGAAAGGGAGATGGAAACTGAATCCTTCTCTTCAAGGCTACCATAAGTGACCCAAGTTTGAACTTCTTTGACGATTGGTTTAAAAAACCGTCATACCTCAAACCCCTTCTTTCAAAACCTTGCCTTGAACTACGCTCGACCTGATTCCCACTCGGGGATACGTAGGCAACCACATCGGTTCGGTCGCTCCACCCACAAAAATAGCCCAATTTCTTTCAAGCTTCGGCCCGAACTACGTTGGACCTGATCCCCACTTGGGGGTACGTAGGCAGACTTTTAAAAAAAAAAGAAAAGGAAGGATGGCTCGCTAGGTCAAAAATCCGAAAGGACGCCTAGGAAAAAAATAGAGCTAAATCCAAAGTGAGCAATAACAAAAGAGAGAAAAGAGCTCGTTAGGTCACCTCACTGGTGCCTAGGAAAAAGTTATGAGCATTTGAGAGATTAAAGTCACGGTCCTTGCCTCAAGCCAGAAATCACCTTCCACACTAGGGGCAAACTTTGGCTACTCTCCTCGTTTGCCTAAATTTTACTATCTACCCTTCATACAAGGGGCAAACTTCGGTCACCTACCTCGTTTGCCCAAAACCTCCAATGAACCTTCCTCCAAACTAGGGGCAAATTTCGGTCATTTACCTCGTTTGCCTACCGATCCCACTTCATGCCCTTCAAACTAGGGGCAAACTTTGTTTGCCACCCGATCCCTATACACCAATGGTAAGCCTTCAAGTCACAAACATTGTCTTGAACAGATGGAAATGGAGCATCTTTTATTCTATAAGCTAAGGCACTAATTCAAAGCACATCTTGGGAGAAGCAAAGAAATTGATTAGATTAGTAGGGAGGAATTTTCAAAAATAAGATTCACCATCAAAGTGATGCCACATTAAGGTGAGAAGTAAACACAAAAGAGAAATGGTACATCATTTATGACAAGAGCACATTAAGTTTTGGCAAGTCGAGCTTGTTTCGTTTCAGTGTCGAATGTGTCGTCCTCGTGTGTCGATGTCTGTTAGTCGTCATGTCTGTCGTAGTCTCAAATAAGTGAGTTGATAGTGACTAATAATGAATTTTCTAAATAAAGTTATAAATTTTTTTTTTAGGAGTCTTCCAAGGACAATGCAAGTAGGAGTACCAAACACTATTACTGCACCAGTCAAGGCGTCAGCATGAGAAGCCTCCAAACTTGGGAAAAATTTCATCCCTTTCCAAATCGCCAAAAGTTAACCATCATCTTCTAGCAACATAAGTCCATGAGTGGATGTTGATCTTTCATCTTTCTTCTAGCAACATAAGTCCATGAGTGGCTGTTGATCTTTCATCTTTCTTCATGCAACATAAGTCCATGAGTGGCTGTTGATGATCTTTCTTTCTTCATGCAACATAAGTCCATGAGTGGCTGTTGATGATCTTTCTTCCTTCCTGCAACATAAGTCCATGAGTGACTGTTGATCTTTCATCTTTCTTCATGCAACATAAGTCCATGAGTGGCTATTGATGATCTTTCTTCCTTCCTGCAACATAAGTCCATGAGTGGCTGTTGATCTTTCATCTTTCTTCATGCAACATAGGTCCATGAGTGGCTGTTGATGTTCTTCCTTTCTCCTAGCAACATAAGTCCATGAGTGGCTGTTGATCTTTCATCTTTCTTCATGCAACATAAGACCACGAATGGCTGTTGACGATCTTCCTTCATCCTAGCAACATAAGTCCATGAGTGGTTGTTGACTGTCTTCCTTTGCTCATGCAACATAAGTCCATGAGTGGCTGTTGATGATCTTCTTTCATCCTAGCAACATAAGTCCATAAGTTGCTATTGGTTATCACCCTCCATCAGTGTCAAACCACCACAAATCATCTCTGTCACAAACAAAATGATACCTTGACTCCCATTTAATGGACGTATTTCCTTCTTCCTAGCAGAGTACATTATCCTTTAGCTCCCGAAGGCCCTAACCGGCTCTTTTGGATTGAGCATTACAAAATCTGACCAACCACGAGAGATTCAGAGATGAATCCTGGTTCTAGGTCAAGAATTGAAGAGAGATTCTCAGAGAGTCCATCAGCTCCCGAAGGCCCTAACCAGCTCTTTTGGATTGAGCATTACAAAATCTGACCAACCACGAGAGATTCAGAGATGGATCATGGTTCTAGGTCAAGAATTGAAGAGAGATTCTCAGAGAGTCCATCAGCTCCCAAAGGCCCTAACCGGCTCTTTTGGATTGAGCATTACAAAATCTGACCAACCACGAGAGATTCAGAGATGGATCCTGGTTCTAGGTCAAGAATTGAAGAGAGATTCTCAGAGAGTCCATCAGCTCCCGAAGGCCCTAACCGGCTCTTTTGGATTGAGCATTGCAGAATCTGACCAACCACGAGAGATTCAGAGATGAATCCTAGTTCTAGGTCAAGAATTAAAGAGAGATTCTCAGAGTGTCCATCAGCTCCCGAAGGCCCTAGCGGCTCTTTTGGATTGAGCATTACAAAATCTGACCAACCGCGAGAGATTCAGAGATAGATCCTGGTTCTAGGTCAAGAATTAAAGAGAGATTCTCAGAGAGTCCCCTACTATCCCCAGTTGAAGATAACAGAAGTTCGAACTGATTCTCTGGACTTGTCATCATAAGGATCGACCAATGATTGAAAACATCACTCGCAGTCAAATCACCCCGATTCCCAGGGCAAGCACTGTTTATTCACAATTCAAGGATTTGTGTCCACTGATTATCATGCGCTTTCTCACCTGTCAGTCATTATGAGTTTCCTCACTTATCGTGAGCTCCTTCGCTCTGGTTATCTCACCTATCAATTATCGTGAGCTACCCCACTTATTATGAGCATCCTCACTTTGGTTATTATAAAACTGTCGGTTATCATGAACTCCCTCACCTATGGGTTATCCTTAGTTGTCATCCTCAAAGACCCACATCCGATCCCATTCGCTTGTAAAGCACACTTCCCGTAATTTGAGAAGTTTGCCCCGAAACCCAGAGTCTTTTCAGACCGTGGTCGGCCACTGCATCGTAGTCAGAAGCACTAGCACAACACAAGGCCACTCGAAATGGCACACACCTGCATAGCACCTGCTCATACTAGGGTCATAACATTAGACATGATAGGACTCATGACACAACTCATATCACCTCCATGCATGGCATATCACTCATATAGCATAGCTTCCGCCTGATTGTTGTGTACATGCGTATGTGATTTATTCCTCTGGGCCCTGAACTACGTCCTGGTCTGATTCCCCTTGAGATACGTAGGCAGCTCACGCAGACCACGACCAGCACTAGCCTCAGTATCATTGCATCTTTTGCAACGCTTTTTTTATCCTAAATCTATAGCCTCCAAAAGACCTGTCTCTTCAAAGCTTTGGCACTCGCTTGCAACATGCGTTGCCTCGCAAGTTCATGCCAAAGAGGGGCAAACTGTAGACACCCCATTTTGTCGGCTATCAGATTTAGGAGACCCATAGCTTGGTGGTTCACAATGATCGAAAAAGACTCAAAAGGACTCCTGGAAGTTAGCTATATTTCTCAAAATGCTCAGAATGACCAAAATGCCCCTGAAGGCCCAAAAACTCCCAGATTTTGTCCAAAAGTTCTGGAAACATGCTATGTTGTAAGAAAAGTAAAAAAAAATGAGTTTTTAAGTAAAATCAAATGAAATCGTCAGCTCCCAGAGACCCCCGGAAGTCCCGGAAGTTCCCGGAAAGTCCCCGTTGACCGGTTTGACCAAGTTTGACCGAAAATGTCCAAATTCTTCGAAATCATTCTAAATCATGTGGAAAGTATTAAAATGAGTTTTAAAAGAAAATCGAGCGAAAACGTCAACTCCTGGGGGCTCCCAGAGGTTTCCAGAACTTCCCGGGAATCCCAGGTTTGACCGGTTTTACCAAATTTTGACTTTAGAACCGGAGCACCGTAACAATTTTAAAATATTTTTCATGGATACTAGAGGTCAATAGCTTTCCAACGGTATATCGCACATAATTTCAGGATTTAAAACGGATTTATTATGAATTTTCGAAGGAAAAAAAAGGCGATTAAATCGGCTTTTATCGCGAATACCGCAAAACTTTTCAAGGTGACCTATCCCTAAACTATTTTTTATGTAAATTAGGCTCTATTCCCTTTCCAACGGTATATCACAACCTCAATTTGGAGTTCATATGCAATTTCTGTGAATTTCGGACGAAATAGGGCCTTTTTGCGAATACCGGAACCTCTGGGGGCCTAAACAACATTATCTGGACGAAGGAGGAGCAGTGCCGCCGCGGCACTGGCCCACTGCCGCTGCGGCACAGGCCCAGTACCGCCGCGGCACTCTCCCCCAGAGCAGTCCACTTTTGTAATTTATTTTGGGGGTCCAATTTGATATATTAGAAATCAAAACGACGTAGTTTTGGTTCCCAGCTTATTTTGGACCAATGGGAGATCATTTTAAACTTTTTAAAACTCCATTTACCACCCCTCCTTTGCCTGTAAAATAAGCCATTTACTTCCATTTAGGGAGAGACATGAAAGCTTAGAGAGAGCTTAGGAAGAAATTCTAGAGAAATATAGAGAGAGAAAGAGAAGAAGTAGTCTTCCTTTTCTATTTTCATACATCAAAGTGAGTTTTCTTTTTACTTGAGTTTGCTATCAAAACTTCAATCATCCAAGCATTTTTTTCAACCACCATTCTTGAGCATCCATGAGATAGGAAGCTACTTCCATGTCCAAATGTCTCCATATACGAGTGAAACACCAAGCTACAAGTCCAATATCTCAATGATTATCAACTATTGATTGCTATTTGAATGCTTGTTTACTTTGATGTTCATCTCTCTCTTAACCTCATTTCTTTTTGACTTTTCTTTGATTATTTAGTTGTTCATCATCATCTAGATGACATGTTATTTGAGGAGAGTGAATCCTTATGGATAGTAGCTCTTGACCTCAAAGACATGTTTGATGGATGATGATTCTACCATCAATGCATTCATATGTATTCTTAAAGTCATATTTTCAAACAAAACTATGTTTGTGCAAATAATATTGGGAGTTCTTTGATGATTCAAGGTTGGATGAGGTTCTAAGTGGTCACATGGTCATCTCAAGAGTTTAATTTCATGCTTTGAACATCTATTTCAAAACCCCCAATCAAGAACTCAAACTCTATTTCAAAACCCAAATCCATTTTCTTCAAGAATGATCCAAAACAGTGAGCTGTTCAGATTCAAAGATTTATTTTGAATTAAATACCAGAGTTATGATTATAAAACCACTTGGAAAATCTTTCTAAGACATCATAGTTTGTCTCCAATATTTCCCATCAATTATAGAGGTGTGAAAGTATTATTTTCAGATTTAAGAAGTTCATATTCATAATTTGCCTCTGTTCTCACAGAATGTTTACCTGACTTTTTGCACTTATTCTGGATGTTTTCGTCACTGTACATATATTTTTTTCTATTTGTTTTATGAAACTTGGGTGTCTTAGGAAACTTTTGGTATATAATGGGTCATCATAAACCCTTTCTTTGATTTATGAAAAATCATACAAAATCAGTCAACAGTGCAGCTTTTGTTTCTGAGTCATGTGTACATTCTGATTTATTTCTTTTAATCTGTGATAGCTATTGAGGTTTGGCTTTTGGGTTATTTTCTAGACACAATAAGGATGATCTCTGATTTTTCCCACATTTTCCTAGGCATGTTTGACCTCCCATTATAATGTTACAATGTAATGCATACAGTCTGTCCACTATTCACAACATTTCACTTTTTGACTTTCACACTTTGATGTAACACTCTCTTGTATCCAGATGAACCCATATCCCATATCCCATGCATATGTTCTTTACCACTTTTATCATGCTATATCATATCATGTATCATCTATCCTCTCATGTATCATACTCCCATAGATTCTTGAGTTTGGTTTCCAAATATAACCATGTTTTGCAAATACTTGGGAAGTTCTTGAAATGAGTTAGGAATTGATATTCCAAGTGGTTAGAATATTCATCCAAGTTCTGGAAGTATACTTTCAAAACCCCCATTTCAAAACACCCCTCTTAAACCCCTCATTTTGATTTCAAGAAATAAACCTTGTTTTTCTCAAAACCCTCAAAACAGTGAGTCATTTAACTTCAAGGAATTATTTTGAGTTCAATACTCAATGTATGAATGCAATACCATTTGGAAAGTCTTTCTAACTCATTATAGAATACACATGATTTTTGCCTTGACTTGAAAATACTTGAAAATGGTCTATTTGGACCCAAACATTCCTTCCAAACATTCTGACTTTGCTGTCACAGCAACTTTGTTGACTTCTAACTTCTTTTTCAGAAAACTTTTCAAAACGAGGTGGTCCTTACTTATTTTTCCATTAAACTTCAATGTCTTAGGGAACGTTCTGTATAAAATGGGCCTCTAAATCATTTGTTTTCATTTTCTAAGATTTTCTAACATTTCAGTTGATAGTACGGACTCTGTTTCTGAGTGACCTCTATTTTTTATATGATTTCTCTCAATCTGTGATAGTTATTAAAGATTGGAATTTTGGGTTGTGTTCTAGGCACAATAAGGAAGATCTCCATAAAAAATCATGCATTGAAAACATTTCTAACCCCTCTTTTCAATTTCCAAAAGATCATGTTACTGTTCTGTCCACTATTCACAGTAAGCACATTTTAACTTTCATTCTTTGATTTGATGCTTACATGCACTCCAAATTTGCTCATGTCTTAGGAAGTAGTTCATACTACATTTTTATATATCCCATATTGATTTCATTCATTTATTCATACACATTCTAGACTTCTAAGTCATTCTAGGAATCCATGAACACAAGGCACACTACAACCTTAGCACGTTCTAGATACATACATTGCATTCATGCAAGATTTGGGGTTTTTGTGACCCCTAATCTAAGAAGATTATAAGGAATGACCATGATCACACGTTCATGCTTCCCCCTCGATCTAATCTTCCTTTCTCATCTGTCCCGGGGATTGAGAGGTCTTCTTTTCTCATAGATTAACACGCATCATACTAGTTTGCTAAGCATATTTCATTTTCTTTATTTATTTGTTTCAAGAACAATTCATGTCCCCTTTAGATTAGGAAAACTTGACTACTTAATATGTGATTAGACGATTTTTCCTAGGTTTATTTGTGTGATTTTCACTTTACATTGTATGATATTTGACTTAGATCTTATGAATGATATCTTATCTTCTGATTTCAATTTCAAGATTCTTATGTGATGTAATATACTATCATAGTATTAATTGCCGAACCATACATAGTGTAAGATGATTATTTGGATGCTAATTGAGGCCCGTCGAGAGACGAGACGAGTTGAGGGTGTTTTAGTCATGACAAAGGCTCCTTCCTCTCTCGTACCAAAACCCCGAGCCAAGTTCTTTGGTTATGAAGGGGCGGTGCCCTTTATCCGTTTGGGTGAGTCAAAATTAGGTTTCTTGGTTCCTTAAAGACCAAGTGGCGACTCTGTATCTGTTTTCGAAAGACCTTCTTTTCTTCAAAATCAACCTCTTGTTTTCTTTCAAAACAAAGGAAAATCAATTCCGAAACCCCGAAAACAAACAGGAAAAACCGGGAGTGGATGACGGATTTCGCGTGTCCACAGCATCTCAACAGCTTGAGGGTGCAGCTTTGCTTTGGTGGGAATCATTGAGGTCTACTTATGACGTGGCGGAGATGATGTGGGAAGAGTTCAAAGTTCTATTTGAGGAAAATTTCATTCCCAGTGCAGTGAAGTCACAATTGGCTAGGGAATTCCAAGACCTCACTCAAGGTACCATGACTGTGTGGGAGTATGTGAAGAAGTTCAACGAGCTATCTCAGTATGCTCCTCATTTGATTGATACGGAGGAGAAGAAGAACGAAAAATTTATTGACAGATTGGGACATCACTTGTCCAAGGCAGTGCTATCTACAGAGAGTGAGCCTTTCAACAAAGTGGTGGATTTGTGACACGACTAAAAAGTTGTGCGCTCTTGTGCAACACCCAAGTGCAGGTGATCGTGCAAGTAATATAGTACTGGAAGTCCAGGTCGATCCCACAGGGAAGGTGTTAAACTAATTACTTAGATTAATCTCAAACAAGAAAATAAAAATCAATATTGTAACTAATGCAGAACACAAAGTCCCACAACTTATCAACTACTAAAGGTAAAACAATAAAACTAGATTAAACTAATTACCAACTAGTTAATTAAAGCAATGATTTAAAACGTGTTTTTCTTACTAAAAGGAAATGTTGGGATTACACAAATCCACCTGGACCTAGCCATCTACCATGCAGTTACGTTGAAGCTCAATGGAGCACACTCTCCACAGTATTCCGTATTTCTTTTAGGATAAAGAATCTATAGTCCTTTCATGACCGGGACCATATCATCACAATTAAGTTTAAAATACACAAAAGTGGTTTAAAACAATAGTTTAGACTCTCACCTACAATGGTGTTAGCATTGAGGGTGGTTTGCAAAATATATTGAAGAAAAATGCCTCAAGGCTTAAAGTTTACAGACTATTTTGACAAACTGAGCGTTTGGGGACAATTTGATAACAAATCAGTAAAGTAGAAAGTCTAGGAATACTGCATAGAATGTCCTCAAGAATAAGATAGTTCGATCGATCGACGCGCTTTTGATCGATCGAATATCTTCATCCCTCGATCGATCGAACTGACTTCGATCGCTCGACTGTATCGCTATTTTGATCGATCGAGATTGTTCGATCGATCGAACACAGGAATTATTCTTCTACATGGCAGAGGCTTGAGATCACGATTTCATTGTGATCTCCCAACCTGGGGACTACTCAGACATCGTCTGAAGTGTCTCAGATTCGTTTTTAACGTAAAGTTCCATTAAAGGTGTGTTTGTTTGTGATTTTTGCAATGAATCTATGAAAACTAATTGTATAATTATAACTAACATGCAAGACTACTAGATAACCAGATATAATACTATAAATTAAGTGCAGAACATAAACAAAGTAACCTGGAAACGAAAACTTGTATTGAACTAAGAAGAATCCAACAAATAATGTATATTCTCGATGAAAACCTACAAAAATAGCAAAGTAAAGCTCTCCACTCTCTATAAACTGATGAAAAATGAAAGGGGGCACGCTTTTTGACGTAAATAATACGAGTATTTATACTAAAACACCAATGCTAGGGTTAAAATTCCGCTTCTGCTGCGTGCGCGTATAATCTGATAAAAGCCATGTTCGATCAATTGAACTTCTGGGGCCTTCGAGCGCTTGAGCTTTTTTCGATCGATCGAACCCTCGATCGATCGAATAGTCTTCAATCGATCGAGGTTCACTTTTCATCCTTTACTTGTCTTCATTAAAATTCAGCACTCCCTATTATCTTTATCATCCAATTCTTTACACAGCAACAGTAATCTGCACAAACTACAGCTAAAACAAACAACTTATGAGAGTTTAATCAAATTGTGTACAAACTAGCATTGTAATTCAAATTGCAGGTAAATGAAGGAATTGTGAAGTAATTTAACACATTTTCTTCTTTTAACGCGGTTGTATTTTACAAATACCCCCGCTCGTCAATTTGGCTTTGAAGTTCGAGCGGAAGGAGCAAAAATTTCATGCTGAGAGGTCAGCAAGGGCAAAGACCAATGAGAATTCTAGAGACACTCGGCTTGAAACTCAGCAAAAAGATACAGGACGTAGTGGGAATAGATTTAAGCCTTACGATCAGGGGTGGAGAGGTCAGCAGTATCAAAGACAAGGATATGGCGGTCAGCGGTTCCCAGGAAATCAGGGGAACTTCAGGCAGCAGAACCAGCAGTGGAATGGTCAGGGTGGTCAGCGTAATCAGGGCTTCTAGGGTCAACGTCAGCAGGCCCCGCAGCCACAGATTGGTTTCCGTCCACCAGTGCTTCAGATTGGAGCACCACCGGTAAGGGGAGAGATGGTTGTAGCTCCTAGAGTATGTTTCAATTGTCAGTTACCAGGACATATTGCTAGGGAATGTCCCCACCCTCCTAGGAATAAGCAGGCCCCGAGACAGGGTCAAGCAGCTCCAGCCAGGGCATTTGCAGTGATGCCAGGCAATGAGAATATGCAAGGTAGCCTCAAACTTTTTCATTCCGATGTTCGTGTCTTGTTTGATTCGAGTGCATCCCACTCTTTTATTCTTGTCAGTTTGTTTTGAGAGAGAGTATTCATGTTACGCCTTTACTTGTTCCTGTGAGCGTAGGAACACCTCCAGGGGGTTCAGTTACTCTATATGAGCATTGTAAAGATTTTGTGATAGACTTTGGGGATAGGACTTTCCTCTTTAATTTGATTGTATTGGGGTTTGAAGGGTTTTCCATTATTTTGGGGATGGATTGGCTTAGAACGAACCATGTTGTCCTTGATTGTGCTAAGAGGACCATTCATATAGATACCCCAGGATTACCTCGTTTCTCTTATACGTATCCAGATAGTGGAGAATTGGTTATGTCTAGTTTTCGATATTCAGTGGAGATACCGAAGAAGAATATTAGTGATGTGGAAGTGGTATGCGACTTTGAGGATGTTTTTCAGGAGATCCCTGGACAGCCGCCTAAGAGAGGTGGAATTCCGGATTGATCTTGTACTGGGGTCCACACCAATTTCTAAGGCAGCATATCGTATGGCGCCCAAGGAGTTGGGAGGGATGAAGAAACAATTGGATGAAATGCTTCAGAAAGGGTGCATCAATTATTTCTTTCTTGTAGATTCATTTTTATTCTTAGTTGATCTTTATTTCTAGTAGTGTAATTCTTTTGAGGTGTGTATGAATCAGGTTCATACGTCCTAGTAACTCACCGTGTGGAGCTCCGGCGATATTTGTATCCAAGAAGGATGGTAGTCTTCGTATGTGTATAGACTACAGGGAGTTGAATAAGGTGACTATCAAGAACAAGTATCCTTTGCCCAGGATTGACGATCTTCTTGATCAATTGAAGGGAGCGACGGTCTTTTCACAACTTGATTTGAGGACCGGGTATCACCAGATGGGAGTGGTGGAAGAGAGCATTCCCCGTACAGCTTTTCATACTCGGTATGGGTTGTATGAATTTCTAGTGATGCCATTTGGTTTGACCAACGCTCCAGCATTCTTTATGGATGTGATGAATAGGGTGTTCAGGCCGTATTTGGACCGTTTTGTCATAGTCTTCATAGATGACATTTTGGTTTAGTCACGGACTCAGGAGGAGCATAGAGAGCATTTGAAAGTGGTGTTGCAGATACTTCAGGAGCATCAGTTATATGCCAAGTTCAGTAAGTGTCATTTTTGGGAGACTGCAGTGTGATTTCTAGGTCATGTTATTTCAGTTGAGGGAATATCAGTAGATCCTGAAAAAGTCACAGTAGTGCAAGACTGGGCACAACCTTCTAATCCGACAGAGGTGAGGAGTTTTCTTGGGATTAGCAGGTTATTACAGGAGGTTCATTGAGAAGTTTTCTCTCATAGAAGCTCCAAGGACGAAGTTGACTCGTAAAAATGTGAAGTTTGTGTGGACAGATGAGTATGAGCAAGCATTTCAGGAGTTAAAGCAGCGGTTGACCACCGAGCCAGTGTCGACTATCCCGACGGAAGAAAGGAAGCTTGTAGTGTTCACAGATGCTAGTGGGACTGGTTTGGGTTGTATCTTGATGCAAGAAGGGAAGGTTGTTTCGTATGCTTCTAGATAATTGAGGCCACATGAGATGAGGTATCCCACTCATGACTTAGAGTTGGTAGCTATTGTGTTTGCACTGAAAGTGTGGAGGCATTATTTGTTTGGGGAGAGATTTGAGTTGTATACAGATCATAAGAGTCTCAAGTACTTGTTTTCACAGAAGGAACTGAATATGAGACAACAGAGATGGGTTGAGTTCATCAGTAGTTACGACTTTAAGATTCTTTACCATCTGAGTAAGGGAAATGTAGTGGCCGATGCCCTAAGTCAAAAACACAGTGTGATAGCTTCTTTGATGGTTAGGGAGTGGAAGTCTCTTGAAGTATTAGCATCTCATGATATTCAGCCAGGGCATGAAGGTGAGAAAGCATATATTGGGAGTTTGGTTGTGCAACCGACTTTAATAGGGAAAGTTTGACAGATGCAGAGGTTAGATACAATTTTAGTTAACCGTCTCAATGATTTGGTAGTGGATTTTCTTGATGAGTGTCCGACGGATTGGTCCGTGGATACAGAGGGAAGTTTATGTTTTCAAAGAAGACTCTGTGTACCGGATAGTGAAGAGTTAAAGAGGGAAGTACTTGATGAGGCACATCGATCTCGATACACTATACATCCTGGTGGGACTAAGATGTATCATGATCTGAAACAAACCTTTTGGTGGGAAGGTATGAAGAGAGATGTTGGAGAATATGTTTCTTAGTGTATGGTGTGTCAGCAGGTTAAGGCGGAACATCAGAGACCGTCTGGCTTGTTGAAACCTTTAGAAATACCTGTATGGAAATGGGAGTGTATCTCTATGGATTTTGTGGATGGTTTACCGAGATCCAAGAAGGGAAATGAGTCAATTTGGGTGATTGTGGATAGGCTAACTAAGTCAGCGCACTTTATTCCAGTGAGTGTGCATCGGACGGCAGACAAGTTGGAAAAGTTGTATATTCGGGAGATAGTACGTTTGCATGGGACTCCGGTCTCGATTGTGTCAGATTGAGATTCATTGTTCGTGGCAGAGTTTTGGGAGAGTTTTCAGAGGGCAATGGGGACCCGGTTAGACCTTTGTACTGCTTATCACCCTCAGACCGATGGGCAGACTGAGAGGGTTAACCAGATTCTTGAGGATATGTTGCGGGCTTGTGTTCTTGATCTCGGTGGTAGTTGGGAAGAACACTTGTCATTGGTAGAGTTTGCTTACAATAACAGTTACCATTCTAGCATAGGAATGGCACCTTTCGAAGCGTTGTATGGGAGGCCGTGTAGATCTCCAGTGTGTTGGGTACCTATTTTGGGTCCAGAGATGGTTCGGGAAACTACTGAGAAGGTGAGTGTTATTAGAGAGAGGATTAAGACTGCTCAGAGTCGGCAAAAGAGTTATGCTGATAGGAAGCGCAAGGGTGTAGAATTCAAAGTGGGAGATTTCGTGTTCTTGAAAGTATCTCCGATGAAGGGTGTGATACGATTTGGTAAGAAAGTGAAGCTTGCTCCGAGGTTTGTAGGACCTTCTGAGATCATAGGAAAGGTTGGAGAGTTGGCCTTTAGAGTATTGCTGCCTCCGACATTGATGGCAATCCATAACGTGTTCCATGTATCGATGTTGAGGAAGTGTGTGAAAGTCCCTACATATATTATACGTCCGACAGAGCTTGAGATTAACGATGATTTCCCGTATGTTGTCCGACCTATCACTATCGTCGATCGAGATGTAAAGTATTTGCGGAGGAAATTAGTGAATCTTGTGAAAATGCAATGGAGTGAGAGAATTAATGATGTTACGTGCTCGAGGAGAAGATTCGTAAGTCGCATCCTGAACTGTTTGATTAGTGTTCATGCGTGCTGCAAATCTCAGGACGAGATTTTCTTTGAGGTGTGTATAATGTAACAACCTTATTTATTTAAAAAAAGAAGATAATTTTTATTTATTTAATTCCCTTTTATTTATTTTATTGTTTAATATTTAATGTGGTTGGTATGTGAAAATTTGGTGTGAGTGTCTTACACCCTAAGGAAACTTTATTAACAACTTTTGAGTTGTTACCAATATAGTGCACGTGTGTGTGTGTGTTTGATGTGTTTCGTGTGTGTGAGTAGTGTGTTATTATAATATATGTATATGTGGTTGTGTCATATATGTATATAATATAATATTAGGTTAGATAGAGAGAAAACATAAAAAAGGAAGCCCCCTCCTTTGCAAAGCCGCCGAATTGAGAGAGAGAGAGAGAGAGAGAGAGAGAGAGAGAGAGAGAGAAGAAGAAGAAGAAGAAGAAAAAGAAGAAGAAGAAGAAGAAAAGGGGGAGAAGAAGGAGAACGGTCTCGGGTCCGTGGTCTCATGTGGAATCACGAAACGTCGTTATTGTCGATTTCTTTGATCGAACGAGGTGAGTTAAATTTTGTGTATCCGAGTATATATATATACACGTATGTATATATGTATACGGGAGTAAATTAAATTAGTACATGTTAAATTTAATTGTTAGGGTTAAATCTTTGTAATAGATCGATACACATTGTTATGGTTGAAGTAATCTAGATATATTCTTTCCCCTTTGTGTGACCTTGTGATTACGACATTAGGGTATTCGAAAGGGTTAGGTGAATAGTTAGTTAGTTTGATAAAACTATATGTGAAATATTCATGGTTATTAAGAAATATATGGAAATTCATTTTTTTTAATTCACACAGATGCAGAAACTTTAGAAAATTATTAGAAAATCATGGCTTTGAATTTGAACATTCTGTCCGCACGTCTTGTGTAAAACGTGATTGTGCACGTTTTTCGTCTAATGGTGTTTTTCCTGATTCTGCACCATTTGGGCAGAAATTGAAGATTTCAGTAGCAGTTTTTTTTAGTATATTAAAATGTACGAAATTGGGAAAATATGATCCGTTGTTTTTTTTTATTTGTTTGTATGACTTAACGAAGATTACTTGGAGATACATGAATTCTCCTATAATGTTGAGCTATATATATAAAAAAAAATAGGTGATAGTCATTAACATTGAGTCCGATTAAATTTTATAATCCCGAGAATGCAAAATGGTTTCAAGTTTCCTAGTGTTCACCGCTCCCAGTTGTGATATTTTTTTTGGTAACTCGACTTGCTGAGTGTACCTTTTTGCCAGTGGCTTTGTGATCAAACTGGCCTAAGCCTTATGCCCGGCTTATTTTGTTAGACGTCCAGGCATATTGACTGGCCTTCTGTGTGTATACCTGGTTTGGTTGATACTCCAACCAAACTGGCACCAGAGTGGATGTTGGTAGTATGTCCGGGCACACATGGGATATATGTGTGGGTGTACCATGGAGGGTAGCCAAGTGGTGAACCTCGGAAATTGAATAATAAATCGTTTATATAAGTAAGAGGATTATTGTCAATAAATTTCCCGACGAGTCAAAGGATCTAAAATGTTGATTTCCTGGACTTCTGTTCTTTGCTTATATATTTATTTTGGGACGTGTAGTGAGTAAATTATGAAGTTAATTCTTGCGAGTTCTTAGTACTAGTAGTTCCGCATAATTTGTGGTATTTTGTTATTATAAATCTTCGTGGTTGCAGGATGGTGGGTCTACTAACATTTTGCAGGTATTGAGTCACCATGTGACGGAAGGTAGAATTACTTTATTTAAATTCGGGCGAGAACTGCATGGCCACCACATAGAGGGAAACTACCGCTTGTCCCGACATGTGAAGTGGAACTATCCTCTTGCCCGAATTACCTGTTGGGTGTGGTAGTAAGAGTCACCGTGTGATTCCTAGCTCTGTGTGTGTGTGGTTTAACTCATACCAGTCACGTGACTGACCCGTTGAGTTTTTCTCGCGGGTGCGTTCTTGTTGGAGCGTAGCCGATCAAAATTTGCAGGGCTAGTAGGGAGGTCGTGGCACCTGGCAGCAGGAGGCATCCAGAGTCTTGTGCTATTTCCCTTATTCATTTTTTTTATTCAATCCTAGAGAGTTTAGAAATAATTTCTGGCATTGTGGGCCATTTAACAATTTAAGATATTGTTTTAGTGAAGTGTTCTTTTTAGATTTTTATTATGTTTTGGAGTTGGATTTAAATCTTGGTTTGACTTTTATGGTTGGATGTTGACCGTTGCTTTAGCTCATGTGAGTAATGATTTATTTCGATACAGACTGTGTGATGTTATTATATTGCAAGCACCTTGATGATTGGACAGCTGGATATTGGTTGAGGGTTCTCCCTTGATTAATAATTGGTTGTCTAAAAATTGGGGTGTGACGTGATGCCTATCTTTCCCTAATGTAATTGAATTTGGCCTTTGGTCATCCCAGACTCTGATATGTTGACTTTTGGTTCGAATCGGTGCTGATTATTAACCTCTGGAAAGTCCGAAATGCAGTACGTTTGCATCGATGCTGTTTATGGCGTCGATTTGACCTTTGTGGATCCTGGTTGAACTTTGGGGTTTTTTCTTCAATTTGTGTGCCCGGTGGGCCCCCTGTGATAGTTATTTCTTTTTTTGGTAGGTCAAAATGGGGTGTCTACAACTGCCCCTCTTTGTCATGTTTCAAGTGACGAGAATAAGTAAAAAGATATGCCAAAGTAGGAAAGTGAGTATGAGGTGCCAACGTAGGCATTTGAGTGTGAGATGCCATCATAGGCAAGTGAGTGGTGTGCCAAAGTAGGTAGATGGGGATTATGGGCACTACTAGAGTAGGCAGATAGCTCTGCTGAGTATTGTGAGCCTTACCAGACTGGGTGAACGATTCCGTTCGGGATTCTTGTGAGAATCGAGTAGAATAGTGATGATGCAATCGAGAAGTGCATAACTGCGTAATCTCGATCCTTAACCTATAATGTAGTAAAGTAAGGGTATGGTCGATCTCAGGGAGTTGCCTATGTATCTCCTGTCAGAGAATCAGACCATGCGTAGTTCGTAACAGGGTGAAGAGGATGCCATGTTGGGATAGTGAAGAGCAAAATGCCATGTCGAGGCATAATTGCAGTGGATACGAAATAGCAAAATGTCACATGGGGTGTAATCATTGTGAGACAAGAGAGCAAAATGCCACGTGGGGGCGTGATCGCTATGAGATAAGAGAGTGGAAAAATGCGAGATGCGTGATTGTCATGAAGGTGAGAGATGAGAGTAACAAATCCGATACGGGTGTTCGCTGTGGAGATAAGATCAGCAGAATGCGATGCGCGTGACTGCTGAAGATATGAGAGAGGAAAATGCCAAGTAGGGCATGATTGCAATGGATACGAAAGAGCAAAATGCCACATGGGGCGTGATTGTTGTGAGATAAGAGAGTGGCAAAAATGCGATACGCATGATTGCCGTGAAGGTGACAGATAAGAGTAGCAAAATTTGATACGGGTGTTCGTTCTGGAGATAAGATCAGCAGAATGCGATGCGCGTGACTGTTAAAGATATGAGAGAGCAAAATTCCAAGTAGGGCGTGATTGTTACAAAGTTTTGAGATAAGAGAAGCAAAAATGCCACATGGGGCGTGATTGTTGTGAAGATTCAAGAACAAAATGCCACGTGTGGCGTGATTGTTATGAAGAGTGATGAAATTAGGGAAATGCGGTATGCGTGATCGCCATGGAAAGGTGAGGACAACAAAATATGATGCATATGATTGCTATAGAGTACGGGAGGGTAAGAGAAATACCTGAAGCTTGATGCCAATGTAAGTTGGATACCATTTGAGGGACTTATTCCTGATGGTAGGTGATATGAACAGGATGCCACTTGAAGGACTCACTCCTGATATTGAATAATAAACGATGACATGATTAGGATGCCCCTTGATGGACTCACTCCTGTTTCTGATGATTGAAGTATGAATAGGATACCACTTAACAGACTTACTCCTGATTCCGATGATAGATAATGTGAATAGGATGCCACTTGACAGACTCACTCCTGATTCCTGTGGTTGATGGTGTGATGAATAGTATGAATAGGATGCCACTTGACGGATTCACTCCTGATTCCTGTGATAGATAGTGTGAATAGGATGCCACTTGACGGACTCACTCCTGATTCCGATGATGGATTCTGATGACGAGTGAACAGGATGACGCTTGAGGGTCTTATACCTGATTCTGGGAGTGGATAGTAGACAGGATGTCGCTGGGGGTCTCATACCTGATCCTGATTCGAGCGTGAATGGTTAGTCCTGAGGGAGGGATAGATTTCTTGACAATCTACCAAAGAGAAAACTGATCTGATATGTAGATCCGAGCAGATGGATCAGTGTGAAGTTGGCAAGTCCGAGCAATGTTTGATATCGTGGCTCAGTTAGTGGCCAGCTTTTGGGCTATTTGAGAGGAATGTCAGAACTAGTTGCCCCTACTATAAAAGTATGTATTGTCTGCTATGCTGAAAGCTATGAATGTATTTTTAAAGTTATGTCATGCTAAGTATGCGTATTTACAAGAGTATGATGTATGAAACTATCATTTGTGAAAGAATGCTCATGAGTTAGTGGATATCGACCATCTTGTCGCCTGTTGAGTACTAGAAGACAAAGTATTTGACTATGTGGGCTTTGTGCCCCAGTGATCATCCTTCAGAAGGACCCAGTTTTTCAGTATTTGATTTCTCTCGAGCTTTCCTTATCTCTGAAGCCATTTTTTTACCTTCGGCGCCCTCACGGGTTTTCACCGAATCTGGTTATGTGATCATTGTGCTTTAGTGTATCTTGTTATTTAAAGTATGAGACATCCGTGTCATTGAAACAAGGCAAGCATACGATTAGTAAACCCAACAAGGCTTGTGTGAATCAAAGTGGACTTTATTAGGTTGTAACGTAGGCCAGGGTCATGGTTTGAGGAGCGAAAGGATCGCATAAAGGCTCAAAGTTTGTTTTAAAATGTCGGTTGAGATTCCTGAGATCACCTTATGCCCTGCGTCATTCCTTCTTTTGATTTTGCTTTTTTTCTTTTTATTTTTTTTTTGTAGTCATCCTAATCTAGTGTGGGGTACGTTATTGCCAAGTAAAGTATATCCTGGAAAGAATTGCCCCAGTTTAAAGTACGTACCTGAGTTGGATCGTATCTTTTGTGGATTTACTCCAACTTTGCATTGAGTTCTATTTTGTTTTTTTTCTCTTTCTTTTTTCCTATTAGCATTGCCCGAGTATAGGGGGCGATCCTCAGGGGTTTAAGTTTGAAAAGAAATCATTGTATGGCTCAAGTGGGCTAGCGAGGAAAAGTAATATATGGATAGCTAAAATGATTGCCTCTAATCATTTTGACACAAGTTGAGTCGGGTTCAGAGATCACATATGTGCATCATTGAAGTTAGAGATCGTGGGAATGCGTCATTACTTTCCTGATAAGAATTGAGGGACCCCATATGACTAGCAGTCATCGTGATGACCTTTTTGCTGAGTTGTGGGTGGCAAAGACTGCCCCAGTTGGTGTAGAATCAAACATGACCTTGTGTTGATCGTACTTTCAAGTAGAATCGAACATAGCTTTGGTACGTCCAAAAGTCTCGTACGATGTCTACATCGTATTCAACAAGTTACATGACAATCATATCTAGTGAATCATGAGGCTTAGAATTGAAGCAAGATAATAGTTATTTGATAATCTACAGAATAAGTTTTGTTTTTATTTCTTTGTTTAAAAGTATGTACTTATGTAACGAAGACAAAGCATAAATTCAATAGTATAGAGAAACTGCCCCTATATGACATATGATGAGGAGTAATGTTTTAGGACAGTGGGCTGAGTATTGGGTCTCTTACAAGAGTCATCTTGGACATGACCAAAGGCTTTTGAGTATATAGGTAGAAGTAGGCCTATTAGTTCAGTGACTTGAGTGTTTGAACAATCGTGAATGCACTGGTAATGCTCGGATTTGATCTCCTTCGATTTTGTCATCCGACCCTGCTCAGGTTTGACACTTGGACATGTTTGGATTCGGAATTCAGAGCTATTTGGACTGGTTGTCAAATTCAGTCTTTCTCGATCCTTGGAAAAGTCGGTGATGCTGAGAGTAGGTTGAGCTTTAGAAGCTTCCCATGTTGACTTCTGTCAGAAGTGTACCTGTAGTGGAAGCCAGAAGAAGTAGAGGTAGACGTAAAGTTAGTAAGTCGCTTCAAAGAAAAGAAACGGGGATTCTTCTTCCAGTGACTCGTTAGAGATGGGAGAGCACTGCCCCAGTGTAATGTGGGTTCCCAAGGTATGAGATGAATTTGGATAGCCTTTCAGCGTCACCAAATGTCTTTGAAAAGTAGCTTTGTCCTTGGGGAGTTTTATTTTTATTTTGAAAGGTGAGAACGAGTATCGAAAAGTCTGGCAGCCTTCAGGTGCCGTTTATGAGTTTTTGAAAGTTTATCCACCCCTGGTCTATACATAGGTGTAGGGGGAAGATGGAGAAGAATTAGGCAGCCTTAGGTGTCATTTATAAATTTAAGAAAGTGTATCCATCCTTGTTAACATGTAAGGAAAAGATAAGTAAGAATGGGCAGCCTTTCGGCACTGTTATGAAGTTTTGAAAAAGTTTATCCATCCTTGTTAAAATGTAAGGATAGGATGAGTAGGAATGCGTAGCCGTTCGGCGGCATTTTGAGTTTTGAAAAGTTTTTCCGCCCCTGGTTTGTAAAAAGTGCAAGGGGAAGACAGAGAAGGATCCGGTAGCTCGTCGGCTCCGTTTAGAGTTTTTCGAAAAGTTCTTTCGTCCCCAGTTTAAGGGGAGGATAGAAAAGAATTGGATAGCCTATCAGTGCTGTTTTTTGGAAAGTTCTTCCACCCCTGGTTTGTAAAAAGTACAAGGGGAGGGTAGAAATGAATCGGGTAGCCTACTAGCACAATTTATTTGATTTTGAAAAGTTTTGAATGCACATGTGCAGAATGAGACTATGCGAAGAGGTTGACATCTAATGTAGTCTTACTTAGGTCCGGTTCCCGAACCTTCAAACCTCCAGCGCCGTAGCACCTTCTTAGGTTGTGGTTTCGAGCAGAGAAACTTTTGGTACTAGTACCGACGGTACAACCGCAATGTCCATGCCAATTACTAATCCTCCTATCTAATCGTAAGGGTTATTCGAGAACTGGGACATGTCATGCCCAATGCTAGTGTGTTGTGTTTATGATAGTAAAGTATGGCATTTGCCTTGCAGTTTCGTTGGCATTGGCCTCGTACTTTCTTTTATTTGCAGGTATCTGCATAAACAAGTTTTGTCACCTATAAAAGAATTATAGAAGTACAGAGTTGTTAGTAAAATAAATGCCCCATTAGTATGAAAACCACAAAAGTCACGGCCTGAGTCCTCTTAAGTGAGTCCCCAACAAAGTCGCCAGTTGTCGTGTCCGCCCCGAAGGTAGGGGTGGTCCCCTCGAGGGTCGCAACCGTTTATGCTGAGAGGCGTGAGAAGATGTGTGAATAGTCATGACCATTTACGTATCTTGATACGAGATAGTTTAAAAGAGAATAGTTATGTACATATCTCAACACAAACAGTTTGAAAGTATGTATACGTATCTCGACACGAGATAGTTTCAAAGTATGTACATATCTCGACACAAGATAGTCTGAAAGTAGGTACGTATCTCGGCACGAGAGAGTTTGAAAGTATATACGTATCTCGACACGAGATAGTTTGAAAGTAAATAGTTATGGTCGCACCTAAGTATGGATTGCATACGTACCTCGACACGAGAATCAGGCCATACGTAGTTCTGTGCTTGTATATGTGTTGGTGTTCTGGTCGATCTAGATCGTGAAAGTGTGAAATAGTGTTTTAAGTAAAGTCGGTGTAGCTAGGAACTTTAACCTTTGAAGAGTAGCAAGTTTTGGAAAATGTGTAATAGATCGACCCTGTGAGTAATGAGTTCTATATCCAAAATTGTGTCATCAAGCTATTGATTAACTTGATGGCATAAGCCCGTTCGGGGTAAGTGAAAAAGTGTTTTGTGTTTTATGTTTTATGATTTTTTTGTCTTTTTTGTTTTATGTGCCGGTAGTAAGGGTCGGTGCCCAAGAATTTAGAAAAGCATGCCAGAAGTAAGGGTCGGTGCCCAATGATTTGAGAAAGTACTGGAAGTAAGGGTCGGTGCCCAATGATTTGAGAAAGTGCAGGAAGTTAGGGTCGGTGCCCAATGATTTGAAAAAGTGTGCCAAAAGTACCGGTCGGTGCCCACGTAGTTTGAAAAAGTGTACTGGCAGTATGGGTCGGCGCCCAGTGGTTTGAGAAAAAGTGTCGGAAGTAAAGGTCGGTGCCCAGTAGTGTAAAAGAGTAACCGGAAGTAAGGGTCGGCACCCAATGATGTAACAGAGTAATCGAAAGTAAGGGTCGGCGTCCAATGGAATGGTGAGAAGTATCATCAATTTTTTTTGTTTCTCTGATTTTTATCAACATATATCCAAAACAGGAGAAAAAATGCAGTCGGATGGGTCAGTAGATCTCCTTCCGACTGACGCAGGATATAAAGTCCAATCGGGTGGAGTTCGAAGGTCTCCTTCCGACTAGTGCAGGATATAATAGTTTGATAAAGTTTAGCTGGGTGGGTCATTAGATCTCCTTTCGGCTGATGCAGGATTTAAAGTCCAATCGGGTGGAGTTTTGAGGCCTCGTTCTGACTTTTACATGATATAGCAGTTTGATAAAGTTCAGCCGGGTGGGTCATTAGATCTCCCTCCAGTTGACGCAGGATATAAAGTCCAGTCGGGTGGAGTTCGAGGGTCTGCTTCCGACAGGAAAAAAGAAGGCGAAATATCCGACCAATGGATTTACAGGGAGACGAAACCACTAAAAGAAAATAAAAGAGAAATAAAAAAAGGTAGAATATTCGATCAGTGGATTTATAGGGAGCCCCAGACCAGTAAAAGAAAATAAAAGAGAAAGAAAAAGGCAGAATATCCGATCGGTGGATTTATAGGGAGCCCCAGACCACTAAGAGCATGAGTTTGAGCATGTTACCTGTGCTGTAGGGGCTATTGAAAATCAGTCAATGTTTGTTGAGATAGAATCCGTAGCTTTAAAAGGATCGTAATCGAGAAACGTCACAGAAATAAGCCGAGAAGGCCCGAAGTCATATTTTGACACAAAATTGACTTGAACAGACGTCATAGTTGAGTCCAAAAAGGCCGAAAAAGTCAGAAAAGTCATAAGTCGGGCCAAAATGGGTCTGGACTTAGTTGAGCGGGACCCAGAAAGGTCAAAATCTGGCTGAGATAGCCTGAAATAGACATATAAAATGCCAAACAGGCCTTAAAAGTTGGATTTTACCAAATTTGAGGTCACTGGTGAGTTCGAAACGGCAAAATTAGCTAGGAACAAGTGTCCGTTCGTCAAAATCCGGAACTAGCATGGAGAAATCTGGGAAAAACTGAAATTGGGGACACTACCACGTGGCAGAAACGTGACAGGCCAATGCCACATGTTTGCTGCTCATTGGCTAGTTAAACTAACTGGACGGCTGGCGCGACGCTAACGGGGTAGTCTACGTGGTAGTCAGTGCAACGTGGCAGCTTCTGATTAGATGGTCAATGCTAACTCAACATGACGTGGCAGAAATGTGACATAATGACGTGGCAATTAGTGCCATGTGTCAACACTGATTAGTTGGTCAATGATGACTCAGCATATCATGGCAGTACACATGTATGATGATGTGGCAAATAATGCCATGTGTCAAGTCCTAATAAGTTGGTCAACGCTGACTCATCGCTGATATGGCAAATATGTGGCAGCTAACTAGATTGCTGACTCAACTGTCTTTGACATGTGGCAGTGTCTAGTTGGTAGGTCAAAGATGAGTAAGTGATGACTCAGCGCTGACTGTTGGCTGCACGTGCGACGCCTGTAGGCATCTCCGATGATCTTTGGAGGTCAGGCCGCCGGCGTCTGGATCGTCTTGGGCAGATTATTGGTTTAGTGGTGGTGGTGTCCGACGGTTATTGTCGGAAAGGCCACCGGAGTTGGTTCTATGTAGCGGTGGAGCGTGGGGGCTTCTGACGGCGCATGTGGGTTCCTGTAGTGTCCTTTGGTGTTCAGACCACCAAGGTTGGCTCTGGTTTGATGAGTGGGAGGTTTTGGTATGGGCGGTTAGAGAGGGAGATGTGGTTAATGCCCTGTTTGGTTGGGTTTTTCAATTTTTGAGATGAGCTAAGGCTCTGTTTGGTTTGGACTAATTTTGCAGGTTTTCTGGGCTTCTTTACAATCTGTGGTTGGGTAGGGGGTTCGGTAAAGGGCTGAGGGTGATGGGTTTTGGGTGGTGGTGGCCAATGGTTGATGGTGGTGTTAATGGTAGTATAGTGGTAGAGGTGCTTGTTTAGTTTGTTTAAACCAAATAGAGCTTAGGGAAGAGAGATCAGAAAATTGGTTCTCCAAATAGAGCCTTAACAGTAAGAGATGGGGATGAGGCTGGGGTCCTTGTTTGGTGGTTAGGGCAGTGTTTGAAGTTGGTGGTTTGTTTGGATAATGACTAAACAAAGCCTAGAGGTTTCGGGGGTTTATTTTTTGGTTGAGCCAAACAAGCTTTGGGAAAAATGGGGAGGTTTTCACAGTTTTTGCTTCTTGGATGTGTCCCTCAAAATGATGAAGAAGACCCCTCTATTTATAAAATTTTTGTTGAAACCCTAAATAGGCCTTGATCCCGTGTAGGTGAGATGTACAAGGGTCGGTTCCAACTTTTGATCCGAGCTGTCGATTGATCTGATCTTTGATCTTTAATAACTTTTAAATCTGCCATCCGATTTGCGTATTTCAAAAAGATTTGGACTCGTATCCATGTCTTCTTCAAATCTGTAAGGTTGAATCATTAATTTTCGAGACCAGATAATGACCTGTATGCCCTTGTCCTAGTCGTTTTAACCGCTAAAAGCTTCGATTGGACACTGTTTCTTCTCTGACTGTCCGATTGGACTGGTTCTGTAACACCCTTTCCACCGGGCTATATGTAATTACTTAAGCATGCATCATTAACTAATGATGTGATTATATGTGTTAAGTGAGTATTAACTCACTAGGATGATTAGGGGTGTCCAGTTTGGCACCCAAAGATAGGCCAAAATGGCAGTCCCAGCTTGGAACAGTTATGAGAGGTCCCCGTGTGATGAGACAGATATAGAAAAATAATTCTTATAAGCTTAAATGTTTATTAAGGTATATGTGATTATTATATTATGTTGTTTAAATAACGTGCTAATTGTTAAAGACCACTTCTGTGGTCCGATAGGGATACCTTTGTGAGGGCAAAATGAACACCTTATATAATTAGAAAGTTAATTAGCAACTTCATAATATTATGTGGGACCACTTATGGGACCCATACGTGACATAGACAAACACTCATTTAAGTTTGGATTTGTTTTAATAAGTTTCATTATAACTAGTAGGGGTATAAACGTAAAACTTATAAAATCTTGGCGAGGCTATAATAGAATTAAAACTTGGAATTGCATGATATTGACACATGGCTTCATGACTCACTAAGAGTCTTCTTCATTAAAGCAAAACATCAAAGGGAATTTACAGAGAAAAGATGGAACGAAAATGTCGACGGAAGTTTCGCCGACGTTCACGATGCCGATTTACGCGCATAATGACGTTGGTTTTCAAAACAGACTAAATATTCAGACTCCTGGAAGTGAGTCTAATGCAGTGGTGCTAGTCTTATTAAATTCTGAGACAGTTTTTCTGTGCCTCAATTTGGGAGTTTAGCTCATAACTTGTAATTTGTATATAGGAATTGCACAGGAATTTGTTAGGGTCTTAATTCTGCTATTAGGAGCGAAATCCTTGAGGTGAGTGGTTTCAATCTTGTGTTTGCGATGAGATTCATGTTTATGTTCTTTGAGTGTCAATAACATGCCTATTTAGCTTAATTACTTATGTTTAGCTATGATTTTGTGAAAAGCATGGTGATATGTTTATGTGAGCATGTTTAGTTGTCTATTTGGGTCAAAAGGAAGCTCGTATGAATCCACCATGAGATTGTTCTGTGGTGACAATCACTTGTTTCCAACAACGGCATTGGACCGCAAGAATGTGGTGTGGGTCATTGGATTATGCCGTTGATTATTGGGGGAGTTGTGGACTTGCAGGTAGTGGCGGAGGAAATACTTGCTTATCCGGAGATTATTTTTACTTGTTGAGTTGAATATAAGCATTGATAAGCCATCCGTGTGCTTGATTGATATCTCTCACTAAGCATATAGCTTATATATTGTAGTGGTTATTGAATAACCATTGTAGGTGAGCACGACGGTGAGGATCCGGAGAGATGAACTTAGGGGTTCGTGGAGTTGAGGAAGCTTGTAAATGTAGTAGCTTCATGTATATAGTTGGTTTGAGCTAAACTTATGGTATGGTGTAAAATCTGAGTTTATAATAGTTAACTTGAGTTTGTGCTAAAACTTGGTGTATTATATTAGTTTTTGGTTTAATTGCTCCAAGACTCATGCAAATCTTGTAACTGGAGCTTAAAATGTTGTTAGTATCTTTCATGCATTGTTAATATAGTTTAGAGCATGCTTGAATGGAAATTTGGATTAAAAGACATGTTGATTAGGTTGTGTTGAATTGGGGAGAATTCAAGTGTTGTAGCATTTGTGGAACTTGTTTAATGTTTAGAAACATGTTAATATATCTTGGGAATAGTTTGAAATGGTTTTAGAATGGTTTTGAAGTAGTTTTGGAAAATTTCATGAAGTTTGGTTTGGTTTTGGAAATGTTTAAAATCTGCAGAAAAGGGAAAACTGCTGCAAAATTGATTTTTGCAGAATCCGGATCGATCCGGGTCTTGGGCGGATCGATCCGATGCTTCTGGAGGACCAAAAATGAGGTTCTGTCAAAATCGGATTGATCCGGTTTTGGGGCGGATCATCCGCAGGTCATTTTGCTGCACTGTCAACTTTTACAGAAATGGACATAACTCTCTCTAGAAAACTCGGTTTTGCGCGCTATTTTTTTGCGTTGGAACCGGGACTCAAAAACCAATCTTTTGGTATAAAATTTGTTATACTTTATTAATGACCATTTTGCCCTTGGGCCTGATTTGTCTAACATAATGGTATAAAAGTGCTTGTTTTCCGTCCTTTTCATTCCTAACTTGGTGTTTGAAGGCTTTGGTGGCGTGCCACGTGTCCTAGGTTCACATGTGTGGATCCGAGGCGTGACATTTAGTGGTATCAGAGCAATAGGCTTAGAACTTTGGGTAAGAGAGACGACGACTTGAGAGAACGTGACTAGGACGAGTAATTAGATACATTACATGAATGCATATGGTTAATGATGTTGTGTTAAGCAATTGAAATGTAATTGTTGCATGTCACAATTGGCATAGCATGCATAGTATTTATATTGCATGGTGCGAGATACATTTTGATATGTATGGTAATGAGGAGAAATTAGATTGGTGGGATTGGGTTATGGAAAATATTTTGAACATGCTTCAAGACGGATAAAACTGAACCGAGGAAAAGAGTATTGGATTGGTATGGAAAAAAAGGGGTTTATGTTGAAGAGTTGAGATAACTTTATTGTTGGGTGATTTTAGTCGTATGGGTTTGATGGTAAATGACAAGAGGATTTCATTAGCAGTTTCTGTAAAGTAATTGTGAGAAGGGTAATTACGAAGTTGAAAAGGGTATGGGATATTATAGGTAACTGCAGAACGTTAAAGCAAGAGTTGGGTTAATTAAATCAGTATAGTTCTATGGTATTGTTATGAGGGGATCGGCCCAAGGCTAATATTTGAAGTACTGAGTATGGTATTGGGTATGAATTGTTCCTTCCGTATATTATATTTTACAGGCTCGAATATATTATGGGTGACGACCATCTATTATCTTTGGGCTATAATTGGGATATATAAATATCTCTCTTATGAGGGGTTTTCTATTATTAATTTGACCTTCAATGTCAAATCTATAGTTCTGGATATTCTGGATTTCTTAGAATATTATCATTGTGGGTATTATGAAGGCATGTTCTGTTATTGTGAGTTATCTCTCACTTTCTATATAGAGTTTCTATTTTTGTATTCTTTTCGATTAGTTATCAAGCTAAGGTATCATGTTCTTATTGTGAAAGGAGTGGAGTATTGTTTTGTTTCCAGCAGAAGTAGTATTTCTTTAGTTTGATAACATTTTATATTCTATATAAGTGGTTGTAGACACCCCAATTTTGACTGACCGTCGAATTTAGGAGAGCGTCACCTCCACATCCAATGATGATAAGGACCGAAAAGATTCGAAGTATTCCAAGCTCTTCAGGAAGTTCCCCAAACGCGATAAAATTTCACAAAAAGAAGCAAATACCAGGTATTTAGGATAATTCAGGTATAAAACACCATTTTTGGAAAAGATCTTCAAAAAATAAATTTCTTTAAGAAAAAGGGAAAACCTAAAAAGGGAAGTTCAAAAGAAAACGGCACACGTCAGTATTTTGTGGCACTCAGTGAGTGCCGAACGAAATCCAGTGAGTGTCGAACGGCATCCAGTGAGTGCCGGCCCGGCATTTACTGACTGCCGCCGACATTTTCTGACTGCCGTTTTCTTTTAAAGTCCGTATTTTGTGGTACAATACGTATGTGTATGCGGATAAAAATAAAAAAAATGATAAAGTAAGGTTGGCGAAAATACGGCAATCAATAATTTTGCGCGGCACTTACTGAGAGCCGCGCGGCAGTCACGGAGTCCCGGGATGGCAGTCACAGAGTGCCGCGAAGACATCCACGGACTGCCGCAGATTATTTTTTACTGCCGTCCTGGGCAGCAGTCTGTCTAATTTCAGGAAGTACGTATTGTACCACCAAATAAGACATTTACACCTATCTTTTACTCCGAATTCACTGAAAATACTTGGTAATTTTTGTCTATAAAAGAGGGAGGATCTTCCTTAAATAAGATATACAACATACAACACAATACATGAGAGATAACCACCACCATACTAACATTTTTTTAGAAAGAAAAGAGAGAGTTTGGGAGAACTTGAAGAAGAGTGGAAGATCTTCATAGGAGAGAAACTTTGAGGATAGCTTGGAGGTGATCCTCTAACCATAAGTTGTCTATTTACATTCTTCCTTTTCTTGAATCTCTAATCCTCAAACCTTTTTTATTTTCTTTGCTCCATTTCTTTTGTTGATCATAATTCCTTCTTGAGACTCTTAGAGATTCTCAATATCTCTCTTGAAATCTCTTGAACATTATCTTTTGAATCCCATGTAAGCTTGTGCTTCACATGGGAATCAAAGTTTGATCATCACTCCATTTCATAGGCAAATAGATGGATCCAAGTCCACACTCATGACTTGGATCCTCTAAACTTGATGTTTCATGGAATCCTTTCTATATTCCTTTGAGACTCATGAGCATAGTCATGTCCTCATCTCCAATGACCATCAAATGGTAGGAGAAAGTGGTTTTGAGTCTAAGCTCATCCCCATGGTTTAGATTCCTTATCTTGAGATTTCATGAAGTCCATTCATACTTCACTTGAAATCTATAAATAAAAAGGTCTTTAGTCTCCAATGACCATCAAATGGTAGGAGAAGATGGCTTAGTTTAAGTCCAACTTCATGGTTCAATAGTTGGAATTAACAAATAAGAGTTGAACTTGAGAAATGAAAACAGTGAGTTCACACCAACTGTTTTTGATCAAAGATTTTTAGCTCAAAATCTAACCGTCGGAATCAAGTGAAACCAACGGGAAAGTGTCAATAACACAATATTCTACCACTGTAATTTTCGTTTCAAGGTGGTTTCATGTCTAAAGTGGTTTGGTTGTGAGTTTTGTAAGGACACTACAATTTGTCCAGAGTTTCAGCATAGTAACTCTCTTTTGAAATAAGTAAACCAATGCTTTAATAAAGTGTTTGTGACCCAAACTAATTTTTTCTAAGTATCTTAATGTGTTAGGAAGTCACCCTAAGAAGAACAAAGGATTTCTGATTTTTTTGCTATTTTTAGAAAATCGTGCAAGAACTCTGGACAGAAGGTTGTAGAATGCTGAGTGATGTCTGGTTTTTGTCCAATTCCCAGAGATCCAACCGTTGAAACTTTGATTTCTTTTTTGGGTTAAAAACTAGACACACAGAGGCATCTTGTGTCCAAAATTCATCAAGATCAAACAACGGGAACCACGCTTTTTCATTTTTTAAAGTTATGATCTGCTCTCTGTAATTCATAAAAAACTGCTACTGTTTTTGTCTAATCTTATTTATTTCAACTCAAATGGCCCTTAATGTCTTGAGACCCAAATCATACTTTGAATAATGATAATTTAGCTTAAATGTAGAGGCTAAGTGACCCGAATTAGTGAATAAACCCATGTCTTATTCTTGTTCACATTCATTCATTCATTCATGTACGTTTAATGCTCATGATTAGAACTAGCTATTGAATAAAGTTGGATTTCATGCTTGATAGGTTTAAGCTAGAAATTTAGGATTGTTATTTCTAACTTCACATCTTGTATATCATGTGGACTAACCTTTTGTTTTGTAGCGCTATTAAGGTATGATCTCTAGGACCCCCTTTAATTTATTTTAATTTCTTGATTTTATTGATTTTTCAACCTCATGCGCGACACGTTAGAATTAGGATCTTGCCTTATATGTATATGTGATTAGAGACTCCTTTTTTAGGATTTTCTTTTGTTTGTATGCATTGCATGTTTAATATCGCTGCTGGATCCCGGGTAAGTTCTCTTGTTCCCTAGCGCATATCATGTTGCTTGCTACTTGAAATATGTGATTTTTGAATGATATTTTTATCAATTGCAATTTTACACCCCTTTGGACATGCTTTTTGTAACGTATATCTATACATATATATTAGTTGAGGGCATGTTTAAATTAATAATTCGATTAGAAGGATATTGAGTAGAGGCCTATCGCAAGATAGGATGAGAGAGGGTATTTTAGTCCGACGGGCTCCTTCCTCTCTCATTCCATAATCCCCGGACCTAGTTAATCTCTCGTTTCTAAAAGATCAGTTTGCTTTTATGATGGTTTCTTAATTTTTCCTTTTAAAAATTAAGTAGCTACTCATTTGTTTTGAATTTGAAATTTAAAAAGAACTTTAAAAGAAAAGCTGTGGGTAAAAGAAAGAAAACTGCGATATCCACAGTGGTCTTGGGAACATGGGGAGTTTGGATGTCATTGGTGCTTTGAGGGGGTTAAAGAAGGGTATTCTGAAGGGTGTTTGTGTAATATCTTCAAGTTGTTCACAAATTGAATTATTGTGTGTCTCGAGGGTATGTTAGCAAGTTTAATACTAAAAGTTACAGTTCTTAATATTGTGGAAGAAAATAGTGAATATTATTTTATGAAATGCTCAGAAGAATTCAAGAGTTTATGAGTTTATGGTAGAGAGGGATAACGGCAATGAGAAGTACGATGAAGATTAATGGGGTGATAAGAAGTTCTAGGTTTATATGTCCATTTGTACTCGTTGAGGAATCTCTCAACATCGAGTTTGGTTGCTGCTATTTTATTGGGTACGTATCTTATGATTATATCTTATGTAAGTGGAGTGTTCTAAATTACAATTCATTGTGGATTCGAGATTATTGACAATGTCATATTGTAATAGTATATGGGTTTATCGAAAGGGGTTTCACCAGGGATTTCTGTATGGTAACTAGTATGGGAGATATCAAGACAGAACTGAGAGATGTGGTTGAAGCAAAATAACATCTTATGGTGGATTTAGTATGTTGCTAAAGGTTTGACTAATAGAGGATTTTGAGCTGTTAGAGTGAAATTAGAGATGGGCTGGTATTATAGGTACAGAGTATAGTTGAATGATAGTTATGGTGTTAAACGAATTAGAAGCGGAATCATGAGTATTATTTGGGGTAAGGGATTTACTTAGCTAGATAGGTTGTTATGAGAAGTGTTGGTATTATCGGTGAGGATAAGTATTTGAAGTCGCAAGTGGGAGATTATTTGATTAATTGTGGTGGACTAATATTAAGGTAATTAAAAAAAAAGTATAGAGCGGTTGAAGAAATATGGGTTTGGAGTAATGGATGACGTATTCTTAGAAACGGGGAATCGAAAGGGAAAGAGATAGTGTGGAATGGTGGACGGGGTATAAGGGTGAAGCAACAAATATTGTGTTCTCAGTAACGCATACCGTGGGGGTTCCTTTCAGTTGTGGACGTTGGGGATTGTGGTATTTTAAGGTGAAAAAAAAATAAAAACCAAATAACAAAAGGGGGTTTTTCTAAAAATATTTTACATAGTTGTATGATCTATTAAATTATAAAACTACGTGTTGTTATTTCAAGCGCTATTCAAAAATTAATTTGGTTGGAAATTTTGTAATTTGGGTATCTATTTTGTTTCTAAAATTTTTTTTTGAGAAACAATCTATGATTATTGGAAATGCTGTTAAGTATGTTATATTTTGGTATATGTAAAATTGTGAGATGTTGTCGAAGGTTCAAGAATGAAAAAAGAAAAAAGAAACACCTGGGGTTAACTAGAAGTTGAACATTTATTATTGGAAGTTGGTTTGGGATTTGTTTGGTATGGTGATAACAAGGAATCTATTATGTAGAAAGGGAATTGTGGTTGTGCAGATTCAAAAGTACGAAGGAATTTTAAGAACTCAGAAATTGGTCTAGGGATGATATTTACTCTGGGTATTCTATCGAAGATTGCGAGAATCGGAAAATAAGAAATAAAACATCGCATTGAAATTTGGGTTAGGTGTTGTCAAAACACGACAAGGAAATTGCTTATATTTATATATATATATAACACTACTATGTTTGGGGTTTTGGTAGCAGTTATTCTGTTGGGTTAGAATACGATATTATTTGCACAAGGAAAATATTTGAGACTTATATTGATTACAAGGGGGGTTGTTTATGACTTTGAAAGCGGACGACAAAGTCATAACGCAGTGGTACTAACGCAGGGAAAACTGTTTAACGCAGTGCATATTGGGAATAGTTTGAAATGGTTTTAGAATGGTTTTGAAGTAGTTTTGGAAAATTTCATGAAGTTTGGTTTGGTTTTGGAAATGTTTAAAATCTGCAGAACAGGGAAAACTACTGCAAAAATGATTTTTGCAGAATCCGGATCGATCCGGGTCTTGGGCAGATCGATTCGGTGCTTCTAGAGGGCCAAAAATGAGGTTCTGTCAAAACCGGAACGATCCATTTTTGGGGGCGGATCGATCCGTTGGTCATTTTGCTGCACTGTTGACTTTTACAGAAACGGACATAACTCTCTCTAGAAAACTCGGTTTCGCATGGCCTTTTTTGCGTTGGCACCGGGACTCAAAAACCTATCTTTTGGTATAAAATTTGCTATATTTTATTAATGACCATTTTGCCCTTGGACTTGATTTATCTAACATAATGGTATAAGAGTGCTTGTTTTCCTTCTTTTTCATTCCTAACTTGATGTTTGAAGGCCTTGGTGGCGTGCCACGTATCCTAGGTTCACATGTGTAGATCCGGGGCATGACATTTTGTCACACTCCGGATCCACTTTCTAGAAATAATTAAATTATTTACCTTAAAATTATAAATAATCAAGTGTATCTCAAAACCATAAAATAATTACACTTGAGCTGTACAAAAATATTACAGCAATTCCCCTCACATAATTAAAACCAACTAGCCCGAACACCCACGGTACTCCATACAGCGCTCCAATTGACTTTATTTTATTCCTTCCCTTTACTCAACTACTGGTGTGACCTGCATTTACCAATAACACGCGGAGAAGTATACAATATGACAGGAATAAACAGCTCAATGAATAAAGAATGCACAATTTGATAGGTTTAAAAATACACATATCCCACAGTAAACCGCTCACCCCCAAGAGCATCATATCAGGATTTCTCATGGTAATGTAATAAGAGTCACCTTATCTCACTTCACCTTTTATCAAGCCACTCATGACTTTTCTAATCTCTGGACTATTGACTCTTGGCAGGTGCTCCTTACTCATATACCCATCAGTTCCGTGGTAGTTAGCCAACACACTTTCTACCAACACAATTATCAGAAATTAATATATTCTAAATGAAAACGCGGTAAAACTCCAAAAGAGTACAAGAGAGATAATAAAGAATTACTCCGGAGATTCGGAAGTATTTCTTTATTATCTCATCCTTTTTAGACTCCAAAAGAGTACAGTAATGCCTAGTCGGACTTTCGATGTTTTCCAGATTGATTGTCGCATCCTTTTTCCTCGATTCCGATGCGCCGAAACATATGGAAAAGTCAATATGGAAAAGTCAAGTGAAATTTTGTAATGAGAAGCCCATATGGAAAAGTCAATTCCTAGAATTGTATTTTGTAATGAGAAGCTGCGTCAAACACCAACTTAACAATTCATGTACAGGTTTATTGAAATTTCCCATAATATTCATGCATGTCAAGTGAAATTTTACTTAAAATATTTTTTTACAGGGGGTCTTCCTAATAAAAAATCTTAATTGTCCTTAACTCAAAAAAATCTTATCATAATGTCCTTTTCACTAATTGTTCATACACTTTTTTCCTTTCTTATTTTCTTACTATTTTTCATAAATCAAACAAAAAAAGTAACATTTTTTAACTTTATTTTATTTTATTTTATCACTAACCACCCATATATCTACTATACTATAAAAACGAATAAACAAGCACGTTAAAAAATATGAACTTCCTCTTTTGCCCTTCACTACATCATAATTACTCATATATCTATCTATACATCGTAAGGATATATTGATTTGTGTGAGGGTAAATTTATCATTTTGGATAAATAATTACATTCAAGTCAGCTTTTGAAATTTTATTTAATATAATAATGAGATTTTAATCAACAATCTTGTGTCTAATTATATTTGGGTCAACAAATTTTGGGATATTTATTATTGACTTAAAAAAAAGTCAACAAAAGTGGCTATTTTGGTGGCTATTTAGGAATTGGACAATAATATTTACAATTTGGTCAACTTCTTCTCTCAAATGAGGTTTCAATCAATAATTTGTGTCTAATTACATTTGGGTCAATAATTTTTTGGATATTTATTATTCACTTCATAAAAAGTCAAAAAAGTGGCTATTTTAGTGGTTATTTAAGAATTGGTCACTAATATTTACAATTTGCTCAACATCTTCTCTCAAATTTAAGATTCATATATTGTAATATGTGTAATTGCATTTAGGTCAGCAGGTTTTGGGATATTTATTATTTACTTTTAAAAAGTTTTAAAAAGTGGCTATTTAGAAATTGGTCACAAATTTCACATTTTTGTCAACTTCTTCTCTAAAATTTAAGTTCAGGTATATTTAAAATGTCAAATAAAGTGGCTATTTTAGTAGCTATTATGAATTGGTCACTAATATTTACATTTTGGTCAACTTCTTCCCTCAAATTCAGGATTTATAGATTGTATTCGAATATCAATTAAGGCCTACAACACATTAATGCCCTTTTTGAGAGGACATACCCTACTTGTATCATATATTTTGAGTGGTGCTTTATTAGGTACCTTTACTACTTATTTATAAGATAGTCAGAATTATCAACTTCTTCCGTAGAAAGAGTTTTAGATTAAATAGTTATATTTACAATTTCCTATTTAACTGTTTTAACATCTTATTATACACTTTTAACAAGCACTTAACCACACGAAATGGCACAATTAAATTTCCTGCGCAACAAGCAGAGCTCCAACTAGTATATATATATATATCAACCATGACCAGAAATTCTATGACAAAATGCTTTGGCACATGCTTACCTAAAATAACAAGAGAAAAATCTGCGTGATGGCCAAGAAACCAATGCAGTATATTATTTTCCTTCATCCCCAAGTCTGACCCATTCACTGAACCCACACTCTTGCTCAATACGTTTTCATTGGTCTACAAGTGGTGTCATCTCTTATCTCTCTTTCTCTAGTCTTATTAAAAATAAATAAATAAATAATTCTATATGCAACATAAGGTCCAAATTTGGTCCAATTTTCCTATTGAGTGTACAGAGTCCTTAAAAGACAACTTTAGAAGAGGACAAAGAATTATGAAGTTTGGACTTTTGTTCTATATGCAACTTTAAAAAAATGTTAAAGAGCGCACTGGTATTAGTTTTCTGTTATAAAATGTGTCCATTATGTATCACTACATTAATGCATGTCTACAAAGCCTATCACTACATTAATGCATGTCTACAAAGCCTATCACTACACTAATGAATGTCTATAAATTGAGCATCAACTCAATGAAGAAAGGATACGGGAGAATTAGAGATCCAGAGAAGAGAGAAATAGAGAAGTGTAATATTGAGAGTTTCTACACTGATTATGTTTGGATTGTACTTCTACAAATCCCTCAATAATATATCAACTCCCTCCGCAGTGGACGTAGGCAAATTGCCGAACCACCTGAAATATCTGTGTCCCTTTGTGTAATTATTTATTTGTGCACCAGTTATTACTAGTTTTATAATACGTTATCAGCACGAGCCTGTACCAACTGGGTTGATCATATCAAAGGGTAAGAATATCATTTTTATTGATTATACTTATACTTAACTGTCTTCATATATAATATATATGTATACATATATACACCCCTGAAGTGGTTATAATTTAAACTCCTCTTGATCAAAGGAATTTATTACAAACTTCCTGAAGAAGTAATTAGACAGTCCTCTTGAAGAGGCAATATTTTAAATGCTCCCGAAGAGTTAAAAAAAAAAAAAAAAAAATTGAACCTCTTGAAGAGGTAATAGATAAAACTTCTGCAGAAGTACTTATTATACTCCTGAAGAGATACGTACAGATATATCTATTTTTACTTGTAGATGCATATACTCTTGAAGAGTTAGTCTCTTAAAGAGATTATGGAGAATCAAACTAATTATCCTCCCGAAGAGGAAATTCTTATATTGTAGTATTGCATTATTTACTTGACATTAACATGTTTATTTACATGCATATGCATTTACTAGATTCTAAATATTATTATTTTTATATATATAGTGTTCTACAATATGTCAAATCTTGCCAAACTTGATATTGTGGCTTTGGACATTTCTGGGAACAATTATCTGTTGTGGGCTCACCAGGCTGAAATCCGACTAAAGTCAAAGAAACTTTGGAAAATTGTTGTAGAAGAAAATAATGGATTAGTACAAGATCAAGATAAGTTAGAGGAAGATCAATCCACGGCAATGATTTTCCTTCTCCACCATATCCATGAAGGTTTACAAAATGAGTATCTTACGGTCAAGGATCCTTCTATCCTTTGGACTAATTTAAAAGAAAGATTTGAACACATAAGATTGATCATTTTGCCAAAAGCTAAATATGATTGGATCCACCTGCGATTCCAGGACTACAAATCAGTTAGAGACTATAACTCTGCTTTATTTCAAATTAGTTCTCAACTGATGTTGTGTGGGGAAACTATCATTGATCTTCAAATGATAGAAAAAACATTGTCAACATTTCATGCCTCAAGTGTGCTCCTGCAGCAGCAATATCGAGCACAAGGATTCACAAAGTACTCCGCATTAATTTCATGTCTTCTTGTTGCGGAACAAAATAATGAATTGTTGATGAAAAATCATAATATGCGCCCCACTGGCTCGACACCATTGCCCGAAGCAAATGGAACCGTATTCCCTGAAGTGAATACAACTCCACACAATAAACATAGGCATGGACGTGGGGGAAATCATGGATATGGTCGTGGTCGTGGAAATAATCATAGTCGTAATCATGGTAGTGGTCAGAATCGTGGCCGTAACCAAGGAAAGAATAACCATTGGCATCGTGAGGGTTATCATCCATACAAGAACAACACACCTTACCACCCGAAGTGGAACAAAAATGCTAAAGGCAAAGGTGTACAAAGAGCTGTCAAGAAAGACGAAGATGGTTGCTACAGATGTGGCATGCAAGGGCATTGGTCGCGTAAATGTCATATACCAAAACACTTAGTAGATCTCTATCAAGCATCACTAAAAGGAAAAGAAAAAGAGATAGAGACACATTTTGCAGACCATAATGACCCATTGGATATAACCCACTTGGATGTTGCTGATTTCTTGGTCGACCCTAATGCTAATATTGATTGCTTAAACAACAACGAATCTGGGCTGAACAACTATGCTATGTATTAGATTGCCTTATTGTACTCCGCTTGTATCTTTGTTTTCTTAATAATGTATAAACAGTTTCTGTTGGTTATAATAATATATGCATCTTATTACTTGATAGATTGTACGATGAAAGAAGGAGATATATGTCTGGTTGATAGTGCAACTACACACACCATTCTTCAAGACCAGAGATATTTCTGGAACTTGAAATTAGCAGAAGCTAATGTGAGCACAATATCTGGTACTACCAGTCTCATTGAAGGCTCTGGAAAAGCAAGCATTATTTTATCAAAAGGAACAACGATTCATTTAGAAAATGCTCTATACTCTAGCAAATCCCGAAGAAATTTGCTCAGTTTCAAAGATATCCGCCGAAATGGATTCCACGTTGAAACCATTAACGAGGGTAATATTGAGTACCTTTGCATCACTAAAGTCGTTTCAAACAAAAAGCATATTTTGGAAAAACTTCATGCACACTCCTCTGGATTGTATCAGACAACGATAAGTGCTATTGAATCACATGTTGTGGTGAACCAAAAGTTTTCTGACCCAAAAGTGTTTGGACTTTGGCATGATCGTCTTGGTCATCCTGGAGCTATTATGATGCGTAGGATCATTGAAACCTCAAATGGACATCCTTTAAGAAATCAGAAAATCCTTTTACCTCGTGATAATCCTTGTACTGCTTGTTCACAAGGAAAATTGATTGTGAGACCATCTCCAACAAAAGTGAAAATTGAATCCCCAGTATTTTTGGAACGTATCCAAGGGGATATTTGTGGACCTATTCATCCACCGTCTGGACCATTTTTCTACTTTATGGTCTTACTAGATGCTTCAACTAGATGGTCGCATGTTTGTTTACTCTCATCTCGTAATGCTGCATTTGCCAGACTTCTTGCTCAGATAATTCGATTACGAGCACAATTTTCTGATTTTCCTATCAAAACTATACGTCTTGATAATGCTGGGGAATTCACATCCAAGGCATTTGATGACTATTGCATGTCAATAGGAATTCATGTTGAACATCCCGTTGCTCACGTGCATACACAGAATGGTTTAGCTGAGTCGTTTATCAAACGTCTCAAGTTGGTTGCTAGACCCTTACTTTTGAGAACAAAGCTGCCTACATCTGCTTGGGGTCATGCCATATTACATGCTGCATCATTAATTCGGATTAGACCAACTTCTTATCATGAATACTCCCCTTTACAACTTGTATTTGGACAACCACCTAATGTTTCCCATCTACGAGTTTTTGGTTGTGCTGTGCAAGTTCCTATTGCACCCCCACAACGCACAAAAATGGGTCCTCAGAGACGCCTTGGAGTTTACGTTGGTTTTGATTCACCATCTATAATAAGATATCTTGAACCCCTAACTGGTGATCTTTTTACTGCACGGTTTGCAGACTGTCATTTTGATGAGACCGTATTCCCACCATTAGGGGGAGAAAAGCTGAAACCTGAAGCTCAGCATGAAATTTCTTGGAATACATTGGCAATGTCTCATCTTGATCCTCGCACCAATCAATGTGAACTTGAAGTTCAAAGGATCATTCATTTGCAAAAGGTTGCAAATCAATTGCCTGATGCATTCACTGATGCAAAGAAAGTGATAAAATCACATATACCGGCTGTAAACACTCCAGCAAGAATTGAAGTCCCAAGAGGACAATCTGGTAGTGCAGCGGTAGATGAGTCTACGGCACGATTGAAACGTGGTAGACCTAGTGGTGCAAAGGATAAGGTTCCTCGGAAGAGGAAAATAAAAGGACATATTAACAAAGTGGAAACTCATACAGAGATCTCAAAAGGCGCTATAGAAATACTTGATAAATCCAACGTTGGTCAACAGGGTTCCCCTGGAGAGGAACAAGTAGCCCATGAAGAGGCACAAGTATTTGAGAATAAAGAGATCTCGATAAACTATATGTCCACTGGAAATATGTGGGATCGTAATGGCACGGTCATTGATCACATATTTGCCTTTACGGTAGCACTAGACATCACCCAAAGTGATGAGGATCCTGAACCACAAAATGTGGAAGAATGTCGACATAGAATTGATTGGCCAAAGTGGGAAGAGGCCATACAAACTGAGTTAAACTCATTAGAAAAACGGGAAGTGTTTGGGCCTGTAGTCCCTACACCTGAAGATGTAAGTCCCGTTGGGTACAAATGGGTATTTGTACGGAAACGTAATGAGCAAAATGAGATTGTGCGATACAAGGCCCGACTTGTAGCACAAGGTTTCTCACAGAGACCTGGCATCGATTACGATGAAACATATTCCCCGGTAATGGATGCAATTACATTTCGATTTTTGATAAGCCTATCAATGTCTGAAGGACTTGATATGCGATTACTGGACGTGGTTACAGCATATTTGTATGGATCACTAGATAATGATATACATATGAGGATCCCCGAAGGATTCAACATGCCTGAATCATGTAAGTCAAAACCACGAGATATGTACTCCATTAAATTGCAAAAATCTCTATACGGATTAAAGCAATCCGGACGCATGTGGTATAATCGCTTGAGCGAATATTTATTGAAAGAAGGATATATAAATAATGCTATATGTCCATGCGTCTTCATCAAGAGATCAGAATCCGGTTTTGCAATCATTGCAGTATATGTTGATGATCTTAATCTTGTTGGCACTTCCGATGAGCTCACAAGAACAGCTGATTATCTGAAAAGGGAATTTGAGATGAAAGATCTTGGAAAGACAAAATTTTGTCTTGGATTACAACTCAAGCATTTCCCCGAAGGAATTCTCTTACATCAATCCTCATATACAGAGAAAATTTTGAAACGTTTCTATATGGATAATGCTCATCCATTGAGTACTCCTATGGTAGTCCGGTCACTTGATGTAAAGAAGGATCCCTATCGTCCTCGTGATGATAATGAAGAGTTACTTGGTCCTGAAGTACCATATCTGAGCGCTATTGGTGCTCTTATGTATTTGGCAAATTGTACCCGACCAGATATCGCTTTTTCTGTCAATCTGCTTGCAAGATTTAGCTCAGCACCAACTCGAAGACATTGGAATGGTATCAAGCACATTTTTCGCTATCTTCGTGGTACAATTGATTTGGGATTATTTTATTCAAAAGGATCCAAATCACCATTAGTTGGATATGCCGATGCTGGTTATCTCTCTGATCCACACAAGGCTCGATCTCAAACAGGCTATGTATTTACTTGTGGCAATACTGCCATCTCATGGCGATCTGTGAAGCAAACATTGACAGCCACTTCTTCAAATCATTCTGAAATCATTGCACTGCATGAGGCCAGTCGTGAATGTGTTTGGTTGAGATCTATGATCCAACATATTCGAAAATCATGTGACTTATCGCCTATCAAAGATATCCCGACAACACTCTATGAAGATAATGCTGCATGTGTGGCACAAATCAGAGGGGGATTTATTAAAAGTGATAGAACTAAACACATCTCACCAAAATTCTTCCATACACATGAGCTCCAAAAGGAAGGTGAAATCAATGTTCAGCAGATACGCTCCATTGACAATTTTGCAGATTTATTCACCAAGGCATTATCAACTTCAACATTCAAGAAGCTAGTGTATAATATTGGGATGCGCCGACTCCAAGAGCTTTCATAAAATCATACTGGTGTCAACATGAGGGGGAGCCATTTATTCAATAATATATGTTATAGACATTCAAGGGGGAGTGTTATAAAATGTGTCCATTATGTATCACTACATTAATGCATGTCTACAAAGCCTATCACTACATTAATGCATGTCTACAAAGCCTATCACTACACTAATGAATGTCTATAAATTGAGCATCAACTCAATGAAGAAAGGATACGGGAGAATTAGAGATCCAGAGAAGAGAGAAATAGAGAAGTGTAATATTGAGAGTTTCTACACTGATTATGTTTGGATTGTACTTCTACAAATCCCTCAATAATATATCAACTCCCTCCGCAGTGGACGTAGGCAAATTGCCGAACCACCTGAAATATCTGTGTCCCTTTGTGTAATTATTTATTTGTGCACCAGTTATTACTAGTTTTATAATATTTTCAATATTTGTTTACCATTGTGTTAATGCCTTTGTTTTTTTCAAAACGTTTGGCTTTTTTTTTTGTCTTAAATCCAACCCATTATTTATTTTGCTAAAGGATCCATCAACAAAATTTTATGCTATTTTGTGTGAAATTTAGAATTTTAACTAAAATAATTATATAAAATTTTGTAACATAAAAATTTGATTTGATCAACTTTTACTAAGGACTTTTGATCAAAATAGAAACAGATTATCCTTTTAACTCAAATAATCCAATATGACGGACTCCTTTTATCAAATGTCTATTTTTTTCCCCTTTTATGAAACATTGTGTGTTAGTGTTATTGGGCAACTTTATCTGCAATTAAATATAAGAGTTAGGGAAGGATATTTTTAATTGGCCACGTCATTCATAATTTTCTCTTTTTCAATAGCTTTTCTTGGTGTCTATCTTAATAAAAACAAGATCTACTATTTTTACCCTTGCAAGGAGGTATTTTTTGCATCTCTAAATCTTCTCAAATACCTAAATACCTATGGGCCCCTTTCGACCTAGCTTATGTGATTAAGCAGTAATAGGATTTTGCTTCAAGCGGATCGCTCAATTTCTGCTCGTTGAGGCAGCGGAACGTTAAATTGGGAGGAAAAAATGCATGGAAACATAACTTTTCTGGAAGCTGTTGATTACGAGCTATAATTCCAGAAATCAGGGCTCTATCATTTTGTTGATTCGTGTGAATGCCAAACCAAAAAAGAAAAATTTGAGAGAAAACTCAAAATTGGTAATTTATTATTCACTACAAGAAAATAGGTATTTTGTGACAGAAAAGCTCTATCACAAAAAGGTGCAATTCCATCACAAATACTATTTGTAATGGAATTTTACTATTTGATGACGAATTTGTGCCTGACACAAATTCAGGCGTCACAAAAAGTTTGTATGGGACCAAATTCCGTCACGAATAATATTTGTATTGGATTTTGTGCTGGATTTGCGTGTGACACAAATTATAGTTTCATATATACTTTTTATTTGTGACGGTTTATTTGTGTCGACCCGAAATCGTCACAAATAACATTTGTGTCTGATTTTCATGTGACACAAATAGTAGTCTCATAACTGCTGATTGTATGACCAAAATGAAGATTTTATAAACATAATTTGATTCGCATCGTGATCCCAAACCTCTAATCTCTCTCTCCATATCCTGAAAGTGAAAATTAAATTCAAATAAAAATATAATAATACAGCCACCTAGCAACCCCAAGAGCGAAAGAAGACACACACACAAAAAAAAAATCAGTGAAACTTTCTAAAAAATAAATCGGCAGAGTTACCTTTGTTTCTAAGGTATCCGAAAATTTTCATAAACCTGTGTGAATAAATTCATCACAACCCAAAATTACCAACATGTAACTATTTAGTATTTTATTCTCTATAGTACTAAATTCTAGCACAAATTTCTTATTTCAAAGTACTAGCAGCAACATGATGAGGCTAATGTTAGTTTATATTATACAAAAAACAATCTATGATCACCAACCTTAATTGTAAATGCGCCACAACTCATAATTATGCTCATCAACACAAGATTCAATAGAAGCAATAGTAATAGCAGATCGAGAAGCTCAGTAGTACTGTTGGAATGTGAAGATCAATAATTTTTCTTTAATGTAATAAACTAGAGCTTATATGTAACTAACAACTTATTAGTAAACTACATGTACAAAGAAATTACCTCATCATCTTGGTACGTATCTCCATGAGCCTTAGAGTTTGGGGGGAGGGGTGTGTGTTCCACACTTGATGAAGTAAGAACCTACAAAAATACAAAAATATTCCAAGTTTCTCTGTTAGAAATATAAGTACAATATTAATTATCCTTAGATAGTCTAGGACCTCACGAGTATAGGCTCTCTATGTTCTATAATAATATGACGCAGCACGATTGTTGAAATCGAACTCGATCATATATTCACCAAATTAAATAAGCAGGCTCTAACTACCAAACTATTAACAGATAATTATTTTGCAGTGATACACTAAATTAATCAATAAAAATTGTGACGCAATAGGTTTGTTTAATCGCGCTCACATTTGAGATAGAAGGACAAGGGCAATATAGCCCCAAATTGGAAAACCCTAGCTCATAAATCAATAATTTGAAAAAGCCCCAAATTGGAAAACCCTAACTCATGATCAGTTTCATGTAATTTGAAAATGCCCAAATTGAAAACCCTAGCTCATAAATCAGGTTCAGATTCGGACATAAATCATTACAGAGACTGAGTACTTTATGTAATTACTTTAGAAAACAAAGAAGAAAAAATAACTAACCGGAGATCATGCTTTTCTGGTATCTCTCTATGGGGCTCAATATTGTCGCTATTATCCTCGACTCTTCTCCACGGTGGTCTTCTTCTTCTTCGTCTTCTCTCTCTGCACGATTTGCGATTCCCATTATTCTTCTTCTCATCTTCAATGGTGTAGAGGATTTCAATGAGTTGGCTTCTTCAATCTCTGATATTCAAGAGCTCGTCGCCATTGATGTAGTAGCATAGTTGCTGAATCTCGAATAGGAACAACAACTTCATATTGCATCGACGAAGTTAGATTTAGATATATGTATATATATATGTGTATATAAACACATAATATATTCATTATCTCTTGTATGTAGAGAACTTAATTAGACACTAAATTGCAGATTTTAGGTGATCCAATTAAAGCACATAAAGAGTTCTGTTCACCTAATCTACATATTTTCAGAGTAGTAACATCAAAGTAGAGAGATAAAGAGAGAAGTGAAAGAGATCAGGTAAACATCAAAATGAGAGAGAGAGAGAGAGAGTGGGCAGTGATGTTCGGTTCCTCCTCCTTCTCTTCTTCTTCTTCTTCTTCTTCTTCTTCGGTTCTTCATTCTTCTTCCTCTTCTTCTTAAGTTCTTTGCTCTTCTTCTTTGTTCTACTTCTTCGGTTCTTCCTTCTTCTTCCCCTCCGCCCCGCTCTCTCTCTCTCTCTCTCTCTCTCTCTCTCTCTCTCTTAAACGAGTACAATATTCTACACTGATGGTCTGAATTCTTTCATCTTTTTTTTTCTTCCAACTTTTCAATCTAGGCGCACACCATAATTTTGGTGTAAATATATTTGTGAATATATTTGTGTCGGATAGGTCAAGTAACCCATCATAAATATTTTTTTTGCGTCGGACATGTACATTTCTGTCACGAATAAAAATTATTTGTGTCGAATAGGTACATTTCCATCATAAAATAAAATATTATTTGTGTCACATATATTTCAGTCAAAAAATCCGTCACATAAACATTTTTTGTGATGGATTTTGACACGTCATAAAAACTTTCATCACAAAACATCTGTTTTCTTGTAGTTAGAAGCTGGTGAAAAATAATATATCCTAAACAGTTTGTAGTTATGGATACCCGAAAACGTATAGCAAAATAAAAAGACGAAAATATCCAAAAGGTTGACAAAACATAAAAGTGACCCGACGCTTATTCAAACAACATCTTTTGGGCCAAAAACTTAACTACTTAGCTCTTAAACATGTCGACGGGCTCTAAATTAGCTTTCTAAAAAGATATGATACTAGTGGAGTAAAGATTGGGACACATCCAAAGATAACTTTTGGGACACAACCTAAAAGATGTATCTATATCTCTCTTGTGATGTCACTGGACCACAGGAGAGAGATAGACACATCTCTTGAGTTGTGTTCCAAAAGTTGTCTTTGGGTGTGTCCCAATTATTACCCAGATCAAACTTTCACAAAATGCCAAAGCCACCCGTGTTGAATCATGAATGCAACACAGTATAACTTGTGCCAAGACGGTGCCAAACTCTACTTTGTACTTTCTTAGATGCTAATTGTGGTGCCAACTAGACTGATAGTTCCCATGCCACATGCATAGATATTGATCGGGAGAGAACAAATCCTAATTATACGCCTTAATTCACAGTTGTTAGTACTTTTTTATCCTATTTTTGTATTTTTTTACTTCGTTTTCTATTTTCTGTCAGATTTGGAGAAAAGTAAGGATTCCAAGCTAAATAAGGAGAAAAAGCAAGCTGAAAGAAGCTGAAAAAGTCACATCGCGCGAACGGCCCGCTCGTACGAAATCCCAGTAATCGCTCACGCGATCCGCTCGCGCGAGCTCCAATATCGCGCTCGCGCGACCTGTGTAAAAACCAAAGTTGCGTATTTCAGTGTACTGAAAAATCCTACGCGAACGAAACTGCCTAATTACGTCTGGAAAGCTAAATACATCAGTTTTAGTACGAATTGGGTTAGGAAAGCTTCCAAACTTTCTCCAAATCTATAAATACGCAATTACAATTCAATTGTTAGGGGGGCAATTATTATACACAAAATATACAACCATACTTTCAACCATTGAAGGGAGGGAAGTAAGGAGAAGAAGAAGAAGACCAAGGATTCCCATGGCCTCCTCCATCAACCTCTTGCCGTTCATCAATTCTATGGCCAACTAAACTCAAGATCTAGGGTTTCAATGAAACCCTAGCCAAGTAATAGGGTGTATTTTATGTTTTTATTTTAGTTTTATTATGAATGGATGACAGTTACATGTTGCGAGGATTTTTATAAAAAATTGTGCTTTTACTGATTAAATCGTTACTTTCAAAGTTTACTCTTGTGTTAGATCTATTTTGATGGTAGTGTGCTCAATGATCTATGCTTGATGTGCTTGTTTAGATTATTTACATGTAATGGTGCTTAAATTGAATTGTGCTATCAAGTATCCGAATAGTCCATGCCTAGATTAGACGAATTATGCCACAATCCTAGTTTAGTGTGGGATAATTCGTGCTAACCAAAGATGGATTATGTTGGTGCTTGAACCATAGTTATTTTTTTGATGGGGAAATTGGGCTTGTAGCTACAATTTCCCATTATCATCCAACTTAATAAGCTAAAGTAATTCGTAAATACCCTTATTATGAAGCTAGTGGTGGATTTGCAATCCTAGGTTCCTTAAACTTATTACAAAAACCATATTTAATTACTTTCATAATTCAGATTTACTTTTATTGTTCTTAGTTTAATTAAATTTTAAAAATCAAAATCCGTTTTCATAATTAATTAGATTTAGGTTTTAAAATTAAGAGTTGTAGTAATTCAATCTCTGTGGGTTCGACCTTTACTTCCACACTGCAAATCTTTAGAAAAGTAAAGTATACTTTTTATATCTTGATATTGACAACATCAGATGTTAAAATGATTTTTGACAACAATTATTGGAGTTCCATAGTCATAGTTTATAAGCGATTATGGAACTCCAAAAACTAAAATAAACTGATTGGCAAATCAGATTATGTGTGCAATTGCAACAAAAAAAAGAAGAAGAAAAAGTGAGGCAGCTGGAGGAGTTTGTGCTTGGCTAAAAGCTATATACCTTAGGCAGCTTTGGTCACACACACACACACACATAAACACACACATGTACATATATATATATATATATTATAATTGAATAGTAGAATAAGAAACTGAGCCAATCACCATGTTAGTAGGAGCAATCTTTGAAGGCAGCCTTAACTGGGATCACACAAACTCGAGCTCCTACATGCTGATCATCTTACCTTATTTCAATGCATAAGCATACTACAAGAAAAGTGACCTTAAGTGGTGTAGACATCCCAATTTTGACCGACCGTCGAATTCAGGGGTGGTTACCTTTGATTGAAGACCGATGACGACAATGACCGATGAATTTCGAAGATTTTTCAAAGAATTCAAGCCCTTCAAAGATTCTTCAAAGCTAAGTTTTCAAAATTGAGAGAAAGAGGGAAGTCAGGTGATTCGGAAAAACCCGAATATGAAATATGTCTGAGAAAGGAACAGTCTGAAAGACAATTTCTAAATTAATTATTATATATATGTGTATTAGAATTTTGAAGAAAAAAAAGAAGAAAATGAAAGAAAGGAAAAAAGAGAAGAAAATTTCCAAAAAAAAGAAAAGAAAAGAAAAGAATTTTTGCAAAAAAAAAAAAAAAAGAAAACAATAAGAAAAAGAAGAAGAAAAATATAATAGAAGTAAAATATATGAAGTATATTTTAAAAAGTAAAAGCATAATCTACCTAGCATATAATTTGAAAAATGAAACATAAGGGGATCATACCCTTTCTGCAGCACGCGGCATAAGCGGCGGCACTCACTGAGTGTCGCAAACAACTCAGTGAGTGCCGCTCGCTGTAACAGACTATTTTCTTGGACATGGGTTTTCAACTGAAATTACCCAATTAACCCTGGAGAAAGGGGTCTATATAAACAGGCCTTCATCTCCATTATGGGGACTTTTGAATCATTTTGATATATACAAGGGATATACATATAATAGAGAGAGGATTGAGAGAAAACAAGAGATCTTTGAAGAAATTCTTTGAAGAATTAAAGAAGAGATTGAAGAAATTGGAAGATCATCACAAGAACAAAAAGAAATCCCTGAGGTTATAGAGGTAACCTTCCAATCCTATTTAGAATTAAGCAAGTTCAATCAAAAATTCATTGTCCTAGGATCTTTACATATTTTCAAAACCTCTCTTCTTACCTCATTTCATCACACACACCACATAGAATTTGTGATTGAATCTCATGGTAGTTCATTAGTGTGGATCTAAACAAGCCTTGGGTTTAAAATAAAACTAGTTCATAAGGAGATCTTGCTAATTTTGGACTTTCTCAAATAACTTTTGATTTTGTTTCATTCTTGACAATACTTCTTTTGAAAATCTATGAGATCTCTTATATCTCAAGAGGTTTCGTTTAGAATGATCTCATAGTCTCCCATAATCTTATGATTTATGTGGGGATTAATTTGATCATAGTTGTACCCACACAAGTTTGAATGGATTCAAGGTCTTAATCCTTGATTTGGAGCATTCAACTTGAGAATCTCATAGGGCCCTCTCTCTCTATGTCCTTTGAAGGTTCATATGGGTTTGGCCTTGCTTAAGTCTCCAATGACCATTAACTTGGTAAGAGAAATAATAAAATGAACCTATACCCCTCAAGGACCATGTATTTGGGAGAGGATCGAACTAGGTGTTGGTCAAGTTTGTTCAAAATCATGAACACTAATTCATTAATGGTGCACTGAACTCATGAACTCACTGAGATCAAGGATTTTTAATTAAATCATGGTCCATGAAAATTGAGTGAGGTCAATTGGACAATGCTCATAACTCATATATGCATCATTAGAACTTTTGTTTTGATGAAATCCTATACTTATAGGATGGTTAGACTTCCTGATTTGTGAGTATGTTGCTCTCTGTCCAAAATTTCAGAATAGTAAGTTCATCGTAAAATGAATAATTCAAAGACTTAACCAAGTTTTCTAGACCTTAAATAAAATTTTCTAAGTAGTTAAATGTGTTAGGAAGATACCCTTAAAAGATCAAAGTGTTTCTGATTTTTTTTCTATTTTTAGAAAATCATACAAAAACTCTGGACCGAGAGTTGCAGATGCCTGGGTGCTGTCTAGATTTTCCCCATTCCTAGAGATTCAACCGTTGGATCTTTGATTTTCCTTTTGGGTTAGAAACTAGATTCATAGAGGCATAACATACTCCAAAATCATTAAGATACAACCGTTGGAAGTATTTTATTTTAATTTTTGAAAGTCTGGTTTGTTCTTTGCAATTTCTATAATTCTATCACAATTTGGATAGATCTTGTTAAACTTAGATCCAATGGCCCCCTAGTGTCTTAGGACTCAAACCATGTTTTAAACAAAGATAATTAAGCTTAAATCCAGAGGCTAAATGATCCAAATTAATGAATAATTCATAGCTCGTTCATGTTTATATCCATGCATCTATCCATATATGTTGATGTTTACGATTAGGATTAATCTTTAGATTAAGGTTGCATTTAAATTGTACCTAGTTGAATATAACTATGGATTCTTCACGATCATGTTGGGATTACACCATCTCTATATGGACATTGCACTGACTCTTAGTTGAGACATGCACATCTATGGAGGTGTTGTATTTCCAACTACTTATAAAGAATTCATAATTATGTCAACCCTTTCTATGCTTGATAGATTTATGCTAGAACTTTGGATGTGTTATTTAGGGATCGATGTTATATATTGTTCCAAGCATGTGGACTAATCTTTGTTTTGTAGCGCTTTCAAGGTACAATTTTTTGACTCCACTCCACTCTAGTTTATTTTTATTCTTTGATTTTATTGATTTTTGACTTCATGTGTGACACCTTAGGTTTTTGCCTTATGTGTATATGTATATGTATGATTGAAGACCCTTTTCTTAGGATTTCTATTTTGTGTTCATTGCACGTTTCCAATTTTGCAGCTAGATCCCAGGTAAGTTCTCTAGTTCTCTATTGCATATCATATTGCTTGCTAATTTAATTACATGATTTTGGATGCTATTTTATCGTTAGCAATCTTGCGACCTTTTTTACATGTTTTTGTAATGTACATACACATATGTATTAGTTGAGGGCATGCTTAGATTAATAATTCGATTAAAAAGGATGTTGAGTAGAGGCCTATCACGAGATAGGATGAAAGGGGGTGTTTTAGTCCGTCGGGCTCCTTCCCCTTTCATTCAATAATCCCCGGACTCAATTTATCTTTGGTTTCGCAAAAGATCGGTTTGTTTCTAAAATGGTTTCTTAATTTTCCTTTTAAAAATTAAGTGGGGACTCTTTGTATTTGAATTTGAAAGAAATTGTTTTAAATATAAAAGTGCGCCCAAGTGCCTGTATCCGTAATCTGGGGACTCTTCTGGGGATCGAACCTAGAATCTCTAGTTTCGCAGACCAGAATTTCTTATTTTGGGTTCACTCGAGGACTAGACTTGAAAGTATCCTTTTAATCAAATTAATTAATTTTGTGTGCCAATTGCAATGCACTTCAATGTCTCGTCAGTCGATTGCACAGAACTATGACCTTGGAGGCTCGGGGCAACCCGGTCGGTCAAGCCATCATAGGATTGTGTGATCACCCTTGATCTCGTTCCATGTGTTGGTATATGAAGCATCCTATCGGATGTGTGTCAAGGGCCCCTTATTTTGACCAAAATCCGGCCTATGCATGATAGCTTCTATAGAACCTTTCAATCTAGGAAATCAATTCTTGATTAGGATTATATGCTAGTATGTTTTGTATGCCTGGAAGGGATTATTTGAGATGATGATGATGCTTGCTTGATGTAGGATGTATAATCTTTTAATTACCTTTTAACAATTCCTCTTCATGTCTTATGACATTTTGAGATCATACCGAATCTTGATTATAAGATTACATCTCTTATATCATGTTTAGCTAAGCATCATTGACCTTGCATGTATCCGAATTCATGGAAAGTACAGTAATAATCCGATCATGTGATCCTTCTACCCAAAGAATTTTAAATCCATCTTTGTAAGCAAACGAATTTTTGTCATCTTTATTCTAAAGTTTCAATCGCTCTTTCAAAATCTTTGAAGTTCACTTTTTGATTAAAGCCCCAAACTAATCTTTGTTAAAGTATATTTTTACATGATCATCTTTAAAGAAAAAAAAAACAAAAAAATAATTTTGGAATTGTTTTTGGAGAAATGCTTTTCAAATGAATTTCAAAGAAAATTTTCAATCCAATCATCTTTATTGAGAAATGTTTTTACATTCTTATTTTCAAATAAAAGATTCAAAATTCTTGAGAATGTTTTTTCAAAAATCTCATCATCTAAATAAATGCTTTTCAAATGATTTCAAAAATTTTAAATACCCGGCTTTTGAAAGGGTAGTGATGATTTCAATGAAGGGTGAAATTGGCTCATTTGACATGGGTGAGGATTTTATGTGCTTATATGTTTATGTGTTAGGATTAGGATTTTCTTTTCCTTGGCATGTAGAATAGGCACACACGCACACATGCATTGCATCCGTGTGACATATGGGCCATTTCATGAAAAGTTTCTTAAGGCATATACAAATGAATGATAAAAATAAAGGAAATTTCTTTTTTGAAAATTAAGTAAAGGAATGAAATGTGGTTGTAGGTGAAAGATAGAACCAACAACAAACACAGTTTGGGTCAGAGATTCTACTGCAAGGTTAATAAGAATAGAGATGGCACAAAAGACAAACACAAGAGAGATAGATGAGTTAAGGGCTATTGTGAAACAACAAGCAGGGCAGATGAATAGGATGATGACCATGATAGAAACAATGACACGACAACCACCGGTAGTTAACCCACAAGTTGTTGATCCCCCTCCCCCAATGAGGGAAGAGGGTTGGTTTGACGAACTGGAAGTTTAAAGAGTTGATGCAACATGGGTAGAAAGAGAAAAGGTAGAAAAAGCTGAGAAAGAGCTTGTCGAGATAAAAGAAAAAGTTGAAAAGTTAGAAAAAGTCGTCCGCAAATCCAATGGGGTTGATAGTTATCTGCTAGAGTTGGAGGGATTGTTTGGGGGCACCCAAGAAAAACTACCTGTTGGCTTCAAGATGCCCGAGATCGATAAATTTGATGGTTCTGGCAACCTTAGAAACCATGTGAGGATGTATATCGGGGCATTTCATCCAAGTGGCTTGAATCCTACTATGATGGCTATGCTGTTTCAGCAAACTTTGACTAAGGATGCTCTATCTTGGTATTTCACACTAGAGCTAAGCAAGAGTCACATATGGGAAGAAGTGGAGAAAGCTTTTGTTACCCAACATGAGTATAGTAGTGAGAGATCTAGAAATAACTACGCAAGAGAATAGGGAGTCGTTCGCAGAATTTTTGACGCGTTGGAGGGGAAAAGCTGCTAAAATGACCCAACGGCCATCAGAAAAAGAACATATCTAAATTGTAATAAAAAAATTGTAGAGCATCTACCAAGAAAAGCTCATGTACCAATGCATCCATACCTTTGTAGAATTGTTGAGATTGAAACCAGAATAAAAGATGCAATCAAGGATGGGAGGATCAAAAAAGAAGAAGGGCACAGCCCTAGAAGACCATTCTACGGAGGGAACACTGGGAATCAGTTGGCAATGGATGTAAATGCACTGAGTGAATCAGAGAAGAAGTTTGATATAACCAGAAGTTATCCAAAAAAGGGGGGGGACAAGCCGTTAAGGAAATTTTCAGATTTGTGGGTATCATTGTCTATAGCTCTCGACAGACTATTAGCAAAGGGGCATCTTCGTTTATTGGAACCACAGCCAAGACCAAACCCGCTTCTGCTAAATTTCAAGGCTGATTTATATTACAAATTTCACCAGGAGCAGGAACACTCTACTGACCAATGCTTGAGGTTGAGGCATGAGATCCAGGATTTGATAGACAAAAGTGATATCCGAACCTCCGACCCATGCACCAAATGTCACCAAAAACCCACTACCAAACCACCATGTCGTACCACCACCCAGAATTTACTATTTACGAAGTAAGGAAGGTTTTTTTGATCCATCAACATTGATCACTGAGCTAGGACACCCGAAAAAGTTTTATCAGATACCGGAGGATTTAATAATCTGTACTTTGGGCAAGTCGACAGATAGAAGCAAGGAGAAAGTAATGGAAGAGGCTGCTACTACATATTGGTAGGCACCTGAGGCCGACAACTCCATTTGGTATAAGGAGGACAACACCCAGAGCGTCAATCAGGCAAAAGTGGATCCTTGGCATGAGATTGAAAAGGAAGAGGAAGGTCTAAAAATCACTGAAACACAAGATGATCTATGGGTGAGGGAAGAGGTGAGCCATTTGACTAGATCACTTTAAACTCCACAAACTTGAGGAGGATCACCCAGGCCAGGAATTGAGCAAAGGAAAAGGGAAGATCAACAAGGAGGAAAAAGAAGATAGGGTCTTAAAATAGATGAAATAGACGCAAGCAAATATCAGTATTTGGGGGCTACTGATTGCTTCTAAGCATCACAGACAGGCGGTACTCGATGCCCTCAATCAGTCAGATGTTTCCATTGATATCAGCCTAGAAGATCATGTCAGTATGATCAATAAGAGCCTGACTCTCGCTATCTCATTCACCGTAGCTGATCTATCACCCAGGGGTCCCTCCTTCAATAAACCATTGCATGTCACAGTCAAATGTTTAGGGAACTGTTAGCTCGCTTGTCTTGTTGACAACGGATCCACGCTAAATGTATGCCCATTTCGAACAGCCAGAAGGATGGGGCTTGATGAGTCAACGTTCATTCCATCAAAGTAAAAACTAAGGGCCTATGACAACACTCAATGAGTGATTATGGGGATCATTTTTCTAAATCTCTCTATCAGGACAGTGGAAAAATTTTAGATCATCGACATTCCTCCATCATTTAACTTGCTTTTGGGAATACCATGGCTAGATAGCTTGGGTGCCATCCCATCAACCATCCATCAAAAAGTCAAATACATTTGGAAGAATAAAATTTGTGAGGTTCTGGGAGACAGTTGGATTCATGTGTCTGAAGCATAATCTAGTGCTCCAATTTTGGAAGTATAAATATAAGAGGAGGAAACAAGCTTGGGTGGTTTTGAATTCATCCATATGGTAGAAGAAAGCAAACCGAAGGAGTTCCTGCCAATTTACTTTGACCAATACGCAAGTCCATTAGTGGCCAGGGTTATAAGAAAGATGGGATTCTTCCCTGGGATGGGTTTGCGTAAGAAACACCAACGACTATCGGAATTTCCGAAAATTGTCACACAAACCCACACTTGCGGATGAGGATATCAACTAATAAGGGGAGAGATGAAGAAAAGCATGAAAGCAATCGGGGAACCATTGGAGCCATACCTGAAGACCCTCAATGGATACTTTGGGAAGAAAGGAGAGGATTTTCCATTTTGTGGCTTCCCAGAGCCGTGGATAGATAGTGTGGATAAACACGTGAAACCAGGATTCGAGATATTCTTTGCACACGATTTCTTCAACTATGAAGATCCTTATCTTTAGGCACCCGCAAAGTCTGTCATCTTTTAGGATTAGATTGGGACATTGGATGGCTCAGCAATGGAAGAGCTGTTAGGGAATAAAGAAATGGGAACTGAAGGTAATGATCTAGAAAAGAATGTGGAAAGCAAGACCGAAGAAATCCGCGTAGAAAACGGGAAGGGACCGAAAGAGGAAGAGGCTGAAAAAAATGGAGTGGGAAAAGAAGAAATAGAAGAGAAAATGGAAAAGGTTATCGGGACAAAATCTGGAAGAATGTTTCATCACCGATCTAGGAGGAGAAAGTAAGAGGGAATGGGTCTTCGAGTCTAGTGATAGGTATCCCCCTCACCCCAGAGTCTGTGATGGCCCAAATGAGGCGTCTTTTAATTTCCATGTCTATTGTAATCACCCCAAGAAAATCAATAAAAATGTGACTAATTCTGCTTACTCGATTGCGTATAATAATAACTGTGATGCATGCAGCAATGGATGTGATGAAATACCTGATGAACTACAAAATTAATCGAAAAAGAAAATGAATCTGCATGTAAAATCATTGAGAGCACTTTAACGATTAATTTAGGGAATGAAGATAATCCACAAAATGTATCTATTGGCTCTACACTTAGTAATGAGGAAAGAAATGAATTAATCAATTTATTAAATAAATTCAAAGATGTCTTTGCATGGTCCTATGATGATATGCCAGGAATTGATCCAGAAATAGTCCAACATCATATTCCCCTCTTCCCAAATTCAAAGCTTGTAAAACAAAAATTAAGGCGGATGAGGCCTGAATGGGCGCTTAAAGTGAAAGAGGAAGTTGAAAAGCAATTAGGAGCTAGATTCTTGATTGTCACCAAGTACCCAGAATGGGTCGCTAAGATTGTGGCAGTCCCACAAAAGGATGGTCGTGTTAGGGCTTGCATTGATTTTTGGGATTTGAACAAAGCCAACCCTAAGGACGATTTCCCTCTACCCCACATTGATGTATTAGTGGAAAATACTGTAGGACATGAACTCTTATCTTTCATGGATGGGTTCTTGGGGTATAATCAGATTTTAATGGCACCTGAGGATAGGGAGAAGACTACTTTTATCACACCCTGGGGGACTTACTGCTATAGGGTCATGGCATTTGGGCATAAGAATGTAGGTGCGATTTGTCAAAGGGCTGCCACCACGTTATTGCATGATACGATCCATAAAGAAGTGGAGGTATATGTGGATGATATGATAGTAAAGTCCAAGGAGAGGGGAGGGCATTTAGAGGCATTAAAAAAATTATTTTAGAGGTTAAGGAAGTTTTGAATGAGGCTAAACCCACAGAAATGCACTTTTGGAGTTACCACGGGGAAGCTGTTAGGATTTCTCATTACACAAAGGGGGATTGAGGTAGATCCAACCAAAATTAAAGCCATAACCGAAATGCCATCACCTAAAAATGAAAAGGATTTGAGAGGATTTCTAGGTAAAGTATAGTTCATCAGTTGCTTCATATCCAAACTTACCATGACCTGTGACCCACTGTTCAAGTTGTTGAGAAAGGGGGAGAAGTTTGAATGGGATGACCAATGCCAAAAAGCCTTCAGAAAGATCAAAACCTACCTCCAAAACCCACCTGTCTTATCGCCTCCCAAACCTGAAAAACCCTTGCTGCTATACCTATCTGTGACCAAAAACTTAATGGGGTGTATGTTGGCCCAAGAAGAAGAAAAGGGGCATATGGAGAGAGCTATATATTATCTGAGTAAAAGGATGACCGAGTATGAGTTGAACTATTCACCATTAGAGAAAGCCTGTTTGGCCTTGGTATGGTGTACCCTTCGCCTTAGGCACTACATGCTAGCCTTTTCTGTGACCCTAATATCCCGAATGGACCCCCTTAAATATCTCTTCAAAAAATCCATCCTAACCAGTAGGATTTTTCGTTGGACCATGATGGTAGCTGAGTTCGATATAAGATATATCACTTCCAAATCAGTCAAGAGGAGAGCCGTGGCTGAATATCTAGCTGACCTTGCCATAGAGTCCAAGGAAAAAAGAGAGTTTAAATTCCCTGATGAAGGAGTAATGGAGGTGAAAGAAGATTTATGGAGAATGTATTTCGATGGAGCTGCTAATCAGATGGGTTATGGAGTCAGAATCATCCTTATATCACCTGATGGAACACCCCCACTCCGTTGGCCGTTAAGCTTAATTATAATTCAACCAACAACACGGCAGAATATGAAGCGTGCATAATTGGGATGGAGGCAGCCTTGGCCCTAAAAATTGAGAAGATTGATGTCTTTGTTGATTCTAATTTGATAATATCACAAGTGAGGGGGGATTGGAGAATAAAACATGAGAAGTTGAGACCCTACCATAAATACCTGGAGAGCCTGAAAGTGCAATTCAGAAAAATCTCATTCTATTGCTTTCCCCGAGAGGAGAACCAACTAGCCGATTCCTTAGCAACCTTGGCCTCAATGATCCAAATCCCTATGGAGTTACCATGATTCCCCTATCCATAGAAGAGAGAACCCGACCCTAGTTTGAAACAATCACTGCCATTGAAGGAGGAGAGGAGGTCAAGGTACCATGGTATTTGGATGTTTTGAATTTTATTAAAAAAGGAGAATACTCCGAAGGAGCTTCAGAGAAGGATCAGAAGGCGATTAAGAAATTTTCAGCTCAGTTAGTGATTTATGCGGGAAAACTGTGGAAGAAGTCTTATACTGGTTATAACTTGGAATGTATGTATGGTAGAGAAGCAATAAAGATGATGGAAGAGATACATGAAGGAGTTTGCGGACTATATATGAACGGACACATGTTATCCAAAAAGATAATCCGGCAAGGATACTATTGGACGACTCTGGATAAGGATTGTTGTGAATATGTTAGGAAATGCCATAAATGTCAAATCTATACAAATCTTATGCATACCCAACCTTCCCAACTTTATAGCATGACCACCCCCTGGCCATTCTCCGTATGGGGTATTGATATCATTGGTGAAGTGGTTCTGAAAGCCTCCAACGGACACCGGTACATAATTGTGGCCATAGATTATTTTACCAAGTGGGTGGAAGCAGTGTCATATGCAACATTGAAAGCCAAGGATGTGGTAAATTTTATCAAGAAGAATATAATCTACAGATATGCGATTCCAAATGAATTCATTTCTGATCACGATAGTCATTTCCAAGGAGAAGTTATCCCGCTCTTGGAGAAGTTTAGGATCACTCACCATCAATCTTCCCCATACAGACCCCAAACAAATGGAGCGGTAGAAGCAGCTAATAATGTTAAGGTGATTTTGGGAAAGATGACAGATACATACAAGGATTGGCATGAGAAATTACCGTTTGTACTATGGGGATACCGAACTTCTATGAGAACTTCAACGGGAGTTACGCCGTACTCGTTGGTCTATGGAATGGAAGTTGTCCTCCAAGTTGAAGTAGAAATATCCTCCCTGAGAGTTTTGGGAGAATGCAAGGTCAACTTGAGTGGATGCGAGAGAGATACGAAGAGTTGATGTTACTAGATGAAAAGAGGATAAGGAGGCTGGCTCACAAGGCCCTCGATCCTAATAAAACCCAACTCTCGATAAAATCCAAGACTAGGGGCAAACTTCGTTTGCTAATCCGAAGAACCCAGATAAAATCTAAACCCATTTCTGGATCAACTAGCTATCAAAATATGTATTGTGTAGAAGAAAATGAGGATTCATGGTATAGAATGATTAAAACTCTAAAGCAAAACTCAAAGCGAAGTAATAAAAGCTAAAAGAGACATTAAGAGGAAAATTTTCATAACCTGAAAAGATTAAAAAAGTGCAAACTACGATTTAATATGATTAGGACATTTTTTAAATATAAATCTAAAAAAAAAGGTCTTTTGGAAATGAAAATACATCACATGATTCAAATAAAGCGCGATAAGAGTAAGCAGGATTTGTTAATGCTTTTTGGAATCGTAATCTTGTTATTTCCTTTTTACTTAGATCTATCTAGTCATAAAGCTATCCCCCAACCGAGGTCTGAATCTCTAAGAGGTACTCGATAGTAGGAACAATCGAAGCAGGAACCCTCCAGAAGGGAGCAGACACCCAATCGTGCCAAGCCTTAGCAAAGAGCCTCATGTTAGAAGGATGTAAGGTAAAGCTCCTTGAAAAATCTACAGTAATAGCATCTAGAACATCCTGAAGCAACCCGAACTAGTGAAACACCCAGCCTGGGACATAAAAACTGGTAGCATGAAAACCTGGTAGCCAAACCCTAGGACGTCCAGGGTGTCGTACTGTGACTAAATAGTAAATCCATCTGGGGCATATCCAACAAATGTCCTTGTAAAAGAGGCTCCAGAGCCAAGAGAACTAACCATCGGCAGAATGAAATAGGCGACAAACCTCTAAACAGTCATAAGGGAGCTGCCTCCCGAGGTGAGAAGGATGAATGAACAAACCTAGACGCTCCAAAAGCCAAACCTAAAGGACATAGGGAGCCCAATAAGAAAGGATGGCCCTGGTAGCATAAACATGGTCGAGACCCAGTAGAGTCTCCCCAAGAACTAACATGAATGCGCTCCTCATCTCTCAGAGACCGCAGACAATGGGGATAAGGATGTTGATAGAAGACTGAAATAGAAAGTGAGAAAGCATAGCTATGGAAAGGGTACTGTGTCTAATAATCCGATATCCTCCGTCATCCGGATCTCCGATGGGGGCATAAGTGGAAGAAAGGAGATCGAAATCGATACGCTGGTCGTGAATAAAAGAGATGGCAACACCACGAGAAACATGAAGAAGAGTCGCTAGATCCTGAACGTACCCTGCCTGTATCTGAGGGACAATCAAATCAGCAAAAGGATTAGTATAGAGAATGGCGCTGAATTCCTCAAAAAGTGGACAAACTTCCTCATGTCTGAACCAGAAGACATGTAGAGATGGGTCTCGGCATCTGATAGCGGTTCGGAGTAAGTCCTCGTCTAGAGCCATATGGCGAAAAGCAAAGAGATCCGTTAATATGTGGGACTCGAAATTGAGTCGGTCGATACCTGAGAGAGAATCCATCCACGGATATAGAATGTCAGAACCTATGGGAGCTATGAGGGGATGATTGAGTGAGGAGAAAGGAAAAGAATCCTTGGAAATTTCAAAATGAGCACAAAATGAGTAAATTGCACCTTATATAGGAAAAAAGGGGACTAACCGGCACTCGATAAAAAGAGGCAACACTCACTGAGTGCCAGCTGGAAGTCACTGAGTGCCGTACGTTCGGCATTCAGTGAGTGCCGGCCAGAGTTTAAACAGCTCATGGAGCAATTTGTAACTTTAGTAAGCCTAGAACCTGCAGGAAAACTGACCAAATTATAATCTTTGGGCATCCAATCACTAATTCTTTTTGCACCATTCATTAATAAGGGATAAAAGCATTCACATTTTGAGTTGGCAAGGTAAATAAATCTGATACCAAGATAATAATCGAGCATGAATATAAAATGGAATTCAAAATTGGCACGCAGGCCACCATGCATGAATGTCAAAACATCCTATCTAATGTAAAATCCATAAAAGGAAAAAGTTTAGAAGTCTCGTCCTCATAGGGACGTCATAAAAGATAACCTGATGGATCATCATCGTCAGCGACGAGGATTCCTTCTGGGCACCCGTGGAGCTGTCTGGTTGCCCCCAGCTCCACCATTTCCACCATCTCTGTCGTCTCCACCATCACCCCCGCCTTAACCGCTGCCGTCGGCACCTCTATGATAGCTGGCTCCCTGACCCATTTGAAGCCCTTGCATTTGCCTCCTCATGGCGTTAAGCTCTTCCTCCTCCACAGAAGAAAGATAATAAAACTCTTTTCAGATCTCCAGGTTTTCAATTCTTTTGAAATTCTTTAAACTTCAAACATTGTGGGAATAAATTTTTAAGGATTCAATTTTGAAAAGAAGAAAATAAATAATGAACATTCGTTCAAAAATTTTTAGGCTCAAATAAAAGAGAAAAGGTTGAGAGATATACCATAGCTCTAAACTAAAGGTCTGCATTAGCTCTTGCTCCATCGGCCTAAAAATTGGTTTTTCATGCATTAAGTGATTGAAACAATTGAAGGGAGAAAAGAAGTATAGAAGTGTTGAGTCTTACCCTCCACTCACGACCGTGAATCCAATGTTGGACGATATGTGCATACAATAGCCCCTCCTCAACATAGTCTTGGGAACCATATCATATTACAGGGGGATAGACGGGACATTCTGAGTATAGGGGGTTAGCTGATACATGGTCTCTTGGCCTATATGAACCATTGGCACGTTCCAGTTCCACTGCGGGAGGGCTAGAGGTTCAACTGCTCCAGGGACTGGCTGCAAAGAAAATTCAAGTCTGTGTGAGTATTATTGCAAATAGAAAAGGAAATTCTAAAGGAAATAAAAGGAATGAAATGTCTGTTACCCAGGTAACATCCATGAGAGGGAAATTGTGCATGAGAGAATTCAATCTGAAATTGGGATATCCGTCTGACCGCCTAAATAATTTGTAATATTCTCCCCACCAAGAGCAGCTACAAGATCTTCGTGGTCTAAAGTGTAAGTGCTCATCATAGTAGTAGAGGGGCCCTCGACAGGTAAAAAGCTGGGGCAACAAGAGACTACCTAGGCACCCTCTCGCTGAGGTACCACTCTTGGCACACCTCTCCCACCATCAGGATCCTCATCCTAGAAAAACCTATAGCAGCCTGAATCTCTACACTAGCCTCTAGGAGGGCCACCTCCCATGGATTCCATATCACATGAACTCGTGTAAGTTGATGAGGAGGTTCCTGTAATCGACAAAGTCATGGGCCCCCACTTTTTGGCCTGTCGCTTCTTTTCTCCATTTTAAGCCTTGAGGCATAATGGCGGCCTCACTGTCCCTGGTACTAGGAGCCCTCATACGCAGGTACTCGTGGGACCATATGTGCAAGGAAAATATAAAGGGTGAATTTAATGTTCAAAATAAAATTAAGAGGGATTTTTTAGGAATCCAAATGAATAGATTGATAAATAAGAAGAATAATAAACAAAGGGGGGGAGGGGGTGTTACCTCCAAAGTCCTCCAGTACCCGCCAGTAGAAGGGTAATTGCCCCTAGAGACGTCGCTCATGTGACGGTAGAGGGTAGCCAGCCTTGCCCCTCCCCAGTTGTACTGAGATATGCGACCAATGTCCTCTAAAGAGGTTAAGTACCATAGATTGATCTTTCCTCCTCTCGTGCTCATCAAAGAGCAACCCAGCACATACATAATAAAGGCCCTAGTCATTTGATTGTCAATAAAGACCTGGCCTCTAAAGGTGTCCAGGAACCACTTCGCAAGCACTATGATTCTCCAGGGTGCGCCCCAAGTAGATCAATATTTGTTCATGACGGCTCGGGAGATCATCATAGGAGACCACTGAATGGGATATCGGTGATCATAGAAAAGTCTAGAGAGGTCATTGTCATCTCCCCAAATGGCATGTGGAATGTGTTTGTGGTATCCCACCATCTCTCTGATAGGGCCTGGATATAGGTCATGTCGTTTGAACTTTTCTCCAGAAGCAGTGCAAAGAGTCCAAAGCCGGCATTATTAACTTCGGTTCTAACCTCGTCAGAAAGCTCTTTGTACCACTGGCGCCCATGAGCCAAACTCCCATGGCCCTTAAGAGGAGCCTCATGCATCTGCACTAAAGTGACAAAACTAAAATGGGAATAAGAAAAGCAAGAAAAGGTAATGCGATAAAAGAGAGGAATAAGATCAATAATTCCTTTAAAATAAAAAATTCTTGAGTCTATAGCAGCTCCATGCTTTGAAAACAAAAATCTTGAAGTCTATAGTGACTCCATGCTCTGAAAAATAAAATTCTTGAGTCTATAGCGACTCTATGCTTTGAAAATAAAAATTCTTGAGTCTTTAGCAACTCAATGCTCTGAAAATAAAAAAATCCTCGAGTCTTTAGCAACTCCATGCTCTGAAAATAAAAAATTCTTGAGTCTTTAGCGACTCAATGCTCTGAAAATAAAAAAAGTCTTGAGTCTTTAGCGACTCCGTGCTTTGAAAATAAAAAATTCTTGAGTCTATAGCGACTCAATGCTTTGAAAAATTCTTGAGTGCATAGCGACTCCATGGTCTTCTATAATGAATTCTTGAGTCGTGGGGACTCTACGATTATGAATCTCGGGTTCATATATAGGCATGCAATACAAGTTAGCATAGTCTAGGGTTGATGAGACCCCCTCATTGAAAGAATAAATGAAATAATGAGAATCTTTGGGCATGGTTTTGGCACGAAATTGATAAAAATCCGAACAAAGGAGATAATCAAGGGCATAACTTTAGGTCTCACATAGAATCATAATGTCTAAATAATGCACACAAATCAGCCTAAAAGGGGGATAGCATTAGTTCAGGCATAATCAAAATTAATGCACTAAAAAAATAATTTTAAAGGCATATTCATACAAGCATTTGATCATCATGCATAAACATGGCATTGCATCCATTGTTGTAAGAGAGCAAGAGAATTGAGATTATACCAGTTTATTAAAGGCCTGTGCCGAGATGTGCTTCTCGGGATCAGCAAGGAGGAACGACGAGTCATGGTCAGGGAAGGGTTTGTATTTCTTCCTAGAGGGTCCATGGGAGCCAGAGCCACTAGTCATTATGAAATCTTCAAGTAAGGAATGAGAAAGCAAAATCATATAAGGAGATTGGAAAAAAAGAGAAAAATAAAGAAAAATAAAACAACAAAAACATGTAAATTAACTATGATTTCAAAGCATAAATCAAGCAAAAACACGATCTTGATAGTTAAAGGAGTGAATATACCTTGATTTGGAAAGATTCTTGAGTTGAGAAGTAAGAGAGTGAAATTCTTGGAGAGAAAACCCGAATAGAGGAGAGGAAGAGAATGAGAAGAAAAGAAGAAAATTTTGTTTTTAAAACACTGGCAGTCAAACTGGCAGTCGATGCAAAGTCACCGGCACTCACTGAGTGCTGGACGACATTTTAGCGAGTGACGGTCGGCACTCAATGAGTGCCGGTGCACGTCATTGAGTGCCGCCGCGTGTGACAGGTGGCCTTTTGCTCCAAAATTTTCATATTTGTGATAGGGACCACCGAATTTTGCTCATATGTCCCTACAGATTTTTCCTCGTTTCAAAAGAACCCCTAAGGTTTGAAAAAGAAATTCTTAAGCCCAATCATAAGTTAAAATTGGCCCCATTTGTAAGGAAAAGATTTGATTTGAGTCTAATTGACTCCTAATTTTCTAGAAATTGATTCGATTTGAGTCTGATTGACTCCCGATTTTGAAAATTGAACTAGAATTGAGTCTGATTGACTCCCGATTTTGAAAATTGAATAAATCAAAGTCTGATCGACTCTAGATTTTGAAAAGATTTGAATTGGAGTTTGATTGACTCCCGATTTAGAAAACTTGAATAAATTGGAGTCCGATTGACTCTGAATTTTGAAAATTTAATTGGAATGGAGTCTGATTGACTACTGATTTGGAAAATTTAAGTAAATTGGAGTCTGATTGACTCCAAATTTTGAAAAGATTGATCTGAAACTAATTGTGAAGGATTCCTGAATTTTAGGAGTCTTGAATTAAGTCAAGAATCGTAATGATTTCGCTCTCAAAATATGACGAAGTTGTATCCATTAAATATCGATGAGTTAAACTAGGATGTAATGAGTTTGCATTCTCATTTCTCACAATAAGATTTGCATGGATTTGACTATGGAGTATAAGGCACGAAGCGCATCTCAGTTGATCAGATGATTTTTGGAAGATTCTGAGTGTAAGGCGTAAAGCGTCTCAAATATTTTAGCGTGCAACTTTATTCAACTGTGGAGTGTAAGGCGCAAAGCACATCTCAGTCGATCGGATGATTTTTGGAAGATTCTGAGTGTAAGGCGTGAATCGTCTCAAATATTTCAGCGTGCTACCTTATTTCACTATGGAGAGTAAGGCGCGAAGCACATCTCAGTCGATCAGATGATTTTTGGAAGATTCTGAGTGTAAGGTGTGAAGCATCTCAAATCTTTCAGCGTGCAACCTGATTCGTCTATGGAGTGTAAGGCGCGAAGCACATCTCAGTTGATCGAATGACTTTTGGATGATTCTGAGTATAAGGCGTGAAGCGTCCTAAATCTTTCAGCGTGCTACCTGATTTGACTATGGAGTATAAGGCGCAAAGCGCATCTTAGTCGATCGAATGATTTTTGGAAGATTCTGAGTCTAAGGCATGAAGCGTCTCAAATCTTTCAGCGTGCTACTTGATTCGACTATGGAGTGTAAGGCGCGAAGCATATCTCAGTCGATTGGATGATTTTTGGAAGATTCTGAGTATAAGGCATGAAGCGTCTCAAATGTTTCAGCATGCTACCTGATTCGACTATGGAGTGTAAGGCGAGAAGTGCATCTCAATTGATCGGATAATTTTTGGAAAATTATGAGTGTAAGGCGTGAACTGTCTCAAATCTTTCAGCATGCTACCTGATTCGACTAAGAAGTGTAAAGCGCTAAGCGCATCTCAGTCGATTAAACAATTCTCAAAACACCAATGAATCACTTATGTATCAATCATGATGTTCCCAAAATATGACAACATCATTAATAGGAAAATGTGGGGTATAGGACGCATTTCTGACAACAGGAAAAATAGCATGACCCCGGGTCATCACGCTTGGGCGCATGGGACATAAAACCATTTGAGCATGTGCACCATGATAAGATAGGAGCATTCATCCATGTGATTAGTTGCGTTTGTATGTTTGACCCTTGCTCGAACTACGTTCTAGTCTGATTCCCGTCGGGATACGTAGGCAGCTCGACATTGAACACGACCAGCACCTACCATTTAGGTGTCCTATTTTTCCAACACACTTTGCTTTTACCTGAATACGACAGATCGGTCAAAGACTTGTCTTCACACATGCTTCGACATTCACTTGAGATACGCGTTGCTTCACAAGGTCTGCCAAAGAGGGGCAAACTATAGACACCCCAATTTTGACCGACCGTCGAATTCAGGGGTGGTCACCTCTGAAGACTGATGACGACAATGACCGATGAATTCTGAAAACTTTCCAATGAATTCAAGTCCTTCAAAGATTCTTCAAAGCTAAGTTTTCAAAATTGAGAGAAAGAGGGAAGTCAGGTGACTCGGAAAAACCTGAATATGAAATATGTATGAGAAAGGAACAGTCCAAAAGACAATTTCTAAAATAATTACTATATATATGTGTGTGTATTAAAATTTTGAAAAAAAAAAGAAGAAAATGAAAGAAAAAAAAAAGAGAAGAAAATTTCCAAAAAAAAGAAAAGAAAAGAATTTTTGAAAAAAAAAAAAAGAAAAAGAAGAAGAAAAATATAATAGAAGTAAAATATATGAAGTATATTTTACAAAGTAAAAACATAATCTACCTAGCATAAAATTTGAAAAATGAAAAATAAAGGGATAATACCCTTTCTGCGGCACGCGGCATAAACGGCAGCACTCACTGAGTGCCGCAGACAACTAAGTGAGTGTCGCTCGCTGTAACAGACTATTTTCTTTAAATACGTATGGAATATTATTGCACATGGGTTTTTACCTAAAATTACCCAATTAACCTTACAGGAAAGGGGTCTATATAAATAGGCCTTCATCTCAATAATGGGGGACTTTTGAATCATTTTGATATATACAAGAGATATACATATAATAGAGAGAGGGATTGAGAGAAAACAAGATATTTTTGAAGAAATTCTTTGAGGAATTTGAAGAATTAAAGAAGAGAATGAAGAAATTGGAAGATCTTCACAAGAAGAAAAAGAAATCCCTGAGGTTATAGAGGTAACCTTCCAATCCTATTTAGAATTAACCAAGTTCAATCAAAAATTCATTGTCCTAGGATCTTTACATATTTTCAAAACCTCTCTTCTTACCTCATTTCATCACACACACCACATAGAATTTGTGATTGAATCTCATGGTAGTTCATTAGTGTGGATCTAAACAAGCCTTGGGTTTAAAATAAAACTAGTTCATAAGGAGATCTTGCTAATTTTGGACTTTCTCAAATAACTTTTGATTTTGTTTCATTCTTGACAATACTTCTTTTGGAAATCTATGAGATCTCCTATATCTCAAGAGGTTTCCTTAAGAATGATCTCATAGTCTCCCATATTCATATGATTTATGTGGGGATTAATTTGATCATAGTTGTATCCACACAAGTTTGAATGGATTCAAGGTCTTTATCCGACTTGGAGCCTTTAACTTGAGAATCTCATAGGGCCCTCTCTATGTCCTTTGAAGGTTCATATGGGTTTGGCCTTGCTTAAGTCTCCAATGACCTTTAACTTGGTAGGAGAAATAATAAAGTGAACCTATACCCCTCAAGGACCATGTATTTGGGAGAGGAACTAGGTGTTGTTCAAAATTATGAACACTGGTGCAGTGAACTCATGAACTCACTGAGACCAAGGATTTTTAATTAAATCATGGTCCATGAAAATTTAGTGAGGCCAATTGGACACTATTCATAACTCATATATGCATCATTAGAACTTTTGTTTTGATGAAATCATATAATTAGGATGGTTAGACTTCCTGATTTGTGAGTATGTTGCTCTCTGTCCAAAATTTAAAAACAGTAAGTTCATTTTAAAATGAATAAATCAGAGCATTAACCAAGTTTTCTTGATCTTAAATAAATTTTTCTAAGTAGTTAAATGAGTTAGGAAGATACCCTGAAAAGATCAAAGTGTTTATGATTTTTTTTGCTATTTTTAGAAAATCATACAAAAACTCTTGACAAAGAGTTGCAGATTCCTGGGGGTTGTCTAGAGTTTTCCTCTTTCCCAGAGATTCAACCGTTGGATCTTTGATTTTCTTTTGGGTTAGAAACTAGATTCACAGAGGCACAACATACTCAAAAATCATTAAGATCCAATCTTTGGAAGTATTTTATTTCAAATTTTGAAAGTCTGGTCTGTTCTCTGCAATTTCTATAATTCTATCACAATTTTGATAGATCTTGTTAAACTTTGATCCAATGGTCCCCTAGTGTCTTAGGACTCAAACCATGTTTTAAACAAAGATAACTAAGCTTAAATCCAGAGGCTAAATGATCCAAATTAATGAATAATTCATAGCTCATTCATGTTTATATCCATGCATCTATCCATATGTGTTGATGTTTACGATTAGGATTAATCTTTAGCTTAAGTTTGCATTTAAATTGCACCTAGTTGAACATAACTAGGATTCTTCACGATCATGTTGGGATTACACCATCTCCATATGGACATTGCATTGGCTCTTAGTTGAGACTTGCACATCTATGGAGGTGTTGTATTTTCAACTACTTATAAAGAATTCATAATTATGTCAACCCTTCCTATGCATGATAGATTTAAGCTAGAACTTTGGATGTGTTATTTAGGGATCGATATTATATATTGTTCCAAGCATGTGGAATAATCTTTGTTTTGTAGCGATTCCAAGGTACAATTTCTTGACTCCACTCTAGTTTATTTTTATTCTTTCATTTTATTGATTTTCGACTTCATGTGCGACACCTTAGAATTAGGTCTTGCCTTATGTGTATATATATGATTAGAGACCCTTTTCTTAGAATTTCTATTTTATGTGTATTACACATTTCCAATTTTGCGGCTGGATCCCGGGTAAGTTCTCTAGTTTCCTATTGCATATCATATTGCTTGCTAATTGAATTACATGGTTTTGGATGCCATTTTATCGTTAGCAATCTTGCACCCACACCCTTTTTGACATGCTTTTATAATGTACATATACATATGTATTAGTTGATGGCATGCTTAGATTAATAATTCAATTAAAAAGGGTGTTGAGTAGAGGACTCTCACGAGATAGGATGAAAGGGGGTGTTTTAGTCCGCCGGGCTCCTTCCCCTTTCATTCCATAATCTCCGGACCCAGTTTATCTTTGGTTTCGCAAAAGATCAGTTTGCTTTTAAAATGATTTCTTAATTTTCCTTTTAAAAATTAAGTGACGACTCTTTGTATTTGAATTTGAAAGAAATTGTTTTAAAATTAAAAGTGGACCCAAGTGCCGGTATCCACAAGTGACGCAAAATATTGCCACTAAAAACCCAAATTCTATCACTAGAAGTTATAGTGGCAATAAAAATGGTTGCCACTACGTGGCCATTAATTGTACTATGACTATAACTTTTTGTGGCAAGATTAGTTGTATCGCCACTAATGTCTGGATGTTTAGTCACAACTCAAAAGTTATGACAAAAAAATTCTGTTGGTGGCAACAAACTTATCATCACTAACAATCAAACTTTTTGTGGCAAAAATATTGTAGACACTAAATTATTCTTTTTGTGACAACAACTAATGTCACTTAATATTTTACTTTTTGTGACACAAAACATATTGACACTAAATAGTTCTTCAGTTACAAGAACTGTTGAGAGTATTAAAAGTAATTATCCTAATGGTCACAACTGAATCATGTCCTAAAAAGTCTAGTGACAATCCTTTTAGTTACATACTTGCCACTAAATAACCAACCTATGACTTCATATCATCATTAATTTTAGGTCTTTCACCATATTTTTTGGTGTATATATATGCATTATAACAATGTCAACATGTAAATCTCATTGCAAACAAAATTAATTGCCATTGAATTCAAATTAGACGTAGAATATGGTTGGTGCCCAACATCCTCGAGGCCAAACACCTCAACCTCATTGAAGATACCAAGATGCATAGTGGCATTACAAAAGGCTTAAATACATAAAATCCTGAAGGTCTTTTATACAAAAATTCTTACACAAAGACTATATGGGTAGGAACATAGTAAACATACTACAAATGTAATATACTCACAAAGTATCATGTACGAAAGTGAAAGGATTATTATGGATTTTACTACCTTCAAAGGAAATTATACAAAGACTATTTGGGTAGGAGCATAGATTGAAAACAAGGAATAAAAAGTACACAAATTAAGAAAAGAATAGAAAAATGAGGAGGCCAGAGGAACTTACCTTCGAAAAGCCACCTATTATATCCTCTTCAATGTTATAGTGAAACACCTAAAATCAATCATAAATAGTAGTTAAATACCAACAAATTTGAGAGATCCATGTAATGACATAATGGATATTAGCTATGCATAGGTAATGGGATGTTCCATGATACATTCTAGTGGTTTAGGATGTATCAAATATCCCTATTTAGGTTCCAAAATGTTATAGTTGTTTCCCAAAATGTTGTATCCAAAATTTTGTAACTAGAATAAAAGAATGTTGTAATTTTGATAACAATTTGGGTTTTAAAAGCAAAGTAGGTTGCAAAGAAACAACATTTTGGAACCTAGTCACAATATCTTGAGACCTAACTACAACATTTTGGGACCTAAACCACAAATATGTATGATACATCCTAGTGGGACCTAAACAACTAGGTTGTATCATAGAATTTCCCATGGGTTATAGTATACATGTATGCGTATATATATATATATATGTAAACATATATAGGTGTGTGTGCATGTTCACTTGCTAATCAAATTGAGATGATATTTGAACGGAAGCAACAATAAAAAAAAAAACTAAGATTGACAAATTTATGACTCCCACTACTAGACAACCGCAAAAAATAAAGATAGTGTATTCACAATAGTAACCAATTTTTTCATCTAACCCCCAAAATCAGATTTTCTATTTATTCCTAAACTGAATTGTGTCAAATTAGGGGCATAGTTTAATATATATATATATATATAAAGGATAAGAAGTTGGATTTAATCTAAAAGAGGCCAACTTGAAAACCCTTCAAGAAGTTTTGACTACCCAGTGTCGTTCGATAAAGAGAAGCTACGGGTCTGCGAGGCTAAGGAAATTGAGAAAAAGAGATAACAGAGGGGTGTGGGTCTATGAAGTGAGAAATTGAATGGAAGAAAGGTTAGGTTTTAGGCCTTACCAAGAATCCGTCCAATGTATCTCCTTGCTGCCGAGATTCTACCAGCCAGAGGAGGTAGATGATAACGAGGTGAGAGATGGTGAGAGATGAGAGGGTGATTAGAAAATGGATGAAGAAATGGAGTATCAGATATCTACTTTCCCAATTTATAAAGATATCAGATATCTGTGTGAAGTGGCAATGTATTTGAACTCAATTCAGTCACCATACCGAACGTGTCATTAAAGTCTTCAAACTTTTACTGGCAACCTATTTTTTTTAATTATCACAAAAGTGTCCTAAATCAGGCGCGAAATTGAGTTTTGTTCCCGCTAGTGCCCGGGAAACTAATTACTCATGGCTATTTAAATTTGCGACTGAAGAAAAAGTATTTAATATATTTTTGTGACCACCTCTTTATGCACCACTAAAAAGTACTTTCTAGTTACAAAACAGTAGTCACAATGTAAAATATTGCCACTAAAAATCACTTTTCTTGTAGTTTATACACATTCAAATTTGCTACACCAAATTTGATGTGCCGCATAAGATAGTTATGCTCTATTCGGTACAACAAACTAACCTCCAATTCAACTTCCATTGCTTGAAACAACAAATTCGCTCTATGGAAAAATGATACATCAAATAAAAAATCCGCCCCCCCTTTTTCGGTGCCATATATTTGACCAGTAGAACGTCATGTAAATGACAAAGTGGCATAGAAGTAAAGACATGTGAAGGTTGACAGTTGAAGGCATTTAAATTCGAAAGGAGGCTACTGCATGTATATGGGCATATGGAAGATAATAATAGCATCAGTTGAAGATGGCAGTTTCAGAGATTGCAGGTACATCGAACTGAGTGTGGGCTCTTTCGAAATTCTTTTTTTTTTTGCTCTCCCTTTCTACTCTCACTTTTCTAATCGAGTTATAATACTTTATATGGAAAAATGCAAACCGAGAGAAGAGCCAAAGTAGCATATATATATAGGCTACGATAGAGACCATAAGAAGTCAATAAGGAATAGGCTTCCTTATGGAATTAGGAAGCCCTAATTCGAACTGAATCAGATTCCTATTTTCATAAATTATAATCCATCCACTAAAGAATTATAATTGCACTCCTACCCTTATCTCAAAAATGTATTTCGAGCTCCATGTTATTATATGCTTATTGTCTCCCCATATTAAGATTACAGATTTCCATTAATTAAGTATAATTACTAACAATCATGTTCAACAAATCTTTTCAAACTCCTTGAGATACTCTGCTTAACTTATCTGATATGTCGGATACAAAATCCACCTGCAGGGTTTGACTTAATCAAAACTTGTAAGCTTCTTCAAGGGGATATCATCAATCCCAAAACTGAGATGTGGATTCCATTATTAATTAATATCCACCACACAATTAATAGAGTCACCTAATCCAATGAGATATTGACCCATTTAAGGATCTCACCCTTTTAGGGATCAAAGCATAAATATCAAATGTATGTGTCTACTAATTAACTTAGGATTTAGAGCATAAGCCCTCATAATAACCATGAGGTGTTAATTATCTTATAAGTCAATACAAAGATAATTACCCCAATTCGGTCCTGTTTAATACACAATGTGTATTAGCTAAGTGAGTTGAAACTATACTGTTTCTCGTAGTCAAGACAAACCTACTATCTACAATCCTGTAGCCCTACCGATGGTATGTCCAATCCCACCTAAGACTATAAACCAAAATCTTATATTCTACGATATCCGTTGGTCTAATCTTCTGTGTGTAAGCCAAACTCTATACACTAAACCACCTACTATGTAGAATAAGAGACATACATGTACAATATTAAAAAAAAAAAACAATACAATGCAAACATTGCCTACACAGATTCTCATTAAAATGGAATAACTGATTTTAGTAAATGAATAATAAATCGACTACATAAAGCATAACTTTTAGTATATGTCCCTAACAAAAACAGGCAAACATTATATATAAAAAAATTTTGGTTATCCACCCACATGATCCACTCAAAACTGAAAACAACAATGTTTTATACAAGATGTGATGTATAGGTTAGAAAACGTACTTTGATGAAACAAATTTGATACTCCTAAGTAAGCGGGCCTAGCCCAATTAGTATGACATCTATCTTCCTAGTGGGGAGATTGAGGGTTCAAATCCCCTTAGGGGGATTCCTTTGTTTGCTCTCCTATTGTTTGTCAGTCGGAATGAGTGGTCCTTGTTGTGCTTTGTTATAGGACATTATGGGGCTTTGGGGTTGAGTTGGGGTGGGATAAATTTGTGTTTATGTGTATATGTGTATGTGTGTGTATATATGCAGGGGATTCGAACCCGAAGTTTCGACCTGAGCCCAAAGTTTAAGTACAATTTGGGTCGGTTTATTCGGGTTGTTCAAAAATTCAGGTCGAAACTAAACTGTTATTACAAGGTCCAGTTTGCGTTTCGGTAGGGAAGTCCCAAACTGAACCTGACCTGAATATTCGAATATTTCATTGAATATATAAAAACATGTTTAAGGAATTAGGGCTCAAAAACCTTACTCTAGTACTCAGTCTCATCTCAGACTCTCAATGACGTGACCTCAATCCTCACTCCTGACTCCTCCTCTTTGTGATGAGGATGGCGTGGCTCAGTCTCGGTGACTACTCTGGGCCTCTGTGTGCTCACTCTCTCTCCCTCTCTCATCATGACCCTCACACTCAGTCTCTCTCACAGCCCTGCATTCTCTCTCTCTCTCTCTCTCTCTCTCTCTCTCTCTCTCTCTCTCTCCACCACGCGGCAACCAGTGAGGCTTCAGCGACCGAAGCAAGACTTCTCTCTCTACGGACCACAGTTTGTATTTATCTTCGTCTTTCTTTCTCTAATTGTTTGATCTCAACAAGATTCACTCTCTCTATTTATATAAATCTGAAAATATGTTGAGATTTTAATCAAACTGGGTTTTGGGTTTCTATCATTCAAAAGTCAAAGACCATGCTTTTGCATATTTTGTTTGTTTCTGATTTCAAATAACAATATGTTTGGGTTTGATTCTGACTAGTAATTACATTCTTAGGTTTGTTTATGTGATTCTTTGGCAGTTCTAAATTTTTTTTCATTGGCTACAATAATATGTTTTGGGTATGTATCTAATTCACATTTAACTTTGATTATTGACCACTAGTTACAATATGTTTGGGTTTGATTCTGACCAGTAAAACCTTCAGTTGAATCCCAACTCGAACTTCCGAATCAAACCTAAAGTTTATTTCAGAAATGAATTGAATTTTTGAATCATAGTTCAGTTCGAATGTCGGTATCATAATTCCCAACACGACTCGAACTTATCAGTTCAAAACCAAACCGACTGATTGCCCACTCGGCCTATGTGTATGTCCTAGGGGTGGCAATTCAAGTTCTAGTGCCATAATTGTGTCATTAATCGGGTTGTATGCTTCGATTTTGAGTGTTATTCATCTAAAATACAAAATATTTTAAATTAATCATGGCACTGATGCTGTCAAGATCAAGTTCTTATTTAACCCTATTAACGAAGTACAGTGGAAATATGGTGTCGAGTCCACAGGGATTGGAATGCAACAATGCTTGGGGGGTGCTTAATGACCGATTATAAATTTGTATTAGATTATACTACAATGACTATTTAGAAAATGGGAAGTAACTATGAACAAAGCTAAGTTTAATTGAAAATCGGGTGTTTTGCAAAAAGAGAAATCGAGGTTGGGGAGCATTTCCCCACCATAGACCAAACAACACATGAAGTCCATGCTTGTAGCATCTTCTAAAGTAGAAAATTCCATCAAGACAAACCATCAAACATGCGGTAATCAACCTACATGCTAAATATAGGTTTCAATGAAATACATGAGGCTAGGTTTGAAATCCGAGGATTTAACAACTTATAATGCTTTACATTGTAAGTGGGGTCCTAGAAAATCAAACCTTGTACACATGAACTCTATAAATGCTACAATACATGAAAATCCTACATTAAAGCACACATGGGTCCAATGGTGGGTTTATGATCCCCAACCTACATGGTTTAGCTACTCATAACTACAATGACATAAATATTAAAGAGAGGAGAAGAGAAAGTATACCAACAAGAGAAATCCATAATAAATGCTATATAAATTCCAAGAACTTCTTCAACCAAAAGCTTCAATGCATTCAATGCATTCACCCTCTTCTCTCTCTAACATTAAAATGGGAGTAAATGTGGGTAGATGAGGAGTAATGGCGAGAGAGATGAGGGGACTAGAGAGAGAGAGAGAGAGAGAGAGAGTTTAAGACCTAAACATACAAGTAAAGTAAAAGCTAACCCTAACTAAAAACCATCTCTAACTATATATATGTTTGAAACAAAATGACAAAATTGTAATAAAAGGAAGACAACCTTCAGCAGCCGCGAATCGATCCAAGGCAAAAAAGCCAGATCGATCCGATTCTATGACATGTCTGCAAAATATCCTGAAGAGTTGGCGGATTGATCCCAGTGAAAACGGCGGATCGATCCGCATAGCATTTTTTGGGCAGTGAATTCCATTTGAACGAGCAGATCGATCCGCCTGAGCAGCTTCTAAGATTTTGCTTCCGTTGAAGTATCAGCTCAAAATCTCGGCTCCAAACTTCAACCACATCTCAAATATCTATAAGAAAAAAGGTTTTTATTAGTGAAAAGTGAGCGACAACAAAAAACAAAAAAAAGCATAATTTATCCATTAATTCTCCCGGTTTAAGTGATAATTCATATCCAATCAGAGTAAATTCATGAAGTTAAGAATGCAATATTGGGCACGAATCACACCCCCCAATTAGCATGTTGCTAGTCTTTTAGCAACAAAGCTAAATATCAAGAGTTTTGAATAACCTTGCACGATAATTTATTTAGAAAGGGAGATAAACCATTTTCGTGGAGAACACGGTTGCATTGAGCATATGCAACAAGAGTTAAACCTCTAGGTTACCTGTAAAGGCGGAGTTTTGTCTCCGGAGGGTTCTTTGAATGATACCCACAAAAATTTTGTTTCCTCATGATAGTTGCCCACTATCTAACGCTGACACTCAACATAGTCCCAATAATTTTCAAAAGATTTTAGTACATGACATGCAAATCCAAAAAGTTCTCAAACTATCAAGATTATTAGATACACTTCATTAAGGTCAATCTTAAATGCGTGTGTAGTGTGAAGTGCATAACTATAACTATCAAGAAGATGGAAATACTTTCATTATTCGAATTTCGTTCAAAACGCGCTCAATTCTTACTGGTATTACACTCTAAAAATGAATCACTCAAAATGGGTAATACTCTAGGGGCATGTGGGCAAATAGAGTAATGGACATAGGAATCAAAGCCATGCATATGCCAGTGATGAAAAGCGTAAGCGAGAAAAATGAGTAAAATTAATCTCATGAAAGATACCATTCTCTAGAGGATGTGGAATAACTCTAACTATTTGTCATGATTGTCTCAAACTCCGAATCACACAACTCGAGAATCAATTAGGGCCTTGAGAGTGTTGTAAAGTGGGAAAGTGATATGAGGTGAAGGACAAGGGAAAATGAGATAAGATGCATGGGTCCAAACTTGGATTTTATTGGAATGCGTGGATACAACAAACTACAAGAGATGAATCATCGAGAAATATTTCTCTAAAAGCTCAAGAAGAGAAGTACAGTTGACTATGAAGTTTTTATTTTTTTAACTTCTTTTCTTTGAGTTTCTTTTTCTTTTCTTTGTACTCTCCCAATCAACATGATTCAATCTCTTTTACAAATTTATAAACACGACCTAATGCAAAGACATCCCAAGAATGTATTTCAAATGTGAATATGGGTAGTGTATGGTTTAGTGAAAGGAGGGTATATGCGGTTGAGGTTAGAATTTGTGAAAAGGGCCAAAAATCATTTCCTCGGACAATGTGATTCTTTGTTCTCCACTACAATGACAAGTACGCAAGAGTTTTGCATTCCACAAAATGGTTTCTCTAATGAACAATCAAAGCAAGAAGATGAGATTGTCTACGACTTTTGTACATTTTTCAAAAAAGAAAAAAAAAGAAAAGGGAATTGAAGTGTGTAGCACTCAACATGGAGAAAAGGATCTAAAGCTCACAAGGGTAAAGCCTCCACCTATGTTTCAAACGATTTTCGGGAAACAATTGCATTAAACACCATCCTAACACGAGTAGTCATGCGACGTGCTCAATAATCCAAGATTTAAACTTCATGAAATTCACTATACTCAAGATAGTTATAGAACTACTAGGATTCAATGTGTCACATACTAATATCAAAAGAAAACTTCAAGACATGAGTTATTGCTCGGCCTTAGAACGGGGCAACTATACTAAAGTCATTAGAAACATAAGATAAAGCCATTTTTTTCCTTAGACATGCGAATGCACTGAGAGAGATAACTCTCACACCCCCTAACTAGGACCGAACATTGTCCTTAATGAAACAATAAAGTACAAGGGGAAGAACAATATTACCGAAAGTAAGCAAAGGGAGCATGTGGTAATAAACGGTGCCTGCGATGTTAGAATCCACAAAGAAATAGAAAGAAAAGAAAAAAGGAAAAAAAAATTGGCATGGAACAATAGTTAAAGAAATAAGCATAAGCCAATAATGAAAAAAAACTAGAATCAAAATCATCCACAAAGTATCCAACTGAGAAATAAGAAATTAATAAATCCACAACATCACGATGCATCCACAATTCCTAAATCATCCAAATACATAGATAAACACAAACTAGACCAACAAATTCTAATCCCAACACGGGAATGCCCAACAAAGAGAGTTACCAACAAGTTCTAAACTCACTAAGAACAATGCTAATGCACTATAATTAGACCCTATAGAGTTAGAATTTGAGTAAGCTCCTTCTAATCATCCACTCCATCACCACCATCACCGTGGCCGCTAGCTCCACTAGGCCCACCAAAAGGATTCTAAAAGTAGTAGGGGATATCAACTCCGGGGAATTGCATCTGAAAGAAGTCACTCTAGAAGCGCATCATCATGCCAATGTCACGCTGATAATCCCCTCGGAAGTCCAGAACTTTACCTCGGAGTCCCTATAAATCCTGACCTTGCCTCTACTGCTCCTCACCCAAGCTATCGAGGCACTGGTACACCTCGGACATGTCATAAGCGGGGCCTACCTCCTCCTAATGAGTACCACTGGGACCCTCTTTGATCCTAGCCCTCTTAGAATGCGAATGAATTTGCGCATCACTCTTGGTGATGGTGGTAGAATTGATTGGAGAGGGTGCAGGCTTTAAAACATCAGTGGCTAAGGCATTGCACCCATAGTGGGTGCAAAGGCTGGTGATGAGGGTAGGGAAGGGGAGGCTACCCGAGGCGATGGTGTCATTAGTAGTGACAATCATATGAAGAATGACAAGGGTCACAAAATCCACTGAGATTGAGGTGTCACCCACCACATACAATAAGGCGGCATGGTCCTTATGCACAGTCTTATGTTTGGTGGGCAACACTATCGGTGTCAGAATAAGGTTAACCAGGCGATAAAATTTGGTGAAGGTGGAGGGAGCTAACTGGTCCAAAATCCACAAGGTGGTTTGGTCGATAAAGCGGGAGGCCATGGGCAGTGGGTCCTTAATCATCCGCTTGTGATTTTAGACGTGCAGGATGCCCTTAAGCACGGACAGAGATGCAGCAATAACCAGAATGGGGACACCCCTCACATAAGCCTCAAGAGTATGGCCCCATGGTGACCACACTGGAATAAAAAATCCTCACCCACGTCTCGTTATATCCCCCCTAAGTACTCGAGTTGGGGTATCCAACGGCGGTTTCGAAAAATAACTTCAACATCTATAGGGAAGTCATCAAACATAATTTGTCGCTCAGGCAAGATGGGGTTTTTTTTTTCATAAAGTAGGATTCATACCATTTCTTTTCCGTCTTTTCCCTATTACTCTCAATTCCCTGATTCGCCGGGGTGAGTTGGGTCCGGTTTTATTTTAGTGCACTCGTCATTGTCCCTGTAAAGATGAAGAGCAACCATAGCAAGTATAAGATAATGATGATATAAAGATAAGCAAAAGAAGGATCAATGTGTGCAAACTAAGTGGATGCAAAAGGAAGTGTCAACCCTAGTGTAGGACTTTCGTTTATGCAAAAACATGTGAAAATTATAAATGTGAAGCAAGCATGATGGACAAATGCCTAGACCAAAGAGAAACATTCAAATGAGCATTTTATCAAACACCTAGTGTGCACAGTGGAAATGTATGTGAAGGAAACAAGATGTGAAGTATAACCCTATCCCAATTTCATCACATTGTGAAGCACATACAAGAAATAGACAATACACTGCCCACAATCACCAATTATGTAGACAAAAGTATAAGATCAAAGCCATATGAGTTGATGTGCAAAAATGTGAACAATATATAGCAATCACTCAACCTATGGTAAAATATGTTCTCAAAACAAGTTAAAGGAGAAGAAAGCATAGAGTAGAGGTTACCTTATGTGGATGAGTGTGTGGATCTTATATATGAATGCTTGAAGTGGAGGCTCTTAGAAAGGTTAGAATTTTTGGGGGAAGAAGGCTCTCAAGAAAGTATATGAAGAGAGATAACAAATGAGCCCTAACTCACAATTTAAAATAGTTCCCAACCCCGCAGAACGATCTGTGGGTAATGGCCAGATTGATATGCACCTCTGAAATGATGTTATAATGCCTCAGAAGAGTCGCAGATCGATCCGCTTGTTTTTGCCAAATAGATCCCAAAATGCATTTGAAAAACATTATAGACCCTAAAAACGTCGGATCGATCCAATTGAAAGAGGCAGATCGATCTGATATGCATTTTTTATGCAGTAAGTTCCTAAAAAAGGGCAGATAGATCGATCTGAAATGTATATTTTATGCAGTAAACCCCTTGAAAAGAAGTGAATCGATCCAAGTGATAAGTGTGGATCGATCCGTTTAGAACACAACAGCTTCTAAGAGTTAACAATGGATGTAGAAAACTTGAATGAAGCAAATGTGGATAAAATGCATGAGAAAGAGAACAAAATTTATGCCAAGCATGGGTCATGGGGCATACAAAAAAGGGAGTATAGCACATAAGGTACTACTCTACCCTAATATTAGGGTCTTCCAAAGGAATTGACACCAACTCGGTATTAAAAACTTCAAGAAAAGGTTTGAGTCGTTGCCTATTAACCTTAGAAATGGTCCCATCTTTGTGATCTTTGATTTCTATGGCTCCATGGGGATAAACTTTATGTACCATGTAAGGGCCAATCCAATGGGATTGCAACTTACTCGGGAAAATATGGAGCCATGAATCGTACAATAGCACTTTGTTACCGATAATGAATTGTTTCCGGACAATCCGTTTATCATGAAAAGCTTTGACACGTGCTATGTACTCTTTAGAACTCTCATAGAGTTCTCTACGAATTTTGTCCAACTTATCGAATTGAAGCTTTCTCCTCTCACCACTCCATCCACATCGAAGTTAAGCTTCTTAATAGCCCAATAAGCACGGTGCTCAAGCTCAATGGGTAAGTAACATGCTTTCCCATAGCCGGTAGGGGGATATACCTAAATTTGTCTTATAGGCCATCCTATACGCCTAAAGCGCATCGGTTAGCCTAGAAGACCAATCCTTTTTCGACGAATCGACCGTCTTCTCTAGAATCCCCTTAATTTCACGATTAGCCAATTCGGCTTGGCCATTTATTTGCGAGTGATAAGTGGTGGAAACCTTATGGGTGACGCCATATTGCTCCATTAACTGGGTGAATGGGGAGTTACAAAAGTGCACTCCTTGATTGCTAATCAAAGCTTTGGGAGTCCCAGACCGCGATAAGATATGTTCTTTTAAAAATTTCAAAACCACCTTGTGGTCATTGGTTCGAGTTGCGATGGCCTCTACCCACTTGAGACGTAATCAACTGCCACCAAGATGTACTCAAAGCTATTGGATTTAGGGAAAGGACCCATGCAATCTATCCCCCAATAATCAAAAACGTCAATGGTAAGAATGGGGTTTAGAGTCATGGAGTTCCTCTTGGTGACTCTACCCAGTAATTGGCATCAAGGGCATGCCTTGCAATAGGCATGTGAATCTTTGAAGATCGTGGGCCAATAAAAACCATTATAGAGGACTTTAAACATGGTCTTTTGTGAAGAGAAATGACCCCTACATGCTTGGTCATAGAAAAAAGACAATATACTCAGTATCTCATCAATAGGCACACATCGCCTAACTATTTGATAGGCACAATATTTAAAAACATAAGGATCATCATAAAAGAATGATTATGCCATCAACATTAGCCTCTCTCAGTCTTTAGTAGACCAATCTTGAGGCAACTCTCCCGTGACAAGAGAATCACCATGTCCGCACACCATGGGAGGGTAGAGACCTTGAGCAATTGCTCATCCAGAAAGCATTCTTGGATAGGAATGGGGTCTATATGATTGTGATCAAATGTCAAACGTGACAAATGATCGGCGATAATGTTTTCCACCCCTTTCTTATCTTTGATGGAAAGGTCAAACTCTTGTAGTAGTAGGTCCAACAAATAAGCCGCGCTTTAGCATCCTTCTTGGAGAAAAGATACTTAAGAGCGGCATGAATGGTAAAACAAGTAATCGACGATCCTATTACATAAGATCGGAATTTCTTGAGGGCAAATACTATGGCGATCAACTCTTTCTCCGTCGTGGAGTAGTTAGATTGTGCGCTATCTAATGTGCGGCTCATGTAGTAAATGACATGGGGCTTTTTGTCTTTCCTTTGCCCTAAAACGACTTCGATGGCGTAATCACTTGCATTGCACATTAATTCGAATGGAAGACTCCAATCAGGAGGTTACATAATTAGTGCGGAAGTATGTAATGCCTTGAGCTTCTCAAATGACTCCTGGCAATCTTTAGACCACTCAAATGGGACGTCTTTAGCTAAGAGGAGGGACAACGGTCTAGAGATTGCGCTAAAGTCCTTTATAAATCTACGATAGAAGCCCACGTGGCCCAAAAATGACCTAATGTCTTTGAGGTTCCTTGGAGGAGGAAGGTTGGAAATGACATCTATTTTGGCTTTGTCAAATTGCATTCCCTCGCTAGACACAATATGGCCTAGCACAATCCCTTGTGTCACCATGAAGTGGCACTTCTCCCTATTAAGAACGAGATTCTTTTCTATACATCTCTTGAGAACCTTTTTAAGATTCTCAAGGCATTCATCGAATGAATCTCCAAAGACTGTGAAGTCATCCATGAAGACTTCTAAAAACTTCTCCACCATATCACTGAAGATACGAAGCATGCACCTTTGAAAGGTCGCTGGTGCATTGCAAAGTCTGAATGGCATCCTCTGATAGGCAAACATGCCAACGGGGTAAGTAAAGGTGGTTTTCTCTTAGTCCTTGGGGGCTATTTATATTTGATTATACCCTGAGTAATCATCTAGGAAGTAGTAGTGCTTATGGCCCGCTATTCTTTCTAGGACTTGATCAAGGAAGGGCAAAGGGAAATGGTCCTTTTTATTGACCGAATTCAACATCCTATAATCAATATAAACATGCCAACCTGTGGTGGCTCTGGTGGGATCCAACTCTCCACTCTCATTCTCAATGACGGTGATCCCCGACTTCTTAGGGACCACTTGGGTAGGGCTCACCCACTCACTATTGGAAATGGGATAGATTATTCCCACATCCAACAACTTGATGACCTCGGTCATCACCACCTCTTTCATATTAGGATTGAGCCTCCTTTGCATTTGATGTGAAGGCTTAGCTTCATCCTCTAGATATATCTTGTGGGTACAAATCTTCAGAGAAATGCCCCTCAAGTTCGCTCTACACCACCCATTAGTGATTTTGTGCTCCTTTAAATCCTTAATCAATTTCCCTTTTTGATAAGGGTCCATTTGGGAAGACACAACCACCAGAAAACTCTTGTTTTCTCCCAAAAAGGCATACTTGAGCTCACTTGGCAAGGTTTTGAGCTTAAGTTTTGGTGTGACAATATTGGATGGAAGAGGGAAAGTATCCCTCAGAGGTAGTCTTTCAAATTAGAGGTCCATATGGCCTCTCCTAGGACTCCTTCAACATCCAAATCTTCCTCAAGCACAACTTCCTCCTCACTCATCTCTTTTTCCCTCCCAAACTCATGATCACACTCAACAACGGTGTTATGAATAGCTAAGCATTTTTCATTAGTACTTGTAGTACCAGAAATATCAAAAAATCCTACACTAAAGAGTCACAAGGGAGATTTCATAAATATCATCACCCTTATCCTCATCAAGATTCAATTGCTTAAAGAGCAAGAAAATGTTCACATCCACAGTCATATTTCCAAAAGTTAAGTGCATGAGACCATTCCTACAATTAATTAAGGCATTAACGGTAGCAAGGAACGGCCGCCCTAAGATAATTGGAATTTCTTATTGCTCATTGACAACGGGTTGTGTGTCAAGCACGATAAAGTCCTCCGGATAGTAGAAATTACCCACTTGGACTATAACATCTTCTATAATGCCCCGTGGCATCTTAACGGACCTATCGGCCATTTGTAAAGTGACACAGGTCCCCTTAAGCTCTCTAAGGACTAGTTGGACATACACCCAATATGGGAAAAGATTCACACTAGTACCTAAATCAAGGAGTGCTTTATCTATGTGGTGTTTTCCAATCACACATGCTATGGTAGGATAACTGGGGTCCTTGTATTTGGGTGGAACCTCGTTAAGGATAACGGAACTTGCATGTAGGACCATGTAGGCACTCTTTTTCACATTAAGCTTTCTTTTTATAGTGCAAAGATCTTTGAGGAATTTGGCATAGGCCGAAACTTGTTTAATTGCCGCTAAAAGGGGAATATTAATTTTAACTTTGTTAAACAATTCCAAAAATTCATTATTTTTGGTGTTCTCGACCTTCTTTTTTAGCCTTTAAGGAAATGGTGGGGCGGGGTTCAAGAATTCTTGGTCCATGAAGTCAGGGCTTTAGAGAAGTCCCCATCCAAGTCGACCACATTTGGGATCAAAGTGTCTCCACTATCAAGTTTAGCCTCCTCTCTAATCGGATTGTTGCTAATTGGTGGTTCTTGGGGAGGCTTTTGGACCTTGTTGTCCACGACCTTACCACTTTGAAGAGTGGTAATTCCTTTTAAGTGCTCAACGGGACCATTGGAATTTGAGGCCCTACCATTCGTTTGTACCTTGGGATTTTGGAATGGTTGTGAAGGAAGTTTTCCCTTGTCCATGACTTGTTGATTTTGAAGCAATTGGGCCAATTGAGCTTTTAAAGCTTGCATTGATTGAGCATGCAATGGTTGCATCGCTTATATGGACTGCTCAAGTTGGCTCATTCTTTGGGCCAAGCCATGGTTAGGATCCTCAAAGTGTTTCTAGTGAGGGGGCATAAAAGGTGGCGAAGGGTATTGTGCCCCTTGATTTGGGCGAAAGGTGGTCCTTGAGGTTGAGGTATGGGAGGACCAAAATTTTGAGGTGCATAAGATGGTGAGGATGGTTGATGCGGGTAGTATGGTTGTTGGGGAACATGGGGAGCTACAATCACCCCTTTGTTACTATGGTAGTTAAGTCCCGGTGCACTCCACCTCCTGGGAGGATTGTAGGCTTCATTTTGGGAAGGATTATACCTAAGCCTAATGTTCATCCCAAGAGCATAAGCTTGTTGCAAGCCTTTCTTAGAGGATAGGAAGAGCGGGGCACTCGTTGGTTGAGTGCTCTGGATCATAACAAAGGTAACAATGAGACGGATTGCTCGGGGCAATAATCGGGAGAGGGGTGATGGGGATAGTACTCTTTTATGATTCCAAGGCTTCCACTTTTCTAGTGAGTTCAGAAATGGGATCGGCCTCACTTGACACATGATAGAGATTATGATTCAATGGAGCTATAGTGGCCGACGAAGTTCGGTCATGGGAGTTAGATGTACCCCAACCGCAAGAAGTCTCATAAACATATTCCAGATGAACCTCAGCTTGCTCGGCCTCATGAGTCAAGAAACTCCAGAAACACATGGTTTCGATTAACTATTTGGTATTGGGTTATAACCCCCTATAATAAATGGAAATTTGACAAAATCTGTCAAAATCATGGTGTGGGCATTTCCTAAGGAGATCCTTGAATCTCAACCAACACTCCGCCAAGATTTCATGTTCTCCTTGAGAGAAGTTTTAAATTTGTTTGACCAATGCTTGTGTTTTGCTCATGGGAAAAACTCCTTATAGAATTGCTTTTGGAGTTCCGGCCATGAGCCTATGGAATTTTAAGGAAGAGTCACTAACCAATCCTTGGTCGTATCTTTGAGTAAGAATGTGAACAATTTGAGCCTTATGAGCTCGGGTGTGCATCTTTGTAGTTTAAACGTCCTACAAGTATCCTCATACTCCTTAATATGCTTGTAGGGATCCTCATTCTCTCGTCCATGGAAATTGGGCAAAAGATTGATCATCCCGGGCATGAAACGAAACACTCCCGCATTGTACGGGAATGTTATGCAAGATGGGGACGATAAAGTCTTAGGTTGAAGATAATCCCCGATCGTTCTCCCGAAATATTGATCCATGGGAGGGGGTGGAGGTGGATAGTGTTGTTGGAATGGAGGTGGTGGATGCGGCGAGTAAGCCGGATGCATAGGAGGGGGTATGGGGTTATGTTGGCCCTATTGCTCTCGAGGGAATCCATCAGGATTCACACTAGTGGTGGCGAAAGGCGCACAGTCCGTGGGTGTGTCCCAATCAAGGTCTTGGTGACCATACATGGAAGAATTCAGAGAATTCGAGGGTGAGAGGTCATGTAGGTAAGGGCTTGATTGGGACGGCGGAGGCCGCCAAAATTAACCACTTCCACTACTACTCGAGCTCGAACTAGCATTATTTGGATTAGAGAAGGGATTAGTCATACCTTGATTGCTCGGGTTAGACATCGTAGAAGATTGTTGATTCTCAACTAAATGATATTCCTTCAAAGGCAATCAACAAGAAAGAAAACAAGATTAAAAGCAAAAAAGCACGATAATTAGAAACTAAGCGACCGAAGGTTGTTGCCAATGCTAATCCCCGGTAACGATGCCATTTTGATGGTGTTAAGATCAAGTTCTTATTTAATCCTATTAATGAAGTACAGTGGAAATAGGGTGTCGAGTCCACAGGGATTGGAATGCAATAATGCTTGGTGGGTGCTTGATGACTAATTATAATGCGAAGCGTGACTAGAAAACTAAGAAATAAAATTGAGTCTTTTCGACTTTGGGTTTGATTCAATTTGTATTAGATTATACTACAACGACTATTTAGAAAATAAGAAGTAACTATGAACAAAGCTACGTTTAATTGAAAATTGGGTGATTTCCAAAAAGAAAAATCAAGGTTGGGGAGCATTCCCCTACCTTGGACCAAATAACACATGAAGTCCATGCTTGTAACATCTTCTAAAGTAGAAAATTCCATTGACACAAACCATCAAACATGTGGTAGTCAACCTACATGCTAAATAGAGGTTTCAATGAAATGCATGAGGCTAGGTTTAAAATCCGTGGATTTAACAACTTATAATGCTTGACATTGTAAGTGGGGTCCTAGAAAATCAAACCTTGCACACATGAACTCTATAAATGCTACAACACATGAAAATCCTACATTAAAGCCCACTTGGGTCCAATGGTGGGTTTATGATCCCCAACCTACATGGTTTAGCTACTCAAAACTACAATGACATAAATATTAAAGAGAGGAGAAGAGAAAGTATACCAACAAGAGAAATCCATAATAAATGCTATATAAATTCCAAGAACTTCTTCAACCAAAATCTTCAATGCATTCAATACATTCACCCTCTTCTCTCTCTAACAGTAAAATGGGAGTAAATGTGGGTAGATGAGGAGTAATGGCGAGAGAGATGAGGGGATTAGAGAGAGAGAGAGAGAGTTTAAGACCTAAACATACAAGTAAAGTAAAAGCTAACCCTAACTAAAAACCATCTCTAACTATACATATGTTTGAAACAAAATGGCAAAATTGTAATAAAAGGAAGACAGCCTTCAGCAGCCACGAATCGATCCAAGGCAAAAAAGTCGGATCGATCCTGTCCGCAGAATGTCCTGAAGAGTTGGCAGATCGATCCCAATGAAAACGGCAGATTGATCCGCGTAGCATTTTCTGGGCAGTGAATTCCTTTTGAACGAGCGGATCGATCCGCCTGATGAACATGGATCAATCCTCCTGAGCAGCTTCTGAGATTTTGCTTCCGTTGAAGTATTATCTCAAAGTTTCGGCTGCATACTTCAACCATATATCAACTATCTATAAGAAAATGGTTTTTATTAGTGAAAAGTGAGTGACAACAAGAACAACAAAAGCATAATTTATCCATTAAATCTCCTGGTTTAAGTGATAATTCGTGTCCAATCAGAGTAAAATCATGAAGTTAAGAATGCAATTTTGGGCACGAATCAATCATGTCGTGTCGTGTTCGGGTTGTCTCAGTAAAACAACCTATCATGTCAAAAAATTCCACCCCTAGTATGTCCTACCATAATTTAGGTAAGTATAAAAAATAGATTGTATTACAAACAATTATACATGTCTTCAGTCTAGTCCAAACTTGGGAACTTCAAAAGAATAATCAAAGTGTCTGTGATTTAGAACAACTTGGCCAACACCAACTCTTTCATGTATTAGATGCATGTACATTCGAATTCCCCACCCATATTGTAATTAAAAAAGAAAAGAAAAGAAGACCACGCAACATATTTTTGTCGAGAATGGCCACTTGCAGATCATAATTCATTGAAACTACCGAATGTATAAAAACTCACCGCTTTGTCATGACGTATGCTTTTTTTTTCAAATAAATTCCATCATTTTGGGGGAAATAATTTTTGCCCTTTTTACTAGTTTTTGTTATGTCTGCCATTTTGTAGAGAAGAATCCGTTTTGAATGAAGTTTGTGGCATTTGCTTTCTCTAACCTTTCAATTTTCTAATTTGAGCTAATTTAAGTTTGTCATTAGGTCATTTTTGATAACTGATTTAATTTATGATTTGATTACATATTTTATTTTGATTTTGTCTAAATTACATATAAATTGAGATGTAAACCTTATAATAAATCATTCGCCAATCAATACTATGCTTTATTTCTCTTGTGAGGATTGTTATCCTTGTTTGCGAATTCTAACTGTTTAATTTTAAATTTTTAATCTTTTTCTTTTTGTCATTTTTTCATTTTTATGTAAGCAACAAGGTAAATCACTGCCCGTAATAAAAATAAGTCAAATCTATAATCCATTTTATTTGAATGAATCTCCCTTTTGATAGGTTGTGATAGTGGTGATAGTTTGTCTTTCATAAAAGTAATGATATGTACAGAAATATCCAGGGGAAGCAGAGCTTTGCCTCTACCTAACCCGAGCGGTTTGCCCAATGTTGTCCGGTCCCCACCAATAGGCTGGGAACACTGTATGGGCTCAATTTATTGTAGATGCAGCTCAGCCACGTCCCATGATGTGATCGAGAAGTTTCTAGATAGTTTCCTACACAAGCTAGAAGACTAGAGGAAAGAGGAAATTGTTTCCTAATCCGATTAGGAAACTCCCATGATTAATGCTAATCAATCTCTATCAGATTGTATTACTTAATCAGATTACTTACCTTGTACGAGTAGGTCTCTTGTACCTATAAAAGAGACCACTAATCTCCTTCAAGATGGGGACATTCTGATCTCATGGAATTGCACTCTTGTTTAATATACTTGTGTAGACATTCACCCGGCTGGTATCTGGTAGCTCCACCCCCATTGTTGGTTGACCAAAGACCCCCGATGATTTAATATTTTAGTATACGTGATCCGCAACACCACGTAGACGTAGGCCTCTTCATTAACAGGACCAAACCACATACAAATTCTCGATAGATTTCTAAAAATAAACGAATCTTTTTACTGATCACCATGTCACCGAAAAAGGGTAAGGAGACTACGGCACCAACGGGTCAGTCGGATTCGCAGGTCGGGCAACCCCCAGCTTCCATAACCTCATAGTAGATCACCGTGACTCTTGCACAGCATCTGGAGGGCCAGTGCTAGGCACAGATGGAAATTAAAGCTTTGCTGGCCCAACAGAACAAGCCCCTGTAAGCGACAATACCGCACGGGAATGATGAGCGCAGTCGAGAACCCGTACAAATCCGATGGCAAGCCCATACTACACCAGTATCCCCCCAGGCTATGGGATAGCTCGAGATCAGAGAGTGTGGCCAAGCTCCCAAACTGACCCGGCAACGTGCCCATGCCAACTCGAACTGCCCGGGGGATGCTAGGGAGATCATCAATAACAAGCGAACGGCTAGAGGTGAGGGACAAGAGCGAGTGAACCAAGAATCAGCCAAGGACCACCCGGCCAGGAGTTGCAGTAACCTTAGGCATACGATCAACCAGAGTCATAGCCGAGCCCTATCCCTGAGGATGGCACACTTTGAAGAAGAAGCCTCCTCGTCTGACCTAACCTACCAGACTGATACTGGTCGGGAGGAAGGCGAAGCTCGTATCAACGGCCTACAGAAAAAAATCGAGAAGCTGAGTCAAAAGTAAAGTTGTGACTATACAAATACTGAGACCGAGTCACCGATCATTATTCAGGTCACAGGATTTGGGATCTCACGCAAATTCAAACAGCCTCATCTTGATTCTTACGATGGATCCGGAAGCTCAGTCGACCACATTCGGACTTATAAGGCTTAGATGGCACTAGTGACCAATTCTGATGAATTGCTCTACCTGGCCTTCCCCAGTACCCTCAAGGGGCCAGCTGCACAGTGGTTCCACTCGCTAAAGCCCCAATTGGTTGACGACTTTAAGGAGCTTAGCAAGCTCTTTATCGGCAAGTTCATAGGTATGCTTGGCCAACCACATCCAGATATCCAGTTGCTGAATGTCAAGCAACAAAAAGGAGAGTCCGTGAAGGACTCCGTCGACCAGTTCAACCTGTAGAAGCTCCAGATCAACGATCTGAAAGAGATGGTCATAATCACAACCTTCTTCTTGGGAGTTCAGAACACTAAGGTTGCCACATTGTTCCACTGCAACTGACCAACAACTTTGGTTAAACTCTCGGAGAGGGTCTGGAAATATATCGACATCGAGGAGTTTTTGAACTCTAAACGCGAAAACTTCTCGGAAGATGATTTCCCAAGAGCCAGACAGAAACGGGAGGCTCCAGAAAAGGGCTCGGGAAAGAAACAAAAATAAAATCAGCAACGAGGAGCTCGGAAGCAGACCCCGATCGCCTTCACACCACTCTCCTAGCTCATCCAAGAGGTCATGGTAGTTGTTGAGACACAAAAGTTGCTTAAGAAGCCCACTAAACTGAAAAGTCTGCCCTAGAAGAGAAATTGAGACAAGTACTGCCAATATCATAAAGATCACGACCATGATACGGAGGACTGCTTCAAGCTTAAACTTGCCATAAAAAACTCATCGATCAGGACCATATGGCCGAATTCATCACCGCAGACAGACGATTGAGGCAAGATAGCTGAGTTCCAGAGAAGTAGCAACCCCTTGGTCACATCAACGTGGTCTCTGGAGAAACATCAGGCAAAGGGGACTCGCAGTCGGTAAGGAAGAGGCATGATCGGGCATCCCGAATGGATGTCCTACAAGTTTAGACAGCCATCACTCCACTGACTGATATCCTCATGTTCTCCTCTGATGATATCCGAGACCTGCACTACCCCCATAATGATTTGCTTGTGGTTATGATCTCTATAGCCAATTATAGATGAAGAGGGTGCTAGTGGACACAGGTAGCTCCTCGGACATACTGCTCGCCTCAGCCTTCGATCAATTCGGAATATCAAGGGATCGACTCCGACTAGTGGCCACTCCCTTGGTAGGATTCAACAAATTAAGCATACAATTGCTCGGATGATCGAGCTTCCCATTCTAATATGGACTTACCCACAACAGACCTCCATGCTTGCAAACTTTGTTGTGGTGAAGGCCCGGTCTGCATACAATATCATTCTTGGGCGACCAACGCTCAAGAAAGCTAGAGCGGTTATGTCAACCTATAGCTTGGTCGTAAAATTCTTGACCCCGCAGGGTCTGGGAAGTTTGAGGGGAGATCAAGCTACCGCCCGGAGCTACTATGTCAGTTCCCTGCGTAAAGGAGTAGTTTCAGAAGCGCTAAATATTCAGGAGATGGATCCAAGGGACGTTAGGGATGGAGTCAGCCTAGTTGAAGAACTCAGTCAAGTGATGCTGGACCCCTAGTTCCCCGACCGGTCCGTCAGCATTGACATAATCCTGGAGCCAGATCTTAGGGAAAAGCTAGTCCACTTACTGAAGCAGAACCAAGACATCTTTGCCTAGATCCATGAGGACATGCCTGGAATTGATCCCCATGTCTTACTGACTCAACATTGACCTAAGTCACTGCCCGGTCAAACAAAAAAGGAGAGGAATGGCCCCAGAAAGACAAGAAGCCATATGAGAGGAGCTCGGAAAACTTCTCAAAGTAAGTTCAATCCAAGAAGTACACTACCCCGACTGGTTAGCCAATGTAGTACTAGTCAAGAAGAGCAACAAGAAGTGGAGGTTGTGTGTAGTTTTACTGACTTGAACAAGGCCTGTCCCAAAGATTGCTATCCATTACCCAGGATAGATCTCCTTGTGGACTCAATAGAAAGTCACGCACTCCTCTCCTTTATAGATGCATACTCCGGGTACAATCAGATCTGAATATATTCTGGCAACGAAGAGAAAACTTCTTTCATCACCGACCAAGGAACCTACTACTACAAGGTGATGCCCTTCGGCCTCAAGAATGCTGGGGCAACTTATTAGCGCCTGGTCAACCATATGTTCAAAGATCTAATCGAAAAGATGATGAAGGTATATGTCGACAACCTCCTGGTCAAAATTCAGGAAGAGCCTGACCATTTAGAGCACCTAACTGGGGCCTTGAGCATCTTAAGAAAATTCAAGATGAGGTTGAACCCGACTATGTGTGCTTCGGGATCTCGTCCGACAAGTTCCTAGGACATCTGGTCACTCGGCGAGGAAATGAAGCCAATCCACAGATGATCCAAGCAATTATCAACATGCAATCACCCAGGTCTACCAAGTAGGTTCAGAGTCTGGTAGGACGGGTGGCGGCACTGAACAGATTCGTATCCCGAGTGACCGACCGGTGCCTGTCATTCTTCAAAATTCTACACAAAGCCTTTAAAAGATTAGAAGAGTGTGCAGAGGCATTTCAGGCACTCAAGAAGTATTTGACATCGCCTCCCCTACTGTCAAAGCCTGTACCAAAGGAAGAGTTATTTCTTTACCTGGCGGTATCACCTTCAGTAGCAAGCTCAGTGCTGATCAGAGTAGAGAAAACTAAAGGTGGGAATCCCTCTGGACAAGTTTATAACACATATATAGAGAAACCTAGCTAGGGTTGACTCTAATACGTCTCTATTGCATGCCTGCAAAATTCTGGTATAGTCACATTCCATCGATCGAACTATATTCGATCGATTGAACTTCAATTTATTCAAGCGCTTGACAATACTTCAACCGCTCAAACACTCGATCGCTTGAACAGTCTTCGATCGCTTAAACCCATCTTTTCACTTTGAAATGTTCTCTTTGCACTTTGACTCTACCCTTTTTTTTGTAAATCCTGCTCATAACAACACAACATATCTACACAAAAAGACATCTAATACAACATATTTCATCATGGAATCATCTCATTGTATTAAAGTACACATTATACCTCAAATGCAAGTAATTCGGGGAATTGTAAACTAAATCGTTACATTTTTATTTTGTAGCATAAGTGTATTTTCCCCAACTAGCTTATTGCTAGTTCCTAGCGATAAAGCAGAATAAAGACAAGTACATATACTACAACGACTAAGAAAAACAAAATTAATATAAGCAAACTTAAACAAAAATAAAATTCCTAACTCACTTTTGCAGGACTCACGGTTGCATTTAGCGAATGCAACTAGTCGTTAAACCCCTAGGCTCCCCCTAGTGGAAGAGTGTTGTCTGACAAGCAGAGGTATTTGTAAAATACAACTGCGCTAAAATTAGAAAATATAATGATTTAGTTTACAACTCCCTATTATATCTATAATTTTGTTACAATGCCAGTTTATATACAATGTGATAAGCCTATGATGAGTAGGGTTGTTTTAGCTACTATTTTGTGCAGATTGATGTGTTGCTGTGTGCAGGGATGAATAACAGGAAAAGGGTAAAGCTTAATTGCAAGAAAGAAATGTCAAAGCTAAAATCTGACATTTGAACGATCAAAGAGAGTTCCAGCGATCAAACTTTCGATCGATCAAATGATGGTCAAGCACTCGAGGATTTCACAGTCAAGCGATCGAATGAAGTTCGATCGATCGAACATGCCTTTATCAGAATTTTACGCGCACATAGCAGAAACGCATTATTATAACCCTAGCCTAGGTTTTTCTACATATATCAGTTGAAAACACATCCCGAGGGACGCCCACTTTTTGTTTTCAGTTTTAGAGAGAGATAGAGAGCTTTGTTTGGTTTTGTAGGTTAATCTTTGGATCTTACTTTGGTTTTTGGAGATTTCAACGTTTAATACAAGTTTTTTTCTATTCATCTAGGTTTCTTATTATTGGTTATTTGCATTCTGTTCATGGATTCTCGTAGTACAAGTAGTGTTAATCATTATTTTGCATGCTAGTTTCTTGTTAAACCATAGTTTTTAGAGCTTTTATGATTAAAACAAAACCAAAAGCAGCCTTAATTATGTTTCACATTAAAAACCATTCTGTAATACTCCAGACTATGTCTGAGTAGTCTCAGAGTTGGGAGATCATGATGAAATAGTGATCTCTAGCCTCTGCCATGAACCATAATAAAATCCTGTGTTCGTTCGATCGAAGTCAGTTCGATCGATCGAACCAGAGATATAGTAGAGCGATCGAAGACATTTCGATCGATTGTGGGATGATGAAGTTCAATCGATCAAGAGCGTGTCGATCGATCAAACCTTCAGATTCTTGAGATGATCCTTTGTAGTATTCCTAGACTTTCTATTTTCAAGATTTGTTATCAAACTGTCCCCATATGCTCAGTTTGTCTAAATAGTTTCTTAACTTTAAACCTTAAGGCATTTTTCTTTAATAACTTTTGCAAACCACTTTGAATACTTACACCATTCATAGTGCGAGTCTTAACTATTGTTTTAAACCGCCTTCACGTATTTTGAATCAACTGTGATGATATTGTCCCGGTCATGAAACGACTATTGATTCTTTACTTTTAGAAAATATGGAATACTGTAGAAGATGCACTCCATAGAGCATTAATGAAACTGCATGATAGATGGTTCAGTCACAGTGGATTCGTGTGATCCCAATGCTTCCCTTTTATAAAGTAAAAACCATTTTACATATCGTTTCAGTGAGTTAGTTAATTACTAGTTTAATTTAATGCTTTCCTTTAGTAGTTATTAATTGTGGAACTTCATGTTCTACACCTTCTTTAAAGCTTGAATTTTTAATTTTCTTTTTTTGAGATTAATCTAGGCAAGTAACTTTAAACCTTCTCTATGGGATCGACCTGGTCTTACCAGAATACTAGCATGTCCAGCTACACTTGGGTGTTGTACAAGAAGCGCACAAATTATTTTCAGGTCAAATTTTTGGTGCCGTTGCCTGGGAAAGCGACCAGTTAATACTTAGATTACCTCACTCTTTCTTCATCTATTTCTATTTTTCTTTATCTTTTAGTTCTTTAGATAAAAAATCTTCTTAGATCTATCCTTTTATGTTCAATAATTCCATTGAGGGAATTTTTAGAAATCCACTCTACTCATCTGATTCTTCTAGTTCTGTCAATGCCGTAGCCACACCTACATAATCTATAGGTGGCAATCAAAGTAAAAATGGTGAGAATAGGGTTGTGCCCATCGACGTTTCATTGTGTCCCTTGCGCGGTCTCATGCAACCCGAACATGCACCTACACCTTCTTGCATTCTCATTCCACCATATGCAGGCGAATTCCAATTCCGCAATGGAATGATCCAACTTCTTCCAACCTTTCATGGGATGGAAAGCGAGAAGGCCTATCTACATGTTAATGATTCCGAGGATGATTGTAAAACATTTTCCTAAAATTGTCCTATAGATGTGACACACTTAATGCTATTTCCCTTCACCCTGTAGGATAAAGCAAAAGCGTGGTTGCTCACCCTTAAACCAAATTCTATCTTCACCTGACATACGATGAACATTGCATTCTTAAAGAAATTTTTCCCACCTCACATGACCACTGAACTTAAATATCAAATAATCTCCTACAAACAAAAGAATAATGAAACCTTCACTCAAATATAGGAGCGTTTCAAAGATTTGCTTCTCTCATGCCTACATCACGGGTATGAGAAGTGGCGAACAATCAGCTTATTTTATGAAGGACTTAATGGTGAAACGAAAAAATTGGTCGAAATTATGAGCGCAGGTGCATTTCTTAGCAAGAACACTGAAGAGGCTTTCAAGTGGTTGAACGAACTTTTCCACGAATGGTCTAACTTTGAAGACGTTTCACGCACACATCCATTAGGTGGAGAGGAGAAAAGCATATATCAGTTAAAAACTAAAGATAATCTAATTACAAAATACGAAGAGCTAGCAAGGGAAGTAGATGAGTTACGGATGAAAAGAGAGAGTTCTAGGCAGGCTTTGCCTGAAGAACCATGCGGCACATGCAATATGTTGGGATACACGACTCAATACTGTCCCAATGTGCCGTATTTTCAAGAATAAACCACCATGGAAATGAATGCCATGCAAGGGTACAGAGGGGCTGGGAATTCCTACAATAACAATAACAATCGATGGAATCACCCATGTTTTGATTGGAAGAACGACGTTGGGACCCAAAATCAATATCAATAATAGTCCTACAACAACAATCAATATCAATGGCAATACAATAGGCAGTCCCAACAATTCAATCAAAATAGATCTAACAACTACAATCAAGCTCAGCCCTCTAATAATCAACAATCGAATGTATACGTGCCACCAAATAAAAAAAGTGCAAGAGGAAGATCCACTCTCTAATGCAAACTTAACGCATCAATTAATTCAAAAGATGAGTAAGGTATCTGCGACGTTAGAAAGGATAGATGCTAGATAAGAGGGAACAGGAGGAACATTTCATGCCCAACCACTTCCAAACCCTAAGGGATACAATAATGGTCCCAATAATCAAGAACATGGTGAAGTGGTGACTACATTAAGAAGTGGCAAGATTATAGGGCACAACATGGCTCTTCCTACACCTGAAAAGTATGAAGTGGATGAAGTGGTAAATAGAGAGCAACCATCTACTAAAGAAGAGGAGCTGTCTACTCATAACAAAATATTAGAATTAAATAATGAAGCTCCTATAGAAGTAGAAGAATTTGAGAGAATGCCTGGAAAGGAGCCTGTTAATGAAAAATTACCAAAATGTCCTTTCCCCGCGCCTTACCCTCAAAGGCTAAAGAAACCCAAAAATGAGGTAAAGAATTAGAAGTTCTTGGAACTATTAAAAAATTTAAAATAAACCTTCTACTCCTTGATGCAATTAAGCAAGTGCTGGCATATGGTAAATATCTAAAAGATTTATGTATGGTTAAGAGGTGACAGAGTGTAGAAAAACATGCCTATGTTGCTTACCAAGAAAGCAATTATTTAAAATAAACTGCCCCCGAAACTCAAAGATCCCGGTACTCCTACTGTCTCCTATCAAATTAGGAATTAATGAATAGACAATGCACTCCTCGATCTAGGAGCGAGTGTTAACCTACTACCATACTCAGTCTATAAACAACTAGGGTTAGGTGAACTCAAACCTACTCGAGTTGCACTACAACTGGCAAATAGGTCGGTAAAATACCCTAGAGTGGTATTAAAGGACGTCCTTGTGCAAATAGACTCGTTTGTCTTCCCGATTGATTTTGTAATCTTAGACACTGAACTTGTGTCCAATCCATGTGCACAAATCCCGGTGATCTTCGGACGTCCATTCCTCAACATAATCGATGCCATGATTAAAATAAGAAGTGGTATAATGCCGATTATATTCGGGAATATGACTTTAAACATAAAAAATCTTTTTAAATCCCCGACCTGAAGAATACGAGGATGAGGAAGAAGTAAACCTCATCGAGACTGTTATAGAGTATGAGACTGATTTTGTCAATTACATAGATCCTTTGGAAGTAGTTGTGTCACAATTGGATGCTATCTATCAACCTAAAAACTCTACTCCACTAGATGCCAACTTAAATCAAACTTGCCCCATGATGGAAACAAAAGAGGAGGATAGAGCTGAATGAATGTGGGTAACACCATATGAATCATTGCCTCCAAAAACAAAATTAGTTATGCTCTCAAATTTCCAGTTTCTTGACTTGGAATTAAAGGAGCTTCCTAAGGAGCTCAAGTATGCTTTCCTAGGGACTGAAAAGACATACCCTATTATTATATCATCCACTTTAAGTCTTGAGCAAGAGGGTAAACTAGTTCAAATGCTAAAACAACATAAGGGAGAATTGGGATGGACTATTGCTGACCTAAAAGCATAAGTCCGTCCATTTGCACCCATAAAATATATTTAGAAGAAGACGCTAAACCGTCACGACAAGTGCAGAGGTGTCTGAATCCCAACATGCAAGAAGTGGTTAAAAAAGAAGTTTTAAAATTACTTGATGTTGGGATCATATATCCAATCTCTGGCAGTCCTTAGGTTAGTCCAACCCAGGTGGTACCAAAGAAGGTGGGAATAACTATCATTCTGAATAGCGATGGCAAATTAGTACTGACACATGTCCCCACTGGTTGGCAGATGTGCATAGATTACCAAAAATTGAACACTATGACCCAGAAAGACCACTTTCCTTTGCCATTCATGGACCAAATGCCAGAATGAGTGGCAGGTCACAAGTACTAGTGGTGGGTCACAAGTACTATTGCTTTTTAGATGGATATAGTGGTTATAATTAGATCAAAATCACTCTTGAAGATCAAGAGAAAACAACTTTTACGTGTCCTTTCGGTACCTTCGCCTACTGTCGTATGCCTTTTGGCCTGTGTAATGCACCTGCTACCTTTCAGCGGTGCATGTTAAGTATCTTCAGTGACATGGTCGAATAAATACTCGAAGTCTTCATGGATGATTTTTTTGTGTCCAGCCATAGATTTGACAACTGCCTTGAAAACCTTGAACAGGTGTTAGCACAATGTGAGGATAAACTCCTAGTGTTAAACTGGAAAAAATGTCACTTTATGGTGACCAAGGGAATAGTTCTCGACCAGATAATCTCCGATGAAGGTATCCAAGTGGATAAGGCCAAATCGACATTATCTCGAATCTATCTGTCCCCCGTACAGTCAAAGTCATCCGTTCTTTCTTGGGTCATGCATGATTCTATTGTCGATTCATTCAGAATTTTAGTACAATCTCTTAACCACTTTGTCAACTGCTTAATAAAGATACACCATTTGAGTGGTCGGAAAGCTGTTAAAAGTCTTTTAATGCAATAAAAGAGCTCCTTACCTCCGTACCAATAACATAGGCATCCGACTGGAGTTTGCCTGTTTAATTGATGTGCGATGCTAGTGACTACGCTATTGGTGCAGTTCTAGGGAAGAGGAAGGACAATAAGCCTTATGTTATTTACTATGCCATTCGAACACTAAATGAAGCTCAAATGAATTATACAACTATAAAAAAAGAGCTGCTGGCTATAGTTTTTGCCTTGGATAAGTTCAGATCTTATTTGATAGGGTCACCAATTGTCTGTTTTACAGACCACTCGGCCCTCAAATACTTGTTATCCAAGAAAGTTGCAAAAATAAAGGCTCAGTCACTAGATTCCTACTCTAAGTGTTTGATCTAACAATCAAAGATAAGAAGGGAGTAGATAATGTGGTCGCGGATCATTTATCTTGGTTAACTTTTGTTGACAACACTGAATCGCAACCTATCAAGGATGAATTCCTAGATGAGCAACTAATGGCTATATTTGTTCTACCATGGTATGCAGATATCGTAAACTATCTAGTAATTGGGGAAAGCCCCAAGCATTGGTCAAATCAGGATAGGAAAAGTTTTCTCTCGTTTGCACGTCACTTTTTCTTTGCTGACCCATACCTTTCCAAATATTGCGCTGAACAGGTCATCAGACATTGTGTTCCGAATGAGGATATAATTGTAATCCTAGCCTCATGCCATTTTAAAGCCTATGGTGGCCATTTTGCTTCACAAAAGACCGCATAAAAAGTCTTACATAGCGGTTCTACTGGTCCACCATGTTTAAAGATGCCTACTCCTTTTGCAAATCGTGCCAACGCTGTCAAAAGCTTGGTAAAATTTTTAAATGCAGTTCTATGCCTTTAACTCCCATAATCACAATTAAAATTTTTGATTGTTGGGGCATAGATTTTAGGGCCCATTCCCAAAATCTTATGGGCCCATTCCCAAAATCGAAAAATTGCGAGTACATACTTCTAGCTGTGGAGTATGTAACAAAATGGGTGGAAGCAATACCACGAAATGACCACTGAGCAGTAATGGCATTTCTAAAAGAAAATATTCTATCATAATTTGGAACCCGAAGAGCATTATTAAGTGACCAAGGTAAACACTTCTGTAATAGGCCCTTGGAGTAACTCCTTAATAAGTATGGGGTCAATCACAAAATTGCCTTAGCCTACCACCCACAAACTAATGGGCAAGCAGAGTTGGCAAACCGAGAAATAAAACACATTCTCAAAAAAATGGTTAGCTCAAACAGGAAAGATTGGGCATATAAGTTGACCGATGCTCTATGGGAATACCGTACCGCTTATAAAACAAACCTGGGAATGTCCCCGTATAGGCTAGTGTATGAAAAGGCATGTCACCATCCTGTCGAGATCGAACATAAATCGTATTGGGCAACACGCTCGCTAAACTTTGATATTAAAGAGGCAGGTCAATTACGAAAACTTTAACTTGCAGAGCTTGAGGAAATCTATAGAGATGCATATGACTCTGCAAAGCTGCATAAGAAAAGGTTGAAGGCTCACCACGATCAAACTATTTTTCATAAAACATTTGAACCGGGGCAGAAAGTCTTGCTGTATGACTCTCGCCTTCACCTCTTCCCAGGAAAGCTCCGATCCCGGTGGACAGGTTCGTTTATCGTTAAATCTGTCTTTTCACAGGGGCCTATTGAGTTGATAAATCCAAAGAACGATGAAAGCTTCAAGGTTAATGGCCAGCAGTTAAAGACATTCTTGGAAAACTTCCAACCAGAAGTTAAGCACATCCAAGTAGATGAGCCCAACTATTCTTCTATCTAAAACACCAAAGAGAGTCTGCAACCTGTTGTTGTAATCTTTTCATTTAATGCATTTTGTTTACTATCATTTGTTTCTATTTTTATCTTTTTGATTGTGACCTCAATTTTAATCCGCTATTCCATATGGTATACTCATCTGAAGGTTTTCAAAACTGAGAAACCATGATGATACAAGGTCAGTGTATTCGATTGGCCCATGGGCTGATTTTGAGTACCAGAACCCTCCCTGGACTACTGACGAGATTGTGTTCTGCCTTTCACTGTATCACTGGTCAAGGGCGGATGATGTAGTTGACCTATCCTAAGGGTACATCCCCTACACACCAGCCCTTCTTGCCATCAACCCTTTTGAAAATATGGACTTCCCTGCTGACGTGGAAGGAGAAGAGGAAGGGTATTTTATCAGAGAGGTAGATGACGCACTCCTGTAACAGTGGGAGAATGATGAGATGTGGGAACCGTGGGATGAGAATGACTTGCAAGATGTCGTGCCTGAATGCCATAATGGTGTCTTCACATTTGTGGATAACTTCATCATTATTGAATTGGTTCCATACATCTATGTGCATGTAAGCTATTTGTTGTTCAGGCTACAGTGCCCCCTATCTACTAGTGCACATGGTTCCATCATGCCAATAGTGAGGTTGAATCCACTTCACATCTCATTTTATATTCACTTTTCTTTGTTTGTTCCCTTTATTTGATTTATTTCATTTATTTCCTTCTTTGCTTTATTATAATTTAATTTCTATCTATGTTTTTGTTGTCTTTGTGTCCTTGTATAGGAATATCACTATGAATCAGAATTTACCACCGGTGTTCCTTCTACACCTGCTATTTTATGGGCCTCCCATGAGGTCCCCTGGCACTCTGCCATGAAAGGGAAAACAACTATGGAACTATACTCCATTATCCATGTCTCCATCACGATCACCTCTCATGAGTGCAATCAATTCCTTAGAGAATCTAAACATGCTCGATGACATCCTAGAAGCATTCTGATTATTCTGGGAACGTGAATTTGCAAGTTTGGACTCCAACATCGAAGATTCGGTGGAGCATGAAACAAATATGGAAGATGGAGTTTTCATGTTCGAGGAATAGTGGCCCACTTCAGTTTGTGTTTACTCATTTGGTCAATCTTTTAGCAATTGAAGTCTAATCCTAGACAAAGCGTTGTTATTTTTAATTTTTATTTTAGTTTCTCATTGTAATAAGGCCTAAAGTACCAATTGTGGGGGAATAATTTTTTCAAACGAATGCTATACAAATTTAAATTTATAAAATTTGCAATTTTACATCACAATGATGACTATTTCTGACTTACAGGTTCTGTATTGAACTGTTATTATAATTTTCCTGTATATCCATACCAGTTTTTGTCAGTTGGGGGTACACAAGTATTCTTCCTGAAAGGTACCTAGAAATATTGTGCTCGATCGATCGAACACTCCTTGATCGATCAAAGTCTTTGAACCCTCAAGCACTTGGAACAATTCTCAAGCGATCTCTAGTTCGGTCGATCGAACTATCTCGATCGATCGAGCCTTATTTTTAAACGAGGTGATCGGGAGAGAACAAATCCTATTTATACGCCTTAGCGAGCATCTGTTAGTTCCTTTTTATCCTGTTTTTGTATATTTTTACTTTGTTTTCTATTTTCTGACAGGTTTTGGAAGAAATCAAGTATATCAGGATAAACAAGGTGAAAAAGCAGAAGAAAAGAAGCTGAAAAACCCAAGTCGCGCACGCGACCCGCGGGCGCGAGAACCCAGAAATCGCTCGAGCGATCCGCGCGCGCGAAGTCCCAAATGTCGCGCTCGCGCGACCCGCTCGCGCGAGATGTGTAAAAATCAAAGTTGCGTATTTCAGTATATTGAAGACTCCTGTGCAAACGAAACTGCTGAACGACGTCTAGACTGTAAATTACATCAGTTTCAGTTCGTTTCGGGTTAGGAAGGCTTCCAAAACTTGTTGTAAATCTATATATACCTTATTTTATTACAATTAAAGGGTTACACACCCATACATACACATTCTACAACCATACTTCCAGCCATTGAAGGGAGGGAAGCAAGGAGAAGAAGAAGAAGACCAAGGGTTTCCATGGCCTCCTCCATCAACTACTTGCCATCCGCCACTTCCATGGACGGCTAGATCATAGATCTAGGGTTTCAATGAAGCCCTAGACGAGTAATAGGGTTTTATTTATGTTTTTATTTTAGTTTTATTATGTATGGATGACAGTCACATGTTTAGAGGATTTTTATAAATAAATCGTACTTCTATTGATTAAATCATTACTTTCAGAATTTATTCTTGTCTTAGATCTATTTTGACTGTGATGTGCTCAACGATCTATGCTTGCTGTGCTTGTTTAGATTGTTTACATGTGATGGTGCTTTATTGATTTGTGCTATCAAGTATCCGAATAGTCCATGCCTAGGTTAGACGGATTAGATCACAACCCTAGTTTAGTGTGGGATAATTCGTGCTAACCGAAGATGAATTATGTTGGTGCTTGAACCATGAATATCTTCTTGTCGGAGGAATTGGGCTTGTAGCTACAATTCCCCATTATCATCCAATGTAATAAGCTAAAGTAATTTATAAATATTCCTATTATGAAGCTAGTGGTGGATTTGCAATCCTAGGTTCCCTTAAACATTATTTAAAACACTTTTAATTGCTTTCATAGTTTAGATTTAGTTTTATTGTTATAAGTTTAATTAAATTCAAATCAAAATCCGTTTTTATAATTAATTAGATTTAGGTTTTAAGATTAAAACACGGTAGTTAATCAATCTCTGTGGGTTCGACCTTTACTTCCACACTGCAAATCTTTTGAAAAGTAAAGAATACTTTTATATCTTGATTCTGACAACATCAATTTTTGGCGCCGTTGCCGGGGATTGCAAATTACTACCTTTAGTCTTATAATCTTAGTTTAGTTAATTTGTAAATATTAGGTTAGCTTTTAATATTTATTTTATTTTCCGTTTTGTTTTTAGTTACTAACTTGTTCTTTTATTTTGTAGTCAACGTTTCCGAGTGGAGCAGCTAATTACATCAAAGGAGCTTACGCAAATAAAATAAATAAAAATTACGTAAATTGCTCGCTTTAATTTCGCATCAAACCACTGTAAGTCAGGGCACTGAGACGCAATTACTTGCATTAGGTTAGTTGTGGAGTGAACACTGCATTAGCTAGGAAACCCGGGGCGCTGGGCTTAACGCGGTCATTGCATTACAGGATAATTTACATGCATCATAGTAGTACTGTGTGCTTGCTTGTTGTCTTATTTGTGTGATTGCTTTTAATTTCTTTTGTTTAGTCAGTCCTTGTTTTAAGTTTCTTTTTATTTATTTTAGTTTATGTTGGGTACACGTTCAAATAAACCAGAGTTAAAGTCTTTCGATCTTGAACTTGAACGTACCTTAAGAACTAGTAAGTCCACAACCCAAGCTTCTAGAGCTAGGTTGCAAGACGATGAATCAACTCCGATTCCGTCGTCGTTGTTTGAGGCCGAAATTCAGAGTACCCGTGAACGGTTAAGGAAAATTCGAACTTTTCAAATTGAACCGATTAAAATGGCTGACGGTGGAAATAACAATAACAATCAAAATGATGGTGCGAATATGAATAATCTTAATATACCGCCACCTCCTCCACTTAAAGATTATTTTATTCCGACGACTTACACGCCACAAACATGTATTGAATTACCGGAGGCGGCGGCATCTCACTTTGAGATAAAGTCGTCTACCATCTCGCTACTTCCATCCTTCCATGGCCGTCTAAATGAAGATCCATACCAACACTTAGGAGATTTTCAGGATATATGTTCTACTTTAAAAATTCAAAATCTTACTGATGATGAATTAAAATTGCGGCTCTTTCCATTTTCGTTAAGAGACAAAGCTAAGTATTGGCTTCAATCACTTGAGCCAAACACAATTAAAACATGGGAAGCCTTACACACCGCATTTTTACAAAAGTTTTTCCCTATTATGCGTACAAATCAGATAAGGAAATCCATAACAAACTTTGTAATGCAAGATGGGGAAACACTTTATGATACTTAGGAGAAATTCAAAGAATTATTACTCTCTTGCCCACATCATCAGGTTCCTAAGTGGCAACTTGTTCAGGTCTTCTACGAGGGGCTTATTCCCTCTGTTAGGAATACCGTCGACGCCGTTTGTGCAGGAACTTTCCTACACAAAAGCGCCGACGAGGCTTGGAAGATTTTTGAAACACTAAGCGAGAATTCGATGCATCAGGCTGTGTCGGCACGTTTCGAGGGATATCATCTTCAACCTAAGCGAGAGGTGACAGTTCAGTCAAGTCAATCAGTTCAAATACAAGAATTAAATAGAAAACTTGACCGACTTATGCAAATGAACAAAACTTCTAATCCACCCTCTTCAGAAGTATGTGCATTATGTTCTGAACCGTCCCATAATATCTTTTCATGTCCTTCTGCATCTCAATATCCGGAATTTGTTGAACAACACGTTAATTCTATGCAACAATTCCCACAAAATAATTATAATCCTAGGTCGACTAATTTTCCTAATATGTACCGACCCCAATATCAACAAGGTCAATACCAACTACCTCCTCCACCCCCACGCAATAATGCATTTGAGGAGAAGGTGTTGGCCTCACTTGAAAACTTTGGTTCGGTGGTCCAGTTAGTACACTCTCACACACAATCCATCGCAAAACTGGAGTCCCAAGTAGGGCAAATTGCTAATACGCTAAACCGCTTAACTGAGAGTAAGTTGCCCAGTCAACCTACTCAGCAACCTAAGGGGCAATATGCAGTGGGTAGTGCGAGTGAGAGCGTGAACGCTGTTTCGACTAGGATGACTATTCGAGATGAAGAAGTTGTTGAGATTCCAAATGAGAGTGAGAAAGATGGGAAAATTAACTTAAATCTGAATAAGGAGGGTGAGGGAACGAGTAGAAAAGAAAATGAACCGGTCCCAACAAATTATGTTCCGAGAATGCCATATCCACCTAATGTTGAGGAACCGTCTAATTTTTCAAAGAAAAAATCAAAAACTGAAGATATACTCGAGGTATTTAAACAAGTTAAAATTAATATTCCTTTCCTCGACGCTATAAAACAAATTCCCGCTTATGCTAAATGTTTAAAAGACCTATGTACGCAAAAACGCAAAATACGCAGTCATACTCCTAAAAAGGTCTTCCTCACGGAAAAAGTAAGTTCTATTTTTCAACACTCACCTCCGAAGTATAAGGATCCCGGTACGCCTACGATTTCATGTGTCATAGGTGACACTATCATTCATCGGGCTCTCCTTGACTTAGGAGCTAGTGTTAACCTCTTACCTTATCATGTCTACAAACAACTAGGTCTAGGTGAACTGAAACCTACGGCCGCTACAATACAATTAGCGGATCGTTCTATTAAAATACCTAGAGGAATCGTCGAGGACGTCTTGGTTAAGGTTGATAAATGCTATTATCCTGTAGACTTCATGGTCCTTGACACTGAACCCGTGCTAGATGCTAGGAAACACACTCCTGTCATTCTAGGCCGTCCATTCTTAGCCACAGCTAACGCACGTGTCAACTGCCGGACGGGGGTAATGAAAGTGTCGTTTGGGAACATGACCTTAAAATTAAATGTTTTTAATGCTGCTGATCAACCTCCTAAAGACGACGATTACCTATGTGAGAAGGAAGGTGAGGTAAGACGGAATATTGAGCCTAACAAAGCAATAAATGTGAGTAACGACAAAGGTATAGCGGATGATGAGTGGATGAACCCTAATAATCTGGACCCTAATGTTGAATCTCTCGGAAGGTAAGAAATCAATTTCAACATACTGACAAACCGTCAATCGAATTAATTCGAAGCGACGTAATTTCTGCTTACCATCGAGCTCTACCTGACATCCTTAGGGGTACAAAATCCGAGTTACAGCCTCCGTAAGTCTTGAGCTAGAACGGTCTAGCTGAAGACGTAAAAGTTAGCGCTTCTTGGGAGGCAACCCAAGCTTTATTTCGTTCGTTTCTCTTATTTTTGAGTCTGTTTGAGTCTGTTTTGGACATTCTGGACAGGTTTGGGGGTTGGAATTAATTTATTTTAGTATTGTATACATAATTTTAGCTAAAAAATAGAAAATACCATTCTCGCGCGCGCGGCCCGCTCACGCGAGACATCCCTCGCGCGGCCCGCTCGCGCGAGAATGTGCCTTAGTGTTTTTTCTGTCGTTTTCTTTATATGAGCCCTCAGGTTCTCCTCGTGCCTGGTTTCGCGGGCGCGAGGAACCTCGCTGGCGTGATTTTCAGTAAAAAAAAAAAAATTTTAAAAATAAAAATAAAAATAAAAATAAAAAAATAAAAAAAATATTTGGAAATCCGCGCGCGCGACGGCCGCTCGCGCGGACCGCTCGCGCGATTTCCCCTTTTCTTGATATTTGTTTTTCTTTTCTGTGTCCTTTCCCCACACTTGATCAGGTAGTTTTTACGTGTCTGTTTTTGTTTATTAGGTCATTTTAGATCGAGTTAGTTGTTGTTTTCCTTGTTACATTTATACTTTTTCGTTTTATTTCTTTCCATTTGCTAGTTTAGTTTAGTTTAATTTTTAGCCTTCTATTCCATGTTTAGGTTTCATTTACTTTTAATATTCTTTTGTTAGTTTTTTATCTAGTATTAACAGGTAACATTGAACTTTATAGCCATATTCCTTTGTGTTCACCTGTTCTATGCTTGTCAAGATCGAGGTACTATCGTTCCTTTCTTACGTACTCTCTTTTCTTTCATTTTATTGTTTCATTGGGGACAATGAAAGGTTTAGGTTTGGGGGTATGTATTACACATGCACATTATTATGCACTAATTTAAAAAAAAATTCAATTCTTGTGCTTAAATAAACGATGTTACCTACGGTTTTTGCAATCTCAATTTGATACTTCTTGTTATGTAACTATGATTGTTATAGAATGATAAACAAGAAAAGATGTGATTAAACATTTGCTAAAGTTATGATGTAACGTTTTAAGTTATGTATTGTTTGAATCGTAGTTTTATATCATAGATTTGCACATAAACCTATGCACTGCACGTAGTCATTGGAATACATGTCTGATGTGAACTATAATATGATTCGGATTTCTAGATAACACATGGTGGAGACTAAGCCCAGTGAGCTTTTGAGCCTATCTTTTCTTTTTAGAGGGGTATAAATACATTTTGTGTTTGTCGAATTTCATTGAAATAGCGCATTAACTTGTTGATTAGTCTCATTATTCTTGTTTTGGTTGATAGTCAAGTTAAAATATTTGTTACCATGCTAAATAATCTTCCGTCGTAAACATTGAAGAACCATACGACTTTAGGACATGATTTTAGGCCCTCTTTGTTTACCACCGACCGAAGAATTATAAATTTCCTTAGTTCGCCCTTTGAGCCGTTAAAATGCCATTTCTTTCTTTGATTACCATTATCCTTGTTTTTGCTCCGACTTGACAAACTCGGAGTTCACCACTGAGAGATTTGTCATCTTTTAGTAGTGTTAAGGTGATGTGTTGAAAAGGAAGAAGAAAATAAGATGCTATTGGGGTAGTTGCTTGGTATTCGATGAATAATCATTTGAGAAGCAAGAAAAGGAAAAGGAGAAGAGAAATATATTGAAAAATAAAGAAGCGGAAGGTTGAAAACAAAATGAAAGAAAAGAAGAAAAATGAATGAAAATGAATGAAGAGAAAGAAAATATGAAAGTTTGTAGAAGATGAATGAAAGAAATCAAACATGCCTTACAATGCCATTCTGGAAACTACCTAATGAATCCTTTCTATCCTTTTTCATTGCCTGAGCCACATTACAACCTTTGAAAAGTCCTATTTGATCCTAGGAAACATGGTTTGGATATATAAATGATGGGAGGGAGATTAAAACATGGTAATGATTAATTTTTCTTGATTGTTGGCATCTTATCCATGAGACTATTGTTCTTTCATGTCATGCGTCTTTTTCGAGTCATATGTGAGCATTTCCCGTTTTGAAAACATTTTTTCTTTAATTCACATATACTAGATAAATTACACCTGTTTCTGAGTGTTTCATTTGAGAGTGTAATTAACATTGTGAGATTCGTAGTCGAGACATAGTTAGATGGTTATCCGAGTTATATTCCAAGTTCATGACATGCGCGTGTTAATTTGACTACCACATCACACACGTGCAATTGTGTGAGGAACTCTATTGATTTATACGATGCATGTGCTTGAGATTGTTTTTCATGACTTAGGTGGATGTTTCATTACGTTTCTTTATGTTCGTTATTCTATTTCAGATCTTTGTTTTATGATAAGAAGTACTGATTGTTATATTTTTCATTTTTAAATAAAATTCTTTGAATTTATAAGATAATAAAGATGGTTGTGGGTGCCTTGTTGATGAGAACTCTCACGAGACTTCACTCGTCCGACTAGGGACACCTAGGGGTTTAAAAGGCTTGTTGCATACGCTAAATGCAATCATAATCCATGCGAAAATGGAATAGTATGTTATTAGTAGTTAGTTTTTATTTTAGTTTTGCTCGAGGACTAGCAAAATGTAGGTTTGGGGGTGTGATCGGGAGAGAACAAATCCTATTTATACGCCTTAGCGAGCATCTGTTAGTTCCTTTTTATCCTGTTTTTGTATATTTTTACTTCGTTTTCTATTTTCTGACAGGTTTTGGAAGAAATCAAGTATATCAGGATAAACAAGGTAAAAAAGCAGAAGAAAAGAAGCTGAAAAACCCAAGTCGCGGGCGCGAAAATCCGAGAATCGCTCGCGCGATCCGCTCGCGCAAGAACCCAGAAATCGCTCGCGCGATCCGCGCGCGCGAAGTCCCAAATGTCGCGCTCGCGCGAGATGTGTAAAAATCAAAGTTGCGTATTTCAGTATATTGAAGACTCCTATGCAAACGAAACTGCTGAACGACGTCTAGACTGTAAATTACATCAGTTTCAGTTCGTTTCGGGTTAGGAAGGCTTCCAAAACTTGTTGTAAATCTATATATACCTTATTTTATTACAATTAAAGGGTTACACACCCATACATACACATTCTACAACCATACTTCCAGCCATTGAAGGGAGGGAAGCAAGGAGAAGAAGAAGAAGACCAAGGGTTTCCATGGCCTCCTCCATCAACTACTTGCCATCCGTCACTTCCATGGACGGCTAGATCATAGATCTAGGGTTTCAATGAAGCCCTAGACGAGTAATAGGGTTTTATTTATGTTTTTATTTTAGTTTTATTATGTATGGATGACAGTCACATGTTTAGAGGATTTTTATAAATAAATCGTACTTCTATTGATTAAATCATTACTTTCAGAATTTATTCTTGTCTTAGATCTATTTTGACTGTGATGTGCTCAACGATCTATGCTTGCTGTGCTTGTTTAGATTGTTTACATGTGATGGTGCTTTATTGATTTGTGCTATCAAGTATCCGAATAGTCCATGCCTAGGTTAGACGGATTAGATCACAACCCTAGTTTAGTGTGGGATAATTCGTGCTAACCGAAGATGGATTATGTTGGTGCTTGAACCATGAATATCTTCTTGTCGGAGGAATTGGGCTTGTAGCTACAATTCCCCATTATCATCCAATGTAATAAGCTAAAGTAATTTATAAATATTCCTATTATGAAGCTAGTGGTGGATTTGCAATCCTAGGTTCCCTTAAACATTATTTAAAACACTTTTAATTGCTTTCATAGTTTAGATTTAGTTTTATTGTTATTAGTTTAATTAAATTCAAATCAAAATCCGTTTTTATAATTAATTAGATTTAGGTTTTAAGATTAAAACACGGTAGTTAATCAATCTCTGTGGGTTCGACCTTTACTTCCACACTGCAAATCTTTTGAAAAGTAAAGAATACTTTTATATCTTGATTCTGACAACATCACGAGGCATCCTCTAGAATCTTCTTCAGTCTTTCTCTCTCCCTCACACTCTCAAATGCTTGAAGACAGAGAGAGTCTGGCGATTTTCTTCCTTCCCCTTCTAGTCACCCTCACCATCATCATGGCCCCCACCTCTCCACTGCGCATACATCCTGAGGTAAGGCTCTCCCTCACCTCTCTATTTGGTTACTGTTTATAAACGAGAGGGGGTGCCCCCCCATAGGTCTTAAGGCCAATAAATAGACATCTAGGTTGTTGTTTCCTTGTCTTCTCTTTGTTTCTATGATTCTTTCTTGTCTCTGCGAATTTTCTGTGCTCAATCGATCGAGTTGGGCTCAAGCGCTCGAGCCTGGCCCTTGTTCAATCGATCGAAAAATATTCGATCGATTGAACATTTGCAAAAGCAGTTTTTTTTTCTTTTTCCCTTATTTTTGATTACTTACCTTTATTTTTCTATGTTAGGTCCTCACCATGAATCCTACTACCGGCTACCACAAAGAAAAACCATTCGATCTTACTATCCTAGATCCAGTACTCGCCCACATGTTTTGGAACCCTCTAGATCAATCTTGGTTTGCACGCTTCTTCAGCCACTGAAAGATAATGCTTGAGAGACTGCTTGAGACCGTCTGGCTTTTGGCTCTATGGTTCCTAGTCAGGATTCAGGGTATGCCGCAGTGGTTCGAGATGTTGACCCAAGCTAAACAGGTCAATATCACTTAGGTTTGGGAGGGTTGTGCCACCATGATTAAGGACCCTGCCGTGCCATTTACATACCGATCGTTCATATGCGGGCGGGAGATCATTATTAGCGTAGCGACATTGGCTACAATTTTAGGAGTCCCAAAGGGACCAGAGTTTGATTGTCCCCAGCGGCTGGTAGCTATTGAGATCCCCTACACCACTATAGTTTGGGAGATTACTGATGGGGCCGTACAATTCTAGAACGGTGTGTCACTTATCGTGGATCACCACCTTACCGATAACTACCACATGCTTCACTTGGCACTCTGTAATTGTATTTTCTCAACCTCCTATCGTGAAAAGCTGGCACCGTGGTATGTTCGGGCTTTATATTCTATGGAGATCGGGAAGAGGGTCTATTTGCCACGCTTATACATTGACTTCCTAGTGCAGCCCATGTGCTATATTTCTATAAAGAAGCATCTGAAAGGCATGTGGGCCATTCATAGCGTCGTGGCCTAATCTGGATTGTTTCCATTCCCTGTCGATGCATTTCAGACTGCTTCTTGCCATTTTGGTGAGATGACTACCCAACGCTCAGACGCATAAAAGAAAAAAAGAAAAGGAAAGGGAAAAGAAAAGGTTAGAGAGAAAAAGAAGCGAGGAGGCGGGACAGACACAGAAGGAGCTGCTTTAGGGACGCCATCAGAGGCCAAGGAGCAAGATAATAAGGAGGAGGAGGATCCTATTGTCGCTGTGTAGTAGTTTGAGTTGAAAAAGTGATCTTAGGCTCAAACCTAGGAAGAGTTGTCATCAGTGTCTCTCCAGACTTTCCACACTTTTTTCATTGAGGAGAGGGAGGTACGGATGAGACTTGAGGGTGAGATGGACCACTTGACTGCACAGCTCGATACACTTTTGGTTTAGTTAGGGGTCGCCCAGTCTTTACATACACCTTCACATCCCCCAGTTGTACCATCCACCTCGGATCCTTCATCATCTGCCTCATCACCTCCATCACCTCTACCACCTTCGGTAATATCTGTTCCTTCATCTACTATACCTTCTGACACGGCCGCGAGTGACCCGGCGATGGCTTTCATAGTTACTGAGGGTGGAGGTAAGGATGTTCCTACTGCACCCATTGAGATTCCTTCTGATGCTGCTGATGATGACCCAATCACGGTCGATTTTATTATTTTTAGTACTTGAGTGGTGTGAGAGATTTGTTGTATTTATTTTCTTTTGTCTTCTCTCTTTCCTCTCTTGGTACTGTTTTGGATATTTTGGATATTTTGATCACTATTCTGTCTTGTTATTGTTTTATTTTTCCAGTGATTGGTTATGTTGCTATGTATAGATCTTGTTTTGTCACTCTATATCTATTGATCTTGTTTGTTCGGAGATTGTATGCTCTATTATAGGTTGCTATTCTTGCTATTATTGGTTTACTTCTACTAGGTGATACCCATCCATTTTAATTTTGAAACCTAACTTCTGAGGACATCGTTGTTTTCAGTTGGGGGTAGCGGATAGATAGGTATTCACCTGCATATTTCACACTTACCACCTTCAAATTTTGAGAAACTTCATCAACATACAATCTCAATAAAATTTTTGAAAATTTTGAACTTAATTGATAGAATAACTTTAAACTTTCACTCCTGATTACTTGTTATTATGTAATGACGCATTCATATTAGTCTCATCCTTTTATGAGTTACGTTCACGTATTTTTCTAGCATCACTTAGATGATTGCATATGTTGACCTTTCATGCCTCCAACATCTATATGCACTAGTTGATAGCTATGTAAAAAAATCTAAAAATGAGTTAATACAACTTTTGTGCTAAAAGAATGGATAGTGGAAACTAATTACCCTTAGTGAGTTTTAATCCAATCTTTGCTTCTGAGGGAATCATCACATAAACTCGAGTTGTTTTTCTTGATTATGCTTATAAAGTTCGTTGAACTAGTCTCAATTAATTCTTCATTTTTGGTTGCTTCTTAGAGGAGAACGTTCAGGATCTACCAACTAAACTCGATAAACACCGAAGTGCTAAAACTAAGAAATTAAGAAAATGATTTAAGACATCGATGTCTATTTCTTAACCCCTATACATAGCTCTTTACCTACATTCAAGAAACTGTTTCGTTTCTAACCCCACACCGATTCAATATTGCCAATTCTATTATGAAAATACGAACTCCTAATCTGATACCTTGATCCCAATGGATGCCATTGCGCATCTGATATGAATAAACTGTCAAAGTATGTGATTGGAAGAGAGTAGTTATGGGAGTTGCTGCATAAAAAAAAGAAGTATACAAAGAAATGCTTGAATGTTAAAAGGAGTATATATATAAAAAAATTTAAAAAATATATAAAAAAGAGAGAAGAATAAAAGCATATGCAAGAATGGAAGTTGGTTGCAGAAGTGCAAAGATAAAATGTTAATAAGATTGTCTCCATCACTTACTGAGATGCGCATTTTCTCTTTTAGCATCTCTGTTTGCCATGTAAAAACCAGAAAAAATTCAAAGTCTTAATGATTCTTAACAAATTAGTTTGAACATGAACGTGTGAATTGAGTTATCCACGGTATTTCACTCCTCTAGTAAGTAGTATTCTATTGAATGGGAGGGAGTGTTAAAAAGTTGTTCTTTATCATTTTGAACTTAAATTTAAGAATTTTGTGGGTATATTCACTGTAAACCCTCACGAGACAACACTCATCTACTAGGGGGAACCTAGGGGTTTAACAGCTCGTTGCAATAGCTAAATGCAACCGCAATTCCTGCGAAAGTGAGTTAGGAAAACATCTTTTGATTTAGGTTAGCTTACTTTTAGTTTATTTTGTTTTATTTCAGTCGTTGTAGTTTAGTTTTGCTTGTTTTAACTATCACTTTATCACTAGGGACTAGCAATAAACTAGTTGGGGGTTGTGACAAGCGAGGGTATTTGTAAAATACAACTGTGCTAAAATAAGAAAACATAATAATTTAGTTTACAACTCCCTATTATATTTGCAATTTGTGTTACAATACCAGTTTATATAAAATGTGACAAGTCTATGATGAGTTGGGTTATTTTAGCTGCTATTTTGAGTAGATTGTTGTGTTGCTATGTGCAGGGATGAATAACAAGAAAATGGTAAAGCTTAATTAAAGCAAGACATGTCAAAGCTGAAATGTGACGTTCGAGCAATCGAAGAGAAGTCAAGAGATTGAACCTTCGATCGATCGAATGATGGTTAAGCGCTCGAGGATTTCACAATTCAAGCGATCGAATGAAGTTCGATCGATCGAACATGCCTTTATCATAATTTTACACACATGAAGTTGAAACGCATTATTGTAACTCTAGCCTAGGTTTTTCTATATGTATTAGTTAAAAACACATCCCTAGGGACGCCCACTTTTAGTTTTTCAGTTTTAGAGTGAGATAGAGAGCTTTGTTTGGTTTTGTAGGTTAATCTTTGGATATTACTTTGGTTTTTGGAGGTTTCAACGTTTAATACAAGTTTTCTGTTCATCCAGGTTTTGTATTATTGGTTATTTGCATTCCGTTCGTGGATTCTCGTAGTACAAGTAAGGGTAATCATTGTTTTGCATGCTAGTTTCTTGTTAAACCATAGTTTTTAGAGTTTTTATGATTAAAACACAACCAAACACAGCCTTAATAATGTTTCACGTTAAAAACCATTCTGTATTACTCTAGACTATGCCTGAGTAGTCTCAGAGTTGGGAGATCATGATGAAACAGTGATCTCCAGCCTCTACCATGCACCAGAATAAAATCCTGTGTTCAATCGATCGAAGTTAGTTTGATCGATCGAACCAGAGATATAGTCAAGCGATCGAAGACATTTTGATCGATTGAGGGATGATGAAGTTCAATCGATCGGGAGTACGTCGATCGATCGAACCTTCAGGTTCTTGAGATGATCCTTTGCAGTAGTCCTAGCCTTTCTGTTTTCAAGATTGTTATCAAACTGTCCCCATATACTCAGTTTGTCAAAATAGTTTCTTAACTTTAAGCCATAAGGCATTTTTCTTCAATAGCTTTTGCAAACCACTTTGAATACTTACACCATTCATGGTGCGAGTCTTAACTATTGTTTTAAACCGCCTTCACGTATTTTGAATCAACTATGATGATATAGTCCCGGTCATGAAAGGACTATTGATTCTTTACTTTTAGAAAATAAGGAATATTGTAGAAAATGTTGGGTTTGTGCCCTCAAACCATTACTTTATGTATAAGACATTAGCATTATAATATATTGATATCAGCTTTACATTTCATTGTGTATGTTTCTTTCATGAGATGATTGTTTTATCCTTAAGTATCATAGTAAGCAATTCGTGTGTGTATGAGATACACACAAGTGAGATACGAATTACTATTCTTTGATACTTAGAATATGTCACAGTGGATGATGAGACTGGATACCTCATCAGGTCTACACTGTAGCATAATTAACTACCATTGGATGGAGTGATTAATCTCAATCACTAGAGTGTAGCTCTTAGTTGATATGCTAGTGCTTATAGTGCATTGACGGACCTGAGCTTTCCTATTGACGCTTAAGGCTGTCAACAGTCAATAGGAACTCATAACTTGTATAAGGTACGTGTTCTCAATCTTGAGATGATTATGAACACAGACTATGGATATGGCTGCTTTGACTTACCAATCAGTGAGGTCTATAGAAGATCAACACCTGGGTATCTTGGGTATGTCATGTCCATAGGGTTGTGAACATATATTGTCAAGATAGAATCTACCCTCTGATTCAGAGTAAGCATTCCCTTGAGAATGTCACCAAGTTGATTACTGAGTACTGCAGTCTTGTTGATAAGAGTTATCAACATGTTTGGTAATCATGAGTAGTGAATGAGACTCAAGGAATACAAGAAGTAATCATGATTCAGGTTGACAGTAACAGTTATCCGACTACCTGAATATGATAACGAATGCTGACGGTAGAGGGACATTAGTACACCATACAAGTCTAGTTATCGCTTCGGATATGTTCTTTTGCGTTGGAGTTCAGTTATCATTTTATAGTGGAATAAACGTTAACTGACCAGTTAGTTAGTTTGCTGATCAAAGAGTTTGGTCATGGTAATTAACAAACTGGTCTGAGCCAACAATAAAGAGCCTAGGAGGTCCCACTCTTAGCTCCGCTAGGATGCTTGGAAAGACACTTGAGGAAGCTGTTAAGACAAGTTCGATCGATTGAAGTACGTTCGATCGATTGAAGTCAGCAGGTTCGATCGATCGAGAATGGTTCGATCGATCGAAGGTTTGATCGATCGAAGTCACTTCGATCGATCGAAGTCTAGGTCGGTTCTGGAAATCTATAAATAGGGCAGCTGCGTTCTGGAAGTGGTGATCGTCGTTTTTATACGCAGAAGCTGCAGAAACTATCATAGTCTTCCCAAAACCTTCCTATCCTCTCTATTAGGGTTCCCACGAACCCTGGTCTTTCCGGCAGGCATCCGCAGGAGTCATAAGGGTGAAGATCATCTAGTGGAGGCTGCTGGAAGTTAAAGTTTCAGAATTGGGTTCAAGACACTAAGGTATAATTCTTGCACCCCCTTGTACGCATCTATGGAATTGACGAGTAGTAGATCCTGGAATACCAAAAGTTTTATAACTTAACCTATTTCCGCTGCGCGTTTAAACTCTAACTTTAAACCACTTTTTCCATCAATTGGTATCAGAGCCACGCTCGTTTGGATCTATAGATGCGTTTTTGGAACCCTAGTTTTGATTTGCATGTTGATTTTAGAACTGTTTTCGAAACTGCATCGTCACAGATCTGTTTCTGCAGTGTTATCGCAGTAGAATACAAAAGTGTGATTGCATAGGATGCAAGGTGGGTTCGATCGATCGAACTTGTTTCGATCGATCGAACATTCTGTTCTCAATCGATCGAACTAGTTTCGATCGATCGAAGCCTTCTGGTGTTCGATCGGTCGAATAGTGTTAGATCAATCGAGACAGATTCTCTGTCCAGGTGTTCTGTTCACAGTTGTAAAAGTTTTTTTTTTTTAAATTATACTTTAATCTTAAATTATTTCTATAAAATTTTTAAATCATTCTGTGAAACAGAATGTTCAAGCGATTGAACAGTGTTCAATCGATCGAAGGTTCGAGCGATCGAACGGTCTTCGATCGATCGAACTCAGACAGAGAAGTAAGATGCTGTTTTAAGTTCTAATTCAGTATGTAAAGTGTTTATATACTGTGTGAATCAATTAAGTGTTCCAATAGTTACATATATTTGTTATGTATGTGTGGATGCGTGTACGACTAACCCTTTTGCAGCAAAATTAGTCGCTATCTCCCTTGGCACCAAGTCGTTTAAATATTTATATTTAAATTATTTGAGATTGGTGCATGTTGTAATTTATTAATGGTTTGGTTTTAAGGCGTATGTAAAGGGCGCTGCGGCTTCAATCCTACGAAAAGGAAAGTCGCACCGGTTTCCCTAGCCTTTTATTTCTTTTTTGCTATTTCCTTTGTCTAGATAAATTGTAAGCTTCAAAAGAAGCATAGGTCCAATGTAATAGAATTAGAAATTCCATGAAGATGGAGCAAGGAGCCGTTGTCCATAAAGATGGAGCCGGAGGCGACCAAACCAAGAAGGTGGTTCTATGGAAATAGAGCCATGGGAGATAGAGGCATTGTTTGAATGCCTATATTTCATTTTAGTTTTTTGTTTTATGTGCTTGTTTTGTGATTGGCGTATAATACATTATTGCATGCACTTAAAACAAGTTTTCTAAAATAAAATTCAAAAACCGTTTTCAACACATTAGTAAACATTGGATGTTTATGGGTAGTGTGTGGAAACATTTTTCAAAAGCAAAATCCTTAATTTACTAAATCTAGTGGGAGAGGGTCTTATCAAATAACACCCACGATCTTCCATTAACGGTTCATTGTAAGATGAGTAGTGTATTCTGTGTCACCTCGCCAGGGGTGATCATTCCATACGGAGGGTACACTGCTCATTGGTTACTAGATGTGAACTTCCTATGGATAGGATCAATCAGACGTGTTAGAGGGTGACCACCACACGGAGGCGCTACTTGAGACGGTTGTGATTGGATCCTAGTTAATGGTACACACTAGCTAAGCTATGGATAAGGGATCCCACACGGGGCATTATTCAGAAACTTAGAGATCAAATAGGTTCGGGAGTTATGGCTATTTTGCAAGAGTTGCATAGCGGATAAGTCATGATAAATCGAAAGATCGAACATTGACCACCACACGGAGGCTTTATTCTTTCGTTTCGATATTCCGGCGACTTTGTTTTTAAATAAGAGTTTTAAGGATTCTTTTATTTCAAACTGTCAATTCTGATATCTATATTTATTTTGTTTGTTTGATTTTCAGTAATCATAATGTCTGGATCTGCATTTAGTCCACTTGCCACCATACTCACTCAAAACAAGTTAACTGGAAATAACTACACTGAATGGAAACGTAACCTTGACATCGTTTTAACTGCGGAGGATCACATATATGTCCTCACCACCCCAAGCCCTGAAGAACCCGCGGCAAATGCTTCGGCAGCTGCCAGACGCGAGTTCGACAAATGGAAGAAGTCGAATGGAATGGCCCGTTGTTACATTCTAGCCTCAATGGCTGGTGTGTTACAACACCAATTCCAATCGAACGATTCTGCCAGTGACATTATCACATCCCTGAAAAAGATGTTTGGGGAGCATGGCAGGCCTGCCAGACAGGTAGCCATGCAGAAGATAATGAGTGCAAAGATGTCGGAAGGTACTCCAGTCAAAGAACATGTTTTAAAAATGATTGGTTATTTAAACGAACTGGAGACCTTGGGAGCCAACATCGATGCACAGACCCAAGTTGATATGATCCTCAACTCGTTGTCGCCATCATTCGCTCAATTCAAACTTAACTATAATATGAATCAAATGGATTTTTCAATGAGCGAATTAATGAGTTCTTTATTGGCAGCAGAAGGGGTGATCAAACCTGGGGGCAGCGTTTTAAACGTTGAGAAAAGCGCTTCTTCTTCCCGATCTACACCGAAAGGTAAGAAAGGAAAGAAGAAGGCTGGCACTGGTGGTTCAAGTGTTGGACCGGTCCCTAAGATTGCAAAATCTAAGGGAAAAGGTAAGGGCAAAGGGAAGGTGGGTGGCCAAGGCAAAGGAAAGTGTTTCCAATGCGGTGAGAAGGGCCACTGGAAGAGGAACTGTCCAGAATTCTTAGCTACAAGAGTTCAAGGTATGATTGAATCACATGTGATTGAAGTAAGTTTTATTACGGATACTTCAAACACTTGGTGCATTGATTCTGGTGCGACTAACCATATCTGTAATTCATTGCAGGGGTTCAGATCAACCAGGAAATGCAGTGATGGGGAGATCGTGCTTACTCTAGGTTCTAGCGCAACCGTATCTGCGGTTGCTATAGGAGTCGTAGTTTTAGAATTTTCAGACAATAAAGTTTTGATTTTATCAAATGTACTTTACGTCCCTTTAATGAGACATAATTTAATTTCAGTTTCTAATTTAACGAATAATGGTTATTCCTTTCATTTTGGAACTGAAGTTGTCATTAAAAGAAGCAGTTCTTTTATATGTTCTGGTGTTAAATCAAATGGTTTGTATGTGATTACTCCCAATATTTCAAAAGATTCTTGTTTGGAACTTAATAACTCAGTGGTAACTTTACCATCTAAAAGAAAGGAACCTTCCACTACTCCAACAAGGCTTTGGCATATGAGGCTTGGCCATATCAATCTGAATAGGATTGGCAGACTAGTCAAAGAAGGGGTCTTAGGCGATTTGGTTCTCGAACCAATGGAAGTCTGCGAGTCTTGTTTGGAGGGTAAGATGACCAAAAGGCCCTTTCCTGCAAAGGGAAACAGGACCAATGCATTGTTGGAATTAGTTCATACTGATGTGTGTGGACCAATAAATATTAGAGCAAGGGGTGGTTATGAGTATTTCATAACATTTACCGATGACCACTCTAGGTATGGATATGTGTACCTAATGCAGCACAAGTCTGAAGCCTTTGAAAAGTTCAAAGAGTTTAGGGCTGAAGTGGAGAAGCAATCGGGCACACATATCAAGGCCATTCGATCTGATCGAGGTGGCGAGTACCTCTCTAATGAGTTTATTGATCACCTCGTACAGAATGGGATTCTATCACAATTGACTGCACCTGGTACGCCTCAGCAGAACGGTGTAGCGGAGAGAAGGAATCGGACTCTTTTAGACATGACTAGGTCGATGATGAGTTATTCAGAGTTGCCATTATTCCTTTGGGGTTATGCTTTGGAAACCGCTGCATACATACTAAATCTAGTACCAAGCAAATCTGTTCCCAGGACACCACGAGAGATGTGGATTGGGCGCAAGCCTTCTTTGCAACATCTCCGGATATGGGGGTGTCCGGCACATGTGCTCAAAGGAAAGATGAGCAAGTTGGATTCTAGATTGGAAGTATGTTACTTTGTAGGGTATCCAAAGGGTACTTATGGATGGTATTTTTATGATCCAAGAGAACAGAAAGTGTTTGTTAGTACAAATGTTGTTTTCTTGGAGGATGATTATATCATGAACCATAAACCTAAGGGAAGGATAGATCTTAGAGAGATAGAAGGAGAGCCCTCAGTCCAACCCGCAGTTGATAACGATGAAAATCAAGAAAATACCACTTATTCACCCATTTTCGCACCGGTACCTCGTCGTAGTGGGAGGATTATCAGCCAGCCTGATAGATACATGTTCTTAGGAGAAGTTTTTGAAGCTGTCTCCATAGAATCTGAATCTGATTCTACCACTTACGAAGAGGCAATGGCTGATGTTGATTCAGCTCATTGGATTAAAGCTATGAAGGCTGAATTGGAATCTATGGATTCCAATCAGGTCTGGGATCTTGTAGAACTTCCAGCCAATATTAAACCCATTGGCTGCAAGTGGGTCTATAAGAGGAAAAGAGGATCTGATGGAAAGGTTGAGACCTTTAAGGCAAGGCTTGTGGCGAAAGGCTATACTCAGAGGGAGGGCATTGACTATGAGGAAACCTTCTCGCCGGTAGCCATGCTCAAGTTCATCAGAATACTCTTATCCATTGCTGCATGCCTAGATTATGAAATCTGGCAGATGGACGTCAAGACTGCATTCTTGAATGGCAATCTTGAGGAGGACATCTATATGCAACAACCAGAAGGGTTCATAGCTGGTCGGAAAGGTTACTTGGTATGCAAGTTGCAAAAGTCCATTTATGGACTTAAGCAGGCATCCAGAAGTTGGAACATCCGATTTGACCAAGCGGTCAAGTCGTTTGGTTTCATACAAAATCTGGATGAGCCTTGTGTATACAAGAAATGTGAAGGGAAAGTAGTGGCTTTTCTTGTGCTTTACGTTGACGACATTCTACTCATTGGGAATGATGTAGCGGAGCTGTCAACGGTCAAGGTTTGGCTAGCTAGTACTTTCGATATGAAGGATCTAGGAGAGGCGAGCTATATTCTTGGGATAAAACTCTTTCGGGATCGCAAGCGAAAGATAATGGGATTATCTCAAGCTGGTTATATCGAGAAAGTGCTAACTAGGTTTTCAATGAATAATTCGAAGAAAGGTTTGTTACCTTTCAGGCATGGTTTAGCGTTCTCCAAGGAACAGTGTCCAAAGACACAAGAGGAGAGGAATCGCATGGCAGGAATTCCCTATGCCTCGGCAGTGAGAAGTCTCATGTATACGATGTTATGCAATAGACCAGATATCTGCTTTGCCGTTGGCATGGTCAGCAGGTATCAATCGAATCCTGGTCCAGGGCACTGGACAGCCGTTAAGCACATTTTTAAGTACTTGAGAAGAACTAAAGATTACATGCTTATGTACGGTGGTAGTGAGTTAATTCCAGTAGGATACACTGACTCGGACTTTATGTCAGATAAAGATTCGAGAAAGTCGACATCCGGACATCTCTTTACCTTGGGAGGTGGTGCTGTTAGTTGGAGGAGCATTAAGCAGAAATGCATTGCAGACTCAACTACAGAAGCTGAGTATGTGGCTGCTTGTGAAGCCGCAAAGGAAGCTGTTTGGCTCAAGAAGTTCCTTATGGAACTCGAGGTGGTACCAGCGTCGCTGTCACCTATTACGCTATACTGCGATAATAGTGGGGCAGTGGCTCAGTCCAAGGAGCCAAGGAACCACGGGAAGGGAAAGCACGTAGAGCGGAAATATCACCTAATCCGAGATATAGTTCAACGTGGAGATGTGACTGTCACCAAGATTGCCACCGCTGACAATCTTGCTGATCCGTTTACAAAGGCCTTACCACAGAAGGTCTTTGATCGTCATCTAGATAGTCTAGGTCTTAGATGTAGTTCTGAATGGTTGTGAGTGCAAGTGGGAGTTTGTTGGGTTTGTGCCCTCAAACCATTACTTTATGTATAAGACATTAGCATTATAATATATTGATATCAGCTTTACATTTCATTGTGTATGTTTCTTTCATGAGATGATTGTTTTATCCTTAAGTATCATAGTAAGCAATTCGTGTGTGTATGAGATACACACAAGTGAGATACGAATTACTATTCTTTGATACTTAGAATATGTCACAGTGGATGATGAGACTGGATACCTCATCAGGTCTACACTGTAGCATAATTAGCTACCATTGGATGGAGTGATTAATCTCAATCACTAGAGTGTAGCTCTTAGTTGATATGCTAGTGCTTATAGTGCATTGACGGACCTGAGCTTTCCTATTGACGCTTAAGGCTGTCAACAGTCAATAGGAACTCATAACTTGTATAAGGTACGTGTTCTCAATCTTGAGATGATTATGAACACAGACTATGGATATGGCTGCTTTGACTTACCAATCAGTGAGGTCTATAGAAGATCAACACCTGGGTATCTTGGGTATGTCATGTCCATAGGGTTGTGAACATATATTGTCAAGATAGAATCTACCCTCTGATTCAGAGTAAGCATTCCCTTGAGAATGTCACCAAGTTGATTACTGAGTACTGCAGTCTTGTTGATAAGAGTTATCAACATGTTTGGTAATCATGAGTAGTGAATGAGACTCAAGGAATACAAGAAGTAATCATGATTCAGGTTGACAGTAACAGTTATCCGACTACCTGAATATGATAACGAATGCTGACGGTAGATGGACATTAGTACACCATACAAGTCTAGTTATCGCTTCGGATATGTTCTTTTGCGTTGGAGTTCAGTTATCGTTTTATAGTGGAATAAACGTTAACTGACCAGTTAGTTAGTTTGCTGATCAAAGAGTTTGGTCATGGTAATTAACAAACTGGTCTGAGCCAACAATAAAGAGCCTAGGAGGTCCCACTCTTAGCTCCGCTAGGATGCTTGGAAAGACACTTGAGGAAGCTGTTAAGACAAGTTCGATCGATTGAAGTACGTTCGATCGATTGAAGTCAGCAGGTTCGATCGATCGAGAATGGTTCGATCAATCGAAGGTTTGATCGATCGAAGTCACTTCGATCGATCGAAGTCTAGGTCGGTTCTGGAAATCTATAAATAGGGCAGCTGCGTTCTGGAAGTGGTGATCGTCGTTTTTATACGCAGAAGCTGCAGAAACTATCATAGTCTTCCCAAAACCTTCCTATCCTCTCTATTAGGGTTCCCACGAACCCTGGTCTTTCCGGCAGGCATCCGCAGGAGTCATAAGGGTGAAGATCATCTAGTGGAGGCTGCTGGAAGTTAAAGTTTCAGAATTGGGTTCAAGACACTAAGGTATAATTCTTGCACCCCCTTGTACGCATCTATGGAATTGACGAGTAGTAGATCCTGGAATACCAAAAGTTTTATAACTTAACCTATTTCCGCTGCGCGTTTAAACTCTAACTTTAAACCACTTTTTCCATCAATTGGTATCAGAGCCACGCTCGTTTGGATCTATAGATGCATTTTTGGAACCCTAGTTTTGATTTGCATGTTGATTTTAGAACTGTTTTCGAAACTGCATCGTCACAGATCTGTTTCTGCAGTGTTATCGCAGCAGAATACAAAAGTGTGATTGCATAGGATGCAAGGTGGGTTCGATCGATCGAACTTGTTTCGATCGATCGAATGAACATTCTGTTCTCAATCGATCGAACTAGTTTCGATCGATCGAAGCCTTCTGGTGTTCGATCGGTCGAATAGTGTTAGATCAATCGAGACAGATTCTCTGTCCAGGTGTTCTGTTCACAGTTGTAAAAGTTTTTTTTTTAAAATTATACTTTAATCTTAAATTATTTCTATAAAATTTTTAAATCATTCTGTGAAACAGAATGTTCAAGCGATTGAACAGTGTTCAATCGATCGAAGGTTCGAGCGATCGAACGGTCTTCGATCGATCGAACTCAGACAGAGAAGTAAGATGCTGTTTTAAGTTCTAATTCAGTATGTAAAGTGTTTATATACTGTGTGAATCAATTAAGTGTTCCAATAGTTACATATATTTGTTATGTATGTGTGGATGCGTGTACGACTAACCCTTTTGCAGCAAAATTAGTCGCTATCTCCCTTGGCACCAAGTCGTTTAAATATTTATATTTAAATTGTTTGAGATTGGTGCATGTTGTAATTTATTAATGGTTTGGTTTTAAGGCGTATGTAAAGGGCGCTGCGGCTTCAATCCTACGAAAAGGAAAGTCGCACCGGTTTCCCTAGCCTTTTATTTCTTTTTTGCTATTTCCTTTTTCTAGATAAATTGTAAGCTTCAAAAGAAGCATAGGTCCAATGTAATAGAATTAGAAATTCCATGAAGATGGAGCAAGGAGCCGTTGTCCATAAAGATGGAGCCGGAGGCGACCAAACCAAGAAGGTGGTTCTATGGAAATAGAGCCATGGGAGATAGAGGCATTGTTTGAATGCCTATATTTCATTTTAGTTTTTTGTTTTATGTGCTTGTTTTGTGATTGGCGTATAATACATTGTTGCATGCACTTAAAACAAGTTTTCTAAAATAAAATTCAAAAACCGTTTTCAACACATTAGTAAACATTGGATGTTTATGGGTAGTGTGTGGAAACATTTTTCAAAAGCAAAATCCTTAATTTACTAAATCTAGTGGGAGAGGGTCTTATCAAATAACACCCACGATCTTCCATTAACGGTTCATTGTAAGATGAGTAGTGTATTCTGTGTCACCTCGCCAGGGGTGATCATTCCATACGGAGGGTACACTGCTCATTGGTTACTAGATGTGAACTTCCTATGGATAGGATCAATCAGACGTGTTAGAGGGTGACCACCACACGGAGGCGCTACTTGAGACGGTTGTGATTGGATCCTAGTTAATGGTACACACTAGCTAAGCTATGGATAAGGGATCCCACACGGGGCATTATTCAGAAACTTAGAGATCAAATAGGTTCGGGAGTTATGGCTATTTTGCAAGAGTTGCATAGCGGATAAGTCATGATAAATCGAAAGATCGAACATTGACCACCACACGGAGGCTTTATTCTTTCGTTTCGATATTCCGGCGACTTTGTTTTTAAATAAGAGTTTTAAGGATTCTTTTATTTCAAACTGTCAATTCTGATATCTATATTTATTTTGTTTGTTTGATTTTCAGTAATCATAATGTCTGGATCTGCATTTAGTCCACTTGCCACCATACTCACTCAAAACAAGTTAACTGGAAATAACTACACTGAATGGAAACGTAACCTTGACATCGTTTTAACTGCGGAGGATCACATATATGTCCTCACCACCCCAAGCCCTGAAGAACCCGCGGCAAATGCTTCGGCAGCTGCCAGACGCGAGTTCGACAAATGGAAGAAGTCGAATGGAATGGCCCGTTGTTACATTCTAGCCTCAATGGCTGGTGTGTTACAACACCAATTCCAATCGAACTATTCTGCCAGTGACATTATCACATCCCTGAAAAAGATGTTTGGGGAGCATGGCAGGCCTGCCAGACAGGTAGCCATGCAGAAGATAATGAGTGCAAAGATGTCGGAAGGTACTCCAGTCAAAGAACATGTTTTAAAAATGATTGGTTATTTAAACGAACTGGAGACCTTGGGAGCCAACATCGATGCACAGACCCAAGTTGATATGATCCTCAACTCGTTGTCGCCATCATTCGCTCAATTCAAACTTAACTATAATATGAATCAAATGGATTTTTCAATGAGCGAATTAATGAGTTCTTTATTGGCAGCAGAAGGGGTGATCAAACCTGGGGGCAGCGTTTTAAACGTTGAGAAAAGCGCTTCTTCTTCCCGATCTACACCGAAAGGTAAGAAAGGAAAGAAGAAGGCTGGCACTGGTGGTTCAAGTGTTGGACCGGTCCCTAAGATTGCAAAATCTAAGGGAAAAGGTAAGGGCAAAGGGAAGGTGGGTGGCCAAGGCAAAGGAAAGTGTTTCCAATGCGGTGAGAAGGGCCACTGGAAGAGGAACTGTCCAGAATTCTTAGCTACAAGAGTTCAAGGTATGATTGAATCACATGTGATTGAAGTAAGTTTTATTACGGATACTTCAAACACTTGGTGCATTGATTCTGGTGCGACTAACCATATCTGTAATTCATTGCAGGGGTTCAGATCAACCAGGAAATGCAGTGATGGGGAGATCGTGCTTACTCTAGGTTCTAGCGCAACCGTATCTGCGGTTGCTATAGGAGTCGTAGTTTTAGAATTTTCAGACAATAAAGTTTTGATTTTATCAAATGTACTTTACGTCCCTTTAATGAGACATAATTTAATTTCAGTTTCTAATTTAACGAATAATGGTTATTCCTTTCATTTTGGAACTGAAGTTGTCATTAAAAGAAGCAGTTCTTTTATATGTTCTGGTGTTAAATCAAATGGTTTGTATGTGATTACTCCCAATATTTCAAAAGATTCTTGTTTGGAACTTAATAACTCAGTGGTAACTTTACCATCTAAAAGAAAGGAACCTTCCACTACTCCAACAAGGCTTTGGCATATGAGGCTTGGCCATATCAATCTGAATAGGATTGGCAGACTAGTCAAAGAAGGGGTCTTAGGCGATTTGGTTCTCGAACCAATGGAAGTCTGCGAGTCTTGTTTGGAGGGTAAGATGACCAAAAGGCCCTTTCCTGCAAAGGGAAACAGGACCAATGCATTGTTGGAATTAGTTCATACTGATGTGTGTGGACCAATAAATATTAGAGCAAGGGGTGGTTATGAGTATTTCATAACATTTACCGATGACCACTCTAGGTATGGATATGTGTACCTAATGCAGCACAAGTCTGAAGCCTTTGAAAAGTTCAAAGAGTTTAGGGCTGAAGTGGAGAAGCAATCGGGCACACATATCAAGGCCATTCGATCTGATCGAGGTGGCGAGTACCTCTCTAATGAGTTTATTGATCACCTCGTACAGAATGGGATTCTATCACAATTGACTGCACCTGGTACGCCTCAGCAGAACGGTGTAGCGGAGAGAAGGAATCGGACTCTTTTAGACATGACTAGGTCGATGATGAGTTATTCAGAGTTGCCATTATTCCTTTGGGGTTATGCTTTGGAAACCGCTGCATACATACTAAATCTAGTACCAAGCAAATCTGTTCCCAGGACACCACGAGAGATGTGGATTGGGCGCAAGCCTTCTTTGCAACATCTCCGGATATGGGGGTGTCCGGCACATGTGCTCAAAGGAAAGATGATCAAGTTGGATTCTAGATCGGAAGTATGTTACTTTGTAGGGTATCCAAAGGGTACTTATGGATGGTATTTTTATGATCCAAGAGAACAGAAAGTGTTTGTTAGTACAAATGTTGTTTTCTTGGAGGATGATTATATCATGAACCATAAACCTAAGGGAAGGATAGATCTTAGAGAGATAGAAGGAGAGCCCTCAGTCCAACCCGCAGTTGATAACGATGAAAATCAAGAAAATACCACTTCTTCACCCATTTTCGCACCGGTACCTCGTCGTAGTGGGAGGATTATCATCCAGCCTGATAGATACATGTTCTTAGGAGAAGTTTTTGAAGCTGTCTCCATAGAATCTGAATCTGATTCTACCACTTACGAAGAGGCAATGGCTGATGTTGATTCAGCTCATTGGATTAAAGCTATGAAGGCTGAATTGGAATCTATGGATTCCAATCAGGTCTGGGATCTTGTAGAACTTCCAGCCAATATTAAACCCATTGGCTGCAAGTAGGTCTATAAGAGGAAAAGAGGATCTGATGGAAAGGTTGAGACCTTTAAGGTAAGGCTTGTGGCGAAAGGCTATACTCAGAGGGAGGGCATTGACTATGAGGAAACCTTCTCGCCGGTAGCCATGCTCAAGTTCATCAGAATACTCTTATCCATTGCTGCATGCCTAGATTATGAAATCTGGCAGATGGACGTCAAGACTGCATTCTTGAATGGCAATCTTGAGGAGGACATCTATATGCAACAACCAGAAGGGTTCATAGCTGGTCGGAAAGGTTACTTGGTATGCAAGTTGCAAAAGTCCATTTATGGACTTAAGCAGGTATCCAGAAGTTGGAACATCCGATTTGACCAAGCGGTCAAGTCGTTTGGTTTCATACAAAATCTGGATGAGCCTTGTGTATACAAGAAATGTGAAGGGAAAGTAGTGGCTTTTCTTGTGCTTTACGTTGACGACATTCTACTCATTGGGAATGATGTAGCGGCGCTGTCAACGGTCAAGGTTTGGCTAGCTAGTACTTTCGATATGAAGGATCTAGGAGAGGCGAGCTATATTCTTGGGATAAAACTCTTTCGGGATCGCAAGCGAAAGATAATGGGATTATCTCAAGCTGGTTATATCGAGAAAGTGCTAACTAGGTTTTCAATGAATAATTCGAAGAAAGGTTTGTTACCTTTCAGGCATGGTTTAGCGTTCTCCAAGGAACAGTGTCCAAAGACACAAGAGGAGAGGAATCGCATGGCAGGAATTCCCTATGCCTCGGCAGTGAGAAGTCTCATGTATACGATGTTATGCAATAGACCAGATATCTGCTTTGCCGTTGGCATGGTCAGCAGGTATCAATCGAATCCTGGTCCAGGGCACTGGACAGCCGTTAAGCACATTTTTAAGTACTTGAGAAGAACTAAAGATTACATGCTTATGTACGGTGGTAGTGAGTTAATTCCAGTAGGATACACTGACTCGGACTTTATGTCAGATAAAGATTCGAGAAAGTCGACATCCGGACATCTCTTTACCTTGGGAGGTGGTGCTGTTAGTTGGAGGAGCATTAAGCAGAAATGCATTGCAGACTCAACTACAGAAGCTGAGTATGTGGCTGCTTGTGAAGCCGCAAAGGAAGCTGTTTGGCTCAAGAAGTTCCTTATGGAACTCGAGGTGGTACCAGCGTCGCTGTCACCTATTACGCTATACTGCGATAATAGTGGGGCAGTGGCTCAGTCCAAGGAGCCAAGGAACCACGGGAAGGGAAAGCACGTAGAGCGGAAATATCACCTAATCCGAGATATAGTTCAACGTGGAGATGTGACTGTCACCAAGATTGCCACCGCTGACAATCTTGCTGATCCGTTTACAAAGGCCTTACCACAGAAGGTCTTTGAATGTCATCTAGATAGTCTAGGTCTTAGATGTAGTTCTGAATGGTTGTGAGTGCAAGTGGGAGTTTGTTGGGTTTGTGCCCTCAAACCATTACTTTATGTATAAGACATTAGCATTATAATATATTGATATCAGCTTTACATTTCATTGTGTATGTTTCTTTCATGAGATGATTGTTTTATCCTTAAGTATCATAGTAAGCAATTCGTGTGTGTATGAGATACACACAAGTGAGATACGAATTACTATTCTTTGATACTTAGAATATGTCACAGTGGATGATGAGACTGGATACCTCATCAGGTCTACACTGTAGCATAATTAACTACCATTGGATGGAGTGATTAATCTCAATCACTAGAGTGTAGCTCTTAGTTGATATGCTAGTGCTTATAGTGCATTGACGGACCTGAGCTTTCCTATTGACGCTTAAGGCTGTCAACAGTCAATAGGAACTCATAACTTGTATAAGGTACGTGTTCTCAATCTTGAGATGGTTATGAACACAGACTATGGATATGGCTGCTTTGACTTACCAATCAGTGAGGTCTATAGAAGATCAACACCTGGGTATCTTGGGTATGTCATGTCCATAGGGTTGTGAACATATATTGTCAAGATAGAATCTACCCTCTGATTCAGAGTAAGCATTCCCTTGAGAAGGTCACCAAGTTGATTACTGAGTACTGCAGTCTTGTTGATAAGAGTTATCAACATGTTTGGTAATCATGAGTAGTGAATGAGACTCAAGGAATACAAGAAGTAATCATGATTCAGGTTGACAGTAACAGTTATCCGACTACCTGAATATGATTACGAATGCTGACGGTAGAGGGACATTAGTACACCATACAAGTCTAGTTATCGCTTCGGATATGTTCTTTTGCGTTGGAGTTCAGTTATCCTTTTATAGTGGAATAAACGTTAACTGACCAGTTAGTTAGTTTGCTGATCAAAGAGTTTGGTCATGGTAATTAACAAACTGGTCTGAGCCAACAATAAAGAGCCTAGGAGGTCCCACTCTTAGCTCCGCTAGGATGCTTGGAAAGACACTTGAGGAAGCTGTTAAGACAAGTTCGATCGATTGAAGTACGTTCGATCGATTGAAGTCAGCAGGTTCGATCGATCGAGAATGGTTCGATCGATCGAAGGTTTGATCGATCGAAGTCACTTCGATCGATCGAAGTCTAGGTCGGTTCTGGAAATCTATAAATAGGGCAGCTGCGTTCTGGAAGTGGTGATCGTCGTTTTTATACGCAGAAGCTGCAGAAACTATCATAGTCTTCCCAAAACCTTCCTATCCTCTCTATTAGGGTTCCCACGAACCCTGGTCTTTCCGGCAGGCATCCGCAGGAGTCATAAGGGTGAAGATCATCTAGTGGAGGCTGCTGGAAGTTAAAGTTTCAGAATTGGGTTCAAGATACTAAGGTATAATTCTTGCACCCCCTTGTACGCATCTATGGAATTGACGAGTAGTAGATCCTGGAATACCAAAAGTTTTATAACTTAACCTATTTCCGCTGCGCGTTTAAACTCTAACTTTAAACCACTTTTTCCATCAGAAAATGCACTCCATAGAGCATTAATGAAACTGCATGGTAGACGGTTCAGTCACAGTGGAATCGTGTGATCCCAATGCTTCCCTTTTATAAAGTAAGAACCATTTTAAATATCGCTTTAGTGAGTTAGTTAATTACTAGTTTAATTTAGTGATTTCCTTTAGTAGTTATTAGTTGTGGAACGTCGTGTTCTACACCTTTAAAGCTTGAATTTTTAATTTTCTTGTTTTGAGTTTAATCTAGGCAAGTAACTTTAAACCTTCTCTGTGGGATAGACCTGGTCTTACCAGAATACTACTTGCACGTCCACCTACACTTGGGTGTTGCACAAGAAGCGCACAAATTATTTTCGTGTCATTGTCTCATGAGTGTTTATAGTGAATATACCCACAAAATTTGCATTTTAAGAACAGATAATAACCTCTTTAAAACTACTCTCTCCCGAACAACTGAAAACTCTGCTCTACAATGACATATTATTCTCAATCAGACCATGAAAGATATCACATGTTCCTCATGCCACCAAGATTAATATAACATATGTATGTGTGTGTGGAGTCAACAGCTATGCATAAAAACATTTTTAGAGTTAGTTGGACTATTGCACTTCTAGAACTCGTAGCTTCGACTCAATTCTCTCATTGGTTTGTGCTCATAAAAGAACGTCTCATAGAAACTAGCATAAGAATGAATACATGTTGTTCGAAAGATTTGATTTGAGTAAATTGTTGGATACTAATGCTTTCACACTTGACTCTATGAAAAATGGACATTTTAGAGTGTATAGTCTCGTGAATGGAATACCACTTGCTAGAGGAGCGAACTACCATGGATAACTTAACTCACACATTCATGTTCAAACTAATTCATTAAGAATCATTAAGACATTAAATTTTGGTTCTTATCTAACAAACATAAATGATAGGAGAGGGAATGCACATCTTAGCATGTGATGGAGTCTATCTTTTTGTCACTTTATTCTTTTCACTTCTCCAACCATCTTTTATTCTTGTATATTTTCTTTCCTCTTTTTTTTTTAACTCTTCTCCACATTCAAACGTTTCTTTATATAATTCTTTTTTATGAAGCAACTCCCACAACCACTTCCCTCCAATCACATCCTTCGACAGTTTAATCATATTAGATGTACAATGAGGTCCATTGGGGTTGAAGCGTGAAACGGCTTCTTGAATGTAGGTAAAGATATATGTATAGGTTAAGGAGTGGAAATCGATGTCTTAAATCATTTTCTTAATTTTTTAGTTTTCGTATTTTGATGTTTATCTAGTTTAGTTGGTAGATCCTAAACGTTCTTCTCTAACAAGCAGCCAAAAATGAAGAATTATTGAGACAATTTCAACGAATTTTATATGCATAATCAATAAAAACAACTCGCATTTTTGTGAAAATCCCTTTGAAATGAAGAATGGATCAAAAGCTCACTAAAGGTGATTCATCTCTACTACTCATTCTTTGAATGTTATAGTCATATTAACTCCTTTTTAGGTTTGCTGCATATCTAACAACAAGTGTGTATGAGTGTTGGATACATGAAAAGTCAACATATGAAACCATCCTAGTGATACTAGAAAAATGCGTGAATATAATCCATAACAAGATGAGAATATCATGAATGCATTATTACATAATAAAATAACTAACCAAGAGAGAAAGTTCAAAGGAATTCTCTCATTTAAGTTCAAAATACTCATTTTTTATTTTATTTTTTTTATTTTTCTCTCTTTTTTTCTTTTTTTTTTTTTTTTTTAGTTTTCACTTTTTTTTGAACTGAAATTGTATGTTAAGTGATGTTTCTATGAAAAGAGCTAAGGTGCTAAGTGTGAAGGTGCTGGTGAATGCCTATGAAACCTAGCTAGGGTTGACACTAATACGTCTCTGTTGCGTGCTCGCAAAATTTTGGTAAAGTCATGAACGATCGATCGAACTATATTCGATCAATTGAACTTCAATTTTTGACAATACTTCGATCGCTCGAACACGATCGATTGTAAAGTCTTCGATCAGTCTAGCCCATCTTTTCACTTTGAAATGTTCTCTTTGCACTTTGACTCTACCCTTTTTCTATAAATCATTCCTGCTTACAACAACACAGCATATTTACACAAAAAGACATCTAATACAACACAATTCGTCATGGAATCATCTCATTGTATTAAACTACACATTGTAACTCAAATGCAAGTAATTCGGGAAATTATAAACTACATCGTTACATTTTCATATTATAGCTCAGGTGTATTTTACAAATATCCCTGCTTGTCATAACCCCCAACTAGCTTATTTCTAGTCCCTGGCGATATAGTGGAATAAAGACAAGTACATAAACTACAACGACTAAGAAAAACAAAATTAATGTAAGCTAACTTAAACAGAAAGAAAATTCCTAACTCACTTTCGTAGGATTCGTCGTTGCATTTAGCGAATGCAACAAGCCGTTAAACCGCTAGGTTCCCCCTAGTGGACGAGTGTTGTCTCGTGAGGGTTTATAGTGAATATACCCACAAAATTCGCATTTTAAGAACAGATAAGAACCTCTCTAAAACTACTCTCTCCTGGTCAACTGAAAACTCTGCTCTACAATGACATATTATTCTCAATCAAACCATGAAAAATATCACATGTTCCTCATGCCGCCAAGATAACTATAACATATGTATCGCATTTATGCACCCTTTTGTGTGTATGGAGTTAATAGTGGTGCATAAAACCTTTTTTAGAGTTAGTTGGACTATTGCACTTCTAGAACTCGTAGCTTCGACTCAATTCTCACGTTGGATTGCGCCCATAAAAGAACATCTCACATAAACTAGCATAAGAATGACTACACATTGTATGAAAGCTTTGATATGAGTAAATTGTTGGATACTAATGATTTCACACTTAACTCTATGAAAAACGGACATTTTAGAGTGTATAGTCTCGTGAATGGAATACCACTTGCTAAAGGAGCGAACTACCGTGGATAACTCAATCACATATTCATGTTCAAGCAAGTTCATTTAGAATCATTAAGACTTTGAATTTTGGTTTTTATATAACAAACTAAATTGATAAGAGAGGGAATGCACATCTTACCACGTGATGGAGTCTATCTTTTTGTCACTTTATTCGTTTTACTTCTCCAAGCATCTTCTATTCTTGTATATTTTCTTTCCTCTTCTTTTTTTTTTTTTTTAAACTCTTCTCCACATTCTAATGTTTCTTCACATGATTCTTTTCTATGAAGCAACTCCCACAACCACTTCCATCCAATCACATCCTTTGGCAGTTTAATCATATTAGATGAACAATGAGGTCCATTAGGATTGAAACATGAAACAGCTTCTTGATTGTAGGTAAACATATATATGTATACGTTAAGGAGTGGGAATCGATGGCTTAAATCATTTTCTTAATTATTTAGTTTTCGTATTTTGGTGTTTATCGAGTTTAGTTGGTAGATCCTAAACGTTCTCCTCTAACAAGCAGCCAAAAATGAAGAATTATTGAGACTATTTCAACGAATTTTATATTCATAATCAATAAAAACAACTCGCATTTGTGTGAAAATCCCTCAGAAACAAAAAATGGATCAAAAGCTCACTAAGGGTGATTCGTCTCTACTACTCATTCTTTGAATGCTATAGTCGTATTAACTCCTTTTTAGGTTTGCTGCATAACTAACAAGAAGTGCATATGAGTGTTCGATACATGAAAGATCAACATATGCAATCATCCTAGTGATACTAGAAAAACGCGTGAATGTAATCCATAACAAGATGAGAATTCATGAATGCGTCATTACATAATAAAACAAATAATCAAGAGAGAAAGTTCAAAGGTATTCTCTTATTAAAGTTCAAAATATTCATTTTTTTATTTTTATTTATTTTATTTTTCTCTTTTTTTTTTAGTTTTTTTTTGTACTGAAATTGTATGTGAAATAATGTTGCTATGAAAAGAGCCAAGGTGCTAAGTGTGAATGTACAAGTGAATGCCTACCGGCCCTACCGATTGTCTACCCCCAACTAAAAACAGTAATGTCCATATTCGGTGATTTTCAAAATAAAATAGATAGGTTTTACCTGATTGTAAGCAATATGATATTCGCAGGCATAGCAACCTGTAATAATGACATACAATCTCCAAAACCAAGGTGAATAGATAAAGAACTACAAAACAACATGGTCTGCAAATACCATCACAACCAATCACTGTAATAATAATAACATGAAAGTAACAGAGCAGTGATCGAAGTATACTAATACAAAAATAAAAAAAAAGGGATGAAGGAGAGAAGACAAAAGGAAAATAAGTAAATCAAAACTCTCACCCTCGCCATAAACTGCCTAATCTAAAGTAATCAAATCAAGATCCAGATCTATGGTGGCGGTCGAGGTAGTAGGAGCTAAAAATCGGCATCACAATAGTAGTCCCCCCTCTACCCTTAGAAACTACAAGAGCAGTCGCCAGGCCACTCACAGTCTGGGCATTAGTGTAGGAGGTGATGGATCACCCACGACTGGAGGTGGTGGAGGTGGTGGATCAGAGATAGGAGGTGGAACTGTAGATGATGATGGAATCGAAGTAGATGGTGCAGTTAGGGCATGTGGTGTGTGAAGAGACTGAGCTACCCCCAACTGTACTAATGCTGCATCTAGCTGGGCAGTCAAATGATCTATCTTACCCTCGAGTCGCAACCCTGCCTCTTTCTCCTCAATGAGTAGTGCGTGAATAGTTTGGAGAGACATAGATGATTCTCCCTGGGTCTGAGCCTAAGATCGTTGTCTCAGCTCGAATTGCTACACCGCAGCGACTGGATCATCCTCTTCCTCTGAATCCTGCTCTTTAGCCTCTGAAGGCATCCCAGAAGCTGCTCCCTCAGTTTCCATCCCTCCTCCTTTCTTCTTTTTCTTTTCCACTTTCTCCTTCCCTTTTCCTTTTCTCTTCCTTTTCTGGGCGTCAGAGCGCCTGGAAACTATCTCTCTAAATCGACCAGAAGCATTGCGAACCTCATCCGCGAGCAATTGAAGTATTCCCGACTTTATAATGACTCTGTGAATTGCCCAAGTACCTTTTAGGAGTTTCTTGGCAGCAATATAGCATGTAGGATGGACCATGAAATCTATATAAAGTCAAGGCAAACAGACCTTCTGCCCCATCCCTACCACATAGAAAACAAGCGCATACCATGGTGCCAACTTCTCACAGTGCAATGTCAATAAAATGCAATTGCACAATGTGAGATGGAGCATATGATAATTATCTGTGAGGTAATAAGTGATATGTCGTTCCATTGCGGAACGGCGCCTCCAGTAATCTCCTGGGCATTAGCGGAGGTAAATGTTTCAGGGGCATCTAGTCGATGAGGACAAACTAGTCAGGCACTCCCAAGGCTATGGCCACCGTAGCCAGACTGAAAATAACCTCCCAGCCACGAAAGAATGACCAGTAGGTGAAAGGGAGGCCGAATCCCGAATCATAGTGGCACACGCCTCGCAGATCCAAGAAAGGTTGACCCTCTTGGCTTGTGTTAGCATTTCGAACCATTGAGCCATATCCTTGATGCGTTCCAAGAACCACGGGAAGGAGAGCCAAACTAATTTGAACGGTCGCTCTATCATAACCTTCTGGCTTTGGAAATAACGTGTAAGCCATTGCCTATTAGGAGTATTCTGGAAACCGTGAACTGGGACCAGGTTTTGAATTATGAGATCAAATGGCTTCTCTTTATGGTATCCGGTCGTAGTATTCATTGTGGGGAAGCTACCAGAAAGAAATATAAGGAACAAAGGTAAGCAAGGTAAAACAGAAGCTGCAAAACAGAAGTTGTTGCCGCAAATCTTCGATCGATCAAAGGTTTTAAATCGATTGAAACTGGGTTAGTTTCAAGCGCTCGAGCCTAGTTCAATCGATCGAATGCAGTGATTTTTACCGATAACAATAACACACATAAAAGAAATATAAAATAACAATAAAACAAGAAGAAGGAGTAAAATGAATTATCACAAGACCAATGAGGGGCAACCCCATCTATTATCTAATGATATGAACATAGGGAGGGTCAAAGGGTCCTCACCTTAGGATACACGCAAGGAAGAGATTGGGATGATGATGATGATAAGGTGGAGAGGAGCAGGACCCAAAACGATGAGTGTGGCAGGCGCCTGGAAGGTTGGGAAGGAAAATTGCCACCAAGCTCCCTCTCTACCTCTAGCACTTGAGAGTGTGTAAGAAAATGAGGGAATGAAGAGGTGTATAGAAGATGCCTCATTTAAATACAGTATTCGATCGATCAAACAGTGTTCAAGTGTTTAGAGTTCAAAGACCTCGATGGATCAAAAAATGTTCGATCGATTGAACATGAGAATTCTAGAATCCCTGCATATTGAAGACCTGTTCACCCCTAACTAGCAAAAACTACACTGAACATACAGGAATACAAGAATAGAAGTTGACACACAGTATGTAGGGCTAGAAACACTTATCATTGTAATATTAAAATTTGCAAAAATCCATAGATATAATCTGTTGGCCCAAGTATGGAAACCTTAGAGGGGGGGTGAATAAGGTTTTAGAGGAATTTTAATCTTTTCAAAACTTAATAGCAAATTAAACACAATCACAAACAATTATGTAAAGAGGGAAGGGAAGAGAAACTTGCAAACCAATTTTTCAAGTGGTTCGGCAATCCACCCCTCAAGAACACCTCTTGAGGATTCCTTTAATCCCGGAGCACTTACGGGTGTGCACCAAACCATTACAAGAGCCTTCAATCTCTCCCAAAGAAGAACACCTCTTCTTTGCACACAAGGGTTACTAACCCTCACTCTTTACAATTGATTTGAATACAGATTGAAACTCTCTCTCTCTCTAGAGTGGATAATACAATTTGAAGCTCACACAATAACTCCTTAGTGAGTAGATAATACAAATAAAAGCTCACTACAATTTGCTCTCTCAAGAATTACAATTGAAATCTAGAGCAAATTGATTTTTCACTCAAACTAGGGCTCAAATAATAATGTTTAAAGATCAAAGAGATGAGTGATCAATACTATGTTTTCCAATCAAAATCTCAACACCAAATAGCTTGGGAAAACAAGTATTTATAGGCCTTGGAAGATTATAGCCGTTGGTGGCACATTTGGTAATTAAAAGCCCCTTAAAAAACTAGCCGTTATGCCTTTTCAGGTCGCTTCAGTCGACTGGAACATGAAGCAGTCGACTGAGATGTGTTTACAGAGGGTTCTATTTGCATTCTGCTCACTTCAGTCGACTGAATCGGGCCTTCAGTCGACTGCCCCTCCCTGTTTGGCAGCCTGACACATCTCCACTAAAATGGCCATAACTCCCTCTACAAAAATCGGATTTACGATCCGTTTGATGTTTTGGAAACTAGATTCAAATACCTTTCCAACCATATAAAACTCAACATCTAATTATTCTTCAATTGGTTGGGTCATTGCTTTAAAGATGACCCATTTAAAATTTGTTTCCAAAACTTTAACTTTTAGCATTTGTTTGAGCCCCTAAGAGTGTGAGATCAAGATGCCTTACAATGATGGTCCTAGACTTCAACCAAGGATGAAATATCTTCAAGCCTTCAAGCATGATCCTTGTTGATCTCTTTGTAATCTTGATCTACATCAATTAAATCTCATGCACACAAAGATGTTAAAACATTGATACAAAATTAATACATGAGATTATATATGAGCATGAAAATGACTATGATAATAACAAAGAATGAATTAATATGAATCATGTAATTATCATAGCATATTTGACATCATCAAAACATAATTAAATATGCCTTAATAAACCTTAAGGCTAACATAATCTTTATAGCATTCAATTGCAACATTATCCCCCAAATGGTACTTAGACCTTATTATAATGTGAAACAGAAATTGAAAATAAATATTTTGTCTCCAAAAGTTTGATCAAATGTAGAACCATAAGTTGAAGTTGGTCATGGATTCTTGAGTAGGAACGATCATCTTCCATAGCTACATCATCTTAGCCAATTCTGCAATGTTTGAATCCAGACTGATAGTTTCCAATCCCAAAAAATTCTGGAAGCTTCGAGAAGATCATCAAGTGGGTCTGGATTCTCCGAAGAACTGAATGCACAAGTGAGAGGAGATCTTGGTGATCCTGACGGAGACATAGATAAAGGAGTTAACTCCTTAACTCTTCTCTCTTCCTAGGCGGAGTACCAGGGGACCACGTGGGTGGCCTATGATACAGCTCATGTGGAAGGAAAACTAGTGGAGTATTGAATTCATAGTGACAATCCTAGACAAGAGAATAACAACAAGAAACAAGGAAAAGTTAGATAAGAGAATAAAAGAAAAGAAACAATTGAAAACAAAAGAAACTACAACAAGAGAGAGTGTAACATTGGTTCAACCTCACTATTGGCATGAACGTATGGCGTGCGTTAGCTGGCAAGGGGCATTGAATTCTATAAAGTAAATAGCTTGAGTTCACAAACAAATAGGGAACTGACTCTATAACAAGGAAATCATCATCAAATATAAAGACATCACAGTGGTTCCCAGCCACTACATCTTGCAAGTCATCAATGTCCCATTGCTGCCACAAATCATTGTCTGCCAACCCAAAATCATCCCCTTCTTCATCCTCCTCTTCAAAATCTGAGGGGAATATCGTGTGCTTAAAAGGGTTAAAAGCGAGAACGACGGATGGAATGGGGACATATCCATGAGAAAGATCAATCAAGTCATCTGCCCAAGGTCCTTCATAAGGTGACAAACAGAATTCAATTTCTTCTGCAATCCATGGTGGATTTGGAAACTCTGGCTCCCCCCAAGAGCCTAAAGAATAGACAGATCTTGCATCGTTGTCATTGCTCATTTTTGAAGCCTGCAGATGAGTATAATATACAGAATAGTGGATTAAAGTTCGATGTCACACTCACAAAGAAAAAGCAAAATAGAAACAAATGAAAATAAAAAAATGCAATAATAAAAAATTACAATAAGAAGATAAGGACATCTCTTTGATGTTTTAAACGTATGAATAGTTGGGCTCATCCAATTGGATGTACTCAACTTCTGATTGAAAATTTTCCAAAAACGGCTTTAATCGTTGGCTGTTAACGTTGAAGCTTTCATTGTTTTTAGGATTGTGCAGCTCAACTGCTCCATGTGGAAATATTATTTTAACTATGAATGGACCTGTCCACTTGGAGAAGAGCTTCCCTAGGAAAAGGTGGAGTCGGGAATCGTAAAACATAAATTTTTGTCCCGGCTAGAAATATTTACGAAAGATTATTCTATCATAGTGAGCCTTCAACCTTTCTTTGTTCAACTTGGCATTATCATATGCATCTCGGCGTATTTCTTCAAGTTTTGCAAGTTGAAGCTTTCGCAATTGTCCTCTCTCTTTTTGATATCAAAATTTAGTGACCGTGTCACCCAATGAGCTTTGTGTTCAATCTCGACAGGGAGGTGGCATGCCTTTTCATATACCAGGCGGTATGGGGACATTCCTAAGTTCATTTTGAATGCAGTTCGGTAGGCCCACAGCGCGTCAGTCAACTTATATGACCAGTCTTTACTATTCGAGTTGACCATCTTTTCGAGGATATGCTTAATCTCTCGATTTGCTAATTCTGCTTGCCCGTTAGTTTGTGGGTGGTAAGCCAGAGCAATTTTACGATTTGCCCCATATTTCTTGAGGAGTGACTACAAGGGCCTATTACAGAAGTGTTTGCCTTGGTCACTTATTAATGCACTCGGGGTTCTGAAACGAGAAAGAATATATTCCTTAAGAAAGGATATAACTGTTTTGTGATCATTCGGCGCGTTGAAATGGCTTCCACCCATTTCGAGCATACTCTATAGCAAGAAGTATGTATTCGCTGTGATTTGATTTTGGAAATGGGCCCATAAAGTCATTGCCCCAGTAATCAAAGATTTCGATTGTGATTATGGGAGTCAAAGGCATAGAGTTCCTCTTTGAAATACTACCCAACTTTTGACAGTATTGGCACGATTCACAGAAAGAGTGAGCATCTTTAAATACGATGGGCCAGTAGAAATAGCTATGTAAGACTTTTTGTGCAGTCTTTTATGAAGTGAAATGGCCATCGCAAGCTTCAGAATGGCATGATGCCAGGATTATAGTTATATCCTCATTCGGTACGCAATGCCTGATGACCTAAGAATGGTACTAAAGTTTTGGATAAAAATGTTTGATAAAATCCCGCATGTCCCAAGAAGAAGCGGATATCTCTGACTATGTGAGGAGCAGGAAGGTTTGAGATAATAACAATTTTTGCCTTATCTACCTTCATCAGAAATTATGTGGCCGAGAACTATCCCTTTGGTCACCATGAAGTGATACTTTTCTTAGTTTACCACTAGGTGTTTGTCTTCACATCTTGATAGCACACGTTCAAACAATTGTCGAAGCTATGGCCGAACACGGAGAAATCATCCATTAAGACTTCTAGGATCTGTTCAACCATATCGCTGAATATACTTAGCATGCACCACTGAAAGGTAGCAGGTGTGTTGCATAAGCCGAAAGGCATTCGTCGGTAGGCGAAGGTACCGAATGGACAAGTAAATGTTGTTTTTTCTTAATATTCAGGAGCTATTTCGATTTGATTGTACCTCCACTCTTTCCAACATTTGGTCCATGAACGGTAGTAGGAAGTGGTCCTTTCTGGTCATAGTGTTCAACTTTCGGTAGTCTATGCACATCTGCCACCCGGTAGGGACGCGTGTCGATACTAACTCACCATCTTTATTTTCAATAACCGTTATGCTTGCCTTGTTTTGTACCACCTGGGTCGGACTGACACATGGACTGTCAGAAATCGGGTATATTATCCCAACATCTAGAAGTTTTTAAACTTCATTTTTCACGACTTCTTGTATATTGGGATTCAGATGCCTTTGCATTTGACGTGATGGTTTAGCGTTTTCTTCCAAGTAAATTTTATGTGTGCAAATGGATGGGCTTATGCCTTTGAGGTCGGCAATAGTCCATTCTAAAGCACCTTTATGGCATTTCAAAACTTGGGTAAGTTTGTCCTCTTGTTCCGAATCTAAAGCGGTTGATATGATGACAGGGTAGGCTTTGTCAGTTCCTAAAAAGACATATGTGAGTTCCTTAGGAAGCTCTTTTATTTCTAAGTCAGGGAATTGTAGATTCGACGGTATTGCAAGTGTCATTTATGGAGGCAATGGCTCGTAGGGTGATACCTACAAACACTCAGCGCGTTCTTCCTTAATGGTCTCCATCATTAGATAAGTCTGATTAAGGTCGGCATTCAGTGGTGTGGATTGGTCGGATCGATAAAAGGGATCAAATTTTGACACTACAACCTCCACCGAATATTTATAATCAACAAATTTAGACTCATCTTTGACAATTGTCTCGATGAGGCTAACCTCTTCTTCATCCTCATATTCTTTGGGTCTGGAATTTGAAAATATTTTTATGTTTGATGTCATGTTCCTAAATACTATCGTCATAACACCACTTCTGATTCGTATTATGGCATCAATGGTGTTTAAAAATGAACGTCCAAAGATTACGGGTATATGTGCACATGGGTTAGCAACGGGCTCCATGTCTAAAATCACAAAGTCTACCAGGAAAACAAAAGTGTCTATTTGTACTAGGACGTCTTCTAATACCCCTCTTGGGTATTTCACAGATCTTTCTGCCAATTAGAGAGCAACTCGAGTTGGTTTTAGTTTGCCTAACCCTAATTGTTTATATACAGAATATGAAAGTATGTTTACATTCACTCCTAGATCGAGGGATGCATTCTCGATTCTTTGATTTCCAATTCAACATGAGATTGTAGGAGTACCAGGGTCCTTAAGCTTTAGAGGCAGTTCATTTTGAAGTATTGCGCTTGCTTGGCAAGCAACATAGGCATGCTTCTTTACGCTTTGCCGCCTCTTGACCATGCATAAGTCCTTTAGGAACTTAGAATAGGACGGTACTTGCTTGATTGCATCAAGGTGTGGGAGGTTAATTTAACCTGTTTGAATAGTTCTAAAAACTCCTAATATTTTGTCTCATTTTTAGGTTCTTCAGTCGTTGAGAATAAGGCGTAGGAAAAGGGCATTTTGGAACTTCTTCATTAACAGGTTCCTTTTTAGGCCTTTCTTTTATTTCCTCCACTTCTTTTGGAGCTTCTTCAGTTGGTTTTATAGTTTCATTTGTGGTAGAAGTTTTTTCGTTCTCATTCACCAATTTGTCCTCTACTTTTGCAATGGTAGAACGAGGCATGTCTTGCCCAATTATCTTTCCACTTCTAAGGGTAGTCACTACTTTTAGCGTGTTCCTGATTATTAGGGCCATTGTTATGCCCTTTCAGATTTGGAAGTGGTTGACCGGGAAACATTCCGCCAGTCCCCTCTTTCTTAGCTTCCATTCTCTCCAAACTTGTAGACATTTTACTCATCATTTGTAATAGTAGTTGCGTAGCAGTTGCATTGGAAAGTGGGTCTTCTTCTTGTACCTTTCTATGAGGTAGTACATAGACATTTGAGGGTTGAGCTTGACTTTAATTATTAAACTTGTTTGATGGAATTGTTGGGACGACCTATTATGTTGCCCTGGGAATTGATTATTATTGTATGGTTGTTGTTGATATTAATTCTGGGTCCCAGCGTCATTCTTCCAATCAAAACTGGGGTGTTTCCATCTGTTATGGTTATTAGCTTGAAAATTATTACTGTTATTATTGTAGGAATTCTCCGCCCCTCTATAACCTTGCATGGCATTCATCTCCATGGGGTTTTGTTCTTGGAAATACTGCATGTTAGGAAAGTATTAGGTACTGTGTCCTAGCATATTACATATGTTGCATGGTCCTTCAGGTAAAACCTGCCTAGAACTCTCTCCTTTCATTCCTAGCTCCTTACTTTCCTAGATAGCTCCTCGTATTTCGTCATTAGAGCATCCTCAGTTTGTAATTGATAGATACTCTTATCATCTCTTCCTTGTATTTAAGTTCTCGAGACATCTTCTTGGTTGGTCCATTTATGGGAATGTTCAGCTAACCACTCGAAGTGTGCCTCAGCCTCTTCAATATTTTTACTTAGAAACTCATCTGCACTCATGGTTTCTAATAGTTTTTTAGTTTCTCCATTAAGTACTTCGAAGAAAAAGCTAATGGTTTGCTATTTCTCATGCCCATGATGTGGGCATGAGAGAAGCAAATTTTTAAAGTGCTCCTTTGTTTGAGTGAAGGTTTTAGTATTTCTTTATTTGTACGAGTCTATTTGCCATTTAAGTTCGGAGGTCATGCAAGGTGGGAAAAATTTCTTCAAGAAAGCAGTATTCATCGCATGCCATGTGAATATAGAATTTGGTTTAAATGTGAACAACCATACTTTCGCTTTATCCTTCGGGGTGAAGGGAAATAGCATTAAGCGGGTAACATCTACGGGACAGTTTTGGGAGAATGTTTTACAAACATCCTCAAAATCCTTAACATGTGGGTAGGCCTTCTCGCTTTCCATCCCATGAAAGGTTGGAAGGAGTTAAATCATTCCATTGTGAAATTGGAATTCGCCTGTGTGTGGTGGAATAAGAATGCAAGAAGGTGTAGGTGCATGTTTGGGTTACATAAGTTCATGCAAAGGACTCAACGAATCATCAATGGGTACAACCCTATTCTCATCATGTTCACTTCCGTCGTCAGCCATAGACTTTGTAGGAGTGACTACAGGATTGATAGAACTAGAGGAGTCAGATGAATAAAGTGGATTTTTGAAAATACCCTCGATGGAATTATCGGACATGAAAGGGAAAAACCTAAGAAGATTTTAATCTAAGGAACTTAAAAAGAAAAAGAAATACTAGAAAGAGATAAAGAAAGACTGAGGTAATCTAAGCAATATCTAGTCACCTTCCTTGGCAATGGCGCCAAAAAATTGGCACGAAATATATTTGTGCGCTTTTATGCTGCATTCAAGTGTAAACGATCATGCAAGTAGTAAATCTGGTAAGACCATGTCGATCCCACAGAAAAGGTGATAGCGTACTAACTTGGACTATTCTCAAAAGGAAAATTAAAACTCAATAACTTAAATAAATTGTAGAACACAAAGTTCCACAGATTACGTACTAATAAAAATAAAGCAGCTGAATTAAACAAGCAGTTAACTAATTGACTAAAGTAATATTAAAATGGGTTTTAACTTTCTAAGAAAAAAGCGTTGGGATTACACGAATCCACACTGACCTAACCATCTACCATGCACATACAATAACGCTCTATGGAGTACATCCCTCTATAGTATTTTGAATTTTCTAAGGATAAAAATTCAATAGTCCTTTCATGATCGGGACTACATCATCACAATTGATTTAAAATACTTAGAAGATAGTTTAAAACAATGGTTTCGACTCGCATTCTCAATAGCGTTAGCATTCAAGGTGGTTTGCAAAAGTCATTGAAGAAAAATGCCTTAAGTCTTTAAGTTTAGAAACTGCTTTGTCAAACTGAGCTTATTTGGACAATTTGATAACAAATCTCAAAAATAGAAAGTCTTGGAATGCTAAAGGGGATCATCTCAAGATTTTATATGTTCGATCGATCAAAGCGCTCTCGATCGATCGAACTGCATCATCTTTCAATCAAGTGAAATGTCTTCGATCGCTTGACCAGGTCCCTGGTTCTATCAATCGAATGGACTTCGATCGATTGAACGCAAGGTTTCTTTACAGTGCATGGCAGAGGCTGGAGATCACTGTTTCAACGTGATCTCCCAACTATGGAACTACTCAAACATTGTTTGAGTGCAGAAAATTAGTGTTTAACGTTGAACATGTTTAAGGCTGCATTTGGTTGCATTTTTAACATAAAATTATATGATAAATTATAGATTCAAACTATGAACTTGCAAAACTTGCGATCAAATCAGACTATAGCTGCTAAAAATTGAAATAGAATGTAAACACAACTATATTGAAGAACCTGGAATGAAGAACTAGTATTAAACTTGTTGGAAATCCAAACCAAAATAATATCAAAGCAATGAACACCTACAAAAACCAAAGGACACTCTCTCTCTTTCTCTCTCTATGAAAAACTGATAAAAACTAAAAGTGGGCGTCCCTCTAGACGAGTTTATAACACATATATATAGAGAAACCTAGCTAGGGTTAACACTAATACGTCTCTGCTGCGTGCCCACAAAATTCTGGCAAAGTTACGTTCGATCGATCGAACTATATTCGATCGATTGAACTTCAATTTATTCAAACGCTTGACAATACATCGATCGCTCGAACACTTAATCGCTTGAACAGTCTTCGATCTCTCGAGCCCATCTTTTCACTTTCAAATATTCTCTTTGCACTTTGACTCTACCCTTTTTTTGTAAGTCATTCCTGCTCATAACAACACAGCATATCTACACAAAAAGACATCTAATACAACACAATTCGTCATGGAATCATCTCATTGTATTAAACTACACATTGTAACTCAAATGCAAGTAATTCTGGGAATTGTAAACTAAATCGTTACATTTTCATATTATAGCGCAGTTGTATTTTACAAATTCCCTTACTTGTCATCAACAAAAGACAACCATTCCGACTAGTGATGTTCCATTTTAAACAACTTCACATGGATAGTAAAAAAAAAGAGTAATTTATGTGTTTTCTAAATTTAAATACTAAATTAGATTAAAAATACTTTACTAGTTGTATTATATGTTGTGCCAGTAAACAATGATAGTACTTCCTCCGTTTCATATTAAGAGTCTCGTTTCGGAATTCTAACTTATTAAGGGGACAACCTTGATTTTGTTGAGATTTTTAACTTTTCCAATATTAGCCTTTTTGAAAGAGTAATACTTGAGGCACAATCAAAGTCACAACTTTTTGCCCACAACCTCCATTTTGTGTCTATCTCTCTCCTAGTGGGCACTGTGGGGTCACTGGTACTGTGGGACCCATCAAGAGAGAGATAGACACAACATGGAGGTTGTGGACAAAAGGTTGTGGCTTTGGTTGTGCCCCAAGTATTACTCTTTTTGAAATTCAAAATTAGTGTCACATCAAAAAAAAAAAAAAGAGCCAAGAATTGGATATAATAAATGACAAATTTGGAAAGTGTACATTAAAGTATTTTGACTTTTCAAAGAGGACTCTTAAAATAGGACATCAAAAAATGACATTAAAGACTCTTAATATGGAACAGAGGGAATATATATTATTATTGTGATACAACTAATAAAGGGAATTGTTATGTACTCCGCTAATTTTGCTATGTGCACCGCTCACCTTTATAAAAGTGAGAATTTTTAGAAGAAAAATAATTAAAATAAAGAAATTTGGGTGTACATAACAAATATACAGGTGTACGTAGCAATTCTTCTAATGAATAAATTATTTAAAATCTAAATTTAAAATTTAAATTTAAAAAGTATAAACATTTACGCATAAAGAAATGTTACATGTCATATTGAATACTGCCTACTGGGGTTCAATCCCGGCCCGCCCTTCCACTCAACACTTATAAACCAAATGACAAATTAAATAAAGAAAAAGGACAAAAATTTCACATTTTTTTCAGGAAACTTCTGCCTCTTGAGGTGTTTTCGACGTGGATCACCTTTACACCACAGGTGCCATTTCTTATTAGCTACCTCCAAAAATATATCAACTACGTATATATATATATATAGCATCAAACCGTTGGTATACTCTTTGTGAATACATCACTCTATTCAAATCTCTCTCTCTCTCTCTCTCTCTCTCTTGATTGAAGTGTAAAATCCCAAGAAAATATGTCAAGGGAGGGCAGAGTAGAGTCGTCAAAAGTGCCGTTACTAGAGTATTCATCCTCAACGGTAGATTTTAATGATCAAGAAGTTGATCTTACACGGAGGGTATGGATTGAGTCGAAGAAGCTATGGAGAATAGTGGGGCCCGCAATATTCAGCCGTATGGCCTCGTACTCGATGTTCGTCATAACACAAGCCTTCGCTGGACACCTCGGAGACCTCGAGCTTGCTGCTATCTCCATTGCCGCTAATGTCATCGTCGGTTTCGACTTCGGTCTCTTGGTACTCTCTCTCTCTCTCTCTCTCTCTCTCTCTCTCATATATGTATATACATACATATATATATATGTACATCCGTTTATGTATGCTCTTTCGTCCAAAACTAGGAGTTATTTGATTCTACTTTTTGATGTCTCAAGAATCCTTTTGAAAAATTAATGTCCTTTAACGACACAGTTTTGATGTTTATTGTTTATTTGATGTTTATTGTTTATTATATATATATAGACTCTCATTTTCTTTTGCCTACAACGTGACACTGGAATTTTTAAAATTTGTAAAACGTCACAATAGTTTCTTAAAAAGTTGAAATTCTAAAAAAACTAAAAAGAATACACTGAATATGGGAAATTACGAGGGATTACTTATTAACAGTCTTCTAAAAAAAAAAAATCAAATACTTTAACAAGACATTTCACACATTTTCCTTTATTGTACTTTTTTTCTGCCTTCTTGTTTTGACGTGACAATGACTTTTTAAAAATAAGAAAAGGTATTAGTGAAAAGCAAAAATGTTTATTACAATAAAATAAATTTTCTTAAATAAATTGTGACGAGAAACCAGAGATCTATGAGATAGAGAAATTATTTCATATGACTGTTGTGTCTGACTTGATCATATAAAGAAACACAATAAAAATGACAGTCCAGTTCACGAAGCTCCCGCTATTATGAAGTCTATAATAATATTTCATATGGGACATATATACTATTAGATGTATCATAAATACTAGAACGTGACAAACGTTGACTAGGAGTCCCATAAATATTTCCGGTGTAATTTGTACAATTCAATAGCTATAAATACGTGTGCATATATGCAAAGTTTGTTATAATAATTAATGATATAATAGTTTTAGATCAGCCAATAGTAGATCTTAGTTGTTATTGGTACTGTGTTACGTACAAACATTGAGATTTTTTCAAAGTGTTTATAACTATTGAATATTAAATGGACGCTAGGATCACATGATTCCTACAGAAAGACATAAATATATATATAAATTTATAAATCTATACAAATATGTTTACATTCGTTATATTGTTTTAAATATATATGTTTTTGGCTGTGCTTATCAGTTGGGGATGGCAAGCGCTCTAGAGACACTATGTGGGCAAGCTTATGGTGCCAAAAAGTTCTACATGTTGGGTGTATACTTGCAACGTTCATGGATTGTCCTATTCATATGTTGTATATTCCTCTTACCCATGTACCTATTTGCTTCTCCAATCTTGAAGTTATTGGGACAGCCCTCAGAAGTTGCTGAGCTATCTGGGGTTGTGTGTTTATGTATGATCCCGCTTCATTTCAGCTTCGCTTTTCAATTTCCACTACAAAGGTTCTTGCAGAGCCAACTCAAGAACAGTGTTATTGCATGGGTTTCATTGGTGGCTCTGGTGGTCCATATGTTTGTGAGCTGGGTGCTTGTGTATAAGCTTAAGCTTGGAGTGATTGGGATTGCTCTCACTTTGAACTTTTCTTGGTGGGTTTTGGTTTTTGGGTTGTTTGGTTACACTGTTTTTGGTGGGTGTCCTCTTACTTGGACTGGTTTCTCTATTGAAGCCTTTTCTGGTCTTTGGGAGTTTCTCAAACTTTCCGCTTCTTCTGGTGTCATGCTATGGTACATCTCTCTCTCTCTCTCTCTCTCTCTCTCTCTCTCTCTCTCTCTCTCTCTCTCATATGTATGTATGTATGTATGTATGTATGTATGTATAAATATAATATACATATATATACATATAAACCCGACTTCTGTACTATACTCTACTTTAATGTCTCGAATAGCAAAACAACTTAAAATAATTTTGTTTTATTTTACTTTTCAGAAGTAACATTGAACACGTGGACAATGTTATCTTATTGTTAATGGGCATATATATAGCACGCCCTCTTACAAACATAAATACAGTCGTATGTATTCTAGTCTTACAAAATCAAGATACTATTTGGACTCAAATTGATTTTGTGTTTTTTTTTTTTTTCAAAATTTTGGCTTAGTTATTTAATTCTTGTTTGCCCAACAGCTTGGAAAATTGGTACTACAGAGTTTTGGTACTCATGACTGGAAACCTAAAGAACGCAGAAATTGCAGTGGATGCCTTGTCCATTTGGTAAGCAACTTTCATATCATTCTAGTTCTTATTTCATGTTACCATTTTGCAATGTTTGAATTGGTTTATAAATTATAATATACACCAAATTTTGATTTAATGATATAATTAGTGTTCTACTCATCAAAGACGTTCCTCCTATAATATAAAATTGTACTATATATATTTGTAATGCCAGTCAGGGTATGTTTGGCTTCTATATAGACATATAAGTGATTTTTCAAAAGAAATTAATCTTTTAAGAAGTTGTTTCGCGTTTAGCATTGTTGTGGGAGTTAGAGATTCTTCAGCTTTTTAAAAATAAAATAAAATAAAATAAAATTTTCAGTTTATTGCTTTTAAATTAATCTTTGTTTTTAACTCTATGATAAATCTGATCTTGAAAAAAGCTGTAAAAAGTGGTTAGTGACTTAATATTTTCAATAAACAAATAGTGGTTTACCAAACATACACTCAACGTTCTTTATTAAATATTGAGGTAGTTAGTGAAAAGGATTAATACATAAGATTTTTTAATATTAAAGGCAACTTAAATCTATCATTAAAGATAAATCCTTCCCCTATTTTTTAGCCTAAAATGCTCTCATCTTTATCATCTAACTCTAACCACCATTACCACCACCCCTACCACCTCGAACTACCACCCCCACCATCTCCGATGACCACCCCACCACCTCCGGCGACTAAAAAAAAACTAGTGAAATTTTACTTGTTACAGCCAAAGTTATGTGAAATTTCACTTCAAATAGAAAAAATAAGTGAAATTTTACTTCACTTTTCCTACAACAAGTGAAATTTCACTTAATATTTGTAAAACATGCAACTTACGAGGAGATGGCCAGATCTGGTTTGAGCTTTTCGAAGAAGGCCGGATCCAGTTCGAGCTCGTTGGGTATTGCCGGATCTGGTTCGAGCTTGTCCGAGATGGCCGGATGTGGTGGCTGCAACAATGGTGGTAGTGGTGGTGGCAGCTAGGGATAGTGGTGGTGGTTGCCCATGGCTCACGATCTCATGGTGGTGGGAGAGGGCGGTGGCTCTGTGATGGTGGCAGTACATCGATCGTAGTGGAGGTAGACCCAGATCTCAAAGAGAGAGAGAGAGAGAGAGAGAACATATGTAGTCTAGGAATATTTACCAAATATAAGTTTCGACTAGATGATGGACTATATAACAAACTAAGAAATTTTTTGAACCTTAAATTCTTAAGAGCCACTTTGAAAGATTTTCTACTAATTTTTTCTTAAATGTTTTATAATATATATATATATTTGTTATTTTATGTTTGTCATTTTGTTCACAGCATGACCATTAACGGGTGGGAGTTGATGATTCCTCTGGCATTCTTCGCAGGAACTGGGTACTATTTCTTGACTTCAAATTTTGTTCCAATTTTTGGATTTTTATACATAATTACATATGATAAGGCCCAAATCTTGTGTGCGGACAATATTCTTTCCACCAATTGTTGAACACTGTTATCTACGCTGCCCGATTCAAACACGTCTCTATTGTCTTAGTGTCATTTTCATCTTTTGTACACACACATTCGTATATATATATATATATATAGTCAGGCTATAAAGAGGGTGATCTTTTTTTATTAAAGAGAGTATCTCTTTTTTGGCCTTGTAAAAAGGGAGAATTTTTCACAAAAAAGTGAGAATTTTTCACATAATTTAGATGTGAGAAATTCTCACTTTTTTGTGAGAAATTCTCCCTTTTTACTGAGAAATTCTCACATTTTACACGGTCAAAAAAAGGTACTCTTTAATAAAAAGAGAGCACCCTCTTTATAAAATCTCTGTATATATATTTGATTGTAAAGAAAATTTTGGCCATTTCTTAGTATGTGCGTGTCATCCTTTCATAGGGACCATGCTTATTATTATCTTTTAGAATAAAATTGGAGGAAAGACTCACGCAAGTATTGTAATACAGTAATATTTGGTTATTAATAAATTTCACTAACACTCACATCTAGATTATAAATTTTATTAATATTCATACCCACACTCTAGTGTGGGTCACACTCACACTCTACACTAACATATACCTTCACATTAGAGTATGAGTGTGAGTGTTAGTAAAATTTATTAGGACTCCTATTATTGTTAATTGTAATATTTCTCTATTTCTTGTTTCTCATTCACTAATTCAAGGAACTCACGTTAAAAAGATGCTTGGTACATTCTCTTACGCTCTTTTTTTCCCTATTTTGAAGTATGATTAATTTATATGTACCATTGAATTTATGTGGACATAAGTGAACGAATAGCATTTCAAAACATTACCAAAATAATACTTAAATAATGTACAAAAGTGCTGTTATTTTATGCTAACTTTTAATTTTACCTTGTGCTGTAAAAGACAATAAAGCGAAAATATGGTTCATCTTATATAACTTCATTCTTCTAGAAACTAATAGAGAGAATATTGTAATTTGGATGGTTATATCCAAATGTGTGGACAATAATTTAAAGAACTAGACATTGAATGAATTAACAAGGAGTCCAAAGGAATAATTGATGACAAGTCATTTGTCATTGAGTTGATAGCACCATGATAGAGATAAATGAATTGTTTTCTTACTTTATGTTTGCGTTCATACTTTTTTTTTGTCTCACTAATATTACAATAATGTTAGGGGTACAAATAAATTTCACAAACACTTATAAACACACTTTCTCTCTTTCTTTGGTGGCATTGTGGGGTCTACTGAAATTATCCGGATCCCACAGTACCACCCAGAAGAGAGATAGAGAGTGTTTGTAAAATTTATTTGTGCCCCAAATATTACCCCTAATACTAATAGGTTAATTTGTCTTATAAAATGGTCCAGATTGTCCGCAAAAGCCGCTCAAATAAATTCATCTTTAATTGTTGTTTGTCCTAATTTTGTTATTTATAACTTTAAATATGTGTGAGTTACATACCAAAACCACTAAAAATTTCATTCATACGATCTGTTCTTACTTTTTGTTAATTTTCCTCATCAATGAAATTAATTCAAAGTTTTTGTCTTTAAGGACGTTAATTAATTTGTATTTTTTTTGTCCTTTAAATAGCATCAGAGAGTTGAGTAACGGCTTAATTAGCCTAGTTGGTGGAAAAACATTGCATGCCACATTTCTCCTTTTCCAAATTCTAACACTTATGTTATCGTACGAGACCACTACACCAAATAATAATAAATAAATAAATAAGGCATTAGAGCTAGGTTCGTTGTGCACCGATAATATGCACACACGAGTCATTTGTGACCACGGAACAACGATCTTAGTTACATGGTACACTCGAGGTGTCTCTACTTTAAGTATGAGAAAAGTTGATGATAATAGTCCTATACAAGAATTAAGATTCTGAATATGATGCCTAAAATATAAGAAAAAAATGGAAAATACTGATTACATCTTCTTTAGTAGTTACTTAAATTTATTTACCGGAAGATGTGTCACTTTAAAAATAAATGAAATTCCTATATGTTCTTTTATTTTCTAACTAAAGAGGAATTTTACCAAAGTGTCTGTGATACTCTTTCCGGTTCTGCTTGATTTTTGTGGAATTAGTGATGAGAAAGGGCAGCAAACACAATGTAAAACACTTTTCTTTCTTCTTGGTTCATGAATTTAGTGAGGGAATATAGAAAATGTTGAAGAAATTAAACACTTATCTTTGTTTAGTTAATAACAAGAACAATGATGAAAACCAAGTCCCTTGTGGTCGAGTGGTAAGCTTCTTGGGTGTACTACCCAAGAGGTTTAGTGTTCGAGTCATAGGGAGTGTGGCCACTGGAGTATTCACCAGGCGCCTCCAGGCCTCGGGGGATTAGTCGAGGTGCGCGCAAGCTGGCCCGGACACCCCCGATTACCAAAAAAAAAAAGAACAATGATGAAACCAGGAAAACATTTTTTTTCATTTTCTTTTTTCTTATCGATCTATTTCGGCAAACCAAACAACATCGACTTAGTTAAATTATTTCGGTATTCCTATCACCACTAATATTATACATATATATATATATTTATATATATATGAGAACCCTTCTCATGACTGTAAATAGAAGTCCTCACTTTGTTAAAATGAGGACACCCTCGTAAGAAGGGTTATGTATATATATGGTACATTTCCTATGTAAATATATGACAACACGTGTATGTGTGCATGTGTGTGATACAGGGTAAGGGTGGCCAATGAGCTTGGAGCAGGAAATGGAAAAGGAGCCAAGTTTGCTACAATTGTATCAGTCATGACATCTATAGTGATTGGTCTTGTCTTCTGGCTACTTATTATATTTTTCCACAATGAACTTGCCTTGATATTTACATTTAGCAAACCAGTTTTGGAAGCAGTGAACAAGCTCTCCATTCTCTTGGCCTTCACTGTCCTACTCAACAGTGTTCAGCCTGTTCTTTCTGGTACATATTGTTTCTTCTTAGCTTTTTTAATGCAAGTTCATAATTTTGTTACCTATATGTAGGCACAATATTATGAAATATATAATTGTTTTAACTTTTTTTTTTTCTTTTTTTTTTTTATTTGCACTCTCTATCTTTGTTTAGGTGTTGCTGTTGGATCTGGATGGCAATCATATGTAGCATACATAAACATTGGTTGCTACTATTTCATTGGCGTTCCCCTTGGGTTCTTAATGGGATGGGTATTCAACCAAGGAGTTATGGTGCGTAATAACTTTCTTTCATTATATGTATGTGGGTGTGTATATGTATATTCATACTAATAGAAAGCACAAGCAAGGGGACCCTTTTTTTTTTTTTTTTTTTTTTTAAATTTAGTAAAAAGTCTCTCATTTTAAAATAATTATGTTTAAAGAACAATCCGTTTTTATTCTGGTCAAAATTCCATGACTAGTGAAACTTAATCGTATCAAGTCCTTATATTTTAAAAGTTATGTAAATTTCACATAACTTTTTTTTATGTGGAATTTTAAAAGTTATCTATATCTATGCAGAATAGAACGTGAAAGGCAAAGGGTACTCAATTTTTTCTTAACCACGGCGATATTTATAACTTAACCACAAAAAATTTCATCGCAAAGTTTTTGCTTTCTTCGTTTCCAAGGCCTAATTTTTTTTGTGACCGAATGTTAATTATTGGATCAAATTGAAATAGTTATCAAACTCTTGGACTAAATAGAGAAAATTGAAAACATAATAACTAAATTGAAATTGACCCCAAAGTCTGAGGGCGAAAAGTGTAATTTATCATTTAGGCTTAGTTTGGCCCCCATTTTGGTGATTCTCATTTTTTAAAGCACAATTTCATGTTAATTCATTTGCTAACTAGTTTATGAGTTTTGCAAAAATTGAACTTAGCGCTTTTTTTAGAGGAGCTTTTAAAATCTCTAGAATGGAGCTTTTCGAAGCTCAGGGTTGCTTTTTGGTTTCATGATGTTTTTTTTAAAGAGTAATGTATCACTTGTACAAAATTATCAAACAACTTATTAATGAATTTCATAAGCTATTTTTAAAAAGCAACGTGGGAGCCAAACTAAGCCTTAGTCTGAGAGGAACACAATGTCTTACCACACAATATAAGAGAAGCATTCTTCCACTTAGCTCATTCTGTTTTAGTTCCATTATCTCCAATTTACAAATACAGCATCACGCATTACTTATACATGTGCGTTGTGCATAAATCAAAATTTTTTTTTTGGTATGTTTTGGTCAATCATCAGGGCATATGGGCAGGGATGATTTCGGGAGGAACTGCAGTTCAAACATTGATAATGGTCATCATAACCATGCGATGCAATTGGGAAAAAGAGGTAATTAAGAAAAGTCTGTTTAAAATCTCAGTGAGACTGGCAATATAGAGATCTTTCATTCTGAGATTTCTTTAAATTAGATGTTTTCGTAGAGATTTCTTAAAGGGTATTTAATATTCGGTATTTTCGTGGGAATTAGAGATTTTTCAGTTTTTACAAAAAAATAATAAATAAATGGGTAAATTACACTGACACCCCCTGAGGTTTGACGCTTTGTCACTCACACCCCTGAGGTTTTTTAGGTTACGCTAACCTCCCTTCAGATTTGTGGGTTGGCAACACTGACACCCGCTACTGTTAATAGGCGTTAGAAAATGGCTGACATTAGCAAGTTAATTTTTCAAAATGTCCAAAATGCCCTTGTCTTCTTCTTCTTTCACATACACACATGTATAAATATATATATATATATATACACACACACACATCTGCTTTCCTCATGTTCCTACACTTGTACGCATACATAGGTATCGAATATACATAAAGGCACGCATATATACAAAGACATCTGAATAGTGGGCAACATTCGCAAGAACACTAAAGCCACCGCAACCCCCATTTCCCCACCATCAACCCTCGTTACAATCCTCGAGTGAGTTGGGTGAAAGTCTCAAATCTAAATATTTTGGTGATATGTTGTCATCTCAGTTCTCTCTCAAAATTGGAAGTCAAATTGCTACGAGCAGTGGTTGTGGCGAGATATTGAGATCTTGACAGTAGCAATTGGCATCAGAATAATTTTTTTTTTTTCCTTGGATTTCTCTGACCAATCAATGGAGATTTTCAATAAGGTTCAGTAACTCAGTCCCTTCAATTTGTTTATCTCTGCAATTGGGGTTCACACTAGATTGGTTTGGTTTTGGGGCTAGGCAGTAGTGTGCGTGTGGGTAAGTATGTGTGTGTATATATACACACACACACAGATAACCATCCAAATAAATCTACCAATCTAGACCCAAATTTTGAATCTCCCACAACGGATACATATACTGAGAGCCTCCAAATCAAACATCACAAAATATACCCAGTGAAATTGGGTTTGGGTTTTGCTAGAGAGAATAGATGAGAGGGAAATTAAATAAGGGTACTGTGGCTGACCCGTGGTGGTGATGGCAACCCGTGGCAGTGGTGGTGGAGACACGTGGTGGTGACGCGCAACCCGTGGTTGTGGTGGCAACTCATGGCAGTGGTGGTCGAGTCAATGTCCCGGATTGGTGGTGGTGGCAGCGTGGAACTGGAGGGGTTTCCGTTTGGGTTTGGGAGAGCGAGAGAGAGGGGAACTGGAGAGAGAAAGAGGAGTAGATATTGGTTTTTCCACAAGGGTAACATGGTCTTCTTACAAGAGAAATTAATGGTGTTAGGCATATAACTCTGACAGTCGGTGTCAGTGTTATGTTCCAAACCTTAGGGGGTGTGAGTGACAAAGCACCAAACCTCAGGGGGTGTCAGTGTAATCTGCCCAAAATAGATTAAAGGTTTGGTTTTTTTTTTGTTTTTTTTTTTTTTGGGGGGGGGGGGGGGGGGTGTTTGTAAAATAATCTTTTAGCTTTAGGAAAAATTGGATTTTAGCTAAACGGATTGAACTTTTTCGATATTTTCAAATAATTGTATAAAATTGGCACTAATTTAACTACTTGCAATTTTTGTTAATTCTTATCGAAGTCATTCCATTTGATCAATTATATATTGAAAATTGCAGGCAGAGAAAGCAAGCATGAGGTTAGAGAAGTGGGGAGAAGTGAAATAAAGATAATCAACTTTTAGACGAAATTGCACAATCTCATTTGACCAGTCAATAGGCATCCTTGAGGATTTCAGATTTTAATGTTGCATCATGGATGCTAAATTGGTGATATTCTGTATGCAGGAGCATAATGAGTTTCATGTAATATTTGTCAAAATAGTTATAAACTATAATCTACCTTCTTATATTACAAACCAGAAGGTACTTTCAATTTATCATTGTTTTGGATTATCAGAATTTTGAGTTTTGGCTTTATAAAGATGGCCAATTTAATGAAGCAGCTTTCGTTCAGATTCTTTCCAATACAAAAGGATTGTCCAAAATTTCACACACTGATACACATCTATATATATACAACAAACACATACACACACATATATATATATATATATATACTAGTATGTACTCGTGCCAAAAAAAAAAAGGAAAAAAAAAAGGGAAGATTAATGAAGGGGTGATGCTATTTCCACTCCATCATTGAACTAAGGCACTCTATGGTATCATTCTTAAAGCATGTGGTACATGCATGTCATGTATTACATACATGGTACCACATGCTCTGATAGTGGTACCATGGAGTGCATTGGTTCAATGATGGAGTGGAAATAACAATTCCCTTAATGAAGCTATATAATCTTCTGCATAAAGTAATCTCTGCCATTCACATGGGCAATATATATATATATATTGAACTTAGTTGTACTTGTTATTTAAGAACCACCCAAAAAGAGTTGAAATATAATTCCTTAGTTCAGACTCAAAAAATAGGTCATTGGTCCAAACCCGCATAACACATTAATCTGTCAAATAGTACTTTTTAGTCGTCTAAGTGCATCCAACAAACATGCCCATAAGGTTATTTTCAATCTTTTTATTTTTCTTGTTGCTGTTTGGGAGCTTTTTTGGAGGGTGGTAGAGTGGCTGTTGGAGGGTTATTCTTAATACTCATTATGTCCCATTGTTAGAGTCCCACTTTTCATTTTGGTTAGGGGAGTGTTTGGGAGGCAATATTAAGAGGCTTTTTGAGTTGGTTTTCAACATTATGAAAATGTTATTTCGTAATATTTAGGATTAGGATATGTATAGAGTACGTAATCTTATTTTTGTGATTAAAAAAAATCAACACTAAGTTAATGTCTCTTTTACATTTTTATCTTTCATTATTATTTTTTTTAAAGGCTTGCAAAAGCTAATGGTTTTTTTTTATTTTAAATCTTTTTGTTGTTTGTCAGCCACTTTCATGTAATTATTTGGAGGCAATATTAAGGGGGCTTTTTGAGGTGCTTTTTAACATTATCAAAGGATTATTTGGGAGTACGATATGTATTGAATAATCTCATTTTGTGATTAAAAAAGTAAACAAAACACTAATATGTCTCTTATGCTTTTTTCATTTTCTGTATTATTTTTTCAAAATCTTGCAAAAAGCTAATGTATGCTTTTGTTTTGATATTTTTAATTTTCTTATTGCTATTTGGGAGCTTTGTCGGAGGGTAGTTTAGGGGATATTTGAAGAGTTTTTTTTAATACTCCTTCTCCGTTCATATTTAGAGCCCCACTTCTTATTTTACCCTCATTTTATTTATGTAAAAGAGAGGATTGAAAGAAATGTATGGTATTGTAAGGAATACTTTTGAAAGATTGTGCATTTATTATATGTAATGATGAGGGGGCAGTTAAATTTCAAAATTTTATTTTAAATAACATATTTACTCTCTATTTATAATCTCTCATTTACACTGTCATTTTATTTTTTATTTCTATAATGATGATGATAAGGTGAGGGAGAAGTTAATACATCATTTAATCTATTTTAAATAAGATAGATTTGGAAAGAGAGAGAAGAGAGGGAAGTTAGTAAATGGGGACATAAGGTGCAGGAGAGGAAGGAGAGCAAGAGAAATTATGGTATGTGAGTTGTGTTGGTGAGTTTATTGAGGACCGTTAGATGAAGTTGATCCAAGAGTAGAGAGTTGGTATGATTGGATAAGGGTCACGATCCAAAGTTGAAAGAAATATTAATTCTAGACCCTTGACACTACACCATATGGGTAGATTTCTAACATACAGATTTTATGATTTCTAACGGATATATCTGTTACTAATTAGTAACGGATATATTTGTTAGAAATCGTATATATCCGTTACTAATGACAATAATATGGCGATTTTGTAAATAAAAGCTCAAAATTTAAAAATACGGTGGCAATTTTGTAAATAAACCATACACAAAAATTTTTTGCCCAAAATTCCCCCCTTAAAATTCCCCCCTAAACATTTAACAGATTTTCTCTAGCCATAGGTTAAACATTTAAGAAAAGATAAGAAGAGAGAAGGAATGGAGAAAGGGAGAGAAATGGACTACGCCGCCGACTGTGCCTACCACCGCTGCCGAGACTAGAGAAGGTACCCTTTCTTCTTCTTCCTTCCTTCCTTCCTTCTTCTTCCTTCTTCTTATTGTTCTTCTAAACCCTAGATCGTCGGCTGAACGTGTATTAGTGTGTGTATGTGTATGTGTGTGTGTGTGTGTGAGAGAGAGAGAGAGAGAGAGAGAGAGAGAGAGAGAAACATGTATCAGTGTGTGTGTTTGTATGTGTATCAGTGTATGTGTGTGTGTGTGTACGTGTATCTCCTTTGTTCAATTGAATCCCCTTTGTTCAATTGTTAAAATTCTCATAATATTTTTCCCTTATCCATGTTATGTAAAACCTAGGACCTAGATTAACGTAGATCTAAACCCTAGGACCTAAGTTTAGGGTCCAACTTAGATTGATTTGTTGTTAACATTACACTTGGCTAATTCTTCATGGACAATAATAGATCGAAGCTTTTGAGTACTTCGTTAGAATCTTTGTAACATAAGCATTAAACTAGAACTATGACTAATTAAGCATTATGCTATATGCTTTAATTATTTTATTTATAAAATGATACTTTATCATCCACTAAAATCGGTGGTTGAGAAAGGGAATTTAGCATTTTCTAACATATTTATGTAATTCCTCGTGACAATAATTAATAGGGTCAGCCAAACACTAACACAATTTCTTTGTCTAATTCTCTCATATGGCCTACATATAAAATTATCATATTGACAATACTCTTCTTACATTTCCGTCGCCATTATTATACTTCACTTGGTTTCTTATTATCAGATTCTTATTGGAAACTAATGTCATCTTCTTAACTTCTTGTGTTCGGTGTTCTCGTTGTAAATGAATACACTATACAACTATTTGTTTTGTGTCGAGTTCCCAGAATGTTTTTGTAGATCTTGAAGTCATTTCAAAGAAATGTGTGAAATAGTACTGAACTGGCACATTGTTCATGGTGAAACACTATTTAGTCATTTGTTAAAAATAGGTCTCTTCTTCCTGAAAATTACTATTTTAAAAGCTAACCCAAAAGGTTTCTAAATACTTGCAACTTTATAGTGTTTCACCAAGAGTTTTGTTACATTGCTTGGATATTACTTCTTTGTTTTCTTATTGTTTTTGTTAACTGTTATTTAGTTGATTAGCTAACTTGTTAGTCAAAGGACAGTTGATTAGCCTATTTTGTAGGAACTATAGATCACATACTTTGAGTAAAAAGGAGGCTTTGTTCAAGTCCAAGGCTTTGTGTTAGAATCCTATCTTTAAATGATTACTTGCAGAATGTTTTTGGTAGAGATGCTTATTAAATGATTACTTGCGGAATGTTCTAGGCAGTTGGAGTTCGAAGTTTTTTGCAATTGCTTTACTAGCATAAGGACAGAGTTCTACAATTATTGGAACGTATGCTAGGCAATTTGTTATGCAGGTACTTATTCTGTTTATATAGTCTATATTTCAGTTTGAATGCTTGTGATAGTTCATAGTCTTTTCAAAGAGCAATTTTGATATGCTCTCGGGTTTTCCTGTATCAATTGGATCTCGTGTGAGTTCCATTTACCACAAAGGCATCATATCTTTACACCCAGCTATTAGTTTTGTTTGGCTTACCTCTATACATTTTCATGCCATTTAACTTCTTACACGTAGAGGTTGTTTAGTCTAGTAACATCAAGATATATAAAAGTTAACCGCTCCAGATTTCCTGTGTTTTGCTGATACGCCAGTACTAATTGCTTTTAAGTTGTGATACCCATCTCTTGCCTAGAAATGTTTTGAAATTATTGTTAGGAAATTATATTTTCTAATAAGAGTGGGCAACATATTAATATCAATTATATTATAAGGGCTATTAATTAAAGGGGCTTATATTATGTGGTCTAATTGTAGGAAGCCAATGGACTTCTACTGGGTATGGGCTTAATGAGTGGATACCAAATACTGATCATGTTAGGAATAATGAGAACCCTAACATATTAGTATATAAAGACATATAGGTTATGGTCCCCAAGCTGTCAAATCATATATACTACTTCCTCCTCCATCCCATCTAGAGAAGGAACCCATTAAAGAACTCAAGAGATTTGACTGAGGAAGACATAACCGTTCCTTATCGTTCTTCTAAGGTTTGGTAATTGCTACCATGGATACAGGTATGTATTCTACTATATTGTATCTTGATAATCTAACATGATATGATTCTAGGGTTGTGGTTTTACTACTCTAGGGTTCTATAATTTTATAGATTAAAGATCCTAACAAGTTGTATCAGAGCAGGTTATCATGTTGATTATTAATGTTGTTGATGTGATGTTCATATTTATTACACACAATTTCAACCGAATCACACAAATTTGTGAACATCGTTTTTCGGCCCTGGTTGATTCGGTTGTAACATGCAGTATTGACCATAAACATCAAAACTTTGCATACGTACATGAGGTTCACAAAATTGATTGGATGTGATGGTTGATGTAATTAACTTGCAGTGTTAATTTTGTTAAGTTGACTTTTGTGTACATGAATAAAAGGCACATGGTTACAGAAAAGAATTGGGCAATATACGATATATATGTGGATTAGTTAACTCATTTTTATGTGTAAAGGTTATATATGAACAATGTAGGATTTTGAACCATGGACATAGTTTCGGCCCAAGTTTATGAACATTAAATATTAGAAAATTGTTAATTTGATGTGATGGCACTCAATTTAATGATAGGTTTCGGCTTTGCATATTGGGTTAATATCATATTGATTTTAATTCAAAATATGATATTAGGTTCTCTATAGCGCTTAAAATTTTTTGGATTCATTCATGATGTGAATGATTTTTCATAGTATCATGAAATCTTGGTTGTTCATAACATGAATTAAGGTATTTTTTTTATTATGCTTTAGAATATTGGGTAATTCATAACATGAATTAAATTCTATGGTAGCTTAAGATTATGTTCCTCGTCCTGTTCACAAAAAAAAAAGGAATTTATTTGGGGTCTATTTTAGACTCCAATACATATGTCTGATATTTTAAATAAATAAATTGAAATAATATGTTGCCAAAGTAACCTCTGTTGTGTAAATTTATTTATTTTAAAATATTAAGATGGTATATCTGTTATTCATGCATTTAACAATCGGCCCAAATGAAGATTCATAATTGGTCGAATGATGGGTGTACATGTGGTGGTAAATATGTGACAATTATCAAGATATAATTATCCATGTGGGCAGTGCGTCGGCCCAAAGGAAGACTATTGTTTGACAGGGTTTATTGTCAGTATTTGATCACTACACGAGGAGTACCACTTACAGTTGATATTTCTGTCCAAAGACTAAATATCAATGTTGTTCTAGGTATCCTGTGATGGGCCCACCATTAAGGAAATTATTTAATGTGTCATGCATGCATATATATAAAGTATTCATAATATGTTTATGTCATGACATGTTATTAATTGTTAGCATGTTATTTTGTTCTCTATTCAGTTTCTGCTACAGCTACAAATGTTTCTGCTCAAATTAGTGCTATCCCAATGCTGAATGGGGGAAACTTTAAGGTTTGGAAAGAGAACGTGGAAATCGTTCTTGGATGTATGGATTTGGACCTTGCGCTACGGACCGAACGACCCACTTCGACTACGGAAAACCCGAATGAGGATAAAATTGAGAAGTGGGATCGCTCGAATCGCATGAGTCTAATGATTATGAAACGTTCCATTCCGGAAGCGTTTCGGGGCTCGATCACTGAGAGCACAAATGCTAAGAAGTTCCTCTCTGAATTACAATAATATTTTGCTAAAAATAAAAAATCGAAAACGAGTACCATTTTGGCTACTCTAAGTTCCTCTCTGAACATAAGGGAGTACATTATGGAAATGTCTCATCTTTGTGGGAAACTCAAGGCACTAAAGTTAGAGCTTTCTGAGTACTTACTCGTGCATTTGGTTCTCATATCTCTTCCTGCACAATTCAGTCAATTTAAAGTGAGTTATAACACCCAAAAGGACAAATGGACTCTTAATGAGCTCATATCTCACTGTGTGCAAGAAGAGGAAAGAATTCAGCGAGACAAGACTGAAAGTGCTCACTTAGTATCAACCTCTCAGAATAATAAAAGGAAGAGAGCTAAGGATGCTGCAAATGTGACACCTCGGCAGAAGAAACTAAAGAAGCAAAATGAGGAATTCCTTTGCTATTTCTGCAAGAAGAGAGGTCATACGAAGAGAGACTGTCCCAAATATGCTGCTTGGCGTGCAAAGAAGGGTAGGCTTCTCGCTTTGGTTTGTTCTGAAGTTAATTTACCTTCTGTACCTAAAGATACTTGGTGGGTAGATTCTGGTGCTACTACTCACGTAAGTATGTCTATGCAGGGTTGCCTGTGGAGCCGGCTGCCAACTGATGCTGAAAGATTCATCTTTGTGGGCGATGGCAAGAAAGTTACAGTAGAAGCAATAGGAAATTTTAGATTATTATTAAAGACTGGTGTTTATTTGGATTTGATTGAGACTTTTGTTGCACCGTTTTTTAGACGGAATTTAATTTCTATTTCTAATTTGGACAAATCTAGTTATGCTTGTTCTTTTAGAAATAATAAAGTTAGTCTATTTCAAGATTCAAAACTTATTGGTACCGGTTCTTTGATTGATAATCTGTATATGCTTGACATTGTTACTTCCTATAATGAAATTCTGCATACTAATTCACGTGGTACAAAGAGAAAATTAAGTGAGAATTCTGCCACCTTATGGCACAAGCGATTAGGTCATATCTCTAAACAGAGAATTGAGAGACTTGTGCGTGACGGGATTCTTGACCCCTTAGATTTGGCAGACTTTCAAGTCTGCATTGAGTGCATTAAGGAAAAACAGACAAACATAAGAAAGTTAGGTGCCAATAGGTGTACAGACGTCTTAGAACTCATTCATACTGATATATGTGGTCCATTCCCTACAGCCTCTTGGAATGGACAACAATATTTCATTACGTTCATAGATGACTACTCAAGATATGGGTACCTATATTTAATACATGAGAAGTCACAGTCCCTGGATGTTTTCAAGTCATTTAAAGCCGAAGTTGAACTTCAACTTGCCAAGAAAATTAAGGCTGTCAAATCTGACCGTGGTGGTGAATACTACGGTAGATATGACAGATCAGGTGAACAACGTCCATGACCCTTTGCTAAATTCCTAGAGGAATGCGGTATCGTCCTTCAATACACAATGCCAGGCAAACCTAGCACGAATGGTGTAGCTGAGAGACGAAACAGAACGCTTAAGTACATGGTGAGAAGTATGATTAGTCATTCTTCTTTACCAGAATCACTTTGCGGAGAAGCTCTAAAGACTGCAGCATATATACTTAACAGGGTTCCAAGTAAAGTAGTAACCAAAACCCCTTATGAATTATGGACTGGAAAGAAGCCTAGCATTAGGCATTTACACATTTGGGGTTGTCCAGTTGAGGCACAGCCTTATAGGCCACATGAAAAGAAATTGGACTCAAGAACAATTAGTTGCTACTTTATTGGATACGTTGAACGCTCTCAGGGCTTTATGTTTTATGATCCCACTGCTAGAACATTTTTTTGAGACGGGAAATGCGAGATTTCTTGAGGAAGTTGAGTTTGTGGAGGGAGATAAGGTTAGAGACATTGTCTTTGAAGAGGAATTTATTCCTAATCATATTGATATTGACAATGTTCAGATTCCTATTCCTGACATTGTTCAAGATGCAAATCCGGATATACAAGACAATGTACAAGATCTCCCCGTGCAAAATGAAAATATTACACCTGAAGTGCAAACTCAACAACCTCAAGAGGATTCCAGATGATTACATTGTATTCCTCCAAGAACATGAGTTTGACATAGGGATAGTGGAAGATGATCCAATCAACTTTCACCAAGTCAAACAAAGTTCCATCAATGGTCTCAAGCAGGCTTCCTGTCAATGGTATCACAAGTTTCATCAAGTAATCACCTCGTATGGTTTTGAGGTGAATGTGGTTGATGACTGTGTATATCACAAGTTCAGTAGGAGTATTGGGCAGATATTTGAGTAACCCAGGAATGGATCATTGGAAAGCAGTCAAACGGGTTATGCAATATTTATAGAGAACAAAGGACTACATGCTCACGTATCAGAGATCAGATCTTTTGGAGATCGTCGGGTATTCTGATTCCGATTTTGTTGGATGCCAAGACAGTAAGCGATCCACATTAGGCTATGTTTATATGCTGGCTGGATGAGCTATATCCTGGAAGAGTGCTAAGCAGACACTCATAGCTTCTTCACCCATGGCTGCAGAGTTCATAGCCTATTATGAGGCATCCAATCATGTGATATGGTTGCAAAACTTTGTCACTAGGCTACGTGTGATAGATGGCATTTAAAGGCCACTAAAGATATACTGTGACAATCAGAGTTTCTGGTTGTTAAGGAAAGAGTTCAAAGTGGTCAAATTTTAATAGAACATATAGGGACAAACTCCATGATTGCAGATCCGCTAACCAAGGGATTACCTCCTAAGGTCTTTCATGAGCACACTGCTCATATGGGTGTTAGGTTGTCTAACGATACTTTGTTTTAGTGGGAGTTAACTTTGGATGTTCTATTTTTGACATTTATGAGGTTTTATTTTTCTGCAGAATAAAGTTGATGGTTTAAAGTTTATCTCTGAATCTAACTATTTTCTATATGCGGCTTTGCATTGTTTGGGAATGATCTCAATAAAGACTAAAGTAGGACCAGTTGGAAATAGGCATGTTTGAGATCACATTGCATGTAATTTCCATGCTACTCATCCATACTTGATCTATGTCATTAATTGTATTGGTATGGTGACCATTGAAGGACTAGTTACGATTATGTGTGACGAAAGCCGCCTTGATCCCATACTAATATAGGAAATGGACCAGATTGAAACTAAAGTGAAGTCCAAAGATAAATAGCACAGGTGCGCATCTAAGGAACATATAATATAATTGTTACAGGAATCGTATGTAGCCCAAGTGGGAGATTGTTAGGAAATTATATTTCCTAATAAGAGTGGGCAACATATTAATATCAATTATATTATAAGGGCTATTAATTAAAGGGGCTTATATTATGTGGTCTAATTGTAGGAAGCCAATGGACTTCTACTGGGTATGGGTTTAATGAGTGGATACCAAATACTGATCATGTTAGGAATAATGGGAACCCTAACATATCAGTATATAAAGACATATAGGTTATGGTCCCCAAGATGTCAAATCATATATACTACTTCCTCCTCCATCCCATCTAGAGAAGGAACCCATTAAAGAACTCAGGAGATTTGACTGAGGAAGACATAACCGGTCATCATCGTTCTTCTAAGGTTTGGTAATTGCTACCATGGATACAGGTATGTATTCTACTATATTGTATCTTGATAATCTAACATGATATGATTCTAGGGTTGTGGTTTTACTACTCTAGGGTTCTATAATTTTATAGATTAAAGATCCTAACAATTATGTGATACTATGGTGAAGTATTATGTTTATAAGCAAATTCAGTTTTTTAAATAGAAATTTAGTAAAAAGTATCTATGCTTGTGTTCTTATACAATTTTTTAGCAAGTTGTGTCCTGTATACTTAGTTCTCCAGTGGGAAGGTTTGATGGTGTTTGTTAACATAACTTGTAAAACCCATAATTCCTAGTTGACAACATGTCCTTTGTCATGATTTACATAATTGAGCTTGCCTCTTTTAAGTACTAATTTAATTGTTTGGACTTCTTTAATGAAGTTTTTGCTGTTTCTTTCCCTTTATTTTTTTTTTTCTGACAAGTCTTTAAGGAAGTTGCTAAGCCTATTTTTTCCTGACAAGTCTTTAAGGAAGTTTTTACTGTTTCGTTTTGTGACTAGAGGACTGTTTGGCTGCAAGATTTTGCATTGAGATGTAAAGCACCCTATTGAAGGTTGTGCTGGCACAAATGGGTGTAGTGATATGATATTGGTCTCTAGTTCATTTTTAAGATCAAACTAGTGTTGCTTTCTATTGCTCTTTATAGATGTTCATCCTCCTAAGTGTGATGTTTATGCACAAAATTAATTTATATTCTACTTACTAATCAATGTTTAATAATACATTTGTAGCTTAAAATAGCCTTCTTAAAAAGCTCCAATTTGAAAAATCTCTTATTCTAAAATTTGATTATTTAAAAGCTAACCCAAGCTCTAAAGCAGCTGTGCAATTGTTATTGTGTAGAGGGCGGCAAATGTCCTTTCTTGTGCATATTTGGTGATGAATTTGGTTCGACCTGCAAATCGACAAATACCTGTGAAGCATCAAAAAGCACTTTGGTACAGTGGTAAGTATATAAGAAGCTTTTAATTTATTTAATATATTTGGCTATGATTTTGAACTACGTGAATGTTATGCATGAGTAGGACTTCGAGGGGCTATGGCTTTTGCCCTTGCTCTTCATTTTTTAACGATTTTCTTATTCCTCTTGCTAACTTTCTGCATTCAATTGGAAAATAAAAACAATATACATTGACAAATGAAGCAAATATTGATACAAAAATAAATTAGCATGTTACCTTGAAGTCATTAAATCCAAAGTATTTGACGAGATGGTCACAGTCATTTTGGCTTATGCCTGCTGGGCGATTTTCCAGTCTCATATCATCCGTTTCATAGCTGAAGTAATGTTGCTTGTGCGGCCTATACCGATAGGACCTGTATTGGGCGTTCAACTGACTATACACAGTTTTTTCGATGTGCGGCTGCTCATTGAGAGTAAAGTTTTGCTGCAAGGACAATTCAAACATGCTACAAAATCCAACCCATTCCCCCATCTAAAAATTTATCACAATTTTTTGTTCCCCACGCAACACATTATTGTCCACCTTAAATCACCACTAACGATAAGATCATATTTATGCTCGATTCCAATCCAAAAAGAAGAGAATGCATTCTGTAGAATTGTCTATAACATGTCCAGTGATAAAATTGAACTATTTAAAATGGATGCAATATATATAATTCTATTTAAAAACTTTAAAGATCAAAAGACTTTCTCTCAAAGATTGCCACATCTTGTTCTTATCATCTCGAGGAATTTCCTTCCACTTGACGTACTGGAGTGGAGCCATTTGTCTAACTATAATACCTGACTCGGTAATAAGCTCTTGAGAAATTTTCCAATAGCACGCCTAGGGTAAAGTGGAATCACTACGGGAAGCTTTTCAACAGTGTACCTCTTCTTTGCAAACGCAATGCCCTGAGTCTTCCCTCTTACCCTTATTATAGATATGCTTGCACCTGTTCAACCCGTATGCATGAGCCCTTAATCAAACCTTGTTCGACCATTAGGAAGCATGTTTACATATAATTTAGGACAACAATATTCATACCAAATTTGTTGCTAGGAACCTGCTCTACAATGGGCGGTGAGTCAACTTGGGCGTGGTTTCAAAGTCCATTATCCACTATAGGTTGCCTGCTCTCTGTTGATTGTTCTGATACAACTCCCTCTTGGCTTTTTCCTACTCGAGTTCTACTTTCCATGTTGGTGATAATCCTACAAATCTTTACAAATGAATTATAAGTCCACACTTAAGTCAAATCATTGTCACACATAACGAACATATTAACTAAATAGAGAGAATGGAAATAACAATAAAGAGTGGGTTCGCATATTTTATAAATTGTCTGCCTGAGAAGAATTTGATTCTAGAAGTATATCAAAGGAAAATGAAGTTGTAAATGGTACCACTCAATTCATTAAGGAATTGTATAAAAAAACTTACTAGATGTAAGTCGATCTTCCAATTCTGATTATACAAATAAAAGACGTTAGCAAGAACATAATTAAATGCATAACATGTACACAACATGTTATGTCTGCCTGAGAACAATTTGATTGTAGAAGTATATCAAAGGAAAATGGAGTTGTAAATGGTACCACTCAATTCAAAAGTATATCAAGGATAAATGTAGTTCTATGTTATACTCTATGATTTATTGTACAACACATTCCAAAAATTGATAAATCAAATCAGTTTCAAAGTTGTACAGTTTTGTATAAGAATAAGTAAAAGAAGTTAATTTAGATAAAAAAGAAGTACGTTCTGGTTTTATTATGAAATCATTGTAGTTTGGCTGATTGATTTTTTCTTGAGTGGCCATACAAAGGCAACTAACTGTTTCAAGTAGTGTTTCAAGTCATTCTTTAAGGGCTTGTTTGGTTGACCCTTGAAAGAAACATGATAAAAATATTCATAGTGAAATCTAAAAGATGCCACAATTCATGATCAAAAACAACCAAAATGGTTAGCTAAGGTAAAAAAAAAAAAAAAAAAAGAAGGAATAGATTTAAGCCAAAAATAATATAAGAAATAGTTCGCACTTTTCCAATTTAAGAACAAGAAACAAACTAAACTTCTATTGGGTTTCATGGTTGAAAAAACCAGCAAATGCATGTTCAGTCTTAGATTAGTGTATGAGTTGTTTTGATGGACCTAGGCCAGGACCTCCCAATTATAGAAATTGATTTAAGCATAAAATCTATAAGGTGAAAAAACATTTTAGTACTCTTGATCATTTAATCCTCAATTTATTCTTTTTTCTTGCCTATATGTTCCTCGCCGTTATTCTTTGGTTTAGAATTGAGATAGAACTTTTCATCTATCAATTTATGTATTGAATCATATCTAAAAGTACATTTTTGTAACTACAAATCTATAAAATCCCATGGTTAAAAATAACGCATATATGTGTAAGTCAGGCTCAGGTTACTCGGGTTGATAATCTCTCTTTCCAAGCCCAAGCCCAATCCAAATTAAATTCGGGCTTGAATTTTCTAGCCCAAGCCCTAGTAAATTACGGGTTGGGCTCGGGTTGGCCCACCCACGTTGCAGCCCTAGTTTTCCTCTATGTTTTCTTTTCTTATCCCTCCCAAAACCAAGAACCAAACAAAGCCTAAATATTGCCATTGATAATGAAGGACCCAAAATCAAATTTCAATCTTTGATATTATCACAAGTTGCATAAAAAAATAGCTAATATTTAACCACCAAAAGAATGCAAAACATGATGCACACCTTTCAAAGGAATGAACAATTAAAAAAATAAATAAACTTATATTACAAAAAAAGAAAAAAAAAAAAAAAAAAAAAAACTTAAGTTCCAGTGTGTTTGAAGATTTAGGCACCCAACATAGGTTTGGCCGTTTGGGCGTACACAATGACTGATTCCCCACGGCCCAAAAATGACCTCTTGACACTTATCTCTTCAATCAATATTAATGTGTGTGTCTATTTCTTTATCAGCAATAGATAGATGGATTTTCACGTATACTTCCATGGGATTCTCACTGCACATTAAGCCACATAGAATAAATGGGGAAATGTAATAGCAAGAACATGCATATATTCTAACCTAATTTCCATTTTCATTATATGCTAAAACTAAAATGATCAGATTGATTAGAAATCTAAACAATACAAACTGAAATAAACTTTATACTTTGAACAACACAAAAACATCTAACATGAACAGGATTTTAGTAATCAACTTTCATACCTAAATCGCTCCTTGAAGAGAGACAATCAGATTGTCAAATTACAGAGGCAGTGGTTTTGAGAGGACTGAAAGGAAGGGCAACAAAGGTTACCTCACAAAGACCTCTACAGATTGGATGTCCCACTGACGAGAATCACAACAATTTCGTCATGACTTTGTGTTTGTGACAAAAAATGCCACTTTTATGATTTGTGTGACAACCTCTTGTGTTGTCATTAAAAGCTGCGTTTTAGTCACAAAATTTTAGCCGCAATTGAAAAAATTGTCACTAAATGTCTGTTTTCTTGTAGTGCCCAAAACTCAAAAAGTTCAATTTTAATTTCAACCATATTAAAATTCACTTAAGTGGATTACTGATTAACTCATTAATACCCATCCTTCCAGTAATGTGCTCTAAATTTAGGTTGTCTAATTGTTCGTGAATCACTGTATATGTTTTCCACACTTGCTACACTTTTGACAATTGAAGCCCAAATTTATTTATTTTTCTCGTTAACGAGGCTTTAGTCTCTGTCCTTTCATAATTTATTTATTGAGAAAAATAGAAAACTCCATTAGGCTTCTTCTTCTACATTTGGATCTTTAAGATTGTTATGATTGCTCTTTAGTTCATGGAATTACTGAAACTCTTCTTTTTTCTTATGTGGAAACCCACTGTAGGTGACAATTTTCCAGGAGTTTGAAAGAGACAAATTGTAATGGCTATTTTGCTCTGAAAGTTTCTTTCTCAATCTAATCTCCTCAGCAGCAGTCACCTCATCATCATCATCATCTCTCTCTCTCTCTCTCTCTCTCTCTCTCTCTCTCTCTCTCTCTCTCTCTCTCAATAAGGTATGAAGTACAATTAATTATTCAAAAACGTTGTATATATGTATATAATTGCTCAGAAATTTCCCTTCATTACCATCTAAATGAGTTCATGAAACTTTAGCCCAACAACCAACCTATCAAAACCAACCCAATAAATCTTCTCTCTATATTCAAGTCTACAGTACCCATCAGTTGTCATTCTACAGAAGCCAACTCATTACCTATAGAGAAAAAATCAATTCTCCATAACATATTCCTTACTAATCCTGCCCCCCCCCCCCCATGAAATGTTTATTTGAATGTGTAATGGAATTTGCTGGTTGCTTACACAAATCAGAATAAGGAGGTTGTTTATTCATTTGGAAATTTAGACAACTATCATGTGGTGACATCTATATATATCTCCAAAATTTGTTTTCCTATCTTTGGTCAAAGTTAGGTTTGCTCGGTTGTTCGCAACTTGTGACAGCTGTGTATGTGTGCATAATTATCTCTCTCTATGTAAAAATGAGTAGTGTGATAGCTACTCATTATAAAAAGAAAGGACGAATACTCGTGAGCTTGCTACTAGATTTTTTCTCCAACTTTTCTCTAGTCATTTGTGTTACGTTTGATCTCGGTAGTCTTTCTATGTTTCATTCATTTTTTGAACTTTTCATTGAACGTTACTTTAAATTTCACACATATGTATGTAGGTACTTCGTCATGTTGTTCCTTGGTGAAGTTGCGGAAAGAAGGCTTAATAGATGGTCATGAGAAGATGAAGAGTTATGTGTTTAGTTATCCTTTCCAAGCAGTGAGACGAGTCCTTTCTATTTAGTTTTGTAGTGTATTTTGTAATTGATCACGGTGTATTGAATATTGCAATGCAAGCCCAATGGATTATTTTTGTTGTGTTGGGTATAGAGATGTTGGTTTGACATGAACGAACTCTTTAGTTGTTATGATTACTTTAGATTATTTTTGTTGTGTTGGATATATAGATTAATCTTATTATTTTTGTGTTTGGTATAAATTTATATGCTTGTTAATTAGGTGAAAAAAAATTGGGAAGCATATAAATAAATATATATATTTTTAGATTTATGCATATTTCTAACAGATATATCCGTTGGTAAATCCGTTAGTATTTTTTTTAATGTTTTGAAAATTACTAACGGATATATCCGTTAGTAATAGTTAACAAACCGTTAGTATTCAATATAAATCTTTTAAATTTGTTGAAAAAAACCGTTAGTAAGTAACTTTCTAACGGATATATCCGTTAAAAATCCTTTGATTTACTAACGCTAAAATACTAATGGATATATCCGTTAGTAACATTTATTCTAACGGATATATCCGTTAGTAATGAGGCCATATGGTGTAGTGTGGATTAGTTTTTGGATGATCTCACAAAGTTGAGAGAAATATTAATTCTGGACCCTTGGATTAGTTTTTGGAGGATCTCACACATCTCTCCAATAAAAGGTAGATATACATGGAGCGTTTCTAAAATGGACGGCCATTTACAGACTTGTCTTTAGCGATGGAATTTTGTTGCTAAAGGTCTTTATTTTCATCAAATGTTGAGCTTTAGCGACGAAATTTTGTTGCTAACTCTCTCTCTCTCTCTCTATATATATATATATAGATAGATAGAAAGATAGAATCAACATCTTGGTATACCTCTATTTCTCAAAATTTTATTTTAAATTTTCTATTATAAAATGTATGCACTGTTCCATTTTAGGTACCTATATTTGGGAATCCAATACTTTTAAGGGAATACTAGTGATTGCATTCACAAGCATGAGAATTATGGCATTGTTCAAAACTATCATTTCTTGTTTTTTTTTCCTCTTTTATTTTTTGTTGGTTAACAACCAGTCAACAAGGTTAATTTTGAAAAATAAAAACATTAGATGTTCTTCTCTCTCTTTCTCTCTAAAACTCTCTGCCTATTCTCTAAAAACTCAAACCACCGTCCTTGTTCTCTTTCAAGGGCTCTTCCTTCATGGAAGAGCCCTTGACTTTTTGGTTTTAGTTCGTCATCCTGCTCTTTGCGACCTCTTTATGAGAGTTAATTTGTCCCTCTTTATGTGGGGTTTCCTCCCTTTGATCTTTTGAAAGTTTTTTTTATTGTTTGGTTTGGGTTCCCATCTTATACTACAACAAAAATGTGTTTAGGCGACAAAAATGGCGAGGACATATGAATTTCCTCGCCAAAAGTACAGTTTTGACGAGAAAATTATATTTTGTCGCCAAAAAGCCTGAAAGCCACGCACATTTGGCGACAAAAGGCTTATTTCCTCGCCTAAAGTGTCAATTTTGACGAGAAAAATATATTTTCTCGCCAAAAGTAAAGTCTCTGGCGACAAAATATTATTTTCCTCGCCTATAGCGAAGTCTCCGGCAACAAAAAATAAAATTCCTCGCCTAAAGTGTCAATTTTGACGAGAAAATTATATTTTCTCGCCAAAAGTGAAGTCCTTGGCGATGAAATGTAATTTTTCTCGCCTAAAGAAAGTTCAAAAAAATATTTTTCCCCTTTTATTTGGCGATGAAATCCATTTCCCTGCCAATAGTGTCAAAGGTGGTGAGGAACTATAATTTCCATGCCAAAAGTAAAGTTATTACGACGAAAGTTTTTTTCCTCGCCTAAAGTGTGTGTTTTGGCGCCTAAAGTGAAGTCCTTGGCGATGATACTAATTTTCTTCGCCTAAAGTGAGGTCTAAAAATTTGTTTTGCTATTTCTTTGGCGACGAAATAAATTTTCTTGCCAAATTCTCAATGACGGCGAGGAAATATACAATTTTCTCCCCAATAGTGTTATATTTGTGCGAAACATTAAGTCTAAAAAAAATAGTGAGAAATATTATTTGGTGACAAAGTACATTTTCTCGCCAAAACAGATTTAAAATTCACTGAACTAGAGGTTCCAACAGTAATTTGAGCTTCTTTTTAAGCTGACATCTATTTTGTAAAAATTTTAATTTAAGCAAGTAATTTGACTATATTTTACTGCATTTAAAATTAAAATGGGATAGGTTATCAAAAAAAATTTTAAATGGGATAGATATGAAAAGGTTTTTTAAAATTTATTCTTGTTTATTTATTTATTTATTTGAGTGATGATATGCTTCCCAAATGATGTGACAGTGGGGTCGAGTCTAATATAGTGGGACTAGTTGAATTTTAATTGGAAGTTGTCTACCTGGCCCCACTACCACATCATTTGGGAAGCACTTTTGTGATAGAAATTTGAGAAGCATAGCATTACTCTATTTATTTTGGAGTGTATTGTTGAGTAGAAGTGTTTACTTGTAATTTTTACGAATGAAAAACATTGAAAAATGAAAGAAAGTGTCAAAATTGACAGTACAAAGGCAATGAAACCCAAAATTAGCCCCCATAGACACTAAGTGCTAAAAATTAGCCCCACATAAGTGGGCTAAGTGACAACATTTTTTCCACATAGAGGATTAACTCCAAAATTTACCTCACAAAGGGGGCTAAATATTAATTTGCTTGATCAATTTCTGAGTTTTCATCAATTTTGAGGAAAATCTTAACAATTTCACTTTTGTCAGAAACCACAGGGGGTTAAGTGTCCACTTTTGACCCACATAGGGTAAAGTGAAAATGGGTCTAAACATAGGAGTAAAATATATTTAACCTTTTTTTTTGGGTTAATTACAGAAACACTCCCTGTGGTTAGGCCCTTTATCCGTTACCCCCTTATACTTTAAATTTTATCACTAATACCCCCTGTGGTTTGGACTAAAGTGAAATAGTCACTTTTTCCGTTAAAGTTAACGGAAAATGGGTAAAAATACGAAATTACCCCTATTACATGCTAATAAGAACACCCTTATATGCTTAAATGTTTATTTAGGCATATGTGGTATACTATTATATTATTTTGATATTATATTTGTTGTTAGAGACCATTCTGTAGTCACTTTGAGTTACATTCATGAGAGCAAATGTATTTAATTTTTTTATCTACCCTTGGACACACACACACACACCACACACAGTCTTGGCGATATGTTATTTTTATTTTTTATTTTTTTTATCTACTCTTAGACACACACAATCTTGGTGATATGTTAGTTTTTTTTTTAATCTACTCTTGACCACACACACTGTGAAATCCAATGTAGTGGTGTACTAAGATCTAAAAAAACAAAATTTATCCCCAAAATTTTTTTTGTGTGTGTGTCAAATTCGCTCTCACAAAGGTACCCCTAAGTGACCACATAATGGTCTTTAACAACAAATGTAATATCAAAATAATATAATAATGTACCACTTATGCCTAAATAAACATTTAAGCATATAAGGGTGTTATTATTAGCATGTAATAGGGGTATTTTGTACTTTTATCAATTTTCCGTTAACTTTAACGGAAAAAGTGACTGTTTCACTTTAGTCAAAACCACATGGGGTATTTGATAAAAGTCCTAACCACAAGGAGTGTTTCTGTAATTAACCCTTTTTTTTTTTTTATAAACATCAAAACAAAAAATCTCACATAAAAGTCACCATTTAAAATATAAAAGAGTCCTAGCTAAATAAGGGGCCAAAAGACCCAACATGGGAAAAAATTGGGTAAAACCAGGTTTCCTAGCTGCAAAGACTACATATGAGAGGCAAAGAGCAAATAGAATTGATGAGAACAACGAGAGATTAAATGCCTTAGGATTGAAGAACTTGGCAACATCTCTTATTGGTTCGTCACAGCCAAAATCCACAAATAAGAGGGGAAAGAATGTTAGGGATACTGAATACCACGATAGCTACATACCATCAGACAGTGAAGATGACGATGATGCTGATTCCTATGACCATTTAGAACAGGAGGTATTGTTCATGTGTTTGTTTTATGGTCTATAAGTGATGTTTAATTTCTTGAATTTAAAAGTAAAACAGTTATTTTAATCATATTAGATGACATAGAAGTCTTTTCATATATGTATGTATGCATTGTATTATGTTTTTATCAGGTCAGCGACATGCCGCCCCGAAAAAGACTCATATATTCAGATTCCTTGAGATCACCACCCATTCAGCAGAGGAATCACACAGTCGAAGGGGATACTCTACCTATTGATGAGATGGGTTTACAGCATGGTGATATGCTGGAAACTCCGTCGGATGGGGGTAACTTGCGTGCTAATGAGATTAAGACACCGCCTAGTGAGGCACATTGCAATAGCGTTGGTAAGATATCAAAATTATTTAAATTGATCATTGAACGATCTTCACTTGATTGATTTGTTCAGTTACTCACTAAATCGATGTTTTATGTTGATAGGATCCACTGCCAAGCGGGGCCAGACGCGAGGTGTTAAGACTCAGCGCCTCATTGAAAAGGAAGGCAAACTCCTAGTGCCGATCCCAGCCAAATATAGGCAGCCAGTAGGGAAGTACGCAAATTGTTTTGCCTCCGCCACTGGTATACAGATCAGACAGCATCTACCGGATTTGAGCGTCCGCCGGTGGTCTAACGTGCCAGCTACCTCTGCAGGCCCGATCCTTCAACGCCTAGCGGTAGTTGTAATGTTCATTTATTTAATATAAAAAATGTGATTTATCATTAATCATGTATAACATCGTTGTTTTCAGGATGAGTTTAATCTACAAGGTGATCCTGATGATGTCAAGAAAGCAGTGAATATGAAGTGCGGCAGGCGACTCAGCGACTGGACTCATAGATTGCACAAGAAATACCTTGAGATGAAGAGAGTTAAGGGGGAGGACTACACAAAGATAAACCCACCGAAAGATTGCAGCCTGGACCAATGGACACGGTTGATTAACAATAAGTGGAATGACCCAAAATTTTTGGTAATATCTATTTCTATTTGTTTAGTCTCGAGCATTAATGTACGACCTACTAAAGTGCTAAATTTTTTTTATAATTTATTACACTTGTTACTTACAGCACCAATCAGCCGTTAACACCGCCAACCGAGCCCGTCAAGTTACTAATCACTCATGCGGATCGAAATCTGTGGCAGTTAGGGCCAATGAGGAGGTGTGTATTCTTTAATTCCTCTAAAATTCCATTAGCGCTATACCTAATCAACTAGTATTTTCTTACATTCAAAAGCTAACAAATCACTCACAGGAAAACAAGGGTGAACCACTCGATATGCCCAAGTTCTACCACACCACTCACTATAATTTAAAGAAGAACCAGTGGGCGAGGCCGGCATGCTAGAGCGAATACGTACGTATAATTTCTGTTGTAACATCTAAAAGATAAAGTGTAACATAACATTTTTTTTAATCTAATCGCTTGAGTGTTTATTTTAAAATTCTCAGGAGGCGTTAAAAAAGAAGCAAGAAGACCATTGCTCGCAGCCCCATGCAATCCCATTGACAGCAGAGGACTTGTCTATTCAGGTTTTGGGTGCGAAATCTGGCCGCTTGAAAGGACTCGGCATGAGACCTTCCACCTCACGTAGGACCACCGCTGAATCTTCTGAGGATAGTGAGCATGTTAGGCGTCTCACAGAACAGGTTCAAGAGCTTCAAGCTGCGAACCAGAGCCAGGCTAAGCAGATGGCGGAACAGATGGCAAGTATGATGGCCTGGATGCGCAGCAAGGGTTATGATGGGGCGGAGGGCTCATCTGGTGCCGAGGAGGCTTCTTGGTTAGTAATTATTTTTAACTACTTATTTGTGCTATTTAGATTCTAAGTAGTTATTGGGAATAAGTGAAATGGAATACATACTCATAATATAGACTCACAGTTTACTAATTAGAGCTAAACTTGTAAATACGATAACTAATTGTACAAAAATTATCTTTCGAATGACTGTAACTGCCTATGACACAACTGATTGTTTTTTGAATTTATAATATGATAGAGATGTGATATCCGTTGTTATGTTGTGATTTGAATTTTTTGGTATCTCCAATAAACAAACAAAACTCTGCCGAATTTTTGGTAGAAATTACGTCTTTAATTTATATGTCATGTGTTTACGAACTTATGATATACTGATACTTCCCATTTCTTTTTGTTGCAGATTTGGTATGGATGTGCTTGATTGGTAGAGGATCGACTACATATTATTTTGTAGACGTGTTATGAACAATGGGAAGCACTAATTAATGTTTATGTTTTTTGTTCTTTTTTTTTTTTTTGGATATCCATTAGTTTATGTTTTGCATGGGCACAATAGATTGTTTATATTTTATTTTTTTAACAGCGAAGTAGAATTTATTCAATAAAACTTGTTTATATTTGAACATAATCTTGTTATGGTATTTGTTTAAATTACTATTATGTGATGTTGGGTATAGGAACAAGAACAAGTGCATGTACAAATATTTTTCAATATTTGTTTATTTAAAGAATTGTTTTTGGTGAGAAAATATTTTGTCGCCAATGCTTGATTCTAAATTAATTAAAAATAACTATTGAGGACGAAATATTTTGCTCATTGGCGACGAAATCTTTTGTATCAAATAAATTTTATTTGAGACAAAAAAATTATATGTAGCGACGAAATTTTTCGTCGCCAATACCATTTATTGTTTTTATAAAAAAAAATCATTAGCTACAAAATATTTCCTCGCCAAATATATTTTGGAAAATTATTTAAAAAATCTTTGGCGAGGAATTGTTTTGTCGGTAATGATCAAATTTATGAACATACATTCGAATTTTAGCGAGGAAACACTGTAACATGGCGACGAAATATTGACTCTATAGCGAGGAAAATATTCGTCGCTAAAAAGTTTTCATTGGCGAGGAAAAAAAATTTCCTCACCAGGTACTTTATAAGACAACCCTTTGGTGGCAAAATTGACGAGGAAATTATTTCCTCGCAAAAAGCTTTAGCGACAAAATATTGACTTTTGGCGAGGAAAATGAATTCTCGGTAAAACCAATTTTTGTTGTAGTGTTAAATCTTCTATCTCTTTTTGTTCTGCGGTCAGATCTGGCTACTCCTCTTCACAGTTTTAGCCGTGTCATTTTAGATCTAGTGATGTTTCCATCAGATCCGGTGTTCTTTCATTTTAGAGGGGTCACCTCAGTTGGCTCATTCTTGAGCTACACCATAAAGGTTTTATCAGGGATTGTGGAGATTTGCAGTGCAGCTTATAGAAGTTTGTGTTAATCATTTTTATGTAATTTTTTTTTACTTCTATATATTTGTATTACTTCTTTTTGGGATCTTCTTTTATGAATGATGTTCATGGTTCATAAAAAAAACAAGAACACTAAAGAAAACACATATTTCTACCAAATATTGCCTACGTCCACACCCGCAAGAATTATTCTTTCACTATTGAGATAGAAAATTGGTACAAGAAAATGTTGAATTAAATCCCAGAACCCCATCCCATCTCTTTCACCCAGACCCTGCACCCCATAAGGGTAGACCCCTTAACTTAGCGTACAAATGGCTTCCTAAATTCCTATAGACCATCCCATTTTATAGAGCTTATAACCCATTACTTATTGGATAAGGAATAAGATTCTATCACAAAAGGAAACCGGACAAAATAGGAATCTAGTCAAATCAACAAGTCCTACATTAATGGGATTGTCCCACATGTGATAGAATCCCAACAATCCCCTCCTATATTACTTGTGGGAAACCTGCTCAATTAATCTATCACAGGTACAACACCCCCCTCAACTAGAGCACGCACAAATATGACCACTTTTTAACCGTTTACCATTGGCTGTTTTCTGTACCAGCATGCACATCCCAAATCGAAGCGGTCTTAACACCTCCGATTCGTCAAACTACAACCAATACATATCCAGTTTTGTGAGTTCATTGTACACATTAGCTCTAGAGAAGAGCCTCGATGCACCTTTCTCTCCAGCAGGATTTACTACCACACCATCGTCTTAACCGTGAATAAATCATACACGCACTTACGCGCAAGAATCTCATATTCCATTGAGGATTTGGGAGTACAACTCAATAAACTAGACGACACAAACCAGCCACACTTCCCTCTTTCTGTTTAGAACATCTATCGTGTGTGATTTTCACGACTCCACCTACAACTCCAAGCTTGCATCATACAGTGATCATCTAGCAAAATTGATTATAGATTCCTCCGCAAATTTGGGACATATGTCACACCATCCAAATAGCGAACCGAACCAAGCAAAGTATTTTAAAATCCATCGTTCGATCCCGCGACAATACCAGTCACCCAAGGATAGTCTACAACCCTTCTAGAACCCATGAAAATATTTCTTCCTAAACCACATACTTACCATGCCCGGAATCTAAGGATACAAGAGAAGTACCCGTACAAGTGGAGTATGAGTATCTCTCTGATTAGACATAGAAAATGCATATTCATAGCATGTTATATGGTTTTTTATGCATACTTTTATCCCCAAGCCCCTAAAGTTACACGTATTTCAATAACATTGCGCTTTCATGATATTAATGTTAAAATATGTGTATTTGTATGGTCTTATAAGCTATTGGGTGCGTTTAGATGAAGTGAATCTTAAAGCTTGGCAATGAAATGCCTCACTTTTTATTACACAACCCTTATATATTTCACTTACATTATTTACATGAGGCTTGTGAGTGTTTTGTAGGTCAAAGAAAGCAATCGTTGCTTAAAAGGTGATTTCGGTGGAAGAGAATGATAGCAGCAGGAGAGAAAAGGGCAATTTTGACATTGAATGCTTTGGAATTGTGAATTTTCTCCCGAGATAAAAGTTGTAATTCATCGAGTTATGGTCACGTGGCTGCAAACCGTACATAAATTCGAGGTTTGAGCAAAGAGATATCGCAATTCTCCCATTGGTGCGCATAGTTGTCAACTATAGAAGACCAGGACCGATCCTGAAACATATGTGGGACCGGTCTTGGCCATAACCGGTCCTAATAGTATAGTAGGATCGGTCCCACTCAGTAGATTCTCCCCAGCAACTTCTTTTTAGGTATAGGACTCTTATTTTGATATATATATATATGTATGACTTTTAAATGTAATATATGTAATTTATATCATATTTTACATATAGTAGGTGTTAGAGAGGATATTAGAGCTCTCCTAAACCCTAGTTTAGGATCTCTAAGGCCATGTTTTGGATGTTATTTCAAGATTTCAAGTCAATAAAGTAGTTTTTCTTCGTTCCAGATTATATTGCTCTATATTATTTATATTTTCAGTCCATTAATCACTGTTTAATCATTATCTTCATTATATTTATGCTATCTATGGTTGCTAGATACAATTTTACTATGTTAGGCTAAATCCCTAGTTAGGAAGAGCAATGAAATGGTAAACAACTTAATTTCCATGCATGTTTTCAGCGGGCAGCCCTAAATCCAAGGATCAATGAATGTGTAAGTAGAGAATCATAAGATTTTATGTTCTGTTATACAAACAATGTTAACAAGCATGACATTAATGACTCTCAACTTGTATTTTCAATAGTTTGTGAACTTGCTTCATGGTTTTAGTTCAGTTTAACTAATTCAAGCACTGTAGATTAGTTTTGGCCATGAATCATATTAGAGTTAGCTATTATAATTATTAGCTTTATTAGCTTTAGGGTAGTTTAGTCTTTTACTTTCTATTAGGGTAATATTGTATACCTAGATATACTATTATTGTCTCTTCTTTTCTATTCTATTTATTCATTCAGTTTTTGTGTTATGAGAAACTCTAGCTCTCTTTTCTCTTTTCTCTTTGTTGTTTTCTTGATTATTTAATATATTCACAAATCAGACTCATAAGCAATCTACCCGTACTTCACAAAAAGGGGATTAATTGAAATAGTTCTATATCTTTGTGCCGGATAAAGAGTATTTTATTATTTTAATGAAACATATACATTAGAGGCATGTTTCTGGATGATTGGAATTCTCGTATCTTTTTGTAAGCATGGGAGTTAAGAAGTTTACTGTGGATTTGTGATTTCCTAACGTTTTTCTCATCTTTGGAAGTATTTTAATTTAATTCGCTGCTTTAATTAATTATTAGTTAGTCGTTAATTCACTTAGTTAAATCACTCTAGAACTTAATTTATAGTTATAATTAATTAGTAATTTCACTTATTAAATTTCATTAGTCTAATGTCATTTCTAGCAATTTAGTCACTTTATAAAAAAGAAGTAGTTAGAATTATTTTTTCAAAGAAATCATCTTTTCATTATTTTTAGTATTAATAAATTGGGTAAAGTTAATCAAGTGAAATCATATCTCTCTCTTGGGTTCGACCTAGGCTTACTAGAAAATATATTACTTGAACGATCACCTATACTTAGGTGTAGCATTTAGAGAATACAATTTTATTCGTGTCAAGTTTTTGACGCCGTTGCCAGGGAGAAGCCATTTGCTTAATTTTATCTAGTTTGTTAATTTATTTTTATTTTTATCATTTTCTTTGTTTTGGATATTATCACACATTTACTTTGTAGTGTTTCAAGTCATATAATTCCAACGAATGCTTATTTTAACAAATACAAATTTTTAAGGATTCCTCTTATTCTTTTGTTAATCCAATAGTTACACCTCAACATTTTGACCCAATGGCTGGCTTTATACCACCTAACCTTAATGGCCTAAATGGGAACAATGAGAATAATGGGGAGAGTAATCTAGGCCTAAATGATGATACTAAAAGTCAACATAGCTTCAATCCTAGGGAGAGGATTGCGAGAGTTGTTTGCCCCTGATAGGAACACGATCCCTTCATGCATAACTATCCCACCACATCAAGGGATTTTTCACTTTAGAAATGGTATGATACGACTCTTATCGACCTTCCATGAGATGGAGAATGAGAGGGCATATGTGCATTTAAAAGACTTTGAATCAGTGTACGAAACATTTTCTGGCCAAACGTGTCCGTAAGAAATTAATAGATTAAAACTTTTTCCCATTTCATTAAAAGATAAAGCAAAAGCTTGGCTTTTAACTCTTAAGCCTGGCTCAATTAGTAAATGGGCTGTGATGCATGAGGAGTATTTGAAAAAATTCTTTCCAAAGCATTTAACAGATGACCTCATCCGGCAAATCAAGCTTTTTACCCAAAATGATGATGAAACCTTTGCTAAAGTCTGGGAACCTTTCAAAATCTACTTCTATCATGCCCACACCATGGTTTTGAAAATGGCATCTCATGAGTTTCTTTTTCGAGGGATTAACCCCAGAATCTAAAAAGTTAGTTCAAACAATGTGTCATGGATCATTCATGCACAAAAATGCGAATGAGGCTGAAACATATTTTGCTTGGCTTGATAAAAATTCACCTCAATGGGAGCCACGAGAAGTAACGAGCTCACCTCCTAGTGAATCTGATAGGGCTAAACAAAAAATATATTCCTACTTAGGGCAGAAGATGAATTATCTACTAAATATGAACAACTTGCTAAGCAAGTAAAAGCGTTACCAAAAGGAATAACAGAACAACCTACAGTAATGTTTCAAGAAGAAATGTGTAGTAACTGCAATATGGTAGAACATCAGGCGTATGCATGCCCTAATATACCCATTTATCGAGAAACACCGCCTGTTGATATTAATGTAATGAATAACTATAATGGTCCTACGAATGTGTATGGTGGGTATAATTGGAAGATTCATCCTAATATAATAATTGGAGAACAGGGGCAATTGTAGCACCGGATTATTATAATCCACCACCCCTACAAAATTAATTCTTCCAACAGAATCAAAATCAAAATCAATATCAACCACCTCCTCAACAATACAATCAGCAATATAATCAACAATATCAACCCCCTACAACAATAGAACTATCAAGGAAATAATCAAAATAGTTCAAATATTTATGTGCCCCCCTTACAAGAAGGCACAAGAAGACCCTAGAGATGTAATGATGCAACAAATGGTTTAAGCTATGGGAAAATTACAATCAACTATGGGAAGGATAGGTAATCAATTTGAAAATAGTCGAAAAGGAATTTTTCCCAGCTCAACCACAAGCTAATCCTAGAGGTCAACCACAAAATGGCGCCCAAAATTCTGGTTTGGGGAATCAAGAACATGTTGGATCGATAACAACCTTAAGAAGTGGTAAAATTATAGGGCAAGATATCTCTCCTCCTATAATTGAGGAAGAAAAAGATATTGAAGATAATTATGTGAAAGAGGTAGTTGAGAGTGACAACACTAAAGAAGATGAACAAGCCCACCCTAAGAATATTGAGAGGCAAGATAGTGAGAGAAAAGAAGAGGAGACATCTAAATACGTTCCTCCAACCCCTTACTCACAAGGATTAAAGAAACAACATGATGCTAAGAACCAAGAATTCTTAGAACTTTTTAAACAAGTAAAAATTAACTTGCCAATCTTGGATGCTATAAATCATATCCCTGCTTATGCTAAGTATTTAAAAGATTTATGCACTATTAAATGTAAGCAAAGTGTAAAGAAGAAAGCTTATTTGGTGGATCAGGAAAGTTCGATTATTAAGAATAATTTACCACCTAAATATCAAGATCCAGGCATGCCAACAATTTTATGTATTATAGGAAACCAAAAGATAGATCATGCATTACTTGATTTTGGAGCTAATATCAATTTGCTTCCATTTTCGGTCTATAAACAGTTAGGACTAGGGGATCTCAAACCAACTCGTGTCACACTACAATTACCTGATAGGTCTATTAAGATAGCTAGAGGTATTTTAGAAGATTTCCTTGTTCGAGTGGATAAATTTATTTTTCCTGTAGACTTTGTGGTGATAGACACAGAACCTACCCCTAACCCAATTGCTCAAATTCCTGTTATTTTTGGTCGACCCTTTTTAGCAACAATGGACGCTACTATTTGTATTTGAATGTCAAGATTTTCTCGAACCCTCAACACCAAGAGGAAGAGGATGATGTAGAGGAAGTACAGTGCATTGAGTCCATTCCCCAAGTTTATCTTGATTTGACCAGACTTGATGAACCTATAGAGCAAGTAAATAATCACAGGATAATGGAACTATTGGAGGAGAGGTAGAAAGAAGAGATATTACCAAAATACGAGGATGAAGAATCTATCATCCTTGACTTTTTGGAAAACTTAGAGCTTGATGAACAAGAAAATTGTGAGGATAGTAATGTGATTTTGAGCAAGGAACATTATATTGAGGACTTGGACCAATGCAGTTCCAATTTAGATGATCTTCACCTTCACCAAGAGGCAACTGTCTTTTTGGATTCCTTAACTTATATAGACGATGATGACTTGCGTGTCCAAATAGACAAATTGCCAAGTCAAGTCCATATCCGATCCTATACAAGTCAAACCAAGTCTAAATACAAAGTCGCACCCTTGTGTTTATGCTCCAATAGAAACTATTCCATCAAACAGGGAGGTTTGTATTGTTTATATGTTCAATCATTATTCCGACCCTTCTCTCATTGAAAAACCAAGGCCCCCTTCTTTAGTTTATTCTTTTAAATCTTTTGAACAAATGTTTCCTATTTTTGTTAATGTTTCCCTAGAATTTGGTAATTAAATAGGTTTTCACAATTTCCTCCAAACTTACGTCTGAAATTAGTTGGGGGGAAGGGGGGGGGGGGGGGGGGGGGGGGGGGGGGGGGGGCGGAGATTTTATTTCCCGAGATCCTACATAATGTTCTAATTGCTTACCTATTTTGTAGGAATGATCTAAAATTTTGATTATTAATATATGATGTTTATCTTTCTTAACCGCTCATTGGTGGTTATGAATTACAGAGTTTATCGATTATTTGCTCTATTGTTTCTTGTTGCTAATAGAATTTTGCAGGTAATCTAAATTTGGACATTAACGCCTCGAGGTGCTATTATTCCTTCTTTCGCTTTACTTTACTTGTCCATATACGTAGTAAAATGTCATATACATGTGCATAGCAACATGAACTTAGTAAAATTTAAAATTTTTGAATAAAATAATATGGTTCTTGTATCTCTTTTAGTTAGTGTAGTTAGTTGTGATGCATATATGTCATTTTCTGTATGGCATTAGTATGTGATGAACATAATTGTAGTTTGTTTACTATCTTAGTTATAATATGTTTTATACTTTTAATCTTCAAACACCTTGAGCACGAGGTACAAGTACTTAGTTAAAATGGATTAGTAAGCATAGCTTAGATATCTTAAGAGACGTGTAGTGGAGACTAATAACCCAAGTGAGCATATTGAGCCATTCTTTCAGTTTAGAGGGTTTTATATTTTTACTCTTACCTTTTGAAAAGCATTGAATTCGTTAAAAGTCTCATTATTCTTTTTATTTGGCTGATCACTAGAAAAGAAGGATTTACCAAAATCTAGAGCTCTTTATTTACTGAAATAGATAAACTAATTTACTTAAAAGATGATTTAGGCCATCTTTTGACCATACACGCATAATACAACTTTAGTCTACCTTGATACTATTCCTTTACTTCACCCTTTTGAGCCTTTTATAATTGCCTTGTCTTTACAATCCTAAAATCTAGACATGACTCCAAATCTGGAGTTTGTACCTCATTTCTTTATCTAGGTGTGATTGGGATGTGATGCTTTGATAAGAAATATGTCATGTGAAAAAGGAGAATTGAAAAAATAAATAAATAAATAAATAAAAGAAGTGAAAAAAACAAAAAAAGAAAGAGGGATGAGTCATAAAGATTGGAGAAGATGAGAAGTTGCAGAAAAATTGCAAATTTATGTATTCAAAGTGAGTAAAAACTCCAGTCACATGCTAAGACAATATTGAAAAATTATGCACTTCTTTCTCTTAAATCAATGCATTTCAAAGTCCTAATGATTCTAAGTAAATTGGATTTAAAGTTAAGGTAATGAGAGAATTCTCCACGGTATTTCGCTCTTCTTCTGTGCGATATCCATTCATGAGACTATTGCACTTAAAAACATTCGCTTTTTTAATTTAGATGTGTGAAGAATTAGTTCCATTGTATTTACTCTTTATAGCTTCCATATCATGAGGGGTAATAAATACACTTTATTCAGAATGATTTCATCTTGCCAGTGCAATCCAGGTGAGAGTTGAGTCAAATCTAGTGTCTTAAAAGTGTTGTAGGTTATGCGAGCTTTGAAGTAAAAGTTGTGTACTTTGGTTGTCCATTCACACACACATTTGAAGATGAATAGGTATGAAACATTCTAATAACTTTGATAGTAGATTAACATGATGTGTGTGTTGCATGGCTAAAGCATATTAGAGAATTTTATAATTGTTGAGCATAATTGCATTGATATAAGTAAGAGACCTTTCTTGAAATATTTAAATGAGAACCATAGACATGAATTTTGTGAGTAGATTCACTGTAAACTCTCACGAGACAACACTCGTCCACAAAGGGGAACTTAGGGGTTTAAAGGCTTGTTGCATATGCTAAATGCAATCGCGACTCTTGCGAAAGTGAGTTAGAATTTTTGTTTCTTTCATTTTAGTTTTTAATTTTTAGAGTATAAATTAACCTTGCATTAGTTCACTACATTGCTAGGGACTAGTAATGAGCTAGTTGGGGGTGTGATTAGACATAGAAAGTGCATATTCATAGTATGTTATATGGTCTTTTATGCATACTTTTATCTCCGGGTCCCTAGAGTTACACGCATTTTAATAACATTGCGCTTTCATGATGTTAATGTTAAAATATGTGTATTTATATGGTCTTATAAGCTATTGGGTGTGTAGAGATGAAGTGAATCTTGAAACTTGACAATGAATGCCTCACTTTTTGTTACACAACCCTTATATGTTTCATTTACATCATTTATATGAGGTTTGTGAGTGTTTTGTACGTCAAAGACAGCATTCGTTGCTTAAAAGGTGATTCCGGTGGAAGAGAATGACATCAGTAGCTGAAAAAAAGGCATTTTTGACATTGAATACTTTGGAATTGTGAATTTTCTCCAGATATAAAAGTTGACATTGAATACTTTGGAATTGTGAATTTTCTCTAGATATAAAAGTTGTAGTTCGTCGACTTACGGTCGCGCGGCCATAAACCGTGCATCAATTCAAGGTCCGAGCAAAGAGATTTCACAATTCTCCGAGCGGTGCGCAAAGTTGTCAACTGTAGAAGACCAGGACCGATCCTGAAATATATATTGGACCGGTCCTAGCCTTGACCAGTCCTGATAGTGTAGTGGAACCGATCCCACTCAGCAGATTTGCCCCAGTAGCTTGTTTTTAGGTCTAGGACTCAAATTTTGGTATATATATATATATGACTTGTAAACGTAATATATGTAACTTTGATCCTATTTTACATATAGTAGGTGTTAGAGAGGCTATTAGAGCTTTCCTAAACCCTAGTTTAGGATCTCTAAGGCCATGTTTTGGATGCTATTTCAAGATTTCAATTCAATAAAGTAGTTTTTCTTCGTTCCATGTTATATTGCTCTCTATTATTTATATTTTCAGTCAATTAATCGCTATTTAATCATTATCTTCATTATGTTTATGCTATCTCTGGTTGCTAGATTCAATTTTACTATGTTAGGCTAAATCCCTAGTTAGGGAAGAGTAATAAAAACGGTAAACAACTTAATTTCCATGCGTGTTTTCAACGGGCAGCCCTAAATCCAAGGATCAATGAATGTTTAAGTAGAGAATCATAAGATTTTATGTTCTCTAATATTAACAATGTTAACAAGCATGATGTTAATGACTCTCAACTTGGATTTTCAACAGTTTGTAAACATGCTTCATGGATTTAGTTTAGTTTAATTAATTTAAGCACTATATATTAGTTTTTGCCATGAGTTATGCTCATAAGCAATTTGTCCGTACTTCACAAAAAGGGGATTAATTGAAATAGTTCTATATCTTTGTGCTGGCTAAAGGGTATTTTATTATTTTAATGAAACCTATACATTAGAGGCGTGTTTCTGGATGATTGGGATTGCCGTATCTTTTAGTAAGCATGAGAGTGAAGAAGTTTACCGTGGATTTGTGATTTTTGTAACATTTTTCTCATCTTTAGAAGTATTTTTAATTTAATTCGCTGCTTTAATTAATTCTTAGTTAGTCGTTAATTCATTTAGTTAAATCACTCTAGAATTTAAATTATAGTTATAATTAATTAGTAATTTTACTTAGTAAATTTCATTAATTTAATATAATTTCTAGCAATTTAATATTCTCAAAAGTTTCTTTTTGTTAATAGTTCCACTTTTATAAAAAAGAAGTCGTTCGAATTATTTTTCCAAAGAAATCATCTTTTCATTATTTTTAATATTAATAAATTGGATAAAGTTAATCAAGTGAAATCACATCTCTCTTGGGTTCGACCTATGCTTACTAGAAAATATATTACTGAACGATCACCTATACTTGGGAGTAGCATTTAGAGCACACAATTTTATTCGTGTCACTCTCCATCATAGTTGCACTGAAATAGTCTTTGCCCTAGATTACAACCTGCTGTCTCATCAGATCTATCACTAAGAAGACAATCTCAACAATCTGTGCAGAATCTCACAAATCTACACCCATCGGAGACTCCGTAGCGCTTGAAAACATTAATAACCTTCTTTGACCCAAATTCTAAACAACATCGGTTATCCCACAATCTCCCTGAAATTCTAACCACTCAAAGACCTTTGATTCAACACACTTGCCACACTAGATAACTTCCTATCCAAGGCATCATCCATGACCATGACCAAACTAGCCACATTGACATGACTAAAATGTTGTGTGCTCTTGTGCAACACCCAAGTGTAGGTGATTGTGCAAGTAATACTGGATAAGTCTAGGTCGATACCACAGGGAAGGAAGAGGAAGAAAATATACCAAGTTACAACCTAAAGAAAAAGAAAAGAAAATAAGAATATAGGAGTGGAAGTTCTAACGAATCATAATTAATTAACTTAAACTAAATAACAAACTAAAGTATATTGAAACATGACTAATTAAATAAATAAACTAAAGGTGTTGGAAACACGTGAATCCGCATTGATCCTAACTATCTACCATGCACATTCATTAACGTTCTATGGAGTTCATTCATTTTCATCATTCCGTATTTTTCTAAAGATAAAGAATCAATAGCCCTTAAATGACCGGGACTATATCATCACAAGTGATTTAAAATACTTAGAAGATGGTTTAAAAAAATGGTTATTACTTGCACTCTAAATGGTGTCAGCATTCAAAGTGGTTTTCAAAAGTCATTGAAGAAAATAGCCTTAATGCTTTAAGTTCTAAAAACTGTTGTGACAAACTGAGCTGATAAGGACAATTTGATGACAAATTTCTAAAACAAAAAGTCTTGGAATACTTAAAGAAATCATCTCAGGAAATTACAAACTCGATCGATCGACACGCTTTCGATCGATCGAACTGCATCATCCTTCAATCGATCGAAATGTCTTCAATCGCTTAACTATGGCTCTGGTTCGATCGATCGAAATACCTTCGATCGATCAAGCCCAATGTTTCTAAAGATTGCATGGCAGACGTTCGGAATCAATGTTTCATCACATATTCCCAACGTCTAAACTAAGGAAGCTTGAATAAACTAATGCAAAAAAAGTAAAACATAGCAATCATAACAATTAGATTCATAAACAATCAAATGAAGAAAAGGAATAGAAAAACCTGGAATAAATCTAAATAAAACTTGAAATCATCATCAATCTTGAGTATAACAATGGAAAAGAGGAAGAAAAACATGAATCTAACCTAATCTACTCCTAATCTAACCTTAAAACTACCCTAAAATTGTTGTTTTTTTGCGTTCTGGAGCGTCCCCCCTTCGTCTGGTATCAAAACAACTTATTTATAGGGTTCCTGCAGAGTGTACGCAACTTTTGGGGGAAAATAAAGTTCAATCGATCATAGAAGTTCAAGCCCTTGAAGTCTCAATCGATTGAACTCTCTTCAAGGGCTTGAACTTCTATGATTTTGACAGCTTTATGCACTGATGGGATTATGGCCATATCTTTTCACTCGGATCTCGTATTGACCTCCCGTTTACCGTCACATGACCGTAATTCAAAGATCTACATTTCATATTTCTAGGGAAATCTTCTAAATCTGAAGTCGTCATTGTCAAAAATGGCATTTTCTCAGCTGCTTCTGTTATTCTCTGCACTAGAATCACTTTCTAAGCAACGATTGCTTTCCATGACCTATAAAATAGTGTAACAACACATGTTTGAGTCCCAACATCATAAAAAATAGCTAATCATTGATATGCATCTAAATCTATGGACTTGGGGATAAAAGTATGCATAACAGACCATATAATACGCTTTAAATATGCACTTTTCTCCTCGAATCACACATCATGTGCTTTTTTTTTACAAATACGTGGATAAATCCCCCAGCATGTCCTCCGTAACTTCGGGTTCAGTACCTATTGCCATTTTTATCAAAGTAGAACAAGGAGCAAACCTCGAGTAGGTGCACCGACCCCACATCACACACACACCAAATAAATCAGGGAGGCAAACTAGTGGTAAGATTTGAACCTACACTAAGTTGGACATTTTCCATCTTAAGATCCATTCCTCCAACCAACTTGCAATACCCCTGAGGGGTTTCAAACCCCCGACCTCCCTTAGAAAGGACAAGGACCCTAGATAAATCCCTTGTATTTACCTATGTGAAGTCTCGAACCCAAGACTAAGGGGTTAGAACACTCCCCGGTTTTGGTCTGCCTACCATTGGGCTATAGGGAATTTGGTTATAGGCCACATCATGATGTGTCACCAAAATGCTTCACCGAAATTACCTTTTTTTTTTTTTTCCTTTCTTGTTTTCTTTTATCATCGTGCTGCTAATCCATTGCCACCATATGATTCTGCCATTGAAAAGTCGTTGTCCACCATGGATCTCACCACCATTGCTTTGATACCACTTGTTGGGAATTTAAAATGTAGAACCAAATTCCCCGAATAAACATACAGAAACATGTCCATAATAATAAACAAGTACACTAAAGAAAATATTGGTTTCTACATGGTTCGGCCAAACATTGCCTACGTCCACACCTGAGAAAACTGTCCTTTCACTATTAAGATATAAAATTAGTACAAGAAAACGCTGAATTAAATCCCATTACCCAACCCTCAAACCCCTTGTACAATTACTCTTAGTAACCAAAGAACCCTCATCTCTCTCACCCTAGACCTTGTACCCCTATGAGGGAAGACCCCTTAACTTGGTACACCAAGTGCTTCCTAAATTCCTATACACCATCCCTTTTATAGAGCTTACATCTCACTACTTGTCGGATAAGTAATAAGACTCTATCACAAAAAGAAATCAGATATAATACGAATCTAGCCAAATCACCAATCCCTAAATTACTGGGATTGTCCTACATGTGATAGAATCCCAACAGAACAAAATCTCAAGAGTTAGAAAGGATGAAAAAAATTGGGTCAATGATCCTAACCCTCCATAGACTTTGATTGGTTTATGGATTTAGTCAGGGAAAAGAAAGGAAAACACTAACGCTTTGTTTGTTTTGTGGGTTCATTGAGGAAAAAGAAAAGGGAAAGACAAATAAGAAGAAAAACTATTTTCCTTATGTTTTTCTCCATGTTGAAATAATATCAAAAGTCCATAATTTCAAAAATATTATTACAACCAAAGAAAAAATGAGGAAAGATGACTCAAAATATTCAAAATTAGAAATCAAATTTCAAAACATGGGGAACTGGTTTTTTTTTTCCTCTCTCTCTCTCTCTCTCTCTCTCTCTAAATTTGGAACTAAGCAAAGCCTTGAGGTCTCGCACAGATTGGAAATCAAAGTTGTTGCCTTGACATGGGTGCATCAAAAGCTCATGGACAATGATATTCTTTCTACTATCCCAGGTATTTTTTTTTGGTCAGTTTTGGTCACATGCTCAAAAGTTTGAACCAGACCGGCCAACATAGTCCTTGTTCGGAAAATCCAAACCCCTGAATCTCTATCTTAATTTAGACTTATCAGAGTTTGCAATTTCTCCTATGAAATCCTATCCAACGTGATTGTCAAAAGGCTTAAACTTATTATAAATCACTTCATTTCACCCAATCAAAGTGCCTTCATAGCTGGTAGATCAATCCAAGATAATTTTATCAATGCCCAAGAAGTTTTTCATCTCTTGAGGAGAAGAAAAGAAAAGGGAAAGAATTATGATATGTCTCTCAAAGATGATATGATCATCAATGCCCATGATAGAATAGAATGGATTTCTGGGAAGGAATACAGCTGCTAAATTTGAGGTTTAGCCCACCTCCATCTAACTTTTTATTATTAAAATTTTAGTCAAGACAAACATAGTGTAAGATGATTATTTAGATACTAATTGAGGCCCGTCGAAAGACGGGGCAAGTTGAGGGTGTTTTAGTCGCTACAAAGGCTCCTTCCTCTCTCGTACTAAAACCTTGAGCCAAGTTCTTTGGTTATGAAGGGTCGGTGTCCTTTATCCATTGGGTGAGTCAAATTGGGTTCTTTGGTTCACCAAAGACCAAGTGGCGACTCTGTATCTGTTTTCACAGACCTTTTTCAAAATCGATTTCAAAAGGAGAATCCCTTTTCGAAGCGAAATGAGTGGACAACACTAAGGCCACATGTCCATAGTCACCAAGTTGATTTACTGAGAACTACTGTCTTGTTGATAAGTAGTTATCAATATGTTTGGTAATCATGAGAGGTGAATGAAACTCAAAGAATAGAAGATGTAATCATCAGTCAGGTTGACAGTAACAGTTATCCTGTTACTTGAATATGATTATGAATGCTGACAGTAGAGGGATATTAGTACACCATACAAGTCTAGTTATCGCTTTGGATATGTTCTTTTGCGTTGGAGTGCAGTTATTGTTATATAGTAGAGTTAATGTTAACTGATCAGTTGGTTAATTTTTGCTGATCAAAAAGTTTGATCATGGGAATTCATAACGGGTCTGAGCCAACAATAAAGAACTTAGGAGGTCCTACTCTTAACTCTACAAGAATACTTGGAAAGGTAGGCAGAGGTGAGCCAATCGATTGAAATCGTTTCAATCGATTGGTGACTGATCCAATTCAATCGATTGAAAATGTTTCAATCGATTGAACAAGTTTCAATCGATTGAAAGTCAATTCAATATCAATTGAAACCTAAAGTCGGTTTGGAAACTTATAAATAGGAATACTTGCAAGATAGAATCTTTGCTTGTCGTTTTAAAGTTCTTACAACGTCTAGACTATTTTAAGGTTTCTCCAAACCTTCCTCACCTTTCTATTAGGGTTCCCACAAACCCTAGCCTCTCCAGGAAGCATTCAAGGAGACATAAGGGTAGAGACATCTAGGAGAAAACTGCCGCACACTGAAGGGAAAGGACAAAATTTGAATTGGGTTCAAGACCAAAAGCTATACTCTCTTCCCTACGCATCTATGGATCAATATGTAGTAGATCTAGCATACCAAGAAAGTTTTTGAAATTTACTTTTCCGCTGTTCATGATTTTAAGTTTTCAAAACTTAAATTCATCATAAAATACCCCCATAAAGTAGGAAAACCACCCATCGTGTATATAGGGTGAAACATATTCAGAGAGCCCCTAGGAAAGTCTTGGTTAGAGATGGGGTTGTTAGGTTTAGAGAAAGGTCAGAGAGTTTAGAGAGAGTAACAAAGTTGGGCTTTTACCCCAATATTAGAACATAAGGATTTGATTATATTAAGTTGCTAGGTTCCATAACATGATTAGCTTATGTGTTTGACTGTGAATTACATGCATGGAATGAGAGTTAATTTAAACTTAAATTGGTTTCTTGTTGGATAAGCTACTAAAGATGTGCTAAAGAAGATCGATTGGTTTTGTATCCAAAGTCTTCGTTGAATATGCATGTGAGGGGTGTGGTAACATTTGTGCTTTATCTCCTTGACCAAGAAGTCTCGACATTATCCATTAAAATTTATGCTATGTATATATGGTGTGATACACTCGGGACAGTTAGTGAGAGAGAGAGAAAAAAATATTATGAGGGTTTTTTTCTTTAGGGTATTGAGTGTGGGAGTACAATGGGGGGTTGGGTTATGTGATTTGATTCAAGTGTCTTGTACTAATTTATTCTCAAAAGTGAAAAAAAAAATCTCTTGGGTGCGGATGTAGGAAGGTTTTTTCCGAACCACGTAGAATTCTCTTCTGTGATTTCTTTTCTTTTCTCTTGTTATTTTTCTTTCCATTGAGCTCATTTTTATTCTGCTGCATTAAATTCCCAACAAATTGGTATTAGAGCCACGGTGTGCCAATCAATTCACAATGAAGATGATGATCAACTCACAATTTATGGTGGAGCAGTTTAATGGAAATGTCACTTTTACTCTCTGGCAGAGAAGAGTAAAAGACATTCTTGTGCAACAAGGCTTGTACAAGGCTTTGAAGGGAAAAGATAGAAAGCCAGAAGCCATGACGGCTGATGAGTGGGAGGAGCTGGAGTTATGGTGTATTAGTAAAATTCGAATTTGAATTGCTGATGACATTATCAATAATGTTATGGATGAAGATTCTACGTTAAGCTTGTGTGAAAAGTTAGAAAAACTCTATATGGATAAGAGTTTGACTAACAAATTGCATTTAAAGCAACAATTGTACCGTCTGAAAATGGAAGAAGGCAGGGATTTCATGGAACACAAGAGTGTATTCAACGGGTATTTTGATCAATTGCGAAAAGTTGATGTCAAGATTGAGGAGAAAGACAAAGCTCTCCTACTTCTTACCTCCCTTCCAAATTAGTATGAATACTTTGTAACTGCATTGTTGTATGGTAAAGATACAGTGATTTCTGGAGGCTTCAGTAGTGTCCCACAACACTCAAAGAAAAACAACTAATGAGGGTGGACATGAAGCTACTTTGGCTATAGCAGGTGGGAATCGGGGAAGGACGAAAGATAGATTTGAAGGTAGTAGTAGGGTTAGTTCTAGTTCTAAACGAAGAGAAGTTCAATGTTATTTATGTAAAGAATTGGGTCACATCAAGAAATATTGTACTCAACATAAAGGGAAGGATGACACTAGGAAGGATGGTGCTAGGAAGGATGGTGAAAATTCTTTAGTTTTATTAGGAGATGATGGAGATGTCCTCACAGTCTTCGATGGTATACAAACTTGTTCTCATAATGATTGGATTTTGGATCCTGGTTGCACCAACCATGTATGCTCTAGGAAGAATTATTTTGATACATTCCAAGAAAATAATTATGGAAATATGTCATTGGGCGATGGGTCTCCATGTAAAATTATGGGTTTTGGAACTGTGAAGATCAAAATGCATGTGACGCCCCGCCCCGCCACGGTTCCCGGCGACGGGGTGTCGTCGAAGCGGAGGCACAACAATAACCGTAATAACAATAGCAACAGTAGGCTTTGACACCAATCGGTAACTCCCCGGGTCCTAGACTCCGAGAGTTACCTAAATTAAATGTTCATCATTTGGAAACATTTATAAAATAGAAGTCTGGTTTTCATTTGAAACATTCTTTCTTGAAACAAAATATTTTCAATATAAGCAGTGGAAAAATCAGGATTAAGCTATCCTTTTATTTAAAAGCGGGTGGACTAACATTTGTCCAGTTGAAGCATAACATGTTCTTTGAAACCAAATTGTATTACATTAATAAATGATAATCCTCACACACGGGGTCTTCAAACTATAGCGGAAGCATTGTCAAGTCTCGGGGCCTTGCCCTTATCTATATCACCTGAAAGAGAGGTTTAATAGTCCATAAGCCAAAAGGCTCGTATAGTCATATAACCGCACAATAACATCTGTTATATATCATGCATGAGTGCAATGAATGCCAATGTCAATGCATGAAAACCATTTTCATGCCTTTTCAAACACTCACCCTCAATCGTTATTATCATTACCCAGACCATGGGCTTCCCGTCCACGTAGGCCTAGCCTCAAACGTGCGGGAATTTGGGCCTTACGAATTACACGGAGGCCTAGCCTTTACCGTTACGGGGGTTTCTTGCAGCACATCCCGCAATTCGAGTTCCTAGTGGTACCCATCTCACATGCCTACCCACAAATCCGGGATTTCTAACTTTTCAAAATAAAATCCCTCTTAGAGGGTTTTATGCATGGAAGCCTCTAAGGCCTTCCTTTTTTTAAAACATGGAAGCCTCTAAGGTCTTCCCTTTTCAAAAATTGAAAGCCTCTAAGGTCTTTCATCCCAAAATCATTTTCGTGATTTTCGTGTTCATGCTCATGCTTATGAAATGATATGACATATGCGAGCTCTAAGCATCCAGACATATTTAATATTTCATAAGACAGATTATTAAGGCATGCTATCAATTCAAAGCAACACAATAGACATGCTGAAATTATCCAGGTAAACACATAAGGCATAGCAACTCAAGTAACCACTTAAGGCATAGCAGCTCAAGTAAACATGTAAGTACACTATTAACATGTTATACAACTTTATTGAGGGTCATACGGAACTACCGTTCACCGAGGATAGATTGAATACTTAATCAGAATAGAAACCGGAACTGCTCAATCTGTTACAAATCTCAATATACAATAATGCGCGTATATTAGTGAGGTACAACACCTCAAAGCATGAGTACAACTACTATTAAAGTAAAGTACAACTCTTAAAGCATAGGGTACAAGGCCCCTTAGCTCATAGCAGACTTAAATACCACAAAATAGAAGATTTCACCAAACTGCCTGAGGTCGCGCGCGCAGGCCGCTCGCGCGGGCCGCTCGCGCGAGGCCTCGCTCGCGCGGAATATGCTCAGAAGGGTCACGTGGCCATTTAAAACAGTTTTTCACAAATGGCCTGGTCGCGCGCGCGGACCGCTCGCGCGACCCCTCGCTCGCGCGGGTCGCGCGCGCGAGTTGTCACAGAATCGTCTTCTTCCTCTTTTCTTCCCCTGTTTTGAAATCCAACACTAGTTTTGAATTTTGAAAACGTAATTAAAACAGTACTTCCAATATATGAATCTCTTCCTTTTTCTGTGTAGATTCCAAATATGAAATCGATTTTTCATGAATCAAAACACAGCTCTTGATTTTATCAAAAAACCGAATGGTGACAAAACTTTAAATCGACCGTTCATCGCAACCATTGCGAATTAGCTTTTGAAATTTGAAATGGAGCCTCGTGGGATCGAGACCTTTCATTTGATATAAAGAATTTACGTTTCTGTGACAGTTTTTATGTTCGCTATTTTTAGACCCTTAACGATATATATATGAGATACATATATATATACTAACAGTTAAAATACAAACTGAATTTACAAATTACAACTGTAAACTTACCCAATTCCAAAATCCAAAGCTTGGATTGAAACTCCTTGAATCAATATAAGTTAAGTGTGTATGTGTGTGTAATAATATGTGTGGTGTGTATGTAATAATATATGAGTGTGTGTGTGATGTTGTACCCGAGAGAGAGAAGTGCTGAGAGATGGAGAGCTTGGTTGATTGAGAGGCTAGTAGGAATATATATAACCAAAATTGCTTGGGCTACAAGCTCAATAATTCTAGTGTGTGTTGAGCTCACGCGATGATACACACACAGGTATAATTAATACAGAACAAATCTCTAAACTGGTATAATTGCGTATTAAAATACGAGAATAAAATAACGGGGTATTACATCCTACCCACCTTAAAAGAAATTTCGTCCGCGAAATTCGCACATAGATAATCATTAGCACAGAAAACAAATAACTCAAGAAGCAAATAATTGCGGATATCGATCACGCATCTCTTTCTCACTCTCCCAAGTAGTCTCCTCGGTACCATGGTGTCGCCACAATACTCTAACCAAACGAATAGTTCTACCACGAAGCACATGTTCCTTAGCTTCCAGAATCTGTACGGGTTGTTCCTCGTAGGACGCATCTTGCCCCAACGGTAAATCAGTTCAATCTAAAACATTGGACGGATCAGGTTCATACTTCCGAAGCATAGAGATATGAAATACATTATGAACTTTTGCCAACTGCGGAGGCAAAGCCAACCGATAGGCAACTTCACCTACACGCTCTAAAATCTGGAAAGGTCCAATGAAACGAGGTGAAAGCTTCTTATCCTGTCCAAAACGAAGCACACCACGACGCGGTGAAACTTTGAGAAACACATGATCTCTAACTTCGAAGGACAACGGTCTCCTCTTCTTATCAGCATAACTTTTCTGTCGGCTCTGAGCCGTAAGTATCCTCGCACGAATCAATTTTATCTTTTCAGTAGTTTCCCTTACTAGATCTGGTCCCAACAGAGACGCTTCTCCAACTTCTGTCCAACATACGGGAGAACGACACGGTCGTCCATACAGGGCCTCAAATGGTGCCATCTGAATGCTTGCTTGATAACTATTGTTATACGCAAACTCGATCAATGGTAGGTGGTCTTCCCAACTACCTTTGAAATCCATAACACAAGCTCGTAACATATCTTCCAAGGTCTGTATAGTACGTTCTGACTGACCATCCGTCTGAGGATGAAAAGCCGTACTCAATCTCAATTCTGTCCCCAAAGCTTTCTGGAGACCTTCCCAAAACAATGAAGTAAACCGCGAATCTCGATCCGACACAATCAAAACAGGGACTCCATGTAACCGAATGATCTCTCGAATATACAAGCGACTAAGGACATCAACCGAATCGGTCAAACGCATTCCCAGAAAATGTGCAGACTTTGTCAAACGATCCACAATGACCCAAACGGCGTCATGACCGCGTGGTGACCTAGGAAGTGCTGTCACAAAATCCATTGTCACGTGTTCCCATTTCTACTTTGAAACTGGTAATGGTTGCAATAACCCTGCAGGTCTCTGATGTTCGGCTTTCACTTGTTAACAAGTCAAACAACGAGATACAAACCTAGCGACATCGCGCTTCATGCCCTTCCACCAAAACTGATGTCGTAGATTATGGTACATCTTGTTACCTCCCGGATGCACCGCTAATCGCGAATGATGGAATTCCCTCATCACTTGTTCACGAACTGCCAAAGGCACAAACAAACGGTCTTTGAACTTCAACCCACGCTCGGAGTCAAAAGTCTAACCTTCTATAACATCACCTCGAAGAATTCTCATACGAAAAGTAGATGCTACCTGATCAGACTGTTGCTCATCTTTCACTTGTTGAATGATCGACGGTTGAGCCATGACAGAATACAATGAAGCACGTTTCTCAGAATCGTTGAGCTCAACCTCAAACTCCCCAATCTGATCGAGCATATTCCATTCTTGAATGGCCAGACAAGCCAATGAACTTCGTGACTTGCGACTCAGCGCATCAGCCACTACATTTGCCTTCCCTGGATGATACTGTAGTTCGAAGTCATAATCTTCTAAGTACTCCATCCATCGACGTTGTCGAAGATTCAAATCACGTTGAGTAAAGATATACTTCAAGCTCTTGTGGTCTGAAAAGACATCAAATCGTTCCCCATACAAGTAATGACGCCATGACTTTAAGGCAAACATAACGGCAGCAAGCTCTAAATCATGAGTTGGATAATTCTGCTCATGAGGCTTCAACTGGCGAGAACCATAGGCAACAACTTTGCCTTCTTGAATAAGCACACACCCCAAACCAAGAAGTGAAGCATCACAATAAACTGCGTAGTTAACACCACGCTCCGGAATAATCAAAATCGGTGCAGAAGTCAATCGAGTCTTTAAAAGCTGAAAAGTTTTCTCACACTCCTCAGTCCAAATGAATTTCACCCCTTTACGCGTAAGCTTAGTCAAAGGTGAAGCAATACGAGAAAAGTCCTTCACAAAGCGACGGTAATAACCTGCCAAACCCAAGAAACTACGTACCTCAAATACGTTCTTAGGTGGTTGCCAGTCCATAACAAATTCAATCTTTGATGAATCAACTGACACTCCATCTCTCGAGACGACGTGTCCCAAAAATTTCACTTCTGTCAACCAAAAATCACATTTAGATAATTTACCGAACAATCGGTGGGTACGCAATACTTGTAGGACAATCCTCAAGTGTTCCTCATGAAGTTCCTTAGAGGAAGAATAGATAAGAATGTCATCAATAAATACAATCACGAACTTGTTCAAATAATCGTGAAATACTCGCTGCATAAGATCCATAAATGCTGCTGGAGCATTGGTCAATCCGAATGGCATAACCATAAACTCAAAATGTCCATATCGGGATCTAAAAGCTGTCTTTGAGATTTCTGACTCTCGAATACGGAGTTGATGATAACCCGATCTCAGATCAATCTTGGAGAAACAAGTGGAACCTTTGAGTTGATCAAACAAATCATCGATTCTAGGAAGTGGATACTTATTCTTGATTGTCACATGATTGAGTTTTCGATAATCGATACACAATCTCAATGTTCCATCCTTCTTCTTAACAAAGAGAACAGGAGCTCCCCATGGGGATACACTCGGGCGAATAAAACCCTTACTCTGGAGATCTTCCAACTGAATTTTCAACTCCTTCAATTCTGCTGGTGCCATACAATATGGCGGAATAGAAATAGGCGAAGTGCCTGGCATAAGATCGATTGCAAAATCGATAGCACAGACAGGTGGTAATTCTGATAAGTCTTCTGGAAAGACGTCAGAAAATTCACAAACAACGGGTGGCAATTCCACAAGAGGAGTGCCCCTCTCCATGGTCAATAAACTAGCCAGAGTTCCAAGAGAAGAATATAAACTACTCCGGGAAAACAACGAGGGTAGTGGAAAATCCAACTGATCGCCCTCGAATCTACAACTGTCTCCCTCAAGAGTGAAAAGAGTAACCCGACACTTAAAACAATCTATGAAAGCTCGATACTCGACCAACCAGTCCATCCCAAGGATGACATCGAATCCTAGATTTGGCATAACAATCAAATCAACACTTAATTGTCGATCTGCTATCAGAAGCATACAACCACGGCAAACCTGATTCAAATGAATAACACCTCCAACTGGAGTATCAACAGATAAGACATGCTCCAAGCATTCTATCTCTAACCCTAATACTGATGCGAATGCTGATGAGATGAATGAGTGTGATGCACCAGTGTCAAACAATATAGATGCCCAAGAGTTAAATGAATTCACGTTTCTATGACAGTTTTTCTGTTCGCTATTTTTAGACCCTTAACGATATATATATGAGATACATATATATATATACTAACAGTTAAAATACAAACTGAATTTACAAATTACAATTGTAAACTTACCCAATTCCAAAATCCAAAGCTTGGATTGAAACTCCTTGAATCAATATAAGTTAAGTGTGTATGTGTGTGTAATAATATGTGTGGTGTGTATGTAATAATATATGAGTGTGTGTGTGTGATGTCGTACCCGAGAGAGAGAAGTGCTGAGAGATGGAGAGCTTGGTTGATTGAGAGGCTAGTAGGAATATATATAACCAAAATTGCTTGGGCTCCAAGCTCAATAATTCTATTGTGTGTTGAGCTCACGCGATGATACACACACACAGGTATAATTAATACAGAACAAATCTCTAAACTGGTATAATTGCGTATTAAAATACGAGAATAAAATAACGGGGTATTACAATGCATGATTCGTACGTTAGGTGGTGTGAGACATGTCCCAAAGATGCGAAAAAATCTAATATCGGTTAGCCAGATGGATTCCAGGGGGTGCATGTTTTCAGCTGTAAGTAGAGCCTTGAAAATCACATGTGGCTGCATAGTCCTTATGAAGGGAGAAACGGGTGACAAAGAAACAAGTGACATGTTTCCAAGGAGCAGACGATTGCGAAGGGGAAGAATACTACTAGTGTGGAGGAGGTGAATCGAGACCCTACTCCAGCATTAATAAGTAAAATTAACGGAAGACAGTTACACATGTTCATGATTGGCTATGGTGGATCAAATTGGGACTATGTTGATTCAGTGTATGTAATTGGATTTTTTTTTAGGCCAATGGTTGGGCATCTTGACGGATTGTTGAAGGTAGGATATATTTTTTTTCTTCTCATGGTATGGAGGTGGAAATTTGTTGAGTCCACACTATGAATAGCTAATGTGCTTGACTGTGAATTACATGTTTGGAATGAAGAGTTTAAACTCAAATTGATTTCTTGTTGGATAAGCTACTAAAGTTGTGCTAAGCAAGATCAATTGGTTGGGCTATGTGATGTCATTCAACATGTGTCTTGTGCAAATTTATTCTCAACAGTGAATGAAAAATCTCTTGGGTGTAGATGTAGGCAGGTTTTTACTGAACTACGTAGAATTCTCTTATTTGATTTTTTTTCTTTTCTTTTCTCTTGTTATTTTTCTTTTCATTGTGCTTGTTTTTATTCCGCTGCGTTCCCAGCATAAGTTTAACTTATCAATGGACTTTTAACCAAATTTCTGCTTATGATTTCCTCTTTTAGTACCTGAGTTAACCTAGTTTAAATATGAGGGTTTGAGTAACAATACCCATCCACTATGTAGACAGGGGTGGAACCAGGAGTTTGTCTTTAGCGGTGTCTAGTTACTATGTAGGCTGTCTAACAATGTCCCGAGACGATTTTTTTTGTTCTATTCTACCCAAATCTTATATCCTAAATGATTTTCAAACACATGTTGTTGAAGTTTAGAGTTGAAAGAATGCAATAAAATGATTTAAGGTGACTAAAGGAGTAGCAAATTTTATTTTTTGGGTGTGCCAGAAATAACAAAATATGAGTAGTAGTAGATTTTTTTGTTTGTGAGTGCCAACAATAACAAAATATGAAGAATAACATACATACATATATATTAATAAAAATAATTTACCACATGACACCCCTACAATACACACACAGTTCCACCACAATGTAGAGACTGATCGGGCTCTAACTGTTTTTTTTTTTATATTAAATTTCAACTTCATTGCCTAATGTGTTTTTCTCGATTGGAGTAGTACTGTGGGCTTGTACCCAGAAACGGCTTTTCGTAGTACTGTGGGCTTGTACTAAAAAATGGCTTTTCGGAAATGGATCACAAGATTTAGGATTTGATAGTCCTAAAGCAAAACCTTCACCTCTGTTTGGTCGGTAGATTTTCAGAAGAAAAAGATAAGGAAGAATTTTTTTCTAATTTATTTTGTTCTGGTGTTTTCTTTAATGCTTAAAGAATATTCGAAATTATGATACTTTAATCTATAAGAGGATATCAGTAAAAGAGCAAAAAAAAAAAATTCATAAAGTGCAAAATTTTAGTATTTCATATTTCACTCAACTTTTTTTCCTCCTATTTTCCTCACTCTTGTGTTTACTAACCAAACAAATAAATATATTTCTAGGGATTTTTATTTTTTATTTTTTGTTTTTATTCCTCTAATGATGAGTCGATGACCTCTCTATTTACTACATTATCATGCTTAGGGGTCGATTCGGTCGGTTTTGGGGGGGATTTTTTCACCGACCGATCGGTTCGGTTTCGGTTGGTTTTTTCGGTTTTAGGCTTAAATTTCGGTTCGATTTTCGGTTTTAGGCTTAAATTTCGGTTCGATTAAAAAGAAAGTGTCTTTTATTATTACTTTAAAGCAAACTTTCTTACCAAGCAGGCTTTGTCCAAATGGTGTGACGTCTTTTTCCTTAATGAGGAGATTGACGGGTGGACTCCACTTTTAGGGGAGTCTTTGCTTGCTTTCCTATTTGTTCTTCAATCGAAATGAACAATCTTTGTTGGACTTTGTTGGGGACTATCATGGGATTTTGGGGTTGGCCGGTTGAATTGAGTTAAGTGTGTGTCCAACTATTATCCAAATAAGTATAAAAAAATAATAGTAATAATAAATACAAAATAATAAAGCAAACTTTCTTATTTTAACTTTTTGTCAAACTTTCGTATTGTTATTTTTGTCAAACTTTCATACTATTACTTTTGTCAAACTTAAATCATTTATTTTTTTTAAAACAAAGTGGATCTAGACAACTTGATTTGAAAATTTAGATTTTGGTGATTTGAGTGAGATGATTTAGAGGGTTGAGGATGATGACATTGAGTTGATAGGTTCTAAAAAACCAACAAAACCCACCTGATGCCGTTGGATTTGCTCCTCAAGTGTCCCTACCAAAAATGGCCCATATATATGAACATTTTATGGGTCTTGAGAAAAAAATCCACAAGAGTTGTAACTATTTCGATTGGTTGTAAATTTGTATCCATTTGCCCTTACAAAATTGGGGTAGTACGGACCATTACAAGACATATGATTAACAAAAGTGTAGAAGAATGAAGTTTTGACGGTGAAGGTGGTGGTGGGGCTAAACAATCTTAATTGAAGAATGTTAAATGCACTCCCAAATGCACAATCAAATGTATAATCCTGCTTAAAAATGTTGGACTTCGTGCTGAAAAGCTTGCACACCCTGCACACCCCCTTTTTCGTGTACAGACTTTTCAACACGAGGTCCAACATTTTTAAGTAGGGTTGTGCATTTGGTTGTGCATTTAGGAGTGCATCTAGCATTACTCATCTTAATTATAAATTAGCCAATCTACTACTAGTTGGTATAGAAAATTTTGTTTACTCTCAAAAGAAAATGTTTTGAGGGAAGATTTGGTTCGATACATAGTTGTAACAAAATTATTGTTTACCTGCGCTAAATTTTTGTTTATAGTGCTATTTGAATATAACAAAACAAATTTGAGATACAGATTTAAGAATTAATATCGTATCATTCAGCAAAGCTTGAGTCAAATGTAGATTGTTATATTATTTAGGAATAGTGCCAAGGTTTTTTAAGTTTTCTTTCCTAAATTTAGTTCCCATGTAACATGAAATAACTTTCAATCAAAATCATTTGGTCCCAATATCATACTTCAATTACAAGTTTGAGTCAAATCTTCAGCCGAGACCACAAGTTGAAGTATATGGAAAACAGATTTTCAAAAAAATAAAAGTAAAATTACTTAATTGTTATAGATACTCAGAAATTGTAATTATAGACTGGTACAACACACATGTCTAAACATTGAAAAACAAATCTTAAATTTTGCCATTTTAAATCAGTCCACTTCCTATTTTCGGGTATAATAAGCAAACTTGGAAAACAACTTTGAATGGGAAAACTTTGACCTTGAAAAAAAAAATATACACATATATATATTTGAATGGAAAAAAAACTTTGATTTATTCAGTTTTTAAATGGTTTATATCTTTTATGAGACTATACTATTTAATTCTGACAATCAGCAATCAAGGTATATCCGCAAGCTACAGAAAGCATATACAAGTGTAATGTATTAATTTGAGCCACTTAAGAAAATCGAGTTGGTGAAGTTGTTGGTGGTTGACATATCTATTATTCCCAAAAACAAAGATCCAATGACCTAAAGAGGACTGAGTTGCTAATTTAGATGTAAGAGGACTGAGTTGTCCGAGTTGGCCAGCACTGTCTTTGCATAGGTCTTAGTAGGGCTGCACAAAGATCCAATGACCTATATTTCTATGTATAATACATCCATTAAAAAGATTGATGAGGGCGGAGAGTTATGAAAATTAATTCCAACCACTAGAAAGTGAATATAATATTTTATATATTCATGGATATAATGATGTGCAACCTATAAAAGTTAAAATTAATAAGGTGGTTATGTTTTATATATTCATGGATATAATGAAAAGAAAAATGAGTACTTTGTCACAAAAATAAAGAATTAATTAGCAAAAATAGTTTTGTCTATTGATCGACCCAGACCAGACCCGAACCGACCCAGACCCAACCGGAACCGACCCGAAATATGTATCTCTTAGCTGGACCCGAACCCGACCCGACCCATTTCATTCCAGACCCGACCCAACCGGTTCGGGTCGGGTCGGGTCGGGTCTTCGGGTAACGGGTTTTTTGTGCAGCCCTAGGTCTTAGGCACATATTCGAATCCTCATTGTAATAAAAATAAATAAATAAAAATACCTTAGTTATAGTTGGTTCAATTAATGAAAATTACGATAAATCACTGTAACCTTTCTTGAAGTTTATAACTTCACATATGGAATTATATCAACATTGGATTAATATTAGGTCTCCTAATAAAAGAAATTCAAAATATTATGAAAAGACCAAATTTTTTTTTTTTTTGGTAACCGTGGGTGTTCGGGCCAGCTTGCGCGCACTTCGACTAATTCCACGAGGTCAGGGCGTCCGGGTGAATCACCTGTGGCCACTCCTTTGAGATTCGAACTTGAGACCTCTGGGTATAACACCCAGAGGCCTTACTATCTGACTACAAGGGAAGTGATTAAAAGACCAAGTTGACCTTTAGTTTTTTATTTTTAATTGACTGAATGCTAGATTGTCCTTGGTTTGAGTAACACTTTCTTTTTGTGCTATTTTGCTGGAAAAGAGGGATAAAGTACACAATTGTCCTTGTGCTATTTTGCTGGGAAAGAGGGAGAAATGAGAAAGTACACAATTGTCCGTAATTGGTTGAAGTTTAGATGTGTCGGACAAGACAAATTCTGTTAAAAGAAACTGATGGAATGCTAGATTTTTGGACTACGTTGCCATCGAAACTAAAATGCGAGCTGTTACGTGCCACTTTATGAAATACGGGTTAAAGTGTCATTCTCTGTAAAATTATACTCTCTCCGTACTTTTTTTTTTTTTTTATAAATTTTATATTTTATTTTGAGATGTCTCACAATTAGTGCTTATTTTCCTAAATTAGTATACAATTTTTATTTACTTTCCAATGCTACCTTTCTTTGAAATCTACATCAAGCCAAAACTAAAAAAGTTATTGTAATGATTAAGGGAAATTGTGGAAAGTAGGTGTAGATTCTTTTTGTCCCCTTAATAATTGAGCTCGCAAAGATGGGCTAAAAAAAAAAGGACGGAGGGAGTATTAGAGTAAAAATATTTTGAAGTTCAAGGGTTCGATTGAACAAAAAAAAGTTTATGTACCTTATTGATATAGTACAAAAGTGTAAAGTATAATTTGCCCCCCAAAAAATGCAATACTGTATACACTCTTGATTTTTTTTATTTTTTTTTATTTTTATTTTTTATTTTTTATCTTTAAGGGTAAAGTAATCATTAAAGTAAAATATTATGTTGATGAACAACTGGCTACTTGGTGGGAATGTGTTACTACTCAACTTCAAGTACCGAATGGGGACAATGAGGTCCATACATATATTGATAAGTGCCAACATTAGAAAGAAAAAAATTTATATATGAAAAATAATTTCAAACACCTTTGAGTTAAAATTAAAATTCATGAAGAGCTTTTGTAATGGCTTTGTAAATAACAATTATATCCCTTGAGGTTTGGTTTAGTAATGCTTTCCTTCAAGATAAACAACTACAAATTCTAAATAAACAATGTCTCAAAGGTCTACTCCCTTTCTTGAAAGAGAAATTATTCAGTGAGTCCGTCACGCCATGTCAGCATGCTGACGTGATGTGATCATTTAATCTTAACCACCCACTTGCCCCCTCCTTCTAGGGGGATCATGACAAGTGGTTATCATATTGTCATGATCTCTTTAAAAATAAGGGATAAGTGAATGGTTAAGATTAAATGGTCACACCACGTCAGCATGCTGACGTGGCGTGATACTGACGTGGTGTGACCGGCTCACTGAATAACTTCTCTTCTTGAAACTACTTTCAAACTTTGTCAAAGGTAATAAGTTATAGAAAATTACTCATAAATTCCTCAAAGTAACCTTCAAAAGTTTAAAATTCAAATTAGTTTGACCATTTTATGAAAAGGACAAAAGGAATATCATACAGCACTTGCACGGTATAAGTGCAAGAACCATAGGAGATCCCACGTCATTACTGAGCAGATCAATTTCCTTAGGAGATTCATCTCCAACTGTGCAGGGAAGACTCAGGTGTGGACCCCGCTGCTAAAGATCAAGACCATTGAAGAGTTCAAGTGGGAAGACAGCCACCAGTAGGCATTTGAAGGAATTAATCAATACTTGTCGAACCCCCAGTGTTGATGTCACCCAAGAAGGGTAGGTGTATTAAATTGTACATATCGACCTCTGATTGCTCTATAGGAAGCATGTTAGTACAAGATAATGAGCAAGGTAATGAGCATGCCGTTTATTACTTAGTAGAGTATTAACTCTAATCGAGCAGTTTTATGCGCTGATTGAGAAGCTGTGCTTAGCATTGTACTTTCATCACAAAAATTAAGAACATGTATGCTTCCTATGTCTACTTATATTATATGTTAAACTGACATGATCAAGTACATGCTGTCAAGACCCATTATGCGTGGCCTTTGGAAAATGGACCTTAGCCCTGATCGAGTTTGCCATTCATCGGTCAAAGACCAAGCCATAGCTAATTTTCTGGCCAATTACCTAGACTCAATTGATCTGGGAGATCTGTTACTAGCACCTAAAATTTTAAACACGTCTTTAGTCCCATGGACATTAATCTTTAATGGGTCTAAAAATTCAGAAGGGGCTGGGGCAGGGGTGGTTATCATATCACCTAAATACAGAAAAACGAAAATGTCATTTCGGCTCGATTTCAAATGTACTAGCAATTAGGCTGAATATGAAGTACTTATCATCGGACTTGAGATACTCGTTGATATGGGGGGCATCATCCGTGCACATAAAAGGAGACTCAGGGTTGGTAATCGGACAGATATCTAGTGAATTCTAGATAAAAAGCTGGGAACTTTGTCCGTTTCACTCCGTGGTCACTCAGCTCATGGACTCGTTCGATGACATAAGTGTGAGTTATATTCCAGGATAAAAAAAATGGAGGCCGATAGATTAGCCAGAGTAGGATTGGCCTCATCTTCTGTCAAGGGTTTGGAGAATCATGCAATGTCAGTACAAGTCCGAGCACTACCATTAGTGGAAAAGAGAGGCTGGTACATCACAGCCAATTCGGTCTTAATGGATGATTATGATTGGAGAATTCCTATCATTAAATACTTAAAACACTCAAATGTGAGGGTGGACCAAAAGGTAAGGCTGTTTGCTGTCCGATTTTGTGGTACTTGATGGAGAATTATTCAAGAAACTTATCGGTGATGATGTAATCCTAAAATGGTTAGGCAAAAAGTAAGCCATGCAGGTGATGGCTGAAGTCCATGAAGGCTGTGGATCAGGGCGGTACCAAGATGAAATGACTATTACGAAGGTACAACTATTATTAGCTAAGCATGTTAAAGGATTGCATCAGTTATGCCAAGGGCTGCCAAGCCTGCTAGAAGCATGGCCCGATTCAACGGGCGCCAGCCAAGGAGCTCCAACCCATTATAAAGCCATAGCCGTTCACAGGATGGGCCATGGATTTGATTGGCAAAGTACTCCCACCATCATCGGGCCAGCATTGTTTCATTATAGTGGCTATAGACCACTTTACGAAGTGGGCCGAAGCTATACCATGAAGAACGGTGACTTAGGCCACTGTCATTAAGTTCATTGAAGAGCATATAATACACCGGTTTGGTCTGCCAGAAACCATTACACCCGATCAAGTGTCTGTGTTTACAAAAATAGAGACCTCAACCTTCGCAGAATGTAGAGGAATTACCATTCTCAATTCTACTCCATATTATGCTCAGGCCAATGGGTTGGCCGAGTCAACTAAATGAAAACCCAAGGGAATGGGACAAGCTGTTGTCTGAAGCACTTTGGGCTATCGGACATCTAAGAGGTCTAGTACTGCGGTTACACAATTTATGCTAATCTATAGGCATGATGCTATGCTACCTATGGAACTCACAGTCCAATCAGCTAGCAGGGCATTGCAAAATCAACTTAAGCCCACTGAGTGCACTGAGGCTATGATAGCTGAGTTGGAGGGACTTGATGAAACAAGGTTGGCAACCTTGGACTCATTACAAGTACAAAAATAATGGGCCACTCAAGTAAGTGGTTAGTCAACTGGGAAGGTCGTTTTGCCTATTGGAGACAAAGAGAACCGTTATGGCAAGTGGTCAGTCAACTGGGAAGGTCCCTTCCTCATCCACCAGGTCAAGAAAGGTGGAACATACAGGCTGCGTGATATGGAGGGGGAGATTCATACCAGGCTAATAAATGGTCAGTATTTAAAGTCATACTATCTTACGTTATGGGAAACTATTGATTTAGAATACAGACCGAATCCCAGGTTAGAATATGAACTTCTTATCAACAATGAGTCTGAGTAATCAAAAGTGAATTATATTAATTACCTAGGCACATCTTAACTACAAAGTGCTTACAAAAAAAGAGGGAACAAAAATTTATACATGTACAGAGGTTGAAAATCCCCCTCTAGGCCGATTCAAAGTTCCTAAGCTTGGTTCGTAGCTCCTCCCAAGTCCTTTCTGCCCCACCCCGGTCTTGTTTCGCCTTGTTTAGCCGGTGAGACCAGACACGGGCAGTTGGAATATTAGCCTATAGTTGGTCACTGCATTTTTGAGCAACCCTACCCAGCTGAGTCAAGGCCTCATCAACCTTTACTAGGGCTGTATCATTAGTAATGACCTTGGCCTCATATTTTTCCAACTGCGCCTTGAGTGTGTTAATACAGGTTTGAAGCCAGGCATCTCGGGCTTTTATTTGAGACCGAGTCACCTTCCCAGCCTCATACTTCGTTTTGGCAGACTGAAGAAATTTCATCGCTTTCTGTCAGGCATTGAGATGAGCTTCGGCCTCGGTCTGGATAACCGAGGCCAAGCAATCCAAGATGCGGTTGAAGGAAAAATTAGGTTTTAAAGTTTGTTTTAAAACACGCAGTGGAAAGATTAAGCTTCAAAACTTATTGGTAGCCCAGGATTTACTACTCGTCATTTCCATAGATGCATAATAACAAGAGAAAACAAGAAATTATACCTCAGGTCTTGAACCCAATTCTGATTTTCTTTCTCCTGGATGGTGCAACAGCTTCTGTTAGACTGTCTTCACTCTTATGACTCCTGCGGATGCTTCCCGGAATGACAAGAGATGGTGGGATCTCTAATAAGGAGGATGGAGAGGGTTTGGGAGTTCTAAAATAGTTCTGCAGCTTCTGGCGTATTAAAACGATGACCTCCTTTTTCTGGATGAAGCTACCCTATTTATAGAATCCCAAAACTGACCAAAAGTTCAAGCGATTGAAGTGGCTTCGATCGATCGAACATTCGATCGATCGAACCTCATTCGAGCAATTGAACCTGTCCAGACTTCAATCGATCGAACCTGTCTTGACATCATCCTCATGTGCATTTCCAAGCATCCTAGCGGAGCTAAGAGTGGGATCTCCTAGGCTCTTTATTGTTGGCTCAGACCAGTTGTTAATTCCCATGATCAAACTCTTTGATCAGCAAACTAACCAAATGATCAGTTAACGTTTACTCCACTATAAAAAAATGATAACTGAACTCCAACGTAAAAGTACATATCTGAAGTGGTAACTAGGCTTGTATGGTGTACTAATGTCCCTCTACCTTCATCATTTGTAATCATATTCAGGTAGTCGGATAACTGTTACTGTCAACCTGAATCATGATTACTTCATATATTCCTTGAGTCCCATTCACCTCTCATGATTAGCAAACATGTTGATAACTACTTATCAACAAGACTGCAGTTCTCAGTAATCAACTTGGTGGCATTCTCAAGGGAATGCTTACTCTTTATCAGAGGGTAGATTCTATCTTGACAATATATGTTCACAACCCTGTGAACATGACATACCCAAGATACCCAGGTGTTGATCTTCTATAGACCTCACTGATTGGTAATTCAAAGTAGCCATATCCATAGTCTGTGTTCATAATCGTCTCAAGATTGATAACACGTACCTTATACAAGTTATGAGTTCCTATCAACTGTTGACAATCTTGAGTGTTAATAGGAAAGCTCAGGTCCGTCAATGCACTACAAGCACTAGCATATTAACTAAGAGTCATACTCCAGAGATTGAGATTCATCACTCCATACAATGGTAGTTAATCATACTACAATGTAAACCTGATGAAATATCCAGTCTCATCATCCACTGTGACAAGTTCTAAGTGCAAAGAATAGTAATCTGTATCTCGCTTGTATGTATCTCATACACACACGAATTACCTAATATGATACTTAAGGATTAATAATCATCTCATGAAAGAAACATACATAGTAAAATGTAAAGCTGATATCCATATATTAAAATATCAATGTCTCGTACATAAAGTAATTGTTTGAGGGCACAAATCCAACAAACTCCCACTTGTACTCACAACGATATAGGACTACATTTGAGACCTAGACTATCTAGATGACGATCAAAGACCTTCTGTGGCATGGCCTTTGTAAACGGATCAGCAAGATTGTCAGCAGTGGTAATCTTGGTGACAGTCACATCTCCATATTGAACAATATCTCGGATAAGATGATATTTCTGCTCTATGTGGTTTCTCTTCCCGTGGTTCCTTGGCTCCTTAGACTGAGCCACTATCCCACTATTATCACAATAAAGCGTAATAGGTAACAGCAATGCTGGTACCTCCTCGATCTTCATAAGGAACTTCTTGAGCCAAACAGCTTCCTTTACGGCTTCACAAGAAGCTACATACTCAGCTTGTGTAGTTGAGTCTGCAATCCATTTTTGCTTAATGCTCCTCTAACTAACAGCACCACCTCCTAAGGTAAAGAGATGACCGGACGTCAACTTCCTTGAATCTTTATCTGACATAAAGTCTGAGTCAGTGTATCCCACTGGAATTAACTCACTACCACTGTACATAAGCATATAATCTTTAATCCTTCTCAAGTACTTAAGAATGTGCTTAATGGCTGTCTAGTGCTCTGGACCTGGATTCGATTGATATCTACTAACCATGCCAACGGTAAAGCATATATCTAGTCTAGTGCATAACTTCGCATACATGAGACTTCCCACTACCAAAGCATAGGGAACTCCTGCCATGCGATTCCTCTCCTCCTGTGTCTTTGGACACTAGTCCTTGGAGAAAGCTAAAACATGCCTGAAAGGTAACAAACCTTTCTTCAAATTATCCATTGAAAACCTAGTTAGTACATTATCGATATAACCAACTTGAGATAATCCCATTATCTTTCGCTTACGATCACGAAAGAGCTTTATCCCAAGGATATAGCTCGCCTCTCCTAGTTCCTTCATATAGAAAGTACTAGCTAGCCAAACCATGACCGTTGACAATGCCGCTACATCATTTCCATTGAGTAGAATGTCGTCAACGTAAAGCACAAGAAAAGCTGCCAATTTTCCTTCACACTTCTTGTATACACAAGGTTCACCCAGATTCTGTATAAAACCAAACGATTTGACCGCTTGGTTAAATCGGATGTTCCAACTCCTGGATGCCTGCTTAAGCCCATAAATAGACTTTTACAACTTGTATACCAAGTTACCTTTCTAACCAGCTATGAACCCTTCTGGTTGCTGCATATAAATGTCGTCCTCAAGATTGCTATTCAAGAATGCAGTCTTGACGTCCATCTGCCAGATCTCATAATCTAGGCATACATCAATGGATAAGAGTATTCTGATGGACTTGAGCATGGCTATCGGCGAGAAGGTTTTCTTATAGTCAATGCCCTCCCTCTGAGTATAACCTTTCGCTACCAGCCTAGCCTTAAAGGTCTCAACCTTTCCATTAGATCCTCTTTTCATCTTATAGACCCACTTACAACCAATGTTTAATATTGGCTGGAAGCTTTACAAGATCCCATACCTGATTAGAATCCGTAGATTCTAATTCAGCCTTCGTAGTTTTAACCCAATGAGCTGAGTCTACATCAGTCATTGACTCTTCATATGTGGTAGGATCAGTATGGAGGCAACTTTAAAAACTTCTCCTAAGAACATGTATCTATCAAGCTGGCTGATAATCCTCTCACTTCGACGAGGTACCGGTGCGAAAATGGGTGAAGAAGTGATATTTCTTGATTTACATCGTTATCAACTACGGATGGGACTGAGGGCTCTCCTTCTATCTCTCTCAAATCTATCCTTCCCTAAGGTTTATGGTTCATGATATAATCATCCTCCAAGAAAACATCATTCGTACTAACAAACACTTTCTGTTCTCTTAGATCATAAAAATACCATCCATAAGTACCCTTTGGATACCCTACGAAGTAACAGACTTCCGATCTAGAATCCAACTTGCTCATCTTTCCTTTCAGCACATGTGCCGGACGCCCCCATGTTCGAAAATATTGCAAAGAGGGCTTGTGTCCGATCCACATCTCTCGTGGTGTCCTGGGAACAGATTTTCTTGGTACTAGGTTTAGTATGTACGCAGCAGTTTCCAAAGCATAACCCTAAAGGAATAATGGCAACTCCGAATAACTCATCATCGACCTAGTCATGTCTAAAAGAGTCCGGTTCCTTCTCTCCGCTACACCATTTTGCTGAGGTGTGCTAGGTGCAATCAACTATGACAGAATCCCATTCTATACGAGGTGATCAATAAACTCATTAGAGAGGTACTCGCCACCTTGATCAGATCGAATGTCCTTGATATGTGTGCCCAATTGCTTCTCCACATCAGCCCTAAACTCTTTGAATTTTTCAAAGGCTTCAGACTTGTGCTGCATTAGGTGCACATATCCATACCTAGAGTGGTCATCAGTAAATGTAATGAAATACTCATAACCACCCATTGCTCTAAATATTTATTGGTCCACACACATCATTATGAACTAATTCCAACAATGCATTGGTCCTATTACCCTTTGCGGTAAAGGGCCTTTTGGTCATCTTACCCTCTAAACAAGACTCGCAAACTTCCATTGGCTCAAGAACCAAATCGCCTAAGACCCCTTCTGTGACTAGTCTGCCAATCCTATTTAGATTAATATGGCCAAGCCTCATATGCCAAAGCCTTGTTGGATTAGTGGAAGGTTCTTTTCTTTTAGATGGTACAGTTACCATTGAGTTATTAAGTTCCATAGAAGAGTCTTTAGAATTATTATGAGTAATCACATACAAGCCATTAGTTTTAACACCAGAACATATAAAAGAACTATTTCTTTTAATGACAACTTATGTTCCAAAATGAAAAGAATAACCATTATTCGATAAATTTGAAACTGAAATTAAATTATGTCTCATTAAATGGACGTAAAGTACATCTGATAAAACTATTGTCTTATTGTCCAAAAACTCTAAAACTACTACTCCTATAGCAACCGCGGAAAGGGTTGCACTGGAAGAGTCAGCATGATTTTCTGATCACTGCATTTCCTAGTTGATCTGAACTGAATTATAGATATCATTAGTCGTACCAGAATCAATGCATCAAGTGTTTGAAGTATCCGTAATAAAACTTACTTCAATCACATATGATTCAATCATACCTTGAACTCTTGTAGCTAAGAATTCTAGACAGTTCCTCTCCCAATAGCCCTTCTCACCACATTTGAAACACTTTCCTTTGTCTTGACACCCGCCTTCTCTTTGCCCTTACCTTTTCCTTTAGATTTTGCAATCTTAGGGACCGGTCCAACACTTGGACCACCAGTGCCCGCCTTCTTCTTCCCTTTCTTGCCTTTCTGTGTAGATCGGGAGGAAGAAGTTTTTTCTCAACGTTTAAAATGTTGCCCCCAGGTTTGATCACCCCTTTCGCTGCCAGTAAAGAACTCATTAATTCACTCATTGAAAAATTCATATTATTCATATTATAATTTAGTTTAAATTAAGCGAATGATGACGACAACGTGTTGAGGATCATATCAACTTGGGTCTATGCATTAATGATGGCACCTAGGGTCTCTAGCTCGTTCAAATAACCAATCATTTTTAAAACATGTTCTTTAACTGGAGGCCCTTCTAACATATTAGCACTCATTATCTTCTGCATGGCTATGCTTGGCAGGCCTGCCATGCTCTCCAAACATCTTTTTCAGGAATTCAATAATGTCACTAGTAGAATTGTTTGACTGGAATTGGTGTTGCAACACACCAGCCACTGAGGCCAGAATGTAGCAACGGGCCATTCCATTCGACTTTTTCCATTTATTAAACTCGCGTCTGGCAGCTGCCGAAGCATTTGCCGCGGGTTCTTCGGGGCATGGGGTGGTGATGACATATATGTGATCCTTCGCAATTAAAACAATATCAAGGTTACATTTCCATTCTGTGTAGTTATTTCCAGTTAACTTGTTTTGAGTGAGTATGGTGACAAGTGGACTAAATCTAGATCCAAACATTATGATTTACTGTAAAAATCAAAAGAGAAAATATATATGGATATCAGATTTTGACAGTTCAAAATAAAAGAATCCTTAAAACACTTATTCTACAAAAAAGTCGCCGGAATATCAAAACGAAAAAGTAAAGCCTCCGTGTGGCTGTCAATACTCGATCTTTTGATTTATCATGACTTGTCAGCTATGCAACTCTTGTAAAACAAGTTATGACTCCCGAACCTATTTGATCTCTAAGTTTATGAATAATGCCCCGTGTGGGATCCCTTATCCATAGCTTAGCTAGTGTATACTATTAACTATGATCCAATCACAACCGCCTCAAGTAGCACCTACGTATGGTGGTCACCCTCTAACACGTCTGATTGATCCTATCCATAGGAAGTTCACATCTAGTAACCAATGAGTAGTGTACCCTCCATATGGAATGATCACCCTTGGCGAGGTGACACAGAATGCACTACTCATCTTACAATAGACCATTAATGGAAAATCGTGGGTGTTATAAATAAGACCACCTCCCACTAGATTTAGTAAATTAAGGATTTTGCTTTTTGAAAAAGTGTGTTTCTACACATTACCCATAAACATCCAATGTTTACTAATGTGTTGAAAAATAGGTTTTGATTTTTATTTTAGAAAACTTGTTTTTATAATGCATACAGTAACAACATATTTAATACTCCAATCACAAACAAGCATATAAAAACAAAAAAACTAAAATTAAAATAAAAGCATTCAAACGATGCCTCTATCTCCCATGGCTCTATCTCCATAGAACCTGCTTTTTGGTTTGATCGCCTCCAGCTCCATCTTCATGGACAACGGCTTGCTCCTCCACCTTCATGGATATTCTAATTCTATTATATTGGTCCTATGCTTTTTTCGAAGCTTACAATTTATATAAAAGTAGAAAACAACAATAAAAATAAAAGGCTAGAGAAACCGGTGCGACTTTCCTTTTTGTAGGATTGAAGTCGCAACTCCCTTTAACACATGCCTCAAAACCAATCAATTATAAAATACAGCATACACCAATCTCAAACATTGGTGCCATGGGAGATAGAGACTAATCTTGCTGTAAGAAGGTCAATTGTACATCCACATATATAACAAATATATATAATCCATTGGAACCCCTAATTGATTCACACAGTACATAAACTCTTTATATATTGAATTAGAATTTAAAACAACATCTTTGTTCTCTGTCACACTTTGATTGATCAACAGACTTTCGATCGCTTGGACCTTCGATCGATTGAACTATGTTCAATCAATTGAACTTTTAGCTCACAGAATGTTTTAAAAAATTTGCAAAAAAAATTCAAAATTAGAGTAAACAATTTTTAAACCCTTTAAAACTGTGAACAGAACACCTGGACAGAGAATCAGTCTCGATCGATCTAACACCATTCGATCGATCGAAAAAAATTAAAGTTTGATCGATCGAAACTCTTTCGATCGCTTGATAATAAATGAAGTTCAATCGATCGAGACTACTTCAATCGATCGAATCCATCATGCATCTAATGCAATCACAGATTTGTATTCTACTATGTAATCACTGCAAAAATAGATATGTGGCAATGCAGTTTCGAAACCAACTCTAAAATCAACATGTAAATCAAAACTAGTGTTCCAAAACGCATCTATAGATCCAAACAAGCGTGGCTCTGATACCAATTTTAAAATGCACAGTAGAAAGATTAAGTTTTAAAACTTACTGGTAGCCCAGGATCTACTACTCGTCAATTCCATAGATGCGTACTAATAAGAGGGGACAAGAAATTATACCTCAGGTCTTGAACCCAATTCTGAATTTATTTCTCTTGGATAGTGTAGCAGCTTTTGCTAGGCTATCTTCACTCTTATGACTCATGCGGATGCTTCTCGGAAAGACTAGAAATGGTGGGATCTCTAATAAGTAGGATGGAGAGGGTTTGGGAGCTCTAAAATAGTTTCTGTAGCTTTGGTGTATTAAAATGACAACCTCTTTTTTGGACGCAGCTGTCCGATTTATAGATTCCCAGAACTGACCTAAAGTTCAAGCGATCGAAGTGGCTTCGATCGATCAAACATTTGATCGATCGAACCTCCTTCGAGTGATCGAACCTGTCCAGACTTTAATTGATCGAGACAACTTTGATTGATCGAACTTGTCTTGACATCATCCTCATATGACTTTCCAAGGATGGCTAAGGCAGCATCGACTTTAGTGGTTGCTGGGAGATTGCTTGGCCCCAGGGAGGTGAATCCGAGAACAAGGTCCTTGGAATGTTGCAGACTCGAGGGAGAATCTGTTTCAGGCTCAAGAGGACCCAAGTGGAAGGCTTCAAGATCCAGGCTGGTAAAAAAGTCACCAAAAGGAATGAACAACTCTGGTCCCAAAGGGTGGCCTGTTCAAAAGTCCAAAGTTAAGGGTTAGTACTAATGAAAGACACAAGAAATATGCCTGAATATAAAGTAAACTACCTGGGCAGGTGAGGATGTAGAAGTTGATATACCTTGTGGTACAATGGCCTCACTACTTGGCTGTGAGGTAGAAGGATGGGATGATTGCTGGCTTGGCTCAGGGGGAGGTTCCATAACTGCTCCTCCACCACAATTCCAATGCCCGCGCCTTCTAGATCTTTCTCTATAATGGATGGGGTCGTTTTCTCCAAAGGAACATAAATAACAAGGTCGGCCATTATAGTCTCTTCTATAGCATTTACAGTTGATTCTATTATAGTAGCGAGATCAGTCTAGCCGGTCAAGTCATCTCCGACATGGTCTAATACGGGTTGGACCGATTGTTCAACCTCTTCTCTAGTGGTCTCCACAGTTACATCACTCCCATACAAGTCTTCACTCTAGAAAAGAGAACCACTTACTCTGGGGCATCTTCAGTAAGATCAGCATCATCATTTCCATCTAAAGGAGTTAGAGGTGGTACAACTCTGATGGGGACCACCCTCTTTACAACTTGTTCAAGGAAGGCTGCCGCCCGTTCAGGAGAAATCAGAACAGGAAGATCAGCTGGTAGGACTTGTGATCAGGCTTCAGAAGGTTGGGCTAATAGTGGTTGAAAGGTCTGCCTGGTCAGTAGTATATCTTCCCCAGAGTCCTCGTCCACAAGCTGAATTGGAACAAGAAAGTAAGAAAAGGGAGAGGGTGAATCAGACAAGGAAAAAAGAAAAGAATAATACCTGAGTAGAGGTGGTTATAATCCGTTTCTTCTTCTTGGATAGCCCTTGGCTTAATGCTTTCTTGGGAGCCGGCCTCTTCACTACTTACTTCTTGTGGGTTATCACGGGGGCAATAGCAGGTGTATCGGCCTCAGCGACTGATGACGTAGTAAATTAAAGAAGTACCTTAGAGGCAGTACTCCTGAATATTTGGGTAGCCCTATCAAATCTTCATTTTTTAAACTCTTCAATTACGACCGGTCAGGCTGAGAATGGCTGGAAGACGAAGGCTGCTTTCAACCTGTTCGATCGTTCCTTGATTTTCTTCACTTGATCATCACTCACAATCTAGCCACGTTCTACCTAGTCCACATTTACAGTTATGGCAGGCGAAATGGGAACTAACTGTGAAAACCCAAACTGGTAGGCGTAGAGTGGAGCAAAATAAATTCAGCCCAACACTTGTTGTTACTGGATGATATACTTGGACTGAATATTATGTCCCAAACTACTACGTAGCTGGAGAAGATTTTGTTATAAGTGGCTTGGGTGCCCGGACCCCAGTTAGTGGGGTTGTTGGGGAGTTGTAAGAGTGTGGAAAAGTGAAGAGAGGAGAAGGGTGTGAAGAGAGGAGGAGCCTGATCTGAGCACCCTCATCAAAAAGAGTAAAACACTCCGCGAAGGAGTGGGGGGAAGGAGCAACATCCATGAAGTGGACGACAAAAATGGGAAAGTTAGCCAGCGAACGGGTAGCTGGCCTGAATCTTTAAAAATATGAGTACAGCCAAAGATGGAGAATCCAGATCGGGCTCCTTCCAGCGCTGAAGCTTGACTGAACAAAATTAGTCACATTGCGAACTAGGTGTGCCCAGACAAGTGTGGCCAGGGTGGTATATTCTTTTGTTATGGCCTGGCTTGCTGAACAGAAAAGATACCTATTTAGCCAATAGATGAGGAACGCCATGTGCTCAACGTCGGACACATCTGTTCCCTCTTTACCCATGGAGGCAGTTAGAAAACCGTCGTAGGCTGTGAGATACAGCCCCGCCTCTGATAGATTCTTGCTGCGGATAGGAGAAGTTGGCCATTCCAACATCAAGTCTTGGAACTATCTCTTGCCCGTGAGGGTGAAGCCTGAGCAAGTAGCTAATATCTTTGATGGTTGGCGCCATCGGGCCGCAATGGAAGAAGAACCCATTGTAAGAGGATGACCAGAATAATAGGACAGAAAAGAAAAGAGATCGGTCCATTTCGAGCCTTGACCGACTCAGCCTGATGGCATCATAGATGCCCGTTCTTTTCCACAGATCAGCCTTTGAGGCTAAAACCCTAAGTAGCCATTTATCCCAATCTGCTGAATCTTGGGGCCAACCTCTAATTGGGTGGGTAGAAGTCCATACTTTACTCCAGTTAGCAGGTGGTTTAAGGAATGATTCATTCTCCAGTGGCGAAAAGTAAGGTTTGAAGGCCACCGAAGGGTCACCACAGAATACCATGCCCAGACATGGCACCGTCAGTGAGGCGTCGGAAGTGCCGTAGTGGGTAAAACTATCATTGGAAATGGCAGATGCATGGGCTTTGGCTAACTACCTCACTTCTCTGCACCAATTTTGTGGGGGTGGGGCATCGAAAAATGATTTTTTTTCCTACAGATGGTGCTGCCTGAGCAGTTTTAGGAGCCATTGCTGTGGGTAGTAGTGAAGTTTACTCATCGGAAAAGATGGAGGTTCTAAAGAGAGAAGTCTCGAGTTGCAGAGAGTGAGTGAGGAAGACGCAAATGATTTGGGAAGGTGAAGAGATTTTGAAAATCTTATACGCTTCAGCATTTAATGGCGAGTGACTGGTGGGATTCTCTAGATCTAACAACCTCTGTATGCTGGACACGTGGCAATTTCAAATCAAAATGTCACATCAATCAATGGTAGGATGATTGACATGACCTTTTGGGGGGCAATTGTTTATACCCAAAAATCGCTAAAGGTTTTTCAGCCCCAGTGGGATGTTGGAGTGGGCCTAAAAAGGATTAGCCTAGGTCTTGTTCTGAAAGGGTCGACCCAAGATTACGAGGAGTAGTCGGGTACAGGAGGGAGACATCATGAGGTGTGGAAAGATAAAGCATTAGCCCTAACCTAGTTGAGCCCGATGAGTGATATGGGTTAGATATTTAACAATCGGGCAGCATACATGAAATAATTAAGCCGTGGTTAGTATTGGAGCCCGATTGGTTGAGTCGGCATATGTAACATCCATCGGGAATCCATAAGAAGACTACCTGGAAAGTGGGAATGGATTGGTCTGATGGGAAGGAAGTGTGTGTTTTGCCTTCATCAGGCTCATAGGCATTAGAGGTGTGACAGCTAGATGGAAGACAGTTCGATTCTTTTGATAGGGCAAGGCCATGCCAGCCCGATGAATTAGTTAGGCAGTTCTGTTACCAGTTGTCATGATGATGTCACGCAAAAATTAAGGAAGTAGAGTCCGTTTAGGGAAGGATTTTGTCATGTCCAGCTGGATATTAAAGGCTAATCCCTGGGATTATGGGATTGAAATCAATCAGATTGTGATAAGGAAAGAGTTGGAAGTAAGGAAGGATTTTGCGAGCTATCACTTACTTGGGGCGCAATTCAAGGAGGTCTTGCCATATCAAGACTGTTGATGACCTCTATAAATGCAAAGGCAGGCCAACCATTGAAATGTTTCTGCATCATCTCAAAAACAGCACTCAAAGCATTCTTTATAGCATTCAAAGGCATTCAACTTTGTGTTTCAAACCTCTGCATCCATAGCAATAGGCCCTGCCCTTTTGTTATTTTCTTTTCACTATTTTTTATTCCCTGGCACTATCAGAGCATATTCTGTTATGTTTTTGTTAGTTTTTTCCAAACATTCAATAAAATATCTTCGTATTTTATTAGTCGTTTGTGATTGTTACTTGGTAAACTCTTACACTAATTGGCTTGTGTGCTTCAATAGTGCCATAGAATTTTTGGTGAGGGTACTTTCCTACTCATCACACACAATCATTTAGTTAGAAGTCAGATCTTAAAGTCTTGAGTATCACTCACTTAATCATATGGGAAATTAGTTTACACACACTGAGCCCGTTTGGCTCTGGCACGCCCACGCAAAACTACACGCAAACAGTATTCTAGCCCAACCCTTCCATAAAGATGACCCACAATTCGTTCTTTAGCCCAGCCCACATGCACATAGATTACTCATTAATGTATTTTCAATTGACAAACATGGTTTCCTCCTTCTGAAAGTCTATAGCCACGTTCATAGGAGCATATGTCACGACGATCCTGTCGGTTTGATGTTGTTTAGATGAGTATGAGCCATTGATGTGGAAGCTTTTTGAGATTACAGAAACTGCATTGTCATGTCAGTAGGGATATTAGTATTTTTTTTCTGAACAACTAAAATTTCATCAATGAAAATTAAACATTCCAAAGAAAACCAAATGAGCAACAAAAATAAAAAAAAAGAGCAAGCAAAAGCAAAATGACCAAAGGTACAATAGATAAGGAATCATAAGAGACCACAAAAAACACTCCACCAGTTGTACGATGAATACACCACTACGCCACAAGGACTGCCACATAGAGAGATCCAAAACCCAGGACAACTTCAAACTTGTAGATGGTAAAGAGCACCCAAAGAAAGAAGACGGTACAAAGCTAAGCCTGAACAAGTGAAGAAGCTTCACCAAAAGGGGTGACCGAATTTACTTGAAAAGCTTCCCATGATAGCAAAAGCTGCATCATGGAAAACAACATAGCTGTAGAAGAGAGCTCCAAAGCCACCAATCATAACCCAATATAACCCAATGAAGACCAAAAAGCCAAACTACTGTTGCAAGACTGATCTAGGCAACATCCACCATCTTGAACCCGAGGAGGATCCAGGCAAGAAAAGGCAAACAATCTCCATAAAGGAAGGGGAAAATCTTTATAGAGGAAGCGGAGGAGCCCAATATGCCATTATTTGGACTAGGACAAAACATGGAGGAAGAGAGAGAGACAGAGAGAGAGAGAGAGAGAGAGAGAGAGAGAGAGAGAGAGAGAGAGAGAGAGAGAAGGGGTTGAATCCTGAGAAACAGAGAGCAGAAGGGGGATGCGGCTAGGTCATCAAACCAACATCTCTTCTCTCTCTACAAAATCTAGAGAGAGAAGCTCTCAGTTATCCATTTCGGCAGAGAGATAGCAGGGATATTAGTATACCTTTAACTTTTTCTCTTTAAGGAAATTTATGATATGAATTGTATGATACATCCAAATGGGTTTGGTTTTATCATACATAGTAGTGATTTTAGTTATCAAAATTGTGTAAATTATATCCCAAAATATGTAACTAGGTCCTACAGTTTGGTGACTTTGAAACCACATTGGTTTAAAGAAAAGGTAAAGTAGTTTTAAAGTTATCATATTTTGGGGCCTATAGTTACACATTTTGGGACATAACTTACACCTTGGTACCAAATTGGGATGTATGATACAACAAAAATCACTAGGATTTATCATAGAAGATCCCCCTTTTATTTATTATTTATTTTTTATTACAAGGAGAATGGGTGGAGAATCGAGAACTCCACGTATGCAGTGGAGGAGCCAAAGACCTACCTTTGCCCCTAAACAAGCTATACTCACTTTGCAAATCCTTATGCTTTTTTATCAATGTGGTGATATAAATACTTATATTAAGTGACACTTTTTATGTATTTTTATTTCAAAATGCTAGGATTATACATAGACTAAATTATAATATAGGATTTTAATTCTTTGATGATATCTGTAAAATGATTATTCAGAAGAACAAAAAGAAGGATTAATATCAAACTATAAGTGGTCTTCCATCTATGAGGATAGAGATTAAAGTAGGCTTTTGTTTAATGTTAGCCCACCCCTTTCAGAATTTCTGGGTCTGGCCTTGTCTCCTACCCCTATTGAATTGAACATGCATGCTGAGCTGAATCGTCTCCATTTAAAACCTCTAAAAAATTGTGCAATTTTTTTTATAGAGCAACAAATAAAAACATATGTCAATGGAGTCAGGCATGCTACGTGCAATGATTATGCCATTCACAATAAATTAATGGGATAAGTCAGGCCATGCCATTTTGACAAAATACCCACACCTAAGATCCATAGCTTTCGTGATTAAATGACAATTGACTATAGGAGCTCTTCTATATATCACATGAGTTTGAAGCTATTGTTAGATTCGAGGTATGAATGGGAGCTTATGTAAGCTCAAGGGGATCGTTAGGATCACTATGGACATGCTTGATGCTAAGGGAAAGGCTTGGAACATTAAGTTTCAATATTCTAGCAGAGGGGATTTCGATCAGTCGACCGGGTCCGAAGGAACCCGGTTGACTAGGTCAATGGCTATATGAAGTTTTAAACTAGTTCTGACAGAGAGGCATTCAACCGGTCGACCAGCCCCGTTCGATCGGACCCTGTTTGTGAAGAGTCACCACTTTTATTGTAAAAACTTTGAATTTGTTTGAACTTCATCTGTTCTAATGGCTGGTAAACGTGTATTAATATATATGTAATGTATAGGTGTTGAGACACAATCATTTGTGTAGGTAGGCATTTCTTACCTAATAGACATCTCTATATAAAATGCAACTATCTATTTTGACATAACTTTGATTTTCAGATTTTTATCTTCTCTTATTCATCTATGCTATAGAGTCAATTGAGAGCACTTTATATACATAGATTCTACAGAACAATTGAAGTTTAGTTGTACTTCAATTGTTAAATCGTAGTATCCTCAAGAACAAGGCATCGTAATCCACAAAACAACAGTGTGTGGGGCATAAACTTGTTTTTCGGACAATGTATTCATACGTGCTTCGATATTAAGTATAGTCACTATTCATTAATATCATATCCATTATTTCCACCATTCGAAAAACAAGTTTAATAGTTGGAATAATGGCTAGAGAAACTACTTCAACTATAAGTATTGTCAAGAATACTCATGTTAAGAAGCCGGAGAAATTTAAGGGAGAAGACCTCAAACGATGGCAAATGAAGATGCTTTTCTATCTCATAACTCTCAACCTTGCGCACATCCTACGTCAAGAGAAGGTGGTGGTTCCTACCAAAAATCCGTCAAAAGAACAACAAGCCACATTGGAAGCATAGAACTATTCTGATTTTTTATGTCGTAATTATATTCTAAATGGACTGGAAGATGTTCTCTACAATATCTATTCAACTAATACTACCGCTAAAGAGTTATGGGAATCCTTGGAGAAAAAAAATACAAGACCAAAGATGGCAATACAAAGAAATTCATTATGGGAAGATCTTTAAATTTTAAAATGGTGGACTCAATTCCGGTGGTCAAACAATTGGAAGAGATTCAAGTAATCATCAATCAAAACATCTAAGAGGGGATTGGCAATTAGTGAACAATTTTAAGTGGCATCCACAATTGGAAAATTACAGCCTTTGTGGAAAAATTCAAAATCTATCTCAAGCACAAGGGAAAGGAACTTTCGATGGAGGATTTGGTGGCCTGTTTGAGAATCGAGGAAGATAATCGTAAGGGAGACAAGAAGGGGCAGTAAGGTACTTCGTGTCATGACCCATCCCGTTACGGGCAGAAATAGGACACGTGACATGCTACCAAGGCTCATCTAACTCCATTAAAGTGAATAACAGTGGAAAACATAACTGAAATCCATGAAATTCAGAGTTATAAAAATTTTGCACATTTGAAAACACTTAAAGAAATACCCTGTCTAAAACCAGCAATCCAGTCGACTAGAAATGCAAGATACAGAGAGCCTCAAAATCTCAATAGCCAATCCAGTCGACTGATCGAGGGTTCGGTCGACTGGAAATGCGAGATACAGAGAGCCTAACATCTTAGTAGTTTGTCCAGTCAACTGTGTCGGGGGACCTAGTCGACTGCGGTGTCAAATTCTTAGTTGACTAGTACCTTCCCGTTGAATGAAATCCTAACCCCCATAAATTCCATTTTGAAAACATAATCCAGTCGACTATAGTTTTCACCCCAGTCGATTGTTTCTTTCATATAATGAAAATAATTTTCTAACCTAATGCTCCAGTCGACTGTGTCGGGGACCCAGTCGACTGCTTTTCAATATTTCAGGGCAATGGTTGGTTCAAAGCTGGCCTCAAGTTGATTGGCATCTTCCTAGTTGACTGTTTTCTCTCAGTCTGCTAAGCATTCTGCAGAATGCACGCTAAGATTATTCCAACACATTACAACACATTCACTATTATACTTCAACGATTCAAAACATAATTACAGAAGTTTTACTGCAGGTTACAATACTACAAATCCTTTCTAAGATTCTAAACTAAACACATGGTTTCAACTACTCAACATCTTTATTACAACATTTGGAATGGAAAACAAAAACATATACAAGAGCGAGCTTGTCGTCGCATCGACCTCACTCTTCGCGTTTCTTCGTTCCTCTCTTCTTATCACCTGTAATGGAGTAAAGCTCCACTGCTCAGCTATATGCTTAGTGCACAATTCTAAACATATGCTTATATGACAATTCATGCATTAAAACATCTAAACACATCAAACAATCTCTAGGGAGAGTGGCACATTTCCATTTGGTAAATGAGATTGATGCCGTAGAAGGCCTTCCTCTCCCCGCACCCATTGCCCTGGCTGGGCCTTCCTCTAAACCAGGCACAACAACTATCGATATCACAATCCTCAAACTTCGAGGAGCTTAACCCCGGATGAAATTGCACCAAACCCCCTTTGACCCAAGTAGACACATAGCATGCTCACATAAACATTCATACGTGCATTCATCGCATTTTTATGTTCATAAATAACGGGCTTAAATAATACATGAATTTTGCTCGGATCCAAAATACCAAGTCCAATATTTAAAACATGAAATTTCTTATAAACCACATATCTATAATTCATACGTTAAGCTATAGTCTTAAGATTTCAGGCGGAGTACCAGGGTACTGAATTGACGCCAGATCTATGTTTATACGCAAAACCTATGAGCTTTGACATGCTTTTCAAGAAAACATAGAGTTAAGATTTGTACAAAACTTTTCCAAACGCGGCCTAAGAGGTATTAAAACATAGATCTTACCTCAAGGAGTTCAAATACGAAATATGAGGAAAAACTGACGAGTAAAAGGTCGTCGATCGGCGTCGCAAAGCTCGAAGCAAAAAATCTCCCTTTTCTCTCTCTTGGTTTGTAAGATATTTTGAAAGTATCTCAACCACCTCTATGTATAGGCACAACTTTCAAAAATTACATTTACCTCCCCACGAGTTCTCAAAACTTCTAATTATCCTCCGAAACGTCGCCCAAGTCCATTTTATTACTTCACGAGTGAAAACTATGAATTATAAAAGTTTTTGTCTAAGTTCCATTTGTCGCCGTAATCAGGATCCAAAAACTAATTTGGTGGAATTTCTAGATAACCTACCTTTTATGCAACGCATCCTATTTGTTATCATTAAAATCATCAAAATGATTTTATGTAGGATTAAAACTATCAAAAATTACACTACACAAGTAATTTCACTAATCATGAGTACGAGATAAAAAAACATTTAATCACATAAATGTCATTTAAATCGTGTTACTTCCTCATGATTTTCCAACTACCGTATCCTCTACTGACACTTCCCGTTGACTCCTGTCAACCACTTCCACCATTATTAATAGACATTAATGATTCAAAAAAATTCAATTATGCATGTTGAAATATTTGATTTTCCTGGAATGGGTGTGACAACTCTCCCCTCCAAAAAGGAAGTTTGTCGCCAAACTTATACCTCATGCATCGAAAAGATATGGATATTCATTTATCATCTCTTTCTGATTCTCCTACATAGCTTCCTTGACTAAATGACTATGCCATGATACCCTCACTATCAGAATCGTTTTTGTTCTTAATACTTGCTCTTTTCGATCCAAGATCTCTAATGGATGCTCTATATAGGTCAAGTTCTCCTAGATTTGCAATGGCTATGGTACGATGATCTTACTCATTTCCATCATACACCGTCTCAACGTTGACACTTGGAAAATATTATGTACATTCTCCAACCCAGACGATAAGGGTAGTCGGTAAGCCACTAGTCCCACTTTCTCTAGGATCTCAAACGGTCCTATAAATCTCAGGTTAGGTTTCCATCGCTTTTCGAATTGCACAATACCAGTACACAAAGTCTCCCACTTGAAATGTCATCGGTTGTTGCTTAGAGTCGGCATAACTCTTATAACGACTCTGAGCCACCCTAAGTTGCTCCTGGATTAGCTTCACTTTTTCTGTAGTCAATTGTATTATCGCTGATCCTATTAGCCTTCTTTTCCCAACCTCGGTCCAACAAACCGGTGCCATCCTAATACTTGACTGAAACTCGTTGTTGTAAGAGAATTCAACTAACGGTAAGTGTCTCTCCCAATCACTTCCAAAGTCCTGTACATAAAGTCTAAGAATATCTTCCAAAGTCTGAATCATTCGCTCTGACTGTCCGTTGATTTGAGGATGAAAGGCAGTACTTAAACTCAATTTGGTACCCATGGCCTTCTATAAACTTCCCCAAAAACTCGATGTAAAACTACTCTCACGATCCAATATAATCACTGTTGGAACCCCGTGTAGTCTCATAATCTCTTTCACATACAACTCTGCTAGTCTAGACAACTTAGTCATCTTGATTGGTAGGAAATGAGTTGATTTTGTCAATTTATCAACTATAACCCAAATGTTGTCATTCTTGCTAGCCGATCATGGAAATCTGGAAATAAAATCCATCGTGATCTCATCCCATTTCCACTCAGACACTAGTAATGGTTGTAGTAGTCCTGTAGGTACTTATCTCTCTACCTTGACTTATTGTCATGCCAAACACTCTAATACAAACTTAGCAACTTCTCATTTTATTCCTCTCCACTAAAAGTTTTCTCGTGAGTTTTGGTACATCTTGTTACTTCTCAGGTGAACTAAATATTTAGTACTATGAGCCTCTTCTAAAATTCGTTCTTTCAAGTCTCTTAAGTTTGGTACACATAATATACTCCCAAGCATCAATACCCCTTGTTCCAAAGTAAAGCCCCATCGCTTCCCCAAAGGTATCTCATCTCTTATTTTACATAGGTAACAATCGTTGAATTATTCTGCCTTGATCTCATCTATGATGTCTGGGTGAGAGATAATCGCCATCATTAAGCCACCATTGGTCTCTGAAATTACATCTAACTCTAAATGCTCCATCTCCTTTGCCAATTCTTTTTGTTGGGTTAGCTCATCGACTAAATTCATTGTCATCATCTAGCTTAAAGTGCCGGCTACTACATCAGCCTTCCCCGCGTGATACTCAATTGAAAGATTGTAATCCTTCATCAACTCTAACCATCTCCTCTGTCTCATATTCAAATCTCGTTGCATGAAAATGTATTTCAAACTTTTGTGGTCTGTAAAGATCTTATACTTCTCCTGTACAAGTAATATATCCAAATCATCAAAGTATGGATTATCACAGCTAATTCGAGGTCGTGAGTTGGATAATTAACCTTGTGTGTTTTCAACTATCTAGATGCATAGACAATCACCTTGCCATCTTGCATAAGTACACATCCCAAACCCTGATGTTACGCATCACTATAGATCACAAACCTCTTAGTTTCGAATGGTATCGTCAGTAGAGGTGGTCTTGTCAACCGCGACTTCAACTCTTGAAAACTTTCTTCACACTCCAAACTCTATTAAAAAATAACACCCTTTCTCATCAACTTTGTCATTGGAAATTAAATCGTTGAGAAATTCTCAATAAAATGGATGTAGTATCTAGCTAATCCTATAAAACTTTGGATTTCTGACATTGAAGTTGGCCTCTGCCAATTAGATACAACCTCTACCTTATGAGGATCAACTAAAACTCCATTCTTGTCAATCACGTGACCAAGAAAAGTAATACTAGGTAACTAGAATTTGCACTTCTTCAATTTCCCAAAAAATACTTCTCTCGCAATCTCTGAAGTATGTCTCAAGTGTCTCTCATGCTCTATCTCTCTTGGTGAATGTACAAGAATGTCGTCAATGAATACAATCACTAAGTCATTTAAATAATCCTTAAAGACTCAGTTTATAAGATCCATGAACGCGGCTGGTGTATTTTTAACTCCAAATGGAATTATTAGAAATTCATAGTGTCCATAGCGCGTCTTGAAAGCGACCTTCTCTACATCTTCGGCTTTTACTTTCAACTGATGATCGCTTGATCTCAAATCGATCTTGGAAAATATTTATGCCCCACAAAGTTGATCAAATAGATCGTCAATTCTAGGCAATGAATACTTGTTCTTGATTGTCAACTTGTTTAACTCTCAGTAGTTCTTCTTTACAAATAGTACTAGAGCTCCCCATAGTGATATGCTAGGTCGAATAAAACCTTTGTCAAGTAACTTATGTAGTTGAATTTTCATCTCTTTCAATTCCACGGGTCTTGAGTTTGGCATTATCTCAATGGTAAACTCAATCTCTCTCTCAATAAGAACATCCGATATTTCATCTGGGAATCCATCCCGATACTCTCATACTACTAGAATATCTTCTACTTCCAATTCAATCATCAAAGTGTCGATTACTGAACATAGAAATCCCTGACATCCCTTCTTCAAAAACTTACCTGCTCGGATAGCTGAAATCAGATACGGTGGCGTTGTAACCCCAGTCTCTTGGAAACAAAAGTCTCTATGTACAGGTGATCGAAAACTAACTTCTTTCCATTCACAATCTATTGTGTCTTGGTTAAGAGACAACCAATCTATTCCTAGTATCACATCGAAATGGTTCACAACAATTAGTATAAGGTCTACAGTCATCAACTTCTTGCCTAGTCTGATCTCACAGTTCTTGTATATCGTAGACATTACTACCGGTTTACTAAATAGTACAGCAATGGATAATTCATATCCTAGTGGTGTGAACTTAACATTCAAATTTTCAATAAAATAATGCAACACAAATGAATGAGTATATCCCGAATCAACGAGTATGCATGCTAATTGGGAACATACAAGCACCATACTTGAGACCACTGTATCCGTAGTAGCCATATCTCCTGGGTTCATCTGAAATGATCTCCCCTCTCTCTACTCTATCTCTGGTCTCCTATCATTAGACTATTTAGGCTTCGAACCACTAGAAGCTATAGAACTCTCTCCTTCTTGGAGATGCTTCCTTGGACAATCTTCCACTCGATGTCCTAAGGTACCATAATTAAAACACTTAATTTGCGGATAGAGTGTATAATTTGTTTTACTTGTCCCTTGGATTTTATTTTGGAGATTGGTCATAAAACATTGGCCTGTGTGTGGTTCGTTGCAGAGTGGGCACAATGGTATGTTACTTGGTATCCTCCTAGAATCACTAAAACTAGAACCAGAGCCTCGTGTAAATGGCCTCTTGAAAGATCTGCCTTGGTTCTGGTCACCACCCTCATTACCTAGCTTGTCTTGCTAATTTTACCTCGATCTTTCCATTCCACTTTCATCTGCAAGTGCTATTTGTTGCACTGCTGCCACAATTGAATGCTCATAGGTCTCTACCCTCAAACGGATATTCTCCCTTAAACCTTCTTTGAATTTCCTTGGTTTATCCTCCTCCTCTGGCGCTAAACCTTTTCTAAATCTCAACAATGCATTGTACTTGGAAGTGTACTCAGTTACAGTCATATCCCCCTATTCAAGGTTCTCAAATTCTCTCTTCTTTGCATTGTGAACGGCTCTAGGAAAGAATCGGCAATTGAACTCCGCCTTGAACCCTTCCCAAGTTATCGGTGCCCCTTGATCCAGAACATGCACCCACCAATTCTGGGCTTCACCCTTTAGTATATCACTTGCATTTTCTATCTTTAGTGCATTGAACATTGGGATAGACTGAAAAATCCTCTCCATATCCATAACCTAATGCTATGCTAGCATTGTATCAACCGTTCTATGAAATTTCATTGGTTTCTTCCTTGTTAATTATTCTGACACGAGTCTCCCACCTCGAGTCTCAGGTGCATGTACTATAGCTATCAGTGCTGTCTCTAATGGAGGTGTCAGAGGTAACCCTCCGCTAAATTCCGAACCAATTCTCTGATGTTTCCAATCATTTTTGTCATATGGTCTATGCGTCGAGTATGTGGAAATAGATCTCGATCACCATCACTCATGATTATACAATTCTGTCAATCTCAATGCAAAAACACTATGCATGTGTGACAATAAACAAAAATCATGTATGTACAACCACATAATATATACATTAAACATCTCTACTATGTATGAATGCATTCTAGAATATATGCCAATTCGCTAAACACTCCACTTGACATCGCACATTCCCAAAGTTTTGTTACCTATAGCTCTGATGCCAATAAATGTCACAACCCATCCTGCTACAGGAGGAATTAGGACACGTGGCACGCCACCAAGGCTCAGCTAATTCCATTAAAGTAAATAGCAGCAGAAAACATAAACAAAATCCATGAAATTCAGAGTTATAAAAAGTTTTATGCATTTGAAAACACTTAAAGAAACACCCTATTTGAAACCAACAATCTAGTCGACTGAACATTGGCCCGATCGATTAGAAATGCAAGATACAGAGAGCCTCAAAATCTCAGTAGCTAATCTAGTCGACTGACCAGCGGTCCGGTTGACTAAAAATGCAAGATACAGAGAGCCTAACATCCCAGTAGTTTGTCTAATTGACTGTGTCGGGGGACCCAGTTGACTGTGGTGTCAAATTCTCAGTCAACAGGTACCTTTCCGTTGATTAAAATCCTAACCCCCAGAAATTTCCATTTTGAAAACACGATCTAATCGACTATAGTTTTCACCCCAGTTGACTGTTTCTTTCACATAATGAAAATAACGTTTCTAACCCAATGCTCCAGTCGACTGCTTTTCAATATGTAAGGGGCAGTGGCTGGTTCAAAACAATCCTTCAGTCGACTGATACCTACCCAGTCGACTATTTTCTCTTAGTCTACTAAGCATTCTGTAGAATACATGGTAAGATTATTCCAATACATTCACTACTATACTTCAATGATTCAAAACATAATTACAAAAGTTTTACTATAGGCTATAATACTACAAATCTTTTCTAAGATTCTAAACTAAACACATGGTTTCAACTACTCAAAATCTTTATTACAACGTTTAGAATGGAAAACAAAATCATGTACAAGAGAGATCTCATTGTCCCATCGACCGCACTCTTCACGATTCTTCTTTCCTCTCTTCTTACCACCTGCTATGGAGTAAAGCTCCACTGCTCAGCTATATGCTAGAGGCACAATTCTAAACATATGCTTATATAACAATTCATGCTTTAAAACATCTAAACACATCAAATAATCTCTAGGAAGAGTGGCACATTTCCATCTAGTAAATGAGATTGATACCATGGAAGGCCTTCCTCTCCCACGCACCAGTACCCTGGCTGGGCCTTCCTCCAAACCAGGCACAACAACTATCAATATCACAATGCTCAAACTTCAAGGTGCTTACTCCCAAATAGAATTACACCAATCCCCCTTTTACCCAAGTAGATACATAGCATTCTCACATAAATATTTATACTTGATTTTATCGCAATTTCATGTGCATAAATAACGGGCCTACATATTACATGAATTTCGTCCAGATCCAAAATAACAAGTCCGATATTTAAAACATGAAATTTCTTACAAACCACAGATCTAGAATTCATACCTTAAGCTACAGTCTTAAGATTTTAGGTGAAGTACCAGGGTACTGAATCTACACTGGATCTCTGCTTATACACAAAACCCATGACTTTTGGCATGTTTTTCAAGAAAATATAGAGTTAAGATTTGTACAAAACTTTTTCAAACGTGGATTAAGAGGTATTAAAACGTAGATCTTACCTCAAAGAGTTCAAATACGAAATCTCGAGAAAAACTGATGAACGAAAGGTCATTGATCGGCGTCGTAAAGTTCGTAGCCAAAAATCTCCCTTTTCTCTCCCTTGGTTTTTGACATAATTTGAAAATATCTCAACCACCTCTATATATAGGCATAACTTTCAAAAATTGCGTTTACATTTCCACGTGTTCTCAAAACATCTAATTATCCTCGAAAATGTCGCCCACGTCCATTTTATTACTTCATGAGTGAAAACTATAAATTGTAAAAGTTTTTATCTAAGTTCTGTTTATCGCCCTAATTAGGATCCAAAAACTAATTTCATAGAATTTCTAAATAACCTACCTTTTATGCAACACATCCTATTGGTTATCGTTAAACCATCAAAATGATTCTACATAGGATTAAAACTATAAGAAATTATACTAAACAGGTAATTTCACTATTCATGAATACCAAATAAAACAAATAACATTTAATCACATAAATGTCATTGAAATCGTGTTACTTTCTCATGATTTTTCAACTACCATGTCCTCCACTGACACTTCCCATTGACCCCCATCAACCATTTCCACCATTATTAATAGACATTAATAATTCTCAAAATTCAATTACGCATATTGAAACATTTGATTTTCCCAGAACAGGTGTGACACTTCGGAACAAAAAACTATTCTCGTTGAAGGTGAGTCCTCACAACCCACTTCTAAGCCTAAGAATAAGGGAGAAAAAAGGAAGTGTACATACAATGGGTCTAAGGACGAAGATCCCAAGAAGATAAAAGGGAATTGTTGGGTATGTGGAATACCTGAATATCGTGCTAGCGAATGTCATCATAAGAAAGGACCAAATGGGAATAAGAATCCTAACCAAGCTAACATGATATATATTGACGATCTTACCATGGCAATCATAGAGTCTTGTGTTGTAACGATTCAAAAGGTTAGTGGATGGATACCGGGGCTACTAAGCACATTTATGGGGGATAGAAACGTGTTTTCTACCTACACAAAGTTAGATGGTAGTGAGAGCCTTTATATAGGAAATGCTGCGGCTGTGATCATTGAAGGCAAAAGCAATATAGTGATAAAGTTCACTTCTCGAAAGGAAATGACTCTTCTTGATGTATTGTATGTTCCTGAAATTCGAAAGAATTTGATTTTGGCTCCTATGCTTAGTAACAAAGGATTCAAGCTTGTTTTCGAATCTGATAAGTTTGTATTAACTAAATGAGGAATGTATTTGGGAAAGGGTTACCTTAATGAAGGGCTCTTTAAGATCAATTGTACTTCTAAAATTATCATTAATGAGAATGCTACAGCTTCTTCTTATATTATTGAGTTATGTTCATTGTGGCAATCTAGATTAGGATATGTGAATTTCAGTTACATGCATATAATGATTAATCTTTGATTATTGCCCAAATTTGAAATTGACAAGTCACATAAATGTGAAACATGTGTAGAATCAAAATTTACAAAAAAGTCATTAAAATCCATAGATAGAATGAGTGAATTACTAGACTTAATTCATATTGACTTATGTGATTTAAAACTAACTCTAAAAATAGGTGGAAAGATATACTTTGTTACATTTATAGATGATAGTAGTAGATGATGATGCCAAACTTTAGGGTAAGAGGTAACAAGAAGAAGGCGGGAAAGTTTGTATGTAGTTCGGCCCTATTAACGAAGAAACCTACATCACGTGTGTGTCTGACCACTTCTACTATATGAAATAAAACTACTGTAGGAACCTTGGTGATCCAACAATGATGACTGGAACTACCATGGGTCAGCCGTGCAGGTTGCGCTTAGGGTTTCTTGGGAAAGACTAGACAATATAGTGTATTTTTCCTGGTGAGATTTAGATCGGGATCCCCTCTAATGGGGGTGGGAGGACCCTTTTATAAGAGGAAGAGTCCTCCCTTATAAGGCATTCTATTATATTTAGGAAACTATTGATAGCCTGTAAAGATGGCTGCGGATTCGGATAGTTTTCTATTCTGATTAGGAAACTGTTTATGCATATCTGGAAGATTTCCTAACTGGCTTAGGAAACTGCTAGAGTCCGAGCTATTTGGGATGCGCCTTTGAGCTATCCTGAGCTGTATTTTGATTGATCGATGCAATCCGTCTTGTTTGTCGGGTTTGTCAGGTCTAGAGGCTTGTACTAGAGGTCGGTCAGTTGGTCCCTGAGCCCTGAACTATAGGACCAGTTTTGGGCGTATCAGTAGCTATTGTTATGTTTATGTAGTTAGTTGTAAATATGAAACAATGGACATGTTTAATACATATAGAGCTAAAATTAAAAATGAATTATCTAGAGCAATAAAATGAGTTAGATCGGATAGAGGAGATGAATATAATTCAACTCCACTAGCCGAGTACTATGCTAATAAAAATGAAACCCCGAAGGAAATGGAAAATGCTCTGCTAAATAGTTCAGGTGTGCCACACAAGTTGTAGGGGGATGTCATTCTTATGGTGAATGTCATTCTTAATAGAAGTCTACATAAGAAGACTAGCAAGTCTCCTTATGAAGTTTGGAAAGGTAGAGTACCCTCGTATAAAAAGCTTAAAGTATCGGGGTGTCTATCTAAGGTACAAGTTCCACTTCCTAAATGAACAAAACTAGGATCTAAGACCATAGATTGTGTATTTATCGGCTATGCTAATAATAGTGCCGCATATTGATTCCTTGTGGTTAAGTCCATGAATGTAGATATTCATGTCAACACATTCATGGAATCAGTAGATGTTGAATTCTTTAAAAACATCTTTCCTTTTAGGAAAGGAAGACAAAATTCGACACCTAAAAGAAGTATTGAAGAGATTTCTTCAAGTTCTAAGAACGACGAGTAAATCAAAGTTTCTCCTAGAAAGAGCAAAAGAGCTAGGAAAGCTACTTCTTTTGGACCGGATTTTGTTACACTAGCTACTGTATGTGAACCTCAAACCTTCAATGAGGCTATGAGTACACCCGAAGTGTCTTCTTGGCAAGAAGTGATAAATAGTGAGGTGGACTCCATTATGCAAAACCATACATGGGAGTTAGTTGACTTACCTCCTAGTAGTAAGCCAATTGGTTGCAAATGAATTTCTAAGAAGAAACTCAAACCAATGGTACCATAGATAAGTACAAAGCTAGGCTAGTCGCAAAAGGCTATAGACAAAAAGGAGTAGATTTCATTGATAATTATTCCCCGATTGCTAAGATTACTTCCATTAGGATTGTAATCACTATCGTCATCGTCTATAACCTAGAGTTACATCAAATGGATGTAAAGATTGCACTCCTCAATGGAGATCTATGCAACAAACGGAAGGCTTTGTCGTGAAGGGACAAGAACATAAAATGTGTCGACTTGTTAAGTCTCTTTATGGCTTGAAATAAGCTCCAAAGCAATGGCACAAAAAATTTGACCACACCATGATTGCAAATGGTTTCAAAATCAATGAATGTGATAAGCGTATATATGTCAAGGAGTTTGATGACTCTTAATGTTATTGTATGCTTGTATGTTGATGATTGACTTATTACGGGAACGAATAAGAAAGTTATCAATAAAATCAATAAAATGTTAAGCTCAAGCTTTGAAGGATGTCTTCTCACACAATCTGTCATGCCCCAGAGTAGCAAAAATAGAGAAAACTAAATTTTCTTTTTGGGTCCATAGGGAATGACAAGTGAAAGTCACTAATTATCCATACCATACAATACTAGTTCAACTAAACAACAAGAATAGTAAACCACAAGCAGAATATAAAACAACATTTATAACTATTACAAACATCAGAGTGGAGAAATACTGTCTCTATGGATTTTAGCAGAGTGTGAAATAACCAAACTAGAATGGATTTGGGAAAGGTATGAGGAGTTAATGTTGCTCGATGAGAAAAGGTTGGCTGCGATAAACCATACTCGGGGATATCAGAAGAGGATAGCTCGTGCTTTCAACAAAAGTGTTCGCCCAAGGAAGCTTGCTGAGGGTGACCTAGTTCTCAAAGAACTGAAAGTGCCTATTTATAACCCCAGAGGAAAATTCAAACCCAACTGGGTTGAGCCATAGATCATTAAGACTCTCTTGTCTGGAGGGGCCGCCTATCTTATGGACCTGGACGGGGTTGAATTCAAATAGCCGATTAACCTCGATCGCCTCAAGAAATATTTTACTTAGAACCACTCTTCTTTCAAAACCTCCTACCGTTGATGAACTACGCTTGACCTGATTCCCACTCGGGGATACGTAGGCAACCTGCTTTGTTCGATCATTAAGAATCGCCCAAGCGGCGCCATCCGTCAAACCTTTAACTGAACTACTGTAGACCTGATACCTACTCGGGGATAAGTAGGCGGGCTCTCGAAAGCCTTCGGTCTATGAAAAACCTAAAGAAAATCCCTATGCTAAACTAGGGTCAAACTTGTGTTTGTCCGGAATCACTTTAAAGCCCCAAAACCAGGGGCAAACTTCGTTCGCTAAACTGAGGAACCCAGATAATACTTTAAACCCATCTCTGGATCCCTTGGCTATCGAAATAAGTGCTATAAGAAAACAAATGAAAATTCATGGTAAAGAATGATTAAAGCTCTATGCAAGATTCAAAGCAAAGTAACAAAAAGCCAAGAATTTTTTTTTAAAAGGAGGATCGTCATAACCTAAGGGTAGATTGAAAGAGTGAATACATTGATTAAACATACATTGAACATTTTTATTCTTTAGAAAATCAAAAAATCACACTCAAAAGTGCAAGAAAGTAGGCAAGACTTGTAAAATATTTTGTAAAAAATGCTCTGTCCTGTTTTGTTATATTGTCTACGAAGTCTGTCTTTTGACCAGAATCTGGATCTACAATAGGTACTCAGTAGTAGGAGAGACTAAAGCTGGAATCCTCTGAAAGGGGGCAGCCACCCTGTCATGCTAAGCCTCAGAAAAAACTTTCATAGTGGAGGGACGCATGACCGAACTCCTCGTCAAATCGGTAGTAATGTCCTCAGTAACATCTTGGAGAAGCCTGTGTTGACGAACCACTCGGCTGGGAACATAGAAAGTAGTAGCATGCAAGCCAGGTAACCAGATACTGAGTCGACCCGGAAGTCGTACACCAACAGAATGGTAAGACCACTGCCGGCAGACCCAGCAGATATCACCAACAGAAAGGCCTCAGAGCCAACCAAGCCAAGCATCAACGAAATGGAATAAGCGGTGAACCTCCATATGATCGTAGGGAAGTGACCAGCGAAGGTGTGAGGGGTATATAAAGAGATCAAGGTATTCTATGAGCCAAATCTATAAGATGAAGGGTGCCCCCGTAGATAACATGGCCCTAGCAGTATGAGCACGATCCAAGCCAATTAAGGTCTCGCCAAGGATCAACATGACGACACTTTTCATCTCCCGCAAACTACAAGCAATGGGTATTAGAATGTCATAAGTTGGTTGGAAGAGGAAGTAAAAGAGCATGGCTATCGATAAAGCACTGCGCTAAATGAGTTGGTACCCACCGTCATAGGGATCCCCCATCGGAGCGTAGATGGAAGAAAGGCCCTCATAATCAATTTGCCTGTCATGAAAAATGGAGCTTGCTGTATTCCAAGAGCTACGAAGAAGAGCAGCGAGGTCCCGGACATACCCTGCCTACACTAGAGGAACTATCAGATCTGCAGAGGGATCAGTGTACAGAATAGCGCTAAATTCCTCAAACAAAGGGCAAGCCTCCTGGAAGCCAAAACGGAAGACATGGAGAGAGGGGTCCCAACACCGAATAGCGGCTCGAAGCAAGTCCTCATTCAGAAGCATTCGTCAGAATTCAAAGAGATCATTCAATTTAAAACACTTAAAATTGATCTTATCAATGCCAGATAGAGTATCCATCCATGGAAAGAGGATTTGGGAACTAATGGGGGCTATTTGAGAAGGAAGTGAATGCAATAGAGAGTGTCTTGTGGAGTTTTGAGAAAAGGAGGGTATAAATAGAAATGAATCTGCCCAAACCTACCTGCGGCACATGAGAAACAGTCGCGCACTCAACTGACTACCGTCCGGTAGTCAGCAATTGTCGTACGACATTTACGGACTGCCGCAGCGGCACTTAGTGAATATGCTGCAGAGGATTAACCTAGTGCTGCGTGGAGTTTATTCCTGGCCAGGGCCTGTTTGTAATATTTTCTGCCCACCTGCAAACAAAGACCGAATAAAAGCAATAAAACGTGAGCACCATGCATCACGTACAACAAGATCAAGCCATTCATTCATCCATGCATATAAAGGAAAGTAATAAGGGCGAAGGCATTCACCAATCATAGTAAAATAAAAGGAAGGACCAAGCCATGGTTACACATACGGTATTCACTAAAAACAAGCAGAAGGGATAAAAGCAATCATAATAACGTTTGTAATTGCCTATCCTACCACAGCTATCTAGGAGTCACCATTCAAAATTAACATGCATGTATATATATAGTCATCCAAATGAGTTTATGTGTTCTCCAAAACACTCAAAAGATAAAAGAGGAAGATGAAAGAGAGAAGATAGATCAGCCCTGGCCCCGGCCTCGAGGTGACACGTCTAAAAGGCTCCACCTCTGACTCTGTGCCACTCGCGCCGCCCCCACCTCCTCCTATGCCTCTGCCGCCACTGCTACCTCCTCTGCCTCCACCGCTGCTGTCTCCACCACATCCAACACCTCCATGAGTTTTACCAGGCACTATCCCGAACTACTGAAGCTGCTATTGGAGCCATCTCACCTGTAGGACCAGAGCCCTATATTTTTCCTCCTAAGCGAAGAAAGAGATTGGAACAATCAAGATTCTTTTATTTGAAAAGTGCTAAAATAAGCATAAACAAAAGGGCAGTATGAGTTTTTACCATGGCTTGCGCATGAGCCTCAGCAGCTATCCCTGCCCCATCAGCTTGAATCAATAAATGAAACAAGGGTTAGGACATCGAAGTTAGAAAGGCAAAAGTCAAAATTTTAGGAGGTTACCTTCCACTCTCGACCGTAGATCCATTCTCTCACGCTTTGGGCATAGAGCAAGCCCTCCTCTACATAGTCCCGTGGGACATGGTCGTACTCGAGTGGAATGGTGGGGGCGCTCGCATGATATCGAGGGACCGTAATCGTGACCTACTCACCATAGGATACTGTACGGAGGCTGCAATCCCAAGGTGGTAGGGTTGGGGCCAAAGTCGCGATAGGAACAGGCTGTAAAGAGAAAAGTGAAGTCAGTGAGGAAGCATATGTGTATGATAAGAACTAAAAGAAAGTTTGAAAAGCCAAAAAAAGCTTACCCATGTCACTTCCATAAAGGGAAAGTTCTTCATCATCTTAGCATCACAGAAAACTGCGTACCCCACGGGAGGCTCCACAAAGTCTGACCAGAATGCCCGTCTAGGGCAGCCGTAAGCGCAGGACCCTGGAGGATCTCGATAGCTTTTATCGAATTGGACGGAGGACGTGGCATAAAATACCCAGGAGCCATCAGCGACTGTCGGGTCACCGAACTCTCGTCCCTCCGGGCGCTCCAATAAAATCCTCTGTGGGTAGTACCCACCGGACTATCAAATCCCCGGAGGGACAATAGGAAGAACGTCCACCCAGGGCTGCCACCTGACATGTGGCTCTCTTAGATTTGTCAGGAAGTTCCTGAACGAAACAAAGTCAGGAGCCCCGGTCTTTCGCCGCACCCTCTCTTTCTGCCACTTTAGCCCTTGGGGTATGATAAGGCCGTCCGCTCGCCGCGTCTCGGGCGACATCATCTGTAGATAATCATGGGACCAAATCTACAAGAAAAGGAAAAGAAAGGAAAAAGGAAGAGCGTGAGTTTCAAGGGCTATGAATAAAGGAGTTGAAATAGATTTAAAGTTTGGAAGTGAGAATTAACAATGAAAGAGAGATGCACCTCCCATGCTCTACAAAAGCCGCCTGTAGAGCATGATTGATCCCAAGAGATGTCCCCTATATGCTTGTACAAGATGGTTAATCCTGCACCAGCCGAATCATACTAGTAGATTTGGTCCATGCGCTCTAAGGACTCCACCAAGGCCACAGATATCCTATCGCACTTGTTGCTTAGTAGGGAGCATCTAAGCATATACATGATAAAACCATGAGCCATCTACTCATTCGTGAAGCCCCCTGGTCTCTGAAGATATCCAAGAACCACTTGGCCGTAACCAAGGGCTCTTCAGGAACAACTCCCAGCAGCGGTAGTAGTTGGTCCCACTCCGTAACGGTATCCAGGTACCGTAGGCACTCCCCCCTGAAAGGGATCCCAGTAATCATGATGAAGTCCAATGGGGTCATCGTCATCTCTCCAAACTCAAAATAGAATGTGTTGGTGGTATCCCACCATTGCTTGGAGAGAGCATGAATCTGTCTAAGATCATTGGAACTCTTCATCAAGAGCTTGATGAAGTTTCCAAAGCCCGCAGCATCAATAAACCCCTTCACGGTCTAATTTAGAGAATCGTACCTTGTCCAGCCATGGGCCAAGCTACCATGCCCTTTCAACACGTCGGGCTAAAGCTACAAAGGATACAAAATTTAATGTTAGTAGATGAACGAATGAAGAAAAGAAACAAAAGTAAATAATAATAATAATGATAATAAATAAATAAAGGAGAGTATGTGCGACGCTCAGAAAGTTCCATGGGCATAACACTTGCATTCATAAAAGAACACCTAAAGTCTTGACTGACGCGCATTGCATTCATAAGGTTCATGAAAAAGAGAGAGAAGAAAAAGCAAAAGAGGATACATATGTTGAACACAAGTGAGTGAAAAGAATTGTTGAAGTGCTCAAAAAATTTGCAAGCATAGCATCCACGAGGATTCTGTCATCATACACATATGAGGTCTCTAGAGAAAATCGAAGATGAATGGATGATGAAATAGAATGACAAATAATGATAAGTTATGATAGCGAATGAATAAAAGGACAGTCGGGATGTTTAAAACATTCACGCCCATGTAAAGTTCAGTTGTCACACATTCATTCATAAGGATTTAATGAGGAATAGGATAAAGAACACGAAAATTGGAAAAGAACAAGAAAAGCAATCAAAGCACTTCGAAGCTCGAAGGTGGGGCACATACATTCGAAAGCACATTTTTAAAGAATGTCATTACACTGAAATTGTGGAAAGAGAATAAAGATGGATATACCTCTCGTCTAAATGCTTGTGCAGACAGATGCTTGTCCAGATCTCGAAGCAAGAAAGTAGGATCGGCGTGGAGGGTGGCCCTATATACTTAGCCTTTTTCCTGCTACCCGTGCCGCTAGCCATGATCTGTCAAGAGAAAAGGATTTGGGACATTAAACCTTTGAAATAAATAAAGAGAACAATAGAAATAAAGAGAAAAATAAGATTTTGATAAAGAGGAATTTACCTATGGATCTTGTAGATCAATGTAGGGAAAAAGAGAAAAATCTCCAGAGGATTTTGGGTTAGGGAGATTATGAGAAGTGAATGAAAGTGAACCAAAAAAATGGGTGTATAAGCATTCTGCCTGCTTAACGTAGCACTCAAAAAATGTGCGTGTCAGTTAGTTGACTGCAGTACGGCACTTGCTGAGTGCCGCAGCGGGACTCCGTGAGTGCCGCAGCGGGACTCCGTGAGTGCCGCACGGCAGTCAAGAACTGCTGCAAATTTGAGCGTGTGCCGCATTTGAGGCGGTTAAGTAACTTTTGTTTTTCCCCCAAATTTCAAATGGGGTCCTGAAAATTGAATTTAAACCCCCAAAATTTGTCCTCCTTATGCGTTTTAGTCCCCAAAGGTGATTTCTAAGACCAAACCGACTCCTAAAATTTGAAAGTTGATTCATTCTAGGACAAATTGACTCCTAATTTTGGAATTTAAATTGGCCTGGGACGACTAGACCCTTGTTTTTGGGAGTTCTAAACTCTTTGAGCCTAAATTGGAAGGATTTGAGTCTGCTTGACCCCGGAATTTGAATTTGAGTCTGTTCGACTCCTGATTTTGAAAAATTAAAAGGGATTTGAGTCTATCTGACTCTAGAATAATTTGAATATGATTAACTCCAAAATTTTGATAATGTAACAGATTTTCATTCTCGATCCTCACAACAGATTTGTGTTGACCCCGATTTTGGGAATATAACAGATTTATATTCTCGATACTCATAACGGATTTACATTGATCAAAGTTTGAGAATGTAATGGATTTGCATTCTCGATTGTTACAACAGATTTGCGTTGACCCCGCTTTGGGAATATAACGGATTTATATTCTCGATCCTCGTAACCGATTTACGTTGATTAAAGTTTGAGAATGTAATAGATTTACATTCTCGATCCTCACAATAGATTTGCATTGACCCTCGCTTTTGGGAATATAATGAATTTATATTCTCGATCCTCGCAACGGATTTATGTTGATCAAAGTTTGAGAATGTAACGAATTTGCATTCTCGGTCCTCACAATAGATTTGTGTTGCCCTTGCTTTCGGGAATATAACAGATTTTATTCTCGATCCTTGTAACAGATTTAGGATTTATATTCTCAGTCCTCGTAACGAATTTATGTTGATCCAAGTTTGAGAATGTAATGGATTTGCATTCTCGGTCCTTACAACAGATTTGTGTTGACCAATCTCTGAGAATTTTCTCTGGTTACCGCATCATGCATCATGCATCATACATCATGTAGTAAATGCATGAATTAGAGAAACATATTGACACCGGGGCCTAAGTCGTTAAGCATCGCCCATTCAATTACATTCATTCTTTCGGCAGAAACTATCGCATCTTTTATAGGAGACTAGCATGAACATTAAGTAGCATAAGGCATGGATTGCATCTGGATACATCAGGATAGCATGATCTTAAATCACATCATTTTTAAGAGCATAAAATCACATTGACCATCATCGTTTGCATGAACACGTGTATCATGGCAAGATAGGTGCATTTATCTGTATGACTACTTGTGCTTGTGTGTGTTTGCCCCTACTCAAACTACGTCTTGGTTTGATTCCTGAATGGATACGTAGGCAGCTCATCATTGAGCACGACCAACCAGAACCTTGTCACGCGCCTATTTTCTTTTGCAACGCATTTTGTTTTTACCTAAATTCGTCAGTTTGGTCAAATGTTTGTCTTCACACAAGCTTCGATGTTCACTTGTGATACGTGTTGCTTTACAAGCTCCGTCGAAATCCGATGATGACAATGTCTGACTAATCTAGGGCTTCCAAAGGTGATTCAAGCTCTTCGAAAGACTCCTCAACCCAAAAACAAAAGAAAAAGGAAGAAAAGAAAAGGAAAGAAAAGGAAAGTAGAAGAATGCGGTACATGGCAGGATCTGCGGTAGTCACGGGTTGCCGGTGCGACACTCACTGATTGCCGAACTAGCTTTCAGTAAATGCCATAACGGTAGTCAGTGACTGGTGCTAATTTCCTTCAAATGCCACAAATATAAGAAATGACAGACCCTGGAGTTGTCCGCAGCATTCACTGAATGCCGGTGCGGCAATCAATGAATGCCGTGACGGCATTCACCAAGTGCCATTTCGGCACTCATCAAGTGCCGCTTCTATCTCCAGTGAGTGCCACATTTTCCAGTAGATAGCTATAATACAACACGTTTTGTACCAATAAAAGGACGTACGAGGTTAGATTTTTTACTGTAAAATGACTAAAATACCCTCTTAAAAATTACCTATTAAAGAGAGTGAATATCCCATTACAAAGGGGATGAATGCTTGAATCCTCAACCTTATCCTAACTCTCTTTTGTTTTAAACCTCTAGAAAATTCTCTAAACAGACTTAGGAACTCACTTGAGAAGATTTTAAAAAGAAGAAGTTGTAGTTGAAGAGCTTGTTTAACATGTGGAAGTCTCTCAAAATCACAAAGTTGAGGACATTTGGAGGTAGACTCTAGACTAATTAGTCTTTAAATCTATGTTAACTTAGATAAAGTTTGAACTTTGAATCTTTCCTTTTTGATTATGTTCATCTCATGTGATTTATGAGACTTTCAATGTCTTACTTGAATCCCTTGACTTGAAATCCTTTAGCCTTCTTGTAAGTTCATGATTTACAAGAAGATTAGAGTTGATGCTTAGCATGTTTAGTTAATGAACCCAAGTCTACACCATGGTTTAGGTTTATTACTTAGAGGTTTCATGAAATTTTTCCATATTTCATTAAAATCTACAAGCGGAAGTATCATTTACCTCCGATGACCATCAAATGGTAGGGGAAGTGGTTTAAGTCTTCTTGTAAGTTCATGGTTTATAAGAAGATTAGAGTTGATACTTAGCATATTTGGTTAATAAGTCCAAATCTATCTCCACGGTTTGAGCTTGTTATCCTAAGATTTTATGAAGCTTCTCCATGCTTCATTGAAATCTATCAAATATAGGTGTCATTAACCTCCAATGACCATCAAATGGTAGGAGAAATGGTTTAAACTAAGCCAAACTTAATGGCTTGATAGTTGGAGTTATCCTAAGATTTTATGAAGCTTCTCCATGCTTCATTGAAATCTATCAAATATAGGTGTCATTAACTTCCAATGACCATCAAATGGTAGGAGAAATGGTTTAAACTAAGCCAAACTTAATGGCTTGATAGTTGGAGTTAGCAAGTAAAAGGTATATTTGACAAAGGTGCAGTGAGTTCATAAACCACTTTTGATCAAAGAGTTTTAGTTAAATAATGAACCGTTGGAATCAAGTGAAACCAACCAGAAAGTGTCAATAACTCAAAGTTCTACCACTGTGATTTTTGTTTTAATGAGATTTCATGTTTAAAGTGGCTTAGTCATGAGTTTTGTGAAACAACAATCTGTTCAGAATTTCAGAACAATAAAACCTCTTTGAAATAAATAATTCAGAGCATTAATCAAGCTTTCTTGGCCTTAATTTTTTCTGGGTAATTTAATGTGTTGGGAAGATACCCTAAAAAGATCAAAGTGTTTCTGATTTTTTTTACTAGTTTTAGAAAATCATACAAGAACTCTGGACAGAGAGTTGTGAAGTTCTGAGTGATGTCTAGTGTTTCCCAGAGATTGAACCGTTGATCTTTGGTTTTTCTTTTTAGGTTAGAAACTAGACTCACAGAGGCATCTCGTCTCCAAAATTCATTGACATCAAACCATGAGAACTATGCTTTTCATTTTTTTAAAGCCTTGACTTGTTCTCTGTAATTTTCAGAATTTTTGGGCAGATTTGGTATACTTTGCAAATAATGGCTCAAATGATCATTCCATGACCTAGGGCTTAGACCATGCTTTAACAATGATTAGTTAAGCTTAAATACAGAGGCTAAATGACCCAAATCAAGGAATAATCCAATAGCTCGTTCTTGTTCATATCTATGTAATCATACACATTCATCCATATAGATGGGTATTAGAATTCATAATTGTGTCATTTCTTCTACTAGATAGAATTAAGCTAGACATTCAGGGATGGTTATTTGATATTATATATCCTTTCAAAAGCATGTGAACTAACCTTTGTTTTGTAGTGCCGATGAGGTATGATCTCTTGACTCTTCCTTAAATTAATTTTTTCTTAATTTTATTGATTTTTGACTCCATGCGCGACACCTTAGAATTAAGATCTACCTTATGTGTATATATATTTTATTAGGATTTCTACTTTTTGCATGCATTGTACATTTCAAAATCGCAGCTGGATCCCGAGTAAGTTCTCTTGTTCCCTATTGCATATCATATTGCTTGCTAATCACTTATTTGGTTTTGAATGATATTTTGCCGTTAGCAATCTTGCACACTTTTGACATGCTTGTGTTATGTATACTTAAATATATGTATTAGTTGACGGCATGCTTAGATTAATAATTCGATTAAAAGGTTATTGAGTAGAGGCCTATCACGAGATAGGATGAGAGAGGGTGTTTTAGTCCGTCGAGCTCCTTCATCTCTTATTCCATAATCCCCGAACCTAGTTAATCTCTGGTTTCCAAAAGATCAGTTTGCTTTAAAATGGTTTCTTAATTTCCCTTTCAAAAATTAAGCGGCGACTGTTTGTATTTGAAATTTGGAAAATTGTTTTAAACAAAAGTGGGCCCAAATGCCAGTATCCACAATGAGTCCACTGAGATACCGTCATGAGATGTAACCTGTCCCAAGAATTTGACCTGTTGTAGCCAAAATTCGCACTTGTTGAACTTTGTATAAAACTTGCTATCTCTGAGTGTCTATAAAGAAATCTCTAAGTGTTCCTTGTGATCTTCCTTCATCTTTGAGTAGATCAATATGTCGTCAATGAATACTATAATGAATTTATCTAGATATGGTTTGAATACTCTATTCATTAAGTCTATGAATAATACTGGCGCATTTGTCAATCCAAAAGGCATAACTAAAAACTCATAATGCCCTTATCTTATCCTCAACGCAGTCTTCGACACATCCTCTGGTAGAACTAAAAGTTGATGATGCCCTGAAAGCAAATCGATCTTGGAAAAGATCCTTGACTCGTGTAACTGGTCAAATAAATTATCTATTCGAGATAATGGATATCTATTCTTAATCGTAACCTTGTTCAACTCCCTATAGTCTATATAGAGTCAAAGTGTTCTAATCGGGTGAGAACAAATTCTAATTATATGCCTTAATTCACATTTGTTAGTCATTTTTAGCCTATTTTTGTATAATTTTACTTTATTTTCCATTTTCTATCAGAATTTAGGATAAAGCAAGGATTCCAGGTTAAATGGGGTGAAGAAGCAGGAAGAAAGAACAAGAAAAAGCCACATCGTTCATGCGGCCCGCTCGCGTGAGAATCCAGCCCTTTGCTTGCGCGATCTATACAAAAAACCTAATACACGTATTTTGAAGTGCTGAAGACCCATGTGTGGACAAAATTAGCTAATTACGTCCAGAAAGCAAATTATAGCAGTTTTAGTCAGATTAGGTTTACAAAAACCTTCCTAATCTCTCTACAACTATATATATCTCATTCTAAATCAATTGAGGAGTTACACACATTCATTCATGCATCACTTTGAAAGCAAGAGGAAGGAAAAGATCTAGCTTGAAGGTCTCTAATGGCAACCATCAACTCAATCTTCATGTTTTCATCCATCATGTCCAACTAAACATCTACTCTAGGATTTCAATGAAACCCTAGCTATGTAAAAGGGGGTTCTATGCTTTTTTATTTTAGGATTTAATGTATTGGATAGTAATTGTTTGTTAGTCGATTATTTATATATAATCCATTTTTAATGATAATAATCAAGAGTATTTTGGATCTATTCTTGTCTTAGATTTTTCCTTATGCTTGTTGAACTCAATAGTCCTTGATTTCTGTGATTGATAGGAGTGTTTACATACAATAGTGCTTATGTGATTGTGATGTTTACATCTTTTATAATTCATGCCTAGGAAAGATGAGTTATGCTACACCCTAGTTATAGGTAAATAATTCATGTAAATCGAAGATGCGTTATGCTTAGATTAAACTAGCAATATCCTCTTGTTGATACTATTGGGCTTGTAGCTACAATAGATCGTGACTATCCAATTATAGAACTTAAAATAGAAAGTCTAGACCCCCGATGCATAGTTAGTGGTGGATTTGCAATCCTAGATCTCATCCACTCATATTTAAAACAATCTTAAAGTTTGCACACTAGTTTACTTAGATTTAATTTTAGAATTTATTTTCATAGATTCATAGTTTAATTCATAGTAATAATTTAATCATCAACCAAACAAAATTCCGCTTTTCAATAGCTAATTATATTTAGATTTTATTAATTAAAGGATAAAAATAAACAATCTCTGTGGGTTTGACCTTTACTTCCACACTACAAATCTTTAAAAAGTAAAGCATACTTTTCATCTTGATTTTGATGAGATCAATTTTTTGCGCCGTTGCCGGGGATTGAAAATTACTACCTTTAGTTTTAGAATTTTAGTTTAGTTAATTCGTAAATATTAGATTAGGTTTTCTTTGTCTTATTTTTCGTTTTATTTTGAGTCACTAACGTTTCCTTTTATTTTGTAGATTTTCTCGAGTTATCAAATTCTAGCGTCTTGGAGAGGAAAGCTTAGCACACCAAAGGAGCTTACGCAAAATAATTATAATAAAATAAATATAAATCGCTTCCTTGAAAATTCCACATCAAACCACTGTAAGTCAGGGCGCTGAGACGCAAGTATTTGCATTTGGGTAGGTGTGAAGTAAGCACTGCATTAGCTAGGAAACCCGGGGCACTGGGCTTTGACGCGAATCACTGCATGAGGATAATTACATACATCATAGTAGTACTGTGTGCTTGCTTGTTGTCTTACTTGCGTGATTGCTTTTCATTTTTGTTGAAGTCAGTCGTTGTTTTAGTGTTTTTGTTTTGTTTATGTTTGGTACGCGGTCAAGTAAATCTAAATTAAATTCGCTTAATCTTGAACTTGAACGTAGCCTTAGAGTCCTTAGGTCGTCAACCTAAGCTTCTAGAGCACGGTTGATGTTAGACGACGATTCGACGCCGAAACCTTTATCCTTATTTGAGTCTGAAATACGGAGTACCTTAAAATGACTAAAGAAACCACGCTTGAATACCATTGAACCGATTCCAATGGCCGACTTAGGAAACAACGAAAACAACGTGAACAACCAAAATAACGAAAATAATGTAAATAATCCTACTATACCCCCACCTCCTCTGCTTAAAAATTATTTTATTCCTACGACTTACACGCCTCAAGCAGGTATCGAATTACCGGAGGCAACATCATCTCACTTTGAGATAAAGTAATCTACCATCTCACTACTTCCTTCTTTCCATGGCCGTATAAATGAAGATCCTTATCAGCACTTAGGAGATTTCCAAGACATTTGCTCTACTTTAAAAATCCAAAATTTCACTGATGATGAATTAAAACTACGTCTCTTCCCATTCTCTTTAAAAGATAAAGTGAAGTATTGGCTCCAATCACTTGAGCCAAACACAATTAACACATGGAAAGCCTTACACAATGCATTTTTACAAAAGTTTTTCCCAATCACAAGAACTAATCAAATAAGAAAATCCGTAACAAACTTTGTGATGCAAGATGGGGAAATGCTCTATGACACTTGGAAAACATTTAAAGAATTATTACGCTCTTTCCCACATCATCAAGTTCCCAAGTGGCAATTGGTATAGGTTTTCTACGAAGGGCTTATCCCTTTTGTGCAGAACACAGTTGATGCTATTTGTGCGGGGACATTCCTCCACAAAAGCGCCGATGAGGCCTGGAAAATTTTTGAAACATTAAGCAAAAACTCTATGCTCCAGGCTGTGTTTGTACGCCCCAAGGGATATCCTTCGCAACCTAAAAGAGAGGTAAAGTTCGAGTCTAGTCACTCAATTGAATTGCAAGAACTATCTAAATAACTTGACCGACTTATGACAATGAACCAAATGACAAGCGCACCCTCTTACGAAACTTGTCAAATATGTTCCGACAATTCACATTCTACACTTAGATGTCCATCCGTATCTCAATTTTCGGTGTTTGTGGAGCAACACATAAACTCTATTCAACAATTTCCACGAAATAGTTATAATCCTATGACAAATAATTTTCCTAATACTTATCGACCCCAATTTCAACAAAGTCAATACCAACACCCCCCTCTTAATCCTAACCCTCTAAGGGTTAATGCTTTTGAGGAAAAGGTGTTGGCGCCCCTTAAGAATATTGAAAAGCAAGTACAGGCACAAGCACAAATTGTGCACTCTCACACACAATCCATTGCAAAGCTCGAGTCCCAAATGGGGCAAATAGCTAATGCAATGAGTCATAGAAACGAGGGTAAGCTGCCAAGTCAAACTATACAAAACCTTAAGGGATAATACGAGAATGGGGGTTCGAGTGAGCAAGTAAATGCCGTCTCGACTTGGACAACTACTAGAGAGGAAGAAGCTGTTGAGATTCTGAATGAGAGTACGAGAGTTTCAAACATTAATTTGAATCAAGAAAAGGGTAAGGATACGATTCGAATTAGGAAAGAAAACGAAATGGTCCCAACTAATTATATTCCGAAGATGCCTTTTCCACCAAATATTAACGAATCGTCGAATTTTCCAAAGAAAACTTCAAAAACTAAAGACATACTCGAGGTATTTAAACAAGTTAAAATTAATATTCCATTCCTTGATGCGATAAAACAAATTCCCGCTTACACTCAATGTCTGAAAGACCAATGTACTCAAAAGCACAAGTTGCACAGTCATATTCCAAAAAACATCTTCCTCACGAAAAAAGTAAGTTCAATTTTCTAACATGCTTCTCCAAAGTATAAGGATCCCGGAACACCAACGATTTCATGTGTCATAGGTGACATTGTTATTCATCGGGCCCTACTTAACTTAGGAGCTAGTGTTAGTCTCTTACCTTACCACATCTACAAACAACTAGGTCTAGGTGAACTGAAACCCACGGCTGCTACCATACAATTAGCGGATCGTTCTGTTAAAATCCCTAGAGGAATCATAGAAGATGTTTTAGTTAAAGTTGATAAATGTTATTATCCTGTCGATTTGATGGTCCTTGATACTAAACCTGTGCTAGATGCTAGGAGACACACTCCTATCATTCTTGGCCGTCCATTCTTGGCTATGGCCAATGCTTGTGTTAACTGTTGAACGGGGGTAATGAAAGTGTCGTTTGGGAACATGAATCTAAATTTGAACATTTTTAATGCTATTGATCAACCTCCCAAAGAGGATGATTACCTATGTGAGGTGGATAGTGAGGTAAGACAAACTATTGAACCTACTACAGAAATAAATGTGGGTGAGGAGAATAATATAGTGGATAATAAGCGGACGAATTTAAATAATCCAAACCCTAATGAGGAATTTACTTAGAAGGTACGAAATCGATTTGAACATGATAAAGGAGATCCGTCGAATGGATTAACTCATAACGACATTCTTTCTATTTTCCATCGGGGTCTCGCTAATACCTTCAAGGGTACAAAGACTGAGTTACAGCCTCCATGAGTCTTGAGCTAGAATGGTCTAGCTGAATACGTAAAAGACAGTGCTTCTTGGGAGGCAACCCATGCTTTTTATCGTCTGTTTTTCTTATTTTTGAGTGTTTTTGGGTCGTTTTGGTCTATTTTGAGTTCTCTAGAGAGGTTTGGGGGTCGGATTTAAGTTATTTTGAAGTTATACACACGAAACAAGTGAAAAAGAGCAAAAGACCAAGTCGCGTGCACGACTCGCTCGTTCGCTCGCGCGGCCCGCTCACGTGAGTTTGCCTCTTAGAGAAAATTTTCAACATTTTTTTATATATATGCCTCTGTTTTTGCGCCTAGAATCGATCACGCCAGAGGTTCGCTCGAGCGGCCCGCTTGTGCGATTCATGGACTTAGAAATTTGCTTTTACTTTTTATAACACATGCCTCGACATTATCTCGCGGAGGAATTTGCGCACGAGAAGCTCGCACGCGTGGCCCGCTCGCGCGAGGTAGGGTTTTTTGGTTTTCTCTTTTGTTCTCCTACCTCCTTGCTCCCAAACTTGGTTAGTTGTTTTTCTATTTTTCATTTGTTTTCTTATGCACCTATAGAGTCAGTCCTTCCTTGTTTTCAGACTTCTGTTTGTTTTTATTGAGTCTTTTGAGTTTAGTTTAGTTTATTAAAAATTATATTAAAAATAAAACTAACAGATCTCTATTATATATATATATATGTGTTTCTATTAGTTGTCATTGTTCTTTTGTTCTTTTATTTTCTTTTGTCAAGTATTGATAGGTGAATTAGTGTCTCCATTTGGAGCAAATGAACTTTATCACCATATTCATATACGTTTATCTGGTTTGTGATTGTCGAGATCGAGATAATGTCGTTCCTTCCTTACCTACTCTCCTTTCTTTTGTTTTATTGTTTCATTAGGGACAATGAAAGGTTTAGGTTTGGGGGTATACACTCACATGCACATTTTTGCGCAAAATTTCAATTTTTTTTAATAATTGTGTTACCAACGTTTTTGCAATCTCAATCTCAATTCGAAACTTCTTGTTATGTAACTTAGATTGTTATAGAATGGTAAAGATAAGAAGATGGGTTAAACATTTACTGAAATCATGATGCGACGCTTAGGATATGTATCATTCGAATCATAGTTTTATATCATAGCTTTTGAGCTCACTGGGTTTAGTCTCCACCATGTGTTATCTAGAGATCCAAATCATATTATAGTTCACATACAACATGTATTCAAGCGAGATAAATACAAGCTCTTGAGCCCATCTTTTCTTTTTAGAGGGTTATAAATACATTTTGTGTTTATCAAATTTCATTGAAATAGCGCATTAACTCGTTGTTTAGTCTCATTATTCTTGTTTTGGTTGATAGTCAAGACAAAGTATTTGTTACCATGCTAAATAATCTTCTGTTGAAAAAGTTGAAGAACCGTATCACCCTAGGATGTGATTTTAGGCCATCTTTGTTTTTCGCCATTTTTACCATTTGACTTATCCATAAAATAATAAAATTTCCTTAGTTCGCCCCTTTGAGCCGATAAAGTATCTTTTTTCTTTGTCCACCATTATCGTGTTTTTGCTCCAATTTGCCAACTTGGAGTTTACCATTAAAAGACTGATCAACTTTTAGTGGTATTAAGGCGATGTGTTAATTGAAAAGAAGAAGAAAACAAGATGATGTATGGGGTAGTTGCCTTAGTATTCAATGAATATTCGTTTCGAAAGCAACGAAAGGAAAAGTAAAAGAATAAGGTTGGAAAAAAAAGAGATGAAAAGAAGAAATAAAAAATATATATATAAAAAGATGAGTGTGAAAAGATGAAAGTTGGTAGAAGAGATGATGAAAGAAATCGAACATGCCTTACAACACCACTCTAAAACTACCTAATGAATCTTTTCTATCATTTTTCATTGCTTGAGCCACATTACAACCTTTGAAAAGTCCTATTTGATCCTAGAAAACATGGTTTGGATATGTAAACAATAAGAGAGGGATTAAAACATGGTAACGATTAATTTTTCTTAATTGTTGACGTCCTATCCATGAAACTACTATTCTTTCATGTCATGCGTCTTTTTCGAGTCATATGTGAGCATTTTTCGTTTTGAAAACATATTTTCTTTGCTCCCATATATTAGAGAAATTACACTTGTCTTTTGAGTGTTTCATTTTAGAGAGTAATTAACATTGTGAGATTTGTAGTCGAAGCATAGTTGGATGGCTATCTGAATTATATTCCAAGTTCATGACATACGCGTGTTCATTTGATTACCATATCACACACATGCAATTTTACGAGAAACTCTATTGATTTATACGATGCATGTGCTTGGGATTGTTTTTTCATGATTTAGGTGGACGTTTGATTCCGTTTCTTCTTATTCGTTATTCTATTTCAAATCATTGTTTTATAATATGGAGTATCGAATGTTATATTTTTCGTTTTTAATAAAACTTTTTAAATATATAATGAAATAAAGATGGTTGTGGGTGACTTGTTGACGAGAACCCTCACGAGAGTTCACTCGTCCGACTAGGGACACCTAGAGGTTTAAAAGGCTTGTTGGATATGCAAAATGCAATCGTGATCCATGCAAAAATGGAGTAGTATTTATTATTAATAGTTTTATTTTTCTTTTCTTTTTGCTCGAGGACTAGCAAAATGTAGGTTTGGGGGTGTGATCAGGAGAGAACAAATCCTAATTATATGCCTTAATTCACATTTGTTAGTCATTTTTAGCCTATTTTTATATAATTTTACTTTGTTTTCCATTTTTTGTCAGGATTTAGGAGAAAGCAAGGATTCCAGGTTAAATGGGGTGATAAAGCTGAAAGAAAGAACAAGAAAAAGCCACATCGTGCGCGTGGCCCGCTCGCGTGAGAATCCAGCCCTTTGCTTGTGCGGCCAGCTAGTGCAACCTCCCAACTACGCGCTCGTACGATCCGTACAAAAAACTAAAATGCGTATTTTGAAGTGCTGAAGACCCCTGTGTGGATGAAATTGCCTAATTACGTCTAGAAAGCAAATTATAGCAGTTTCAGTCGGATTAGGTTTATAAAAACCTTCCTAATCTCTCTACAACTATATATATCTCATTCTAAATCAATTGAGGGGTTACACACATTCATTCATACATCACTTTGAAGGCAAGAAGAAGGAGAAGATCTAGTTTAAAGGTCTCTAATGGCAACCATCAACTTAATCTTCATGTTTTCATCCATCATGTCCAACTAAACATCTACTCTAGGGTTTCAATGAAACCCTAGCTATGTAAATGGGGAATTCTATGCTTTCTTATTTTAGGATTTTATGTATTGGATAGTAATTGTATGTTAGTCGATTATTTATATATCATCCATTTTTTAATGATAATAATCAAGAGTATTTTGGATCTATTCTTGTCTTAGATTTTTCCTTATGCTTGTTGAACTCAATAGTCCTTGATTTCTGTGATTGATAGGAGTGTTTACATACAATAGTGCTTATGTGATTGTGATGTTTACATCTTTTATAATTCATGCTTAGGAAAGATGAGCTATGCTACACCATAGTTAGAGGTAGATAATTCATGTAAATCGAAGATGCGTTATGCTTAGATTAAACTAGCAATATCCTCTTGTTGATACTATTGGGCTTGTAGCTACAATAGATCGTGACTATCCAACTATAGAACTTAAAATAGAAAGTCTAGACCCCCGATGCATAGTTAGTGGTGGATTTGCAAACTTAGATCTCATCCACTCATATTTAAAACAATCTTAAAGTTTGCACACTAGTTTACTTAGATTCAATTTTAGAATTTATTTTCATAGTATCATTGTTTAATTCATAGTAATAATTTAATCATCAACCAAACAAAATTCCATTTTTCAATAGCTAATTATATTTAGATTTTATTAATTAAAGGATAAAATTAAACAATCTCTGTGGGTTTGACCTTTACTTCCACACTACAAATCTTTAAAAAGTAAAGCATACTTTTCATCTTGAGTTTGACGAGATCATGTTCCATCTTCTTCACGAACAGAACTAGTGCTCCCCAAGGTGACGTACTTGGACGAACAAATCCTAAATCTTCAAGCTCTTGAACTTGCTTCTTCAGTTCCAACATCTCAGTTGGTGCCATCCTATATGGAGTCTTTGATATCGGTAATATTCTAGGTACCAGTTCCACACAAAAGTATATTTCTCTTTTTGGTGGAAGTCCTTTAATATCCTTAAATACATCCTGAAAGTCTTGTATGGTAGGAATCTGATCCATCGTTGGTTTCATACCCGTACTCCCGATTGTAGCCAAACCACTTGTAAGAAACATGTCGCTCGTCGGATGACACTGGAATCTAATTGTCGGCCATCCTTGTATTGGAAATACAATCGTCCTGGTAAGGCAGTCCAAATTCGCATCATAGTTAGTCAACCAATCCATCCTTAGGATAATGTTGAACTCTGACATCGATAGAATTACCAAGTCTGCTGGAAGATTCCTATCTCCCAAGATTAATGGGCAATCTTTGTACACTTTACCCAACTTAACAGTCACTCCCAATGGTGACACAGCATTAAGTATTGGCTTAACTGTCTGGGGTTCTAAACCCAACTGACACAATCTTAATAGCAATAAATGAACGTGCAGCTCTAGTATCGAATAAAGCTGTAACTGGACTATGAAAGAGTATAAGCGTATGTTCCAAGTATTACTGCTCATCAACATTAAATCCTGCTTCCACTGGAATGATAGCATTCATCCTAGTCTGATCTGCGGGTCCCTGAATTCCTTGAACTATTGACCCATAGTATCCTCCTCGTGGTGCATGATAATCCCTCCTCAAATGGCCAGACTTATTGCAGTTGCTACAAAACTGATCTCTACGAATGTGGGCCTTGGGAATAGTAAAATTCCTCACAATGTACCCCACTTCCCATAGTTAAAACATCCTTTGTCACTCGTTGGTGGGGCAGTAAGCAGTGCCTGAGGTTACAGTCTTCGTTGTTGATATTGTTGGGGTTTAGGGTTGCTTGATTGAGGCTTCCTGGTTCCATCCTAAGTTCTCTTGTTGCTTTGAATATTTCCCTGAGGTCTCCACCCTTGGGTATTTCTTGGTGGTTGATTTTGAAAACTCTGTTGTTGAAAACCTCTTGACGATTGAGGTCGATTTCTCTATGGTCACTGCGCTGGATACGTATCCTTTCCCAATCCTGTAGCAAATATGACAATTCTCGCAAATGATTAATTCAGATGACCAACCATCATATACCTAAGGTAGGGGTTCAATCCTTGGTGAAATCTCTTCAACTTCTTCTGTGGTGTGTCTATCATATGTTGAGTGAATCGAGATAGACGCACGAACTGTAGAATATTCCCGTACAGTCCATCCTACTTAGACCAGATTGAGGAAGTTCCTCTCCTGTTGATCTCTCTCATCTTCTAGGAAGTACTTTTCCAAAAATCTTTCCCAGAATATCCCCCAAAGCATTCTCCTTACAGCTTCAACTCCCACTGTAGCTCTTTCGGCTTCACACCAATCTGCGGCAGCGCAAGTCAATTGAAATATGGCAAGGCAATGCTTATCTTGCTTAGTACATTCCAAAACTTTAAAAATTAATTCCATCTCCTGTGTCTATTGTTCCACCTTCCATGACTCTTTTAACCCATCAAATTTATCAGGGCGTAATCTGGAAAAACGTTCGAGTAACTTATCACCAATCTGTCTTGGTGATAGTGGTACAATGGGTCTCTGATCAGTAGAGTGATTGTCCGTATCTCCCACATGATCCATCCTTTGCATGAAGGCTTTAAAAACTCTCGTTGGATCCATACCCTCCAGAATAGGGGCTCCTAACCGTGCTTGAGTCCTTGGTCTAACCATAATGATAACGAGTGTTGCCTATAAGAGACCCACTGATTAGCTGAAAGTCTTCTTGTAGAAACAAAAATAAGATAGAGTGAGAAGTAGTAAGAACTAATAGTTCTACTAAAGAACACATATCATTCAAACATACAATCAAAAGTAATGCTCGTATATCAAAAGATGTACCACACCGTACACACTAGTCAAAATATGTACCATATGGGACAAGGCTCAAACAGTACTAAAGTTAGCTATTTACAAAACTACCACTACTGATATCTATACAAGGCTATGGTCGATAGCTATCTCTCAACCTCCCAAAGCTCATGTGGACAACATGTCCTGATATAAAACTAGCAAAACTAAATCTGGCAGATTCTGACTTAAAAATTGTCAGCGTCAGATCTCCGAATACAATATCCATCTCCTCCAGGGGTGCATCCTCAACTGGTCGGCAAGATCTCCGAATACTACTCCAATATCCCAATCCTCAACTATGTTCTCTGCCATCATCGCCTAATTAGCGACGTACACGGCTACTACAGTAAATCCATTAGCTATGTCCAAAGCTCCGACTAATGCAGCCTCTCCCATGACAAATCCAACTGGCTGTTTAAGCATCTCAGCTATCCATTGTATTGCCATATCAGACATGGCTGCCATATGTACTATCAGTCCTGCAAGTAACTGATGCAAAACGGGTATCTCCAGCACAACTACCTCCTCGTCAGGAACATCCTCTGCTACCACATCTATAATAACGTCTCCCTCTACAACTACATCTGCCTAAACGGCCTCAGGGTCCTCTGGCTCCTCATCGGGGACATACTCTGGCTCCTCCGAGTCATCCTCCAGCTCATCATCATCATCGTCATGATCTATAGGCTCCTCATCTGCTGGCCCTCATCGTCCTTCGGCTCCTTCTCTCCATCTTTGTTGATATCCTCATCAGGATGTTCATCCTCTGGCTCTGTGTCTTCATCTTCCTGAATCGGCTCATGCTCTGGAACTGGTACATCGGGTACAGATGATGGTGGGGCTACATGTGTTGGTGCAGTTGTAGGCTTTGGTGGAACAGGCCCTACTAAAATCACTCGCAACTCAATCTCATCTACCTCTGGCTTACTCTAAATCAATCTAGCCATCTCCTGGTATATGGCTGCTTGAGTCATAGCGTAGTGATACACATCTATACGTATCTCTGTCGAGTACGTCGTGCCCACAACATAGAAAGAAGTCCACATCCTTTTCTCCAAGTAATGACTAGCTGTCTGGCGAATGTGGCTCTGGTATATCTTTGGTATGGCTGGCTCCACTATATCGCCATGAATAACATGTCTGCAAAAAGATTCATCTACGAACAGGTGAAAATCTAGATCCATGCTAACCTACAAAGGATACTATCTATCGTCAGGAAGATGAACTTATCTTAAACTCATATCTCATCTTAGGAAATCTTAAATGCTAGACCTAGATGGTGTGGAATTGTTAGTGAACGAAAGTATCACAACCTAGAGCTCTGATACAAAAAATCCTATCACGCCCCAGACCAGCAAAAAGAGAGAAAAAAAAAATTTCCTTTTTGGGTCCATAGGGAATGATAAGTGAAAGTCACTAATTATCTACACCACACAATACGAGTCCAACTAAACAACAAGAACAGTAAACCACAAGCTGAATATAAAACAACATTTATAACTATTACAAACATCAGAGTTGTCCTCAAGATCAGGATAGGTCTAGAGACAACATATGCCCAAGTACCAGTTAACTATAAGTTCAACACGAAAACAGAAATATAAAACTAATTATAACATCTTCAGGTCCTCGGCTGGCATAAGGGTAGTCGTCAGCGTAACCGTCTTCTCTGGCATAACCGGCATCAGTGGGCCTACCCTCTGCATAATCCCCTTCCGATTAGTAGCCATCGTTGTACGCATCATTACTTGTATTAAAAAGACAGGGTAGTCTAGACAGGGAATGTCCAGGCAATATCCTCCATCAACTTACTGAGAGCCGAGTGAATAGAAACTCATAGGGTATCAATAATATAACATAATAACAAATTATTGGAGTGTATAAGATATAGTGTTACAATAATATCTTTCTCTGTATTTCAACATCGTTTGCTCAACCCTTATCGTTTTGTTAATAACAACCTCAGAACAGTACTGACTCTTGGAACAGACTTGATTATGAAACTCTTGGATACACCAATGCTCTATCTATCGCATCACTGCAAGTCATAGATACCTTCTACCGCATAACACCGTAAGTCATAGAGCTCATCTACCGTGTACACCACAAGTCGTAGATAATACGTCAGTCCATCCCCTACTTTTAAGAACATATGCACAGTCCACCGCATGTCAAGGATTTAACGCTTTAAGCATTGACACATCAATTCTATTGCTACGACCTATCGCCAAATCTACTACATCACCGCAAGTTATGGACACATACGTCTGTCCACCACGTACACCACAAGTCGTTGATAATATATCACCGTAAACCATGGACACACACGTCTGTCCACGTACTTATGATTAAGATTTACTGCATGTCATAGACACATTCGTCTGTCTACCGTTTACTTATGATCAAGGTTATCGCATGTCATAGACACAACATCGGTCTACCACATACTTATAATCAAGGTTCACCGCATACCATAGACACATTCATCTGTCTATCACGTACTTATGATCAAGCAATATGCGTCCCGTTCTCTTCCCAAAACTTATCAAACCTACCTAACGTTCGTACTGCTAACGATTACATGACAGCCCCCCTTGTGACTAGACTACTTTGATTAAAATGATCAGATACCGAACTCGTACAGGAACTGCATAGTATCTAATATCATAACGTTAATACATTATTCTTAATCATACTTATATTTATTGTCACATTTGTTGGGTTTGTGCCCTCAAACTATTACTTTATGTACAAGACATTGACATTTTAATATATGGATATCAGCTTTACATTTCATTATGTATGTTTCTTTTATGAGATGATTGTTAATCCTTAAGTATCATAGTAAGTAATTCATGTATGTATGAAATGCATACAAGTGAGATATGAATTACTCTTCTTTGATACTTAGAACTTGTCACAGTGGATGTTGAGACTGGATATCTCACCAGGTTCACACTGTAGCATGATTAACTACCATTGGATGGAGTGATGAATCTCAATCACTAGAGTTTAGCTCTTAGTTAATATGTTAGTGCTTATAGTGCATTGACAAACCTGAGCTTTCCTATTGACACTCAACGCTCTCAATAGTAAATAGGAACTCATAACTTGTATAAGGCACGTGTTCTCAACCTTGAGATGATTATGAACACCGTCTGTGGATATGGCTGCTTTGACTTACCAATCAGTGAGGTCTATAGAAGATCAACACTTGGGTATCTTGGGTATGTCATGTTCATAGGGTTGTAAACATATATTGTCCAGATAGAATCTACCCTCTAATAAAGAGTAAGCATTCCCTTGAGAATGTCACCAAGTGTAGGAAAAACCGATTTAAAAATTATTTTAAACACGTAGCGGAAAAGATTCAGTTATAATAACTGATTGGTATCCCAGGATCTATTACTCCCTAATTCTATAGTTGTGCACAAGAGGGAACGAGATTATACCTTGGTGTCTTGAACCCAATTCTGATATCTTCAACCTTGGTGATGCATCAGCCTCCACTAGGTTGTCTTCACCCTTATGTCTCCTGCGGATGCCTGCCGGAAAGACTAGAGATGGTGGGATCTCTAATATAGAGGATAGGAAGGTTTAGGAAGCCTAAAACAGTTTCTGCAGCGTCTGGTTAATAAAAACAACGAACTCCTTTTCCAGAACGCAGCTGCCCTATTTATAGATTTCCAGAACCGACCTAGACTTCGAGCGATCGAAGATCTTCAATCGATCGAACCTTCGATCGATCGAACCATTCTCAATCGATCGAGATTGCCAAGACTTCAATCGATCAAACATACTTCAATCGATCGAACTTGTCTTGACAACTTCCTCATGTGTCTTTCCAAGTATCCTGGCGGAGCTAAGAGTGGGACCTCCTAGGCTCTTTATTGTTGGCTCAGACCAGTTTGTTAATTACCGTGTCCAAACTCTTTGATCAGCAAACTAACTAACTGGTCAGTTAACGTTTACTCCACTATAAAATAATAATTGAACTCCAACGCAAAAGAACATATCCGAAGCGATAACTAGACTTGTATGTTGTACTAATGTCCCTCTACCTTCAGCATTCGTAATCATATTCAGGTAGTCGGATAACTGTTACTGTCAACCTGAATCATGATTACTTCTTGTATTCCTTGAGTCCCATTCACCTCTCATGATTACCAAACATGTTGATAACTCTTATCAACAAGACTGCAGTACTCAGTAATCGACTTGGTGGCATTCTCAAGGGAATGCTTACTCTGAAACACAGGTTAGATTATGTCTTGACAATATATGTTCACAACCCTATGAATATGACATACCCAAGATACCCAGGTGTTGATCTTCTATAGACCTCACTGATTGGTAAGTCAAAGCAGCCATATCCACAGTCTGTGTTCATAATCGTCTCAAGATTAAGAAAACGTACCTTATACAAGTTATGAGTTCCTATCGACTGATTGACAGTCTTGAGTGTCAATAGGAAAGCTCAGGTCCGTCAATGCACTATAAGCACTAGCATGTTAACTAAGAGTTATACTCTAATGATTGAGATTAATCACTCCATCCAATGGTAGTTAATTATGCTATAGTGTAAACCTGATGAGATATCCAGTCTCATCATCCACTGTGACACATTCTAAGGAACAAAGAACAGTAATTCGTATCTCACTTGTATGTATCTCATACATACACGAATTACTTACTATGATACTTAAGGATAACAATCATCTCATGAAAGAAACATACATAACTAAATGTAAAGGTGATATCCATATATTAAAATGTCAATGTCTCATATATAAAGTAATGGTTTGAGGGCACAAACCCAACAAACTCCCACTTGCACTCATAACCATTCAGAATTACATCTAAGACCTAGACTATCTAGATGACGATCAAAGACCTTCTGTGGCAAGGCCTTTGTAAACGAATCAGCAAGATTGTCAGCGGTGGCAATCTTGGTGACAGTCACATCTCCATGTTGAACAATATCTCGGATAAGATGATATTTCCGCTCTACGTGCTTTCCCTTCCCGTGGTTCCTTGGCTCCTTGGACTGAGCCACTGCCCCACTATTATCACAGTAAAGCGTAATAGGTGACAATGACGCTAGTACCACCTCGAGCTCCATAAGGAACTTCTTAAGCCAAACAGCTTCCTTTGCGGCTTCACAAGCAGCCACATACCTAGCTTCTGTAGTTGAGTCTGTAATGCATTTCTGCTTAATGCTCCTCCAACTAACAGCACCACCTCCTAAGGTAAAGAGATGTCCGGATGTTGACTTTCTCGAATCTTTATCTGACATAAAGTCCGAGCCAGTATATCCTACTGGAATTAACTCACTACCTCCGTATACAAGCATGTAATCTTTAGTCCTTCTCAAGTACTTAAGAATGTGCTTAACGGCTGTCCAGTGCTCTGGCCTGGATTCGATTGATATCTGCTAAACATGCCAATGGAAAAATAGATATCTGGTCTAGTGCATAACATCGCATACATGAGACTTCCAACTGCCGAAGTATATGGAATTCCTGCCATGCGATTCCTCTCATCTTGTGTCTTAGGACACTGGTCCTTGGAGAATGCTAAACCATGCCTGAAAGGTAACAAACCTTTCTTCGAATTATCCATTGAAAACCTAGTTAACACTTTATCGATATAACCAGCTTAAGATAATCCCATTATCTTTCGCTTGCGATCCCGAAAGAGCTTGATCCCTAGAATATAGCTCACCTCTCCTACATCCTTCATATCGAAAGTACTAGCTAGCCAAACCTTGACCGTTGACAATACCGCTACATCATTTCCAATGAGTAGAATGTCGTCAACATAAAGCACAAGAAAAGCCACCACTTTTCCTTCACACTTCTTGTATACACAAGGTTCATCCAGATTTTGTATAAAACCAAACGACTTAACCGCTTGGTCAAATCGGATGTTCTAACTTCTAGATGCCTACTTAAGCCCATAAATGGACTTTTGCAACTTGCATACCAAGTTTCCTTTCCGACCAGCTATGAACCCTTCTGGTTGTTGCATATAGATGTCCTCCTCAAGATTGCCATTCAAGAATGCAGTCTTGACGTCCATCTGCCATATCTCATAATCTAGGCATGCAGCAATGGATAGGAGTATCCTGATGGACTTGAGCATGGCCACCGGCGAGAAGGTTTCCTCATAGTCAATGCCCTCCCTCTGAGTATAAACTTTCGCTACAAGTCTAGCCTTATAGGTCTCAACCTTTCCATCAGATGCTCTTTTCCTCTTATAGACGCACTTACAACCAATGGGTTTAATATTGGCTGGAAGTTCTACAAGATCCCAGACCTGATTAGAATCCATAGATTCTAATTCAGCCTTCATAGCTTTAACCCAATGATCTGAATCAACATCAGCCATTGCCTCTTCATATGTGGCAGGATCAGATTCAGATTCTATGGAGACAGCTTCAAAAACTTCTCCTAAGAACATGTATCTATCAGGCTGGCTGATAATCCTCCCACTACGATGAGGTACCGGTGCGGAAATGGGTGAAGAAGTGGTATTTTCTTGATTTACATCGTTATTAACTGCAGGTTGGACTGAGGGCTCTCCTTCTATTTCTCTCAGATCTATACTTCCCTTAGGTTTATGGTTCATGATATAATCATCCTCTAAGAAAATAGCATTTGTACTACAAACACTTTCTGTTCTCTTGGATCATAAAAATACCATCCATAAGTACCCTTTGGATACCCTACAAAATAACATACTTCTGATCTAGAATCCAACTTGCTCATCTTTCCTTTCAGCACATGTGCCGGACACCCCCATATCCAGAGATGTTGCAAAGAAGGCTTATGCCCAATCCACATCTCCTGTGGTGTCCTGGGAATAGATTTTCTTGGTACTAGATTTAGTATGTATGCAGCGGTTTCCAAAGCATAATCCCAAAGGAATAATGGCAACTCTGAATAACTCATCATTGACCTAGTCATGTCTAAAAGATTCCGGTTCCTTCTGTCCGCTACACCATTCTACTGAGGCATGCCAGGTGCAGTCAACTGTGACATAATCCCATTCTGTACGAGGTGATCAATAAACTCATTAGAGAGGTACTCGCCACCTCGATCAGATTGAATGGTCTTGATATGTGAGCCCAATTGCTTCTCCACTTCAACCCTAAACTCTTTGAACTTTTCAAAGGCTTCAGACTTGTGCTGCATTAGGTACACATATCAATACCTAGAGTGGTCATCGGTAAATGTTATGAAATACTCATAACCACCCCTTGCTCTAATATTTATTGGTCCACACACATCAGTATGAACTAATTCCAACAATGCATTGGTCCTATTGCCCTTTGCGGGAAAGGGCATTTTGGTCATCTTACCCTCTAAACAAGACTCACAGACTTCCATTATTTCGAGAACCAAATCACCTACAATCCCTTCTTTGACTAGTCTGCCTATCCTATTTAGATTGATATGGCCAAGCCTCATATGCCAAAGCCTTGTTGGATTAGTGGAAGGTTCTTTTCTTTTAGATGGTATAGTTACCATTGAGTTATTAAGTTCCAAGCAAGAATCTTTAGAAATATTGGGAGTGATCAAATACAAACCATTTGATTTAACACCAGAACATATAAAAGAACTATTTCTTTTAATAACAACTTCAGTTCCAAAATGAAAAAAATAACCATTATTCGATAAATTAGAAACTGAAATTAAATTACGTCTCATTGAAGGGACGTAAAGTACATCTTATAAAATCAAAACTTTATTGTCTAGATATTCTAAAACTACGACTCCTACAGCAACCGCAAAAACGGTTGCACTAGAACCTAGAATAAGTATGATTTCCCCATCACTGCACCTCCTGGTTGATCTGAACCCCTGCAATGAATTACAGATATGGTTAGTCGCACCAGAATCAATGCACCAAGTGTTTGAAGTATCCATAATAAAACTTACTTCAATCACATGTGATTCAATCATACCTTGAACTCTTGTAGCTAAGAATTCTGGACAGTTCCTCTTCCAGTGGCTCTTCTCACCGCATTGGAAACACTTTCCTTTGCCTTGGCCACCTACCTTCCCTTTGCCCTTACCTTTTCCCTTAGATTTTGCAATCTTAGGGACCGGTCCAACACTTTGACCACCAGTGCCAGCCTTCTTCTTCCCTTTCTTTCCTTTCGGTGTAGATCGGGAAGAGGAAGCGCTTTTCTTAACGTTCAAGACGTTGACCCCAGGTTTGATCACCCCTTCCGCTGCCAAAAGAGAACTCATCAATTCGCTCATTGAAAAATTCATTTGATTCATATTATAGTTAGTTTAAATTAAGAGAATGAAGGCAACAGTGAATTGAGGATCATATCAACTTAGGTCTGTGCATCGATGTTGGCACCTAGGGTCTCCAGCTCGTTTAAATAACCAATCATTTTTAAAACATGTTCCTTGACTGGAGTCCCTTCCGACATCTTTGCACTCATTATCTTTTGCATGGCTACCTGTCTAGCTGGCCTGCCATGCTTCCCGAACATCTTTTTCAGGGATGTGATAATGTCACTGGCAGAATCATTCGATTGCAATTGGTGTTGCAACACACTAGCCATTGAGGCCAGAATATAGCAACGAGTCATTCCATTCGACTTCTTCCATTTGTCGAACTCGTGTCTGGCAGCTGCCGAAGCATTTGCCGCGGGTTCTTCAGGGCATGGGGTGGTGAGGACATATATGTGATCCTCCGCAGTTAATACAATGTCAAGGTTTCGTTTCCATTCAGTGTAGTTATTTCCAATTAACTTGTTTTGAGTGAGTATGGTGGCAAGTGGACTAAATGTAGATCCAGACATTATGATTTACTGTAAAAATCAAAAGACAAAATAAATATGAATATCAGATTTGACAGTTTGAAATAAAAGAATCCTTAAAACTCTTATTTTAAAACAAAGTCGCCGGAATATCGAAATGAAAGAATAAAGCCTCCGTGTGGTGGTCAATGTTTGATCTTTCGATTAATCATGACTTGTCCGCTATGCAACTCTTGCAAAACAAGTTATGACTTCCGATCCCTTTTGATCTCTATGTTTCTGAATAATGCCCCGTGTGGGATCCCTTATCCATAGCTTAGCTAGTGTGTACCGTTAACTAGGATCCAACCACAACCGTCTCAAGTAGCGCCTCTGTATGGTGGTCACCCTCTAACACGTCTGATTGATTCTATCAAAAGAAGTTCACATCTAGTAACCAATGAGTAATGCACCCTCCGTATGGAATGATCACCCCTGGCGAGGTGACACAGAATGCTCCACTCATCTTACAATGAACTGTTAATGGAAGATCGTGGGTGTTTAATAAGACCCTCTCCCACTAGATTTAGTAAATAAGGATTTTGCTTTTAAAAAATGTTTCCGCACATTACCCATAAACATCCAATGTTCACTAAAGCGTTGAAATGGTTTTTTGAATTTTATTTTAGAAAACTTGTTTTACGTGCATGCAAGTAGTAACAATATAATTAAATGCCAATCACAAACCAAGCACATAAAACCAAAAAACTAAAATTGAAAATAAAGACATCCAAACGATGCCTCTATCTCCCACGGCTCTATCTCCATAGAACCTCCTTTTGGTTTGATCGCCTCCAGCTCCATCTTCATGGACAACGGCTCCTTGCTCCATCTTCATGGATTTTCTAATTCTATTACATTTATCCTATGCTTCTTTCGAAGCTTACAATTTATCTAGAAATAGAAACAACAAAATAAAAGGCTAGGGAAACTGGTGCGACTTTCCTTTTCGTAGGATTGAAGTCGCAGCGCCATTTACATATGCCTTAGTACCAAACCAAACTTAAATTACAACATGCACCAATCTTAAACAATTTCAATACAAAATTTAAAAGTCTTGGTGCCATGGGAGATAGTGACTAAACTAGCTGCAAAAGGGTTAGTCGAACACACATCCATGCATATATAACAATTGGAGCCGCTAATTGATTCACACAGTACATAAACTCTTTACATACTGAATTAGAACTTAAAACAGCATCTTACTTCTCTGTCACAGTTCGATCGATCGAAGACCGTTCGATCGCTCGAACCTTCGATCGATTGAACACTGTTCAATCGCTTGGACATTCTATTTCACATAACGATTTGAAAAATTTGTAGAATATTTTAAAATTAAAGTTTTTAATTTCAAAACTCTTTAAAACTGTGAAATAGAGAACCTGACAAAGAGTCTGTCTTGATCGATCTAACGACATTCGATCGATCGAACACCAGAAGGTTTCGATCGATCGAAAACCGTTCGATTGCTTGAGTACAGAGAATGTTCGATCGATCGAACCCGCTTTGCATCCTATGCAATCACAGATTTGTACTCTGCTATAATAATACTGCAGAAACAGATCTGTGATGATGCAATTTCGAAAACAGTTCTAAAATCAACATCCAAGTCAAAATAGTGTTCCAAAAACGCATCTATAGATCCAAACGAGCGTGGCTCTGATACCAATTGTAGGAAAAACCGGTTTAAAAATTTTTTAAACACGCAGCAGAAAAGATTTAGTTATAATAACTGATTGGTATCCCAGGATCTACTACTCACTAATTCTATAGATGCGCACAAGAGGGAACAAGATTATACCTTGGTGTCTTGAACCCAATTCTGATATCTTCAACCTTGGTGATGCAGCAGCCTCTACAAGGTTGTCTTCACCCTTATGTCTCCTGCGGATGCCTGCCGGAAAGACTAGAGATGGTGGGATCTCTAATATAGAGGATAGGAAGGTTTAGGAAGACTAAAATAGTTTCTGCAACGTCTGGTTAATAAAAACGACGAACTCCTTTTCCAGAACGCAGCTGCACTATTTATAGATTTCCAGAACTGACCTAGACTTCGAGCGATCGAAGATCTTCGATCGATTGAACCATTCTCGATCGATCGAGATTGCCAAGACATGGGTCTACCACATACTTATAATCAAGGTTCACCGCATACCATAGACACATTCATCTGTCTATCACGTACTTATGATCAAGCAATATGCGTCCCGTTCTCTTCCCAAAACTTATCAAACCTACCTAACGTTAGTACTGCTAACGATTACATGACAGCCCCCTTTGTGACTAGACTACTTTGATTAAAATGATCAGATACCGAACTCGTACAGGAACTGTATAGTATCTAATATCATAACGTTAATACATTATTCTTAATCATACTTATATTTGTTGTCACATTTGTTGGGTTTGTGCCCTCAAACTATTACTTTATGTACGAGACATTGACATTTTAATATATGGATATCAGCTTTACATTTCATTATGTATGTTTCTTTTATGAGATGATTGTTAATCCTTAAGTATCATAGTAAGTAATTCATGTATGTATGAAATGCATACAAGTGAGATATGAATTACTCTTCTTTGATACTTAGAACTTGTCACAGTGGATGTTGAGACTGGATATCTCACCAGGTTTACACTGTAGCATGATTAACTACCATTGGATGGAGTGATGAATCTCAATCACTAGAGTTTAGCTCTTAGTTAATATGTTAGTGCTTATAGTGCATTGACAGACCTGAGCTTTCCTATTAACACTCAACGCTCTCAATAGTAAATAGGAACTCATAACTTGTATAAGGCACGTGTTCTCAACCTTGAGATGATTATGAACACAGTCTGTGGATATGGCTGCTTTGACTTACCAATCAGTGAGGTCTATAGAAGATCAACACTTGGGTATCTTGGGTATGTCATGTTCATAGGGTTGTGAACATATATTGTCCAGATAGAATCTACCCTCTAATAAAGAGTAAGCATTCCCTTGAGAATGTCACCAAGTGTAGGAAAAACCGATTTAAAAATTATTTTAAACACGTAGCGGAAAAGATTCAGTTATAATAACTGATTGGTATCCCAGGATCTACTACTCACTAATTCTATAGTTGTGCACAAGAGGGAACGAGATTATACCTTGGTGTCTTGAACCCAATTCTGATATCTTCAACCTTGGTGATGCATCAGCCTCCACTAGGTTGTTTTCACCCTTATGTCTCTTGCGGATGCCTGCCGCAAAGACTAGAGATGGTGGGATCTCTAATATAGAGGATAGAAAGGTTTAGGAAGCCTAAAACAGTTTTTGTAGCGTTTGGTTAATAAAAACAACGAACTCCTTTTCCAGAACGCAGCTGCCCTATTTATAGATTTCCAGAACCGACCTAGACTTCGAGCGATCGAAGATCTTCGATCGATCGAACCATTCTCAATCGATCGAGATTGCCAAGACTTTAATCGATCGAACATACTTCAATTGATCGAACTTGTCTTGAAAACTTCCTCATGTGTCTTTCCAAGTATCCTGGCGGAGCTAAGAGTGGGACCTCCTAGGCTCTTTATTGTTGGCTCAGACCAGTTTGTTAATTACCGTGACCAAACTCTTTGATCAGCAAACTAACTAACTGGTCAGTTAACGTTTACTCCACTATAAGACAATAACTGAACTCCAACGCAAAAGAACATATCCGAAGCGATAACTAGACTTGTATGTTGTACTAATGTCCCTCTACCTTCAGCATTCGTAATCATATTCAGGTATTCGGATAACTGTTACTATCAACCTGAATCATGATTACTTCTTATATTCCTTGAGTCCCATTCACCTCTCATGATTACCAAACATGTTGATAACTCTTATCAACAAGACTGCAGTACTCAGTAATCGACTTGGTGACATTCTCAAGGGAATGCTTACTCTGAAACAGAGGTTAGATTCTGTCTTGACAATATATGTTCACAACCCTATGAATATAACATACCCAAGATACCCAGGTGTTGATCTTCTATAGACCTCACTGATTGGTAAGTCAAAGCAGCCATATCCACAGTCTGTGTTCATAATCGTCTCAAGATTAAGAACACGTACCTTATACAAGTTATGAGTTCCTATCGACTGATTGACAGTCTTGAGTGTCAATAGGAAAGCTCAGGTCCGTCAATGCACTATAAGCACTAGCATGTTAACTAAGAGTTATACTCTAATGATTGAGATTAATCACTCCATCCAATGGTAGTTAATCATCCTACAGTGTAAACCTGATGAGATATCCAGTCTCATCATCCACTGTGACACATTCTAAGTAACAAAGAATAGTAATTTGTATCTCACTTGTATGTATCTCATACATACACGAATTACTTACTATGATACTTAAGGTTAACAATCATCTCATGAAAGAAACATACATAACTAAATGTAAAGCTGATATCCATATATTAAAATGTCAATGTCTCATATATAAAGTAATGGTTTGAGGGCACAAACCCAACACCAAGTTGATTACTGAGAACTGCAGTCTTGTTGATAAGTAGTTATCAACATGTTTAGTAATCATAAGAGGTGAATGGGACTCAAGGAATACAAGAAGTAATCATGATTTAGGTTGATAGTAATAGTTTTTCGACTACCTGAATATGATTATGAATGCTGACGGTAGAGGGAAATTAATACACCATACAAGTCTAGTTATCGCTTCGGATATGTTCTTTTACGTTGGAGTTCAGTTATCATTTTATAGTGGAGTAAACGATAACTGACATGTTGGTTAGTGTGCTGATCAAAGAGTTTGATCATGGAAATTGACTATTGGTCTGAGCCAACAATAAAGAGCCTAGAAGGTCCCATTCTTAGCTCCGCTAGGATAGTTGGAAAGGCACATGAGGATCTTGTCAAGGCAGGATAGATCGATCGAAGTTGGTTCGATCGATCGAAGTCATGGCAGGTTCGATCGCTTGAACATGGTTCGATCGATCAAAGGTTCGATCGATCGATGACACTTTGATTGGTTGAACGTTAGGTCGGTTCTAGGAATCTATAAATAGGGCAGCTGCGTTCTGGAAAAGGAGTTCGTCATTTTTATTGACCAGAAGCTGCAGATACTATTTTAGAATCCCAAACCTTCTCCTTCCTCTCTATTACAGATCCTACCATCTTTAGTCTCTCCGAAAAGCATTCGCAGGAGATATAGGGATGAAGACAACCTAGTAGAGGCTGCTGCATCCAAGGAAGAAGAAAGTCAGAATTGGGTTCAAGACCTGAGGTATATTTCTCATCCCCGCTGGCTAGTACGCATCTATAAAATTGACAAGTAGTAGATCCTGGGCTACCAATAAGTTTTTGTAACTTCATATTTTCCTCCGCACCTTTAACAATTATCTTTAAATCGATTTTTCCTTCAACATTATCCCTGATTAACTCAAAATTGCATAATAGAAGTTTGAACGAGAATCGAACATTCGAACCTCCTATAATATAAACCAAAGAAATAATCTATGTTCTACAAAGTTCGATCGATTGAAGCCATTTCGATCGATTGAGGAAAATTAATGTTCGATTGAACCTTCGATCGATTGAACTGAACTCAGTTCAATCGCTCGAGAGTCGTCTTCTCCAGTAGATTCGTAAAATAGCAAATATAAACGTCTTACGGACGTGTTTATTACAACTAAATATCACTAAAAGCTTGTAAACATTATATTAAAGAAACCAAGTGAATAAAAACTCACTTAGGGTGTGTTTGGCTTGAGCTCCTCTAATGGTGACTCCTCTTCTTTCTCTTTAGTCTCTGTTTCTCTCTACCTTCTCTACCTGTCTCATTCTTCTTTTTTCTTCCTTCTAGTTCTCTTCTCTTTCTCTCTGACTATGTGTGTATATCTATATATATGTGTATATATACATGTGTGTGTGTGTATGTATATATATCTACCTCTCTTTGTCTCTCACACATAAAGCTTGGGCACCAACAAAACCTCACACACACGAATACCAAGCGCATATATATATAGAGGAGGAGGGGTGCAGGTGACTGTCTTTGCGTGAAACCTGGAAATCCTGATGATTACAGGTTTGATCGACCGAAGGTAGTTCGATCGCTCGAGAGCAGATCGGTCAGGTTTGATCGATTGAAAAGGTTTTGATAAATTGAAATAGGGACCACGTATTAAATTTATGCCGGTAGGGTTTCAATCGATAAAAAATGTTCGATTTCTTGAACTTTAGAATGTTCGATTGATTGAGAGTACTTCGATCGGTTGAAGATAAAATTTTAAGTATGAAAAAGGGAATATATATAAACTCTGCGTATAAATAATTATTAAAAACACTGGGTATTACACAACCACATTATGTTGAGAAAATATTAAAGAAGTTTGGACAATTAGATAGCAAATCGGCCGTAACTCCATTTGATGCCAATTGTAAGTTGAGGAAGAATATGGATAAAAGCATATCTCAACTTGAAAATTCGTAATTAATCGGGAGTTCTATGTACATCATGAATTGTACGCATCTAGACATTGCATATTATATGGGAAGGCTTGCTAGATGCACTAGCAATCCAGGAAGAGATCATTGGGACGCTCTTTCATGAGTGTTAAGATATCTAAAGCATACCATGAGTTATGGATCACACTACACACGATACCCACCTGTGGTAGAGGGATATTCTGATGCGAATTAGATTTTGGATAGTCAAGAGACTAAGTCCACAAGTGGATATATATTCACTTTAGGTGGAGCTATGGTTTCTTGGAAATCAACTAAGCAAATGTGTATAGCACGTTCAACGATGGAGTTCATAGCCTTAGACAAGGAAGGTGAGGAAGCCGAATGGCTTCAGAACTTCCTAGAAGATATTCCATTGTGGTCGAGACTGGTAATGGCCATAGTTGTGCATTGTGGTTGCAATGCGGCATCTTTTGTAGCTAAGAATATTGTGTATAATAGTAAGTCAAGGCGCATAAGAAGAAGACACAATTCAATCAAGCAGTTGCTCACTAGTGGTGTAATCACGATTGACTATGTCAAGTCAAAGGAAAATATTACGGATCCTCTTACGAAAGGATTGCCTAGAGATCAAGTTCAATATACGATACTTTGAACAACCTGGGCGAAAACCTAACCTTGTTGACTGGAGATCCCAAGATCTAGGTTCAATAGGCAAACTAGTTGGGGAAGTTCATGTTGTAATCACACGTTTAAAGTGGCTCTATTAATGTACATTGTTCAAGTGTGTACTAAAATGTTGAGGTTATGTATTTACATTTAATGATATTGATGAGTAATGTTAGTACTCTTAATTGATGTCACCTATATGAAAATAGAAGTGGGGTCGCTTCTATGAGAATTTTAAAGGCTTGGCTCTCTAAGAATTTTCATATAACAGGATCATGTTCAGGACCAAATTGAACACAACCGAATGAATTAATATGTATAAGGATATATGGTGCGTTATCTAGTGTTGGTTTAGACTAAAGGTTGAACAATTCAATACATAAAGTACACTATTTCACCGAGTAAATCTAGTGGATATACACTAAGGGAAAGTTCAAGTCCAAAAGACACTCTCCTAACGCATCGCAAGTCCGTGAATTGCTATTGTAGTTTTATTGTATTTCATTTTTGTTTAAATAGCCATAATCATTCACATGTGGGGGATTGTTAGTTCGAGGTATGAACGGGAGCTTATGTAAGCTCAAGGGGATCGTTAGGATCACTATGGACCGGCTCGATGCTAAGAGAAAGGCTTGGAATACTAAGTTTCAAGATTCTAGCAGAGGGGTTTTCGACCAGTTGACCGGGTCCCTTTGACCGATCAACCGAGTCAACAACTATATGAAGTTTTAAACAAGTTCTGACAGAGGAGCATTCGACCGGCCAACCAACCCCATTCGACCAGACCCTGGTTGTGAAGAATCACAACTTATCATGTAAAAACTTCAAAATTTTTTGAACTTCATATGTTCTAATGGTTGGTGAACGTGTATATACTAATATATATGTAGTGTATAGGTGTTGGGACACAACCATTTGTGTAAAGAGACATCTCTTATCCATTAGACATCTCTATACATACAATGTAGTTATCTATTTTGACATAACTTTGATTTTCAGATTTGAAAATACTTTTGCTCACCTAAAATATGGTACAACAATGCTCGTCCAAGCATCCCATTGGCCAATGCAGTGAGGCTCAAGATTAAACAAATGTTGTTTAATCATGGGTCCCACTGCATTCGCCAATGAAATGTTTGGGTGAGCATTGGTGTACTATTTTTTGGGTGAGCAAAAATGCTCTCTTCAGATTTTATCTTCCCTTCTTCTTCCATGTTATAGAGTCAATTGAGAGCAATTTATATACATATATTCTGCAGAACAATTGAAGTTTAGTTGTACTTCAATTGTTAGATCATAGCATTCTCAAGAACAAAGCGTCCTAGTCCACAAAATAACGGTGTGTAGAGCGTAAACTTGTTTTTCGAACAACTTACTCATACGTGCTTCGATATTAAATATAGTCACTGTTCATTAGTATGATATCCATTATTTCGAACAGCTAGTTCTGAAAAAAATATTAATTTATCAAATACCTAATTAAAAGGGGTTAGAAAATAAAGCACTTATTGTTGAATTGACTCGGGATAATTCTCATATTCGACCAACTTGTATTGTGTACACTACGTAACAATTTGATAATGTTTGCACTAATTTGGTAGTTGTTAATCTACATCTTCAACCCAAGCAAGGCATGTCATATTTAATTGTTGATTTGATTTGATTTGATTAATTTGCTACTGAATGGAAGAGTAAAGTAGACTTTAATAAATTTGTATGAATAGACCTGTTGGGGGGCTGGACCGTCACTGTTGATGCAACCAACCAACCAATTTTTATTTTAAATGTCAAACGGGCCATGAGCCAAGAGTGCCTTTTACTATCTGCTGCGGTCGACGTACCATAAGTGCTAGTTGCAACATGTCTCTCTCACCCTATAAATAAACGTAATGCTAGTAAAATTTTTTCTGAAATATACTCTTTTTTTTATCATTAGGTCTAACCTGTTTTTGATTTTAGTGAAAAATCCATCTGTTATAAAATTTATGTAAAATTCACATAAGTTTTGTAAAAAATTAAACTAGTTATGTGAAATTTCACATAAAATAGTCATATAAATTTTATATGACTTTTCAAACATATGGACATGATCCGATTAAGTTTCAAAAGTCATAGAGTTCGCTCAAAATAAAAAAAAACAGATTGCCTTTTAAACTTAATTAATAAAAAATGAGTAAATTTTGGCTAAATTTCTAATATATATACATTATTAATTACAGAGAGGGACGTATAATATATCTCTACATATAAATATAAACATTTTTTTTTTGGTTGTGTGAAACTTCGCATAAGGTTTTCTTTGATGAACCAATCAACCAACTTTTATTTATATGTCAAACACCCAACTGGGCCTTTTAACTATCTTCTACTGTCCATTGTTATGTTTTACTTTGTAATTTTTTTTTTATTAATTTGTACTTACTTCTTCTGAAACTAGGACTTGTTCTGTTGAAATAAAAATTTTATGATATTGCTTTCAAAACAAAAAAACTATATTTTCCTGTCTGACACTATAAATATATACATCGTACATATATCTGTATTTATACGAGATGAGGGACATAAACATATGTTATGTAATGCATAGAGCATATATATTGGTAAATAGAAAATCATCAGAAAAGCAGGGGGGAACTTTTTCAAGAATTAATCAATGTCTTCATGAAAGAAGAAAAGTCCGTGAGCTAACAATCACTGCCAATTTTCGTTTGGCTACTTTAGTAGTCAAGTAGGTGAGGAGGTGATCACCTTGCATATACAATTGTAGCAATATGGTTACTTTAAGGTCTCGTTTGGAGGTCACGATAAGATATCGTATCTGTGTTTGGTGGTGCTATCAGACATGTTAAAATGTGGGATAACTCTAATCCCGGGGAAGGGAAGGGGGAGTTATTTGGTGGGATTTGAAGTTTGGGATAACTTTTTGGGACAAATTTTTTTTTTACCCTTTTTAGATCTGTTTTTTTTTTCAAAAAATAATTCATAGCTGATGTTTATTTTATTATAATTTAATTTAAACATGTTTATTCAAGCTCAGTAATTTTTTTTTTGGGTGTGATCCAAACCCCTCTTTTTGTGTGCTGTTAAAAAGAAATAATTTATTTATCGTTATCCGAAACATATATCCGGATACAATCAAACACAGGATTGTGATATAACAGCTTATCCGACAGTTTTATCCAGCACGTTTCAAATATAGGAGAGTATAACAGCTTATCCAACATGATTACTATCATATTCGATCCTGTCTTATGCTGTCCTTATCCGATAGTTTTATCCTACCTGCAAAGCGAGGCCTAAAAATATGTGTAAGGTGATTCAATTCCTTATACAGGAAGTCATTAAAGCTGAAGTGAAGGAGGGAATGGAGCTGGAAATCATCCTGGCTTTTGTGAATCAGTTGTAGTTGCGTATCAATTGCTAAGGTTATATAATAGAATAACATTACGAGAAAAAATTCGGTGAACAAATTAATGAAGTGAAAGATGAGGTACTAAAGTGCAAATTGGTATATAATTTTAGCCTTTTAGGATGCAACATATATTTTAACTATATATATATGGAAAATCTATGGAACGGATGTCTCTTTATAGACCTGAGCTTTAGCGACTTTTAGCAATAAAATTTTCGCCGCTAAACTGTACTGTAATTTTAGCGACGAAAATTTCATCGCTACAAGTCAAAAATTCATCGCGAAAGCCCTGGTACGTAAACGTACGTCCGCTCCAGAGTCGACCTGTATATATATATCTCAATTTGATTGACCGAATATCTTTTCACAGTGGCAGTAGCAGGTATGGGATGGGATTGCTAAGAAATTGCCCTTGAGTGTAATGTTATGCTTCTCAGCATGTGATATAACTAACAAATCATTTGAAAATAAAATAAAATTTAAGATTCAGATTTAGGAAGTTGGGCGTTATTCATTAATTACCTTTACTACAACTACTTACCCCTATATCGAAAATGAAAATTCTTCAATACATCCGCACGGTTTTGGTTATATGGTACAACTCCCAGCTTGTAGTTAAATTGTGCCATTGATTATAACATGGTGCTAATGAGCAGCAACTTTTTATAGTGCTATTTGGTAGTAACAAAGTGTCATTTGATAGCACAGGTGAAACTATGTGGAGACTATCCACTCACACCCACCGACCTATCCACCCAAATATATATATATATATATGAGTTTGATTATGTATACGTAGTTTTTAAATTTCTAAAATTAAATTATTTATTCACCCCTTCAAATTTGTAGCTTTTTAAAAATAGTCCATACTTATACACAATTGCAACATTCATTGTTATAAAGTATAAAGCGAAGGATTAAAATGGTAATAAGGACAATAAACAACAAACTTTCCAACTTTCAAAAGAGGGCACAAAATCTCACATAGTAAAATTAAAAACTTTATAATACAAGGAAACATACCAAAAAAAATGTATAAATATATTCCAAAAAAAATCGTTCGAGTGCGTTATCCCTTATCTGGGCTTGCTGGGTATTCTACCTGAATAACTTAATACCCCTCAAGTGCAAATTCTTAGTTCCATCCCTGTTTGATAGTAATTTTTTAGGGTGTCATTTAATAGTAATAACTGATCATATATAGTAACTGTGGTAGGTTCTAGTGTGATGTGTTTAAGAGATGCAGATAGGTATAACACATAAGCATGTTAGTACAGGTGGAACATATGATATATAATGAAATAATGCAGAAGTGTGGTAGAATAATATTATGTAAAATACAATAGAATAAATGGGATTCAGAGAGAACATGAAACGAGTGAGAACCAAGGTAGTCCCAAATGAGAGAGAGAGAAATCAATAAGTATTCGGGCCTTTGGTACTGAATGATGTGTGGGATGGGGTACTGATAGTGTCTAGAGTGGGTTATCTGGGTATCAGAATAGGGTAAGTGGTAGTTTTAGTATCGAGAAAGCCAAAGGGTGGTTGAGTGTTCAAGTGGAGTAAGTGGGAATGTTGAATATGTGGGATGATAGTAGTTTTGCAGAGGAGCTTAGTGTAAACATAACAATAAAATGGCTTTTCAGCTAAGTTGCTCTGGACAAGACTCGATCGCTCAATGCATTGAATGAGGCTGGTATTTATACATAGGATTATGAGGGGAGGGGAGGGGGGGGGGTGTTCTCGTTGTAGCTAAAGGAGCTGAGTTGGCTCCTTCTGAGTGGTAGTTTGTTTGAGGTAGGTGGGGGATATAAATTCATATGTTTAAGGTAGTTGGGGTCATTAAATGAGATAGGGACAAGCCAATGGGACAAGTCATATGAGAGGGAGGTTTGGCGATAAGCCAATGCTACGGGTTGGTCAAAGGAGGATGGTATTCTGTTTCTGCAAAGTGCTAAGCAAGCGGTGTTTTCGCTTAGGGAAATAACTCAATATTGCTCATGGGTCAAGGGGAAAATGGTTTCTATTGGTACAAAAGGTTAATTAAGTGATGGGGGCTCTGCTAGTGTGGTTTCCAAATGGTTAAGCAAGGATGAGTACCAAAGCTAAGGCCATTGGTGCAGTTCCTTAAAAAAAGGGAATATCAAGACAGTGTCTTTGGTTCGCAGAATATTCAGCGAGGTTGAAGTGACTAGGCGAGATGAGAGTCAATGGTTTTAGTTGGTCTTGTGGTCATGGACCTCTTTGATTGGTTGTGAGGCTAGAGGAGCAGGGCACGCAAAAGTAGACATATCTCTCTCTCTCTCTCTCTCTCTCTCTCTCTCTCTCTCTCTCTCTCTCTCTCTCTCTCTCTCTCTGGGACTAACCCTTACTTTTCCTATGAGGCATTAATTAGGGAGATACCCTTGGTCCTAGCCACATAGCCATATGCTCCCGAGATCCCTACGGATGTGACCACCCATAGGTACTGCTTCCTGACCAAGGGTGGGTGTCCGAGTGATGACTATGTGTAGTTACAGTGGCACGTGATTTGAGCGAGTTGAGAGTGTAGCGAGTGAGATACAGAGAGCACTTTGCTTTGGGCGAACTCCTTTGAAGTGGGCTTCTTTTGTGTACTACTCTGAGGAGGGCTTCAGAGTGGGCTACTCTGATGTGGGCTTCAGAGTGGGCTCCTCTAAGGTGAGCTTCAGAGTGGATGATTCGTGTTCAATACTGCACTCTTGACTTCATGCTTTTACTCTTATTGGACATAAATTATCACCTAAATCGGGAGATTTAATGGATAAATTATGCTTTTGTTAATCTTGGTTATTGCTCACTTGTTGCTAATAAAATCTCTTTCTTGTAGATTTTGGGAGCTTGGTAGAAGTTGGAACCAAGCATTTTGGTTCTTACCTCAAAAAAGGGCAAGGAACACATATTTTGTAGAGCCAGATTGATCCGGGTCTAAAGGGAGGATCGATCTGCTACTGATTCAGGACCTAGAGAGGAGTTTTCGAAAAGTTGGATCGATCCAGCTTTTACACTTAGATCGATCCACGATTTTGGACACAGATTTTGCTGGCCTTTTTGAATATTGGATCCGATCCGCCTTTTAGCTGGGATCGATCCGCCTCTGCTGTGTTTTCCCCTCTTTTATTTACAAGTTTGCCATTTTGTGGGTTTTGTATAAATAGATAGAGATGGAGTGTTTTAGGGAACTCTTACTTTTTATTTCTTTTCTTCCAACCTTTTTCTTCTTCTTCTTTTATCACGCCCCGGCGTAGCACAATAGGGAAAAATTAAAATTTCCACCTTTGGACCACGTGACTGGTTTAAGGATCGCTTGCTTGTCCATACAAGAAAGAACCAAGATAGAAACAATAAACAATAAACAGAAGTAGTAATAATGAGCATGGTAATTCTAGGCATACATAATATTAAACATAACCAGAGTCTTAAATCCAATATTGCAACCCACATAAAATAAAAAGGAAAGATAATAATATCTTAGGCATAAAGCCTTACATCATAAATAAAAAAAGATCGGCATCTAGTGCCTTAGCTAATAACAAAAGATACATAAACAAAAGTCTTCACTTCCTGCAGCTAGCTCGCAAACCATAGCCTTCCTCGGCGTACTCCTCATACCGGCAATCAGCCTCTGCAAGGTCTGGACGTTTGATTGTCCAGGACATTAAAGTCGTCAACTTTACTGCAAGCTGAGTGAGTAAACTAACCACACTGAACATGATAAAAAAACACTTGTTAATTCTTTAAGAAAATAAAACGTTCTATTTTCCCTTCTTTAATAAAAACATGTCTTTAAGTCTCGATTATTCTAATCTCGAGGAAATGTGTATGTTTAGAAAACGCTCAATAGTATTACTCGGATCTTTGAAACACAACTGACAACAACCAATTGATCACTTTGGGACTATAGACCAATCCGTACTGACTCGGATACTTTGCTTTGAACCATTGGTTCAATCTTTACTCTCGACTCTTTGGATCGCCGATCCAATCTTTGGACTATATGCCCAATCTTTAACAAACACGACTCTTTGCATGCATCCATCACGAGTGTCGTTGGCCTGGAGTATCGCCACTTTCCATTCATGGGTTACCATCTTGTCATCATGCCCAAATAGCTAATTGACATTTATTCTCTTGTCATCATGCCCAACGGCTAATTGACATCTGCCTTATGGCCTCATTACTTGGTAATCCCAATCTTATTCCATTCGACCTTGGCTAATTCATCATCTTGCCTAAAGTGACCACTTGCTTGACGTTAGCCCATTGGCTATTAACCATCTCAACAACTGTACCCAGACTCTATACTCTTTCTCGAACTAACCCAGCAAACAAACAAAACACAAGAGACCAGACTGAAGGATACGAACATCTTGTCATTACCATTATCGCATCTTCTGCATCGTTAGCAACTAGCGCGCATCGAACAAGTCGTTTAAGCACATTATTCATTAATTCGTGTACTTAAGTACATTACATCAATGTTCACATAAATCTCGTATATCGTCCACATAAGTTCTATCGGTTAATCGTAATATCATGTTCAACAAGCATCTACTTCTTTTCCTTATAAAAGTGGTACATTACTAAGTACTGCTAGATTAAGATAAGGTACTACTTATAATAACCACATACAAGCATATGTATCAACTACAACCAAAGGTACAACTATCACAGCTCATGGTACAACCCAACTTAGCATAACTCATCATATATATAAATATAACAAAGCATGCTTACAATTACTGTCAAGCTCGAGCACTCCCACTTGTCCTAAGCGCTTGTGCCTAGCCCGTTCATTAGGCTTGAGCACTCGTTCTTAGTCCGAGCGCTCGGGCTTAGTAGAATAGAACAGTGATAGTTTTAGCAACTCAAGTTTCTAAACTTTGATCTCTTTGCATGTCACATGGATGAGTCTAGATTGTTAAGATAACTCATAAAAACATTTTAATGAGTGAGTAGAAAAACTCACATAAGATTTAGATGATCTATATGAAGAAATGTGTGTGTGTGCTTGATCCTCCAAGAACTCCAAGTATAAGATTCAAGACCGCTTGAATGCATGATCAAAGCCTTGATCCTTCTTTGATTCTCATGCTTTCAACTCGATGACCTCATAGTAGCATCCATGCATGTGTATATATATGTTGATTAAGAAATGAAAGACATGCAAGCATGTGTGAGGGTGTATTTGTGTAGAAAATGTGTGTGTGTATAAAACTCTCAAGAGCTCCCTCACAAACAAGCTCCCTAAAAATCAAAGTTTAAAACGTATTAGATGCTGAAATATGTTGGGTATTTATAGAGTTTTCCAAGCCCAGGGGCAAAATAGTCATTTTACTACTTATAAGCTCGAGCGCTCCCAAGGTCCGAGCTCTCAGGATTCCTGAATTAGCAATCCTACTAATGTTTCACGAGTTCAAAGTTTAAGGAATAAACATACATAAGAACCAATCATCAAAGCTAATCCATATACGATTGTAATTAACATATACTCAAACAAAAATACTAAAATACATCCATACATTGACAATTGTAGGTAAAAGGGCTGGTGCTACATCTCTCCACCACCCAACAAAAGATTTCATCCCCGAAATCTGAGCTAAGACTCATCAAACAACTCCGGGTACTTTTCTCGCATAACGGACTCCATTTCCCATGATGTTTGCATTGAACATTTACCAGTGGGATCTCCTTGTTCTTTAGCTTCTTGATCTCCCTTCCCAAAATGTACACTGGTCTTTCAATGTACATCACTCTGCTGTCTACCTTGATATCCTTAAAATCTATCTTGTGCGTTGATCTGTTCACGCACTTCCTCAGCATGCTGACGTGAAACACATTATGTACTCTAGACATCTTTGGTGGCAGTGGTAGTCTGTAGGCGACTTTTCCCATACATTCCAAAATCTTGAAGGGTCCGATGTAGCGAGGCGAAGGCTTTCCTCTCATCTGTCTGAATCTCACCACTCCTCTGGCTGGCAAAACCTTCAACAAGACATGATCTCCAATGGAAAATTCCAAATCCTTTCAACGCTTGTCCGCATAGCTCTTCTATCAGCTCTGGGCTGCCTTCATCTGCTCTTTGAGAATGTTGATCTTCTCATTGGTCTCCCGAACCATGTTTGGTCCCAAAAGCTTGCCTTTGTAGACACCCCGATTTTGACCAAACGTCAAATCTAGGGATTGGATGCCTCTAAAAGACCAATGATGACGATGACCGGGGAAATTCGAAGTTTTTCCAAAGAATTAAAATTATTCAAAGATTCCTTAAATCAAGTTTCAAAAATCAAAAGAGAAATTGGGTGTTCGGAAAAAACCTGAATATTGAAGAACGTAAGAGAAAATCAGTCTGGGGATTTATCCTGAAAAAAAATAGAATATGAAAGAAGTTTTTCTTTTGAAAAAAAAAAGAGAAAATGAAAAGAAGTTTTGAAAAGAAAAGAGAAAAGGATAGAAGAAAAGAAAAGAAAAAAAGAAAGAAAGAAAATGATATATTGAAGTATATACTATGATGTATCCTAATGAAGTACATTACAAATACAAGTACATTCGTATATACTTTGATAATAATTAAGTTTGTGTTAATACATATTTTGAAAATTAAAAGAAGGCAAAATTCTGTTAGCCACGCCACGCGGCGAAGCTGGCGGCACTCAGTACCGCGCCGGCATTCACTAAGTGCCGCCCGGCAGTCAGTGAGTGCCGCAGGCAAGTCGTCGTGTGCGGCGCGCTGTAACAGACTGCTTTTCTCACATGTTCTTGAAGAAAACTTTGCACATGAGTTTTCACCCGAATTTACCCATTTAACCTTGAAATGTTGGTCTATATAAAGAGATCTTCATCTCCATTTTTGGGACCTTTCACTTAATCTTTGAATCAAAGAGAGATACATAAGAGAAATATATAGAATTAAGAGAGAACAAGAGAGTTTTCTTGAAGAATTTGAAGAATAGTTGAAGAATTTGAAGATTTTGGAAGAGCTTCAAAAGAGATAGAAGAAATCCTTGAGGTCATAGAGGTAACCTCTCAATCCTTGGTAGAATTGGGCAAATTTAATCACAAGTTCATAGCTCTAGGACTTATACACATTTTTAAAACCTCTCTTCCTACCTCATTTCATCACACACCACTTAGAATTTGTGATTGAATCTCATAAGTATTTCATTAATTTGGATCTAATTGGTGCCTTGGGTTTAAAATAAGTTTGATTTTGAAGAATTTGTGTTCTAATTTCTCTAAGTAAACTTTGATTCTTCATTTCTATTTTCCTCTTAAGATTCATGAGATTTTATATATCTTACTGAGTTTCTTTGAGTATGATTCTTTAGTTTCCTATGATCCTATGATCCATATGGAGATTGAAGTGAATCATGGTCATATCTACACATAGTTGGTTGAGTTCAAGTCTTAGCTCATGACTTGAATCTCTTCACTAAGAATCTTATGGGGTTTATGCTATATACCATAGAGGTTTATGTAGATTTAGATTTCATTTAGTCTCCAAGGACCATTAATTTGAGAGGGGATTAGGAATGTCATGACTCTATATTCCTCAAGGATCATGTTGTTTGAGAGAGGAATTAGATGTAGATTTTCATAGTTTACATTCAAAATTCATAAGATTAAGTAAGACCTTAGGATTCTCTATGCTATGAGATCTATGATGGAAATCGATTAAGGCTAAACTCATGAAAATCTTCATATTTCATTATTACTCCAATGATCATAATCATACATGATCCTAGTTCTCTCTAGAATCATGGATCAAACTTGATTCGAAATATGAACATCAACTTAACAAAGGTGCAGTGAATCCACAAACCAACTATGATCAAAGATTTTTATAAAATCATGGTTCATTGGAAATTGGATGAAACCAATTGGAAGATGTTCATAACTTGTTTAAGCACCTCTGAGATTTTTATTTTGATGAGATTCCATGTTTGAGATGGTTTGGTCTTGTGATTTCAAAACAAGCAACTCTCTGTCCAAAATTTCAGAACAGTAAGTCCGTTTTAAAATTAATAAATCAGAGCCTTAATCGAACTTCCTTGGCCCCAATAATTTTTTAAAAGTAATTTAATGTGTTAGGAAGGTGCCCTCAAAAGATCTATGTGTTTGTCATTTGTTTACTATTTTTAGAAAATCGTACAAGATATCTGGACAGAGAGTTGCAGATTCCAGAGTGATGTCTAGTGTTTTTCTTCTTCCCAGAGATCTAACCGTTCAATTTTCGATTTTCTTCTTGGGTCGGAAACGAGACTCACAGATGCATATCATATCCACAAATCATTAAGATCCAACCATTGGAAGTATGGTTTTTCTACCTTTTAAAATCTGGTCTGCTCTCTGAGATTTAGGAAAAACAGTCACTGTTTTTGTCTAGTCTCATTGATTTTAACTTAAATGATTTCCTAATGTCTTGGGACCCAAATCATGTTTTGAATAATGATAATTTAACTTAAATCCAGAGGCTAAGTGATCCAAATTAGTGAATAAATTCATATCTCATTCTTGTTCATATTTATTCATTCATTCATGTACATTGATGCTTATGATTAGAACTAGTTATTGGATAAAGTTGGACTTAGTTGAACCTAATTGAACATAACCATGGATTCCTTATGATCATCTCGGGATTATAGCACCTTTACATGGACATCACATTAGCTCTTAGTTGAGACTTGTATATCTATAGAGATGCTATGGCTCCAACTAATCAAAAGGAATTCATAGTTTTATCAATTCTTCCTCTACTTGATAGATCTAAGCTAGATATTTAGGATTGATTATTTGATGTCATATTATTGTGTGAAGCATGTGGACTAACCCTTGTTTTGTAGTGCTTTGGAGGTATGACTTCTTATCTCTTCTCTAGTTTATTTCATTTGTTGATTTAATTGATTTTTCGACTCCATGCGCGACACCTTAGCTTAGGTCTTGCCTTATGTGTATATGTAATTAGAGACATTTTTCCTAGGATTTCTATTTTTTGTGTGCAATGCACATTTAAATTCACAGCTAGATCCCGGGTAAGTTTCCTATTTTCCTATTTGCACATCATCTTGCTTGCTACTTGAAATACGTGGTTTATGAATGATATTTTATCGTTAGCAATCTTACACCCTTTTCAATATGCTTTTGTAATGTATATGTATATATGTATTAATTGAGGGAGTGCTTAGATTAATAGTTTGATTAAAAAGGATGAGGAGTAGAGGCCTATCACGAGATAGGATGAAAGGAGGTGTTTTAGTCTGTCGGGCTCCTTACCCTTTCATTCCATAATCCCTGGACCCAGATTATCTTTGGTTTCGCAAAAGATCAGTTTGCTTTCAAAATAGTTTCTTAATTTCCCTTTCAAAATTAAGTTGCGACTCGTATTTGAATTTGAATTTGAAAGAAATTATTTTTAAAATAAAAGTGGGCCCAAATGACGGTATCCACAATCTGGCGACTCCACTGGGGATCGAACCCAGAATCTCTGGCTTCGCAGACCATAATTTTTTATTTTGGGTTCACTCGAGGATTAGACTTAAAAGCATCATTTGAATCGAATTAATTAATGTTTGTGTGCCCGTTGCATTACACTTGCATGTCTTGCCAGTCGATTGCACGAAACTATGACCTTGGAGGCTCGAGGCAACCCGGTCGGTCAAGCCATCATGGGGCCGTGTGATCACCCTTGATCTCATACCATTTGTTGGTATATAAAGCATCCTATCGGGTGTGTGTCAAGGGTCCCTTATTTGACCAAAACCCGGCTTTCGCATAGTAGCTTCCATAGAACCTTTCAAATCTTAGGAAGTCAATTCTTGATTAGGATTTATGTGCTAGGGAATTTTGCATGCCCGAAAGGGATTATTTGAGATGATGACGATGCTTGCTTGATGAAATATGTGTAACCCTTTAATCACCTTTTAGCGATTCCTTCTCATGTCCCATGACATTTGGGAACATGTTGAATCTTGATTATAAGATTACATCTCTTACATCTTGTTAGCTAAGCATCATTGACCTTGTATGCATCTGAATTCATGAAAAGTGCGATAATTATCTGATCATGTGATCCTCCTATCCAAAGAATTTTAAATCCATCTTTAAAAGAAAACGAATTTTGCCATCTTTATTCCAAAATATTCAATTGCTCTTTAAAAAAAAACAAAAAAAAAAAGAAAAGAAAAGAAAAAAACCTTTTTGGAATTTACTTTTTGAATAAAATTTCAAATCAACCCTTGTTGAGGTGTATTTGTACATTCTCATCTTTGAAGGAAGAACCCAAAAATCTTGGGAATAATTTTTATGAGAAATACTTTTCAAATGGATTTCAAAGCAAAATTTCGACCCAATCACCTTTTGGTTGAGGAATATAATCCAAAATTCTTGAGAATTGTATTTGAGAGATCTCCGCAATTAAAAGAAATGCTTTTCAAATAAATCATCTTTTGTTGAGAAATGTTGCCTTCAAAGGAAAGCCTCTAAAGAATTTGAAAGATCCCATCATCTAGGGAAATGCTTGTTAAATGAATTTCAAAAGTTCTAAAATTTTCAAAACTATGAAGGGGTGAAGAGGATCACAATGAAAGAAGAAATTAGCGCACTTGACATGGGTGAGGATTTTATGTGCTTATATGTTTATATGTTAGGATTAGAATTTTCCTTTCTTTTGCATATAGAGTAGGCACACACGCACACATGCATTTGCATCTGCATGACATATGAGTCATTCGTGAAAATTTCTTAAAAGGCATTGGCAAGCAAAATAACAAAATAAAGAAAATTTCTTTGATTTGAAATTTAAACAATTAAATTAAAAAGCAAAATATATTTGTAGGCAAAAGATAGAATCAACTACAAACACAATTTGACACAGGGACTCTACTGCGAGGTTAGTCAGAAGAGAGATGGCACAAGAAGCAAACGCAAGAGAGATAGCAGAATTGAGGGCCATAGTGGAATAGCAAGCAGGTCAGATGACATGGATAATGACCATGATGGAAACACTAGCACGACAGCCGCCAGTTGTTAATCCTCCTCCACCTGTTAGGGAGGATGATTAGTTCGATGATCCATAAAGAGCTGAAATGCCAAGGGCAGAAAAGAAAAAGATAGAGAAAGAAAAGGCTGAGAAAGAGAAGCTGATGACCGAGAAAGTAGAGAAACTGGAGAGGGTAGTCCGAAAGGCCCAAGGAGTAGACACCTACTTGCTGGAACTAAAGGGATTATATGAAGGGGTTTGTGAAGTACTACCTACAGGATTCAAAATGCCTGTGTTTGATAAATTCAATGGGACAGGAAACCCCAGTAGCCATATCAGGATGTGTATAGGGGCTTTTCAGCCAAGCGGCTTGAGTACGACTATGATGGATGTTCTGTTTCAACAGACATTAACTGGAGCTGCCTTATCTTGGTACCTTACATTAGAGCCTGGTAAGACCAGAATTTGGGAGGAGATTGTCAAATCATTCGTAGCCTAGTATGAGTATAATCAGGATTTGGATGTTACCATCAGAGATCTAGAGACCACCCGGCAAGGAAATAAGAAATCTTTTGCTGAATATCTGAGCCGTTGGAGGGGAAAAGTAGCCAAAATGGTACAGAGGCCAACCAAGAAAGAACAAATCCGGATGGTAATGAAAAATCTCCAGCCCGTCTATCAAGAGAAGATGAGGTTGCAATCCATCAACATCGTTGCTGAAGTGTTCGATGTGGGAACTAGGATTGAGGATACGATACAAGAAGGATTGATCAAGAGAGAAGAACCGGTGAACAGGTATAGGTGTCCGAATTATGGGACAGGAGGAGGGCATTCAGGAAGTCATTCAAGTCCTACAGATGTGAATACGCCAACCATCCAGAGAAGGAGTTCGATATAGTCAGGAGCTACTCGAAGAGAGGAGGAGATAAGCCTATGAGGAAGTTCTCAGACTTGGGAGTGTCATTGTCACCGCTCTGGATAGGCTACTAGCAACGGGGAACCTTCACTTATTGGAGCCTCGACCGAGACCAAACCCACCACTCCCAAATTTCAAAACTGATCTATACTGCAAATTCCATCAAGAGCAGGGACACTCAACTGATCGATGCTTAAGGTTGAGACATGAAATCTAGGATCTGATAGATAAGAAGGTAATATTTGAACCACCCACCAACCCGTCGAACATCACCAAGAATCCATTACCAAATCATCATGCGGTACTGCCACCCGGAGTTTACTATTGGAAAGTGAAAAAAGCTCTTTTGACCCATCAACATTGATCATTAAGTTGGGGTGTCCGAAGAAGATTTACCAAATGCCGGGAGATTTGAACATCTACACTTTGGATAGATTGGAAGATAGAAACAAGGGAAAAGTGATAGAAAAGGCTCCCGCTGTGGATTGGTGGGCACCCGAAGATGACAGCTCTATTTAGTATAAAGGGGATGACAGTTAGGACATCAATAAAGTTAAGGAAGATCTTTGGTATGAAAGCGAGAAAGAAGAAGAAAATCTAGAAGTCACTAAAGCACAGGATGACCTTTGGTTTAAAGAAGAGGTCAGTCATTTAATGCGATCAGGAAGGCATTTCAAACCACATGAACTTAAGGAGGACCACTCAGGCCAGGAATTGGATAAGGAGAAAGGGAAACTGAATGAGGAAGAAGAGGAAGATAGGGTCTTGAGACAGATGAAGAAGACACAAGCAAATATCACTATTTAGGAATTATTAATTACTTCCAAGCGTCATAGATAAGCGGTTCTCGATGCTCTTAATCAATCTGATGTCTCCATCACCATCACCCAGAGGATCTCGTCGACATGATCAATAAGAGCTCGACTCTCGCTATCTCCTTTATTGAAGCTGACTTACCTCCTGGAAGACCTGCTCATAATAAGTCGTTGCACAATATAGTCGAGTGTCTAGGAAATTCTTTGCCCGCTTAACTCGTTGACAACGGGTCTGTATTGAATGTATGCCCATTCCGAACAGCCAAAAGGATGGGGCTTGATGAATCTACGTTTATACCATCGGAGTAAAAGGTAAGGGCCTATGACAATACTCAGCGAGCAGTTATGGGGATCATTTTTTTGAATCTCTCTATTAGGACCGGGGAAAAGGAGGCAAAGTTCTAGATTTTCGATAATCCTGCATCTTTCAATCTACTTCTGGGAAGGCCATGGCTGGACAGTTTGGGTGCCATCCCGTCAACCATCCATCAAAAAGTCAAGTACATTTGGAAGGGTAAAGTTTGTGATGTTCTAGGGGATAGTTGGATACATACGTCTGGAGCTTCATCTAGTGCCCCAGTATTAGAAGTACAGATACAAGAGGAAGAGACAAGCTTGGGCGGGTTCAAATTCATTAATGTGATAGAAGACAGCAAGCCAAAAGAGTTTTTACCGCTTTACTTTGATCAGTATGCAAGTCCATTGATAGCCGGAATTATGAGAAAAATGGGATTCTTCCAACGGATGGGTCTGGGTAAGAAGTACCAAGGATTGCCCGAGTTTCCAAACTTTATCACACAAACGCATACCCGTGGGTTGGGATATCAGCTGAGAAGGGAAGAAATGAAGAAAAAGAAGAAATCGGTCGATGCGCCAATAGAACCATACTCAAAGACTCTCAATGGATACTTTGTCAAAGAAGGAGAGGGTTTTCCATTTTGTGGTGTCCCGGAGCCGTGGTTGGATAAAGTGGAAAAATGTACGAAGCCGGGATTTGAGATTTTCTTTGCACATGACTTCTCTGACTATAACGACCCTTACCTACAAGTACCCACAAAATCTACCACTATTCAGGATTGGGTGTGCACTTTAGCTGGCTTGGCGATGAAGGACCTGCTAGAAGAAGAGCACAGAGGAATCGGAAAGGGTAGTACCAGGGAAAGTGTGAAAAAAGATGGAAGCAAGGAAAAGGTAGAAAGGGAGAAATCAGAACTTGGAAAAGAATCAGAGGAAGAAGAAATGGGGGAAATTACTCAGATAGGGGACTTGGAAGAATGCTTTATCACTGATCTTGGAGGAGAAAGGAAGAAGGAATGGGTTTTTGAGTCTAGTGATAGGTATCCCCCTCACCCAGAGTCTGTATTGGCCCAAATGAGGCGTCTTTCAATTTCTATGTTTGTTGTAATTGCTCCCAAGAAAGTTAATGAGAATATGACTAATTCTGCTTACTCGACTACGCATAATAATTGTAATGCATGTGATGAATGTAGTGAAATACTAGATGAATTGCAAAAATTAATTAAAAAGTAAAATGAATTCTGCATGTAAAATCATTGAAGGCACTTTAACGATTAATTTGGGAAATTAAGATAATCCACAAAATGTTTCTATTGGCTCCACACTTAGAAATGAGGAAAGCAAAGAGTTAATCAATTTATTAAATGAATTCAAAGATGTCTTTGCATGGTCCTATGATGATATACCAGGGATTGATCCAGAAATAGTCCAACATCATATTCCCCTCTTCCCAAACTCAAAACCTGTAAAACAAAAATTGAGGCGAATGAGACCAGAATGGGGGCTAAAGGTGAAAGAGGAAGTTGAAAAGCAGCTAGGAGCTGGATTCTTGATTGTCACCGAGTATCCAGAATGGGTCGCTAATATTGTACCAGTCCCAAAAAAGATGGTCGCGTTAGGGTTTGTGTGGATTTATGAGATTTGAATAGATCCAGCCCTAAGGACGATTTCCCCTTACCCCACATTGATGTGTTAGTAGACAATACGGCAAGACATGAACTCTTATCTTTCATGGATGGGTTCTCAGGGTACAACTAGATATTATTGGCACCTAAGGATAGGGAAAAGACAACCTTTATCACACCCTAGGGAACTTATTGTTATAGAGTTATGCCATTTGGGCTTAAGAACGTGGGGGCAACTTATCAAAGAGCTGCCACCAACCTACTACATGACATGATCCATAAAGAAGTAGAGGTGTATGTGGATGACATGATAGTAAAGTCCAAAGAGAGGGAAGGACACTTAAAGGCTTTAAGAAAATTCTTTGAGAGGTTGAGAAAATTCAGAATGAGATTAAACCCGCAGAAATGTACTTTTGGGGTCACCACGGGAAAATTGTTCGGATTTCTGATTAAGCAGAGGGGGATTGAGGTAGATCCAACCAAAATTCAAGCTATAACCGAAATGCTGCCACCCTAAAATGAGAAAGAGTTGAGGGGATTCTTAGGAAGAATATAGTTTATCAGCCGTTTCATATCCAAACTCACCATGACTTGTGACCCACTATTCAAATTGTTGAGGAAAGGGGAAAAGTTTGAATGGGATGACCAATGCTAGAAAGCCTTCGAAAAGATCAAAACCTACCTTCAAAACCCACCTGTCCTATCACCTCCCAAACCTAGAAAGCCTTTATTGCTATATCTATCTGTTACCTAGAATTCCATGGGGTGTATATTGGCCCAAGAAGAGGAAGAGGGGCGTGTGGAGAAAGCCATATATTACCTAAGTAAGAGAATGATCTGGTATGAGTTAAACTAATCGCCGTTGGAGAAAGCATGTTGGGCTTTGGTGTGGTGTACGTGTCGCCTTAGGCATTACATGTTAGCCTTCCCTGTCACCCTAATATCCCGAATGGACCCACTCAAATACCTCTTTGAAAAACCTGCCTTAACTAGTAGAATCTCACGCTGGACCATGATGCTGGCCGAATTTGATATTAGATATGTCACTTCCAAATCTGTCTAAGGGAGAGCCATTGCCAAATACTTAGCTGACCTTGCCATAGAATCTGAAGAAAGAGGAGAATTCAAGTTTCCTGATGAGGAGGTGATGAAAGTAGAGGAAGACCTGTGGAGAATGTATTTTGATGGAGCAGCCAATCAGGTAGGATACGGGGCTGGAATCATCCTCATATCACCTAATGGGGCCCCCACCCCATTCGCCGTTAAACTTAAGTATAACTCACCAACAACATGGCAGAATACGAAGCATGCATAATTAGGATAGAAGCAGCCTTGGCCTTAAAAATTGAGAAGATTGATTTTTTGGGGACTCGAATCTGATAATATCGCAAGTGAGGGGTAATTGGAGAATAAAGCATGAGAGATTGAGACCTTACCATGAGTACCTGGAGAGCCTAAAAGTGCAGTTTAGAAAAATCTCATTCTATTACCTTCCTCATGAGAAAAACCAACTAGCTGATTCTTTAGCAACCTTGGCCTTGATGATCCAAATCCCTATAGGAGTTACCATGATTCCCTTGTCCATAGAAGAGAGGACCCTGCCCTCATTCGAGATAATCGCAGCCATTGAAGGGGGGGGGGGGGGGGGGAAGAGATAGAAGTACCGTGGTATATGGATGTTTGGAGTTTCATTGAGAAAGAAAAGTACCCTGGGGCGTCAGAAAAAGATAAGAAGGCGATCCGGAGGTTTTCAGCTTAGTTTGTGATTTATTCGGGAAAGTTATGGAAAAAACTTCTATACCAGTTATAACCTAGAATGTCTATATGGAAGTGAAGCGAGAAAAATGATGGAAGAAGTACATGAAGGAGTCTGCGGGCCCCACATGAATGGACACATGTTGGCCAAAAAGATAATTCGACAGGGATACTATTGGACAACTCTGGATAAGGATTGTTGTGAGTATGTTAGGAAGTGTTATAAATGTCAGATCCATGCAAATCTTATGCATACCCACCTTCCCAACTTTACAACACGACCACCCCCTGGCTGTTCTCTGTGTGGGGTATTGATATCATCGGGGAAGTAGTCCTGAAAGCTGCAAATGGACACCGGTACATAATCGTGGCAATAGATTATTTCACCAAATGGGTGGAGGTGGCATCATATGCAACTCTGAAAGCCAAGGATGTGGCAAATTTTATCGAGAAGAACATAGTTTGTAGATACGGGGTGCCGAATAAGCTTATTTCTGACCATAGGAGCCACTTTCAGGGAGAAGTTATCCCACTATTAGAGAAGTATAGGATTACCCACCACCAATCCTCACCATACAGACCCCAGACGAATGGAGCAGTAGAAGCCGCAAACAAGAATGTAAAGGCAATCCTGGGGAAGATGACAGATACATACAAGGATTGGCATGAGAAGTTACCATTTTCTTTATGGGGATACCGAACTTCCATAAGAACTTCAATAGGGGCTACGCCATATTCATTAGTCTATGGGACGGAAGTTGTTTTCCCAGTTGAGGTCGAAATACCATCTTTGAGAGTTTTGGCGGAGTGCGAGGTAACTGAACTTGAGTGGCTGCGGGAAAGATATGAGGAATTGATGCCATTAGATGAGAAGAGACTGGCTGCTATAAATCACACTCGGGGATATCAGAAAAGGATAGCTCGTGCTTTCAACAAAAAGGTTCGCCCAAGAAAGCTTGCTGAGGGTGACCTGGTCCTCAAAGAACTTAAAGCACCCGTTTATGACCCCCGAGGAAAATTCAAACCCAACTGGGTCGGACCATATATCATTAAGACACTCCTCTCCGGAGGAGCTGCCTATCTCATGGACCTGGACGGAGTTGAGTTTAAACAACCGATCAACCTCGATCGCCTTAAGAAATATTTTGCTTAAGACCTTGTCATTTCAAAACCTCTAGAGTTGCTGAACTACGCTTGACCTGATTCCCTCTAGGGGATACGTAGGCAACCTACTTGGTTCGGTCACATAAATAAACTTGCCTAAAAGGCACTTCCCTTCTGACCTTAGCTGAACTACTACGGACCTGATACCCATTCAGGGATAAGTAGGCGGGCCCACAAGGCCCTCGGTCCAAATAAAACCCGACTGTCGGTGTGACCCAATGTCCTGAGTTTTCCTATACCAAACTCGGGGCAAACTTGTGTTTGACCAGAACTAGAATCAAAGCCCCTATACTAGGGGCAAACTTCGTTCGCTAAACCAAAGAACCCAGAAAATACCCAAACCCATTTCAGGATCTACTGGCTGTCAAAATAGGTACTGTGTGGAAGCAAATGAGGATTCATAGTATAGAATGATTAAAACTCTAAAGCAAAACTCAAAGCAAAGTAATAAAAGCTAAGAGAGACATTAAATGGAAAATTTATTAGGCTGATGATTCGACCTAGGGGTGGAGTGATACGAACCCCGCCAACAATGTGACGAAACCCGTAACACAATTAATGCCTCGGACCGTTCTACTATCAGATTCAAAGGGAAACCGCGACCCGACACCTATAACAGATGCGAACCTTGGTATAAAGCATGAAGAAGCCACAATCAAGGATGGAAAACTCGATTGATAAGTCCAGGTATGAATGCCACAGAGTAAATCTGATAAGTTCGAATAGTTCTTCAAAGAACCAAAGAGAAAACTCTCACAATATTATTAATGATCAAAACTGAATATTACAAACCCTAAACTGTTTAAATAGTTGAGGCTTACGGGTGGGCCCTATAAGCCTACGAAATATTATGGCCCAATATAATTCACCCCAAAACTAAAATAAAAACAAACTAACAAATATGAAAAATTCCTAAGTTGGCATGTAAGCCTATAATTTATTCTAGAGCTTGAATCATGGACACCCAGCCTTGTGGATCACTAGTATCCTCTTTTGGGCCACAAAGATTAGTCTCAACCCAAATTTGTTGAACCAGCCCATTGAGATTGTCCTTGAACCGTTTTGCTCGTGCCCTTGTAACTGGACCAATTGGCACGTGGTTCGGGTCCGCATTCCACCTTGGGCTAGCCGCCATGTTCTCATCATGGAGCATATGAATTTCCAACATTATGTTTCTTATATGAAAGAAACGGAATTTTCCATGCCTTTCTACAACTATACGAATTTTGATTATTATTAGTATTGTTATAGCTTTGTTGTGGATATTATTGTACCGCATTCACTTATCCTGAAACAAAATTTGGAAATTAAGAGGCCAAGGGACAAGAGAACACGTTGTGACTAGGGCCCAAACATAATGCATATTCTTCCGCCTATGACTGAGCGGGGGCTAGATTCATCATCATTAATTGCTCCAACATAAAAGTGGAAATCCCGAGTCCACAGGAGCCTGTCTCTGAATTCTTGACAAAATATCCTGGGTCACCCTTGCCTGTATGCGAGACACCTCCTCCAACTTAAAAGTGGAAGCAAGTAAGACTTACTTTTTTTAAGAAGCAGAAACTGTATTAGAATGCATCTTGTATATAAGTTAAAAATGAAGATGATAACTTAGTTATAATTATCGAGAAGGAATTTTGCAGATGTCATTTGAAACGTACCCTTATGTCCCAAAATGTGTAATTAAATCCCACAGTGTGGTAACTTTAAAAACCAATTTACTTAAAAGTGTCTCAAAATATTTAACTAGGTCCCATAGAGTTGTATATAACTTCACAATCCACTTTGTTTGAAGAAAACAAAAAAAAAAACAAAGTGATTTCCAAAAGTTACCACACTATGGGAGGCAAAGTGGTTTTCAAAATTACCATGCTATTGAGTATACAAAAGTCAATTGTGCCATTAGACTATGTATTGGCATCTAACTTAGAGTTGTTATAGAATTTTTTTTTTATGGGAAGAATCACCAAGAATTCATTAATCAGAAGAAAAGTTAGTAACACCATCAGAAACGAAAGGAGAAATACAGTCGAGGTAAGCATTATGCCAAACATGAGTATTCTCTTGGTGTCTAGCATTCCTAGCCAAATGGTGGGCCAGTACCATATTCGCACTCCGTTTCACATAGTTGCTAGACCGCACATTCATTTTCTGCATGAGCTCTTTAATTTCAACAAGGCACCCTCCAAGATTTGCAGAGTCATAAACGGAGTAGTTGGACCCATTCACCATGATCAAAGTGTAGCGCCCCGACCCGCTGTGGTCGGAACGCTAGCGAAAACCCCGCTAAACGCAACTAATAAAAAAAAAACTACTAAATAAAGTCTATGCAAAGTTTAATCCCAAGGGCAAAAAGGTCATTTAAAAATTTTTGCCCAAATATAACTTCAAAAAAATATATATATATATATTTGAGACACGGATCCAACGGTTCGAGCGGTGTGCGATTTCGAGTTTTCTAGAGAAAATTGTACTTGTTTCCGTAAAAGCCAACATATCAATATTTATTTTTAATATTATTATTTTTTTTTCTTGGCTTAAGCCACAAACTTCAAATTTTTTTTTTTAAAACCACCAAACTTCCAACCCATTAGGGATATTTCAACTCACTTCAAACACAATATTTTAGGCCTATAATACACAACCAAACATCACCATAAACATCATAAACAAATTCCAAATTCTTAATCCAAAATTAAAACATAGATTTCTCAAGTACGCAACATGTTTTACAAATCTAGAAACTCCAAAACATTCGCATGTATCCGTCAACACATTGGTCCGTACAAACATGATGTCAAGCTCAAAATATTTACAAACCCAACCTCAAATATTTACATCATAAACACTACCCAAACTATCAACCAAAGTTCACATACATGCATCCGTTAACAACTTCAGTTAATACAAACGTTTACAAATCCAACGCGCTAAAACCAAAAAAAAAATGCACATACATCCTAAACATACACCACAACTCGAGACTCATGGCAGTGGCGTCTACACCGCAGTACCTGCAAAAATGCCTGTGTGGGTGTGAGCAACCCTTGGCTCACAGCTAGAAAACCCAAATAATACAATAATAAACATTCAAATCAACGCATAATCCGCATTCAAGCAAATTCAACTAACATGTACACTAATGCAATGCATTCCCTTAAATGTAATGACACACGCACCTGGGCCCAATTCGCTCGGCTCTTTTGGCCGTTTCCAAGGTTCGCTACTTGGATTTTTATCGCTTTCGCTATGCACGTGCATGACATATAATATTCGTACCATGCTCTATGTATGAATTTCATACAATTCGCTCGTGAATTTAATTCAACCAAAATATAAATTCAACAAATAATGTTCATACTACACTATTTCGGTTTCTAGAAAACCCACCTCAAGTCTTTATGTAAATTAGTGCAATGATTTAGTCCGCTCGCCCCGGCGGCTCTTTAGGGGCGCTCCCACTTGCCTCTGAACCTGAAATCTTAAAACAAATTAGGTTCTATCGCATATATAGGCTAATAAACATAATTTATAATCAAAATGAAACTTAAATATTGATTTCACAAGCCAATTTTAATTATTTTTAAAGCAGCCCCTGTTTTGTTCTGGTAATACCAAGACCCAAAATAACTCAAAATCATGATTTTCATGAATTTCTAACTCACAAGTCACTTCTACCATTCAAGAATCTATCCCAACTTCATCATTCCATCTATCAAACTCAAAAACATACCCAATTTCAAACCAATTTTCAGATTTGCAAAAATACCCAAAAGTTCTTCTTCAAGCTCTTAAAAGCTTCAAGAACACAACAATGGTGAAACCCCCAATTCACAACCAATCAAACTTGAAACCAAGGATTCCAATGGTATATAAAACATATATAATCACTTAAACAACTCCAAAACCCAACAAAATCAAACACCCAAACTTTCAATTTTAAGATTTTTTACAAACCCTCAAAAAAACCCATTTTTCAAACTTCATCAAAACTCAATTTTAACATGTAGGATTCATACAACATCATATATATAACCCAAGAATAAACTTAGCAACCTTTAAACATGAATTCAAACATCAATTTTCGGATTACAAAAACTAAAATCTAAAAGCCCTAATTACAAAGAACCCTAGAGAGAGAGAGAGAGACATACCCACTTCTTATTCTTCACTTGCAACTAGAAATTTCTAGCTTATGTGAAGGTTGGATTCTTACATCTTCAATCTTCCATCTCTCTAGTTCTTCTTCTCTCTTCTTCTTCTTCTTCTTCTTCTTTTTTTCTCTTCTAAACTCTCTAAAGAAATACAGTGAATGAGACTAACGTTGTCTCTTAAAATCTGTTTTGTAACTTTTTAAAAATTATGTTTAACACCCCAACATTTCTTAAAACATGCACTTGAGTCCCCAACTTCCTCATATCATCTTAGGACCCCAAGATATCAATAATTAACAATATAAACCCCCATTTCACAAATGTAAATGCCCAAAAAAAAATTAAATAAATAAATTAAATAAATATATAATTTTTGCATCGTTTTCGCTTTACTAATTAATTTAAATCACCCTATTTGGTTCTAGGTCTCACAACTCTCCCCCCGTTAAAATTAATTTTGTCCCCGAAATTACATACCGTGATTGAAGAGATACGGATATTGCTTTCTCATGCTTTCCTCGGTTTCCCACGTCATCTCCTCGATCGCTTGACTTCGCCATAAAACTTTTACCATAGGAATCTCTTTGTTCCTCAACTGCCGCACCTGTTGGTCTAGGATTTGAACAGGTTTCTCTTCATACGATAGATTCTCGTCAAGCTCTAACGGTTCTGATTCTAACACGTGCGATGGATCTTTCACATATTTACGTAACATTGAGACATGGAACACATCATGTAGTCGCGACAATTCGGCCGGTAATTTCAATTTATATGCCGCAGTTCCGATTTTCTCTATAATTTCGTAAGGCCCAATGTACCTCGGAGATAGTTTTCCTTTCTTCCCAAATCGCATAACGCCTTTCCACGGTGAGACTTTCAAAAATACTTGATCGCGCACTTCAAATTCAAGTTCTCGCCTACGAGTATCTGCGTAACTTTTCTGCCGACTCTGAGAGGTTTTCAACTTTTCACGAATAATATCAATCTTACTCGCCATTTCCTGAATAATCTCAGGCCCAAATATTCTGCTTTCAATTTTACTTTCGCCCACTTCACCCCAGCATATAGGAGTGCTACACTTCCTCCCATAAAGAGCCTCAAATGGTGCCATACCGATGCTACTGTGATAGCTGTTGTTATACGCAAATTCAACCAATGGAAGATGATTCTCCCAATTGCCTGAAAACTCCATCACGCACGGTCGTAACATATCCTCAAGTGTTTGAATTGTTCTCTCTGACTGTCCATCGGTTTGAGGGTGAAACGCAGTGCTGAATTTCAATTTAGTTCCCATCGCTTCTTGTAGATGTTTCCAAAAATGCGAGGTAAAATTAGGGTCACGGTCGGAAATAATAGATACTTCACACCCCGGATCCACTTTCTAAAATAATTGAAATATTTACAAATGTATTTTCATTAAAAATAAAATATATTACATTTATAAAGAAATTACAAGAATTCTTTTGTCATAAATAAAGACTAAAATAGCCCGGACTCCACAGTAGTCTATACAGCGTCCCAATCTGACTTTATTCTATTCCTTCATTTTCCTCAGCTACTAGTGTTACCTGCATTTACCATTAACACACGGGGAAGTATACAATATGACAGGAATAAACAGCTCAATGAATACACAATTTGATAGGTTTAAAAAAAATATACACCTATCCCATATTCAGCAGCTCACCCCTAAGAGCATCATATCAGGATTCCTCGTGGTAATATAGCAAGAGTCACCTTACCTCACCTCACCTTTTACCAAGTCACTCATGACTTTTCTAGTCTCTAGACTATTGGCTCTTGGCAGGTGCTCCTTACTCATATACCCATCAGTTCCGTGGTATTTAGCCAACACACTTTCTATCAACACATTTACCAGAAATTCATAGATTTCAAATGAAAACGCAGTAGAACTCCAAAAGAGTACAAGAGAGATAATAAAGAAATACTCCGGAGATTTGGAAGCATATTGTATACAACCCCTGTACCTGAATTAAATACATCAATTGAAAACCGGTTGAAAAGCCTTCCCAAACACGGCCTTACTAGCCATGCACTTCCTCCCTAAGCCAACCCCAAACGTGGCCTTAGCTAGCCTTAGCTATCCTAGACTTGTCTTGCTAATGTTTTAATATGTATGCAGAGACTTAATATATATGATGACACTAATCTAATGCCACACAACCACACACGTGTCACATGTTTATTACCTCACACCAGTCATAGCACACGTGCACTATGACTAACCAACCACTTAAGCATATTGATAATTAGACCCCCAAATAAACCATTAATCGTTATTTAACCCTGTAAAAATTAATAATCATTTAAAAGAAATTAAATAAAAGTACGGGTGTGACATTCTTCCCACCTTTTTTAAAATTTTGTCCTCGAAATTTAAATGGAAATCATTTGATAAACAACTCCAAATATTTGATTTCTTTTAAAAACAAATATAGTACTATTTTCCCTGACTCCCACAGGCGATGTAGAACTAAGTATCCGACCCAGTCCCACACTTCCGGCTGGGTGCAAGCTCTGATACCAAATTGTCACACCCCGGATCCATTTTCTAAAATAATTGAAATATTTACAAATGTATTTTCATTAAAAATAAAATATATTACATTTATAAAGAAATTACAAGAATTCTTTTGTCATAAATAAAGACTAAAATAGCCCGGACTCCACAGTAGTCTATACAGCGTCCCAATCTAACTTTATTCTATTCCTTCATTTTCCTCAGCTACTAATGTTACCTGCATTTACCATTAACACACGGGGAAGTATACAATATGACAGGAATAAACAGCTCAATGAATACACAATTTGATAGGTTTAAAAAAAATATACACCTATCCCATATTCAGCAGCTCACCCCTAAGAGCATCATATCAGGATTCCTCGTGGTAGTATAGCAAGAGTCACCTTACCTCACCTCACCTTTTACCAAGTCACTCATGACTTTTCTAGTCTCTGGACTATTGGCTCTTGGCAGGTGCTCCTTACTCATATACCCATCAGTTCTGTGGTATTTAGCCAACACACTTTCTACCAACACATTTACCAGAAATTCATAAATTTCAAATGAAAACGCAGTAGAACTCCAAAAGAGTACAAGATAGATAATAAAGAAATACTCCGGAGATTTGGAAGCATATTGTATACAGCCCCTGTACCTGAATTAAATACACCAATTGAAAACCGGTTGAAAAGCCTTCCCAAACACGGCCTTACTAGCCATGCACTTCCTCCCTAAGCCAACCCCAAACGTGGCCTTAGCTAGCCTTAGCTATCCTAGACTTGTCTTGCTAATGTTTTAATATGTATGCAGAGACTTAATGTATATGTTGACACTAATCTAGTGCCACACAACCACACACGTGTCACATGTTTATTACCTCACACCACTCATAACACACGTACACCATGACTAACCAACCACTTAAGCATATTGATAATTAGACCCCCAAATAAACCATTAATCGTTATTTAACCCTGTAAAAATTAATAATCATTTAAAAGAAATTAAATAAAAGTACGGGTGTGACACAAAGAGTCTGTTTCCACACAAAAATCTTTGAAACCCAAATCCTCAGCCACCATCAAAGCTCTCAGTAAAGCCATAGCTTCCACTATGGGGACACCAAACACACACTTGAACTTCTCAATGAAAGCCATGATCACCGTCCCATTTAAGTTTCACATAATTGCACCCGCTCCTGAGGAATTACACTCTGCAAAAATAGCCCCATCAACATTTTAACTTTAGATAATCCCGAGGTGGTGGAGTCCAAGCCGAGACAGATGATGAAGATTGAAGAGTAGACGTTAACGCTCGGGTTGCATTTGCTCGAGTAAAATCATCAATGTAACCATTGATATGATCAACCGTTCTCTAGGGGGTGTCAGATTTTATGCCTTCAAAAATGAAGCAGTTTATGTTGTGCAAAATAAACCAGGTACAAACCATACCCCAGATCAAAGCACAACTTGTTTCTCTAGAAAGAAAATCACTAAACCAGCCCACGAAAGTCATACCCTTTTCCACTTTTGTGTCCAACGTTGGCATAGCGAGTTTCCAAATATCAACAGCCCAACAATAGGTAAGAAGAGCATGAGTCGTCGATTCACAAGACCCTCCACATAACACACACCAAGGATCGTCAACCACCCTTCGCTTCCTCAAATTGTGATTGCAAGCGACTATGTCTCTACAAGCTAGCCAAACAAAAATTTTGATCTTGTTCAGGACCGGTAAATTCCAAATGCCCTGCCACTTTAGGCCAAGTCCCAAACAAGATGATGACCCCAAACCTTTTCCCTCTCTTCGTAGACGCATGACAATATAATAGGTAGATTTAACCATAAAAATGCCTTTGGCATTCCAGTGCCAAATCCAGGAATCTTCGATATTCCGCCGAGTGAGTAGGATACTTTTGATCACGGCAGCTTCATGATCCATGAAAATTTGGTCGATTAAATTGTAATTCCACTATCTTCTTGTGTCCTCTTAGATGAGAAAGCCAACTCTTTCAGTCTAGAAGCTCTCAGGTAGCAGGGAGATTGGCTTGAAAGTATAGGGGGTCGGAAGCCATGGTTCCAAACCAATGCGAATGTTTTGACCATTTGCAACCCTCCAACGAAGACCGCAGCTGAGCACACCAAAGGCGCTCCTAATGCTTCACCACGCATATGACGACCGACTACCCAGCCGAGCATTAAGGAAATCACCATTCCAAAAATATGCCGATTTATAGAATTTATAGACAAGGGAATATTTATTTTGAAAAAACTTCCATCCTTGCTTACCAAGGAGAACAAGATTAAAGCACTCCATATCTCGGAAACCCATTCCTCCTTCCTTCTTCGACATGCATAAGGAGCCCCATGTTATCCAATGGATTTTCTTTTCCTCACCCTTTTGGCCCCACCAAAATTTAGCCAAAATGCTATTGAAATCCCTTCATAAAGACTGAGGAAGTTTGAAATATGACATCACATAAGTAGGGATTGATTGGGCAATGGACTTGATCAAGACTTAGCGACCACCACACGAGAGCAACTTTTCTTTCCATCCTTTAGTTTTATAGTATAACGTGTGTCTACGGTACAAAAAAATCTGGGTCTTTGAGTTCCCTATAAAGGCAGAAAGGCCTAAATATTTGTGATGTCCACTAAAGCCTTGCACCGCAAGAATGTCCATCACTTGCCTGCAGGTCCCATTTGGAGTGTTAGAGCTAAAAGCACACTGGATTTATCAATGTTCACATTTTGCCCTGAAGCTTTTTCTTAGATCCTTAGAACATTTAAAATTATACGGTATTCGTCCACAAAAGCTCTATAGAAAAGGAGGCTACCGTCAGCAAAGAACAAGTGAGTAACCTCTGGACAACCTCTCCCGACCCTAGCCCCATGAATATCCTGAGATAAACTTGCCCTGTGAATTAACTATGAAAGAGCTTCTACACACAAGATAAAAAAGAAAAGGAGACAATGGGTCCCTCTATCGCAAACGCCTAGAGGGATTTATAACTGGGGTGGCCGAGCCATTGGCCATCACCGAGTAAGTAACAAAGCGCACACAAGCCATAATTAAATTTACCCACTTCGGAGCAAAGCCCATCTTGAGCTGTAGAGCCTCAATGAAAGACCACTCAACCCTATCATAAGCTTTGCTCATATCAAGCTTGATGGCCATCAATGACTCTTTTCTATTAATTGCTGATTTAAGGTGATGCAAAAGTTCAAAAGCCACAAGGCTGATGTCAGAAATTTGTCTACCAAGGACGAAAGCATTTAGGTTTTCTGAGATAATAGTGGGAAGAACCTTTTTAAGCCTATTTGTCACCACCTTTGAAATGATTTTATAGACAACATTACATAGGCTTATAGATCAAAATTCAAAAAATTTCTTCAGATCCTTAACTTTGGGAATTAAGACAACTTGGGTACTATTCAAATCAATTGGAAAAGAGCCAGAAGAGAAAAAGGAGTTAACAAGGTTGATTAGATAACGACCCACAATATGCCAGTGTTTTTGATAAAATAGAGCAGACATACCATCTGGGCCAGGTGCTTTGGTTGGATGCATTTCGAACAGTGCAACTCGAACCTCCATATCCGTAACTGGGGCCAAGAGGGTCTCATTAGTGTCGTCAGAGATGTGCACAAAAATAGACCTCAAAACCTCAAAACCTCAAATAAGTTGGATGGTACCGAAGTCAAAAAAAGAATGTAGAAATACGTTCGGGCCATAAAACCAATTTTGTTTGGCTCAGATTGCCAAAAACCATCATCCTCCTCAAGCCCCAGATTAAGGTTTACCTTTCTCCGTTGAGACGCTTTTTTATGAAAAAAAAAAAGAAGAAGTATTTTGATCCCCATGTTCAAGCCAGCTTATCTGAGATCGTTGTTTCCACAACATAGATCTCTTCCTGTTCAAGCAAAATATTGATCTCCCTAGACAGACCCTTTGCAAACTCTAGTCTTTCCGCTATAGCCAGTTGCATTTTAAGATGCTCCAACACCTCTTGTTTACACTGTAACCTCTTCTGAACATGTCCAAAAGTGGAATTGTTCCATTACATTAGCTTCTCTCCACATGACTTTATTTTATGAGCAATAAAAATCATTGCTCCCCCTTTGGTCCAGGATTGAGCCACCACTTCTCTACATTGCTCGTGTGTAAGCCACATCTCCTCGAATCTGAAGACCTTGATTTTCCAATTTTGCTTAACAGTTTCAGTTTGTTGGCTTAAAATAATAGGAGCATGATCTAAAATTGGAGCAACAAGGTATAACGTTATGGCTGAAGGAAACACAGAGATCTAACTCTCTGTTGCAAAAAAATGATCATGCCTTTCTTGAATGAAGGTCCCATCTTGATGGTTGTTTTGCCATGTGAAAGTGTTGCCCCGAAAAGGAATATCTTGCAAATTGTACCATTCAAAACATTCTCTAAAAGCATTAACACGAGCCACATTGATGTTCCTTTCCCCATCTTTTTCCTAAGAGTAGAGGACTACGTTAAAATCTCCCCCAACCAGCTAAGGAAGGGACATATCACTATGTAGCCGTTTGGTTAGGTTCCATGAGTATACGTGCTTAGAAGAGTTCGGGTGCCCATAAAAACCCGTCAACCGCCAAGTCCTACCTTGATTAGCAGTCTCCTCCGTAGCATCAATATGGTATTTAGAATAGCTATTAATCGTAATAAATTCATCCTCAACCCAAGCCAAGCCAAACAACCTCTTTCACCATCACGACCAACCGCCAAGCAATTTTTCAAACCCATATTTCTGCAAATAACTTCCATCCTGCGAACACAAAGTTTTGTCTCATTTAAGAAAACAAGTTTGGGCACTTTTGCTTTCACTAGATTGCGAAGGGCACGAACTGCCCGAGGGTTCCCAAACCCTCGACAGTTCCAACATAGGGTTTTCATGATGATAGGTAGTGCTGCCTAGCACTCACTGCCTATGGTACATCAAAACATAGATCAGAGTTTGTATCGCATTTCACCCTCTTTACAGGAACATCATTTCCAACAGCAATGTGCTCTGCTAAACGACGTTTTGAATTTCCTCCCGTATTCATATCCATTGGGGCATTAGTTATTGATATACCTTGCGAATGATCAGTTTTCTTCCATTTGGGCTTCCTTCCATCAAAAGTCTCGGATGCTTCAGCAGATGTTTTGAGAGGGTTGATGACTTCTTTGGCTTCAATATTCTTCCCCTTTGTAGTGTCTCCAATTCTAACCTTCTCCACAAGCTCTGTCAAGCAGAGGGCCAGTTAGGTATTGCCAATAGATGTCATACCACGTTCTAAAGTTTTTGGATGCTCATTCAAGAGAGTTGGCTTCCTAGAGTCACCTACTTCTCGGAGAGATTGCTCAGTGCCACCCTGTACACAAGCAACATTGCTTCCAACATATTCGAGTAAGGTTTTTGAAAGAAGGGTCTTGGCCACATTAGGAACCCTATGTTCAGATCTCAAATTTTGAACGGTTGGTGCCTTTATCCACACGCCATATTGTGATTTTGAGCAGTTGTGCCTCAAGTCAACACGATTTGGTTCAATGCATACCCTCTCAGTGTGACCAATAATTCCACAGATGAGGCAAAAATTAAGTAGTCTTTCATACCAAAAATTAACCAATAAACTTTTTCCATACACATTGATATCATTGAGCCACGTTTAAGAGGTTTTGTGAAATCTATATGGACCCTCACTTGTAGATTTGTTCCCCATCCAATACATGTCTCATCCACATTGTAGACACCCCAATTTTGACCAAATGTCGAATTATGGGGAGTGTTACCTCCAAGTCCGATGATGACAATGTTCGAACAAAACTAAGGCTTCCAAGGTGATTCAAGCTCTTCAAAAGACTCTTCAATTCAAACAAAAAAAAAGAAGAGAAAAAAAAAGAAAAGAAAAGAAAAAGGAATAGAACGGCACATGGTGTGGCCTGCGGCAGTCAGGCAGTGCCACAGCGGCACTCTGTATTTGTCAGACTGACAGTCCGTAACTGCCGCAAAAACACATCAAGTGCCACGAAAATTAGAGTTTCAAAAAAGACGGCAGTTCATGGAGTTGTCCGCGGCATTCATTGAGTGCCGCAGCAGCATTCAGAGAATGCCGCGCCGGCATTCAGTGAGTGTCGTTCTGGTACACAGTGAGTGCCATTTCCATCTCCATTGAGTGCCATATTTTTAGCAGCCAGCTGTAATTTAACACATTTTGTACCCTCAAAAGTACATCCGAAATTAGGGTTTTTGGCTTGAAAATGCCAAAATAACCCTCTAAAATTTGCCTATAAATAGGGGTGAATACTCCATTACAAGTGGTCTTTTTTTTGGAGACTACTACTACACATTTTTAGGAGAGGGGAATTTCAAGGAGAAAACAAAAAGAATTTTGGGAAAAGTGAGTTTTTGGAAGTCTGAAGAAGAGCTTGGAAGATCTTAAAACTATAAAAGTTTGAGGATAGTTGGAGGTGATACTCTACTCTTGTTAGTTTTCTTTTATGGATTTAGAGCACTTGCTCTCTTAGTTTTTCTTTATTTCATTCCTTCTTGTTGTTTTTGCTTTTCTCTTAAGGTTCTTGGAGATCTTCAAAATCTCTCTTGAAAGCTCTTGAGTTTGATCTTTTGATTCCATGTAAGCTTATGCTTCATATGGAAGCCAAAGTTTTATCACCATTTATAAACAAATAGATGGATCCAAGTCCATACTCATAACTTGGATTCTCTAACTTGGAATTTCATGGGATCTTCTCTATATCCTCTTGAAGTTCATGAGCTAGTTCTTTGATTCTTCTTTTCTTTTTTTCTTGTTTATGCTCTTCTCTTGATACTCTTGGGGATCTTCCATATCTCACTTAAATCTCATGAGTTTGATCTTTTAGTCTCATGTAAGCTTATGATTCACATGAGATTTAAAGTTGATCATCATTTTATTAAGAACAAGTAGATGAATCTAAACCCCTACCATGGTTTGGGTTCTCTAACTTGGAGTTTTCATAGAATCTCCTTTATATTCCTTGAAAACTCATGAGTACTAGTCATGTCTTGATCTCCAATGACCCTCAAAGGAAAGGAGAGTTAGGTTTGAGATAAGTCAATATCCATGGCTTGGTTGATAGAACAAGAGGGGTGATAAACCTAATAATAGAGCAGTGAATTCATGAACCATTTTTTATCAAGGATTTTCAGTTAAACATCGAACCGTTGGAACTGAATGAAACCAATGGGAAAGTGTCTGTAACTCAAAATTCTACCACTGTGATTTTTGTTTTAGTGAGATTTCATGTTAAAAATGATTTGGTCATGAGTTTTGTGAGATAACCAAAATCTGTCCAGAATTTCAGAACAGTAATACCTTCTTGAAATGAGTAAATCAGAGCTTTGATCAAGCATTCTTGGCTTCAAATAACTTTTTATATGACGTTTGATGTCCTACCAAGATCCCCTAAAAATATCAAAGTGATTCTGATTTTTTTTTTACTATTTTTAAAAAATCATACAAAATCTCTGGACAGAGATTTACAAATTCATGAGTGACGTCTAGTTTTTGTTTGATTCCCAGAGATCTAACCGTTTGAACTTTGATTTTCTTTTTGGGTTAAAAACTAGACTCATAGAGGCATCTTGTGTCCAAAATTCACCGACATCTAACCATGGGAAGCATGCTGTTTATTTCTTTGAAGTTCTGGTCTGCTCTTTGTAATTTTTAGAATTTTATGACAAATTTGACCAACTTTGTAAATAATGGTCCAAATGACTTTTCTATGACCTAGGGCTCAAACCATGTTTTAATAATGATCAATTAAACTTAAATTCAGAGGTTAAAGGATCCAAATCAATGAATGACTTCATAGCTTACTCTTGTTAATTTTTATGTATTCACCCTTATAGATTTAGACTTGTAATTAGAGTCTACTTTGTACTGAGAATTCATAGTCATGTCAACTCTTTCATACTCGATAGATTTAAGCTAGAAGTTTAGGTTATGTATTTGATATCTTGTTTGAAACATGTGGACTAACCCCTTTGTTTTGTAGCGCTATTAAGGTATGTTTTCTCAAAACCCCTCTTTAGTTTATTTAATCTCTTAATTTTATTGATTTCGACTTCACGTGCAACACCTTAGAATTAGGATTTGCCTTATGTGTATATATGTGTATTAGAGACCCTTTTGTTAGGATTTCTACTTTTGTATGCATTACACGTTTAAATATTCGCGGCTAGATCTCGGGTAAGTTTTCTAGTTCTCTAAATACACATCACATTGTTTGCTAATTGAAATATGTGGTTTTGAGTGATATTTTATCATTTGCAATCTTACACCCTTTAGACATGCTTTTGTAATGTATAATTATACATATGTATTAGTTGAGGGTACATTTAGATTATTAATTCGACTAAAAGGATGTTGAGTAGAGGCATATCACAAGATAGGATGAGAGAGGGTGTTTTAGTCTGTCGGGCTCCTTCCTCTCTCATTCCATAATCCCCGGTCCTAGTCAATCTCTGGTTTCTAAAAAGATCAGTTAATGGTTTCTTAATTTTCCTTTTAAAAATTAAGTGGCGACTCGTTTTGAATTTGAATTTAGAAGGGGTTTTAAATAATAAAGTTGTGGGTAAGTTAAATTACGGTATCCGCAATCTGGCAACTCTATTGGGGATCGAATCCAAAATCTCTGGTTTCGCAGACCAAAAATTTTTGATTTTGGGTTCACTCGAGGATTAGACTTGAAAGCATCATTTTAATCGAATTAACTAATTTTTGTGTGCCTATTGCATTACACTTGCATGTTTAGCCAGTCAATTACACGGAACTATGACCTTGGAGACTCGGGACAACCCGGTTAGTCAAGTTATCATGGGACTGTGTAATCACCCTTGATCTCGTACCATGTGTTGGTATATGAAGCATCCTATCGGATGTGTGTCAAGGGTCCCTTATTTGACAAAAACCCGGCCTCTGCATGATAGCTTTTGTAGAACCTTTCAAAGTTAGAAAATTAATTCTTGATTAGGATTATGTGCTAGGGAGTTTTGTATGCCCGAAAGGGATTACTTGAGATGATGGCAGTACTTGCTTGATGAAATATCTGTAACCTCTTAATCACTTTTGAGCAACTCCTCTTCATGTCCTATGACATTTGAGAACATGCCGAATCTTGATTGTAAGATTACATTTCTTATATCATGTTTAGCTAAGCATCATTGACCTTGTATGTATCCAAATTCATGAAAAAGTACGGTGATAATCCGATCATGTGATCTTTCTACCCAAAGAATTTTAAATCCATCTTTGAAAGCAAAACAGATTTTTGCCATCTTTTTTCAAAGTTTTCAATCGCTCTTTCAAAAATCTTTGGAGTTCAGTTTTTTAAGATTCCAAGTCAATCTTTGTTGAGGTAAATTTTCACATTCTCATCTTCGAAGGGAGAACCCAAAATTTCTAGGAGTTATGTTTGAAAAGTTTCGCCAACTAAAGAAATGTTTTATTCAAATGAATTTCAAAGCAAAGTTTCAACCCAATCATCTTTTATTGAGAAATGTTTTTTTTGCATTCAAAGGAAAAATCTAAAATTCTTGAGAATTTGAAAGATCCCATCATCTAGAGAAATGCTTTTCAAATGAATTTCAAAAATTTTAAAAAATTTCATTCTTTGAAGGGGTAATGAGGATCACAATAAAAAGAGAAATCGGCACACTTGACATGAATGAGGATTTTATGTGCTTATGTGCCTTATGTGTTAGGGTTAGGATTTTCTCTTCTTTTGCATATAGAATAGGCGCACACACACACACACACACACACACATGCATTACATCCGTGTAACATATGAACCATTCATGAACATTTTACTAAGCATTTTCAAAAGAAAATGTGAAAATAATAACAAAATGAAAATTCTTTTAAAATCAATCAAAATTGATTAAAAATGAAACATGACTGTAGGCGAGATAGCATCAAACCCAGAACAGTTTGGGTTAGTAGTGCAAGCGTGAGATTAGTTAGAAGAGAAAAGATAATGAAAAGGATTATGTTGAGGTTGATTAGTTTGTGGAGCCTAATGATTGGAAAAAGGGCCACTTAACTGTGAAATTGGTCATAGGGACGGATAATGTTTCCGCAAACATGGGTGGCAAACCCGAAGGTTCAAATGGTGCTAGTGAGGTGATAATGTTTGTGAATACTGCTACTGATGCGAATGTGGATACTCTTGGAAATCTAATAAATTGAAACTCATCTGTGACACTCCAATTGAGACCAAATCAAGTCTAGTCCATGATCTAGTCGTGTTAAGTTGGAGTCAAGTGTCAATGTCAAGTTGTATTTTGTCAGTCTTCCATCAAGTATTATTGTCAAGTCTTTATCGAGTCAATCGAGTTAGACGGTGTAATCCGTTGCTAGTTGAATTAAATCCCTTTCTGCTTGATTCAGTGTGCCAAGTCGTAAATGTATGGATCATTAAGCCAAGAAAAAGGAAAAGAAGAAAGAAAAAAATCACTTTTTCAAATAATCATGGAAACACTCTGTTAATAAATCTTTGCATTGAAAAGGATCCCCAATTGATCAAAGCAAACACTACACCATATGGTCTCATTACTAACGGATATATCCGTTAGAATAAATGTTACTAACAGATATATCCGTTAGTATTTTAGCGTTAGTAATATTACTAACGGATTTACTAACGGATATATCCGTTAGTAAAATTAATTTTTCTAACGGATATATCCGTTAGTAAATCCGTTAGTAAATCAAAGGATTTCTAACGGATATATCCGTTAGAAATCTACTTACTAACGGTTGTTCTCCACCTGATTTTTAAAATATTTGTACTGAATACTAACAGTTTGTCAACAATTACTAACGGATATATCCGTTAGTAATTTCCAAAAAAAATTTTAAAAAATACTAGGATTTACTAACGGATATATCCGTTAGAAATTAGCATAAATCTAAAAAAATAATAATTTATTTATATGCTTCCCAATAATTTTTTTTTTGCACCTAATTAACAAGCATATTAATCTTATACCAAACACAAAAAATAACAAGATTAATATATATTCAACACAACAAAAAAATAATCTAAAGTAATCATAACAAGCAAAGCGATCTTCGAAAAAGAGAAGTTCAATGAAATAAAAAAAAAAACCTATTATTTATCAAAATCAATTGTACAAGACAATGCTATACATGCTGGCTGTGCCTACTAACTTCAACCCAATACGACATTCATTTCAAAACAACAGGCCACTTGCATTTCTCAGCCTAGACTGGATCGATTAGGAATCTCGAGTGAAATGCAATTTTCTTGTAAGCACCTGATGACAGCTTCGGGTTTCTGAATGTTGAAGAAAGATCTAAGATGCTTGGCCTGTAAAGATATCATTACCATTTCAATATTTAAGCTGAATAGCAACAAACTGATTCATACTGAAGAGGAGCCGCAATTCTACGAAGTAACTATAAAGAAAAATGCAACCAATATCTCCTTTCCCTTACGCTTTTCATTCTCCTCTCTATTTAAATGACAACAAAACAAGAAAAATGAAATATATGAGCTTATTCTATACTTACGTCTAAACAATTAAAATGTGTGGGAATTCAATAGAATTAAGGGAGTAGAGACAATGAACTTTTGGGGGCATCACCTTGTTATATGGACACACTTGTTGATAACGTGTTTAACCATTTAGCATTGTAAAGTTTTACAACCAAACAATACATTAACTTAAAAGAAAGCTTCAATTTGTGTAACCAAAAATTAACATTCAATATTTTGGAAAATACTAGGACTAAAAAAACATAGAATTTCTAATTCCAATGAGTAATGCTATACTTCTCAAATTTTGTATCCCAAATGTGATTCCCGACACATGTGGCAGAGGGACCACCTTTAACGATAGTGGCACCACTTCAACATAGCCCACTACCACATGTATTGGGAACCACATTTGGGATGCAAATTTGGGAAACATAGCAATATTACTCCAAGTAATGATGCCAATATTATGGGTCCCTATTTCCAAGATATGGTAGTACTTTGTGATAATGGAATTGGTCTTCACATGATATATAACTCTGTCAAATGAAAATTGATGAAGACTACTAGATGACTAGAAAAGACTTTAATGCAAACATTCCTTCTTATTGCGTCGGCACTTTAGGCCCCTGTATTTCTGATTGGTTTTTTGGTATTCTTTCTTTTTAATCTTGATATTGATTTCGATCTAAAGTTTTTAAATATCTTAAGATTTTTTTGAGGTAACGTTTTTTTGTTGCTTATCAACGTTTGGACGCATGCCTACAAGGAAAACTCCGGATCTATGCAAACCGCATCGTAATTTAGTAGGATATTAATATGCCCTGAAATTGACCAAAAATCAAACTCTAAAAAGAAAGGTTACTTCAGTTTATATGAGCTTTAATCATTAATTTGCGACAGTTCCATGTTACAATTCTATTCAATTGAAAGTACTGTAAAGGGAGATGCATAATACAAAAGTGAGAAATAAGATTCACATAGTAATGCATGGTCAGGGAGGGAACGTTTTAAATGAAAGGGCATTTGTTCGCCTTTTCTTCAGTCAACACAAAATGAAATCCATCAGCTAAACTTTCTTAGTATAGCCTCAATTGGAAGCCAGTGACAAATTTGGCATTCACATAATAACGATAAACAGTCATTTTCCAATGATTACACAAATAGTCATTTTCCAATGTTTGCACGTGTGCTTTGTTGTCTTGTGTTGCTTTGTATGTGGGCTGGTGTGTTGTGCGCGTGCTATACACATGCGTTGCTGTGTGCGTGCTATGTTGTGCTGCTGTGTACATGTGAACGTGTGCTGTGTGTTGTCCAGTGGGCTACTGTGCAAGTGAGCTGTGCGAGTACTGTGCTGTGCTGTGCACGTGGGATGTTATACTGCTGTGCACGTGGACTATTGTGTTGTGCGTGGGGTGCTGTGCACATGCGCTACTGTGTGCGTGATGTGTTGTGCTTCTGTGCGCGTGTATTGTGTGCTATCCAGCGGGCTACTGTGCACGTGGGCTGTGTAGTGTGCTGTGCATGTGGGACACAAATGTCCAGCGGGCTACTGTGCATGTGGGCTGTCCAGCGGATTCCACATTGCTCATCTTCAATGCTAAACCAACATTAATAATCTACGTGTTGGAAAAGCCACCACCAGAAGATTGAAAAGTGAAACTTAAACCAAAGGAGCTCTAATAAATACCTTTTCATTGAAAAGTGATTGTATTACGACATCATCTTCTTCACGGTTAAAGCTCTCTCAAGTTTGCTGCAGCATTGTTGTTGGATGATGATGCTTTTTGACTTTCTTTGCCTTGACATCCAGAGCCACCACAAAAAAATGTGTCCAATTTGGGACAACGTCTAACTGTCAGTTTCTCGAGCAATGGAAGCTCTAAAGTGCAATTCCCTGAGAAATGGCAGAAACGTACGTGAGTTTCTCAAGATAATTTAATTGTAATTTTTTCTAACTGAGGCAACACATTAATCTTCATATCACCTGTTTCTTTGCTACTGCCAACTATCTCTTTCATCATCCTACAATCATTAATATCAATTTCTTGGAGATTATTTAAATCTCCAGCTTGGGAAGCAGAGAAAAGACGTCTCAAACCCTCATAGCACCAAACTGATATCTGATTAAGCTTGCGTGGTACTTCTTCTTTAACTACCTCTTCTACACCATCACATATGTAAACAGTGAGTTCTAAATTTTGTAACCGATGTACCATATGGGATGGAATTGCTGTTTTGATTTTGTGACAATAATTAATGCACAAAACTCTTAATCTGCAAAAGTTGTTGCCAGGAATTTTTTGGGGCCATGTCTCTTGGAACTTTCCACAAATGGTCAACTCCTCCAAGTTGGGAAATGCAATCTGTATGTTATATAAACCAAAAAATAAAAAGTGAAAGAAATTAAAATTACTCTTTTACAGAGAATAAATGTTGGGTGAGGATGGACTTATGTCCTTCTTTAGGCCATCCTCAACACTTGGCTAAAATATTTATTGAAGTTTTAGTGTCAATTTGAGTAAAAGTTTTATTTGATATGAAAACTCTCTATGGATTTACTCAATGATCTTGTAAGTTACAACTTTCCCATAACAAGGCAAAATTTTGAATAAGGATATCTTCAAGTCAAATATCAAACTCAAACCAAATTAAATTTGAGAAAACATTTTCAAAGGACTTGAAGAGGTTTCAACCAAATATCTGGAAGTATTAGAAGCTAAATTCAAGAAAAATTTATAGGAATCTGCAGCTGTGAACTCTCAGCAATCTGCAGCTTTAAAACACAAATAAAGAGCAAAAGTTGAGGAAAATCAACTTTCCATGTGTAGTTAATTTCATTCTAAAAGCTTTTATTTATTATATACGAGAGAAATGCCACTGGACTCATGCAAAGATCACAGGATTTGGATTCTGTTACTTATACACACATGTGAACTTAAATTAAATATATGTTGGGCTAGAACTACATTTTTCATATTATATCATACAAGGAAAAAGGTGGGAAAAGTCATATTAGAGAACCAATTATGAGAGAGAGACAAAAAGAGAATATTACATGACTATCATAGCACGATACATAAAAGAAGAAAAAGAAATGATAGCTAGCAAAGGTGTTTTCAAATCTTAACTGTCAAATAATGGCTATTTAAAATGGCAAATAATGCTGACTTTTACTATAAAAGTGGCTAGTTGAAATAAGTAAGATGAGAGATTTGACTAAATTAAATAACCGGTCAAAATGGATAGCACAACTTCGAGTATTCTCTATAATAGTTTTTTTTTTTTTTTTAAAAAAAAGCTATTTTAGAGAGCCAAGGTGATTTTTTGGTACTCCAAATAGGCTTTCCAAATGACTATCCATTATAGTAGAAGAAAGCCCCCATTGTCAAATGAGAGGACAAAGGGAGAGTAGATATAAAGAACTCTCCAAACTTAAATAATTAAAATTAACACAAATGAAACCTAATGGAAAATAAAGTATATTTGAATTCCCAACTTTAGTCTAAATATTAATATAAAGTGCAAATCTCTCTGTTATAAAGTGCAAATCTCTCTGTTAACACAAATTAGAATTTCATGTTGAATAAGATTGGGGAAGAACTTCATTAAATGGGTATTTTTGGATGACAATGCCTAGGAATCAAATCTAAGTCAATAAAGGAAAATGGCATTAGATATATCATACCATTGAAGGGACTGGGAAAGCTATAGCCATGGATAGACCTCCTTTTTTTTTTGTATATTTAATTGTGTATCCAAACATCTCTTCTGTACAGCAAAAAAGAGAAAGAAAAGGAAAAGCTCATGACATGGGTCTTCTTAGGACCATGCATTTGTAAGATTTTTTCTGTGGTTGGGTGTTGAGCAGACCACTTGTTCAAATACTTAAAATTGTGAGGCACACTTTAAGATAAGGAAAACAACGAAAATAACAAAAACCAATGAACTGATATCCTATGGATTTCTTTACTCACGAACACACACGCACATGTATATTTGTATATTCATTTATGTTAGTTGGACCTGCAATTGCAGGCAGTAGGTACTTCGGCTTTTTCAATTGAGTTTTTTATTATTATTATTATTACAGCTTCGCTGCAACTCTTACAGAATCAAATAAGGAAGAAATTCATGAAAAGACATAAAGTACCTTTGTCGGCCATGGAAGTTCAACTGCAGGGAAATATATACAGGAAAAATGGTGTTAATATAAAGTATAAATTGCTTGTTAAAAGAAAGACAACCCAACAAAGTCCCATCAAAGATCAAAACCAAATACAAAATTCTAGCACTTAGGATCATACTTCATGCAGTTTCTAAAGAGGAGGTTACACGAGCCACACAGAAGGCTTTACTTCTCCTCGAACATTTCTTTGGACAGAGAGTTATAATACAATTCACAGTAGACGAGTATTACCAAATTTGTCCATATAAGCCTTTGGACATAGATGATTATTTCATTCAGGGACTATCCTTGCTGTCAATTTTTTGGGATGAAATGCAATAAACGATATAATCACACTTCATTATTAAAAGACATGTCAAATCCTAGAAGCCGAGGACCAGACAGAGCAATCTGATTTGAAGTTCCAATCCAGAAACAGATAAAAATGCATCTGTACTGAAAAGTTGCTGTTAATTCTCTTAAAAAGCAAAAGTATACTTGGCAACAAAAACGAAGGACTTCTCCCCTGATGTTTGAATTGGTCGAAAGTGATTTTTAGTTACAACCACACTGATTACAACACAAATTTAAGTACTTTATAAACCTTATGAAGGAACCAATGGAGTATCATAGTCCAACACACTTTAGTTGAGTACAACACTAATTTCAAGAGCCCCTTCGACTTAGCAGTGCAAACTAACTTCATCGGCATAGCAAGAAAAAATACACTACAATGCACATGCAAACAACAACGAGGCTATATAGTACACATAAAAATATCAAAAATAAATAAAATCGAAGTAGACAAACACACATACAAAATAGCAAAATTTCCCCCAAAATAGTAAAATCTCCCCCCAAATCAGCCAATACCCTGTTCGAAATCGAAGCAGTAAAATCAGAGAAGTTAGGTCTATCAATTTCTATAAATATTAATTTCTGTAAATCTAGAAGAGGAAGAAGAAGAAGAAAATCTAGAAAAAGAAGAAGAAGAAGAAGGAAATCTAAAAAGTGAAATCTGGACTGAGGTTTAGGCGGCAGTGATATGTACCTTTCCAGTGGACAGTTCAGGCGGCGGCGAGGGGGCGGCGGCGAGGGGTCGATCTTCTCTCCTCTCGATCTTCTCTTCTCTCTTTCTCTCTCTCCCCAGACCTAAGTTAGGTCTTCTCTCTTTATTTTAGTTTTGGGACCCGATAATATAGTCTACTCCCTCTTTCTTTTATTAATTTTTTTTAAATTTTTTTTTCTTTTTTTATTAATTTTTATTTCTTAAATATTCCTAACGGATATATCTGTTAGTATTGTTTTAAACTCCGTTAGAAATAATATATCACAATATGGAGAGCTATTCCTAACGGATATATAGATATTCTAACGGATATATCCGTTAGTAATTACTAACGGATATATCCGTTAGAAAGCATAAAAGTTGTCCGTTAGAAATTTGGTCATATGGTGTAGTGAAATTATGTGGCAAATCCAAGGAGGATTAGAGAATTGATTCGCTTAACTTTAAGAATTTAAAGATACTCTTGCTCAATCTTGAAAAGATGAACTTGGGACTTCGTGGACCTTGCTTGCCATCCCCTAAAAGGTGAGCCCAACCAGTCCATAGCCATAAACTTTGTCCTTGATGGTAGCCAGACATTTTAAATGAACTTCTTCTTCCAAAAAAAAAGAGAAGAATAGAAAAAGAAAAAGAAAAAGAAAAAGGAGCTCGCTAGGATGAAAACCCGAAAGGGTGCCTAGGCAAAAGTTAGAGCAAAAATAAGATGCGTGTTGATTTCAAAAATCCTAATCCCAGCCAGTCAAAATCATGGAGAGAATAAGAGATAATAAGGAAGAGAATGGAAAAGAAAGAGAAAAGAAAGGCAGAGAATAGATAAGATTGAGAATTCTTGAGCACTTCAAAGTAGATCATTGGCACATGAACTATCTCAAGACTTTGTGTTGTTCTAAAGAAATTGGAAATGAAAAGAGAGATTTGAAAGTATCAATTAAGCTCACAATTTTGTGAGAGGCTCAATGGCTAAGAGGGCATAAAACAATGCAAAGATATCTTTGAGAAAAATAAAGAGTGATTTGGAGGGCTGATATTGATTTGTAAATATGATAGAGTATGAATAAAACATGATGAGAGTTGTAAAGATTAACTGGCTAGTGAAAAGGTTAAAGAAACAACCGTCAAATAAAAAAGAAGAAAAGAAAAGAGAAAAGAGAATAAAGGAAAAAGTAGTTCATCATGCTACACAAGGGCTACCACAAGTGACATGCACTCCCTAGACCCAAATGGCAACATGGCTCGAAAAGCCCACCAATTCTTGAAGCCTAATTCTTTCAAGACCTCCAGAGTACTTGAACTACGCTTGACCTGATTCCTACTCGAGGATACATAGGCAACCTATCTGGTTCAGTCACCACCATCATCATAATATGGTGTACTCTTTCAAGCCTTGGCCATATTATCATGGACCTGATTCCCATTTGGGGATAAGTTGAATCCTTTGCGTTTATGGTTATGTTCTTTTAAAACTAGGAGCAAACTTGCATTTTCCTAGGACCACATATATATTACCGAACTAGGGGCAAACAAAGTTTGCCGATCAGGATTGGGACATCTCCCTTCAGCCCATCACATTCATGATGATTACCTCCAGATCGGGGATAAATGCATTGCAAGCATCCTGTACCAACATGTTCTCAAGGTCCTTGGGGTGAGCCCGTTTGCCCTTAAGACTAAGGGCAAACTTCGTTTACTAAAAGCCCTATTTTATCTTTGAAGCAAGCCCTGAGTACTCTCTTTCAAAATAAGGACAAACTTTGTTTGCCAAAATCCCATTATGATAAAGGCAAGTTCTCAAGTATTTGAGTTTGTTTTGAATAGACTGAAATAGAGTGTCTTTAATTCTATAAGGTAAAGCACTAATTTGAAGCACACTCTAGATAGGCAAAGAATCAGCTAAATCGAAAAGGATAAGTTTTTGAAGTTTAGATTTATCAACAAAGCACTAAAATTGTAAAATAATGAATAGCTAAAAGAGCTAAGTTGATACATGTATTCACGGCGAAAGCACATCAGTTCAGAGTATGATTCAATCATCCTGTGTTTGTTGAATCTGTCCTCATCAGATCAGTCAATAATGATCTCAAATGTGTGGGTTTAAGATGATGAATAAAGATTTGAAAAGTCTCCACAAGCATCCCACGAGCAATGCAAGCAGGAGTTTTAAACACTATCACAACACAATGCTAAAAGTGGAAACATGAGAATGGTCCAAGACTAGGGGCAAAGGTGACTTCCCTCTTTTAACACAATCATTATGCTTCTTCCAAATGGTCCGCAAGTGCAGAAAATCATGCTTTCAAAAGACTACTAGAACAGCAGCACAAACCCCATCAGCTCCGTTCAAATTCTTTGAGTCCGAGGACTCCCCGTTTTTGTAAAATCAATTCTTTTAGTCCTAGGACTACCCAATTTTTTTTTTGTAAAATCAATTCTTTGAGTCTGTGTGACTCCATTTGTATAAAAGTAAAATTTGTTGGGTCTGTATGACTCCGTTTGTGTAAAAAGTGAATTTGTTGAGTCCGAGTGACTTTGTTCGAATAAAGAAATGAAATTTCGAGTCCGCGTGACTCCATCTTTGTGAAATATGAAATTTTGAGTCCGCATGACTCCGTATATGAATTTTTGAGTCTGCGTGACTCCATCTTTGTGAAATATGAAATTTTGAGTCCGCATGATTCTGTATATGAATTTTTGAGTCCGCGTGACTCCGTTTGTGTAAAATATGAATTCTTGAGTCCACTTGGCTCCGTTAGTATGAAATATAAGCTTTGAGTTCGCACGACTCAATTATATGAAAGAATGTTTTTAGTCTGCATGACTCCATTTATGTAAAATATGAACTCTTGAGTCTGCATGACTCCATTTGTATAAAAAGTGAATTTGTTGAGTCCGTGTGACTCCATTCGTATAAAAAAACATCTATATATATTTGTTAAGTCTTTATGACTCCATCTTTGTGAAATATGAAATTTTGAGTCTCATGACTCCATTATATAAAAAGTGAATTTGTTGAGTCCGTATGACTCCATTCGTATAAAAATATATATATATATATATTCGTTAAGTTTTTATGACTCCATCTTTGTGAAATATGAAATTTTTTAGTCTGGATGACTCCATTCGTATAAAAAGTGAATTTGTTGAGTCCGTGTGACTCCATTCGTATAAAAAAAAAATATATATATATATATATATTTGTTAAGTCTTTATGACTCCATTTGTATGAAATGTGAATTTGATTGAGCCTGTGTGATTCCATTTGTATAAATAGTGAATTTTTGTTGAGCCCGTGTGACTCCGTTTATGTAAAATGAGAAAAAGTGAATTTCGTTGAGTCCAAGTGACTCCGTTGTTGTGGAAATGCAGGTCCTTGGATCTGAATGACTCTTTTGTTTTAAAAGATGAATTTTTGAGTCATTGTGTAAGAAAATTGAATTTTTGAGTTCGCATGACTCTTTATGTCTTGTAAAATATTAAATTTTGACTCCCTCTGTCTTGAAAATTGAAGTTTTGAGTCCATGTGACTCCCTTTGAATTATATTTTATTTTTGTGAGTCTATGCGACTCCTTTTGTCAAAAATTGAATTCTTGAGTCAGCATGACTCCCTGTGTAAGAAAATTAAATTTTTGGGTCCACGTGACTCCCCTTGAATTTTTGAGTCTGCGTCACTCCTTTTGTCAGAAAATTGAATAAATTTGAATTGTTGAGTTCAAGTCTCTCCATGGATGTAAATTATGAGATTTGGGGTCTGAGTGAATAATAATAATGAAATTTTGGGGCATGGTCTCGGCACAAAATCAATGAAACCGGGATAACAAGGATAAGCAAAAGTGTAAATCCTATAAGTGGTCCTAATGTCCTAAACATGATCGTAACAATGTCTTAAGGAAATCAAAAATTCGCAAAGCGCGCAAGATTAAAATCATGTTCGTACATGCATTAAGCATCATACATTGCATTGATCATCTAGAGAAGTAGAAATGCGAAGTGAAGTCCAGAGTCTTACCCGTTTGATAAAGGCACATGCTGAGAGGCACAATTTGGGGTCAGTGAGGAGGAGCGAAGGATCGTAACTTGGGAAGGGCTTATATCTCTTCCTTGGAGGTCCTGGGGAGCCTGAACCGCTAGCCGTAGGAATAGATCTGCAAGAAAGAGTGAGAAGAATCAAGTTTTTTTAAAAGGCTCAAGATGAAAACATAGCAACATGTGAAATGTTGTGGTGTTCAATCATGAATTTAACCAAAAGATAGGATCTTGATGATAAAAAGGAGTCAAATTGACTCCTATTTTTGTTAAATTGAAATCTTGATTCGAATTGACTCCAGATGTTATAAATTTTGAATTGAGTCAAATTAACTCCGATTTTTGTGAAATTTAATTGATTTGAGTCAGATTGACTCCCAAATTTAGAAATTGAAAATTAAATGGAGTCCGACTAACTCCTATTTTAGAAATCGAACCAAATTAATTTGATTTGAGTCTGATTGACTCCTGAGTTTTGAAAATTGAATTAAATCGAGTCAGATGGACTCCCTGTTTCAAAATTTGAGTTGATTTGAGTCTGATTGACTACGGATTTTTAGAAATTGAACATAAATTGAGATTGGTGGACTCCCGGGTTTAAAAATTAAAAAATTGAATTGAGTCTGTTTAACTCCCATTTTTTTGCAGACTTGAATTAATTTGAGTCTAGCTGATTCTCGGTTGCGGAAAATTGAATAGAGCATGATTAACTCTTGATCTCAAAAATTTGATTTGATAAGAATCCGATTGACTCCTAATTTTAGAAATTGAAATGATTTGAGTCTGATCGACTCGCGATTTTTGAAATATTGGATTGACTTGAGTCTAATTTGACTCCTAACTTTGAAAAGTTGAATCAAGTGGAGTCTGACTGACTCCTGATTCTGAAAATTTTGAATTGACTTGAGTCTAATTGACTCCTGATTTTGAATTTTTGAATCGAGTTGAATGAATTCTGATGGATTTCAGAAAAATAATTTGAATTGAGTCAAATTGACTGTGAATTTTGAATCGAGCCTAAATATTTTGAGAAATGAGAAGTTTTCTGAGTCTGATTGACTCCTAATTATGAAACTCGAAAGAATTTGAGTCTGATTGACTCTTGATTTTGAAACTTGAAAGAATTCAAGTCTGATTGACTCCTGATTTTGAAATTCGAATAAGAATTTGAGTCTTCTTGACTCCAGAATTTGAATTTGAGCCAGATCGATTCCTGATTTTGAAAAAATTAAAAGGATTTGAGTCTGTTGGACCCCAGAATAATCTGAATTTGATTAACTCCTGGATCTTGGGAGATTTTGAATTGAATTAAGCAAATTTTGACCAATTTTGAGAATGTAACAGATTTGCATTCTCGGTCCTCGCAAGAGATTAGCGTTGACCCCGCTTTTTGGAATATAACGAATTTATATTCTCAATCCCTATAACGGATTTACGATGATAAAAATTTTGAGAATATAACAGATTTGCATTCTCGGTCCTCGCAACAGATTTGCATTGAGCCCGCTTTTGGAAATATAACAGATTTATATTCTTAATCCTCGCAACGGATTTACGATGATCAAAATTTTGAGAATGTAACAGATTTGCATTTTCGGTCCTCGCAATAGATTTGCGTTGACCCCGCATTTGGGAATATAACGGATTTATATTCTCAATCCTCGTAACGGATTTACGATGATCAAAATTTTGAGAATGTAACAGATTTGTATTCTCGGTCCTTGCAACAAATTTGCATTGACCCCGCATTTGGGAATATAATAGATTTATATTCTCGATCCTCATAACGGATTTACGATGGTCAAAATTTTGAGAATGTAACGAATTTGCATTCTCGGTCCTTGCAACAGATTTGCCTCGACCAGTCTCCGATAATTGTCTCAGGTTATCATATCATGCATCATGTAGTAAATGCATAAAATAGAGCAAACATATCCGACGGGGCCGAGCGGCTGCGGATTTTTAGAGCAAACATATCAGACGGGGCCGAGCGGCTGCAGATACCTAGAGCAAACATATCCGACGGGGCCGAAGGGCTGCGGATTTTTCAGAGCAAACTCACATTGACACCGGGGTTTAAGTCGTGAAGCGCCGCCCAGTCAATTGCATTTATCCTTTGGTCGGAACGGCCGCGTAACTTGAAGAGAATTAACATGAGCATTGAGTAGCATAAGGTATGGATTACATCTAAAAATGTCAGCATTGCACGTTTTAGAATCACATCATTTATAGAGCATGAAATTGCATTGAAAACCACCATTGTGTGAGCATATGCATCACGATAGGATAGGTGCACTCATCCGTATGATTACTTGTGCTTGTGTGTGTGTTTGACCCTTGCCCGAACTACGTCTTGGTCTGATTCCTGAATGGATACGTAGGCGGATCACCGATGAGCACGACCAACATAAACCGTTTGCGCAGCCGTTTTTGCAATGCATTTGTTTTTACCTAAATTCGATGGTTTGGTCAAAGGCTTGTCTTCACACAGACATCAACATTCACTTGTGACAAGCATTGCTCCACAAGCTCTCTCGAAGAAGGACAAACTGTAGACATCCCAATTTTGACCAAACGTCGAATTAAGGTGAGTATTACCTCCAAGTCCGATGATGACAATATCCGAACAAAGCTAAGGCTTCCAAGGTGATTCAAGTTCTTCAAAAGACTCTTCAATTCCAACAAAAAAAAAAGGAAGAGAAAGAAAAGGGAAGGGAAAGAAAAGAAAAAGGAATAGAACAGCACATGGTGTGGGCTGTGGCAGTCACGCAGTGCCACAACGGCACTCTGTGTTTGCCGGACCGACAATCCGTAACTGTCGCAAAAACACATCAAGTGCCGCAAAAATCAGAGTTTCAAAAAAGACAGCAGCTGGCTGCTAAAAACGCGACAGTCCATGGAGTTGTCCGCGACATTCATTGAGTGCCGCAACGCGCCGACATTCAGTGAGTGCCGTTCCGGCACTCAGTGAGTGCCGCTTCCATCTCCATTGAGTGCCACATTTTTAGCAGCCAACTGTAATACATCACATTTTGTACCCTCAAAAGTACATCCGAAATTAGGATTTTTGGCTTGAAAATACCAAAATAACCCTCTAAAACTATAGAAGTTTGAGTATAGTTGGAGGTGATACTTTACTCGTGTTAGTTTTCTTTTATGGATTTAGAGCACTTGCTCTCTTACTTTTCTTTATTTCCTTCCTTCTTGTTGTTTTTGCTTTTCTCTTGAGATTCTTGGAGATCTTCAATATCTCTCTTGAAAGCTCTTGAGTTTGATCTTTTGATTCCATGTAAGCTTATGCTTCATATGGAAGCCAAAGTTTGATCATCATTTATAAATAAATAGATGGATCCAAGTCCATACTCATAACTTGGATTAATTCTCTAACATGGAATTTCATGGGATCTTCTCTATATCCTCTTGAAGTTCATGAGCTAGTTCTTTGATTCTTCTTTTCTTTTTTCTTGTTTATGCTCTTCTCTTGAGACTCTTGGGGATCTTCCATATCTCACTTGAGTCTCATGAGTTTGATATTTTAGTCTTGTGTAAGCTTATGATTCACATGAGATTTAAAGTTGATCATCATTTTATTAAGAGCAAGTAGATGAATCCAAACTCCTACCATGGTTTGGGTTCTATAACTTGGAGTTTTCATGGAATCTCCTTTATATTCCTTGAAAACTCATGAGTACTAGTCATGTCTTTATCTCCAATGACCCTCAAAGGAAAGGAGAGTTAGGTTTGAGATAAGTCAATATCCATGGCTTGGTTGATAGAACAAAAGGGGTGATAAACCCAATAATAGAGCAATGAATTCATGAACCATTTTTGATCAAGGATTTTTAGTTAAACATCGAGCCGTTGGAACTGAATGAAACTAACGGGAAAGTGTCTATAACTCAAATTTCTACCACTGTGATTTTTGTTTTAGTGAGATTTCATATTTAAAATGGTTTGGTCATGAGTTTTGTGAGATAACCAAAATCTGTCCAGAATTTCAGAACAGTAGCACCTTCTTGAAATGAGTAAATCAGAGCTTTGATCAAGCATTCTTGGCTTCAAATAATTTTTTATATGACATTTAATGTCCTAACAAGTTCCCCTAAAAAGATCAAAGTGATTCTGATTTTTTTACTATTTTTAAAAAATCATACAAAATCTCTGGACAGAGATTTACAAATCTCTGAGTGACGTCTAGTGTTTGTTTGATTCCCAGAGATCTAACCGTTGGAAATTTGATTTTCTTATTGGGTTAAAAACTAGACTCACAGAGGCATCTTGTGTCCAAAATTCACCGACATCAAACCATGGGAAGCATGCTGTTTATTTCTTTGAAGTTCTGGTCTGCTCTCTGTAATTTTTAGAATTTTATGACAGATTTGACAAACTTTGTAAATAATGGTCCAAATGACTTTTCTATGACCTAGGGCCCAAACCATGTTTTAATAATGATCAATTAAACTTAAATTCAGAGGTTAAAGGATCCAAATCAATGAATAACTTCATAGCTTACTCTTTTTAATTTTCATGTATTCACCTATATAGATTTAGACTTGTAATTAGAGTCTACTTTGTACTGAGAATTCATAGTCATGTCAACTCTTTTATACTCGATAGATTTAAGCTAGAAGTTTAGGATTAATTATTTGATATCTTGTTTGAAACATGTGGACTAACCCCTTTGTTTTGTAGCGCTATTAAGGTATGATTTCTCAAAACCCTCTTTAGTTATTTAATCTCTTAATTTTATTGATTTTCAACTTCACGTGCAACACCTTAGAATTAGGATTTGCCTTATGTGTATATGTGTATTAAAGACCCTTTTGTTAGGATTTCTACTTTTGTATGCATTGCACGTTTAAATTTTCGCGGCTGGATCCCGAGTAAGTTTCCTAGTTCTCTAAATACACGTCATATTGTTTGCTAATTGAAATATGTGGTTTTGAGTGATATTTTATCATTTGCAATCTTACACCCTTTAGACATGCTTTTGTAATGTATATTTATACATATGTATTAGTTGAGGGTTCATTTAGATTAATAATTCGATTAAAAGGATGTTGAGTATAGGCCTATCGCAAGATAGGATGAGAAAGGTTGTTTTAGTCCGTCGAGCTCCTTCTTCTCTCATTCAATAATCCCCGGACTTAGTCAATCTCTGGTTTCTAAAAAGATCAGTTAATGGTTTCTTAATTTTCCTTTTAAAAACTAAGTAGCGACTCATTTTGAATTTGAATTTAGAAGGGGTTATCAATAAAAAAAGTTGTGGGTAAGTTAAATTGCGGTATCCACACACATCCACCATTAAAACCTCACCAATCCGTTGTCCAAGTTTGATGCCCACTTCCTTCGTCATGCTACCCAGTGGTAAGTCATGAATCCGCACCTAGAGGGTTGTTGTGGTGAAAACCATATTGTTTATAGGACAATTGATATCGAGCTCTTGATGCCATTGCAAATTGTTGTCAAACATCCACAACTCCGTGTTCAAAACCCTAGCCTTGTCCCGAAATCTTTAAACTCAAACAGAAAGCTGTTAACACCCACCTCAGTGATAAAACACCCTTTTCCTTTCCATAATGAGGTAAATGTCTTTTTCATTTTAGCAACATTAAACTTCCTGTTCGTACAGATCTTACTGACCAGACAAAGATCTTTATTTGTCCTAAACCATGCGAAAGAGTCATCATCAAACCCACCTCTTCGCGCTCAGCCGCTGTTAGGGAGAAACCCTCCAACAGATTGTTGATTTCCTCAGCCATTAAAATTCAGAGCCAAAGAGGAAAAAAACTGAGAACGAGAAGAGCAAAAAAGCATAGAAACAGAACGAAGGGGAAACACAGAGGAGAGAAACAGGGGAAAGGGGACCAGAAACTCCTAGATGATCAGACAATCAATAGGAGACGGGGGCTTGGAAGGACCAACACGACTGCCCAGACGAAACCCTAGGTTTCGAGGGACAAATTGCCAGACTTTCTAAGTTTGTTGGTGAGTTGTGAAAAGAATTAATTATTAACTACTGAAATAGTTCGGTAAATGGTTTGATTTCCTCTTATACTAAAATTGAAAGTATAATATTTTTGTAATCCATAAACATTTTAAAGTCTGACTATATTAGTATATTACTTCTAAATTACATAATTTATTTACTAGTAAGTAATAATTAATTGATGAATACAAAATTTAGTACACAGTCAACTTTAGTGTCTTCAGTTGGACATGACTGTCATTCCCACTCATGATATGGAGGTAAATAAAAGGAAATTGTTAGGGTAGAAATGTCAATTTTAACCTCCAATTTGAGTGCCACTTTGCATTCAGCACAAAAGCAACCTCCAAGTTGCTTTTCTACAACTGATCAGTTCTTCTTCCCCCACAATATCTGCGTTTCTTCATCACAGTTTCTAGTATAAAAATACCACCTAGGGTCCATATCTGCAATTGTGTGCAAAAATAATCACAATTTACAAACAGGTACATAAATTATACCGTTTTCCACACCTGAAACCACCAGTATCAGTATGTATGATACAACAAAAAGCACTAGCATGTTGCATAGAATTTTCCTATATACAGGGACTGATGTAGAAAATTGGAGCTGGGGGTGGTTTGGGGGGCTTGGTAAAGTGAACAGGTAGTGAGTTTACCCCTCAGGCGATTTTTTTGGATCTATTTATACATATTGTTTGGATGGATGAAGGAATTAAAAAACTGAATATTGATTAACACCAAATGTACTATAAAATGACACATTATTTTTACGAATTGAGACCTAAATATTGAATATTTCATACTTAAGAAAGAGGTTTAAGTATCAAAAAGAGATTTTTTTAATTTAAAAGGAGGGCTTAAATATAAAAAAAAAATAAATAAATAAATTGCTTTATTTTAGAATATATATTTATATATATATATATAATATTTTTTAAAAATTAAGGGGACTCAAAGCTCCGTCGGTGCCTATATTTGTAACATGTTACGAGGTGAGCCAAGTCCAAAAGCCAAATATATGCTGAGACAGCTAGATTTTTATTTTGGACTTTTCTGGTGGGAAGCCAGCAGCCAAAATAGTGATTCTGTTTCCATCTTTATCTTCTTCTTTGACTTTAGACGCTTCATAAATCATGAGCTTCATTTCTACATCATCTTCAATTATGGTTTCCTAAGTTTCTTCACTTTATAGCTAAAACGTTTATGTTAGGGCCTGTTTGGTTGTTCCTTCAAATTAAATGGTTCCAATCAAATTTTGTATAGAAGGTAAAGGCAAAATTCATTACCATGAATGAATCCATTTACAAATATAGGAGATTTTACCATATTTCTTCTTATGATGCAATTTGTTCATGTTTCTAAAATGCCAAAATTCATGTTTGCAAGTCTCATTTTTTAGACGAGCATCCATTTTCTAAATGAAACCATTTATGCTCTTCATCTTTTTATATAAAATTGTGTATGAAAACATGAATAGAATTATTTCATTTAAGGACAACCAAACAGCCCTTTAGTTAATCATTTTTAAGCTGCTTAATCCAACTATATTTTCCATTTTTTTAATAATAACTCTTGGACTGAAACTAGAAATTCCATTGTACTCTCTCCACAAATGGGTCTAATATGTGTTATTTTGGTTATGTTAATTTAAAAATTCTCTAAATCTACTCTCTCGTCACATTTGGCTAACCAAGAGGGGTCTTTCGACTCTTTCCACAACCAATAATGGCAATTTATCTGACAAAAAACAACAGAGAATAATTTGTAAAATCCACTGGAGCTTAAAAAAAAAAAAGCATCTTGGTTCCAATAGGAAATTGGCATTTGAAGAATTGAAATGGTATTTTGAATGCTAGAATTGTGTTTTAGACTATCGCAATGGCTCTTCTCATCAATTGCACTCCCAACACAGTAATCAACTAAATATCTGTTTAATGTTGAGTAATATTTGGGTGACAAATACTTTTTACAAATACTTATAAACACACTCTATCTCTTTTGTAGGTGGCACTGTGGGATCTGGATTATTTCAGCAGACCTCACAGTGCCACCTAGAAGAGAGAGAGTGTGTGTGTTAATGTTTGTAAAATGTCTTTGTTACTATAACATTGTTGTTTAACATTTTTCAGTGTATCAGTGCACCACATTCATAGATGTACTCCAACTATGATTTCAATAGCAATTAAAGGTATCATTTTTTTTCTTTCTATTTTTTTCCCTACCCTCTGTCTTTCAAATGTAGTTAAATATGTCAACCTTGCACTAGTATGCATTTTTTTTCCTTTTTTTTTCTTTTTTTTTTGTATTAAAAGGGGAAGGGTGGGAGTCGAATACTCGACTTATGCGATAAAAGGGACTAAAACCCAATTCGGCGCCAAATGTACTATACTCACTCTGCTCAATGTCACGCCCCGGGGTGTTTGCACTCAATAGTATGCATTTTGCCTACCCATTTGCAGAGAAGTTATCCAGTGAGCCTGTCATACCATGTCATTATGATGACGTAGAGCGATGCCCCAATCACATGAGGTCATGCGGCCACTAAAGTTAGGAGGTCATGACAAGTGGGGAATGATGTGCCCTTGGAAATAAGTGGCCATGACTTATTGTCATGCCCCTTCGTTTTATTGGTCACATAGTCCCATGTGATTTGGCGTCACTCCAAGTCAACATGATGATGTGGTGTGACTGACTCGTTCACTAATTTCTCCCATTTGCATCTCCTGTTGGTGAATTAGCTTGTAGAAATAAAAACGATGAGATCATCAACCTTTAAATAAAAAGAAAAAAATTTATCTTGAAATTTAATTTGATATCTAAGAGATCTCTAATGGATGTACTTTTTTTTTTCAACAATGCTAGAGTCACATCCATCCACATCCAAAAAGTATCTACACCCTAAAGTGGACCAATGAGAAGAGACTGACAGTGGACTCCGCAGTCTCTATCTCTCTTCTCATTAATCCACCTCAGGTGTGAATGCTTTTTGGCTATGGATGGATGTGACCCCTTTTTTTGTAGCAATTTCTAATGGGTATACAAAAGTCTATGTTATTGTCCAATTATAACAGTACCCCCCACCTACCCAAAAAAACATCCCTGTAGACACTCCAATTTTGACCAGCCGTTGAATCAAGGGTTGGTTACCTCTGAAAACCGATGACGACAATGACTGGTGAAATTTGATGATTTTCCAAATAATTCAAGGCCTTCGAAGATTCTTCAAATTAAGTTTTCCAAAATAAGGGAAAAGAGGAGAATTGGGTGTTCGGAAAGACCCGGGTACATGTAAAAGAGACAACCTGAAAATTAACTCCAAAATTAAAGTATACTAGTATGTATCCCGCGCGATGCGCGGGTACGTTGTTTTTATGATAAGTTGTAAAATAATAGTAGTTAATATTAGGGTAAATATCACCTGGCTCCCCCTGAGGTTTGGCTTTAATACATACCTCTCTTCATGTTTCAGAAATCTCATATAACTTCCTTATTTTTAAATTTTAGTATCAGTTTCCCCTTTCTAACAAATTGTTAGAAAATTAAGGGAATCTAATGCTAAAATTCATAAATAAGGGAGGTAAGTGAGATTTCTAAAACGTGAGGGGAGGTATGTGTATTAAGGCCAAACCTCAAAGGAGGCAGGTGATATTTACCCTTTATATTATTATAAACAAAAATGCTACACCCATAGCTTTTTTTACAACCTTTTCCACAACCATCACATTATGGCCCTTAATTTTCAGTGGATCCCGTGTGGACCCATGTAGGACCGTCATGGAGTCCATCGAAATCAAGGAAAATAATGTATGATTGTCGTAAAAGTTGTGAAAAAGATTGTGAATGTAGCATTACTCGATTATAAAAGTAGAATAATTTAAAAAAATTGAAAAGGCAAGATAAAATTAATTACAAAAAAAAAAAAAAAGAGAGAGAGACAAAGACAGACTGCATCTTCGTAGGAGGGAACATAGCCCTCTAGCCTATCCCAAATAGAATGGGTTTGGATAAGATCATAAGAATATAGGCTAGCGAATTGAAATGATTTTTTTTAGTAATGTTTGGGGCACAAATACTTTACAAACACTCTATTTCTTTTGTGAGTGGCACTGGCGGGTCTACTGAAATTACCAGATCCCATTGTGCCACCCAGAAGATATCGAGTGTTTGTGTATAGTGTTTAAGTAAAGTGTTTGTGTCCCCAACATTGATACTTTTTTTTTTCATGTAGTAATTGAAACACTTGTATTCACTCGATTATGGACTGCGTAAGAGAGAGACAAAAGGTACCCAAGTCTCCAAATTTTGCACCCGTATTCAGGTCCCAAAACATTATAATATTGTACTTAGTTCTCAAAATACTATACTCATTTTAATTCATTGATAGAATGAAGTCATTATGCTCATATCATAGAATTTTCGTTGTGCTAGTTAATTTACTTCCCTGCACGAATACCATCAATCTCGGGGTTTATATTTTGTTCTTGAATTGTCGGGGACTTGCATGATTTGCAAGAAGCAGACTGCCCAAAAAAATTTGTGATTCAATGGAAATATAGAAACCATATCAATTTCATACATGAAATAATTAAATGCACCAAAATAAAAGAGTGCAGTTATGTTCACCCAAAATTGCTTACCCTCCTTTCTTATTAGCTAATGAGGTAGGGCCAAGTATTTTACATCATTAATTAATTCTCATTTAATCATGGGTCTCAATGCATTAACCAATAGGAGAGAAGGGTAAACAAATGTGAGTAATTTTGAATTGAGCAAAAATATATTCAAAATAAAATCTATAATTTTTTAACTAAACCAAACCTTAAATTCATTAGAGAGGAAACTCATAAGCGCCTTCGGGCAAGCCAAACGCATCATGTGTTTGGAATTAATTTGTGCACATAATGTGAGTGATGTGTTTCTTTGTTATATGTATATAGATTGTGACAATGATGCATTTGTTCATTGTGTTGTATATAGTACAGTATTTGTTTTGGTCGGCAAATAAAGAAAAGGAAATGAAAATTACTGAGAGATTGTCACCAAAAGCAAGTGATTCAAAAACAAAATTACGTTGCAAAACTTAACATAATTAACATGAATGGGTTTGATGACTACACCCAAATTGACACAAACATTTCACTGCAAATCCCAGATAAGATCTGATACCCAAAAAAAACAACTAACATCTCTCTCTCTCTCTCTCTCTCTCTCTCTCTCTCTCTCTCTCTCTCTCTCTATATATATATATATATATATAAAGTGATATATATATTCAAATTGTATCACTTCTTCCATGTTTTTCTACCTGTAATACCATTGCCATTAGTCCATGTTCCTGCTTTCTGGCCCTTTGCATTCCTCTCGTCACACTGGATTGAACACCCAAAATTAGGATCATAATCAAAACCAAAAAGACAGCAACTCCATGAATTGAATGTATATGCATGTGTATAACAATGTGTATGTGTATTTTTCTTGAGGAAAGTGGAGAATCTAGAGATATACCCCATATAAAGAAAATTGGTGAAAGCTCTAAAGTCTAACCCCACCGGCCATTAATGGGGAATAGAAAAAGATTTTTGAGTTAATATAAGACATGACGTTTTAGCTTTTACAACAGACTGCCATGAATTTAAGAGAGAAATGATAGAGAGAAACGTTTGAGCTTCTAGATGAGAAGTAAAAATACTTTAACACGTGTCAGTCTCTCGTAAATTCTCGCTTCAACCTTCCGCCATTAGATTTAGAATATAGATATAGATATGTATATATATAAGAATTTTTTTCAAAAAAAAAAAAGAAAAAGAAGAAGGAAAGAAAAGAAGAAAATATGTATATGTATAATCTATTAAGTATATGCTAGTATCATAGTATATTAGTATAGTTTACTAAAGTATAGTGGTATATTGGTATAAGTTTACTAAAGTATCTTAGTATATTAGTATAGTATATAAAGTATATTAGCATATTAGTATAGTTTACTAAAGTATATTAGTATTTAGTAAATATATATTTTGAAAATAAAAAAAGAAGAAAGGGGATTCACTTAGTTGCGGCAAGCAATAAAGCCGGCGGCACTCAGAGAGTGCCACGTTGACATTCACTAAGTGCCGATCGGCACTCAGTGAGTGTCGGAACGGCATTCCGTGATTGCCGCAGCCAACTCTTCGAGTGCCGCGTGATATAACAGTCTGGTTTTCTCACATGTTCTAGAAGAAATCTTTGCACATGGGTTTTCATCCGAATTTATCCAATTAACCCTATGAGAAAGGTCTATATAAGTAGGTTTTCACCTGCATTAGAGGGGATCTTCTTCTTCCATCATCCTCCATTGATACATACATTGAATTTAGAGAGAGAATTGAGAGAAAAATAAGGAGTTCTTGAAGAAAACTTTGAAGAATTTGAAGAAGAGATTGAAAAATTTGGAAGATCTTCATCCAACAACTAAGAATTCCCTGAGGTTATAAGAGGTAACCTCCCAATCTTGCAGAGAATTAGGCTAATTCAATTACAAATTCATAGTTCTAGGATCTTTACACATTTTCAAAACCTCTCTTCTTACCCCATTTCATCACACACCACATAGAATTTGTAATTGAATTTCATAATTGTTCATTGGTTTTGATTTAAATCAGCCTTGGGTTTCAAACAAAAACTAGTTTATGAGGAGATTTTATAAGCTTTGATTTTATTTCATTCTTGTTAATTCTTCCTTTAGAAATCTATGGGATCTGGAAATCTATGGGATCTCTAATATCTCATGAGATTTCTTTAGGGTTGATCTCTTAGTCTCCCATAATCTATGGTTTAATAAGGAGAATAAGATTGGGTCATGGTTATATTCATATGTTATTTGTTGGGTTTAAGTCTTGGTCCATGGCTTTGAGTCCTCTAAATTGAGTCTCATAGATTTGCTTCCATATTCTATGAGGATCACATAGGTTTTGATCATATACAATCTCCAAGGACCATTAATTTGGGGGGAGAATTAAATCTATATTCCTCAAGGATCATATGTTTGAGAGAGGAATTAGATGTAGGATCAATTTAATTCCATATTTTAACTATTCAAAGTTTATAGGATTGAGTAACACCTAGAAGTTCTCTTTCTAGATCCTCAACATGAGGACTATGAGGGAGATCTTTAAGGCTAAGTCCATGAATCTCTTTTATATTTCATTATACTCTTGAATAACCATAATCAAAATTTATCTTAATTCTCTCTAGAATCATGGATCAAGATTGATTCGAACTATGAACACTACTTCAACAATGGTGCAGTAAGTTCACTAACTAACCGTGATCAAAGATTTTTAATTAAATCATGGCATGTTGGAATCGAATGAGACCAATTAGAGAGTGTTCATAACCCATATATGTACCACTAGAATGTTTTGTTTTGATGAAATTTTATACTTAGGAGGGTTTGACCTTATGATTTGTGAGTAGGTTGTTCTCCGTCCAAAATTTCATAACAGTATGCTTATTTTAAAATGAGTAAATCAGAGCCTTAATCAATTTTTCTTGACCTCAAATAAATTTTTCTAGGCATTTCAATGTGTTAGGAAGATGCCCTAAAACGATCAAAGTGTTTTTGATTTTTTTTTACTATTTTTAGAAAATCGTACAAAAACTCTGGATATAGAGTTGTAGATTCCTGAGTGATGTCTGATTATGACCCTATTCCCATAGATTCAATCGTTGGATCTTTGATTTTCTTTTTGGGTTAGAAACTAGACTCACAGAGGTATAACATACTCAAAAATCATTAAGATCCAACCGTTGAAAGTGTTTTATTTCTATTTTTGAAAGCCTGATCTGCTCTCTGTAATTCTTACAATTCAGTCACTGTTTTGATAAAGTTTGAATAACTCTAATCTAATGGATTCCTAATGTCCTAAAATTTAAACCATGTCTTATATAATGTCAATTAATCTGAGATCCAGAGGATAAATGATCCAAATCAATGAATAAGTTCATATCTCATTCTTGTTCATGTCCATGCATTCATTCATGTATGTTGATATTTATGATTAGAACTAGTTCTTAGATAAAGGTGGATTTAGTTGAACCTAATTGAACATAACCATGGGTTCCTTATGATCATGTTGGGGTTATAGCATCCTTATATGGACATTACATTGTCTCCTAGCTGAACTTGTATATCTATGGAGGTGCTATGTTTCCATCTAGTTAAGAGGAACTCATAGTTATGTCAATTCTTTTTCAACTTGATAGATTTAAGCTAGATGTTTTTAGGAATGATTATTTGATATCTTGTCTAAAGAGTGTGGACTAACCATTGTTTTGTAGCGCTTTGGAGGTATGACATCTCATCTCTTTTCTAGTTTATATAACTTTTTGATTTTATTGATTTTCGATTTCATGCACGACACCTTAGAATTAGGTCTTGCCTTATGTGTATAAATGTATTAGAGACCTTTTCTTAGAACTTCTACTTTTAGTGTGCATTGCACGTTTTCAATTTCGTGGCGGGATCCCGGTAAGTTCTCTAGTTCCCTATTTCATATCATATTGCTTGCTAATTGAACTATGTGATTTTGTATGCCTTTATCGTTAGCAATTTTACACCCATTTGACATGCTTGTGCTATGTATATATATGTATTAGTTGAGGGCATGCTTAGATTAATAATTCGATTAAAGAGGATTTTGAGTAGAGGCCTATCACGAGATAGGATAAGAGGGGGTGTTATAGTCCACCAGGCTCCTTCCCCTCTCATTCCATTATCCCCGAACCTAGTTTTGTCTTTGGTTTCGCAAAAGATCGGTTTGCTTTTAAAATGGTTTCTTAATTTTTCTTAAAAAAAATTAAGTAGCGACTCTTTGTTTTGAAAATTTGTTTTAAAATTAAAAGAAGTGGGCCCAAATGCCGGTGTCCACAATCTGGCGACTCTGTTGGGGATCGAACCCAGAATCTCTGGTTTCGCAGACCAGAATTTCTGATTTTGGAGTCACTCGAGGATTAGACTTGAAAGCATCCTTTTTAAATCAAATTAATTAATTTTTGTGTGACTGTAGCATTGCACCTGCATGTCTAGCCAGTAGATTACACGGAACTATGACCTTGGAGGCTCGGGGCAACCCCGTCGGTCAAGCCATAATGGGACCGTGTGATCACCCTTGATCTCGTACCATGTTTTGGTATATAAAGCATCCTATCGAGTGTGTGTCAAGGGTCCCTTATGTTGACCAAAACCCGGCCTTTGCATGATAGTTTCTATAGAACCTTTCAATCTTAGGAAATCAATTCTTAGGATTATGTGCTAGGGAGTTTTGTATGCCCAAAAAAGGATTACTTGAGATGATGATGATGCTTACTTGCTAAAAGATGTGTAACGTCTTAATCACTTTTGAGCAATTTCTCTTCATGTCCTATGACATTTGAGAGCATACCGAATCTTGATTATAAGATTACATCTCTTATATCATGATTAGCTAAGCATATTGACCTTATATGTATCCGAATTCATGAAAAAGTGCGATGATATTCTGATCATGTGACCCTTCTACCCAAAGAATTTTAAATACATCTTTGAAAGAAAACATATTTTTGCCAACTTTATTCCAAAGTTTTCAGCCGCCGTTTCAAAAACAAATGGTCTTTGGAGTTCACTTTTCTTGGGAATTGTTTTTGGGAGAAATGCTTTTCAAATGAATTTCAAAGCAAAATTTCAATCCAATCATCTTTGTTGAAGAATTTTTAACATCCTCGTTCTCGAAAGAATTCTCAAAGAATTGCTTTCAAAAGATTTAATCATCCGAGAAATACTTTCCAAATGAATTTCAAAACTTTTCAAAATATTCAAACTTTGAGAATATAGCAAGGATCACAATGAATGGGGAAATTAGCGCACTTGACATGGATGAGGATTTTATGTGCTTATGTGTTTATGTGTTACGATTAGGATTTTCTTGCCTTTGGCATATAGAATGGGCACACACGCATCCGTGTGACATGTGAATCGATTCGTGAGCATTCTGTCAAGCATTTTCAAAATAAATATAATCAATGAAAAATAACATCATTTATAATCAGTCAAATTGTTTAAAATAACAAATGGTTGTAGGTTAAAGATAGAATCAGCTATGAGCACAGTCTGGGTCAGGGATTCGAGTGCAAGATTAGTGAGAAAAGAGCCAGAGAAAGAAATGGATCAAGGACAATACGCCGCAGGATCAAATGATGATAATGCTAGAACATTGACCCGCCAAAGCCCTGCAGTTGACCCACTAATAATCAATCCTCCACTTGTTGCTCGGAATGGGGAAGATGATTGGTATGAGTATCTGGAACAACCTAGACCTGGTCAAAATAAGGCAAAAAAAGAGAAAACTGAAAAGACTGAGAAAGAGCATATCGAGATAAAAGAAAAAGTGGAAAAGTTAGAAAAAGTCGTCCGCAAGTCCAATGGGGTTGACAATTATCTGCTAGAGTTGGAGGGATTGTTTGAAGGCACTCGAGAAAAACTGCCAGTTAGTTTCAAGATGCCCGAGATTGATAAATTCAATGGTTCTGGAAACCCTAGAAACCACGTAAGGATGTGCATCGGGGCTTTTCAGCCAAAGTGGCCTGAGTCCCATCATGATGGCCATGCTATTTCAACAAACTCTGATTGGGGCAGCCTTATCCTGGTATATTACTATGGAGCCAAGCAAAACCCGTGTATGGAAAGAAGTTGTAAAAGCTTTTGTCACCCAATATTAATATAATCAAGAACTCGATGTAACTGTGAGGGATCTAGAGACGACTACGCAAGATAATAAGGAGTTGTTTGCTGAATTTTTGGCACGATAGAGGGGGAAGGCCGCGAAAATGACCCAACGGCCCTCGGAGAAAGAACATATCCGGATTATAATAAAGAATCTGCAAAGTTTCTATCAAGAGAAGCTCATGTATCAATGCATCCACACCTTCGCAGAATTATTTAAGATCGGAACAAGGATAGAAGACGCGATCAAAGATGGGAAGATCAAGAAGGAAGAATCTCATGGGCATCTGTCACGACCCAAGTCTCGCTCAGTAAGATATTGTCCGCTTTGGGCCCAAACCCGCACGGATTTGTTCTTGGGTCACTACCCAAAAGGCCTCTTACTAGGGAGACTTGAAACCACACATATATAGCACATTACTTTTCCACACCCAGGCGATGTGGGACGAACTTCCCGTAGTGTGTAGCCTGCCTGCACATACTGCAGCCTCAAAGGCACCTACAACAGCCCGCCCACAACACCAGGGTCGTTACATTCCACCCCCCTTAGGGCCCAACGTCCACGTTGGCACACTTCCGGCTGGATCTAGCTCTGATACCATCCTGTCACGAACCAAGTCTCGCTCAGTAAGATATTGTCCGCTTTGGGCCCAAACCCGCACGGATTTGTTCTTGGGTCACTACCCAATAGGCCTCTTACTAGGGAGACTTGAAACCACACATATATAGCACATTACTTTTCCACACCCAGGCGATGTGGGACGAACTTCCCATAGTGTGTAGCCTGCCAGCACTTACTGCAGCCACAAAGGCACCTACAGCAGCCCACCCACAACACCAGGGTCGTTATAGCATCTCTCTAAGAGACCGTTTTATGGAGGGAACATGGTGAATCAGGCAGCAACTGATATTAATGTTCTAAGCCAACTAGAAGAAAGGCAGAGTCTTCTAAAGAAGGAGGGTGTGACAAGACCAAGGATGAGAGGAAACCTCGTCGCTTCACGGAGTTAGGGATTTCTCTTACTACTACCCTTAAACAGCTAATGGAAAAAGGATATCTGAAGCCGTTGGATCCAAAGCCAATGCCTGATCCACTCCCACCAGGCTTCAACACTAATCTCTACTGTGAGTTTCATCAAGCTCATGGCCATGCAACTGACCGATGTATGAGGCTAAGGCATGAGGTACAAAATTTGATTGATGACAAAATCATTTCTCCTCCGCCAACAGATCTGCCGAATGCGATCCGAAACCCACTCCCCAATCATCATGGTGTACCACCGCCACAAAACATCAATCTTTTGGATAACAAGGAGGAAGTCTTTGATCTGTCTGTATTGATCATACCAATAGGGCAGACTGCCAAACCTTACAAATTTCCAGAGGATCAGGAGATATGTCTTGTAAGAGTCGAGGAAGAGGAATGGTTGGTAGGAGGAGATGAAGAATAGGCGTTCGAGGAAGATATAGACAATGAAATCCTCCAAATCAATTGGTAGGGTCCTAACAATCCTGCTGCTGACTCCATTTGGAGGGAGGAGGAGGTGTATAGTGACACTGACGGCCTGTGGTCTGAAGAAGAAGAAGAAGAAGAAGAACGAAAAGTTGAAGACGTAATCAGTCATGCTAAGCCTCATGAATTGGAGGAGGACAATTCAAAAAAAGGGAAAGAGAAGGTTTTCGAGGAAAATAGGGAAGAAGGTCAAGCGTTACATAAACATTTCTTCGAGAAATGAGGAGGTTTCCCCTACTGTGGCCTTCCAGAGCCATGGGTGGACTACAAAGATAAATACTTGAAGCAAGGGTTTGAGATCTCTTCTTTACATGAACTCGCTGACTATGAAGATTCATACCTATAAGCGCCCACAGAACCAATTTCTGTCCAAGATTGGATTTGTGCACTGGATGGTCTAGCTATGAGGAATCTTTTTAGTAAAGAAGGTAGAAAGACCAAAGAGAGTAGTCTAAAGAATCTCATAGAAGTGGAGACTGGGAAAGACCAAATAGGAGAAATATTGGAGGAAGAGATCAAGGGTAATAAAGAAAGGGGAGAGAAGTCAGGAAAGGAAGAAGAGGCAGAACCAGGGGATTTGCCGAGATGTCCTCGAGTCCAGCAATAGAATTCCCTGGAAGTCTGTAATGGCCAGTATGAGCCAAACCTTTTTTTAAATTTCTGCTATCAATGAAAATGTGATTGATTCTGCTTACTTGATTGCGCTTAATCATTATAATCACTGTGAAAAGGAAAATAAAACTGCATGCGAATCATTGAGGAAACCTTGGTAATTGACTTAGGAAATGGAAAAGATTCTCAAAGTGATTCTTTCCATATTTCACTCAATAAAAAAAAGCATAAAATTGATCTCATTGCTAAGAGAATATAAGGATGTTTTGCATGGTCCTATAATGATATGCCAAGAATGAACTCAAAAATTATCCAACATCGCCCCTTCGTATCAAGCCTAACAGGTGAGCTCATAGTACAAAGCTATAAACTTGGTCCCTGAGTGGTAGCCAAATATTTTAAATGAACTTCTTATTCAAAAAAAAAAAGAAAGAAAAAAAGAAGAAGAAGCTCGCTAGGATGAAAACCCGAAAGGGCTCCTAGGCAAAAGTTAGAGGAAAAATGAGATACGTGTTGATTTCAAAATCCGAATCTTAGCCAGTCAAAATCATGATTGTGAGGTAGAGAAAAGAAAGGAAAGCGAAAGGCGAGAATAAATGAGATTAAAAAATTTTTAGCACTTCAAAGTACATCATGAGTATAAAAATTATCTCAAGGTTTTGTGTTCAAAAATTAGAAATGAAAAGAAAGATTTGAAAGTATTGATTAGCCTCAAAATTTTGTGAAAAAACTCAATGTAGCCAAGTGAGCATAAAGCAATGCAGAGATACCTTTGAGAAAACAAAACAAAGAGTGATTTGGAGAGCTAATGATGAAGTATGATTAAAAGCGCAATGCGTTATGAGGGTTATAAGGATTGACTGGCTAGTGAAAAGGAAAATAAATCAATCATCATTACAAAAAAAAAGAAGAAGAGAAGTAGTTCATCATGCTATTCAAAGGTTACCACAAGTGACACGCACTCATTAAATCCAAATGGAGCATGGCTCGAAAAGCCCATAGATTCTTGAGGCCTTTTCCTTTCAAGACCTCCAGAGTTGATGAACTACGTTTTGACCTGATTCCCATTCGGGGTTACGTAGGCAGCCTGCAAGGTTCGGTCACATTCACACACAAAGTCAACCGTTGCACTTATTTCAGGCCTCGATCAAATTACTATAGAACCTGATGCCCATTTGGGGATAAGTAGGCGGGTCTCCCAAGGCCCTCAATCCAAAGAAGAAACCCAACCAACTCATGAAAACAAGGGGCAAACTATCGTTTGCCCAGAGGACGCATTACCTCCCTCAAACCAGGGGCAAACGAAGTTTGCCTAGTATTTCCGAGTCCCCTGTCAAACTAGGGTCAAACTGTCATTTGCCAAGTAAGATATCTCTCAGTTTACCGACTTTCTAAATAAGGATCAAGTTCGAACATCCTGAAAATTCTTGAGGTTAAGAGCTGAAGTTTTCATGCATGAATCTGAAATGGGTTAAGATGGAAAGAAACATGAAAAGAAGAATTCTTCATTATCATAAAGTCTGTTGTAAAGAAAGATACAATTAAAGAACACTATAGGATGATAACTTTTTTAAAAAAATAAAAATAAAATAAATAAATAAATAATAATAAATAAAATAAATTTTAGAAAAGCGTAAAAAGAGGAATTGGTCTCAACATTTGAAAAATGTACGTGTCTCTACTCATTAGGAGTCTACCTTCTTAAAATACATTCCTTAGATGGATCAGCAAGAATAAGAAATTTCGAAAGAAGGGTAATAGCATGGAGGTCAAGAAGTCAAATCCTGCTCTGCCAAGGAAATTGAACAGAGATCGATTAATATTCTCGGTAAATATCCTCGGCAGATCGAGCTCCAAATCATACAAGCTAATCATCGGGTGTGCCGAAAAACCTTGTCCATAGTCAAAAGGGAAATCAGTGAGTAGAAAAGTGAGGTTGTCATAAGGAACTGGCTCGTACTTCTTCCTCTTCTTGATCGATTTGCCTAAACTGGTGCTCATGCCGACTAATCTATCACAAAAAATAAAGAAGAAGAAAATTTTGGAAAAAGCATGAATCCAGAACAAATGAAAGCCATTTTGAGTTTAAAATAGCTCCAATCAAATCTTTTTGAGCTGGTTCAGCTCTGTTTCGAATTCTCGGTCTTGGTATAAATCATCTACCGCAGCCAATAAGTCACCGATCGAATCCTCGATCTTGGAATAAGTCATCTACCGCAGCCTGTCACTGATCAAATCCTCGGTCTTGGTATATGTCACGCCCTGGAACAGCATAAATAGAGAAAAATAAATTTCCTTTATGGGTCTATAAGGAATGATTAGTGAATGTCACTAACCTTCCACACCACGCAGTTCTAGTCCACAACAAGAAAGAACAACCCACAGTAATATAAAGGAAACCTATTATATTACCAACATCAGAGTTATTACAAAAGTAAAGCTATAGCGGAAGATATATTAGGTTTGAAAGCAATATATGCCCAAGTACCAAATATAACAAAAATAACTAAACAAAAATAACATAAACTATCTCCAGGTCTTCAGCTAGCGTAAACATCAACGTTATAGTTCTCCCTGGCATAGCTTTCATCAGTGGGGCCACCCTCGGTGTATTCTCCTCCTGGATAAGGACTATCGTTGTAGACTTCGTCACCTGAAAAATGAGGTACAGGACAGTCTGGACGGGGGAAAGTCCACGTAATAAAGGCTGTTAGCTTACTGAGAGATGAGTGAGTATAAACTAACAAGGTACTATTTATCTGAAGTAAACACAAGCGTATGAAAACACGAGTTAGCATCTTACTATAATAATAATAATAATATCTTGTTCCTTTATTCAACCTCGTAAACCAAACCTTATTGTCTTGTTACTCGAAGATCGATATTAACATATTCTGACTGAATGAACAGACTTACTCGTTTAACTCTAGGATACACCCTCATTTCGTCCATTGCTTTTAAGAGCATATTACACAGCTCCCTACTCGTCATGGACTCCACGTCAGTCCGTCCCGAGCTTTTAAGAACAATGTATCATGTTCACCGCATTTCAGGGACACAACGTTTCGAACAAGGCATATCATCTATTGCCACGACTCAGCGCCATCTACCAGACATCCCAGCTCACCGCTTTTAAGAGCATATTACATAGCTCACCACTTTTAAGAGCATATCGTAGGTTATCCGATCTATCTTAGGGCTACTTGGTCCAACTCACCGCTTTTAAGAGCATATGCACAGCTCACCGCTTTTAAGAGCATATCATGACCAAACATCCATCCACGTACCATTCCCAGAACTTACCAAACCTACTTAAGTTAAGTTCTAATGTTGACACATAACAATTCCAGTGTGGCCTGACTTCTCTGATTAAAAAAAATGAATATCGAACTCATACATGAACCGCATAATATCTCACGTCATTTCATTAACCCATTATTCTTAATCATACTTATCTGTGTTGTCATATTTTCCCAGATTTACCCAAAACTGCATAACAGAAATACGAATTAAAAAATGAACAATCGAACCTCTTATATAATAAACAGGCAAAAGAATCCATGTTCTGCCCATACCAATCGATTGGTATAAGGTCCAATCGATTGGGATAAAACTATAACAATCGATTTAGAATCATGGCAATCGATTGGGTTTGAAACAATGTCAATTGATTGCTAACATTGGCAATCGATTGGGATGTAAATCGATTGGAATTTTATCCAATTGATTGGGTCCAGACTGATGGCAATCGATTGGCAATTATGCCAATCGATTGGCACTTCGTCTTCACCAGCAGATTGTAAAAATAGTATATATAAACGTAAAAATAATGCATTAAACACCTCTAAGCTTCATAAAAACTTGTAAAGACTTCATATAAAGGGACCAAGTGAGTTAGGACTCACCAAGGGTGTGTTTGGTTGGTGTGTGAGTTTGAAAACCTCCAAACTCTCTCTCTCTCTCCTCCTTCTCTTTCTCCATCTTTCTTTGTCCAGCTCTCTCTCTCTCTCTCTCTCTCTCTCTCTTTCTCTCTTTTCTCTCTCTCTCTCTCTCTCTCTCTCTCTCTCTCTCTCTCTCTCTCTCTCTCTCTCTCTTCTTTCTTTCTCTCCTTCTTCTCTTCCTCTTCTTCTTTCTTTCCTTCCCTGCTACAAAGCAGTGTATGTGTGTGTGTGTGTGTGGAGATATAGATAGAGATATAGATATAGATACAACACAAGATATGTGTCTCTCTCGTAAGCTATGTAAAACTGGCCCAAGGACAAGAATATCCTCATATATATAGAGGTTGAGAGTGCCACACGTTTAATTCTCAAGAAAAGAAGAAAACTTGTTTCAGCTTATGTCAATCGATTGGTAACAGATATTTGAAGGCAATTGATTGGAAAAGATGGCAATTGATTGGGATGTTGCCATGTCATTACTTTTAGTCGGTATAATGGCAATCGATTGGGAATATGTCAATCAATTGGTAACAAAAAGTGTCAATCGCACTACAACAAAAAACCCTTATTATGACTTTAAAAAAGAGTCATAAATGTATATTTATGACTTTTTTTTAAGTTTTTAAAATAAGTCATAACATTGCAGTCATAAATAAGTTCGAGTTTGTTAAAAAAGTCATAAATAATTATTACTTTTACAACAGTTCTAAAAAAATAGTCATAAAAAATGAGTGCTTTCAAATTGTTTATGACTATTTTTTAATTGATACAGTCATAAATAATGTTCAAAAAAGTCATAAATAGCCTTTTAAAAAAGTCATAGATAGCCTTTTAAAAAAGTCATAAATAATCTTCAAATTAGTCATAAATAACCATTTAAAAAGTCATAAACAATCTTCAAAAAAGTTATAAATAACCGTTAAAAAGTCATAAATAATCTTCAAATTAGTCATAAATAACCATTTAAAAAGTCATAAACAATCTTCAAAAAAGTCATAAATAACCTTTAAATAGTCATAAATAATATTTAAAATAGTCATAAATAACCTTCAAAAGTCATGAATAATCTTTAAATAGTCATAAATAATCTTCAAAAAAGTAATAAATAACCGTTAAAAAGTCATAAATAATCTTCAAATTAGTCATAAATAACCATTTAAAAAGTCATAAACAATCTTCAAAAAAGTCATAAATAACCTTTAAATAGCCATAAATAATATTTAAAATAGTCATAAATAATCTTCAAAAGTCATAAATAATCTTTAAATAGTCATAAATAATCTTCAAAATAGTCATAAATAACCTTTTAAAAAGTCATAAATAATGACAATATTTATGACTTTAAATAACCATTTAAAAAGTCATAAACAATCTTCAAAAAAGTCATAAATAACCTTTAAATAGTCATAAATAATATTTAAAATAGTCATAAATAACCTTCAAAAGTCATAAATAATCTTTAAATAGTCATAAATAATATTTAAAACAGTCATAAATAACCTTTTAAAAAGTCATAAATAATGACACTATTTATGACTTTATTAGAACTACTGCTAATTCATGATTGTTTTTTATGAAACAGTCATAAATAATATAAAACATATTTAAAGAAAAAAAATATTTTGTTGATAATCCAATAATCAAGATTACACAATTCAAATACATCAAAACATGCATGTTACACAATTCAGAATATATATACATATACAAATCAACTCAAGAAGCATATTCAAATGTTATCTTCCTTCCAACCAAAATTTTTCATTAATCAATCTAATAATTAGTTATGTACAAGAAAAATGCAACAGTAACCAATAAGTGTGTATTAAACCAACAAACCAATAATGTATATGTAACATTGTTAAAAAAAATAATAAATAAATAAATAAATAAAAACAAGATTAGTGTCTATTTAAACTCTTCAATCACCGCTAGTACATCAACTTATTTGCAATATTTGTTCCATGTAGTCTAACCATGTGTAACACTGAAACAAAAATGAAATCAATGTATTAGATTCTATATAACGAGTATATAATTTTCTTAAATTGTAAAAATATAGATTACCTGGAAAAAGGAAAAAATGTTGAAATTTTCAATACTTAAATGTATTCTTGAATGAACTCAATGAACTCAAGTTGAAGTACATTTAGCTCGTGGCTTTCATATTTCACTTTTTGAGACAACTCTTTCATCTGAAAAAGTTCAGAAAAGGATGAGATGTTAAGATGTATTCCCTCCCCACAACAACAACACCACCTCCAACACATATGAAAAAAAAATTCCACAATTTATGAATCAAAGTAAAACAAGAAGAAGAGAAAAATTGGCGACACATTTATAAAGAATACTATGATAATACCTTTATCTTGATAGATTTGGATGGATTCTCCATTATCACTTTCATGAAAAGTAACATATAGTATCCACATTCATAATTTCCTGGTTGCTTTGGTCCCTATGAATAAATGCATAACAAATATTAGACAAACATAAATTACTGCAATCACAAGTCGTGGTAAAAATTAACTTATCTTGGAATGAATGTTGACCTAGAATTTCTAAAAATTTCGACAGAGTCTCCTCTATAAATAGAACCTCCCAAAAATTTCAAAAAATGAAAACATACCCAGCAACAATTGAATAACCGCAACATACATTATATCACTACATTAACCATAACATACTAAGTATAATTTAAACAACTACCATTATATCAACCATGGTTTTATTCAGATTTAATTACCTTTACGAATTGCCAAATTGGTTTTGGCCTTCTTTTCCCTTTGAAATTTAAAGCCTTGAGTCCACTTCAAGACAATATTAAAAGTTAAAATTAGATAATAAAACGTCACTTATAAACATGCAATAATACTTTACTCACATGTCTATTGACAATTTTGCATCCCGATTAGGTTCTCCATGTAACGAATCCATCCAATATACTGAAGTTGAAGAAAAATCAATTACGACCAAAACCTAATGGTGCCTACAAGTTGACCATATCAGTATATTAGTAACCTAAGAAACTTAAACCTATACAGATTTAACATGAATATACATACCCTGTGTTGAGTGGAATGACAAATATTTGATTCTCTTTAGCCTCTCCTAATTCAGCAATAATAAATTTATCCAAGCTAAATTCATTATATGCATCTCTAGCAGACATTGGGTTGACGAATTTGACAAATTCTCGACTGTTTTCAAATTTATCGTACAGGAATCTGAAAAAAAAATGTAATATAAATTAGAGACAATAACTTTAAGATATTAAGCAAAATTAACTGCGCTCACCTCATATATACAATAACTGCAGTGACATCTAACTCCTCCATGTTGCAAAATCTCACTAACTCGTCTTTTGGAACATATGCTGTATCATCACTCTCTCTAAATATTCCCAATGGTATTGCTATAGTATTTTCTGACATGATCTTGTCTAGACTATCCGCGAAGGTCATAACTGCACCTTTTTTACTGCCATGATCTTGATTGTTTTCGTTCTGAAATGATTTTAATGAATATATAATCAAACTTTGTAGTACACATTTCGTAGTGCAAACTTACTTTGTAGACAACATATTCATAGTTATCTCTAAGATGGAATTATATCATTCAACATTTAAAGTAAGTGTGAATTACCTCGACGTCCAGTCGTACATACTTCTTTGGCCAAGCAACTTGTGAATTAAGTGCATGTCTAAGAGTTATCATATCAGCATTAACAACTGGTACCGGGAGTTTTGCGTCAGGTTGGTAAACAACATTGACAGATACACGTACATTGTCTTCTCCTAACCTTACATGGTGTACCGTATCATTTGGTCCAACTTTCTCAAAAACGAACCCCGCAGCTACAATTGTATTTGAATGCAAAGCCAATCTACATGTTGTCCCTATAACGAGTACAATAATTAATGCATCTTTGCAAATGGAAAAGTTGACATACAATAAAGATTTGTAGAATAAAATATCACACACCTTCCCAATATTAGGTTTAGGATTTGGGAATGAAAGGTGATTTTGTTGCTTCCCTTTGCTTTCGAACTATTTATACGTCAAGAGAGTTAAAATAAGCAACAATGTACACAAACGTAATTCAATGATAAAAATTTAAAAAAGAAAGAATTATAACCTTCTCATTCGTCTTCTTGACCGGTGAATCACATAAATCATTTATATTAGATGAAACCTTGACATATTTACTATTATCACTTTTCTGAGTGTTTGATCCAACCTTCTCAATTGGAGCTGATGTTAATCCACTTTGTAACTTGATCAATTGTTCCTTCAACTTTTGCAACTCATTATCTTTTTCTTTGCATTTTTCCTCTTCTTCATGTAACCTAGACTCTAACTCACTAATATGTTTCTTAGAGCCACGCCTAGAAATACGAAAATAAGTTGTGGGGGTGACTCCTTTTCCTATACCTCTAACCCGTCCACCGAGATCGGCAGTACCCAAGGCCATAGTCAGGATGTCTGAGGTCCCTTCAGTGACCAAACTCCCATCTTCAACTTGGCTTTTCAATGTATCCTTGCAAATTGGCAAACGAGAAAAAAAATAACTTATTAAATATATCATTAGTAGATGTATTTTATGCTAATGTTTTCAAAATAAAAAACATGGATTAAAACTCACTATTTTTTCACCAATTTGTTTTGCAACATCATCTCGATATTCCCCCTTTTTATTTTGACGAGCTGCTTTCCACAACAATGATCTATCAGCTTCATCAAATGAAGCACCCTTATCCTTTTTCTATTATCAATTTCCGAGTGAGTTAAATTGCATGTCAGTGCATAATGAAATGAGTTAGCATATCCCAACTTGGCAACAAAAAAAATACAAATGCATACCATTTTTTCGGCAAGTCCGGCATAGCCCAATTTGCTTATATAATGCGTGTACTTATTCTTTGCACGCTTTGTTACTTGCACATCACTTAACCTCTGATAAATGAATTGAATAAGCATACATTACAGATATAAATAACCATATCATGAACAAAAATAAAACTTTAAATATACCTGAAAATTGTCAGAGAGTCTTGATCGAAATGCTCTGGTACAAATACGATCTTCAATTCCTCTAAATACATCATCATCATCAGCATATTCGTCGTAATTATACACTCGTTGGGGAGGTACAAGAACAATTGACCGCTTAGGATCGAGTTGGTCAGGTACATAAAAAACTTGTTTTGCTTGAGAGGCTAAAATAAAAGAGTCATTTTTATGGCCAATTCTATCAAGCTCAACTATTGTGAAGCCAAGTTCATCTACCTTTATCCCATTCCCTATGTCAACCCAATCGCACTTGAAAACTGGAATCTTGAATGTTATATAATCAAGCATCCATATTTCAGTAATGACACCATAAAAACACACATTTGAAACCACAGGGTTCTTATCCTTTGCACTAGCAACCTGCATTGTTGTAGCTACTATGCTTACTCCACTATTTTGGTTGACTAGTTCACTGTCACGGTCCTTCGTATGAAAACGACAACCATTAGTATAATAACCAGAATATTTTATTACGTCTCGACGAGGACCTCGAGATACCCATTTCAAAATGTCAGAAACCTCATTGATGGCGATTTGTTGCTCGTGTTCAAACTGATTTTTTATTATAAAAAGTTAGTGATATTCATCAAATACATTTACAATCTAATGTTTAATGTGTTAATCATACCCTTTCACGAAGCCAACCAATTATGGTTTTATTGTGCTCAGCTTCTAACCACTTTTCGTTTCTGGACTTTCGAGGATGCTTTTGTCTTAAACTTTCCTTATGCATCCTATCAAGTTAATAATAGGAGATGCATAATTATTCATACGATGAAGAAATATGATTTCTTATTGAATTTGAAGTCAAAATTACGTCTTACTCGATATAAGGTTGGACATCGTCTGTATTTTGCAAGACATAACGGTGTGCTTGTTCCCAAGAGAAATCATCTACTTCAAAGATAGTACCGCCCCCTATTGTTTTGCCATTGTAAATTTCATTATCACCAACATTTGTTGTCGTGTTTCTAGTAGAAGGAACTCCAACGCTCTCAAGATCAACTAAGAACTCTGAACAAAATTCCACTGCTTCTTCAGCAATGTAACATTGGGCAATACAACCTTCTGGACGATTTGGATTCCGTACATAACCTTTTAATACCTTCATGTTTCTGAAATAATTAAAAAGAAAGCACAAAATCATAAGACTTTACTATTTAATTATTGATCAATGACTTAATATGTTGCATATGCTTACCTTTCAAATCCCCACATCGATCGAGCATAAACTGGACCACAAAGTTTGACCTCCCTGACTAGATGTACCATTAAATGCACCATGATGTCAAAGAATGAAGGTGGGAAATACTTCTCCAACAAGCATAGAGTGAAGACAATTTCTTGTTGAAGTTCATCCAATTTCTCCACATCTACTACCTTTTTGCAAATAGCATTGAAGAATAAGCAAACTCTAATAATTGCATAACGCACATGCTTAGGCAGCACTGATCGTATTGCTACAGGAAGTATTTGCTGCATTAATATGTGACAATCATGGGACTTGAGACCAATTAGTTTTAAATCTTTCATTGAAACAAGGTTTGCAAAATTTGAAGAAAATCCATCCGGTACCTTGAGTTGATGTAATGTTTCACAAACCCTTTTTTTCTCTTCTCTGGATAATGTATAACATGCTGGTGGTAAGTAAGTTCGTTTTCCCTTAATCTGTGGTCTCAAATCTTCCCTTAAGCCCATGTCTACAAGGTCGAGATGACACTTCACCCCATCTTTGGTTTTCCCCGGAATGTTGAGTAAAGTGCCAATGATGTTATCATAAACATTTTTCACAATGTGCATGATATCCAAGTTATGTCGAATAAGCAAATGTTTCCAGTACTCCAGATCGAAAAAAATAGACTTTTTCTTCCAATATTTGGAGGCCTCATTGCCCACATCATTATTAACATCATCATCATTATCAACATAATCATCAACATAATCATCATCTCTCTTCCTCTTCGAGCTTGTATTACTTTTTGAACGTATCTTCTTTCCCCACGATACTCTAACACCTTCGACCTCACGTAATATTTGTTCACCACTCATTGGCTCTGGATTTTTTTCAAGCTCTTGATGTCCATCAAATGCCTTCTTTTGATATCGAAAAGAATGATCTTGTGGAAGAAATGTTCTATGCGATGTGTATACATTCTTTTTAGAATGTGGCAATCTACACGATTTTGTTTGTTCACCACAAATTGGACAAGCATAATACCCTTTCACAACACAACCGCTCAAATTACCATAGGCTGAAAAATCGTTAATAGTCCACAACAGTACAACCCTTAATGTAAAATATTCTTGGCGGTAAGCATCATAAGCTCGAACTCCGTCGTCCCACAAGGTTTGCAAATCTTCAATCAAGGGTGCCAAGTAAACGTCAATATCATTTCCTGGCTGTTGTGGACCGGATATTAACATTGTTAACATCAAAAATTTTCTCTTCATGCTCAAAGAAGGCGGAAGGTTGTAGGTTGCTAACATAATTGGCCAACAACTATACCTACTACTAAGGGTACTATGCGGGTTGATTCCATCAGCCGAAAGTGCCAGACTAAGATTTCTCACTTCCTTTCCAAACTCTGGCCACTTAGTATCAACCAACTTCCATGCTGGGGAATCTGCGGGGTGACGAGATTTATCATCAAATTCTCTTCCATTTACATGCCACGTCAAATCTTTTGCAGATTGTACAAATTGATACCACCTTTTAAATCTTGGAATAGGCGGAAAGTACCACAAAACTTTTGCAGGCACACCTACTTTTTCCTCAGTCGAATTCTTCTTCAATTTATATCTTGAAGTTCTACAAGAAGGACATATAGTTGCATCTTTATACTCCTTTCTATAAAGTATGCAATCGTTCGGGCATGCATGAATTTTCTCATACCCCATCCCAAACACGGACAATGTTTTCATAGCCTTTTGCATAGATATGGGCAATTCATTGTCTTCTGGAAGCATTTCTGCAAACAACGCCAACAACTTTGAAAAGCTTGTATCTGTCCAACCACTCGTTGCTTTCAAATTGTAAAGTTTCACCAATGCTGATAGTTTGGTAAACTTCTTACAACCTTTGTACAAAGGTTTATGGGCATCTTCAATCAACTTTTTAAATGATCCAGGATTACCGGTAAAGTCGTCACGTGCAGTTTGAACCATGTCTACTGTGGCCATAATGTCTTCTGGATTTTCCATCACATCACCGTGACAGTCAAAGTTTTGTGTGTTACCATTTGGCAAAGCTGCACTACGAGCATCTTCCCCATGCCATATCCATGAACGGTAACTCTGGTCAATTCCGTTTATGTACTGATGGCTTTTAATTTCTTGTAAACTCGACTTAAAAAAATTCCCACAATGAGAACACGGACATGGTATGAAATCCAGATTTTTAGCATTTCGTTCAGCAAATTTGAGAAAAACCTTTACCCCTTCTTCATATTCTGCAGATAATCTATTCATGGACATCCAAGATCTATCCATTCCTATAGATATAATTCTAACTATGAAGTGCTGGATAGAATTTTCTGCTAGTCGTGAAAAAGCCAAATTACCTAGACACCATAAAGAATATGCATCCAGTATTCAATCACATGTTAGGGTAGTCAACTAAATTTTGGTTAACAAACAAAAGAGGTCAAAGTTGTGACAACATTTACATTTTACATCATCCTTGCTAAAAAAATAGAAATATAATAGAGAAGTATTGTTCAGATGAAAAATCACTTTGAATATTTTTGCTACGTAGTATAAACTTTTAAACGTTTTAATATTTTAAACATTTAATTTAATCTATTTGAAAAATCACTTTGAATATTAAATATAGTATTAACCAAATTTAGTTAACTATTTTTAGTCCAATATTTGATTAATATTTTAAGTATGATTAATGTTTATTCGTAACAAAGTGAAAACCAAAAAAAAAAAAACAAAGGCTTTTTCTAAGCTTTTGGAAAGAAACAGAAAATGAAAGCAAAAATTTTGTGATTACTTATAATTAGCCCATATTTGGGAAGCAACATTATTCATTTCACTAATTAGCCCTATGGACTACATCAAACTGATAGAACTAATCAAATGACCTAAAAAAGGGTGGCACTAATCAAACTGATAGCAAAATTTACAACCATAATGTTGGAAAAACCCATTTTCTAGATAGACAATAGAATATAACAAATTTGCTTCCTAAACTTTAAAAAAGTGCAAGTGAGAATACATTTCTTGACACTTGAATTATGAAATCTATTGTTGAAACATACTTCCTAAACTTCAACTTTATGTGATTTTTCACTCATATTATATCAGTTTGATTAGTTCTATGAAAGTCCTTTGATCAGTCACGGAAAGGACAAAAGAAAAAACCTATAAAAAATAAACTCTATGAATATATGTATGATATGTGAAGTTTATATTCCAATATTTCTATTTTGAAAAAATTAGTCCAATGATTTAGCTTATCTCCCAAGATTTGTGTTTTGTATTTACAATAGATATGTATATATTCAAATTAAAATTAATTTAGGGAATTCCTTTTTTGATAAAAAAAAAAGGTCTAATGATTTAGTTTACCCAAGATTTATGTTTTGTATTTACTGAAGTTGACAATTTGGATATTGACATGTATTTATTCAAATTTAAATTAATTTAGGGAATTCCTATTTAATTTAGATTTAAAAGGATACAATACAATATTTAATGGGGTTAACTATTTTTGGTGGACAATCAATCCGAGAGTCTGAAATATCTAAACTTGTCTCAATAGTCAAGATTAAAAGTTGCTAACTTGGGAGGGACCCACACCGCTCTATCTTAGTATATAGATAGCCGCAGCACACTGCCCAGCTGAATACGCAGCACAGGAAAGGCAGCATACTGCCCAGCTGCACACGCAGCACACCAGCTGCACACGCAGCACACCAGCTGCACGCGCACTGCTGTAGCAGCAGCGCACATAGTTATGTGTGCACTGTGCACACAGTTCTGTCGGTTCAAGGCCCAATTTAGTGTCATCAACTACATATATATATATATATATATATTGATATACATGTATATAAAACTCAAAATCAAAGGCCCTAGAATTTTAAAAATTACACTTTTAGTGTAAGAATTTTTAGTTTTAGAAATAGGCCTGTCTAGAATTTTGAAAGATACCATACAATGTTTAAGTTTCACAAATATACTCGTATTATAAGTAGACTCCAAAAATTGCCAATTATGTATAGGTAAATCCTAAAAAAAAATCGCCAATTATATATAAGTAGACCCCAAAAAAATTGCCCCGGGGGCATTGCCCTCAAAACCCCGTATAAGGGCCTCCCTTTTAGTAGTTCGTCACGGGCCTCCAAATACTCGGGACCAGCCCTGTTCACATAGATCGATCAACTGCTTCTCTTTCGTGAATTTTATTTCTTTTATTTTTTTTTTTGAATGTATTTTGGGGTTGTCAATAGAAGACCACAAAAATTTATTATTAAGTTGTTTGATAATTTTGTACAAGTGACACATTACTCTTCAAAAAAACATCAAAAACAAAAAGCAATCTTGAGCTTTTAAAAGCTCCATTACAGAGCTTTTAAAAGCTCCCCCAAAAAAGCCCTAAGTTCAATTTTTACAATGCTCATAAACTAGTTACCAAATGAATTAACATGAAATTGTGTTTTAAAAAGGAGCAGCACCAAAATAGGGGCCAAACTAAGCCTTAATCCACTAGTACTAATTGTACCCCTTGCTTTGTCATATGAATCCATTAATGGTATTTTGGTCTGTGAGTGAATAAATTGGGATGTTTGTGTTTCCCAACATCTCTGGTACGTTGCATGTTCCCAACAATGTTCAAGTGCAAGATGTTTTTTCTTTAAGTTAAATATAATAGACCATCTGGACTAAAAAAAAAAATTTACAATACACCCACATGTGGTTAGCTAGGCTTATTTTCACTATTCTCTCACATGGTTCAAACGCTAACTTATAAACCCCTTATTAAGTTATCAATCTTAACGATCGAATAATGGTTATATAAAACCAATTCTACCTATAAATATGTAAATATACCAAAAATAAAATTCCCGAACCCATGTATAGATGAAACTCTATGCATGCCCCTCCAATTAATCCTAGTACCCCTAATATAAAATACTGGCTCCGCCCTCGACAGTTATTTATCAATAGTTGATTATTGACAGCTATTTATCAATAGTTAACATTGACCAAAGTAAATCATTCACAATTGTAAAATACTGTTACCAAAACTTATGAATTTGTGCAAACAAATTGAAAAATAAGATTTAGTTGCTTTAACTATTGTAGTAAAACGCACCAACTCTTAGTATTGAAAAATATGCATGTATATGAATCTTAATGGTGTATACATATACAAATACCATGATACTTGGGTAATTTGGTAAACAACTAAGTTGGGTGCAATAACCCCAGAATTGGGTATACATATTTGCCTTCCTCTTCCCCACGATAGATACACTAGAATTAAAAACATTAATGAATGCCATAACTCCAAAAATTAAATAGAGTAGTTGGGGCGGTTTGCTGGGAGGTGGAGTATGAGGCATTGAGAAGTTTCTCCTTATTTGAAAGAAAGATATACAATACAGAGATATATACAGAGAGAGAGAGAGAGAGATGAGATATATAAACTGAGAGGAAAGGATAGAGAAAGAGAGAGACATACCTTGATGCAGCCCAACTGATTAAGTAGCCGAATTGGCTGTGATAAAGCGGCGGCGTGGGGTGGTGGCTTGGTAGAATGGCAGGTGGCGACGAGGGGCAGGTAGGGATTTGATTGATGAAGGAGTTATCTCTGTTAGGGTTTGATAAAAGAAGATGCCGAACTGAGGGAGTTCGGTTGAAGAAGGGATTTGGTTCAATAGGGTAGGGATTTGATTGAATTGAAGTTGGAGTCTGTGTATTTTATCTCTGTGATAGTTTAACGCGCGCCAGTATTAAAATAGGTTTTTTTTAAATAACATATATATGACACTTTTTTTATAACCGACATAAAAAGTGTTATGATTTATTACTCTTTTTATGACACTTTTTCAAAACACTGACATAAATATTACTCTTTCTGTCCCTTTTTTTGAGTCTATCTTTGGAACTCAACTTATTAAGGGGACGAAAAGAATCTACTCCTACTTTCCACAATTACCCCTAATCATTACAATAACTTTTTTAGTTTTGTCTTAGTATAGATTTCAAGGAAGGGTAATTTTGGAAAATAAGTAAAAATTGTATACTATATAATTTAAGAAAGTGGACACTAATTTTGGGACATCCCAAAATGGAATATAGGACACAAAAAAAGGGACGGAGGGAGTATCGTTTTCTATATACACACAAGAAATTAGGCGAATTAAAGTCCGTAAAAGTAACTATCATGTGTTTGAAGTTTAATTTGATTCTTAATTTCTATAAAAGTCTATCAAAGGCCGATTTAAGTCGTTAAATTTTATTTCATATTCATGTACAGTTTCAGTGAATTTTCACTTACTATTTGTGTACGTACACCAAATGAAATTTCACTTAATATTTGTGTACTAAGGACTTTTTGTCTAATCAGGAATCTTAAATTGCCCTTAGCTTTAAAAACGTCATAAAAAGGGTGGGGTTTTTTTACATTCGATTCTAGAAATCTACGAAATAGAGTCATAAAAATTAACCATATTTATGACTACCCAAAAATGTAGTCATAATAGTCTTGTTATTTATGACAATTTTCCAAATACTTACTATATATAACACTTTTCAAAATTCCATCATAAAAAATATTATCATTTATGACAATTTTCAAAAAACTGTCATAAAAAATCTAATACCATTCTTAGTAAAATCTAAATTTATCATGACACTAAAAGTAATTATCAACAAGTGTTAATATATTTAAAACAAAAATCTTAAAAACTAGTCCCTCAAAGGTCAATTTAAGTGAAATTAATTAATATTCATGTACAGATTCAGTGTTTTCACATAACATTCGTGTATGCCAAGTGAAATTAATTTCATTGTGCAGAGGACTCTTTCCCTAATCAAGAATCTTAATTAACTTTCAAAAATCATAGCATACTATCTTTTTCACTATTATTCCCAAATATGCTACCGATTCAATAACTCCAAGAAAAAGAGTCATAAAAATAAAAAATATTTATGACTACCCAAATATGTAGTCATAAAAGTCTTGTTATTTAAGACATTATTCTAAATACTTATTATATATGACACTTTTTAAAAACCTGTCATAAAATATATTTTTATTTATGACCATTTTCAAAAAATTGTCCTAACAAATCTTATTATTTATGACCATTTTCAAAACGCTGTCATAAAAACTCTTATTATTTATGACCATCTTATTATTTATGACCATTTTCAAAAAAACTGTCATAACAAACTTTATTATTTATGACCATTTTCAAAAAGCTGTCATAAAAACTCTTATTATTTATGACCATCTTATTCTTTATGACCATTTTCAAAAAAACTGTCATAACAAACTTTATTATTTATGACCATTTTCAAAAACCTGTCATAAAAAATCTTATTATTTATGACTAACAAAAAAAATGGTCGTAAATAAAACACCACTTACCAATCTTATGACTATATTTGCAAAAAGAGTCATATATGTTAGAAAAAAGTATTTGTTATGACTCTTTTTTTTAAATAGTCATTAGCCCAAAATAAAAAAAAGTCATAAAAAGGGTTTTCTCTTGTAGTGTCGATTGGGAACAAGTGCCAATCGATTGGTATCTAAATCTCACCAATGAAAAGAAAAGTTTATATAAGTATATAAAAATGTAGTTTATTTATTAATACTCTCCAGAAATTCAGGGTATTACATCATCCACCACTCAACAAAAGATTTCGTCCTCTAAATCAAAAGCAACCGAGGCTAAAACAAAAAAAGAAACTTCTCATGCATCTCTGACTCTAGCTCCCATGAAGCTTCGCCTTCATCATGATGCTTCCACTGAATCTTGACTAACGGAATCTCCTTATTCCTAAATTGCTTCACTCCTCGATCCAAAATGCAAACCAGTCCCTTATTGAATGTAACATTGTCGTTGACTTCAACATCTTCGAAGTTCATCTCATGCACTGGGTTGTAGGCACACTTCCTCAACATACTGATGTGGAAAACGTTGTGCACTCCTGACATCTTCGGTGGCAATGCAAGTCGAGAAGCAACTTTCCCAACACGCTCCAGAATCTAGAATGGTCCAATGAATCGCGGTGATAACTTGCCTCTTTCTGACCGAATCTGACGATGCCTCAAACAGGTGAAACCTTGAGTAGCAGGTGATCTCCAACGGCAAACTCCAAGTCTTTGTATTGCTTGTCCGCATAACTCTTGTGTCAGGTCTGAGCTATCTTCATCTTCTCACGTACTATCTGGATCTTCTCACTTATTTCTCGTATCATCTCTGGCCCAAGAAGTTGAGTATCTCCGACTTCGGTCCAACACAGCGGCGATCGACAAGGTTTTTTGTACAACGCTTTGAACGGCGCCATCCCTATGCTCGAATGATAACTGTTGTTATAGGCGAACTCAATCAAAGGTAAGTGTGTCTCCCAAGAACTCTCAAAATCAATGACACAAGCACGTAACATGTCCTCCATTACTTGATTAACTTTTTCAGTCTGTCCATCTGTCTGTGGGTGAAAAGCTGAACTCAAGTTTAGCGTTGTTCCCATTGCTGTTTGGTGACTCTTCCAAAATTCAGCAGTAAAGCGCAAATCTCGATCTGACACTAAAGAAACAGGTACTCCTTCTAACCGTACTATATTTTACTGATACATTCGGCTCAAATGTTCTACTGGATACGTCATATTGTAGGCAACAAAATGTGTCGTCTTTGTAAGTCGATCCACGATTACCAAAATAGCATCATGGTTCTGTTGTGACTTCGATAATCCTACCACGAAATCCATGGTGATGTGTACCCATTTCCATTGAGGAATGGGTAATGGCTGTAGAAGTCCAAGTGGCTTCTGATGTTCTACCTTACTTACTTACAAGTAAGACATTGAGATACATACTCAGCTATTTCTCTCTTCATTCCTTCCCACCAGAAATTCCTCTTCAAATCATTGTACATCTTCGTACCTCCCGGATGAATAGTCATTCGTGACTTATGTGCTTCATCTAATATTTCTTTCTGGAGATTTTCTTTGTCAGGTATATAGAATCTACCTTTACATCATAAGGCTCCCTCTGTACTAATACTCCAGATCTCTGGCTCTTTGGCTGACATCTTGGCGAACCATAACTTCAAATCTTTCGTCGTTTGTTGAGCTGCTATGATATGACTGATCAACGTCGGTTCTACCATAAGACATCCAAAAGGTAGTCTTTTCATTGGTTCCACTGGCTGAAGCTTGAATTCAGCTAGCACTTTTAATGCTCTCCATTCTCGAATTAGTAATGCAGCGATTACTAGTCGAGGTTTACGACTCAAAGCATCTGCCACAACATTCGCTTTACCGAGATGGTATTGTAACGAAAAGTCATAGTCCTTGAGTAACTCCATCCATCTTTGTTGTCGCATGTTCAACTCCTTCTGAGAGAATAAATACTTCAAACTCTTATGATCGAAAAATAGATCAAACTTCTCTCTATAAAGATAGTGTCTCCAAATCTTTAATGCAAATACTATTGCTGCGAATTCCAGATCATGCATCAGATAATTCTTCTCATGTACCTTCAACTGTCTTGATCCATATGTAATGACATTCCCGTCCTGCATAAGCACACAACCAAGTCCTTGGTGCGATGCATCACTATAGATCACATACCTTTCTCCACTCTTAGGTATCGCAAGTACCGGTGCAGAAGTCAATCTTTCTTTTAACTCCAGGAATGCACTCTTATGCTTGTCTGTCCATTCATACTTTATTTCCTTCCTTGGTCAAAGGTCTAACTAACTTGGCGAATCCTTCTATAAATCTTCTGTAATATCCAGCTAAACCGAGGAAACTTCTAACCTCTGTAGCATTAGTTGGTCTATTCCAGCTTAAGACTGCATTGATCTTAGATGAGTCTACTGAAATACCATCTTGAGATATAACATGTCCCAAGAATTTGACTTCCCGTGGCCAGAATTCACACTTGCTAAACTTTGCATACAACTTATTATCTCGAAGTGTCTGTAAAGTAATCTACAAGTGGTCTTGGTGATCTTCTTCCGTCCTTGAGTAGATTAAAATATCATCAATGAATACTATAATGAATTTATCCAGATATGGTCTGAATACTCTATTCATTAAGTCCATGAATACCACTGGTGCGTTCGTCAATCCAAAAGGCATAACTAGAAACTCGTAATGCCCGTATCCCGTCCTGAATGCAGTCTTCGACACATCCTCTGGTCGTACTAACAACTGGTGATATCCCGAACGTAAATCGATCTTTGAAAAGATCCTAGATCCTTGTAACTGGTCGAATAGGTTGTCTATCCGAAGAAGTGGATATCTATTCTTGATTGTTACCTTGTTCAACTCTCTGTAGTCCATATAGAGTCGAAGTGTCCCTTCCTTCTTCTTTACAAATATAACTGGTGCTCCCCAAGGTGATGTGCTCGAACGAACAAATCCTAAATCTTCAAGTTCCTGAACTTGCTTCTTTAGTTCCAACATCTCAGTTGGTGCCATCCTATACGGAGTCTTAGATATTGGCAATGATCCAGGCACTAGTTCCACACAAAAGTCTATTTCCCTTTTCGGTGGAAGTCCTTTAATATCCTGAAATACATCTGAAAATCTTGTACAATAGGAATTTGATCTCTCTTGAGTTCCGTATTCGCACTCCCGATTGTAGCCAATCCACTTGTTAAGAACATATCACTCGTCGGCTGACAATGAAATCTAATCGTCGGATATCCTGGTATCGAAAACACAATCGTCCTAGTAGGGCAATCCAAATTGGCATCGTACTTAGTCAACCAATCCATCCCTAGGATAATGTCGAACTCTAACATTGACAAAACTACCAAGTCTGCTGGAAGATTCCTATCTTCCAAAGTCAATGGGCAATCCTTACATACTTTACCTAGTTTAACAGTCACTCCCAAAGGTGACACAGCATTCAGTGCTAGTTTAAGTGTCTAGGGTTCTAAACCCAACTGACGTACAATCCTTACATCAATAAAAGAACGTGCAGCTCTAGTATTAAATAAAACTTTAACTGGACTATGAAAGATTACAAACGTGCCTTCCAAATGTTGCTGTTCATTGGCATTAAAACCTGCTTCTCCCAAAATTATTGCATTCATCCTTGTCTGATCTGGGGGTCCTTGTATCCCTTGAATTGGTGCCTCGTAGTTTCTTCCTCGTGGTGCATGATAATCCCTGCCCAAATGCCCTGACTTATTGCAATTGCTACAGACAATATCTGGCCTGCGATTAGATCTGTGGACAGTGCAGTTCCTTGCAATATGTTCTGGCTTTCCACAGTTAAAACATCCTCCACTGTTGTTTGGCAGGCATGTTAGCAGAGCTTGAGGTTGTGATCCTCGATGTTGGTACAACTGTGGTCGAAGATAACTTTGCTGGGGTTTCCTGGCTCCTTCCCAGGTTCTCTTGTTGCCTTGAAAATTTTTATGAGGTCTTCACCCTTTGGTATTTCTTGATGGTTGTGCCTGGAAATTTCTCTGTTGGAAGTTCCTTGATGGCTGTGGTCGATTCATCTGTGGTTGTTGTACTGGATATGCATCCTTCTCTAGACTTACAGCAAGTCTGACCTGTCCTTCAAAACTATGGTTCAGGTGACCAATCATCATATGGCGAAGATGGGGATTCAATCCCTAGTGAAATCTTTTCACCTTCTTCTACGGTGTATCGATCATATGTTGGGCAAACGAAACAATCGCTCAAACTGTGTAGTATATTCTCTTATCGTCTAATGTCCTTGAACTAAGCTCAGGAAATTCTTTTCCTATTGATCCTTTTCATCTTCTGGAAAATGCTTCTCTAGAAATCTTCCCTTAAATGTTTCCCAAGGCATTGTCCTTGTTGTGTTTATTCCTATAATGGCTCGTTCAGCTTTCCACTAATCTGCGGCAGCATAAGTGAGCTAGAACGTAGCAAGGCGACACTTCTCTTGCTCGTTGCACTCCAATGCTTCAAATATCAACTCCATTTCCCTTATCCATTGCTCGACTTTCCATGGTTCTGTTAATCCATCAAACTTCTCGGGACGTAACCCACGAAAATTTGCTAGTAACTTGTCCCCTGTTTGTCTCTGCTGGAACGGTGTAACTGGGGGTTGTACAGGTCGTTGATTTGTAGCATTGTTGTAGGTATCACTTACGTGCTCCATTCTTTGCATGAATGCCTCAAATACTCCGGATGGGTCCATTGCATCCAAAATAGGTGCTCCAATACGTGCTTAGTGATTTCTTAAGGGTCCTACCATAATGATAACGAGTATTGCCTACAAAAGATACAACGATCAGCCAAAAGTCTTCTCGTAGCAACAAAAACAAGCTAGGACAAGAACACAAGAATGAACAGTTCTATAAAACAACACATCAAAACAACCACACGATCAATAACAAAGTACTGCTCGTATAAATCAAAAGATGTACCGCATAGTACACACTAGTCAAACTGTGTACCACGTGGGACAAAGCAAAAACAGTACTAAGGTCAACTATTACTATTACGACTACTACTGCTCATATTATATAAAGCTATGGTCAAATAGCTATCTCTCAAGATCCCAAAATCTGGTGGACAACATATCCTGATATAATCTAACAAAAACATAAACCCCCTACAGACCCTGACTCAAAGGTCGTCAGCATCTAATCCTACTGGTGGCTCCTCATCCTCCAAATCGATATCCATCTCCTCAAGTGGATTATCCTGAACTGGTGCGACAAGATCTCCGGCTACCACTCCAATATCCCAATCCTCTATCACCTCTGCATCAGCGTCCTCCAACGTATCTGCTATTGCCGAGTTGGCGACCTCAACTGCTACTACGGCGAATCCATCAGCTATATCAAGAGCTCCTACTATCGCAGCCTCTCCATCCTATTGCCATATCGACAATGGCTGCCATATGCATAATAGGTCTGGCCCGTATTTGAAGCATAATGGATGCCTCTGGTACAACGATCTCCTCATAGGTCATGTCCTCAACTACTATGTCGACCTCTACCCTATGTCTGCCTCCACGACCTCTGGGTCTTGTGCTAGATCCTTCGGCTCAAACTCTGGCTCCTCCAGATCATCCTTCGGCTCATCATCATTCGTATCATCCACCTGCTCAACCTCCTCTAGGTCATCGTTGTCTATCGGCTCCTCCTTTCCATCCCCGTCAATATCCTCATCGGGATGCTCATCCTCTAGCTCTGGATACTCCTCATCTTGAATTGGCTCAGGCTTCGAAACTGGTATGTCGGGTATCGGTGATGGTGGGGCTGCAGGTGCTGGTACAGCTACAGGCTCCGGTGGGATGGCTAAAATGGCTTTCAACTCAATCTCATCCATCTCTGGCTTACTCTAAACCAATTGTAATATCTCCTGACAAATGTCTCTACCAACTCTCGCAGAATGGTAAGCATCCATACGCATCTGCGTCGGGTGAATACTCCCAATCACATAAAGCGCCCTCCACATGTCTTCTTCCAAATGTTAACTAGCTATCTGGCACACTCGCTCATGATAAAATTCTGGGTCAGCTGGCTCCACGGTATCCCCATTGATCACGTGTCCTCCATAAGCATCGGTAATAAACTGATGAAACTCTTGATCCATGCTATCCTGCACAGAAACTATGCATCAGTAGAGGGACGAACTTATCATAAACTCATATCTTATCTCAAGGAAATCTTAACATACTAGGACCAGATGGTGTGGAATAGATGGTGAATGAAAGTATCACAAACCTAGAGCTTTGATACCAAAAATCCTGTTACACCCCGGAATAGCATAAATAGAGAAAAATAAATTTCCTTTATGGGTCCATAGGGAATGACTGGTGAATGTCACTAACCTTCCACACCACACAGTTCTAGTCCACAACAAGAAATAACAACCCACAGTAATATAAAGAAAACCTATTATATTACCAACATAATAGTTATTACAAAAGTAAAGCTACAGCGAAAGTTATATAAGGTGTGAAAGCAACATATGCCCAATTACCAAATATAACAAAATAACTAAATAGAAATAAAATAAACTATCTCTAGGTCTTTAGAAGGTGTGAACATCAGCGTTATAGTCCTCCTTGGCATAGCCCTCATCAGTAGGGCCACCCTCGGTGTATTCTCCTCCTGGATAGGAACTATCGTTGTAGACTTCGTCACTTGAAAAATGAGGTACAGGACAGTCTAGATGGGAAAAAGTCCAGGCAATAAAGGTCGTCAGCTTACTGAGAGTTGAGTGAGTATAAACTCACAAGGTACTATTTATCTGAAGTAAACAAAAGCTTATGAAAACACGAGTTAACATCTTACTATAATAATAATAATAATAATATCTTGTTCCTTTATTCAACCTTGTAAACCAACCCTTATCCTCTTGTTACTCGAAGATCGATATTAACATATTTTGACTAAATGAAAAGACTTACTTGTTTAACTCTAGGGATACACCCTCATTCCGTCTACCACTTTTAAGAGTATATTACACAACTCACCGTTTGTCATGGACTCCACGTCAGTCTGTCCCCCCCCCCCCAACTTTTAAGAACAATGTATCCTGTTCATCGCATTTCAGGGATACAACATTTTGAACAAGGCATATCATCTATTGCCACGACTCAGCGTCATCTACCAGACATCCCAGGTCACCGCTTTTAAGAGCATATTACACAGCTCACCGCTTCTAAGAGCATATCGTAGATTATCTGGTCTATCTTAGGACTATATGGTCCAACTCATCGCTTTTAAGAGCATATGCACAGCTCACCGCTTTTAAGAGCATATCATGACCAAACGTCCGTTCACGTTCCATTCTCAGAACTTACCAAACCTACTTAAGTTACGTTCTAATGTCAACACATGACAATTCCTAGTATGGCCTGACTACTCTGATTAAAAGAAAATGGATATCAAACTCATACACGAGCCGCATAATATCTCACGTCATTTCATTAACCCATTATTCTTAATCATACTTATTTGTGTTGTCACATTTTCCCATATCTGCCCAAAATCATATAACGGAAGTACGAATCAAAAAATAAACAATCGAACCTCTTATATAATAAACATGCAAAAGAATCCATGTTCAGCCCATACCAATCGATTGGTATAAGGTTCAATCGATTGGGATAAAACTACAATAATCGATTGAGAATCATGGCAATCGATAGGGTCTGAAAAAATGTTAATCGATTGCTAACATTGGCAATCGATTAGGATGTCAATCGATTGGAATTCTATCCAATCGATTGGGTCCAGACTGATGGCAATCAAATGGTAATGATGCCAATCGATTGGCACTCCATCTTCACCAGTAGATTGTAAAAATAGTATATATATATATGTATATATAAACGTAAAAACCATGCATTAAACACCTCTAAGCTTCATAAAAACTTGTAAAGACTTTATATAAAGGGACCAAGTGAGTTAGGACTCACCAAGGGTGTGTTTGGTTGGAGTGTGAGTTTGAAAACCTCTAAACTCTCTCTCTCCTCCTTCTCTTTCTCCTTCTTTCTTTGTCCATCTCTCTCTCTCTCTCTCTCTCTCTCTCTCTCTCTCTCTCTCTCTCTTTCTCTTCTTTCTTTCTCTCCTTCTTCTCTTCTTCTTCTTCTTTCTTTCATTCCCTGCTGCCAAGCAGTGTATGTGTGTGTGTGGAGATATAGATATAGATATAGATATAGATATAATGCAAGATATGTGTCTCTCTCTCTTAAGTGTGTAAAACTGGCCCAAGGACAAGAATACCCTCATATATATATAGAGGTTGAGAGTGCCACACGTTTAATTCTCAAGAAAAGAAGAAAACTTATCTCATCTTATGTCCAATCGATTGGTATAGGTGGAAATCGATTGGTAACAGATATTTGAAGGCAATTGATTAGAAAATATGGCAATCGATTGGGATGTTGCCACATCATTACTTTTAGTCGGTATAATGGCAATCGATTGGGAATATGTCAATCGATTGGTATCAAAAAGTGTCAATCGATTGGGAACAAGTGCTAATCGATTGGTATCTAAATCTCACTAATGAAAAGAAAAGTTTATATAAGTATATGGAAATGAAGTTTATTTGTTGATACTTTCCAGAAATTCAGGGTATTACAGTATAAGTCGTCTACTGCAGCCTATAAGTCATCGATCAAATTCTTGGTCTTGGTATAAGTCGTCTATCACAACTATAAGTTGCCGATCAAATCCTCGGTCTTGGTATAAGTCATCTATAGCAGCCTATAAGTCACCGATCAAATCATCGGTCTTGGTATAAGTTGTCTACCGCAGTAGATAAGTTACCAATCAAATCCTCGGTCTTGGTATAAATCGTCTACTGCAGCCTATAAGTCACCGACCAAATTCTCAGTCTTGGTTTAAGTCGTCTATCTCATCCTTTATGTCACCAATTAAATTCTCATTTATGGCATAAGACTTCGAACGCAGCCTATGGGGTCATTGAACCTAGAGTAATTATAACTTTTCTACAAACTTGATAAGACACCGGTGTATGAGACGCAAAGCACATCTCAGTCTTTCAGCGTACTTCCTAACTCGGCACCGGAGTATAAGACGTAAAGCACATCTCAGTCGATCAGATGATTCTCAAAAGACACCGGAGTATAAGACACAAAGCGCATCTCAGTCTTTCAGTGTACTTCCTGACTCGGCACCGGAGTATAAGACGCAAAATGCATCTCAGTCGATCAGATGATTCTCAAAAGACATCAGAGTATAAGACACAGAGAGCACCTCAGTCTTTCAGCATACTTCCTGACTCGGCACCAGAGTATAAGACGTAAAGCGCATCTTAGTCTTTCAGCGTACTTCCCTACTCGGCACCGGAGTATAAGACACAAAGCGCATCTCAGTCGATCAGATGATTCTCAAAAGACACCGGAGTATAAGACGCAAAGCGTATCTCAGTCTTTCAGCATACTTCCTGACTCAGCACCGGAGTATAAGAGGCAAAGCTCATCTCAGTCGATTAGATGATTCTCAAAAGACACCAGAGTATAAGACACAAAGCGCATCTCAGTCTTTTAGCGTACTTCCTGACTTGGTATCGAAGTATAAGACGCAAAGCGCATCTCAGTCGATCAGATGATTCTCAAAAGACACCAGAGTATAAGATGTAAAACGCATCTCAGTCTTTTAGCGTACTTCCTGACTCGACATCGGAGTATAATGTTAGGGATATATACTAAAATCCATGCTTTATGTAGTTGATTTATTTTCATATAATAAAATTAATTATTCCATTTTTATGAGAATCTGTGTGGCCAATATTTGTATTATATTGTTTATTTAATATTATGCATATGTGTCTTTCATTCTACATAGTAGGTGATTTGCTGTGTAGAGTTCGGCTTACACACGGAAGATCAGAGCATCGGATCTTGTAGAATGTAAGATTTTGGTTTACCTTCTTAGATGGATTGGACACACCATCGGCAGGACTGCATCATGGTATTGTAGTAGGTTTGTCTTGACTACGGGAAACGGTATAGTTTCAACTCACCATGCTGGTACACTTTGTGTATTAAACGGGACCGACTTAGGGTAATTATCTTTATACTGACTTATAAGATAATGAATACCTCATGACTATTATGAGTGTTTATGCTCTAAATTCTAAGTTAATTTATAGACACGTACATTTGATATTTACACTTTGATCCCTAAAAGGGTGAGATCCTTAAATGGGTCAATATCTCATTGAATTGGGTGACAATATTAATTGTGTGGTGAATATTAATTAATGATGGAATCCATGTCTCAATTTTGGGATTGATGATATCCCCTTGAGAAAGCTTATAAGTTTTGATTATGTCAAACCCTACAGGTGAATTTTGTATCCGACATATCAGATAAGTTAAGCAGAGGATCTCAAGGAATTTTAAGAGATTAATTAAATATGATTGTCAGTAATTATATTTAATTAATGGATATTTATAATCTTAACATGGGGAGATAATAAGCATTTAATAACATGGAGCTCAAAATTTATTTTTGAGATAAGGGTAGGAGTACAATTATAATTCTTTAGTGGTATGAAATATAATTTATGAAAATAGGAATCTGATTCAGTTCGAATTAGGATTTCCTAACTCCATAAGGAAGCCTATTCCTTATTGACTTCTTATGGACCCTATCGTAGCCTATATATATGTTGCTTTGGCTCTCTCCTTAGTTTGTGTTTGTCCATCAAGAGCATTATAACTCGAAATAGAAAAGAGAGGGTAAAAAGAGAGAGCAGAAACATAAAGGATTTCGAAGGAGCCCACACTTAGTTCGATATTCTGGCAGCAAAGGAATACGGTAGAAGATCGTGAGCTGTTATCGAGCCCGTGTTCTCGATTCGTCTACTACAGTAATTCGTTTTAGCAGTTTAAGGTAATCCTAGTTCTGCCCTTATAGGGTTATTTTAGTTTTCACGTAATTTTTGCAGTACTAACTTATACGCGCTGTCAATGGATTCTGGGAACGCAGTTTCCTAACATATAAGATGCAAAGCACATCTCAGTCGATCGGTATCCAATTAAATAACTCATAAAATGATAGTCACGACTTTCCCAGGATAGAACGTCATCGGCATAGGAAAGTTTCAAGGCATAAGACACGTTTTGCTACTAAAAGGGACAACATTGTCCTAAGTCATTTAACCCGAGATCATAGAGCATGAATTTTCTAGCACGTGCATCACGATAGGATAGGTACATTCATTTGTATGCTTATTTGTGATTACGTGTGTTTGATTCCTTGCCCGAACTACATCCTGGTCTAATTCCCATAAGGATACGTAGGCAGCTCGACCTTGAGCATGACCAGCACTTGGTCATCTATACGCCTATTTTTTCAACGCACTTTTGTTTTTACCTGGATTCGACAGCTTGGTCAAAGGCTTGTCTTTCAAACAGGCTTCGACATTCACTTGTGATACGCGTTGCTTTATAAGCTCTGCCAAAGAGGGGCAAACTGTAGACACCCCAATTTTGACCAACCGTTGAATCCAGGGTTGGTTACCTCTGAAGACCAACAATGACCAGTGAAATTTGAAGATTTTTTCCAAAGAATTCAAGCCCTTCGGAGATTCTTCAAATTAAGTTTTCAAAAATAAGGGTAAATGAGGAGAATTGGGTATTCGGAAAGACCCGGGTACATGTGAGAGAGATAGTCTGAAAATTAACTCCAAAATTAAAGTATATATGTATATATATAAGAATTTTTTTAAAAAAATGAAAAAGAAGAAGGAAAGAAAAGAAGAAAATATGTATATGTATAATCTATTAAGTATATGCTAGTATCTTAGTATATTAGTATAGTTTACTAAAGTATAGTGGCATATTGGTATAAGTTTACTAAAGTATCTTAGTATATTAGTATAGTATATAAAGTATATTAGCATATTAGTATAGTTTACTAAAGTATATTAGTATTTAGTAAATATATATTTTGAAAATAAAAAAAGAAGAAAGGGGATTCAGTTAGCCGCGGCACGCGATAAAGCCGGCGGCCGCGCCGGCATTCACTCAGTGCCGCTCGGCTCTTAGTGAGTGCCGAAACAGCATTCCGTGCGTGCCGCAGCCAACTCTTCGAGTGCCGCATGATATAACAGTTTGTTTTTCTCAAATGTTCTAGAAGAAATCTTTGCACATGGGTTTCCATCCGAATTTACCCAATTAACCCTATGAGAAAGGTCTATATAAGGAGGTTTTCACCTGCATTAGAGGGGATCTTGTTCTTCTATCATCCTCTATTGATACATACATTGAATTTAGAGAGAGAATTGAGAGAAAAACAATGAGTTCTTGAAAAAAACTTTGAAGAATTTGAAGAAGAGATTGAAGAATTTGGAAGATCTTCATCCAACAACTAAGAATTCCTTGAGGATATAAGAGGTAACCTCCCAATCTTATAGAGAATTAGGCTAATTCAATCACAAATTCATAGTTTTAGGATCTTTACACATTTTCAAAACCTCTCTTCTTACCCAATTTCGTCACACACCACATAGAATTTGTGATTGAATTTCATAATTGTTCATTGGTTTTGGTTTAAATTAGCCTTGGGTTTCAAACAAAAATTAGTTCATGAGTAGATTTTATAAACTTTGATTTTATTTCATTCTTGTTAATTCTTCCTTTGGAAATCTATGGGATCTCTAATATCTCATGAGATTTCTTTGGGTTTGATCTCTTAGTCTCCCATAATCTATGGTTTAATAAAAAGATTAAGGTTGGGTCATGGTTATATTCATATGTTATTTGTTGGGTTTAAGTCTTGGTCCAAGGCTTGAGTCCTCTAAATTGAGTCTCATAGATTTACTTCCATATTCTATGAGGATCACATAGGTTTTGATCATATACAATTTCCAAGGACCATTAATTTGGGAGGAGAATTAAATCTATATTCCTCAAGGATCAAATGTTTGTGAGAGGAATTAGATGTAGGATCAATTTAATTCCATATTTTAACTATTCAAAGTTCATAGGATTGAGTGAGAAGTTCTCTTACTAGATCCTCAACATGAGAACTATGATGGAGATCTTTAAGGCTAAGTCCATGAATCTCTTTTATATTTCATTATAATCTTGAATAACCATAATCATACTTGATCTTAATTCTCTCTAGAATCATGGATCAAGATTGATTCAAAATATGAACACTACTTCAACAATGGTGCAGTGAGTTCACTAACCACCTGTGATCAAAGATTTTTAATTAAATCATGGCATGTTGGAATCGAATGAAACCAATTAGAGAGTGTTCATAACTCATATATGTACCACTAGAATGTTTTGTTTTGATGAAATTTTATACTTAGGAGGGTTTGACCTTATAATTTGTGAGTAGGTTGTTCTCCGTCCAAAATTTCAGAACAGTAAGCTCGTTTTAAAATGAGTTAATCAAAGCCTTAATCAAGTTTTCTTAACCTCAAATAAAATTTCTAAGGCATTTCAATGTTGTAGGAAGATACCCTAAAAAGATCAAAGTGTTATTGATTTTTTTACTATTTTTAGAAAATCATACAAAAACTCTGAACAGAGAGTGGCAGATTCTTGAGTGATGTCTAGTTATGACCCTATTCCCAGAGATTCAACCGTTGGATATTTGATTTTCCTTTTGGGTTAGAAACTAGTCTCACAAAGGCATAACATACTCAAATATCATTAAGATCCAACTGTTGAAATATTTTATTTTTATTTTTGAACGTCTGGTCTACTCTCTATAATTCTTACAATTCAGTCACTATTTTGATAAAGTTTGAATAACTCTAATCTAATGGACTCCTATTGTCCTAAGATTTAAACCATGTCTTAAGTAATGTTAATTAAGCTGAGATCCAGAGGCTAAATGATCCAAATCAATGAATAAGTTCATATCTCATTCTTGTTCATGTCCATGCATTCATTCATGTATGTTGATGTTTATGATTAGAACTAGTTCTTAGAAAAAGTTGAATTTAGTTGAATCTAATTGAACATAACCATGGGTTCCTTATGATCATGTTGGGTTTATAGCATCCCTATATGAACATTACATTGGCTCCTAGTTGAGACTTGTATATCTATGGAGGTGCTATGTTTCCAACTAGTTAAGAGGAACTCATAGTTAAGTCAATTCTTTTTCTACTTGATAGATTTAAGTTAGACGTTTTTAGGAATGTTTATTTGATAATTTGTCTAAAGAGTGTGGACTAATCCTTGTTTTGTAGCGCTTTGGAGGTATGACTTCTCATCTCTTCTCTAGTTTATATCACTTTTTGATTTTATCGATTTTCGATTTCATGCGCGACACCTTAGAATTAGATCTTGCCTTATGTGTATATATATGTATTAGAGACCTTCACTACAACAAAAATAGGTTTTAGCAAAGAAAAAATTCCTTCAAAAGGCCACAATTTCATTGCAAAACCCTTTTGCAAGGAAAGTTTTATTCCTTGCAGAAGCTTCCTCTCTAAAGCTACTAGCAACGAAAACAAATTTCCTTGCAAATTCTTACATTTTGCAAGGAAATTTTTTCCTTGCTAGTGCTCAGGTTTTTCGTTGCTAAATGCCTTATTTCCTTGCAAAAAACCTGTTTTTGTATTGTAATTTGGACAATTGGCAAGGAAAAAATTTCGTTGCTAAATACCCAAGTCTAAGCCAAGGAAATATGTTCCTTGCTAAAAGTCATTTTTAGCAAGGAATATGATTTCCTTGCAAATAATATTAACATAAGGTAATGAAATAATTTCCTTGCGAAAGGAGACTTTTAGCAAGGCAAAATTAGTTCCTTGCCAATTAAATAACTCTAAGACAAGGAAATAATTTCCTTGCTAAAGGTTATTTTTAGCAACGAAAATATGGTTCCTTGTCCATTTTGTTCTCTTAAAAGTAATCCCAACAATACCTGTGCAATCCAATATTTATTTTTAATCCTGTAATATTTCAAAATATGTTCAATTTATAAATATAGAATAATCCAAACTTGTCCAACATAAAATAATATCAAACATCACATCCAACATTACACAAGTTTGATATATTCGAAAAATACATAATCGGTCACAAAAGAATCCAACATAACATAAATTTTTATATATCTGACATCCTAAACCCTAATTAAGTCCCACAATACACGTTTAGTAAAAACAATAAAAGTCCCACAACATAAAGACAATAATGAACTGTTGGACACCCTAACGAGCAATCGTCCAATTCTACGCGACATCTGCATAAAAAAATAATAATAACGTTAATATCTTATAAATTAATAAAAGAAGAGAAAAAAAAACACGGAATTATCCTATGTAACATCAATTTGAGCATAGAGTTTATAGAGTTCGAGTATATCAACACTTTGCACTTGGATCTTTTACAACACGTGTAAATTGTTCCAGATTTGCATACTAACACAAACAATTCCCATAACAAATTGTTCAAGTTAATAAATTCTAAATTAGTTTTTGTTGTATTTTATTGAGAAGTACAGAACAACCATAACATGAATGACATGAAGATTACCACATGAAGTACAAAACAACCAAAACTTGAAAATACACATGAAGATTTCTGATTATCACCATCTATTTTCAAGCTAACTTGCATAATTCTCATCTGGGTTTATTTTCTCATCCATTTTCCCCACAATCAGACTTGTTTTCCCCTTCTTCTACTTTCTCATAATCCAAGCATACATAAAAAGAAACTTAATTCCTATTTTCCATGAAAGTATAAAATTGCAATCTTCAGTTCTTAAGCCGCAAGATGAACTGATGCTTTTGAATCATGAAGCTAACTAACTATGAACTAATTCAAACAAAATCATGAAAAATTTGAATACTTATGAATCCCCAGAGTTTTATAGGAAATCAAAACTATTTAATGAATTTGAGAAAAGAAAATAATGATAGTAATAATAATAATAATAATAATAATAATAATAATAATAATAATAATAATAATAGGTTACCTCCGGAGCCAATTGAGAAAGGAATCCCACAAACCCATCTCTGAGTTGAGCGAGAGTTTTAATCAAAATCGAGAGGAAAAATTGAAGAGAACCAAGATTTCTTGGACTCTCAGAAAGCAAACAAGAGAGAAGACGACAAAGGTAAGAGACAGAGAGACAGAGAGAGAAGGAAACCTACTTCTTTGTTCTCTCTCTCTCTCTCTCTCTCTCTCTCTCTCTCTCTCTCTCTCTCTCTCTCCCCCTCTCGATTTTGGCTTCCTTAGTTCGTCTCTTAAGAGTATTACCAAATTAAGGTTTTGTTAATAGTATGAAACATCATCATGCTTATAAGAAATGTATATTTTCAAGCATCTAGGACAGCATATTTTCAAAGCATCTACGACTCTAGAACTGTGTGCTTTATAAGAAATGTATATTTTCAAACTCATCTTGAGAAAGATATTTCTCCTAACTTTCAGGACAACATCTAGGTAATTATAGTTTGAGTTCTCTATACGTAAATTATGAATGGAAAACTTCAAGAAATTAAAAAAAGAAAGAAAATTAGATATATTCAAAACAAGGGGGGGAAGAGAGAGAGAGAGAGAGAGAGAGAGAGAGAGAGAGAGAGAGAGTCTGAGAGAGAGAGGGAGGGAAGGAAGAGGGAGAGAGAGAGAGAGAGGGGGACGGAAGAGGGGGAGATAGATATAGAGAGAGAGAGGGAGGGATGAAAGAGGGAGAGAGTCTGAGAGAGAGAGGGAATGAAGGAAGAGAGAGAGAGAGAGAGAGAGAGAGAGAAGGAAGAGGAAGCAAGAGAGAGAGAGGGAGGGATGGAAGTAAGATGGGGAGAGAGATAGAGAGAGAGGGGGAGGGACGAAAGAGGGAGAGAGTCTGAGAGAGTCGAAAAAATGGGTACTAGTTAAGACAATTGAGAAAGTAGAGTTGAAACCACATGTATATCACAATAACATATACCTTTCAATTGCGTACATCCACCGATAATGCACAGGTCTTGTAAGCTTGGCCTCTTGAGGTAGGTGAACAGCCAAATGAACCATCACATCAAAGAAAGCTGGAGGCAAAAATTTCTCAAGCTTACAGAGTATAAGGACTATCCATTCCTCAAGCTTCTCTAAATCTCCCATCCTCTATGTTTTAGCGCACATGTCTTGGAAGAAGTTGCCCAACTCAAATAGTGTTGTACTAAAATTATTGTCAATGTAACCACGCATCCCGATTGGCAGAATCCGCTGTAGGAGTACATGGTAGTCGTGACTTTTAAGGCTCGCTAATCTACCATTTCTTGTGCTCACTGACCTTGATATGTTCGCCGAATATCCATCTGGATACTTTACAGATTTTAAAAATTCACAAAAACCTTCTTTATCCTTTAAGGTCATTGAAAAAATTGCACGAGGCTTGACATAAGATCCATTGGGATGTTGTTGCAAGTGCAACTCTTTTCTAATGCACCAATCTTGCAAGTCCAACAGTGCCTTGTATGTGTCCTTATTCTTCCCATCAATGGCCAACATAGTTTCGATGATGCTTTCACCAATATTCTTCTCCACATGCATCACATCGATGTTATGTCGAAGCTTCCGATCCTTCCAGTACGGAAGCTCAAATAAGATGCTTACCTTGTTCCAGTTTACTTCTTTATGATTTCTTGAAAACTTTCCCAAGTTTGCAACTGGTATCTGATCCAATTGAGCTTGTACTTTTTCAATCGGTAACTCGAGGGATCTAGTCCTTGTTTTACGCTTGCCATTATAGGCCTTACTCTTTCACCAAGGGTGATCCTCGGGCAAGTAGCAGCGATGGTTAGTGTACCCAATCTTATTTCTCAAGCGTTCTGAATATGGTTCATCATTGCAAATGGGACAAGCCATATAACCCTTTGTACTCCAGCCAGATATGTTACCATATGCAAGAAAGTCATGTATTGTCCACAATATAGATGCCCGCATCTGAAAATTCTGACCAGTTGAGGCATCATAAGTCAATACACCATTTTCCCACAATTCCTTCAATTCATCCACCAACGGTCTCATGTAAACGTCAATTGCTTTCCCGGGTTGCGACGGCCCAGGAATAAGTAACGACATCATAAAAAATGGCTCTTTTATACACATCCAAGGTGGCAGGTTGTAGGGTGGGAGGATCACAGGCCACATATTATAAGAGGTACTCATGTTCCCGAAAGGGTTGAACCCATCAGTGGCTAGCCCTAGCCTCACATTCCTCGCCTCCCGGGCGAACTCCGGATACTGCCGATCTAACTCCTTCCACTCAGCACTATCGGCCGGATGTTTCAAATTTTCGTCATCCACACGTTTATCTTTGTGCCATCTCATATCTGACGCTCTCTTCCTAGACATGTACAATCTCTGCAACCTCAGAGTCACCGGAAAGTAACGCAGAACCTTATGGGGGATCTTCTTACCCTTGCCATAATGTATCTTGTATATGGACTCTTCACATTCCGGACATTTATCGTGGCTTTTATTCTCATTCCAAAAGAGGGCGCAATCATTTTTGCATGCATCGATGTGCTCGTATGACATGCCTAGGTCACTTAGTATCTTCTTCGCTTCATATGTCAATTTTGAAACCAAATAATTCTCTGGAAAAACTTTCATAAGTAACCCGAGAAGCATGTCAAGTGACTTATTACTCCAATTGTTCAATACCCTTACATCAAGTATACTAACGACGAACTTTAATAGAGTAAAGTCCTTGCAACCCAGGTAGAGGTCACGCTTTGCATCATCTATTAGTTTATCAAAATTCCACACCCCCTCCCTCTGGGCCATATCGGCCGGCTCACCCCTTACTTGATCCTCTACCATTTCATCCATGCCATCCGGACCCCCATTATCATTATCTTCGATTTGATAATCATAACCCTGACTCTCGGCACTGCTAGGCGAGACTTGAGGTTCCCCATGTTCCACCCAGTGAACATATGATTTCATAATCCCGTTCATGATCAAATGAACGTGAACAGTTGGAACCGGCTGCATTAGAAAGTTCACACAACTTGTACAGGGACACCGAATATTGCCTTCACGGTCCTTAACTGCACGTGCAAACTCGATGAATGATTTTACCCCATTTGTATATTGCTTACTCAATCTACCCATTCTTGTAACAGTCAATGGTATCCAACTCTTGTCCATATCTAATAACACATGAAAGTTCAAAGTAAATGATTTAGCAAATTTCCAACTCTTGTCCATATCCAACTTTTGTGAAATTTATGAGACATTTCCAAATTTCACAAAACGAATCTTAAGTTTTTATGAATGTGAAATTTATAAATTTCTCAAACTAGCCTAACTCAAGATTCTACCTCAAAGAAAACAAAATCTTCATAAGCATTACAACAAGTAGTTGACTAGCAATATGAATAAGCCCACAACAAACATGTCTCTCGTACTCTTTTCCGTGTTTGTTTTTTATTTTTTGTTTTCTAGGTTGATTGGCCGGATTGGGTTTCTACGTGAGTTTACCTTTTTTTTTTTTTTTTAAATATGTACAGGTTTCTCTTTTCTCCTTTCACTTTCTCATCCTTATTTTAAAGTAGTACTTTGGGTTCAACCCCTTAGGAGTTGCAGACTCCCCTCTTCATGTAAATCTTTTCATGAATTTTGGAAAGATATTAAGTACTTTACAATTTGCTACTTACCAAGAAGCTTCATCAGCAGCAGATATTAAGTACCTCTTTATTTAACCTCATGTAGTTAAACTCGTTAATCAAGTTGTAATTAAGTACTAATTAGTAGTTGCCTCTAATTGGTTTGATCATCCTAATCATGTGGTCATGCTATTTAATTTAGGTATTCAATATGTAAATAAAGTAATTCAATTAATTCGTATGGTTCCATATGTGTTTCGACCGTAATTGATCTACATAGATGACTACCACATGGATCAATCACTACTCTGTAATCATAAGAAGCTAGAGACTAGAGACTAATTTTTAGCAAAAAGTTGGGTCTTGGGTCTTTCATTCAGCATATGACACGGATGGAAAAATAACAAATAAACAAATAAGGCCATAACGAATGTGGTTGAGGCCTTTGAAAATTGGACAGAATGACCAACAAAAAAGTTCACATAATAAGAAGATGAAACAAAGAGTCATCACACAATGCATGTACAATCATCAAACGTAGAGAGAAAGCAAGAACACATAAAACGCCACCCCGCAGGCGTACTCGTTAAGATTTACAACCCTAAATAGTAAGTAAAACACATAAAATGCCACTCCGCAGGCATACTCGTACTAACCTAGATAAAGAAACACACTTGTAATTAGAAATGCCATTTCAGCCTGAACTTTGGTTCTCACGTATTGCTTCAATTCCTATTGTCTTCAGAGATCACGGTTTCACCACTGCCAAATGTTGACAAAAAGGAAAATAATTAGAAAACCTAATTTTGAGCATGATTAATAAAGAGCTAAATAATGAAGGAAAAAAAGAAAACTACAAATGTGGTCTCGTATTGATATACCATACTACCACTATAATCCAATTAAGAGACATAAAGTAAAATTCTTTTGATAAGTTGAACCAATTGTTTAAAATAAATCCTAAACAACTGAAGTAAAACCAATCTTGTTCAAGAACTTAAACAAAAAATACAACGGATGAATGAACTACCTAAGATTTGGTTTAAAAGGAAAAAAATAGAAAAAAGAAAAGAAAAGAAAAGAACTTAGGCTTAGTTTGGCCCCCATGTGGCTTTTTAAAAGTGGCTTATGAAATTTACTATTGAGTAGTTTGATAATTTTGTACAAGTGACACATTACTCTTCAAAAAAAATCATGAAATAACAACTCCAATCTAGAGCTTTTAAAAGCCTCCCCAAAAAAATCCCTAAGTCCAATTGTTCTTAAGTTGCATCCTTTCCCATACACTTCCAATCTTTCTTCAATACCAAGCATACTTCCATGGCTTTATTTCACTTCCAAATTAAAGGGCATAAGATGTAACACATATAATTCAATACACTTCAATATTCCAGCTAGATATATATAATTCAATACACTTCAATAACCCTATTTCTAATACAAAAAAGATTGGCTCACCCAATATCTAAGTTGAAAATCCATGTCACCAAAAATATGGCCTGGTGTTAAATAGTTGTAAGATATTGATTGCCAAGTTGACTAATGCTATAATCCTAAGGCTCCGTTTGGTTCACTTGGAAAGTAAAATAAAGGGGAAATTGATTCCAAGTAATCATATTCCCCGAAAAGGAAACTACATTACTTTTCATTACTTTGTTTGGGTAACTTAAGAATCGAATATTTGAAATTAACAAGATGGATTAATGTTCAAATGTTTGGTTTATTTTAATTATTAATTCTTGAAGAGATGATAAACTATAAATGAATAAAAACGAAACTACTTAAATTGAATGTAGATAGAGTAAAGGTAAAGTTAAAAAAAAATGTTGATAAGATTGATTTACACGAATAAGGTCAAAAAGATATGGTAGAAGATATTTAAATTTTTGTGTTTTTTACTAGATTCTTATGGGAAGGGAACTCATTACCACCTCTAAATAAGGAATTGGTTTCCTTAGTTTTTAAAGAATTCATTCTTAGTTGGAATTAATTCCAACTTAGTTTCCAAACTCATTAAGTGTACCAAACACAAAAATATAGTTCCATGGAAAGAAATTTCTTTCCTAGGCTCCATTCCATGCGAACCAAAGGAAACCTAAGAGTAATGTTATACTTTCCAAATCCTAATCCCAAATTCATATCCCAAATGATTTGGGATTAGGATTTGGGATGCACAACATTACTCAATCCCTACACTTCTATCCCAATGTTGTTTTTAATGTTCCCATTGCTATAATCCCTAATTTGATATTTTTTGTTTTCTGAAAAGCTCTCAAGAAAGCAACAATTTTTGGGGTTATTTAAGGTGGAGCTCTAACAAGAAGCACACGAATGCCTAGACATAGCTCATATCAGATTTCCTAAAATTAGACAATCATTTGAGTAGATTAACTAAAATGGTCTTGACATCATATTTTAATGATATTTACATGCAAACAAATCATAATTCTTTTCCTTAAGGTTTTAGTAGATGGTAAGTAGCTCAGTGCTCAGCTCTTTTACTAACTAACAACTTGTGGAAAGTTAGGCAGTCAAGTCAATACCAATCACTCACACTCATATTAGGCATGAGATAATTTAAAGCATATGCGGTCAGCAAAAGTAGGCAACTGGAAACTCTTTGCACCAAATGTACTTCTACCAAAATGCTAAAACAAATTCATTAACTATGGTGTTGCTCCTCCATTACGAATTACTGTACACGTTGTGCAACATTTGTCAGAATTTTGCAATTAAACGCATGAAAATTCCAATGAACAAAATGTGTTTATATATATATATATATATGCAAATTTAGCCAATACTTTGTTAGGTTTCCGAGAATAGGAGAATCAAATAGAAAAAAGATTTAAATGGTAAATACCCAAACTCAATCCTTAAATCCTCAAAACCCTAACTGTACTGTGTATGTATATATATATGTATTTATTGCCTTACTTAGAGTAGTGGTTACTGGCATCGTGGCAGCTTGATGATAGTGGTGGCAGCGTGGTGGTGACGATGGCGGCGTGGTGGTGGCGACTTGATGATGATGATTGCGGCATGGTATGGAGGCGTGGTGATGATGGTCCTCTCTCTCTCGCGTGGTGATGATGGTCCTCTCTCTCTCTATCTCGATATCTCTCTGCTTCACGAATGGGTTGTGGTCTGAAGATATTGGGGGAAATTTTGAGAGGGAGTTTTGTTGGAGGAAATTTTGTTTTAGCAAGGAAAATATTTCATTGCAAAAAGTTTTTTCTCAAATTTTAGCAAGGGAAAAAAGTTTCCTTGCTAAAAATAAGCATTAGTAAGGAAAACATTTCCTTACCAAAAGTATTTTCATAAATATTTACTTAACTTTAGGCAACGAATAACAATTCCTTTGCCAAAACATACTTTTAGCAAGGAATTTATTTTTTTGTTGCCAAATAGTTCACTTTAGGCAAGAAAAATGATATTTCCTTGCCAAATACTCCACTTTTTGCAAGGAATTATCATTTTCTTTGCCTAAGGTGTATATCTTTCAGCCTTTTGACAACAAAATCAAATTTTCTTGCAAATACTATACTTTTAGCAAGAAAATTTAGCTTTCCTTGCCAATCTTCCTTGCAAAAACCCATTTTTGTTGTAGTACTTTTCTTAGGACTTTTACTTTTTGTGTGCATTGCACGTTTCCAATTTCGCGACGGGATCCCGGGTAAGTTCATTAGTTCCCTATTGCATATCATATTACTTGCTAATTGAATTATGTGATTTTGTATACCTTTTATTGTTAGCAATTTTGCACCATTTTGATATGCTTGTGCTATGTATATATATATGTATTAGTTTAGGGCATGTTTAGATTAAGAATTCGATTAAAGAGGAAGTTGAGTAGAGGCCCATCACGAGATACGATGAGAGGAGGTGTTTTAGTCAACCGGACTCCTTCCCCTCTAATTCCATAATCCCCAGACACAGTTTTGTCTTTGATTTCGCAAAAAATCGATTTACTTTTAAAATAGTTTCTTAATTTTTCTAAAAAAAAAATAAGTGACAACTCTTTATATTAAAATTTTATTTTAAAATTAAAATAAATGAGCCCAAATACCGATATCCAAAATCCCTCAAATGGTTTGCTAAACATTTATTATTTAATGCATACTCATTGCCAAATTTGGCACTGGCACTGATACATTACTACAGTTCGGCAAGGCGCGTGATTAGCATTCTTACAATTTGGATGAGTTTTATGGCATTTTAGAGTGCTATGCTAGCTGCTAGTTATAAATAATTTGACTTGCCAATCTGACAAAAGATCAGGCTTTCGCATAAAGATGTATAACACTCGGAATGGAAAAGTAGCATTTTAGCACGTGTTAAAATAGAGTAACATTTTAATATTAGAGTAAAGATTGTGACACATTTAAAGACACATTTTTTGGAATACAATTCTAAAAATGTGTCTATATCTCTCTTGTGATGTCACTGAACCCCACAGTGACACAGGAGGGAGATAGGCACATCTCTTAGGTTGTGTCTCAAAAATTGTGTCTTTAGGTGTGTCCCAAGTATTATCCTTAATATTATAACAAAAGTACTATAATATAGATATGATAAGAAGAATCACGAGTGCTCTAGCTCAAGTGGTACCACCCTTTTCTTTCCAGTAAGAAGTTGAGAGTTCGAATTCCTCTGTGAGGATTTCATTACTTGTTTTTCGTGTGATCGTCAGTCGAAACGAGTGACTCTTGTTGGACTTTGCAGTGGGTCAATATGAGACTTGGAGTTGAATTTGGGCTGAGTTGTGTGTATGCGTTAGAGTGTGTGTGTCCAGTCTGAATTAGGTAAGTGATAAAAAAAATTAAAAAATAAAAAAAAATAAAGAAGAAAAAAATAAAAAAAATAGCATTTATAATTAGAGATGTTGTAACTATTCTCGCTGTGACAACCAGTTAGAAGAGGATTTAAAGAAGGGAAGTTTTAGAGAGAGTAAGTGAAGGTGGGTCCTGAGTTGCACATCATAATTTGCCTTCCGTCTCAAATTCTCTCACTAAGAGAGAGAGAGAGTATCAATCATTTCCAAATTATTAAATGTCAGGTTAATCATGTCTGAAGAAATAATTTGTGCACATGGTCTATGGGCTTAGAAATCACGTCGCAAAAGGGGTTGTCGGAATGGTAACACTAATTGGATAATGGGATAATTAAAATCAGTCAATAATTTATTGACAAATAAAAAGTCAGTCACCTGCTTTTTCAAAATAAAAAAGAAATTATTTTAAAATTAAAAATTTTAAAATCAATCAACTTTTTATCTTTTTTTAAAATGAAAAATCAAAAAATTATATTTACCCCTTATCTTCTTCTTCACCACCACTAGCCACCAGCCGTCGCCACCACCCCCACCATACCACCACCAGCCACCACCACCACCACCATGACCACTACCACTACCACCATATTTGGCCACCACACTTTGACCATCACTACTACCAGCCATTACTATACCATGACCTCCCCCACCACACCACAGCCACCACAACCACTCTGACCACAACCTCTCTCTCTCTCTCTCTCTCTCTCTCTCTATATATATATATATATATATGAGTATATATATAATATATGGCCACCACCACCCCAACCTCTCTCTATCTCTTCTTTCTCTTCTCACCACCACGGGCCTCCTCCCTCATCACCTCCGCCAAAGCAGAAAAAAAAAAAAATTTGCATGTTGGAGCAACTGTCCAAACAACAAGAGTAACTCACCAAACGTATCGGGAGCAACTCACCAAACGTAAGGAGCAACTCACCAAACCTGGTCGTTTGGTGAGTTGCTCCTCACGTTTGGTGAGTTGCTCCTCAAGTTTGGATTGTTGCTCCAAACTTACAACTCTTTTTTTTTCTTCTTGGGGGAGAGAGGGAAAAAGGGAAAGTTCTTCGTGGATCTTCTAGAGAGAGAGAGAGAGAGAAAGACGAGGGGAAAGGGGAGAGAGAGATGAGGGGAGAAAGGGAGAGTTCTTCATTGATCTTCTAAACCCCAACCTCTCTATCTCTCCTCTCTCTTTGATCTCCTCTCTCCCCTCGTCTCTCTCTCTCTTAGATCAATGAAGAATTCTCCCTCTCTTCCTCAACAAGGAAAAAAAAGAGTTGCAGGTTTGGAGCAACAGTCCAAACTTGAGGATCAAGTCACCAAACTTGAGGAGCAACTCATCAAACGTAAGGAGCTACTCACCTCAACTCACCTCTTTGGTGAGTTGCTCCTTATATTTGGTGAGTTGCTCCTGATGCGTTTGGTGTTGCTCTTGCTGTTTGAACAGTTGCACCAACTTGTAATTTATTTATTTATTTATTTATTATTATTATTATTATTATTTTCTGCTTTGGCAGGGGTGGATGAGGGAGGGCCTGTGGTGGTGGCTGGTGGTGGTGAGAAGAGAAAGAAGATATAGAGAGCGGTTGGGGTGGTGGTGGCCATATTATATATATATACATGTATGTACATATATAGAGATAGAGGTTGTGGTCGGAGTGGTGGTGGTGGCCGTGGTGGTGGCTGGTGGTCGTGATGTAGTGGTGGCTGATAGTGGTGGTGGTGGTCATCGTCGTGGTGGTGGTGGTGTGGTGTGATGGTGGTCGTGGTCGTGGTCGTGACAATGGTGGTCGTGGTGGCTGGTGGTGGTCGTCTTGGTGGTCGTGGCATGGTGGGGGCAGTGGTTGTGGCTGGTGATGGTGATAGTGGGTGGTGGTGGTGAGGAAGAAGATGGGGGGGGGGGGGGGGGGGGAGGGGGCGGTAAATGTAATTTTTTTTATTTTTTTATTTTAAAAAAGATCAAAAGTTTATCTCTTTTTAATTTGTGAAGATAAATTAAATTTCCTTTCAATTTAAATAAAATAGGTGACCGATATGTAAATTATTAATAAAAGTTGACTGAGATCTAATAATCCCTTGTATAATTTTGTCACTGTCTCAATTGTCAAAAGTAATCGTAGTTGGTGTCAAAGCAAATTAACTATACAGTAAATTAAAACTATTACTTTAGCAATAGAGTTAGCGTTCTCCCAAGGCAAATTCTAAATGCACCTATTTAATTGCTCTCTATACTTGTTTGTGATGAAAATATTCAGCCAGTACAAGTTTGACACGCAGGATGTGATGTGGCAAGATAATTGGTGGAAATTGATTGACAAGAAAACCGTTAATATGCAGTTGAAGTTAATCCATCTTTTTTAATAGAGGACACGTGTTGAACGTCATGGGATAACTGAAGGACAGTTGTCAGTGTGAGGGAATGCCACGGATAAAGGCAGTTATCAGTTTGAAAATAGGAGGGAACATTCGAATTGAGTTACTGAGGCCTCGATGTCTATAAATAGAAGGATTGTGCTCCTTTGTAAAGATCCTTCGATCAAACATCAACATATATCTCTCAATACATCTATTGTATTGTTATCTAGGTATTTAGAATTAGGAGTAGAATACCTTCGAAGTCATCTTCAAGGTTAGATTGTAGTTGCTTTAATTTAATAAAAGTAGTTGAATTACTTTCAGTTATTTTACTGTTTTATTTAGGAGTAGATTTTAATTTAATCAGTTCGAAGTTCTTCAGTTAGTTACATCTTTACACAATTAAAGTCCTGTTCAAGGCATCGAACGTCACCACAATTCCCTGGTGAGGCGCAGTTTGGATAATCACACATACACATTGGCAATTTACTTGCCTGGCACGCTCGCACACACTTATAAAATTTTCCAACCAAACATTTTTGGCACGCCCGGTGGGACACTAGTGTCAAAGGATGACAAACAGAAACCTTCGAAGTAATAGGTCTGTTGATAATGCCAATGTTGGTGTTAATATTGCTGAGATTGGTGGTTCCTCACACCAAGATCCTCAGAGTAGCAATATTGGAAATCATACAACCAATGAAAACCCAGAAGTGGGAGTTGAAAATTTAAGTTCGACTCAAAATACTGGGAATGTTGATTCAGAGAATCAACATGATTTGGTGAGTCAATTGACACCAATATTTGATCACTTGGGAAATATGCTTCAGAATGTTAATGTTCTGATTACTTCCCTTAACAATAGTCTACCACAATTTGCACCAACAATGGTGTCAAGTGGGAATCCTTCTATGATTCGACAGAATGAGAGAAGTTATAGACATGGCTTATTTCAGCCAAATTCTATTAATCATGTAAATGGGCCTTCTATCAGGCCTAATTCCCAAGAAAGTTTTTATATGTCTGTCCCTAATAATACATTCCCAGTATTCGAAGGGACCCAAGGAAATCATGTGAATGGCCAAGATCATGGTCATAGAACAATAAATATTGAAGAACCAAGGCCTAGAGAAAATATGATAGGTCAAAATAGGAGAGTAAATAATAATCCTGTGTTCGAACCAGACCTTACTGGGGCAGGAATGGGTCGAAGGAATGAAAATTTTAGAAGGATAGATAATAATCCTCAACCACCACCAGTACCACCAATAAATTACCTTTTTGGCCAACCAGGTCATCAACAACCATTTAATATGGTTGATAGGAATGATATGATTAATTTAATTCATGAGATTTGTGGACCTATGGCTCGGGGGGTACAAACTCCAGTTTATAGGAAACCTTATCCTGATTGGGTTGACAGAATTGAATTCCCAAGGGGCTTTAAATTTCCTACTTTTGCTATGTTTGCAGGGGATGGGAGTCAATCCACAGTTGAACATATAGCAAAATTCATCAGTCAGTGTGCTGATGCAGGAAATAATGAATTTCTTAGACTTTGTTTGTTTCCTAGTTCATTAACAGATACTGCATTTGCTTGGTTTACTAATTTAGCCCCTAATTCGATTTATAGTTGGGCTCAGATGGAAGAATCTTTTCATACTCAGTTTTTCCAGACAGAACCAGAAGTATCAATGGCTGATTTAGCCAGATTATGTCAAAAGTCAGATGAAAAGGCAACTCAATTCATAAATAGGTTTAAAAGGGCTAGAACAAAATGTAAAATCATGTTACCTGAATCTGAATTTGTTAAATTGGCTCAAAATGGTCTTGAATTTAGACTCAGAAAGAAATTCGATGCTTTGGAATTTAGAGATCTTGTTGAATTAACTGCTCGAGTCTCTAGATACGAAGCTTTATTGGAAGAAGAAAATGAAAGAAATGCTTCTTCAATAAAAACATATTATAAGGATCCTAATTATGAGATAGATGCTGCAGAAATAATAGGCAAAGAGCCTTTTACATGTAAGAGTCTTGTAAAGAAAAATGTTTCTGCTGAAGTATATAAGTCAAAAGGAACTTTTAAGAAATATTCATTCGATGTTTATAGATTGGATGAAATATTTGATCACCTGTTAGAAGGAAAAATTATTAAATTGTCTGATGGGACAAAATTACCTTCGAATGATGAATTAAAGGATAGGAAATATTGCAAATGGCATAGTTCTGGGACTCATTCAACTAATAATTGTACTGTTTTTCGAGACAGGATTCAGGATTTGATCAAGAAAGGGAAATTGAAATTCCCTGAAAAACAAATGGGGATTGATGAAGATCCATTCCCAGCAGTACAGGAGGTGTCAATCAATGTTCATGACATTTCCTTCGAAGATCTGGTCCAAGAAAGAGAAAGTGCAAAGTCAGAAGACCATATGAAAAGAATTGAGGAAATAACAAGGAAAAAACCTGATGTGTCGGTTTTCAACCATGAATATGCAAAGAATTTATGTATTGGTTGTGGGAAGAGATATGCTGAAATTTATGATGAAAGGGTTGGAATTAAAGCAGGCAGGAAAAACAAGCAGTCTTTGTTCGAACAAAAGAAACCAAGCACTTCTGGTGGACCTTCTTTCCAACCAATCATGAATGTTGAGAGAGGACAATTTAGAGGACCAATTTATCAAGCTTCAACATATACTGGACCTATGACAGCAAGGTATGCATCAAAACCAGTGGCTCCTTTTAAAGCTAATTTTTCAAGGAACTTTCATTTTGGTATTCATGTTCGACCATCAAGGAACATGCAATATGTGAGACCAGGGTTCTTTCATACACCAAAGAAATTTTATGGGGAGCAGAGAGAAAGGCAGATTCAGTTCATATCATCGAAAGTGGTACCAGCACATGTGGTACAGGCTGAGAAAAATATAAAAATATTAGAGAAATCACCAAAAGATGGTGAAACATCACAATTAGGTGAATCTATATTGGTATCAGGAGTACCAAATTGGTTTGTTTTGCAAGATGATAGGGTAAAAAATATGATCGAACAGCAAGGCTTTCAAAACAAAAATAGGATGATTAAACCTCCTCATGTTGAAAAGAATACATGGCATGTACTTCAACATCCCAAGGGAAAAAACCAGAACATGGTCCCTATGATAAATAGGACTCAACAGAGAAGATTGCAGAGGAAGTTTACCATGTGGAAAGAATTTTCTAATATGCAAAATAGAAATCAGGAATTAGGAAGAGAAATGAAGAAAGAGTTCAGTGATGATTCAAAGCCTAATCCTAGATTCGATCGAAATCCAAAAGGTGATACTGACACTATGTCTGAGGAAAGTATCATTAAAGCCAAAGTATTGGAATTAGAAAAGGCAATGAGTATTGAAGATGAAAGTGAAGCAATGACAATGGTGAAATCTCAAGATTTGGGAAATGCTGAAATAAAACCAGAAAGTGAGATGGTAAATAATGAGAATATGCTCATTCAATTTGGTACATTTCCTGAACAAATGGAGGTAAACACTGCTACATTTATGTTGCCAAAAATTTTCGAGGCAGCAGAAGATCAACAGTTAGTTGAAGAAATGGAAGTGGAAGCATTTACTGAGGATGTTTCTGAGGTAGATCTTCCTGAGTTTACTTTTAATGATTGTAATTTTGTTTATTCGTTCGAAGAACCATCCACAGAGATGACTAGACACCTTAAACCATTATACATAAAGGCTTGTTTAAATGGTGTTCTTTTAAACAAGATATTGGTTGATAATGGTGCTGCTGTCAACATTATTCCTCAGAATACTTTGAAAAAAATCAATAAACAAAATGCAAAATTGATAAAAACTCATATTATGATTTCAGGATTTACTGGTGATAAGAAAAATACCAAAGGTGTAATACCTATTGAAACCATAGTAGGTTCGAATAAATCTAAAACTGCTTTCTTTGTGGTAGATGCAAATCCTAATTATCATGCTTTATTAGGAAGAGATTGGATTCATGCTAATAAATGTGTTCCTTCTTCAATGCATCAGAAATTATTGCTAGTGAAGGAAAACTGTGAAATTGAAACAGTGAAGGCTGATGGTCAGCCTTTTCATACAAGTTCTAATTGTGTCGAAGCTCAATTGTATCAAGAGGATGTCAAGCCAATTGACCTAAAAGAGTCAGAAGATGAATCCCCAGAAGAAAATTGGGACATTTTGGCTGAAATGCCATTTGGTTCTTTGGAACCATTGGGTGATGACAAGATGATTTGATGACTCATACATCCATGGCAATGAAAGATGTGGAAGAGACCATTCGACTGGTCTTGCAAAAGTTAATGATAACAGATTTAGAGTCAAAAATCGAAAAAGATTCGACCATAAACTGGTCAGATTATGTTTTTAAAGAAGAATCACAAGAATTAAAAATTGGTGGCAGAGAAGAGTTATCTGTATTACCAGAAAATTCAATACAGGAAGTATCGCAGGATCCTCTTTTAGAAGTAAATTTAGGATCCGATCAACAAAAGAGAGTTACTTATTTAAGTTCCAAACTTGGAAAGGAAGACCAATATAAATTGGTCGAATTGTTAAAAGAATTTCAAGATTGTTTCGCTTGGGATTATGATGAATTGCCAGGGCTCGAAAGAAGTCTAGTAGAACACAAATTGCCTATCAAAGCTGGCTACAAACCAGTGAAACAACAACCTCGAAGGATGACTCCAGAAGTTACTCTGAAGGTTAAGGAAGAGATTGAAAGATTGCTTAAGGCAGGATTCATTAGGACTGCCAGGTATGTTGAATGGTTATCAAATGTTGTTCCAGTAATGAAGAAAAATGGTAAATTAAGAGTTTGTATTGATTATAGAAACCTTAATTTAGCCACACCTAAGGATGAATATCCTATGCCAATAGTGTTGGAAAAACAGGTTTAAATGGAAAGTTTAAACGCGCAGCGGAAAAATCAAGTTATGAAACTTTATTGGCATGCCTGGATCTACTACTCGTCAATTCTACAGATACGCACAAGAGGGGACACGAGTTATACCTTAGTGTCTTGAACCCAATTCTGATCTTCAACTTCCAGCAGCCTCCACTAGATGATCTTCACCCTTATGACTCCTGCGGATGCCTGCCAGAAAGACTAGGGTTGGTGGGAACCCTAATGGAGAGGATAGAGAAGGTTTTGGGACTCCAAAACAGTTTCTGCAGCTTCTGACGTTCAAAACGACGAACAACCTTTTCCAGAACGCAGCTGCCCTATTTATAGATTCCCAGAACCGACCTAGACTTCGAGCGATCGAAGTGCCTTCGATCGATCGAACATTCGATCGATCGAACCATCTTCGATCGATCGAACCTTCATACTTCAATCGATCGAGACATCTTCGATCGATCGAACCTGTCTGGACATCATCCTCAAGCATCTTTCCAAGCATCCTGGCGGAGCTAAGAGTGGGACCTCCTAGGCTCTTTATTGTTGGCTCAGACCAGTTTGTTAATTACCATGACCAAACTCTTTGATCAGCAAACTAACTAACTGGTCAGTTAAAGTTTACTCCACTATAAAACGATAACTGAACTCCAACGCAAAAGAACATATCCGAAGCGATAACTAGACTTGTATGGTGTACTAATGTCCCTCTACCGTCAGCATTCGTAATCATATTCAGGTAATCAGATAACTGTTACTGTCAACCTGAATCATGATTACTTCTTGTATTCCTTGAGTCCCATTCACCTCTCATGATTACCAAACATGTTGATAACTCTTATCAACAAGACTGCAGTACTCAGTAATCGACTTGGTGACATTCTCAAGGGAATGCTTACTCTGAAACAGAGGGTAGATTCTATCTTGACAATGCATGTTCACAACCCTATGAACATGACATACCCAAGATACCCAGGTGTTGATCTTTTATAGACCTCACTGATTGGCAAATCAAAGCAGTCATATCCACAGTCTGTGTTCATAATCGTCTCAAGATTGAGAACACGTACCTTATACAAGTTATGAGTTCCTATTGACTGTTTGACAGTCTTAAGCGTCAATAGGAAACTCAGGTCCGTCAATGCACTATAAGCACTAGCATATCAACTAAGAGCTACACTCTAGTGATTGAGATTAATCACTCCATCCAATGGTAGTTAATTATGCTACAGTGTAGACTTGATGAGGTATCCAGTCTCATCATCCACTGTGACACATTCTAAGTATTAAAGAATAGTAATTCCTATCTCACTTGTGTGCATCTCATACACACACGAATTACTTACTATAATACTTAAGGATTAACAATCATCTCATGAAAAGAACATACACAATAAAATGTAAAGCTGATATCCATATATTAAAATGTCAATGTCTCATACAGAAAGTAATGGTTTGAGGGCACAAACCCAACAAACTCCCACTTGCACTCATAACCATTCAGAACTACATCTAAGACCTAGACTATCTAGATGACGATCAAAGACCTTCTGTGGCAAGGCCTTTGTAAACGGATCAGCAAGATTGTCAGCTGTGGCAATCTTGGTGACAGTCACATCTCCACGTTGAACAATATCTCGGATAAGATGATATTTCCGCTCTACGTGCTTTCCCTTTCCGTGGTTCCTTGGCTCCTTGGACTGAGCCACTGCCCCACTATTATCACAATAAAGCGTAATAGGCGACAGCGACGCTGGTACCACCTCGAGTTCCATAAGGAACTTCTTGAGCCAAACAGCTTCCTTTGCGGCTTCACAAGAAGCCACATACTCAGCTTCTGTAGTTGAGTCTGCAATGCATTTCTGCTTAATGCTCCTCCAACTGACAGCACCACCTCCCAAGGTAAAGAGATGACCGGACGTCGACTTCCTCAAATCTTTATCTGACATAAAGTCCGAGTCAGTGTATCCCACTGGAATTAACTCACTACCACCGTACATAAGCATGTAATCTTTAGTTCTTCTCAAGTACTTAAGAATGTGCTTAACGGCTGTCCAGTGCTCTGGACCCGGATTCGACTGATATCTGCTAACCATGCCAACGGCAAAGCAGATATCTGGTCTAGTGCATAACATCGCATACATGAGACTTCCCACTGCAGAAGCATAGGGAACTCCTGTCATGCGATTCCTCTCCTCCTGTGTCTTTGGACACTGGTCCTTGGAGAACGCTAAACCATGCCTGAAAGGTAACAAACCTTTCTTCGAATTATCCATTGAAAACCTAGTTAGCACCTTATCAATATAACCAGCTTGAGATAATCCCATTATCTTTCGCTTGCGATCCCGAAAGAGCTTTATCCCAAGAATATAGCTCGCCTCTCCTAGATCCTTCATATCGAAAGTACTAGCTAGCCAAACCTTGACCGTTGACAATGCCGCTACATCATTTCCAATGAGTAGAATGTCGTCAACGTAAAGCACAAGAAAAGCCACCACTTTCCCTTCACTCTTCTTGTATACACAAGGTTCATCCAGATTCTGTATGAAACCAAACGATTTGACCGCTTCGTCAAATCGTATGTTCCAACTTCTGGATGCCTGCTTAAGCCCATAAATGGACTTTTGCAACTTGCATACCAAGTTACCTTTCCGACCAGCTATGAACCCTTCTGGTTGTTGCATATAGATGTCCTCCTCAAGATTGCCATTCAAGAATGCAGTCTTGACGTCCATCTGCCAGATCTCAAAATCTAGGCATGCAGCAACGGATAAGAGTATTCTGATGGACTTGAGCATGGCCACCGGCGAGAAGGTTTCCTCATAGTCAATGCCCTCCCTCTGAGTATAACCTTTCGCAACAAGCCTTGCCTTAAAGGTCTCAACCTTTCCATCAGATCCTCTTTTCCTCTTGTAGACCCACTTACAGCCAATGGGTTTAATATTGGCTGGAAGTTCTACAAGATCCCAGACCTGATTAGAATCCATAGATTCCAATTCAGCCTTCATAGCTTTAACCCAATGAGCTGAATCAACATCAGCCATTGCCTCTTCGTATGTGGTAGGATCAGATTCAGATTCTATGGAGACAGCTTCAAAAACTTCTCCTAAGAACATGTATCTATCAGGCTGGCTGATAATCCTCCCACTACGACGAGGTACTGGTGCGGAAATAGGTGAAGAAGTGGTGTTTTCCTGATTTACATCGTTATTAACTACGGGTTGGACTGAGGGCTCTCCTTCTATCTCTCTAAGATCTATCCTTCCCTTAGGTTTATGGTTCATGATATAATCATCCTCCAAGAAAATAGCATTCGTACTGACGAACACCTTCTGTTCTCTTGGATCATAAAAATACCATCCATAAGTACCCTTTAGATACCCCACGAAGTAACATACTTCCGATCTAGAATCCAACTTGCTCATCTTTCCTTTTAGCACATGTGCCGGACATCCCCATATCCGGAGATGTTGCAAAGAAGGCTTGCGCCCAATCCACATCTCTCGTGGTGTCCTGGGAACAGATTTGCTTGGTACTAGATTTAGTATGTAAGCAGCGGTTTCCAAAGCATAACCCCAAAGAAATAAAGGTAACTCAGAATAACTCATCATTGACCTAGTCATGTCTAAAAGAGTCCGATTCCTTCTCTCCGCTACACCATTTTGCTGAGGCGTGCCAGGTGCAGTCAACTGTGACAGAATCCCATTCTGTACGAGGTGATCAATAAATTCATTAGAGAGGTACTCGCCACCTCGATCAGATCGAATGGCCTTGATATGTGTGCCCAATTGCTTCTCCACTTCAGCCCTAAACTCTTTGAACTTTTCAAAGGCTTCAGACTTGTGCTGCATTAGGTACACATATCCATACCTAGAGTGGTCATCAGTAAATGTTATGAAATACTCATAACCACCCCTTGCTCTAATATTTATTGGTCCACACACATCAGTATGAACTAATTCCAACAATGCATTGGTTCTATTGCCCTTTGCAGGAAAGGGCCTTTTGGTCATCTTACCCTCTAAACAAGACTCGCAGACTTCTATTGGTTCGAGAACCAAATCGCCTAAGACCCCTTCTTTGACTAGTCTGCCAATCCTATTTAGATTGATATGACCAAGCCTCATATGCCAAAGCTTTGTTGGATTAGTGGAAGGTCTCTTTCTTTTAGATGGTACAGTTACCACTGAGTTATTAAGTTCCATACAAGAATCTTTAGAAATATTGGGAGTAATCACATATAAACCATTTGATTTAACACCAGAACATATAAAAGAACTATTTCTTTTAATCACAACTTCAGTTCCAAAATGAAAAGAATAACCATTATTCGATAAATTAGAAACTGAAATTAAATTACGTCTCATTGAAGGGACGTAAAGTACATCTGATAAAATCAAAACTTTATTGTCTAGAAATTCTAAAACTACGACTCCTATAGCAACCGCAGAAACGGTTGCGCTAGAACCTAGAGTAAGTACAATTTCCCCATCACTGCACTTCCTGGTTGATCTGAACCCCTGCAATGAATTACAGATATGGTTAGTCGCACCAGAATCAATGCACCAAGTGTTTGAAGTATCCGTTATAAAACTTACTTCAATCACATGTGATTCAATCATACCTTGAACTCTTGTAGCTAAGAATTCTGGACAGTTCCTCTTCCAGTGGCCCTTCTCACCGCATTGGAAACACTTTCCTTTGCCTTGGCCACCCACCTTCCCTTTGCCCTTACCTTTTCCCTTAGATTTTGCAATCTTAGGGACTGGTCCAACACTTGAACCACCAGTGCTAGCCTTCTTCTTCCCTTTCTTTCCTTTCGGCATAGATCGGGAAGAGGAAGCGCTTTTCTCAACGTTTAAAACGCTGCCCCCAGGTTTGATCACCCCTTCTGCTGCCAGTAAAGAACTCATTAATTCGCTCATTGAAAAATCCATTTGATTCATATTATAGTTTAGTTTGAATTGAGCGAATGATGGCGACAGCGAGTTGAGGATCATATCAACTTGGGTCTGTGCATCGATGTTGGCTCCCAAGGTCTCCAGTTCGTTTAAATAACCAATCATTTTTAAAACATGTTCTTTGACTGGAGTACCTTCCGACATCTTTGCACTCATTATCTTCTGCATGGCTACCTGTCTGGCAGGCCTGCCATGCTCCCCAAACATCTTTTTCAGGGATGTGATAATGTCACTGGCAGAATCGTTCGATTGGAATTGGTGTTGTAACACACCAGCCATTGAGGCCAGAATGTAACAACGGGCCATTCCATTCGACTTCTTCCATTTGTCGAACTCGCGTCTGGCAGCTGCCGAAGCATTTGCCGCGGGTTCTTCAGGGCTTGGGGTGGTGAGGACATATATGTGATCCTCCGCAGTTAACACGATGTCAAGATTACGTTTCCATTCAGTGTAGTTGTTTCCAGTTAACTTGTTTTGAGTGAGTATGGTGGCAAGTGGACTAAATGCAGATCCAGACATTATGATTTACTGAAAAAATCAAAACAAAATAAATATGGATATCAGAATTTGACAGTTTGAAATAAAAGAATCCTTTTAAAACTCTTATTTTAAAACTAAGTCGCCGGAATATCGAAACGAAAGAATAAAGCCTCCGTGTGGTGGTCAATGTTCGATCTTTCAATTTATCATAACTTATCCGCTATGCAACTCTTGCAAAACAAGTTATGACTTCCGAACCTATTTGATCTCTAAGTTTCTGAATAATGCCCCGTGTGGGATCCCTTATCCATAGCTTAGCTAGTGTGTACCATTAACTAGGATCCAATCACAACCGTCTCAAGTAGCGCCTCCGTATGGTGGTCACCCTCTAACACGTCTGATTGATCCTTATCAAAAGAAGTTCACATCTAGTAACCAATGAGTAATGCATCCTCCGTATGGAATGATCACCCCTGGCGAGGTGACACAGAATGCATCACTCATCTTACAGTGAACCGTTAATGGAAGATCGTGGGTGTAATTAATAAGACCCTCTCCCACTAGATTTAGTAAAAAAGGATTTTGCTTTTTGAGAAAATCTGTTTCTACACACTTCCCATAAACATCTAATGTTTACTAATGTGTTGAAAACGGTTTTTGAATTTTATTTTAGAAAACTTGTTTTGCGTGCATGCAACAATGTATTGTACGCCAATCACAAACAAAGCACATAAAACAAAAAACTAAAATGAAATAAAAGACATCCAAACGATGCCTCTATCTCCCATGGCTCTATCTCCATAGAACCTGCTTTTGGTTTGATCGCCTCCAGCTCCATCTTCATGGATATTCTAATTCTATTACATTGAACCTATGCCTCTTTTGAAGCTTACAATTTATCTAGAAATAGAAATAGCAACAACAAAATAAAAGGCTAGGGAAACCGGTGCGACTTTCCTTTTCGTAGGATTGAAGTCGCAGCGCCCTTTACATATGCCTTAAAACCAAACCAAACTTAAAATAACACACCAATCTAAAAACATTCAAACACAAAATTAAATGCTCTTGGCGCCATGGGAGATAGCGACTAATCTTTTGCTGCAAAAGGTTAGTTGAACACACATCCACGCATATATATAACAAAATATAACTATTGGAACCCTTAATTGATTCACACAGTATATAAACTCTTTACATACTGAATTAGAACTCAAAACAGCATCTAACTTCTCTGTCATAGTTCGATCGATCGAAGGCCGTTCGATCGCTCGAACCTTCGATCGATTGAACACTGTTCAATCGCTTGAACATTCTATTTCACAGAATGATTAAAAATTTTGCAGAATACGTTAAAATTAAACTTTTAATTTCAAAATACTTTTAAAACTGTGAAACAGAAAACTTGACAAAGAGTCTGTCTCGATCGATCGAACTCTATTCGATCGCTTGAACAACAGAAGGTTTCGATCGATCGAAACCTGTTCGATCGCTCGAGTACAGAGCGTTCGATCGATCGAGACTACTTCGATCGATCGAACCCATCTTGCATCCAATGCAATCACAGATTTGTATACTGCTGTGATAACACTGCAGAAACAGATCTGTGACGATGCAGTTTTGAAAACAGTTCTAAAATCAACATGCAAATCAAAATAGTGTTCCAAAAAACGCATCTATAGATCCAAACGAGCGTGGCTCTGATACCAATTGTTGGAAAAACAGGTTTAAATGGAAAGTTTAAACGCGCAGCGGAAAAATCAAGTTATGAAACTTTATTGGCATGCCTGGATCTACTACTCGTCAATTCTACAGATACGCACAAGAGGGGACACGAGTTATACCTTAGTGTCTTGAACCCAATTCTGATCTTCAACTTCCAGCAGCCTCCACTAGATGATCTTCACCCTTATGACTCCTGCGGATGCCTGCCAGAAAGACTAGGGTTGGTGGGAACCCTAATGGAGAGGATAGAGAAGGTTTTGGGACTCCAAAACAGTTTCTGCAGCTTTTGACGTTCAAAATGATGAACAACCTTTTCCAGAACGCAGCTGCCCTATTTATAGATTCCCAGAACCGACCTAGACTTCGAGCGATCGAAGTGCCTTCGATCGATCGAACATTCGATCGATCGAACCATCTTCGATCGATCGAACCTTCATACTTCAATCGATCGAGACATCTTCGATCGATCGAACCTGTCTGGACATCATCCTCAAGCATCTTTCCAAGCATCCTGGCGGAGCTAAGAGTGGGACCTCCTAGGCTCTTTATTGTTGGCTCAGACCAGTTTGTTAATTACCATGACCAAACTCTTTGATCAGCAAACTAACTAACTGGTCAGTTAAAGTTTACTCCACTATAAAACGATAACTGAACTACAACGCAAAAGAACATATCCGAAGCGATAACTAGACTTGTATGGTGTACTAATGTCCCTCTACCGTCAGCATTCGTAATCATATTCAGGTAATCGGATAACTGTTACTGTCAACCTGAATCATGATTACTTCTTGTATTCCTTGAGTCCCATTCACCTCTCATGATTACCAAACATGTTGATAACTCTTATCAACAAGACTGCAGTACTCAGTAATCGACTTGGTGACATTCTCAAGGGAATGCTTACTCTGAAACAGAGGGTAGATTCTATCTTGACAATGCATGTTCACAACCCTATGAACATGACATACCCAAGATACCCAGGTGTTGATCTTTTATAGACCTCACTGATTGGCAAATCAAAGCAGTCATATCCACAGTCTGTGTTCATAATCGTCTCAAGATTGAGAACACGTACCTTATACAAGTTATGAGTTCCTATTGACTGTTTGACAGTCTTAAGCGTCAATAGGAAACTCAGGTCCGTCAATGCACTATAAGCACTAGCATATCAACTAAGAGCTACACTCTAGTGATTGAGATTAATCACTCCATCCAATGGTAGTTAATTATGCTACAGTGTAGACTTGATGAGGTATCCAGTCTCATCATCCACTGTGACACATTCTAAGTATTAAAGAATAGTAATTCCTATCTCACTTGTGTGCATCTCATACACACACGAATTACTTACTATAATACTTAAGGATTAACAATCATCTCATGAAAAGAACATACACAATAAAATGTAAAGTTGATATCCATATATTAAAATGTCAATGTCTCATACAGAAAGTAATGGTTTGAGGGCACAAACCCAACAAATAGTTGATTTATTAATTGATAGATCTGCTGGAAATACTATAATGTCCATGATGGATGGTCATTCAGGATATAACCAAATATCTATTGCCAAAGAAGACATTCATAAAACTGCATTTAGATGTCCAGGTAGTATAGGTACCTTCGAGTGGGTACAAATGCCTTTTGGTTTAAAAAATGCAGGGGCTACTTATCAAAGAGCCATGAATGCTATTTTCCATGACATGATTGGAACATTTTTAGAATGTTATATTGATGATATAATTGTTAAATCAAAAACATTCGATGATCATCTTATTCATATGAAATCATCATTTGAGAGAATGAGATTTTTTAAACTTAAGTTAAATCCATTAAAATGTGCGTTTGGAGTCAGCACTGGAAATTTTTTGGGATATTTGGTACATGAAAAGGGAATTCAAGTGGATAAGAATAAAGCACAAGCAATTATTCGAAGTAAACCTCCTTCAACCAAAAAAGAATTGCAAAGATTCTTAGGACAAATCAATTTTATTCGAAGATTTATTTCCAATACTGCTGGAAAAACTTTGATTTTTTCTCCCTTTTTGAAGTTGAAGGATCATGAAGAATTGAAGTGGGAAGATAAACATCAGATTGCCTTTCAAGCCTTGAAGGATTATTTGGTGAAGCCACCAGTGTTAATGCCTCCAAGAAAAGATAGGCCTATGAAGTTATATATCTCAGCATCAGAAGCATCGATTGGGGTTTTGTTAGCCCAAGATAATGATGATAAGAAAGAACAAGCTGTGTATTACCTTAGTAGGTTTTTAAATTCTGTTGAATGCAAATATTCCTTTATAGAAAAGTTATGTTTGTCTTTGTATTTTGCAGTTATGAAATTAAGATATTATCTTCTTCCCACTGAAGTGTATGTGATTGCTAAGTTTGATTTGATTAAGTATATGTTGACTCGACCTATTCTGAGAAATCGAATTGGTAAATGGATTCTGGCCTTGTCAGAATTTTGTTTATTTTATGTGCCACAAAAAGCAGTAAAAGGTCAGGCTTTGGCAGATTTTTTGGCTGATCATCCAAATTGCCTTGAAACAGAAGGGAATTATGAAATTGGACAAATAATTATTAGTCCATGGAAATTATGGTTCGATGGTTCAAAAACTGAATTTACTGCAGGTATTGGTTTTGTTATTGAATCACCTGAGAAGATTAAAACTAAATATGGTTTTAAATTAGATTCAAATCAGTGTACCAATAATCAAGTTGAATATGAAGCTCTTATCATGGGTCTTGAAACTTTGATAGATCTTAAAGCTACATTTATAGATGTGTTTGGAGATTCCCAGTTAGTCATAAATCATATGAATGGGACTTATAAATGTATGAGTAGTACATTGAAAATATATTATGACACTACAATGGATTTATTATCCAAATTTGATAATGTGAATTTGTTGCATATTCCTAGAAGTTTTAATGAAGAAGCTAATGATGTAGCTCAAAAGGCATCTGGATTTAAAACAAATAATGAGGATGTTGAAATGGAGCAAGTGAATTATAGGAAATTATTACCAATATTGGTAAATAGATTATCTTTTGTTGGTATATTAAATATAGAAACTCATGATGATTGGAGAAAGCCTATCATAGAATATCTCTCAGGATACAATGAAAAGCCTGATCAAGGTATAAGGCTTAAATCTATCAATTATATCTTATATAGTGGGAAATTATTTAAAAGAGGAAGTGATGGGTTATTACTAGAATGTTTAAGTAACCTCGAAGGATTAGAAGCTATAGCTCAAATTCATGAAGGATTATGTGGAGCTCATCAATCTGGAGTTAAGATGAGATGGTTACTTCGAAGACACAACATTTATTGGCCATCTATTTTGAAAGATTGTATTGAGTTTGCCAAAAGATGTCAAGAGTGTCAGAAACATGGTCCTTTAAAGCATTTACCAACTGTTGATCTTCAGTGTGTGATAAAACCTTGGCCTTTTAGAGGATGGGCTATAGATGTAATAGGAAAGATCAGTCCTCCTTCATCAAAGGGTCATGGATTTATTATTTTGGCCACAGATTATTTTACTAAATGGGTAGAAGCAGAACCTATGCAAACTGTAACCCAATCAATGGTTGTAAAGTTTTTAGAAAACATAGTGTATAGATTTGGTATTCCTCAAACTTTTGTATCTGACAATGCCTCTATATTCGAAGGGGATGTGGTTGTCTTTGCAAATAAGTTAGGGATTACAATGTCAAAATCAACCCCATATTATGCTCAATCAAATGGACAGGCTGAAGCCACCAACAAAGTCATAAAAGAAAATATGGCTAAAATCATAAAGAATAATCCAAGAATATGGCATTAGTTTTGCCAGAAGTTTTATGGGCATATAGGACTTCGAAACGAACAAGTACAGGTGTATCTCCTTATGCCTTGACTTTTGGACATGAGGCAGTTTTACCTATTGAAATAAAAATTAATTCTCTTCGAGTGATGAAGCAGAATCAGTTATCTTTAGATGATTATCAAACATCTATGGCTATTGAGTTAGAGAATATTGATGAAGAGAGAATCAAAGCTCTCAATAATATTTTGATACAAAAAAGAATAGCATCAAAGGCATATAATAAGAAAGTACAACCAAGAACCTTTGATGAAGGGGATTTGGTTTGGAAGACAATATTACCTATTGGATCTAAAGATCCAAAGTTTGGGAAATGGTCCCCTAAATGGGAAGGACCTTTCCAAGTTAATAAGGTTTTTAAAGGTGGATTCTATCATTTGAAAAATATGAATGGATATGTTCATTTAAGAAAAATCAATGGTAAATTTCTCAAGCAATATTATCCCACTATTTGGGAGGCAAGAAATTTAGAATAAAACATTCGAAGCAAGAATATGTATTTCATAGAAAGTTGAATACAAAAACCAACTATTGGTAAATTACAAAATGTACATTGGTATAAATAATTTATATCAACTTTCTTATGAATTGGGCTTTTAACCTAAAGTTATCCCAAGATCTGGTGTACAGTTTTGATTGACTAAGGATGAACTTCTGCCTTGAAATAGATTCTTGAGTCTTTAAAGGCTTTGATTCGAATTCTGTCTTCAAAACTAGAAGTTTTGCTTCAACACCTTGTTGTTTGATCTTCAGATTTGCCAATTCAGTTTCTGTAATCATAAGATCCTTTTTTAGTTGATTCACTTTGGCAGATGCTTTTTCAATTGATATGCTGTTTCCTTCAAATTCTGTCAAAGTTCGATCCATCTCAAGAGTTTTCTCTGCTGTATACTCCATGTCAATCTCTAATTTTTCTCTTTCTTCGATAACTTTTTCCAATAAAAAGCAATTGAAATCAAAAGTTGACATGATTGCAGAAATTGTTTCTTTGTCTGGAACAGAAATGTTAGAGCTTTCCAACATAAATTGGCATAAGACTTTCATAGCTCTTTGCACTTCTTTGTCTTCAAAAACCTCAAAAGAGACTTGACTAAAAAGCCTCAAGGTAGCAAGAGCAGCCACTGGATCTATTGAAGGTGATTTTGGTTTGCTTCGACCTGTCATTCGTTGAAAGAATTCTTGAACATTGGTCGAAGCAACATCTTCCATCTTCAAAACAAATTTCAAATTTTTCTTAAAATCTTTGACTTCTTCAGGAGTCAAGTTAGGAGGAAGAGATAGATGAAATTCTTCAGAGCTTGAGACCCTTGAGGTAGCTTGAGGTCTAAATGAAGTGGAAGTAGGAGCAGCTTTAGGATCAGGGCTTGCACGTGGCTTCGAAGAACTAGCCCTAGTTTCAGGAATAGATTCAACCTGTTCAACAAAAAGTTGGGGATTTAGTTCAGAATTTATCAGAAATTAAAAGATTTTTGAGAGGATTCTGAATATCTTACCATTGGTTGGAATTCAAGTAATGGAATATGAGTGTACAAAGAAGGAGATTTTGGAATCTCTGGGATCTTTGGACTCTGAGCTTTCTGAGCTTTTGTTTCTGGCTCAGGATGGGGTGCTACCTTCGAAATAGGAATTGCTGAGACAGGTACTGTTTTAGTGATCTCTGTATTGGCAGGAGGATCATTGGTTTTTCTGGCTCTCTTTTTCCTGTAAACAAGTGAAGAGATTGGACTGGTGTCTTTTTCTTCTTCAGAATCAACATGTTCAGAGGCTATAGGAGAACTTTCTGGTGATAGGACTAGTTTCCGCTTTGGTTTAGGAGATGATTGAGCAGGAGTTTTTGAAGCTTTTGAGGAGACTTGAATGCTTGGTTTAGCTTTTGAAGCTCTGGTTATTGGTGAAGAGCTTTCTCCAGCTGCTTTCCCTATATTTTGAAATTCAAATAGTCATCAGTCAAAGTTTCTTTCATCATTTTGGGAAAGGATTTGATAAGAATTGTGATTACCTGTTTGATTCATCGAATCAATGTATCTCAAAAGATGGCATTTGTCCATCTCTACTGACATTAAATTTTCCCACCAGCTCGAAAAGGCAGGAGTGCAAGTGGTATACACTGGTAGAGAAGTAAACTCCAAGTTGCTGACTTTATTTTGATAAACTGTTAATGCAGCAGTTATCACAGATTCTGGCACCTTCGAGTGAGTTTTATAGGCCATGAGTATATTGGCCTGACTTCTGATTGGGAAAGGAATTGACTGAGTAAGTCCAAATTGCCTTAAAAATTGATTGGGAAGGTAAAGTTCACCCTGAGATTTGAAGCTAAGAATGTTCCCAAAGAATAAGTCTCTACTAATTAGAAAACTTCCCCATGCAGCTTTTAATTCGAGAGCATTTGCTGTTATATCCAAAATTTGACAAAGCCAATGGGGAGAAAGAGGAGTTTTGTCTTCAGAATTGTAAAGGATTTCGAATGGTTGGAATAGCTTGTTTGATCTTATTTCAGGAAGATTAAAAAAGAGAGAGAGGCATTCTTTGAAAGTTTTGTCAGTACTTGGCAATAAAGCAAAAAAGATGCCATGGGCCACAGTATTAGATAGGGGTCCTAGGTTATGAATTTCTGGGAAGTAAGCATATAACCATAATTGTAAAATCCAAAAAGGACCACCTTGAGTGAGAATGAAGGGATCAAAGCATAAATCAGAAAAAGATCTATAGAGAGATCCTAGAACAAAAGGTGCTAAGGCTAACCTTCGACCAGCAGCCAGAGCTTTGGCAATGTTAGAATATTCAAGGACAACTCTCTGAGAAGAGGTACAAAATAGATGCTTCGAAAGCCAGTACAGAAGAAAGCAGTAATATTCTTTATCAGTCACTGCTCCTGATGTTTTTCTGTGAGCAGTTAAGAAGTTGGTGTATCCTAATGATTTTGAGTCAGTGTTAATTGAAGGACTATCAGACTCAGCCATATAGGGATGAACATCTTCCCCATGAGATAAAAACCCTAATAAATGACAAATATCTAGAATAGTTGGACCTATTGGACCAAATCGAAGTTGAAAGTGATTGAAAATAGGGTTCCAAAAACAGAGAGCTGCGGCTATTAAATTAGGACTGGATTCGATGGGAAATTTTGAAAGATTGATAGCATGGTAAACCCCCGTAGTGATCAAAATTTCTCTCCTACTCTCTAAAATTCTATCTACCCATTCAGGCCAATCCTTTGCAGGTTTAGGCCAGTGCCTGAATTTCCAGTCATATTTGGGATTTGGGAGTTCTCGTTGGTAAGTCAAACGTTGTTCCCCTAATCTAGGGTAATAGACATGGAGTCTCAAATTTGGGATGCTTAGGCAGGGACCTACAGCAATTGAAGATTCTTGGTTGGGAAGAGTAATAGGAACAAGAATTTCGTGAACCAGAGAAGTTTCTTGCCCACTCGAATAACGATCTTGCTCATCTTTTATGATCTTTCCAAAATCATCGCAAATCTTTTGAAGCTGGGTATTGTCATCAGATTTTGTCATTCTTTAGATTACGAAGAGATAAACAAGAAAGAAAAGCAAAGTGCGAAATGAATAGATTAGGGCAAAGCAAATTGGTGAAGTCAGAAGGTTTGTTTCTTTTTGTGTTTATCTATTTATAACCTTTGATGAACCCTTGGTGACGATTGGAAAGAGTTGCATTTATTGAAAAGTAGCCGTTTGATTCGGTTAATCTTCTTTTGGACCGTTATTTCAAAAAAAAAAAAAAAAAAAGACATGTTGGTTCAGAATGAACTAATCTATTTGAAGGAATGATAATGTTTCATTGTTCACTACATTAAAAGGAAAGTGTAGTTACAATTCAAAGACATAATTGATAAAAGTGGGGAAAACCATAAGTAACTAAGTTATGAAACATGGCCCAATAATAGGCAAAATACTCTGCCTCTAGTTCTATCTCGAAACATAAGTTTCTGGTTTCTAATGCTAGTTTGTCTTCACTTCGAAGGGAAATGTAAGCTTCCTTAAGTTGTTCTTCATATTGGTTTAACTGAAAATTGATCTTGAATAGAGCTTTGCGGAGACTTCGAAGTTCTTTGGCCAATGGAGATTTGCCTCGAGGAGAAACACCAACAACTTTGGCTTCATCTTTGAGATATGCAATTCGACTTTCGAGATCAGGTTTCGAATAATGAGAAATGATGCTTTCTTCATCAGAGCTTCCACAACCATAAATGTACTTCTCTTTGAATTCTAGGACTTCATCAAGGAGTGCTTTGGGAGTTTCTTTGAGTTTTTCATAGAGATCTAAAAGATAATTTAGATGATGGATACTTTCTTGGTGATGAGAATACCATCTCATGTGGGAAGCCAAAGTTCGAAGGGTAAAATCTATTTGAGTTCGAACAAGCGTGGATATATTCCATTCATGACATAAGACATGACAGCTCCATTCAAAATTGATTCGAGCCCTTGAATTTTGCAGAATAGAAAATGGAAGATGAGAAAAAGCAACTAATAGCCTTTGAGCTTGAACGATCAAGCATGGGGAAGGTGAAGTAATAGATGGAGTATGCTCGAATGTAGGACCATATCTACATAATTGGTCTAGCTTTAAAAAAGGATCACTAATGTCCTCAGTAGGATCTATTACTTGAACTTTGGTATCAGGAAAGCCTAATACATAATGATCAAAGAGAAGTACTTTCTCTTCATAATCTTTTTCAAAAAGTTTGCATTTTGAAAGGAAAGCTGAGGAGTAATGTTCATTGGAAAATTTTTCATGAGATGTCCTTACATATGTATGAATAGGAGGTCTACCTTGAGGAACTAAGATATTACCTCTCTGGAATCTTTCACCAGGAGGACTGGTTGAAGAGATCAGCCAGGCATTCAATAAATTTTGTTCTCGAGAAAGATGATTTGAAAATGGATAATATGGTTTTATTGTTCTACTTCGAATAATACCTTCAGTTTCAAGATACTCGAAGCTTGGATGAACAACTGAAGGTACTGTGATTGGAGTTTCGAGTTTCATTCCCTTATAATATCCTACACCTTCACCATGGGAAATATGTTGTTCCCAAGCAGGAGGAAATGTTTGATTATTATAGATTGATTTGGAAGAAGTCGAAGATGAATTTTGCCTTGATGAAACACTTGGTTTGTTCAACATTTTATGCCATTTTCCCCATTTTGAGTAAGTAAAAGGTTCGGGAGGAGTTTCAAGAGGATCCCAATTTGTTCGAAGAGGAATATCAGGGCGTTTGGTTGACAACATCACTTCTTCGGGAAGATCAATAGGAAAGCTATCGCTAACATTGAAGGAAGATTGAGAAGAAGACATGATCAAGGATCAAGCAAAAGCGTTGGTTTGGAATGGATTGAGGAAGATGATTGTGAAATTTAAAGTACTGCATAAGGTAGTAACTGCCCAATATGGTTAGACCATGATCACCATTATCTTTTTTAAACAAAAAGGAAAATGGCGCGGGGGGTAATGTTTGTGATGAAAATATTCAGCCAGTACAAGTTTGACACGCAGGATGTGATGTGGCAAGATAATTGGTGGAAATTGATTGACAAGAAAACCGTTAATATGCAGTTGAAGTTAATCCATCTTTTTTAATAGAGGACACGTGTTGAACGTCATGGGATAACTGAAAGACAGTTGTCAGTGTGAGGGAATGCCACGGATAAAGGCAGTTATCAGTTTGAAAATAGGAGGGAACATTCGAATTGAGTTACTGAGGCCTCGATGTCTATAAATAGAAGGATTGTGCTCCTTTGTAAAGATCCTTCGATCAAACATCAACATATATCTCTCAATACATCTATTGTATTGTTATCTAGGTATTTAGAATTAGGAGTAGAATACCTTCGAAGTCATCTTCAAGGTTAGATTGTAGTTGCTTTAATTTAATAAAAGTAGTTGAATTACTTTCAGTTATTTTACTGTTTTATTTAGGAGTAGATTTTAATTTAATCAGTTCAAAGTTCTTCAGTTAGTTACATCTTTACACAATTAAAGTCCTGTTCAAGGCATCGAACGTCACCACAATTCCCTGGTGAGGCGCAGTTTGGATAATCACACATACACATTGGCAATTTACTTGCCTGGCACGCTCGCACACACTTATAAAATTTTCCAACCAAACAATACTTACATGTTATATTATATTCACTTCTTGTACAATTATTTAATATAGCAAGTGGTGTGACGAGTAAACTAGGTGAGAGTATATAAACGTAATTTTTTTTTAATAGGATGAATACAATTTATAAAAATATTGATCACCTCCTCCAAAAATGAAGATTGCGCCACATATGCCCCATAGTGAATGATAAGAATACGTTCATAGCATCGTTCACTTTATTATAGGGATTTTTTTTATGATCCTGCATCATAGTTATGTGATAGTCCCAACCCGTATAGGAACTACAAAACTTTTGTCTTCTAAAAGTTTGATAATTTTATCACATGACAGTACTGTTTTAACTAGTATCACATATGACATATGGTTTACGCCCATATAATAATTTATCCTTTGTTAATGTCGAGAAAAGTTGGATCTCAAAAGTCAAAGTACACCTCCACGTTTTGGAGAATTAATTGTCTCATTTGGATTAAAAAAAAAAAAAACTTTTTTTGTATAAAAGAAAGTCAAAAAGAATAAGATAGTGCCATATAAAGACAACAATGATACAAACACTATGAATTGTACAACGTTTTGTACAATTGGGGTATTTCAGCAAATAAATAAAAATTTCGGGGCTCCACTGTTGGCTTAAAAAACCTCTTTCCCTCTCTCTCATAACGTTATCACTGAGAAAACAAAAATCCCCAAATTGATAACCCCTTCTTCATCACCAACCACACCCGCCGGACTCAACGGCGTCGGCGAAGGACGGCAACGAGACCCAGCAGCGGCGGCTACCTCCTCTTTTATCTCTCTCTCGGTACACACTTTCGCTACCCACCATGGATGTTGTTTATGCACTGAAGAGGCAGAGGAGGACTCTGTATGGATTCGGTGGTTAGGGTTTTTGAGAAGGTAGTAGTTGTTGTAAATGGTGGATTTAGGGTTTTAGGTTGTTTGTTTGAATGGATGTTTTGAATCAGTTGTTGAATGTGGAATGTTCTTGTTTTTGAGATGTTCTTAAATGAAATCTACTTATTTTGGATACATTTACTCGCATCTCTCTCTCTCTCTCTCTCTCTCTCTCTCTATACATATATATATACACACACATTTACTATGTGCTGTTTTGATATGCATTTTGGAGATCATTTTTTGTGGTGCCATCACTGCACCCTTATCAACCTAACAAGTTAAAAGGAACATCAATTTCATGGTTCAATTGATTGAGATTGTAGTCAAAATTAGCTATGGGTGGTTAGAGATCAATTGCAACTATTATTGTAAAAACTGCATGTGATTGGTCAAAAGGTAACCCTTGGGGTGTTTTTCTTATCAGTTGTGTTGGTACCAAATGAACATTGGGGACTTAAGTGGGTTCTTTTTCTCAATATTTCAATATGCAGACAAGGAAAAAGGCATTTTATGTCACTTAAAAAGTGACATAAATAGGTATTTATGTCACTTTTTTTTTCAGTAAAAAGTGACATAAATGGAGGCGACATAAATGTTTTAAAAGTGACATAAATACTTTATAAAAGTGACATAAATATTTCATAAAACCAACACATTTGTTAATAAAAAGTGACATAAATACTTAAAAGTTACATAAATACCATTTTATTTATGTCACTTTTAACCTAAAGTGACATAAAAGTATAAAAGTGACATAAATATCAAACAAAATTATTACATCAAAGTCTTAAAAATGACATAAATACTTAAAAGTGACATAAATACCATTTTATTTATGTCACTTTTAATCTAAAGTGACATAAAAGTAGAAAAGTGACATAAATGCCAAACAAAATTATTACATAAAAGCCTTAAAAGTGACATAAATGCTATAAAAGTGACATAAATACCACCCTGTAAAAATAATATATACCACCTTGTACATCATGTACAATACCATGCACCATGTACAAAATTAAATCAAACTCAATATATAATCTATTTCAACTACTAAATTTCATCGATTCATCTCAATATCAACCAATTAATTGGTTTGAACAAAAAGTATACAATCGATCCAGGTTAAGTGCAAAACTAAAAACATATACATATTACATATTCATCAAAAAGTACTAACAAAACTACGAAAGCAACAAAAAAGAATTAGCCCGGCCAACAAAAAAAGTGGTTTGTTTGTTAGAACCTTCCATCAAAATGTGAAACTTTGTACCTACAAAAAAGATAAAGTTTTCATTAATTAGTTGTATATAAAATAATAAAAGATCGAGCAAAACTATGTTTGGGGGTTTTGAGAGACCACAATATGTTCGGGGACTCGGAATGATGAAATAGTCATTTTTTCGTATTATTTGTAAACCGTGAATCCGTTATGCATTCCGTTAGTTCTCACAAGTTTATTTAGGCATGTTTGAGGTACGTGTAAGGTTTCGTGGCATTTGGTTAAGCGGTGTACCGATTCACTACACAAAACCTCAATAACTAAGTTTTTTCAAGCATAAGTGATGAAAAAGTCACTTTTTTCGCATTTTTTTGTGAACCGTGAATCCGTTATGCATTCCGTTAGTTCCCGTAAGTTTATTTAGGTATGTTTGAGGTACGACTAAGATTTCGTGGCGTTTGGTTAAGCGGTTTACCGATTCACTACTCAAAACCTCAATAACTAAGCTTTTTCAAGCCTAAGCGACTAAAGAGTCATTTTTTTCGTATTTTTTGTGAACCGTGAATCCGTTATGCATTCCGATAGTTCCTACAAGTTTATTTAGGCATGTTTGACTTGCGTGTAAGGTTTCGTGGCATTTGGTTAAGCGGTTTACCGATTCACTACTCAAAACCTCAATAACTAAGCTTTTTCAAGCATAAGTGATGAAAGAGTCACTTTTTTTCGCATTTTTTTTGTGAACCGCGAATCCGTTATGCATTCCGTTAGTTCCTACAAGTTTATTTAGGTATGTTTGAGGTGCGAGTAAGATTTCGTAGCGTTTGGTTAAGCCGTTTACCGATTCACTACTCAAAACCTCAATAACTAAGCTTTTTCAAGCCTAAGTCACTAAAGAGTCATTTTTTCGCATTTTTTTGTGAACCGTGAATCCGTCATGAATTCCGTTAGTTCCCGCAAGTTTATCTAGGTATGTTTGAGGTGCGTGTAAGATTTCGTGGCGTTTGGTTAAGCGGTTTACCGATTCACTACTCAAAACCTCAATAACTAAGCTTTTTCAAGCATAAGTCACTAAAGAGTCATTTTTTCGCATTCTTTTGTGAACCGTGAATCCGTTATGAATTCCATTAGTTCCCACAAGTTTAGTTAGGTATGTTTGAGGTACGTGTAAGATTTCGTGGCGTTTGGTTAAGTGGTTTACCGATTCACTACTCAAAACCTCAATAACTAAGCTTTTTCAAGCATAAGTGACTAAAGAGTCATTTTTTTTTGCATTTTTTGTGAACCGTGAATCCATTATGCATTTCATTAGTTCCCGCAAGTTTATTTAGGTATGTTTGAGGTGCGAGTAAGATTTCGTGGCATTTTGTTAAGCGGTTTACCGATTCACTACTCAAAACCTCAATAACTAAGCTTTTTCAAGCCTAAGTCACTAAAGAGTCATTTTTTTGCATTTTTTTTGTAAACCGTGAATCCGTTATGCATTCTGTTAGTTCCCACAAGTTTATTTAGGTATGTTTGAGGTGCGTGTAAGATTTCGTGGCGTTTGGTTACACGCATCTTAGACATTATGTGATTCGTTAGAGTCGGCCAGCTTTGATCTTTCCCTCCTTTTACTATTTATATTTGTTCTTCAATCTTTTATTGAAGATTTTTAATTCGACAACTGTTTGTACTTTAAATTCAATCTTTTGTTAGACTGAATATCTCCTCTATTTTCCTCGATTCTTTCGAATGAGATGCTATGTATTTCTTTGGAAATTGTTCATTTTGGATCAAATAATATCAGTACTGGTTTGTGTGTTCATATTAATATGATCTCATGAATATTGACATTTCCAAACAAGTAGGGCGTCTTTTGAAGAGGGTTCAAATCTAGCAATTAAAGGGAAACTAGCAATCCAAGAGCAAATTAGTATTACAATTAAAGGGAATACCTTTATAACTTCGAGACTGGTATCATGATCACAATCTGCGGACTGGAGGTTGTTGAGTGAAGCACGGAGATCGTCAATTTCACTACAGAATTTAGATTAAGAAAATATAAATGCAAGAATTAATGGTTGCATTCGACATATACAATTCAAATGAACTTGAAACAGGTAGAGACATAATAGACATCAATTGGGAATGGATAACACTACCTTCTTAGTTTGGCATTGTTCTCCAGACAAGAGTTTAGGTTATTCAAAGCTCAAAATGAAATAGCAAATGAATATCAAAAATAGAGAATTTTACAGAAAACAAGATAAACAAGTCTAGTTTCTCAATCAAAAAGATTCAACTTCATAGCTATTGTAGATTATGAGATATGAATCAAACAATGCAAGGAACTTAAAATATGAAACAACACTATCTACCAATTTTGTAGAAGTAATAACTAAATCAATAAAAATGGCTACAAGCCAAACTTTATATTTCCAGAAAGCTAACACAATGAGTATTTAGGGAAAAAATCAGAAAACATGAGTTTCACTTCATTTAGACTTCGAAAATGCTCTAAGAACAGAGGCTTAGTAATCTGCCAAAAGTAGCAGAGTTTGGGTCTTTGAAGTTTGAGTCTCAAAACCTTGTCAAATGGCAAAACCCCTTTACACCAAAAAACCTGGAGCCATTCAATGAGTTTAGGATGTATAATACATTTCAATGAGTCGGGGTCGACCTGGAGCCATGGTGGAGTGAACTTTGCATGAATTCTAAATATTAATTACATGTAATAAAAATTTGATCTAACACATTTTTCAAGAGCTAGTGGTACATAGCAAGTACTTTGGTAACATAGCTAGTGGTTTAGAATGTATAATACCTGTACATCATAATTTTGGGTTCAAATGCAAAGTATGATATAGCCTAAACCACTTGGATTATACTTTAGGAACTAATGCATTACTGAATCAAATCAAGCCTTGAGTACCAATCAATTAATTAGGGTCTGCATAAGAACTAATGCATCATTCTGGTTAATTTAACCAAGTAAAATGTATATAAAATTTTGATTCCAATCACACTACATAATCACTTGCATGTGGGTACCCATCTATAAACATTGTGATTATTAACAATGTTCAATGTTGTCATATACATACTTTAAGAGATAAGCATAGATTTCCACACAATTCAATAAAGCAACAGTTTAATCTTTTGATATCTCTAGACATGTCATGGCAAGAAACCAGTAGAAGCATTTCTAAATGGCACTATTTTACAATCATGTTGACAATAGTGTGGTGGACAACACAAGTTCAATTTAGTTAGTCAATGCTGTAGTTGTAATTTTTTTTACATGTCATGGCTAGTTTAGTAATTATGCTAGTTTGGAGTATCAAGAGAATTTTGTGGTCCCTAGGTTGTCTTTTGTCTTGTGCAAGGGTATATGTAATATATCAATGTAATGTGTCCTAGTGGTCTTTGACTAAGAAGAAAGAAAATGAAAGCAATGAGCTAAGAAAGAAAATAGCTTCAGCTCCTTCATCCGAGAATACTCCATGCCTCTTCCAGTTGTTATGTTTTTTCTTTCATTTTCTTTTCCAATTCTCCCTTAAATCAGTTAGGAAATCAATCAAAACCCAACTTATCAAAAACCAAATTCATACTAATATGTAAGCTATGAGAGATATCACATAGTTTACAGAACCAAAGAAAATCTTTACAAAAACAGAAAGGCATAAATTCCAAAAAGCTCTACAAACACAGATATGACATGATAAGGACACGGACGCAAATATCTGAAAAATGTAGGATATGGACACAAGTCACACAACGAATAAGAAGTAATCTCTTTTAAATTAGTTATGCATCATACTATACCTCGTCTACTCCAGTTTCCAAAAAATTTTCAGACAAATCCATTACTTATTTCCAATTTTATTATCTTAAATACTTTTGGTCAGAATTTAAAAATGTTTTCAAAGAAACCACCTTGCCGTGTCCAACCTGTCTCTGGCCATATTAGAGCGTCTCGGATATGTGCTCGGCATGTATCCGATATAACAAAAAATAAGACACATTTTTCATGTGCCCAATACGTGTCAACGTGTCCACATAGCTGTAAAAGAAGAGAGGAAAAGATGCATACTTTCTCTTTCTTCTATCCACCGTACTATTCCTCATATCGTTCTTTGCAAGAGAAGATCCAGTTGGAATGGCATACTGCATCGGAGAAAGAGTCGAGGCTGGAGAAGGTACCGGAGTTGTAACAGGAGGAGCAGATATAGTAGTCGGTGGGACTGGAGGTAGAGGGGGCATAGAAGCAGTGGCTGCAGCAACTGGTTCAGGGAGAGGCCTTGGTAAGATATGCTTCAAACGGTTATTCCTATAGTTCTTCCAGAAGTAGAATTGCTGCCTGTGTGCCAATTCCTAATAGATCAAGCAGATGTAAAAAGGCTTGAGGCCCATCTAAAGAAAGAAGAATTAATAGAAAAGAACCATACAGATAATGAGCACACAAAATTTTTACGCCTTTGTTTGGTTTGCAGATTTAGAAAAGGGAAAGTAAAACAAGAAGAAAAACTAATCCCCTTAAATAACAATGCAAATTTAAAAAATCAAAATACAATTGTAACATAAGAAGAAATTGAAGTAGGTGACTCACAGAATTTAAATTTCTAAATTCATCTCACTATACTTTCTTTTCCTTCCTACATTCCTACACCATTTTCTTTTTGATAAGTAGAGATTTATTGACAAAATGTAGTTACAAGAGAACTGGAAATACACACAGAAAAGAAAACTCCAGGAAAGAACCAAATAGAAAGACTTATGAATTAGTTTCTCACTAAATCCTCACCATTGTGGCTACCAACCAAACAGAGAAAAGTTATTCCTTTCCATTCCCTCGCTAAATCAATGAACAAACGGAGTCTGAATATCTCTTATCGAGCTAATAAGGCTTCTATAAGAATTTAACAATAGCATGTTGAGAAAAACATGGTGTTACCCTATAATAGTCTCAATACAATTTGGAACCTAACTACATAAGGGAGGCATATGAAACTATTTTCCATCTCTATGCTATATGAAGACATAAGCAAAGGTGAAATGAACCATCAAAGAATAAACACTTAAACATCAGCTTTACTACTTAAAGATTAGCCATAGTTCAAGAAGCAAAATTAATACTATGAGTACGCTAAATCTAAGAGATGAAGAGCAACACAAACTTTTAAAGACATCATATGAAGGGATCTAAAACAACATGTTTCAAGTGAAAATATGAGAGATTTTACATAATCCTTACTACTAAATCATAGAAAGTTGAAACCCACCACACGGAATTTCAAAAACTTTAATACACATATATCTCCTCACTTTTAGCACGTAAAAATACAAGTTTGCTCATTTTCTTTTCCTTCCCCATAGTTGATACAGTCAAGAAAATATTGCCAAAGAACTTAATATTGAACAAAGAAAAAAAGGAACATACTCCCCTGATCAGACATTAGAGAGAGAGAGAGAGAGAGAGAGAGAGAGAGAGAGAGAGAGAGAGAGAGAGAGAGAGAGAACCTTGTTACCAGGATGTGCCATTGCATTGCGAAAATTTACAGTTTGGAGAAGCTCAAGAAAGAATAAGCAATGTGGATACCTGTAATCATCCTGAAAATTAGTATATATATATACACACAAATTGTATCTATGAATTAAAAACCATTACTATGAGGCCACATATTCAACTAATCAACAGAAAACAAACACAATTATTTGATTACGCCTCTCTGTAAATAAGCTCACATAATAAATTTGATGTACTCAGGCCGTTACCAATATTGGAGGTATTTCAAGTAGCCAATGAAAGCTTCATCTTCAAAATACCGATTCTGAGCCAAATCTGAAGCATAATTTGAGGGTGCGTTAGTACAATCTTATCTTACACAAAATCTCATACTATGATAATATATATATATATATATATGATAAATTTAGCATACAGTGGATGTGGGTAGGGTTAGCGAGACACTGCAAGAATTCCAATTCAAGCAAGAATCGTTGGCGCCCATCATCTGGATCCTTGTATACTTTCTTAGGCCTGAAATTGTTAATAATCACATAATGTATAACACATCAAAACAACAACAAAATTACTGCAACAGTCGAATTTCGATCTGTTTGGCTGGTGAGAAAATGAGGGAAAAGAACCCTACACAAGACTTTCGATTATTCTAAACCACCAAACGGGCAGTTATAGATATATATAAATATATAAATATATATATATATAGAGAGAGAGAGAGATTACGAGGACGGGGTGTTGATGGAATCGTCCATTTCTTCATCAGAAGCCATGAGTGAGAGAGGGATCGAGGAGGGGGTTTCGATTGAGAGAGAGAGAGGGAATTGGGTTTTCAATTTTGCGCACCGGGGTTTTAGAAAAAAATTCTAACTTATTTATGTCACTTTTACTAAAAACGACATAAAAAATGAACGTTTATTTACAAAATTGCCACCGCATTTTTATTTATGTCACTTTTACTAAAAACGACATAAAAAATAAACGTTTTATTTACAAAATTGTCACCGCGTGTTTTTATTTATGTCGCTTTTTTAAAAAGTGACATAAATAATTTATTATTTATGTTAGTTTATTAAAAAAGTGACATAAATAATACAGTATTTATGTTACTTTTTAAAAAAAATGACATAAATACTAAAAAAGTGACATAAAAACTCATACAAGAAATAATTATGTCACTCGAAATAAAAGTGACATAAATATTAGTTTAAAAGTGACATAAATAGCATTTTTCCTTGTAGTGATGAGTAATACTAGTTACATTGGTGGGTTAATTGATCAAATTTTGTTCATGTGGTTTTTACCAAATGCACATTTGGGACCTCATTGCTATGTTTTCTGACATTAACAAGCAAAATGGGTTTCTTTCTCTCAATCTTTTCCAACATTTGGGCTTAGATTTGCAAATGTACTCAATAGTCAATATAGAGTAGAAAAGTGAAATGCACAGAAAAATGAGATGTAAAACTATCAAGAACAGAGGAAGAGGTAAATCCCCTTGCAAAATCCTAAGATTTTTAGACTACTATTTCTAGTTTTCCATTAATTAGTTGTTGATTAATAATGGTGAGATAAGAAGAATTGGGGGATTTTCTGCAGTAAAGACCACATGTTACCATCAACCCCAGTACTACTACAGAAGCACAACAATTGGCTAAATGAAGTGCATTTTTTCATAACAAAATATAGACAGCTATTTATACATTTCCTTTTCCAAAGTAAGTGACGTGTTGATCAATGTAGATTGACAATGCGAGTGCTGCAGGGATGCCTTTGATTTGCTTGCATTGCTTCTGAGTAGTACTTTTCCAAATCGGCATCAAGATCTTCTGCAGATATCTTCTGACCATGACCTTTATCCCGTTCAGATGCTCTCACAAACAAGTAGTAGAGGGATCAGATTATACCAAACTAGCTGGGGGTACCTTAGATCTTCAACTCCCATCATACTTAATTGAATATCATCTTAGATCACCAGCCTAGCTCGGAAAAGAGCTCCTATATATAGCCAATTCATTTAGCCCATTAGAAGCATATTGAAATACTTTAGCTAAAAGACTTTGATAACTATGTTCGTTTAACAACAAATCAACATTTTAATGCCTAATATCTTTTGATATCATCCTATTCGAACCACCCGTATTTGTAATAGACGACTTTGTAATGTTGATCGTTGATCCTTTTCTTGCTGATAATTTGATTCCACTGGCTAATATCAGGTGATAGTGACAATAAAAGCATTATTATGAGAAATCAATCCCTAGTTACAAAAGAGAGGTAATCTCAAAATTTGCTCTCCAAAATTTTCAAAACATTAGTAACAAGACCCAACACCATGTCTCAAATGTGTCTAGACGTGTGGTTGCATGTAGGATTTTTTCAAAAACAAAAAAATACAAGACACATTTCTAGGTGTGTCAGTGTACCGACATCTGTATGACAATGTAAACAAAGTGTCCGTAAGACAAAAGTCAAATGAAGGAATAAACTTCACGGTCTTAGTAGCTTAATCTGTTACATTACATCCAACATCCAGTTCATCAGAACTATTACGTTGCCCCCATCATTTTGCAAAAAAACTTGGAATATCTTAAGCCATTCCTAGGCCATTTAACGAATTTGAAACATATTGAAATGCTTTAGCTAAAAAACTTTGATCACTATGTTCGCTTAACAACAAATCATGTTAGTGCCCAAAAAAAAAAATTGTGAAAAATCAAAGTTATATGATCAACCCCATTCAGTCAATGTATATACTGTGAACCAGTGTCCCCAACAAAATAACACTCGAGCACACACAAATTGAAGTTCTATCCATATATATATGTAAATTGTATTCTCTGAGCAACTTGTTGGAGGTCAATCTAGAGAGTGGTAACAGTCCAAACAAGAATTAGTAAGAAATACTCTCCTAGTTAAGCAGCTCAATAGATAAATCAAATTGACCATATAACATATGTTTGTGCATGTTCACAAAATCATATCCGTGCAATAAACAGTTCAACAAGTCTCAACAGCAAAAAGGAGCAGTTGAAATTTAGACGAGGTAGAAGAAGGAAAATCAATACAAACTTTAATGCAGGAAAATCAAAATGCCTGCCAAAAGAATAACGCAAGATATGAGAGACACTCTATTATCAAGAAAAGGAGACAATCAGTATATATACAAATATATTGTATATATATATGTACCTCGAGAGAGAGACAGAGAGAATGATAGAGAAAGAGTGTGTACCTCTCGCCGCCGCCGCTGCTGATTGGGTATGAGGGGACAACGATTTGTTGGATCAGGGCTCCCTTATTTGCCGCGGTGCTTTTCTTCAAATTGCAGACCCAAATGACCAAAGAGAGAGAAGAGAGTTTAAAGTGGAAAGTGGGGCCCACATATTTTCCCTTATTTGCTAAGCTACCCTTGTTTGTTCAAATCGATGTGATTTTCGTAGTGCGTATATCATTTTTGATATAAAGATTGGAAGTTGGTAAGACAATGCCCCTTTTCTTTCTTATCTTACTCTTAGAAATTTCATTTCCTTGAAATTAATTCATCAAGGCATCTTATACACAAAAGTAAATCAAATTATTGGACAAAATGTAATGGAAAAGATTTAGGTGGAATATACTTTTGTTTATTTTTTATTATGATTGGTCTAGTCTCACTCTAGTGCACGGTTGTATCCTATGCGGCTATGCCGCATATCTGGCATACAAGTGAACAATAGTATATTAGAACCAAAAGAAACAAAGTTATGTGATAGTTATGTGATCCTGCATCATAGTTATGTGATAGTCTCAACCCGTATAGGAACTACAAAACTTTTGTCTTTTAAAAGTTTGATAATTTTATCACATGACAGTATTGTTTTAACTAGGACTACATATGACATATGGTTTACGCCCATATAATAATTTATCCTTTGTTAATGTCGAGAAAAGTTGGATCTCAAAAGTCAAAGTACATCTCCACGTTTTGGAGAATTAATTGTCTCATTTGGATTAAAAAAAAAACTTTTTTGTATAAAAGAAAGTCAAAAAGAATAAGATAGTGCCATATAAAGATTGGAAGTTGGTAAGACAATGCCCTTTTCTTTCTTATCTTACTCTTAGAAATTTCATTTCCTTGAAATTAATTCATCAAGGCATCTTATACACAAAAGTAAATCAAATTATTGGACAAAATGTAATGGAAAAGATTTAGGTGGAATATACTTTTGTTTATTTTTTATTATGATTGGTCTAGTGTCACTCTAGTGCACGGTTGTATCCTGTGCAACTATGGTGCATATCTGGTATACAAGTGAACAATAGTATATTAGAATCAAAAGAAATTGGGGGAAAAAAAATGTTAGAGTGTTGTCTAAATATAATGAGTAATATTTGGGGCACAACCAAAGCCACAATCTTTTTTGCACAATCTTCATTTTGTGTCTATCTCTCTCTTGATGGGTCCCACAGTGCCAGTGACCCCACAGTGCCCACTAGGAGAGAGATAGATACAAAATGAAGGTTGTGCAAAAAAGATTGTGGTTTTGGTTGTGCCCCAAGTATTATCCAAAGAATAATGATTGGGGCACCAAAGGATACAAAAAATTTCCACAAAATGAGTGGAAAGTCTATGTGGCACAGTGGGACTTGCCAGCAATTAATGGAAATAATGCTTAATTGCTGGCGGATCCCAGTGTGCCACATAGACTTTCCACTCATTTTGTGAAAGTTCTTTGTATCTTTTGGTGCCCCTAGCATTGTTGTTATCCAAATATAATAGCAATACCATCATTGTGTTAATATAGTATTTATGATACCACAATCATATATGTATGCAAATTTAATCCAATTTGTCATTTTCTTCTAAAATAAATAACTTTATATAATTATTCATAAATAATGTGGTAATTACAAGAAATAATCTCAACACATTTCTAACTGAAATTCAAATATCACACCAAACCAGAAGAATGGTCTTGGCATGACCGTTGCCAAATAGAATAAATAGAAATTTAGCAAACAGTCTCTCATTTTAGGCTTAATAAGTTTAAAGCACAACTTTTTTTTTCTTTTTTGATCAAAATTCCACGACAAGTGAAAAATTATTCGGATTAAATCACTACGTTTTAAAAATAATATAAAATTTCATTACATTTTTTTTATGTAAAAATTTTACATACTTAGCTCAATATTTTCACATAATTTTTATTACGTGCAGAATTTTCACAAAAAAAAAATAGAGAAAGTTGAACGGTAGGACCTAATACTAAAAAATTCAATTTTAAAGGAATGTTGATTAAAATTCCCATGGATAAATAGTCTAGAATAAGCTACGTGGCTAATATAATAGCTTACGTGTACAAAAAATAACATCTTCCTAATTAACTTTACTAATACACGTAACACAACTAATCAAAGACCCAAAACCCATTAAACCACAATCAATCAAAATTCCCCCACCCTCTCTCTCTCTCTCCTCAACTGCTGAAATTCCTTTCTCTTTCCATCTCCCCAGTCCCCAACCCCATCGATGGGAAAAATAACCAAACTGAGAGATCTCATAGGAATAATCAAGGACAAGGCTTCACTATCCAGGGCAGCCCTACTCTCCAAACCAAACACTCTCTCTCTCCACCTAGCCGTCCTCCGATCCACCACCCACACGCCACCCTCCACTCCCCCAGACGAGAAGCACCTCGCCGCCCTCCTCTCCCTCGGCGACGGCTCACGCGCCACCGCCTCCGCCCTTGTGGAGTCCCTCATGGACCGCCTCCACCGCACCGGCGACTCCTCCGTCGCCCTAAAGTGCCTCATCACAATCCACCACATCGTCAACCGGGGCCCCTTCATCCTCCAGGACCAGATCTCCGTCTTCCCCGCCACCGGTGGCCACAACTACCTCAAGCTCTCCGCCTTCCGCGACGGAGCCACCGCCGCCACGTGGGCACTCTCGATCTGGGTCCGGTGGTACGCCCGATACCTCGAGACCCTCCTCTCAACCTCCAGAATACTGGGTTTCTTTCTGTCCTCGTCTTCATGGTTTCTAGAGAGAGAAAATCAAGGAGAGAGAGTCTCGTCGCTCACGAACGCTGATTTGATCAGAGACGTCGACTCGTTGACTGCAGTGATGGAAGAGATCTGCAAAGTACCCGATTCACTCCACGACGATAGTAATAAGCTGCTATACGACGTCGTTGGGTTAGTGTCTGGTGACTATTCGTCTGCAGTTAATGAGGTTTTGCTACGACTCAGTGAGTTCAAGGAGAGACTGAGTTGTCTGAATTTTGGTGAATCGGTCGAGTTGGTTTGTTCTCTAAAGAGATTAGAGGAGTGTAGAGAAAGATTAATGGGTTTGTTTACTATTAAAAAGGATTCTACTGAGAATTTGTGGGGTTTGATTGGAGAATTGAAGGGTGGAGTTGGGATGTTAAAGGTTTATGGAGATGAAGGGAAGTTGGTAAATGTGGGGAGGAGAGAGAAGGGAAGTGAGTCGGCTCGGTTTGGAGATCGGATTGTACAGTCTGGTGACTCAGCCCACTTCTCTTCAGCAAGGTTTGACATAAATAAGGTTTCCTTTGTAAATTAATGACTATCGAACTCACAAGTTGATTTCATGGTTTACAATATTAATTTAAATTCTTATACAGTAGAAAATATTTAATGCATCTAAGATACTTGTTTGCAGGAATATTTAGGCTTTGTTTGATGTGTAAATTAGGATTTACTCGAATATGTTACTCCCGCTGTCCCATATTTAGAGTCCTTGATGTCATTTTTTGATGTCCCATTTTAAGAGTCCTCTTTGAAAAGTCAAAGCACTTTAATACACACTTTCCAAATTTGTCATTTATTATATCTAACTCTTCCCTCTTTTTTTTTTTATATGACATTATAATTTTGAATTTAAAAAAGGGTAATATTGGAAAGTTGAAAATCTCACCAAAATCAAGGTTGTCCCCTTAATAAGTTATAGTTCCCAAAAGAGACTATTAATATGGGACAAAGGGAGTATAATTTTTTAGAAATATATGTTATTTTCAAGTCAATATAGAAATAGGTTCCTCACCATTTTTTAGGATGAAAAATATTTCAGAACTATGGTTTGGCGCGCTTACAGTGCACCACCTATATTCTACTCCCTCTTTCTCATATTAAGAGTTCTTGATGTCATCTTTTGATAGAGTAATGATTCGTGCACATAAAATGTGCACATAAAGTGTGCACATAAAGATCTAGGCCATTTATTTTAATGGGTCCCATGTGTACAGGGATGGATCCCACCAAAATGAATGATCCAGATCTTTATGTGCACACTTTATGTGCATATTTTATGTGCACATAGCATTACCCCTTTTGATATCCTATTTTAAGAGTATTCATTGAAAAGTCAAAGTACTTTAATACACACTTCCCAAATTTCTCTTAATAAGTTAAAATTCCCAAAAACGACTCTTAATATGGGACGGAGGGAGTAGCATTTTCGAAATCATAATTAACAGTCATCTAAAACCCAAAACCCAGAAATCATGACATTAATTTAGAGACTCGAAATTCTAAAAATACCCTTCAAACCTAATTTGTAAGAGTATCTCCAACCATATCATCTAAAGTTTCTCTAATTTTTAGTCAAAGTAGCTAGAAAGATATCTTAGCTAATCACTTTTAAGCCCCCAACTCTAAGCATGTTCTCCATTATAGGGAGACTAGTACATACCCGTGCTCGAGGGCACGACGCCCAAAAAAAACATATGCACCAGTAAATGAATTTCCAATCAACTAATCAAATTGTTAACCTTTTTTTTTTTCCTTTTTTTTTTTTGTCCTTTTTTAAAAAAACACGAAAAAATGACATACCTGATTACGTAATTGTTTGCTTCAATAGGAAGCACAAACATTGTCTGCTGTACGATCAAAGCGAAAAAAAAATTTACTGTCAAAAGAAAAACTTATTTGCAGCACAACATAAATAGAGCAAATAAAAATAGAGAGCATTTTTACTCACCCAAAATGGTCGGCCATTGCTCACTTCTAATCAACAAAGACCTAGAAAAATGGATAGCTATTAACCTAAAATACAATATTGAACATTATGATAAGAAATTAGATTAAGAACTTAGAATTTTGTGCTTCAAAACTTAAACTAAGAACTCTGTTTCAGAGCAAAGAGACATTCTGTAAGACTAAGTCCTACCTGTACTAAGAATCTAAGATCCACCTCCCTTAACTTCCAACCCCTCTTGGTTTCTATCTTTTCTTCCACCACTTTGAAAATCATCACCAATTCTGCTTCAAATTCTGAATTTTTTTGTTTTCAAGGCAGCTTCATGATTAGCCTTAACTTGTTGAATATAATCCTGCATGAACACCATGAGTCAATCAGAGCCCCTATGGAATAGCATTAATTGTGATTATTTTCTCACAATTTTATAGCTTTTTAAAAATCCAATTCCTTTTGGAAGATAAAAACATTTTTTTTTTAAAACTCAAATTTTTGTGAACTTTAAAAACCTCTCTTATTACAAAAGTGATTAGTTTAAAAAAATGACAATGCTAGAGGCACCGACTGGGTGCACCGAACGATCGGTGTTGTCCATCTCTATGAGCCCCACGCGATCAGAGCGTGAGTCTCACTGAGATGGACAGCAGCGATCGTCGATGCACCATTTCGGCATCGGTGCCTAAATCTTTACTCTAAAAAAAAATATGAAGTCAACTGCACAAAACTGATGTGTAGTCCATGATTGATTTTTCATCATGTATTTCCTTTATGAGATTGGAACAAACATTCCACAATTTATTTGCAAAAGTAACTGTTATGTACCCAAAAAGTGAATATTGTTTATTCAATGGACTGGTTATCTTCCATTGAGAAAACAATATATGTAAACAATAATGGATTGAGTAAGGGCAAGAAATGTTCAGAGCATATGTTTAACAAAATTGTACATTTAAAACAGCAAGTTCTACCATAACATCTCTTGCACATATATGCTCCAACACCATAGTGTTGCATCTCTACTACACAAAGAGAAACAAACATTGAACTTGGTGGAGTGAATAATAATTAATATTATTATTCAAGATAATCAACTTTCAAGCTACAATGAATGGGAATTATTATATAAAAATCGGTACCCTTACCTCACCATTGCTGTCCATCAGACCTCTATCCACCTCCTCTATCATAATATACTCCAATGGAAGATGAACATGGAATGAACAGTTTAGATGCTTTCATTTACGGATGTTGGAAAGTGATCAAGAATTCAGTAAGATTAGGCCATAACAACCCTGAATCACCGAAATTAGATTATCATAATACTCTGAAACCTTAAATATAAAATTGGGAGCCTATGGGTACTTATACCCTTACCCAAGGAAAAAAGTATACACCCAAATCCTTCAAAGCTAAATCATAATAACAAATCAATAAAATACTGAATTTGCTAGTTTTGAATTACCAATACTGATAGTTGTACTACTAACATGTAGAAAGAAAAATTATCCAAAGAAAATGTAGAAATTACAACACTAACACTCATATCATAAAATGGCAAATGGCATTGGATTTATGGATATTTTCAAGATATAACAGCCAAGGACCAAGGCTAGATTCTTGGATTTATTGAGAAAACAGAGAGGAAACATGAAATAAAACATTTTCCTTTGTTTGGCTATCAAAGAAAACATGAAGAAAACAAATATTTTATTAAATAATAATAATAATAACATAGAGAGAAAAAAAAGAAAAAAAGGTTAAAGCTGAAAATTGATCTGATATCACCATTGAAATGTACACAAAACATTTATGCATAAAAGCTTGGAAATTGATAGATACAAAACTCCACAAATGTTGCTCACTGGTTTTGGTTGAGGATCCATTGCCGACTTATGCGAACTATAGATTCATATCTGCGTGGACGGAGACGAAAAATTTACAACATCCCATCAGATTAGGTTCAGTTAAATATGACAGAGACGGAAACATAGTGAGGCTTTGACAAAGAGAGAGGCGGTGTTCATGGTCGAGAGGAGAGATATCATTGGCGAAACAAAAGAAGAGAGAGAGAGAGAGAGAGAGAGAGAGAGAGAGAGAGATCACTGAGAATGTGAGATTAAAATGCAGAGAGAAAGTAGTGATACTTCCATAGAGAGATATTTGGTGGTTAATTGAGAGAGGGGGTGCAATCAGTGAGGGAGAGACGTGGAGAGAGAAATATCACCCCAAATTTTTCTCCCATATTCTAAGAAAATTTTTAAATTTCAAAATGATATGAAGTTACTGTGGGAGAGAGAATTTCGGCTAGAAGGAGTAATGATAGGAAGGAAGTTATATGGTGTCTCAATTGTGTTTGGGAGATTGTTTTGTGACCATTGGATGAGTTGATCCAAAGGTACAAAGTAGATGTTGTGGGAGTAAGGGTAAAGATTGAAAGTTGAACAAATGATGATCTCTTAGCCATTAGATCAGTAATTTAGGGGTCCCACACCTTCCTCCAATATAAGATAGAATTTGCATTATTATCTTACTTTTTATACAAAAGTTGAAAATTTCAATGCACTATCTCTCCTAAGATGAATACGATATATATTATTCTTCTTTATTTACTTATGGGTAATTACCCATATTCACACTCTCTCTACTCAAATATGGAGAACCAAAAAGGATTCCCTCGTTTGGAGAACCTAGAGCATCTCCAACCACATTACTTAAAAATTCTCTAATTATTAGCCAAAATAGCTAAAAAGCTACTCTAGTTAATCAATTTTAAGCCCTCAACTCTAACCATGTTCTCCATTATAGGGATGTTTGAATTATTATATTAATTTTTTTATCCAAAAGTTGAAAATTTTAATGCACTCTCTCTCCTTAAATGAATATGGTGTGCATTATTTTTCATTATTTTACTTATGGGTAATTACCCATATTCATACTCTCTCTCCTCAAATGTGGAGAACTATAAAGGGGTTCCCAAAATGGAGAACTATTTAGGGAACTCGTTGGAGCTCTAAAAAAGACACTTTAGTTCTCCAAAATGACTAGAAAGTGAATATGAGTAATGTGGTTGGAGAGCTCCAACAATGCACTTAGATTTCCCAAAATTGATAGAAAATGACTATAAGTAATGTGGTTGAATATATATGTATATATATTGATGAACATCTCATTATAGTACAAGTGATGAGAAATTTATCACTTGATCAAGAGTTATACGGAAATTTTGTTTTCTTAAGAATAATGTGAGAAATTCTCATCAACTTCTTAGTGTTAGAAATTAAGTGAGGAATTGTGTCCAAAATGAAGTGAGAAAATCATATTTTGGTTTGACAGAATGAAGTGAGAAAATTCTCACATACTAAAATGAAAGTGAAATTTTCTCTAACTATTTGTAAGTGAGAAATTCCCATATGCATATGTGAATAAATTTATTGATGAATATCTCTCTACAGTACAAAGTTATGAGAAATTTTGTACTTGATCAAGACATGAGAAAAATTTTCCATTTTCCAAGAATAATATGAGAAATTTCTCATTTCCTTCCGTGTGTTTGAAATTAAGTGAAAATTGTGTCAAAAACGAAATGATAAATTAAATGAGAAATTTCTTATTTATTATGTAAGTCAAAAGTAGCTCTCTTAGTAAATTCTGATCGGGTGAGGGATTTTTTGTTTTCAGCTCGTTAAAGAAATATTCCAAAGAAGCCTAGAAGAAGACAATGAGCTGCAATATTTAGGTGTAGCTTGATTGGCTTCAGAAGGCAATCAATGATATAGAACTTCGACTCAAGCACGGTGCAGAGCTATAGAAGACAATTATGTGAGAAATTTCTCATGTTATAATGAGAAAATTTCTCACGCAATAGTGAGAAATTTCTCACTTGTCGATCGAACTGCAAGATCAATCCCAGAACTTCACTTATATGGTTTTGAAGATGCAAGAACGAACGATGATGTTCATACTATGTACATGTTAATAACACACTATAAATTATAGGTGCATATAATACTCAAACTTGAGAGAAGATCAAACATATTGGTTGTTAAAATAATTAAAGAAAATGCCTTGATTTTAGGGTCCATTATTCTCTCATCCATTAATATCACTAATCAATTACCATATTTGATATTATGTGTCCTATGTAACAAATGTATCCATTAAAATGTCAGATTAAATGAGATATTGATGGCATTTTAGTCCATAAACTGTGTAAAATTTTAGGAGAAATGACTAATTCTTAATTTAAATAGGTGATTAGGGATCAATTTTTGCACTAAGGGAGCGGTTGATAAAACTTAAAATTAAGTACTAAAAATTTTAAGTGATTTGTATTAGCAATACTAAAAACAGTGTTTCAAGAACTAAAATAGACTGCATTCAGTGATTATTTTCAGTAGAATTTTTCACTTAACATTTTTCGTTGATTTTTGGCTGCTTTTTCAATTAAGTGGTACATTATCAAACGCACTGAATCAAAGTGTCTTCTTAATTGGACTAAATCCTATTTTAAATGTATGGTGTGTTACTAAAACCTATATATCTATTGTTGTTTGTGAATTTCATTGAAGGGAAAAAAAAAACCGACAAAGAAGAAGAAGAAAATTACTCAAAGACAACAAGAAGCTTGGAAAACTAATTCCTTTTGTTTTTGTTGTATTTTCCTCTAGCCTAAATAATGTTCAAAGTTAAAATTTGAAAACTATTACTGAATTAATGAAAAATAGAGTAGAACGTAATCCAAAATATAAAATTTGTTATAATAGAGAGAGAATAAAGAGAGCAGAATATAAACCAAGAATCAAAATGTCTTTTCTTATTGATATGCTCCCTATTCACAGGGTAGGGCAGGGGGATGTAGATAAATATCACTTTATAATTAGATCCCTACTTTAATACAAAATGTGGACAGCCACATATAAATATGTAATATTTACAACACTTCCCCTTGGATGTCTACCATTAAATGATTGTTGCCTCATTAAAACCTTACTAAGGAAAACCCAGTGCTGTGGATATCGCATTTTTCTTACCCACAACTTTTCTTTTAAAATCTTTTTCAATTTAAAAAACAAAACAATGAGTCGCCACTTAATTTTTCAAAGGAAAATTAAGAAACCATTTTTAAAGCAAACTGATATTTTTAGAAACCAGAGATTATCTAGATCCGGGGATTTTGGAATGAGAAGGGAAGGAGCCTATCAGACTAAAACACCCCTTCTCATCCTATCTCGCGATAGGCCTCTACTTAACATCCTTTTGATTGAATTATTAATTTAAATGTGCCCTCAACTAATACATATGTATAAATATACGTTACAAAAGCATGTCTAAAGGGTGTAAGATCGCAAGTGATAAAATATCATTCAAAAACCATATAATTCAAGTAGCAAGCAATATGATATGCAAACAGGGAACTAGAGAACTTACCCGGGATCCGACCGCGAATATTAAACGTGCAATGCATGCAAGAACAAAATAAAACCTAAGAAAAGGTCTCTAATTCATATATACACATAAGGCAAAACCTAGTCTAAGATGTCGCACATGGAGTCAAACAATCAATAAAATCAAAGAAATGAATTAAACTAGAGAAGGATTGAGAAATTGTACCTCAAACGCGCTACAAAACAAAGGGTTAGTCCACATGCTTTAGACAAGATATAATATCAAAAAAATAATTAATCCTAAGTCTATAGCTTAAATCTATCAAATGGAAGGGAATTGAACAAACCTATGAATTCCTTTTAATTAGTTGGAACCATATCATCTCTATAGATATGCAAGTCTTAACTAGGAGCCAATGCAATGTCCATATAGAGATGCCATAGCTCTAACATGATCATAAGGAACCCTAAGTCATGTTCAATTAGATACAACTTAGACAAGAGATAAATCATACTTATGAATATTAACATGTATGAATGAATGCGTGAACATGTATAAGGACAAGCTATGAATTATTCACTAACTTGGACCACTTAGCCTCTGGATTTAAACTAAATTATCATTATTCAAGACATGATTTGGGTCCTAAAGCATTAGGAGACCATCTAAGTTAAAACAAATAAGATTAGACGAAAACAGTAACAGTTTTTCCAAATTACAGAGAGCAGACCAGGTTTTGAAAAGTAGAAAAATCATACTTCTAACGGTTGGATCTTAATGATTTTTGGATATGTTATGCCTCTGTGAGTCTAGTTTATAACCCAAAAAGAAAACAAGGTTTGAATGGTTGGATCTCTTGGAATGTGGAAAACACTAGACATTGATCAGGAATCTGCAACTCTCTGTCCAGAGATCTTGTACGATTTTCTAAAAATAGTAAAAAAATGAGAAACACTTAGATCTTTTTAGGGTATCTTCCTAACACATTAAAGTACTTAGAAACAATTATTAGAGACTCGGGAAACTCTATTAAGGTTCTGATTTATTAATTTCAAAATGAACTTATTGTTCTGAAATTTTGGACAGACTATGGTTGCTCAACAAAACCCTTGATCAAACCACCCAAAACATGAAATTACCTTAAAAAAAAAATTACAGTGGTAGAACTTTGGATTATAAACAGTTTCCCGTTGATTTCATTCCATTCCAACGGTTAGATGTTTGGTTAAAAATCCATGATCAAAAACAGATTATGAACTCACTGCTCATTGGGTTAATTCACTTTATTCCTATTAACATTAGACAAGTAAACCATGGGATTAGGCTTGTCTAAAGCTAATTCTCCTACCTTTTGATGGTCATTGGAGACTAAATATGCTTATGTTTGTAAATTTCAAAGAAGTATGGAAGAACTTCATGAAACTTAGTCATAATAAACCTCAAACCATGAAAATAGGTTTGGGTCCATTAGCTAAATATCCTAGTACCCATCTTAATCCTCTCTTAAATAATAAAACTACAAAGAGATTAAGGAATTTCAAACCAAAAGATTCAAGTAAGGCATTGAGAGCCTTATGAACCCAAAGGATGAACACAACAAATGAAAAGAGAAATTAAAGAACTCCATGCATGTTTATAATTAAACTTGAATAAAGACTAATCATGCTAGAGTTTACTTCCAAAGTATCCTCAACTTGGTGATTTTGGAGGACTCCCAAAGACTAATCAAGCTCTTCTACACTAATTCACACAACTTTTTCTTTTAAACTATTCTAAACTCACTCCTAATTATGAAAATTAAGGCAAGAAGAACACTTATACAACCTATAGATTCAAAGAAAAATTCTTTTTTTTGCAAGTGAATATTCATCCTCTATTTATAGACAATCTTGAAGGGGTATTTCAGTCATTTCAGGGTTGAAAACCCTAATTCAGTCGTCCTTTTTATAGTACAAAACGTGCTATATACCAGCTGTCATTTGTAAAAATGCGGCATTCACCAGAGATGGAAGCGACACTCAGTAAATGCCGCATCGGCATTCAGTGAAAGCAGGCGCGGCATTCACTGGCTGCCGGAACGGCATTCACTGAATGACTCGGACAACTCCAGGGACTGCCATTTTTTTAGTAAAATTCGTCATTTTTGCGGCACTCGATGAAATTTGCGGCAATCACCAAATGCCGTCCGGCAGTCCAGAGACTGCCGCAACGGCAGCCCGTGACTGCCGCAGAAATGCTTGAGTGCCGTTCTGCTTATACTTTTCCTTTTCCTCTTTTTTTTCTTTTTGTTTTGGGTTGGGGAGTCTTTCGAAGAGCTTGAATCATCTTTGGAAGTCCTAGATAAGTTCGGGCATTGTCATCGTCGGATACGGAGGTAACACTCTCCTTAATCCGACGTTTTGGTCAAAATCGGGGTGTCTACAGTTTGCCCCTCTTCGGTGGAGCTTGTGGGGCAGCACGAACCACAAGCGAACGTCGAAGCCTGTGTGAAGACAAACCTTTGACCAAACTGTCGGATTTCGGAAGAAATAAAATGCGTTGCAAAAGGAAACAAGCGCGCAGCGAGATTCTAATTGGTCGTGCCCCATGATGAGCTGCCTACGTATCCCATCAGGAATCAGACGAAAGCGTAGTTCGGGCACGGGGTCAAACACGCACAAACGCAAGTAGTCACACGGATGGATGCACCTATCTTGTCGTGATGCGCATGCTATGTAATGGTATTTTCTGAATAGACCTGGTTATGCAAGCGTCATGCTTATCATGTCTTCTCTACATATGACACACACTACATGACACGTTAGTCGGAGAAGATTACCGAATTTTTGACTGATGCAGAATCTGTTACGGGGGTCAAGAAGATGCTTTTTGATTTTGAAAATCGCGGGTTAACGCAAATCTGTTGAGAGAACCGAGAGTGTAAATTAGTTACATTCTCAAATCAAAGGATCGACGTAAATCTATTACGCGGATCGAGAACATAAATCCGTTATATTCTCAGAACGAGGGCTAACGTAAATCTGTTGCGAGAACCGAGAGTGTAAATTTGTTACATTCTCAAAATAAGGGATCAACGTAAATCTGTTATGCGGATCGAGAACATAAATCCGTTACATTCTCAGAATGAGGGCTAACGCAAATCTGTTGCGAGAATCGAGAGTGTAAATCCGTTACATTCTCAAAACAAAGGATCGACGTAAATCTGTTACGCGGATCGAGAATATAAATCTGTTATATTCTCAAAACGAGGGTAATCATATTAAGATGAATTTGGAGTCCACAGACCCAAAATTTATTTCATATTTTCACCACTGGGAGCCCACGGGCTCTAATCTATTTTAAATTTCAAGAATTGGGAGCCCACGGGTTCAAATCTATTTCAAATTTCAAGAATTAGAGCTCGCGGGCTCAAATTCAATTTCAATCTTTCAAAGTTGGGAGCCCACGGGCTCAAATTTATTTTTTTCTTCAAAATTTGGGAGCCCACGGACTCAAAAGTTTTTCAATTTTCAAATTTGAGGACCAATTTGATCCTGCAAACCAACCTCAGGGGTTAAAAGCACAATAAGGGTAAAATTTGGGGGTTAAATCCAAATATTGGGGCCCAATTTTGAATTTTGGGGGGAAACAAAACATCTCTTAACCGACTTAAACGCGGCACACGCTTCAAACTCGCGGCAGTCACTGACTGCCGTACGTCACTCACGGAGTGCCGTTGCTGCATTCAGAGAGTGCCGTACTAAAACTTAGTGCCACGTTTGAGCGGCAGAGGCTAAAACCGAGAGTTTTATTTCATTTCATTTCATTCTCTCATTTCTCTCTAACTCAAAATCTCTCTGGAGAAATTTTTCCCTCTTCTCTTCTTGCTTGTATTGATATAGCCAGGACTTATCAGGTTAGTTCTACTTGATCAAAACTCGAGTTATTCTCATTATTTTGTTGTTTTTTTTTTTTTTTTTGATTTTCTTGAAAGATTATGGCGAGCGGTTCCGGCAGCCGGAAGAAGGCCAAATATCGGGCCACTCCTCATCCCGACCCTACGCTCTTGCTCTTGGATCCAGAGGAGCACTTATCCGCCCGCGCGTTCAAGCGCGGGGTAAATGCCTTTTCTTTTTTGTTCAATTCTTTTTTCTTTTTGAAATTCATGAATGCTACGTAATATAATTTCTCACGCCTCTTTATGCTCGTTGATCTTCCAGGTGTTCCAATTGTATCTGTGCTTGCCCTCCTATTTACTTTGGTCGTCCCTTGACCTTATCTTGTTATTATTATTATTAAAGTTCATGAACACAAACCTGCTTTATTCAAAATTTCACATTTCCTCATAAATACAATCACTGTGGTTACGAACTCCCGGGTGTTTTACCTGTATCTGTGCATATTTAATTTCACTATCTTACCTTCCTCAAAGGATTTCTGGGCGTATGTTAACCAAGATCTCGCACATGCCCCTAATAAATAGCGACTATTTGTTTTTCGGGCGTCATTACTGCTTTTTAATTTTAATTCTGGTTTAGACATCTTTTGAAATTGAATTTCTTTTGAAACTCTACAGAAGTGAACCATCTCTTCTTTTCCTTTTCTGAAAATCTCGTCAGTACCTCTCACTTTTTTTTATTACGTGAACGGCTGCTGAACTCAGTATGAATGCAAACGAGTACCATGCTTGTGAATTTTCCTGTGAATATTTCCAGATTCTTCCCTTTTCTCTCTTATTATTCATTCTTATGTTGCTTTTTATCACCTATTTATTTTTCTTGCCTTTTTTCTTTCTTTTTTTCTTTTTTTTTTTTCTCTTTATCCATTTACTGACATCAAATCTTGTGATTCTTTCTTGCAGTTACAGCCCAAGGTGCTGAAGGGGCACGACAGTCTCGCCCACGGTTATGAGTGGTACACGGAGTTGAGCGAGCCAGTGAGGGGCTTTGTTACCGCGGCCGACTTTGGAGACTTCGTCAAACTTTTGATGAAGAGCTCCAATGACCTAAGGCAGATTCATGCTTTGGCGGAGAGGTGGTGGGTAACCACCAGCACATTCCATTTTCCATTCGGCGAGATGACGATGACGTCGCTGGATTTCTCCATGATCACCGGGATCCCTTTTGGGGGAGAGAGCCTTCGCTACCTGGACGCGGCGAAGGAGTGGGATCGGATCGAGCCACTGCTGGGAGCCGTCTTGGAGGAGCCCTTGGTCACGGCCAAGTGGTTCCTGGATACTTTTCGAGGCCGGCAGGGCTTTACTGATGAGAAGATGGCCTGGGGTTTTCTGATGTATATGCTGGGGTGCTCGCTGCTGAGCACCAAGGGGGATTAGATCTCCGTGACGCTGCTGGGGTCCCTGGAGCATATGGATCAGATATATCAGTATGATTGGGCTGGGGCAGGGCTAGCCATCAGCCTCTACTGGTGGCTTCTGGATGGCGTGGGAGGTATACTTCCCTTCTTTTATTAATTTCCTAATCCTAATTTAAACTTTGCATTCTTATTCTAGATTTCTGTATTTAAAACTTATGTTCCTCTCTCTTTCTTGCAGATTTGGTCCCATGAGTACTTGCACATGATGTCGCCTGACACGCGACCAGCAGACGCCCTCATCATGCCCCAGGGGCTGAAGTGGGCGAAGGATCGGGTCGGGCGGAAGACCGGAGCTCACGATTTTATCTCGTTCAGGAACTTCCTGACGAACCTACGAGAGCAGCACGTCCGATGGCAGCCCTGGCTTGACGTACTTCCAGAGACCTCCCAGGGCATCCTGGAGTCGGCTGGGTATGACCCGCAGAGGGTCTTACTGGACGGACCAGAGGCTCGGGCGTGGTACCTGGGAGAGAGGGTGGCTAGACAGTCCTTGGCGGCTGAGTCTTTCTTCGTGCCACACCCCCCGCCGGAGTCTATGAGGGCTACGGATACCCTCCAGGGTTCCGCGCTTACGGTTGCCCTAGCTGGTCTGTCTCTTCAGGGTTTCGTGGATCCTCCAGCGGGGTACGCAGCTTTCCGTGCTGCGAAGCTGATGAGGAACTTCCCTTTGATGGAGGTGACCCGGGTGAGTTTCTTTCAGCCTTTCATTTTATTCCTTTTGAACCTGCGTGTTTTATCTTCTTATTGAATTCATTCTTCCTTGCAGCCCATCGCTGCTGCTGCTCGGGCTCCTGCTCTACCGCCCTAGGATTGGAGTCTTAGGATAGTCTCCTACGGTGAGCAGACTACTACCATGGTCCCCAGATATCAGGCGGGTGCTCCCACCATTCCGCTCCAGTATGATCATGTCCCGCGGGACTATGCGGAGGAGAGCTTGCTCTATGCCCACAACGTGAGAGAGTGGATTTACGATCGAGAGTGGAGGGTAATTTCTAAATCTTGCTTTATTTAAAACTGTAGTTTTAGTCAGACATTCTAACCCTTCTTCCTTTTGCTCAGGCTGAGGGGGCGCGAGCGGCTGCTGAGACTCATACGAGGGCTCTGGTAAGAACGAAAAATGCTCCTTTTATTTGTTTATCTTGCTTTTCAAGATATTTTTTTGGTAATTTTGACTTGCTCCCTCCATCCAGGAGGAACAGGTGGGGGCTCTATCCCGACAGGTGGGAGAGCTCCAGCAGCGGCTTCAGTAGTTCGGCATTCCTCTCAGCGATGCCCCTGGAGGCAGAGGTGCTGGACGTGGTGGAGGCGGTGGTGAGGGCACCAGTAGCGGCAGAGGTAGGGGCAGAGGAGGAGGTGGACGCGGAGGGAGCGGCACAGAGTCAGAGGATGAGCCTCTCAGACGCGTCACTCGCCAGGCTCAGGGCCGGGGCTGGGGCTGACTTTCCTTTCTCTCTTTTTTTATTTTTGAATATTCTTGGAGAGGACTTATATTGTATTCTGGATGATTGTATATACACATGCACACACTTTATTATTGATGATGGCTTCAGGTTAGTCGGTAGGATAGACACTTACCTTTATCTTTTCTGCTTTTTTATTGCTGTTCATCATATGTGCGACCATAGCTTGGTCCTTTTATTATGCTTGGTATATATATTTTGCTGTATGTGGGACCATAGGTTGGTCCCTTTTTTATTTTAACCTTGAATGCTTCTGTGAATGCATGAATGAATGAATAAATGAAATGAATGCATGTGACCATGGTCTGATATTACTTGTACGTACTGCATGATGTGCACATTTATTCTCTCTTTTGTTTGCAGGTGGGCTGAATTATTACAAACAAACCTTGGCCAAAATGAGGCTCAGGACGACACTTAGTTAGGCCTCAGCGGCACTCAATGAGTGCCGCGGCGGCATTTAGTGAATGCCGCAACGGCACTCACGGACTGCCGCGCGGCACTTCGTTGAGTGCCGTTCTGCTTTATCGAGTGCCGCGAGTAGGTGGACAATTTTATTCCCCTATTTATACTACTTTCTTCCCCCAATACTCCGCAAAACACCATTTTCTCTTCTTTACTTCCTTCTCAAATGGCCCCCATCAGCTCCCAAATCCTTTTTCCATGGATGGATACCCTTTCCGGCATTGATAGGATCAACTTTGAGTGTTTCAGACTAAATGAAATCTTCTCTTTCCGACGGATGAATTTGAATGAGGGCCTACTTTGAGCTGCCATCCAATGTTGGGATCCCTCTCTCAACGTCTTTCGTTTTGGCTCTCATGAGACTTGTCCCTTGTTTGAGGAATTCAGCGCCATTCTGCACATTGATCCTTTTGCTGAGTTGACAGTTCTTTTGGTTCAGGCCGGGTACGTTCTTCTCCATATATCTCGGAATGCGGCGGGCTCTTTTATTTGCGACAGGCAGATTGACTTCGAGCCCTCTCTTCCGTTTATGCTCCCATAGGAGACCCTTATGATGGAGAGTATCAGATCATTCGCCGTAGCACCCTGTCGATTGCTATGCTTTCTTACTTCCTCTTTCAGTCGTCTTCTGACATTCTTATACCCATTGCCTGTGGTTTGCGGGAGATGAAGAGTGCTGTTATGCTGATTCTTGGGGAGACTCTGATTGGTTTGGGCCATGCTCGTACTGCTGAGGCTATGTTATCCGCAGGAGCACCTTTTGTCTTACAGGTTTGGCTCATGGAACGCCTTGATCTCTTCATACACTTCTCACATCTTCGTGGGCCACTTCCCTATGACCGTATGGAGGTTCATTGCCTATTCCATTCTGCCGATGCTTGGCTTGGCTTGTTTAGAGTCCTTTCTTCTGGTGATATTTGCTGGACTTGCCCGTAGTGGGTTTACTGCTCTGTCGTCGTACGCCTTCCTGGGCGGCCCAGTATCTGGTTGCCTGGCTTGCATGCTACTACTTTCTATATTCCTGGTCGGGTGGTTCGCCAGTTCGGACTCTTGCAGGACATGAATGAGATTGTTACCGCTGATTTTACTAGGGGGTCCACTTTGCACCCTTCTATTGTGAAGGCTTTCATCGAGGCTTGGCATGACAGAGTTTCAGCTCCTTTTCGAAGAATCCCGGCTTCGATCGTGCCTACCGCTGAGTACCTTTTTCAGATTCAAACACTGATCTAGAGACAGGCTTCATAGATATGCATTGATGAAAGTAAGACAATTAGGACAAAGCTCTACTTTACAAAAATTTCAGATAAGTCTAGCCTATCCTTTTACGCTTTTGAATGTGATTTTTATTACTTTTTTTTTTTCAAAAAAGTGCCCTCATCTTTAGGAAAAGTTCTAACATGTTTAATCAAAGCGTTCACTCCTCCGATTAATCTTTTATGAAAAAATCTCCTTTCAAATGCCTTTTCTTGGCTCTTTACTTTGCTTTGTGTCTTGCTTAAAGCTTTACTCTTTCTATACCATGAATTCACATTTGTTTCTTTATAGTACTTATTTTGATAGTCAGGAGATCTAGAGATGGGTTTTAGGTAAATATCTGGGTTCTTCGGATAGCAAACGAAGTTTGCCCCTGGTTTTAGGGCTTCGAAGTGGTTCTGGGCAAATGCCAATTTGCCCCTAGTTTAGCACAGGGTTTTTCTTTTTAGGTTTTCATGGGCCGAAGGCTTTTGAGAGCCCGCCTACTTATCCCCGAATGGGTATCAGGCCCGCAGTAGTTCGGCTCGAGACTTTGAAGGAAGACGCCGCTCGGGCGGTTTTATTTTAATGACCAAACCAAGTAGGTTGCCTACGTATCCCCTAGCGGGAATCAGGTCAAGTGTAGTTCATCGAGGTAGGAGGTTTTGAAAGGAACAGTTTTAAGCAAAGTATTTCTTGAGGCGATCGAGGTTAATCGGTTGTTTAAATTCAACCCCGTCCAGGTCCATGAGATAGGCCGCCCCTCCAGAGAGGAGAGTCTTTATGATGTACGGCCCGACCCAGTTGGGTTTGAATTTTCCTCTGGGGTCATAAACGGGCACTTTCAGTTCTTTGAGGACAAGGTCACCCTCAGCAAGCTTCCTTGGGCGGACCTTTTTGTTGAAAGCACGAGCTATCCTCTTCTGATATCCACGAGTATGGTTTATTGCGGCCAATCTCTTCTCATCGAGCAACATCAATTCCTCATATCTTCCTCGTATCCATTCTAATTCGGTGATCTCACATTATGCCAAAACCCTAAGAGAGGGTATCTCTACCTCGACTGGGAGAACGACCTCCATACCGTAAACCAGCGAATAAGGTGTAGCTCCTGTAGAAGTTCTTACAGAGGTTCGGTACCCCCATAGTGCAAACGGTAGCTTCTCGTGCCAATCTTTGTATGTATATGTTGTTTTCCCCAAGATTTCTTTAACATTTTTATTAGCTGCTTCTACCGCTCCGTTCGTTTGAGGCCTGTATGGAGAGGACTGATGGCGGGTGATCTTGTACTTTTCTAAAAGCGGGATAACTTCTCCCTGGAAATGGCTACCATGATCTGAGATGAACTCGTTGGGGACTCCATACCTGCAGATTATGTTCTTTTCGATAAAGCTCACAACATCCTTAGCTTTTAATGTGGCGTATGACGCGGCCTCCACCCACTTAGTAAAGTAGTCTATCGCCATGATTATATATCGATGCCCATTGGAAGCCTTCGGAATTATTTCACCGATGATATCAATGCCCCCAAACAGAGAAATGTCAAGGCGTGGCATGCTATAGAGCTGGGACGGTGGGGTATGCATTAGATTGGCGTGGATTTGGCATTTGTGGCATCTTCTGACATACTCACAACAATCTTTGTCGAGAGTCGTCCAATAATATCCTTGTCGAATGATCTTCTTTGCCAGTATATGCCCATTCATGTGGGGTCTACAGACCCCTTCATGTACCTCCTCCATCATTCTTTTGGCCTCTTTTCCATATAGACATTCTAAATTGTACCCTGTGTACGACCTTTTCCATAGCTTATCTTCATAGATCGCGAACTGGGCTTAGAACATTCGGATTGCCTTTCTGTCCTTTTCTGAGGCTCCTTCGGGGTATTCTCCTTCTTTAATGAAATTCCACATATCCACATACCACGGTATTTCCCCCTCGTCTTCTATGGCCGCGACTGTCTCAAATGAAGGTTGATTTTTGATTTCTATGGATAACGGGACCATCGTGACCCCTGGGGGGATCTGTATCATTGATGCCAGGGTCACAAGGGAATCGGCCAATTGGTTTTCCTCTCGGGGAAGATAGTAGAATGATATCTTCTTGAATTGTTCTTTCAAACTCTCCAAATAGTCATGGTATGGCCTCAACTTCTCGTGTTTCACCCTCCAATCCCCCCGCACTTGGGATATGATCAAATTTGAATCTCCAAACACATCAACTTTTTCAACTTTTAAGGCCAGCGCCGCCTCCATGCCCACTATGCATGCTTCGTACTCTGCTGTGTTATTGGTTGAGTTATATTTAAGCTTGACGGCCAGTGGGGTAGGGGTTCCATCAAGTGCTACAAGGATAACCCCGACTCCGTAGCCTAGTTGATTGGCGGCCCCATCGAAATACATCCTCCATAAATCCTCCTTTACCTCCATCACTCCTTCATCAGGAAACCTGAATTCTCCTTTCTCCCCAGTTTCTACGACAAGGTCAGCTAGGTACTCGGCGATGGCTCTCCCTTTTACAGATTTGGAGGTGACATATCTGATATCAAACTCGGCTAGCATCATGGTCCATCGGGAAATCCTACTGGTCATGGTGAGCTTTTCAAACAGGTATTTGAGTGGGTCCATTCGAGAGATTAAGATCACGGGGAAGGCTAACATATAATGCCTAAGGCGTCGGGTACACCAGACTAAAACCCAACATGATTTTTCTAAGGGTGAGTACTTCTACTCGTATCCGGTCATTCTCTTACTCAAATAATAAATGGCCTTTTCTACGTGCCCCTCCTCTCCTTCTTGAGCCAGCATGCATCCCATTGAATCCTCGGTCACAGAAAGGTACAGCAGCAGAGGCTTCCCGGGTGAGGGTGGTGATAGGACAGGTGGGTTTTGGAGGTAGGTTTTGATTTTATCAAAGGCTTCCTGACAGAAGGTATCCCACTCGAACTTCTCTCCTTTTTTGAGTAGCTTAAACAAGGGATCGCAGGTCATGGTGAGTTTTGAGATAAAATGGCTTATGAACTGTATTCTACCCAGGAACCCCCTCAGCTCTTTTTCATTCTTGGGTGGCTGCATTTCGACTATGGCTTTTATCTTAGTTGGGTCTACTTCGATTCCCCTCTGAGTAATAAGGAATCCCAACAATTTACCGGTGGTGACCCCGAAGGTGCATTTCTGTGGGTTTAGTCTCATCCTGAACTCCCTTAACCTCCCAAAAAACTTCCTCAGAGCCTCCAAGTGTCCTCCCCTCTCCTTAGATTTCACAATCATATCATCCACATACACTTCTACCTCTTTATGGATCATGTCGTGCAATAACGTGGTAGCGGCTCACTGATATGTTGCCCTCGCATTCTTGAGCCCAAATGGCATCACCCTATAGCAGTATGTTCCCCATGGTGTGATGAAAGTGGTTTTCTCTCTATCCTCTGGTGCCATGAGGTTCTGGTTATAGCCAGAGAATCCATCCATGAAGGACAGAAGCTTATGCCCGGTGGTGTTATCAATGAGGACGTCGATATGTGGTAAAGGGAAATCATCTTTAGGGCTTGCTTTGTTTAGGTCTCAGAAATCAACGCAAAACCTAACACGACCATCCTTTTTGGGGACAGGCACTATGTTGGAGATCCATTCTGGATACTCGGTGACCATTAAGAATCCGGCTCTTAACTGCTTTTCAACTTCCTCTTTGACTTTGAGTGGCCATTTAGGCCTCATTTGCCTCAATTTTTGTTTTACTGGCTTCGAATTTGGAAAAATGGGATGTGGTGTTGGACTATCTCTGGATCAATGCCTGGCATATCATTATAAGACCATGCAAAAACATCTTTGAACTCACTTAATAGTTTGATTAATTCTTCGCTTTCTTCTTTGCCAAGTGTAGAGCCGATAAAGACATTTTGAGGATTATTTTCATTTCCTAGATTAATTATTAGAGTGTCCTCAACGATTTTACACGCAGATTCTTTGTCTTTTTCAATTAATTTTTGCAATTCAATGGGTATTTCATGATCATCACATTCATTAAGCGTGTTCGAGTAGGCAGAAATAGTCATGATTTCATTGATTTTCTTTGGAGTGATTACAACAAACATGGAAATTGAAAGACGCCTCATTTGGGCCATTACAGACTCTGGGTGTGGGGGATACCTATCACTAGACTCAAAAACCCACTCTTTCTCGTTCTCTCCACCCAGATCAGTGATGAAGCATTCTTCCAGATCCCTGGTCTTGGTAATTTCCTCCATCTCTTCTCTCTCGGTCCTTCCTTTGTCGGTCTCCCTCTGGTCTTCCTCATCTTTTTCACTCTCGGCTGCCTCCTCTACCAGACCTTCAACGTATTCATCCTTGGCCTTTCCATGATCTGCTTTTATAACTTCTGTGCTCCCTTCGCCCAATAAATTTTTCATGACGGAGCCGTCTAGCGCACCAATCCAATCCTTGGCAGTAACCGACTTGGCAGGCAGCTGCAAGTATGGATCTTCATATGCAGAAAACTCGTGGGGAAAGAAGATCTCAAACCCTGGCTTCAAACATTTATCTTTCTGGTCCACCCATGGCTCTGGGAAGCCACAAAAGGGGAAATCTTTTCCTTCCTTCATAAAATATCCGTTGAGCGTCTTTAGGTAAGGGTCTAATGGCACATCGACGACTTTCTTCTTTTCTTTTTGCCCTTTCTTGGGTGGTTGGTACCCCTGACCGTGAGTGTGAGTCTGAGTAGGGATTTTTGGAAACTCTGGCAGGCCTTGGTGGTTCTTTTCCAACCCTAATCCTGGAAAGAAACCCATTTTCTTCATGATCCCTGCGACCAACGGGCTGCGTATTGGTCAAAGTAAAATGGCAGGAATTCTTTTGGCCTTTCCTCCCCAATCATGCCGACGAACTTGAACCCTCCCATGTTTGCTTCCTCTTCTTGCAGCTGTAATTCTAAAACTGGTGCGCTTGACGAAGCTTCAGCCGAACGAATCCAGCTGTCCCCGAGGATGTCGCAGACTTTGCTCTTCCAAACACATTTGACCTTCTGATGAATGGTGGATGGTATGGAACCCAAGCTATCCAACCATGGCCTCCCCATAAATTAAAAGAGGCGGGATATCAATGATTTAAAATTCAGCTTCTTTATCCACTGGTCCAATAACGAGGTTAAGAAAGATGATACCCATGACCGTTCTCTGAGTATTGTCATACGCCCTGACCTTTTGCTGGGACGGCACGAAGGACGATTCATCTAAGCCCATCCGTTTGGCTGTTCAGAAGGGGCATACATTCAGAGCAGACCCGTTGTCAACGAGACAAGCGGGTACGGTGTTCCCCAAACATTCGACAGTGACGTACAATGGCTTGTTGAGAATGGGTCCTCCGGGGGGCATGTCATCTGAAGAAAAGGTAATAGCCAAGGTTGGGATTCTGCCAATCATTCCCACGATATCTTCTGGTGCTGTGTTGATGGGAACATCATATTGGTTTAGGGCGTCCAACACTGCCTGCCTGTGGCGTTTTGATGCTATCAGTAACCCCCAAATGGTGATATTGGCCTGAGTTTTCTTCATCTGCTTTAGAACCCTGTCTTCTTCCTCTTCTTCGTTCATTTTCCCTTTACCTTTGTCCAATTCTATCATTGTATGATCTTCCTCTAGCTCATGCGGTTTAAAGTCTCTGCCCGACCGAGTTAAATGACTGACTTCTTCCCTTGCCCACAGATTGTCAACTTCATCAACTTTCAAAGTATCCTCCACCATCTTTGTTTCTTTGTCGCTCTCGTACCAAAGATCGTCTTCTACATGGCTCACGTCTCGATTGTCACTCCCTTGAAACCACCAGTCTGACTATTCTATTTCACTTTTCTTTGGCTGATTCCCCAAAATACAGATTGTTGAATCCTTCGGCAACTGGTATGGCTTTCTTGGTGTCCCGACCTAAGTGATTAGCCTAGACAGATCAAAGGTTGCTTCTTCTACCCACAAGAAATAAAGACCCTACGGTGGTGGCGCATCTTGATGATTCGGAAGCGGATTTTTAGTAACATTTGGAGCTTTGGTAGGTGGTTCCGAAATTACTTTGTTATCGATGAGGTCCTGGATTTCGTGCCTTAATCTCATAAAACGATCCGTTGAGTGACCTTTCTGCTGATGAAATTTGTAAAAGAGGTCCCCTTGGAAATTCGACGGAAGCGGACTTGGTGGAGGTCGAGGTTCCAACTGACGGAGATGCCCCTTTGCTAACAGCCTGTCGAGGGCAGTCGATAGTGATACTCCCAGATCTGAGAATTTTCTTGGTGCTTTGTCTCCTCCTCTCTTCGGCGTTATGTCAAACCTCCTCTCTGGCCCGTTTAGTGCATTGACATCGGTGGGGCCGGAGTAGCCCCCCGTTTGTCCTCAGTTGGACCCGTAGTTTGGTCTCCTGTACCGGTTTGGTTGCTCATCTCTCTTAATTACCCCTTCTTGGATTGCATCCTCTATCCTTGTCCCGACATCGAAAACCTTGGCGAAGGTATTGATTGACTGAAACCTCATCTTTTCTTGATACACTGGCTGTAGATTCTTCATCAGCATTCGGATCTGGTCCTTCTCAGACGGCCTTTGTACCATTTTAGCTGCTTTTCCCCTCTATCTGCTCAGATATTCGGCGAATGATTCTTTGTTCCCTTTCCTAGTGGTCTCCAAATCTCGGATAGTGACATCTAAATCTTGATTGTACTCATACTGTGCCACAAATGCCTTGATCACCTCTTCCCACACCCTGGTTTTGCTTGGTTCGAGAGTAAGATGCCAGGATAAAGCGGCTCCGGTTAAAGTTTGTTGGAATAGGACAACCATCATGGTTATGCTCAGCCCACTTGGTTGAAAAGCTCCAATACACATTCTTACATGGCTGCGAGGATTCCCGATCCCATCAAATTTGTCAAAAATTGGCATCTTAAACCCGGCCGGCAGTGTCTCACGTACTCCGTCATACAACCCTTCCAGTTCCATCAGATAGGTATCAACTCCCTGAGCCTTGTGCTTCACCCTTTCCAACTTCTCTATTTTCTCAGTCAATAAGTTCTCTTTCTCATCTTTCTCCCTTTCCCTGTTGGCCTGTAGCGCATCAGCCCATTGCGCCCCCTGATCATCAAACCAATCTCCTTACCCTCCATGAGACGGGTCCACAGCTGGCGGAACCATAGGTGGTGGTCGGCGATTCAGTTCTTCTATCATTCCCATCATGCGGTTCATATTTTCGGCTTGCCGCCTCATTTGCTCTGCTTTTTGTTCTACCAATGTTCTTAACCCGGCTATTTCCTCATTTCTTTCTTCAGCCATGTCAGCGTCTTCTCTTCTTACCAGCCTTGCCGTGGGATCCCTAAACCGGGCTTGATTTGATCTTGATGCTATTTTCGCCCCTACAACAAATTTTGAAATTTTCCTTTAAAAAACTTTTTATCTGCTTCCTTTTGTCATACAAAGACATTTTTTGCTTTTGTTTTTGTTTTTTTTTTAAACGACATTTGGTTAAAAAAAAAAACTTCTCTTTTTTTTTTTATATGTGACACGGATGCTATGCATGTGTGTGTGTGTGTGCCTATTCTATATGCCAAAGAAAAGAAAATCATAATCCTATCACATAAGCACATAAGCACATAAGACCCTCGCCCATGTCAAGTGTGCCAACTTCTCCTTCCATTGTGATCTTACTACCCTCTCAAAGGTTGCATATTCAAAATTTTTCAGAATTCATTTGAAAAGCATTTCTTTAATGATTATTAAGGATTTCAAATCTTTTATTTTAAAAAAATGAGGAAGATGATTGGATTGAAATTTTGCTTTAAAAATCATTTGAAGAGCACACATTTTTTTTAAAAGTAATTCCCAAAATTTTGGATTTTTCTTTAGAAAACGATCATGTGAAAATGTACCTTGTCAAAGGTTAGTTTTGGAATTTTAATCGAAAGGTGAACTCATAAGATTTTTTGAAAGGGTGATCGAAAACTTTGGAGAAAAGATGGTAAAATCTGTTTGCTTTCAAAGACGGACTTAAAATTGTTTGGGTAGGAGGAACACATGATCGGATTATCACCGTACTTTCCATGAATTCGGATACATACAAGGTCAATGATGCTTAGCTAAACATGATATAAGAAGTATAATCTTATAATCAAGGTTCGGCATGTTCTCCAAATATTGTGGAACATGAGGAGAAATTGCTAAAAGGTGATTAAAAGGTGATTAAAAGATTATACATCTTTCATCAAGCAAGTATCGTCATCATCTCAAGTAATCCCTTCTGGGCATACAAAACTTCCTAGCACATAATCCTAATCAAGAATTGATTTCCTAACTTTGAAAGGTTCTATGGAAGCTACTATGCAAAAGCTGAGTTTTGGTCAAATAAGGGACCCTTGACACACACCCGATAGGATGCTTCATATACCAACACATGGTATGAGATCAAGGGTGATCACACAGTCCCATGATGACTTGACCGACCGGGTTGCCCCGAGTCTCCAAGGTCATAGTTCCGTGCAATCGACTGGTTGGACATGCAAGTGAAATGCAACAGGCACACAAAAATTGGTTAATTCGATTAAAAGGATGCTTTTAAGTCTAATCCTCGAGTGAACCCAAAATCAGAAATTCCTGGTTTGCGAAATCAGAGATTCTGGGTTCGATCCCCAGCAGAGTCGCCAGATTGTGGATATCGCATTTTTCTTACCCACATCTTTTCTTTTAAAATCTTTTTCAATTTAAAAAACAAAACAATGAGTCGCCACTTAATTTTTCAAAGGAAAATTAAGAAACTATTTTTAAAGCAAACTGATCTTTTTAGAAACCAGAGATTATCTAGGTCCGGGGATTATGGAATGAGAAGGGAAGGAGCCTATCGAACTAAAACACCCCTTCTCATCCTATCTCGCGATAGGCCTCAACTTAACATCCTTTTGATTGAATTATTATTTTAAATGTGCCATCGACTAATACATATGTATAAATATACGTTACAAAAGCATGTCTAAAGGGTGTAAGATTACAAGTGATAAAATATTATTCAAAAATCATATAATTCAAGTAGCAAGCTATATGATATGCAAACAGGGAACTAGAGAACTTACTCGGGATCCGACCGCGAATATTAAACGTGCAATGCATGCAAGAACAAAATAAAACCTAAGAAAAAGTCTCTAATTCATATATACACATAAGGCAAAACCTAGTCTAAGATGTCGCACATGGAGTCGAACAATCAATAAAATCAAAGAAATGAATTAAACTAGAGAAGGATTGAGAAATTGTACCTCAAACGCGCTACAAAACAAAGGGTTAGTCCACATGCTTTAGACAAGATATAATATAAAAAAAATAATTAATCCTAAGTCTATAGCTTAAATCTATCAAATGGAAGGGAATTGAACAAAACTAAGAATTCCTTTTAATTAGTTGGAACCATATCATCTCTATAGATATGCAAGTCTTAACTAGGAGCTAATGCAATGACCATATAGAGATGCCATAGCCCTAACATGATCATAAGGAACCCTAAGTCATGTTCAATTAGATACAACTTGGACAAGAGATAAATCCTACTTATGAATATTAACATGTATGAATGAATGCGTGAACATGTATAAGGACAAGCTATGAATTATTCACTAACTTGGACCACTTAGCCTCTAGATTTAAACTAAATTATCATTATTCAAGACATGATTTGGGTCCTAAGGCATTAGGAGACCATCTAAGTTAAAACAAATAAGATTAGACGAAAACAGTAACAATTTTTCCAAATTACAGAGAGCAGACCAGGTTTTGAAAAGTAGAAAAACCATACTTCCAACGGTTGGATCTTAATGATTTTTGGATATGTTATGCCTCTGTGAGTCTAGTTTATAACCCAAAAAGAAAATCAAGGTTTGAATGGTTGGATCTATGGGAATGTGGAAAACACTAGACATTGCTCAGGAATCTGCAACTCTCTGTCCAGAGATCTTGTATAATTTTCTAAAAATAGTAAAAAAATAAGAAACACTTAGATCTTTTTAGGGTATCTTCCTAACACATTAAAGTACTTAGAAAAAATTATTAGAGACTCGGAAAACTCTATTAAGGTTCTGATTTATTAATTTGAAAATGAATCTACTGTTCTGAAATTTTGGATAGACTATGGTTGCTCAACAAAACCCTTGATCAAACCACCTAAAACATGAAATTACCTTAAAAAAAATATTACAGTGGTAGAACTTTGGGTTATAAACACTTTCCCGTTGGTTTCATTCCATTCCAATGGTTAGATGTTCGGTTAAAAATCCATGATCAAAAATAGATTGTGAACTCACTGCTCATTGGGTTAATTCACTTTATTCCTATTAACTTTAGACAAGTAAACCATGGGATTAGGCTTGTCTAAAGCTAATTCTCCTACCTTTTGATGGTCATTGGAGACTAAATATGCTTATGTTTGTAAATTTCAAAGAAGTATGGAAGAACTTCATGAAACTTAGTCATGATAAACCTCAAACCATGAAAATAGGTTTGGGTTCATTAGCTAAATATCCCAGTACCCATCTTAATCCTCTCTTAAATAATAAAAATACAAAGAGATTAAGGAATTTCAAACCAAAAGATTCAAGTAAGGCATTGAGAGCCTTATGAACCCAAAGGATGAACTCAACAAGTGAAAAGAGAAATTAAAGAACTCCATGCATGTTTATAATTAAACTTGAATAAAGATTAATCATGCTAGAGTTTACTTCCAAAGTATTCTCAACTTGGTGATTTTGGAGGACTTCCAAAGACTAATCAAGCTCTTCTACACTAATTCACACAACTTTTTCTTTTAAACAATTCTAAACTCACTCCTAATTATGAAAATTAAGGCAAGAAGAACACTTATACAACCTATAGATTCAAAGAAAAATTCTTTTTTTTTGCAAGTGAATATTCATCCTCTATTTATAGACAATCTTGAAGGGTTATTTTAGTCATTTCAGGGCTAAAAACCCTAATTCAGTCGTCCTTTTTACAGTAAAAAACGTGCTATATACCAGCTGTCATTTCCAAAAATGCGGCATTCACCAGAGATGGAAACGGCACTCAGTAAATGCCGCATCGGCATTCAGTGAAAGCCGGCGCGAGATTCACTGGCTGCTGGAATGGCATTCACTGAATGCCGCGGACAACTCCAGGGACTGCCCTTTTTTTTAGTAAAATTCGTCATTTTTGCGGCACTCGATGAAATTTGCGGCAATCACCGAATGCCGTCCGGCAGTCCAGAGACTGCCGCAACGGCAGCCCGTGACTGCCGCGGAAATGCTTGAGTGCCGTTCTGCTTATACTTTTCCTTTTCCTTTTTTTTTTTTCCTTTTTGTTTTGGGTTGGGGAGTATTTCAAAGAGCTTGAATCATCTTTAGAAGTCCTAGATAAGTTCGGGCATTGTCATCATCGGATACGGAGGTAACACTCTCCTTAATCCGACGTTTTGGTCAAAATCGGGGTGTCTACAAGTGCAAAAAAAACCGAAGGTAAGGAAAAAGAGTACAACGGTCTTCAGGGACTTGGTGGACATGCATAATGTTGCCTCATAAAAACCTTGATAAGAGAAAACCTTGTGGGAAAAACTCTAATCGAACGAAAAAGAGTACAGTGCACCTAAAATTCAAATATTGCATACTTGAGGATGCTACTTTTATGATCACTCCCCCTCATTTAGAGCAAACTTCAATTGGTCTGATGATTGAGACAACGCATGCCAATTCTGTACACCAATTTCTGAAAAGTTGAATTGGGTAATGCCTTAGTAAAGAGATTAGCAAGGTTATCGCTTGATCGAATTTGTTTGACTTCAATTTTCAGGATTCACTTGAAGTTAATGCATGAAGAAAGTTTTGGGTGAAATGTACTTGACCCGATCTCCCTTGATGAAACCTTCTTGAATTTGAGCAATATATGCAGCATTGTCTTCATAGATTGTAGTCGGCTCATCATCGACTGGAGTTAATTGACAAATACTTCGTCTATGTTGGACGAATGATCTTTGCTAGACACACTCTCGGCTTGCTTCATGGAGTGCTAGAATTTCATAATGGTTAGAGGATGTAAAGCGCCAAGAAATAGCTGTGTTATTGTTCATAAATACATAACCTGTTTATGAACGACTCTTTTAAGGGCCAGACAGATAACCGGAATTTCCATAACCAACTAAGTGGGAATGATTAGACAAATCAGACAAATAAAACAAGCTCATATCAATGGTCCCATGAAGGTATCTAAATATGTATTTTATTCTAGTCCAATGCCTATAGGTGGGTGCAGAACTAAATCTTGCAAACAGATTCCCAGAAAATACAATGCCTGGTTATGTGCTTTGAGCCAAGTATAATAGTGCACCAATAGCACTCATGTATGGTACTTCAAGACCAAGGATTTCTTCCTTTTCTTCTTTTGGTCGGTGTGGATCTTTCTTGACATCTAGGGATCTAACGACCATGGGTGTACTTAGTGGATGAGATTTGTCCATATTAAAGTGCTTCAACATCTTTTCAGTATAGCTTAATTGATGAACTAATATTCCATTAGTACTTCTCTCGAGCTACAGGCCGAGACAAAATTTTGTTTCCCCAAGGTCCTTCATTTCAAACACTTCCTTTAAATAGCTAGAAGTTTTCCCAAGCTCTTCTGGAGGCCCAATTAGATTTATGTCATCCACATAAACTGCTACTATGGCAAATCCATTTGCAAATTTCTTTATGAAGACACATGGACAAATCAGATTATTTTACACCATTCCTTAGACAAATATTCACTAAGATGGTTGTACCACATTCTTCTCGATTGTGTCAAATCGTACAATGCACGTCTTAGTTTGATCGAGTACATACTCCTTGGTTTCGCTTCAGGCAAAGCCAATCCTTCAGGGATCTTCATGTAAATATCTATGTCTAAGTCCCCATATAGATATGCAGTTACTATATGCATGAGTCTTATGTCTAGTTTTTCAGAAACTGCGAGACTTATTAAATATCTGAAAGTGATTGCATCCATAATAGGGGAATACGTTTTTTCATAATCAATCCCAGGTTTCTGCAGGAAACCTTGTGCTACAAGATGTGCCTTATATCTTGTAATATCATTTTTCTCATTCTATTTTCTCACAAACATCCATTTAAAACCTACCGGGTTTACATTCTTTGGTGTTTGTACTATATGTCCAAATACTCCACGTTTTTCAAGAGATTTCAATTATACTTGAATTGTTTCTTTCTATTTTGGCCAATCATTTCTTTGTCGACATTCATTTGTACTACGTGGTTCAGTCACATCATTTTCATCATTGCCCTTGGATATTTCAGTACCTATTGCATAAGTTAATATGTCATCGATGACTAATTTCTTTCACTCTCAAATTTTTCCTGAAAAATATATGGAATATTGGGATCTCACTATTATCAGGTACCTGAGTCATAGTCTCTTCAGGGACTAGCGCTTTTTCTAAGGCATTATCTTCTGCGGAGATTTCAAGGAAAGTGGGTTTTTTGTACATAACATCTTCTAGAGCACTATGAATATCTTCTTCTGGAACTTTATTTGGGTATGATTTCTCGTTCATTCTCTGCCTCCGGGGAGAAGAATCTTTGGAACCTATAGGTCTGCCATGCTTCTGGCATGCAATAGATTCATTTGTTGCTGTATTTGAAGTTCATCCTACAGGACACTAATACGAGCGGTTGCATTCATAGCTGGCACATGTGACTTTTTCACCTTAGCTGCATCATTAAATGAGTTAGGTAATTGGTTTGCAATTTCCTATAAATGCAATATTCTCCTTATCTCTTAATCACATTGATGAGTTCTTACATCTAGATGAGACAAAGTGGAAGTATTCCATGACAATTCATGCCGTTCTTCAGGAATGAGTTGTTCGCTATTAACTGTCTTTTCTCCCCCTAACGGCAGAAAGACTGTCTCATCAAATTGAAAAGCTGCAAACCTATCAATAAATACATCACCTGTTAATGGTTCTAGATAAAGGATAATAAAAGTTGAGTCAAAACCAACATAAATTCCCAAACACCTTTGGGGGCCCATTTTAGTACGTTTTGGGGGTGGTATAGGAACATGTATTGCATAACCAAATTTTTGTAAGTGTGAAATGTTAGGCTGACAACCTGTCACAAGTTGTGCAGGTGAGAACTGATTATAAGAAGTGGGTCTATGTCTAAGTAACATTTCAGCATGCTAGATAGCATTTTCCCAAGCACTAACAGGGAGTCTAGATTGTATAAGCAAGGGCCTCGCAGCAAGTTGAAGGCGTTTGATTAGGGATTCTGCTAAACCATTTTGTGTGTGTACATGTGGGATATGATATTTAACATCAATTCCTATTGATGAACAATAGTCATCAAAAACTTGAGAGGTAAATTCGGCCGCATTGTCAAGGTGAATAAACTTAATTAGTTAGTCCGGAAAATGTGCCTTGTTTTGATAATTTGACTAAGCAATCTGGAAAAGGCAAGATTACATGTAGAGAGTAGGCATACATGTGACCGTCTTGTGGAAGCATATAATAAGACCATATAATATCTAAATGGACCACTAGCAGAGTGATTTGGACCACAAATGTCACCTTGTATCATTTACAAGAAGGATGGCGACTCAGAAGCAATTTTAAGAAATGATGATCTAGTAATAAGGTTTCCTTGTGAACAAGGAATGCAAATGTGTCCACTAGGCAAAATCAAATGTTGGTTTGCTAGACTATGCCTATTTGACTTATCTACCATCTCCTTCAACATTGTAGATCCAAGATGACCCAAACGATCATGCCAAAGAATTAAATTACTTGGGTCTTTGAGCTTCTGGCTCCTTTTAAGCTTCTAGCTCATAATGGCATGTGATTCAACAATCTCAATTGTTGTGTAATATAATCCCAATGAAGGAATAAAGAATTTTTCTAATGTAAGCCTCTGACTCCCAACATAAAAATTATGCATAAAAGTTATTTGGTATCTTTATTTTTAGTTTCAATATGATACCCATTCATGCGTATATCTTTAAAACTTAACAAGTTTCTTTGGGACCTACTTGAATATAACGCATTTTGAATAAAAAGATGAGTGCCATTTAGTAACAACATATGGGCTCTTTCGGAGCCTTCAATAATTTGTACAGACCCCAGCTATAGTGGATACATTTGTTTGTTAAGTTCTAGTGTAGAGAAGAACTTTTGACACTTAAGTATGGTGTGATTTGTCCCACTATCAACCAGGCATATATCATCCTCTTATTTTTGCATCCTAAGATCCATACCTTAAAAAAAATAAAGTGAAGACTAATAAAATATTAGAGATTGTATTCAACAAACAATTATTCAAGTATCTCAAATAAAACTTGTCCCATGCAAATAAGTAATTAAATGCAAATAAGTAATTAAAAAAAATCAATTCCAACTAAAGAAATTATTTATGCATTGGGAAGTATGACCATCTTCTTATGGTCATACCTGTCCATCAGGGACTTTCACATGCTCAAGGGATCTTCCTCAGTTAAGTACTCGTTCTTGAGGTCATCATGAATATGGTGATACAAGAAAATAAGCACAGATGCTTTCTCTTCAAGAGACATTTTATTTCCTTCTTTAATAGCGTCACCCAATTTTTTAGAATCTATGTGAAGTTTGGCATCAAGTTGCCAAGACAGATAGTTCCCTCCATTGACATCAATAGCTTTAAATTCAAGTTTTGTAAGATTCGACATCTGAAGGGAGAAAAAAAAAAAAAATAAACAAGTAAATTAAGAAGAGATATAATTGCGCATGATAAAAATTCGAATGCTTTAGGATTTCAGATCTCATCATGTGAAAGTTCCAGTTTAAACTAACCCTTTAATTTGCAACAAGTCCTTCTATTAACTAGAAAGCAACCTTGGGTCAGCTTTACTTTGTTTAAAAAACAAAAACTGACATTGATCAATGATAAAGAGCCAATGTTGTGCAACAATTAAAAACTCAATAAATAAAGGCCCGTTTGGTAACCCCAACACTATTAGATAACTACAACACATAATCTAGGTATCAATACCATGTATAGCCATTGATCATATTTACAAAAAAAAACGAGATCAAAACATAATATAGTTGCGACTGAAACAAATTTAAAAACAATTTGATATGGTCTAACCATTGTATGGTTGTTCAAAACTTATAAAAGTTAACCCTAGCATGAAAATAAATATTAGAACTTCAGTTTCTATCATAAGGATCAGTACCATGGGAATTTACCTTGATCAAATACCATCCCATGATATCTCAAAACATGATAACACATGATTGATGTCCAATCATACTATGTCACACCCCGACGTAGCATAAATATGGAAAGCGTTTAATTTCCTTTATGGACCCGTAGGTCGCGACAGTTTGAAGGATCGATTCCGTCCCAAACGTCGAACAACATAAAACCATAATCAGAGTAGAGCAATCAAAGCTTACAAATATTTTTCTAACTTATTACATATTACAGCACGTGGTCTCTAAAGGCACAAACCGCCTTAAATCAAAACAATAACTTAATATCTATTACGGTCATCCTTATTACAAAACAATTCATGAATTAAAGCATAGAATATTAATAACAGTTTTATCTTCCAAAAGCAGCCGTTCTCAGTTTGCATAGTCATAAGGCCTCGCGTAGTCATAATCTGAAAAGCCTGAACACGAATGTCGAGGGCGCATCAACGCCGTCAGCTTCAAGAAGCTGGTGAGTATTAAAAACATAACTTTGAATGTAACACATACTCATTTACCATTTTTCCAATTCTCATATAATTCAACAAGTTTATATTAAAGCAAGGAGTTCATTTTAGGAAACAACCACAATATTATTTAAAAGATATGATTCACATATATGTGACCGTGTATGAGAATAATGCACCATCTCATCTTACCGACTTTTCTCTCTCAACAAAACCCAACAATCCACTATCACACACCAGTATCTTTGAAATACTCCGATAGCCACACTTTAGCACAGGGGTGCCAGGGAATGTCCAGTTTGCCTCACACTTTGGTCCGGGGTACCAGGGAGTGTCCAATGCCTCACACTTTGACTAGCTAATCCGCCATGCAAATACCGGAGGAACCCTCACGCAGTATCTAGACTCGGGTATCAGGGACTGTCCGTAGGCCACAATTTAGCACTACTATGGGTGCTAGGGAATGTCCAAGTTCGGCTTCACACACTTTGACGCTACCATGGTCGTTAGGGAGTGTCCAGTTTTGCCACCGTCGCATTTCGTCACATTTCAAAGACACCCTCGCCGCAATCTCAATCACAACACACTTTGGTACTCACTTACCAGGGAGTGTCCACAACACAATCTCAATCGCACTAACTATGCCACACTGACCATTACTCTTTTCCATACTGACCAACATTCACACTCACCATGCATGTACAACTAACTCCACATGTATGTCATGAAACTTTAAACATAAAGTAAATCACTGAAATATAAAAACAACGTGCGTACGGGGATTGATAAGTCACAATACAACGTTTTAATCATCCAAACATACCCAAATAGAATTCTGATTCAGTAAATTTTCCAAACAGAGCTTTAACAGTGCATAAAATATCACCCAAACAGTTCCTTAACATAAAACAAGCAAAAACCAGAAACTGCCCAAAGTCGCGCGCGCGGGCCGCTCGTGCGAGAGGTCGCTCGCGCGGGCCGCTCGCGTAATATGCCCAATTTTCCCTTTTATTATAAAAACTTTTCCTTCTGCCAGAATACAGGAAGATCGCGCGCGCTGTTCGCTCGCGCGGACTGCTCGCGCGATCTGCCTAATTTTCATTTTCTTTTAAAAACCTTTTCTGTCAGCCTAGAACCAGCCACCTCACGCGCGCGGGTCGCTCGCGCGGGCCGCTCGCACGATCCTCGCTTGCGCGATCGCGCACGTGAGATGAAGCAGAGGCTTCGTCTTCCTCGCTGGAACTCTCCTATTTCAGAATTCAGGGTCTTTTTTGACCCATTTTCAGAACTGTTAGTATATATATCATGTTATATATGGATCTCTTTTTCTTTCAACAAGGATTAAGAATTCATAACTAATTTTTACAAGAATCAATCTATAACTCTTGAATTTTATGAAAAACTAAAAGTTAACAAAACTTAATTTCTAATACACTTTTTCATATGAACGAATTTGACTCTAAAACTTTAAACATGGCATATATGATGCATAATCTTTCATAATTATCTAAGAAAACAAATTTTGGTTGAGTTTGAAAAATCTTGATTTCAAGCTATGAAACTTCAAACGTATGATCATCAATGGAGATTATCAATCACATACACCCAAGCAGTAACTAAGCATGAATTACATTTAAGAGTGAGTTTAAAATACTCACTGAGATAAGAGAGTAGTAATAGATGTTGAGAAAGAAATCCAATTAAAGAAACCAATAAGAGCTTCAAGCTATGGAGGAGAGTTCTCTCTCTCTCTATCTCTCTAAAAATTGTATAAGATGAACTCTCAGCTCTCTCTTTTCTCTTTGTATATCTTAGAAGTGCAGAATTAGAATGTGTGTATGTGTGTGATAGTGTATATATAGAGAGGCAATTGGGAAGAACTTGGTGGCCAAGAAATATTAATTTACACTTAACAACTTAATCAACTCAATTTGGTTTAACAAGTTCTCTGATTACACATTAAACATCTGTATATACTTATACGTATAAACACAATTACACTTACATGAGCTCCAGGATTTGCCAAGGGTCAAGTTAGGTACCTAGGGGTCAATCTTGGAGTGTTTGGGAGTTTAAGCTTATGGCATGAAATTAACATACACACAAAATGCATTCCCAAACAAGACTCTTAGTTGCCATAAATGGTAATAAAGCAAATGTCAAATCTTGCTTTACATCACTTCCAAAATCTGTGGAAGTTTAGCACATCGCGGACAGTTTTGAACATAAACTGGTATTTTTCGTGGCGTGGTGGTCACCCCAAAAATAGAAAAAAAAATTCATTTTAATGTAGGAAATGATTTTTCGGTTTTATAAAAATATTGATTGAGTTAAAAGCAAACACTTCCACCGTTTTGGAATAAAGTTTTGAAATCTAACACAGGTGTTGCTAAATTTTATAAAATCGCAGTTTGACCCCAATAAGAATTTCAAATATGAAATAAGGCAAGTCACAAGATTTTAACACATGAGAATTGAAATAAAAATAAAAGTAAACAATACAATTGAATTTAAATATGAAATGCAAGTACCGATAAATAAATGAAAATGCAGGTTATTACACCCTCCCTCCTTTAAACAGGATTTCGTCCCCGAAATCAAAACTCACTAGTTATGAAACAACTCCGGGTACTTCTTTCTCATATCAGCTTCAACTTCCCATGAGGCTTCGTTCTCGTCATGGTGATTCCACTGAACCTTCACTAATGAAATATCCTTGTTCCTCAACTTCTTGATACTTTGATCGAGAATCTTCATAGGTCTCTCCTTGTAAGAACCGTTATGACTCGTCTCAATATCGTCATAACTAACCACGTGCGAGGGGTCTCGTATGTACTTCCTCAACATACTCACGTGAAAAACGTTGTGAACTCCAGACATTTTAGGTGGTAGTGCGAGCCGATAAGCCACTGTCTCGACACGTTCCAAAATCTCGAATGGTCCGATGAAATGCGGAGCTAACTTCCCTCTCTTGAGACCGAAGCGTACTACTCCTCGGGTTGGTGATACCTTAAGAAGTACATGATCTCCGATGCTAAACTCCAAATCTTTCCGGCGTCGATCGGCATAACTCTTATACCTGCTTTGAGCGGTTCTCATCCTTTCCTTGACCAAAGAAATCTTTTCGTTGGTTTCTCTAACCAAATCCGATTCCAATAATTCTGTATCTCCGGCTTCTGCCCAGCACAACGGAGAACAACATGGTCGTCCGTACAATGCTTTAAATGGAGCCATACCGATACTCGTGTGATAACTGTTGTTGTAGGGAAATTCAACTAGAGGCAAGTGCGTCTCCCAAGATTCTTTAAAATTGATAACACAAGCCCTAAGCATATCCTCCATGATCTGATTGATACGCTCAGTTTGCCCATCTGTCTGAGGGTGAAAAGTAGTACTCATCCCGAGCGAGGTTCCTATGGCTTCTTGCAGACTTTTCCAAAAACCAAAAGTAAAACGTGCATCACGGTCTGACACAATCGACACAGGTGCACCGTGAAGCCGCACAACTTGTTGTATGTACATCCGACTCACCTTTTCCACCGGGTATGTCATACTGTAAGCAATGAAATGTGCTGACTTAGTCAGTCGATCCACGATTACCCAAATAGCGTCATGATTTTGCTGCGATCGAGGCAATCCCACTACAAAATCCATGGTTATATGCTCCCACTTCCAACCAGGAACAGGTAGCGGTTGCAACAATCCTGACGGTCTCTGATGTTTGGCCTTGACTTGTTGACACGTCAAACACTTGGATACGAATTCAGCCACATCCTTCTTCATACCTTTCCACCAGAAATTTCTCTTCAAATCTTTGTACATTTTCGTCCCTCCTGGGTGAACTGTATATCTTGACTTATGTGCTTCTTCCAGAATGTCTTTCCATAATTCACCACAATCCGGCACACATAATCTATTCCTGCACTGATATCCTCCATCGACTCCCACCTTCCATTCTATAAGGTCTTTCTCTGATATCTTCACGAACCATGTCTGAAACTTCTCATCTTCTTTCTGAGCTCCAATAATGCGGTCGATAAGAACAGGCTGTAGGGTAAGACATCCAAAAAGTTATCCTTCTCTTTCCTCAGCACCCTGTACATCGAATTCTGCCAACGTCTCCAATGCTCGCCATTCTCTAACCATTAAGGAGGCGATCGTCTCATGAGTCTGCTGACTTAAAGCATCAGCAACCACATTAGCTTTACCAGGGTGGTACTCTAACGTGAAGTCGTAATCTTTGATCAGCTCCATCCATCTGCGTTGTCTCATGTTCAACTCTTTCTGTGTGAACAAATATTTCAGGCTCTTGTAATCGGAGAATAAATCAAACTTCTCATCGTAGAGATAATGTTTCCAAATCTTGAGTGTAAATACTACTGCTGCCAATTCCAAATCATGAATGGGGTAGTTCAACTCATTCGACTTCAGCTGTCTAGATCCATAGGCGATAACTCTACCATCTTGCATAAGTACACACCCAGTCCTTGATATGACACGTCACTGAAGATAGTGAACTTCTCATCAGGCTTGGGTATAGCTAGAACCGGCGCGGTAGTGAGTCTCTCTTTTAACTCTAGAAAGGCGCGCTCATGCTTCTCTGTCCAACCGAACTTCAAATTCTTCTTTGTCAACCTAGTCAATGGTGCAGCTATTTTTGAAAACCCTTCAAAAAATCTTCTATAATAGCCTGCGAGTCCAAGAAAACTTCTAACCTCTGTAGGGTTGCTCGGCCTAACCCAGTTTGACACAACATCTGTCTTGGATGAATCCACAGAAATTCCTTGAGATGACACCTTGTGTCCCAAAAATTTCACTTCTTGCAACCAGAACTCACACTTTCTGAACTTGGCATACAAGTGGTGGTCCTTGAGCATCTACATCCCAATCCGTAGATGTTGTTCGTGTTCTTCTGCTGACTTAGAATAGATCAAAATATCATCTATAAAGACGATAACAAACTGATCCAAATAAGGCTTGAACACTCTGTTCATCAGATCCATGAACACTGCCGGGGCATTCGTCATTCCAAACGGCATCACCAAAAACTCATGGTGACTATATCGGGTTCTGAAAGCAGTCTTAGGTATGTCTTCCTTCCGTATCCTCAACTGATGATATCCCGACCTTAGATCTATTTTGGAAAATGTCGTAGCTCCTTGTAGTTGATCAAATAAGTCGTCGATCCGAGGTAAGGGATACTTGTTCTTGATAGTTACTTGGTTTAATTCTCTGTAGTCGATACACAACCTGAGCGTCCCATCCTTCTTCTTCACAAATAACACCGGTGCTCCCCAAGGCGATGTACTGGGACGTACAAAACCTATGTTCTCGAGCTCTTGAACTTGTTCCTTCAATTCCAATAGTTCGGTGGGGGCCATTCTGTAAGGAACCTTGGTGATCGGTACGGTACCCAGTATAAGCTCAATACAGAACTCTATACTTCTTTCGGGTGGTAAACCAGAAATGTCTTGAAATACTTCTTCGAAGTCCTTGACTATAGGTATAGACGATGCTGTCACTTCTGTACTGACGACTTCGATGTTTGCTAAACATCTCGTGAGGAACATATCTCACGAAGGGTTACATTAAAAATCAAAGGGTTGATTCTCGTTATCGGGTAGTGTAATTCTCTTCCTCTCACAATCTAACTTCACTTGATTCTGAGAGAGCCAATCCATTCCTAGGATTATGTCAAACTCCTTCATTGATAGGACAATCAACCTTGCAAGGATTTCACGGTCTCCTAGCCATAAAGGACAATCCTTGCACATGTGTCCTAATCTGACTGCAGCTCCTAATGGCGAACTAGCCCTCAAAGCTTTCTCTAAATGATGAGGTAAGATACTCAATCTCCGAATAGTATTAACGGATATGAACGAAAGAGCAGCACCAGTATCAAATAATACTTTAACATGAGAGTTAAACAGAGTCAATGTAGCTTCCAGTGCTTGCTGATCAGGTTGAGCTTCTCCATAATCTCCTTCTTCATAAATAGTTCCATCATATCCAGCAGCATTTAGGATAACAGCATTCAAGCGAGTCTGACCTTATTGACCATACGTCACCTGCTTAGGAGCAGTACAAAACTTGCTGATGTGACCTGGTTCACCACAGTTATAGCAGACTATGCCTTGCTGAGCAGCACGCCTTGGTGCCTTACAATCTTGAGCCAGGTGACCGGGGTTGCCACAGTTGAAGAATTTTCCAGCAGTACCCCCCTCTCCTACTCGGGGCTGAGTTGGATAGGTGATAGCTCGGGTCCTCTTGCTTCCATCAAAATTCCTCTTCTGCCCTTGGGTACGATTCATTGGTGGTCTATTTCTAAAATTACCCCTTTGAGGCGGTCGGAATTCAAATTGCTTACGGTTCACTCGAGCGTCCTCTTCTAGATTAGTAGCCAAGCCAACCAATCCCTCAAACGACTTATCTAAGAGACCAAGAGTCAGGCGGTGAATTTACAATGTCAGCCCTTGATTATACTCATGGATCCTCTTTTCCTCAGTATCAACCAGGTATGGAGCGAACCGAGACAGCCTCTCGAACTGTGTGGTGTACTCTTGCACCGACTTGGTTCCTTGTGTCAGATCCATTAATTCTTTCTCTCTTATGTGCCTTTCTGTAGCCGGGAAATACTTCTCTAAAAATCTACCCTTGAATGCAATCCACGTCATTCCCATTGCAGCTCCATTCCCGATGGTAGCTATGACCGAATCCCACCAATCTGCGGCAGCATCAGTTAATTGAAAGATAGCTAATCTCATCTTGTCCATCTCATTGCACTGGACAGCTTCGAACATGCGGTCCATCTGTCTTAACCACTGTTCTGCTTTCCAGGGCTCTATGGTTCCCGCAAACTGCTTGGGCCATAGCGCGCGGAATCTCTCCAGTAGCTTATCTCCAGTCTGGCGGTCTCGTCGATTTTCATTCTGATTACTAACCCTTTCGAGACGTCTGACGAAAGCTTCAAACATTCCTGTGGGATCAGCAGCCTCAGGTGCTCCCTCAATCAAATTCTTATTCCTCCTTAGTCCTCCAGCCATTCTATGCATGATAGTGATAGCAGAATGAGGAAAATGCATGCAACAGTACTATAATGCAATTTAAATGACGACAACATTCAAAAGAGTATATCTTATATATAAGTTCTTGTCAAGTTGATACAAAAAGCGTGTATGATCAGGTCAATGCCTACCCTATCTATATGGGTTAGGACACATATGTCCATGCAAGAGTTAATACCAAAAATGGGGTTATTGCCCTATACTCTAATGCATGTAATTAAAGTTGCAAAAAGAGGTAGAGCTAATAGTCAAAAGTAGTTAATATGTACAAAGCCACATCTAGAAATCAGTCATCTTCGTAAGCAGCTATTAGGAGATCTAGCGAGTCGACGGGGCGAAATCGCTGAGCAAGGAACGGGCTCACCAAATCAAAATCAGAGCTCTGAGAGGTCGACGAGAAAGCAGGCGCTGGGGCATCTGCCTCAACTGGCACCTCCTCAGGTAGAACTAGCTCAAGTGCTAGCTCCTCCTCGAGCTCAGCGGCGAGATCATCTAGACCTATGCCATCCTATACACCCTCTCTACCTACTGACACCAAATGAACAGCCTCAGCATCGTCCTCGGCGACGGGAACTGATGGCAGAGGCATCTCTAGCTATGCGAGATGGGCATGTACAACCTGGATCTCAAAGGGGAAACAGAAAGCATCACTATCAACTAGCCTCAGAATCTCAAGTAGCACTAAACGCTGAGCCTCCGCAAAATAGCGTATCTCAAGGCGAATACGCGCCAAATCAACTATCCCTACCACGTAAACCTAGTGCCACAGATCTGATACTATGGTCGTCGTGGCCAGCTACTCAATGGCGGTGTGATATAAATCGAGAAAAGTTGGGACTACTGCCCCGGGAGTCACCAAATGTCCTCCAAACCCATCTGGTACAAAAAGGGGCTGAGCTGGATCCATACCTGAAAAAGGTACTAACTTAAATCAGGACAGAGATAATTTTAGGCGTTTGGGTTCTGAGTCTATCCTCCCTGTCTTAACATCGGGTGTATGAAGCCTAAGCTAACAGATCGTGGAATCGTGTCTAAACTGGTAAACCCTAACCTGCCTAAACTATCTTGAGATAAATAATAACCAGGCTCTGATACCACTAAATCCTGTCACGCCCCGACGTAGCATAAATATGGAATGCGTTTAATTTCCTTTATGGACCCGTAGGTCACGAAAGTTTGAAGGATCGATTCCGTCCCAAACGTCAAACAACATAAAACCATAATCAGAGTAGAGCAATCAAAGCTTACAAATATTTTTCTAACTTATTACATATTACAACACGGGGTCTCTAAAGGCACAAACCGCCTTAAATCAAAATAAAAACTTAATATCTATTACAGTCATCCTTATTACAAAGCAGTTCATAAATTAAAGCATAGAATATTAATAACAGTTTTATCTTCCAAAAGCAGCCGTTCTCAGTTTGCATAGTCATAAGGCCTCGCGTAGTCATAACCTGAAAAGCCTGAACACGAATGTCGAGGGCGCATCAACGCCGTCATCTTCAAGAAGCTGGTGAGTGTTAAAAACATAACTTTGAATGTAACACATACTCATTTACCATTTTTCCAATTCTCATATAATTCAACAAGTTTATATTAAAGCAAGGAGTTCATTTTAGGAAACAACCACAATATTATTTAAAAGATATGATTCACATATATGTGACTGTGTATGAGAACAATGCACCATCTCATCTTACCGACTCTTTTTTCTCGACAAAACCCAACAATCCACTATCATTCACCACTATCTTTGAAATACTCCGATAGCCACACTTTAGCACAGGGGTGCCAGGGAATGTCCAGTTTGCCTCACACTTTGGTCCGGGATACCAGGGAATGTCCAATACCTCACACTTTGACTACCTAATCCGCCATGCAAATACCGGAGGAACCCTCACGCAGTATCCAGACTCGGGTATCAGGGACTGTCCGTAGGCCACACTTTAGCACTACCATGGGTGCCAGGGAATGTACAAGTTTGGCTTCACACACTTTGACGCTACCATAGTCGTCAGGGAGTGTCCTATTTTGCCACCGTCGTATTTCAAAGACACCCTCGCCGCAATCTCAATCACAACACACTTTGGTACTCACTTACCAAGGAGTGTCCACAACACAATCTCAACCGCACTCTCTATGCCACACTGACCATTACTCTTTTCTATACTGACCAACATTCACACTCACCATGCATGTACAACTAACTCCACATGTATGTCATGAAACTTTAATCATAAAGTAAATCACTGAAATATATAAACAACGTGCGTACGGGGATTGATAAGTCACAATACAACGTTTTAATCGTCCGAACATACCCAAATAGAATTCTAATTCAGTAAATTTCCCAAACGGAGCTTTAGCACTACATAAAATATCACTCAAACAGTTCCTTAGCATAAAAAAGCAAAAACCAAAAACTGCCCAAAGTCGCTCGCGTGGGCCGCTCGCGCGGTATGCCCAATTTTCCCTTTTATTATAAAAACTTTTCCTTCTGCCAGAATACAGGAAGATCGCGTGCGTGGATCGCTCGCGCGGTTTGCTCTTGCAATCTGCCTAATGTTCGTTTTCTTTTAAAAACCTTTTCTGTCTGCCTAGAACCAGCCACCTCGCGCGCGCGGGTCGGTCGCGCGATCCTCGCTCGCGCGAGATGAAGTAGAGGCTTCGTCTTCCTCGCTGGAACTCCCCTGTTTCAGAATTCAGGGCCTTTCTTGACCCATTTTCAAAACTGTTAGTATATATATCATGTTACATATGGATCTCTTTGTCTTTCAACAAGGATTAAGAATTCATAACTAATTTTACAAAAATCAATCTATAACTCTTGAATTTTATGAAAAATTAAAAGTTAACAAAACTTAATTTCTAATACACTTTTTCATATGAACGATTTTGACTCTAAAACTTTAAACATGGCATATATGATTCATAATCTTTCATAATTATCTAAGAAAACAAATTTTGGTTGAGTTTGAAAAATCTTGATTTCAAGCTATGAAACTTCAAACGTATGATCATCAATGGAGATTATCAATCACATACACCCAAGCAGTAACTAAGCATGAATTACATTTAAGAGTGAGTTTAAAATACTCACTGAGATAAGAGAGTAGTAATAGATGTTGAGAAAGAAATCCAATTAAAGAAACCAATAGGAGCTTCAAGCTATGGATGAGCGTTCTCTCTCTCTCTCTAAAAATTGTATAAGATGAACTCTCAACTCTCTCTTTTCTCTCTGTATATCTTAGAAGTGCAGAATGAGAATGTGTGTGTGTGATAGTGTATATATATATAGAGCCAATTGGGAAGAACTTGGTGGCCAAGAAATATTGATTTACACTTAACAACTTAATCAACTCAATTTGGTATAACAAGTTCTCTGATTACACATTAAACATCTGTATATACTTTTACGTATAAACACAATTACACTTACATGAGCTCTAGGATTTGTCAAGGGTCAAGTTAGGTACCTAGGGGTCAATCTTGGAGTGTTTGGGAGTTTAAGCTTATGGCATGAAATTAACATACACACAAAATGCATTCCCAAACAAGACTCTATCAAATGATTAGTTGCCATAAATGGCAATAAAGCAAATGTCAAATCTTGCTTTACATCACTTTCAAAATCTGTGAAAGTTTAGCACAGCGCGGACAGTTTTGAACATAAACTGGTATTTTCGTGACGCGGTGGTCACCCCAAAAATACAAAAAAATTCATTTTAATGTAGGAAATGATTTTCCGGTTTTATAAAAATACTAATTGAGTTAAAAGCAAACATTTTCACCGTTTTGAAATCTAACACAGGTGTTGCTAAATTTTATAAAATCGCAGTTTGACCCCAATTAGAATTTTAAATATGAAATAAGGCAAGTCACAAGATTTTAACACATGAGAATTGAAATAAAAATAAAAGTAAACAATACAATTGAATTTAAATATGAAATACAAGTACCGATAAATAAATGAAAATGCAGGGTATTACATACTATGATCCATAAAAAAAATGTATTATTTCATATAGAACATCTGGTTCTAGAGATACAAAAATATATATTATTTAATATAGAACTTCAGATTCTGATATGTATCCTTCTAACATATATACAAAAATAATATACCTCTCACAGATCTTTAGGTCTGGATTATTTACTTTGTAGGGAACTTTAGATTCTTTTAAATCTATCATAGATCTGCAGGTCTGGATTATATATTTCATATAGAACTTCAGGTTCTAATGTAATTTACCCAAATCTTCTGGTCTGTATTATTTATTTTATTTAGAACTTCAAGTTCTAATACACACATTCCAGATCTGCAGGCCTGGCATATTTATTTCGTATGGAACTTCAGGTTCCAAAATATTAATCACAGATCTTCAGGTCTAGATTATTTAATTTATATATAACTTCAAGTTCTAACATATATATATATATATATACACACGTATATATCACAGATCTTCTTTGTGTAGAAAACAACAAAACAAACAATAATCTCAAGATTTAAGATTTCTTACTTGTGGTTTCTCTGAATTGAAGAAGAAGTGAACTAAATTATTTCTTACCTTTGATTCTATGTATTGAAGAAGAATGGAATACTGAACTTCTTTTCAATACTTAGGTTTTCTTCTTGAGAGACTGTGGTTTTCTTCTTGAGAGACTATCGTGCTGATAACGTGTTATAATAGAGAGAGAGAGAATAAAAAGAGCAGAATATAAACCAAGAATCAAAGTGTCTTTTCTTATTGATATGCTCCCTATTTATAGGATAGGTCAGGGGTATGTAGATAAATATCACTTTATAATTAGATCCCTAGTTTAATATAAAATGTGAACAACCATACATAAATATGTAATATTTACAACAAAATTGTTAATTTTCTCACCTATTATTTTGTATTCTTCTTTTGGTTTTCTTCACTTTGCTTGCCCCTTGTTTGTTCTTCAGTTGGAACGAGTGACCCTTATTGGGCTTTGTTGTGAGTCATTGTGGGGCTTTGGGGTTGGATTGGGTTGAGTTGGGTTGAGTTAAGGGTGTGTGTGTTGTGTGTGGTATGTGTGTGTCCAAACATAATTTAGGTAACTATCAAAAACTATCATATTACACTCTGACAAGGTCATCAAATGAGTGTGTAGAATGATTAGTGGTGGAGAGATCAAGGGCGGATCCACTATGGGGATGACTGGGGGAGGCTAACCCCACTCAATTTTTAGAAAAAAAGAGGGTATAGATGATAGTTTAAAAAAATATTTAGGCTTTAGTGAACTATTTGTTAACTAGGAAGCTTTTTAGGAAAGTATACAGCTATGCTTCTCAAATTTTAGGGTTAAAGGCATTTTGCACTCTCAAACTATACCCTATTTGGCACTTTGGTCCCTAAACAAAATTTTTTTTTCTTCGTATTTTGGTCTCTCAACTAACGTTTTTGGCAGTTTGTCCCCTTCGCCACTTGTAGCGTCACTTTTGGCGTCACTAAAAGAGACTTTTTTCGTCACTAAAAGTGACGTAGGGGGCAAACTATCACGAAATGTTAGTTGAGGGACCAAAATATGAAGAAAAATAAAATTTATTTCGGGACCAAAGTGCCGAATAGGGTATAGTTTGAGGGTGCAAAATGCATTTTATTCAAAATTTTATGTCTCAAATAGTTCCCAAACACGTGTGATAGTGGGTCCACTTAATTTTGATTGGAGGATGTTAGAGTGGTCCACTATAATTAAAATCTGTCCCACTATCACATATGTTTTGGAACCATTTGGGATGTATAGAATTAATCTTTATGAAATTGCAAAACTTTCACAATAGTACTCACATTTACACGGTTAATTTTCCAATTGCCCAACACTTTGTTTAAAAAAATAAAATAAAATACCCGGGATTGCTAAAAAAAATTAGTACAATTGAAAAAGTATGGTGTATATCCATTAGTATATATGCTCGTGAAGGTGACACTACCCTTGCCTATTACAACCGTAACTATTGAAAGAATATTTTCTGAAATGAAAATCTTCAAGACATTACTACGTTATTGATTTGGAGAATATTTTATAAATGACTGCTTGATGACATTTATTGAAAGTGACTTATTCGTGACCGTTAACAATGAATGTCATTAAATGTTTTCAAAATATGAAGAATCAAAGAGGATTATTGTAAACAAGTTATCATATCATTTTGACATTTTGTTGTGCTAAAAATTTAATATATTTATCTAGAATATGTTTGATTTTATCATGTTTTAATACTAGGTGAAAAATAATATCTTTTTTAGTCGTCAACTTCGACCCAGTAGATGAAATTACTAGTTCGGCTATTGGGAGAATGTTTACACTTTTACAAACTATGGAAGGATAGAGAGGGTAATTGTATTTTGGAGGAAGAATTATAGTCATTAGATTATCAGATTGAAAAACATCTTCTGTGCTTTTATAGTTTCACAGACATATTGAAAATATCAAAATGGTTACTCATTGAACTAATGCTATTAGGGTACATTTGGTGGAAATTATAATTTGGGTAATAAAAAATACTATTCTTGTCTTCAAAAATACAATTTGATTATTCAAATAAAAATTCTTGGTTTGATTAATCAATTCCAGATTTGAGATGCTCTAATACATTTGGATATGATAGTTAACAGTAATAATGTTATCCATGATACTAATATGGGCATACGTGTTTATTGAGTTAATTTAAAAGTGAGATTTGTAGGTTAGTGATAATATAATATCTCTCTGTGTTATTATTACAAAAGGTAGGGGGATTCGAACTTGCGTCTAAGGAGTGGGGGAGTTGGTGCCGGCCCGCCGGCTAACTCGGATAGGATGAGTCGTAAGAGCTGTTCTAATGTTGCTATGCAAATGAACATTTGGGTCATATATTGATCGCGTGCACCAATTATACAGCTCCAATGACTATCTGTTTTTGCTTACATATTTGCAGAGAATAGAGGAGTTTCACATCTCACCCTGAAGATAAAATGGATAACAAAAATGCATGTCATGCAAAAATAATATGTGGGCTTTATTATGCATTGTGCATACCTAAGATGCATGCATTGTTAGAGTACTTAGAGTTCTTCTAATATCACTTGTTTACGTGGTAATCAATATTTTTTGAGTACCCATATAGTAATATTTTGCATTTTGGCTCCAAAGTTTCATTGAAGATGAAAAGGAATAAAGGTTTTTTAGTGGTAAATCCCGAGACAGTAGAATTATGTGGCAATAGATTCTTGAGTTAAAAAATTTATGTAACAAATCCCTATAAATTATAGGTACCATAATACCCTTACTAAATTCATACCCGAGAATAAATGTGGACTGCAAGCTCAACATTCCTCAAAAAGGCAACCTCACGCATGGCTCCTCATTCATGGTTGTTTTATCCTAAAAATCCTCTTCTATATTCACGATTTTAAATTTCAAAGACTGAAATTGAGCAAGAACCCTAGCGTCATTAAGTCATTCTCAAATATGGTGTCAACCAACAACTTTGCTTGTGAATTCACAAGTAAACTTGTGAATAATAAAGATTATCTTGTGGATTTCACCAAACCCTAACCATTGAGCATAAAGCTTTTCAAAATACACAAAAGTGTAAAACCTTGTGTATTTAGGTTGTAACAAGTCTCTAAAAAATTAGAGGTACCAAAATACCCTTGTTTTTAAAGTTTTGCAATTCACAGTTTGAATTGTGAATTTCACAACTTAAACTGTTTCACAAAACCATCTTAGGAAGCTGATAAGTGGAACACAACTATAAAAATGATAAGAAATATTCTTGAAAAGAGTAGAAACAGATTAGCACAACATACAAGCAAATCATACATTTGCTTCTTTGTTGAATGTTTTGTTAATTTAACAACATGTTTTGAGAATTTAACAGTTCGACTGATGAAAATAATATACACAAATGTATGTGAATTACCCAACATCGCGTGTAACAAGGCCCTAAAAAATTCGAGGTACTAGAATGCCCTTGTTTTTAAACTTTTGTAATTCACAGTTTGAGTTGTGAATTTCATAACTTAAACTATACAAATAACAAAAAATTAAAATGTTTCCTTCATCAGTTATTCAATTCTGAAACTACCGCTAGCGCGGACACGACTGAGCCAAATGTATTGGATTTGATTTAATTGTAATAAATACATTTATGTTTCTTTGATTAATATTGTACAACCTTTGAATGTCTTCTTCATATTACAATAAACTAATGCTTTGGAGTATAATATATTCATTAGAATTACATTCCCGGTTTAGAATTTTTAAAATTTATTTATTATTTACAGTGAATACAACTGAACCAATCAGTTCCGATTATTGGGTTGTGATAAAGACTATAACCACTGGCACTGGAGGTAGTGCCAATGTGACTTATGTTGGTGGAATTCACAATTCAAACTGTGCAAATGAACACATGCTATGGTAGCAACAATCGATTTTACTTGTGTAATTCACAAATATGATATTAATCAGCAGCTTTGCTTGTGAAATTCACAAGTGAACTAGTGAATAATGTCTTGTAGATTTCATTAAACCCTAATCATTAAGTAGAAAAGCTTTTCAAAATACACATAAAGGTAAAAACTTGTGTGTATTTGGCCCAAGTCCCTAAAAAGTTAGAGCAAAACACCTCAAATTGTGAATTTTGTTAAAATGTAAATTGCATTTTTTTTCAATGTCTTGGAAGTTTGAAAGTCAGTTGCTTAGTTGTCCAGGTATTAAAGTTTGAAAGTCATTCTGTATTGAGGGGAGTGTTTTGTCTATTTTTGGTCACTTGTATTGTTATATAATGCCAATGGCATGTTGTGGATATCGCAGGTTAACTTACCCACAACTTTTCTTTTAAAATTCTTTTTAAAATTTAAATTCAAAAACAAATGAGTCGCCACTTAATTTTTAAAAGGAAAATTAAGAAACCATTTTAAAGCAAACTGATCTTTTTAGAAACCAGAGATTAACTAGGTCCGGGGATTATGGAATGAGAGAGGAAGGAGCCCGTCAGACTAAAACACCCTCTCTCATCCTATCTTGTGATAGGCCTCTATTCAACATCCTTTTAATCAAATTTATTAATCTAAGCATGCCCTCAACTAATGCATATATACATATACATCACAAAAGCATGTCCAAAGGGTGTAAAATTGCTAACGACAAAAATATCATTCATAAGCCACATATGTCAAGTAGCAAGCGATATAATGTGCAATAGGGAACAAGAGAGCTTATCCGGGATCCAGCAGCGATATTAAACGTGCAATGCATACACACAAAAGAAAGTCCTAAAAAAGGTCTCTAATCATATATACACATAAGGCAAATCATAATTCTAAGGTGTCGCACATGAGGTCGAAAATCAAATAAAATCAAAGAATTCAATAAACTAGAGAGGGGTTGAGAAATCGTACCTCAATGGCACTACAAAATAAAGGTTAGTGCACATGATATACAAGAGGTGAAGTTAGAAATAATAATCTTGAATTTTTAGCTTAAATCTATCAAATGTAATTGAATCTAAAGCAAATAAGTCTTAATTACAAGTGTCAAACTATATGGATGAATATGTACATGGACAAGAATGAACTATGAAATACTCTTAAGCTTTGAATTCAAGCTCAACTAATCATTATTGAAACATGGTTTAAGCCCTAAGGCATAGAAAAGTCATTTGACCCATTATTAACAAAGTTGGTCATATGTGTCATAAAAATTCTGAAAATTGCAGAGAGCAGGTCTGGACTTTAAAAAGGGAAAAAGCAAGTTTCTCATACTTTGATCTTGATGAATTTTGGACACAAGATGCCTATGTGAGTCTAGTTTCCAAATCAAAAAGAAAATCAAAGTTTCAACGGTCGGATCTCTGGGAAAAGGACAAACACCAGACATCACTCAGAGATGTACAACTCTCTGTCCAGAGATTTTGTTTGATTTTTTAAAAATAGTAAAATAATCCGAAATGCTTCATTCTTTTTAGGGGGTTTTCCTAACACATTAAACTACATGGGAAAATTTATTTTGGGTCACAAACACCTCATTAAAACTCTGATTTACTAATTTCAAGAACGTTTTACTGTTCTGAAACTATTTTGCAACTCTGGACAGATTGTGATTAACTCACAAAACCCATGATCAAGCCCCTCTAAACATAAAACTACCTTAAAACAAATATTACAGTGGTAGAACTTTGAGTTATTGACACTTTCCCGTTGGTTTCACTTGATTTCAACGGTTAGATTTCGAATTAAAAATCTTTGATCAAAAACAGTTTGTGAACTCACTGTTTTCATTGGTCAAGTTCAACTTTATTTGTTAACCCCAACTATTAAACCAAGAAGTTGGACTTAAACTAAAACATTTTCCCCTACCATTTGATGATCATTGGAGACTAAAGACTTTTATATTTAGGGATTTCAAATGAAGTATGAATAGACTTCATGAAATCCCAAGATGATGAACCTAAACCATAGAGATGAGTTTAGACCCAAAATGCTTTCTCCTATCACTTGATGGTCATTAGAGATGAAGACATGACTAAAACTCATGAGTTTTCGAGGAATATAAGAAGACTCCATGAAAACCCAAGCTTAGAGGACCCAAGTCATGAGGATGGACTTGGATCCATCTATGTGTTTATAAAATAAAATGATGATCAAACTTTGACTTCTATGTGAAGCATAAGCTTACATGGGATTCAAAAGATCACATTCAAGAGATTTCAAGAGAGATATTGAGAATCTCCAAGAGTCTCAAGAAGGAAGTATGAACAATAAAAGAAATGAAGCAAGGAAAACAAAATAGCTTGAGGATTCAAAGGAAAGAATGCAAATAAAACAACTTATGGTTAGAGGATCACCTCCAACTATCCTCAAAGTTTCTCTTCTTTGAAGATCTTCCAAGCTCTTCTCTCTAGTTCTCTAAACCCTCTCTTTTCTCTATAAAAATGTTGGTGTAATGGTAGTGTATTTTTTGTATGTTGTCCCCCTTTTGCAATGGAGATACCTCTCCTTATATAGATAAAAAATACCAAGTATTTTCAGTGAATTCGGAGTAAAAGACAGGTATAAACATCTCATTTGGTGGTATAATGTGTACTTTCTGAAATTAGGCAGACTGCTGCCCAGCGCGGCAGTCCAGAAACTGTCGCGGCAGTCCGTGAATGCCGCCGCGGCAGTCCATGACTGCCGTCGCGGCACTACGAGACTGCCGCGCGGCATTCATCAAATGCCGCGTAAATTAATGGATTGCCGCGTTTTTGTCAGTCTTACTTTATCAGTTTTTTGTTCTTATTCGCATACGCATACGTAAATGCTCTGCAAAATACAGACTTTAAAAGTGAACGGTAGTCAGAAATTGTTGGCGGCACTTGGTGAATGCCGGCCCGGCACTCTATGACTGCCGTGCGGCACTCAATGAGTGCCGCTGCAGTCCGCCGTGTGCCGTTTTTAGCTAAGATTCCCTCTTTTAGATTTTCTTTTTTTTCAAAGCAATTGATTTTTGAAGATCTTTTTCAAAAATTGTGTTTTTACCTGAATTCTCCTAAATACCTGGTATTTTCTTCTTTCTGTAAAATTTTATTGCGTTTGGAGAACTTTCTGAAGGGCTTGGAATACTTCGAATCTTTCAGTCCTTATCATCATTGGACTTGGAGGTGACACTCTCCTAAATTTGACGTCTGGTCAAAATTGGGGTGTCTACAGTTTGCCCCTCTTTGACGGAGCTTGTGGGGTAACGCGTCCCATAAGTGAATGTCAAAGCCTGTGTGAAGACAAGCCATTGACCAGACTGTCGAATTTAGGTAAAACAAAACACGTTACAAAAACGACTTCATAAACGGTTCATGTTGGTCGTGCTCAACGGTGAGCTGCCTACGTATCCCATCAGGAATCAGACCAAGACGTAGTTCGGACAGGAGCCAAACATACACAAACACAAGTAACCATACGGATGAATGCACCTATCTTGTCGTGATGCAAGTGCTATGCAATGAAATCTTCTGAATTGATCTGGTCACATGTGCCACGCTTATCATGTCCTCCCTACATACAATGCACTTTACGTGACACGTTAGTCAAGATGATTACCTAATTCCGTGACTGATGCGAAGATCTGTTACAGGGGTCATGATGTTTTCGATTTGATTTCGAGGGCCAACGCAAATCTGTTGCGAGAACCGAGAATATAAATCTGTTATATTCTCAAAACAAGGATTAACGCAAGTGATGATGCCATTGAGGACTAATGCAAATGATGTTACCATTGAGGGCTAACGCAAGTGATGATGCCATTGAGGACTAATGCAAATGATGTTACCATTGAGGGCTAACGCAAGTGATGATGCCATTGAGGACTAATGCCGATGATGCTGCCATTGAGGACTAATGCAAATGATGTTACCATTGAGGGCTAACGCAAGTGATGATGCCATTGAGGATTAATGCAAATGATGTTACCATTGAGGGCTAACGCAAGTGATGATGCCATTGAGGACTAATGCCGATGATGCTGCCATTGAGGACTAATGCAAGTGATGATGCCATTGAGGACTAATGCCGATGATGCTGCCATTGAGGACTAATGCAAGGTTGCCATTGAGGACTAACACCGATGATGCTGCCATTGAGGACTAATGCAAGGTTGCCATTGAGGACTAATGCAAGGTTGCCATTGAGGACTAACACCGATGATGCTGCCATTGAGGACTAATGCAAGGTTTCCATTGAGGACTAACACCGATGATGCTGCTATTGAGGACTAATGCAAGGTTGCCATTGAGGACTAACACAAATGATGTTGCCATTGAGGCCTAATGCAGATGAAGAGAAACTGCCATGGAGGACTAATGTTTATGAAGAGAAGCAGCCATTGAGGGCTAATGCTTGTTCAAGAGTCTCGTCGTGCTTAAAGAACCAAATTTCAATATTCGGAGTCATTCGGACTCAAAGAATTGATTTCACAAAAGTTCGGGAGTCCGCGGACTCACAGAGTTAATTTTTCAAAATTTGAGGAGTTTTCAGGTGCAAAGAATTTGAACGGAGCTGATAGAAAGAATAATTTTCTGCATTTGCGGACCTTTGGAAGAAACACATCGATTTCGTCAAAAGAGGGAAGTCACCTTTGCCCCTAGTATTGGACTCTTCTTATATTGCCACTTTAGCACTATGTTGTGATAGTGTTCAAAACCTCTGCTCGTATTGCTCTTAGGATGCTCATGGAGACTTTTCAAATCTTTATTCATCATCTTAAACCCACACATTTGAGACCATTTATTGACTCATCAAAGGAGGACATACCTAACAAAGCTAGTTACTCAAGATGACTGACTCAAACTCTACATTCATTATGAATCAATGTGCTTTCATTGCGAATAATGTATCATCTCACTTTTCATTTATTCATCATCTTACGAATGGCAGTGTTTTGTTGATAAACCGACACTTTGAAAACTTCCCCTTTTTGATTTAGCGAATTCTTTGCCTATCTAGAGTGTGCTTCAAATTAGTGCTTTAGCTTATAGAATGAAAGGCACTCTATTTCGATCCTTTCAAAACAAACTTGATTACTTGAGAACTTACCTCTGGCACAGAGGGATTTTGGCAAACGAAGTTTGCCCCTAGTCTTAAGGGCAAATAGGCTCATCCAAGGGTTTTGAGAACATGATGGTACAGGATGCCTGCAGTGCATTTACTCCCAACCTAGAGATAGTCATCATGAATGTGGTGGGCTGAAGCGAGAAACCCAATGCTGATGGGCAAACCTGGTTTGGCAATACATATATGGCTCTAGGCAAACACAAGTTTGCCCCTAGTCTGAAGGAAGGAAACCAAAGGTGCAAAGGGTGATGCTTTCGGTTTAGGAATGGTTATGGACCGAGAACCTTGGGAGGTTCGCCTACTTATCCCCAAGTGGGAATCAGGTCCAAAGTAGTTCAGCCAAGGCTTGAAAGAGAAATATCACGTGGTGCAATGATGTTTGTGACCGAACCGCACAGGTTGCCTACGTATCCCCAAGTGGGAATCAGGTCAAAACGTAGTTCATCAACTCTGGAGGTCTTGAAGGAATAAGGCTTCAAGAATTTGTGGGCTTTTCAAGCTATGTTTTCATTTGGGTCCAATGAGTGCTCTTTCTGAAATGGTTTGGTTGTGGTAGCCTTTGAACTACTTCTCCCTCTTATGCATTTTTTCTTTTCCTTTTTTCTTCCTTCTCTTTTTTTTTTTTTTTGTTTTTTTTTTGGCGGTTGATTATTTTCACCTTATCACTAGCCAGTCAATCTTTTCAACTCTCATAATATGTCGTGTTTTAATCATACTCTATTATACTCACAAAGTAATATCAGCCCTCCAAATCACTCTTTATCTTTCTCAAAGATATTTCCGCATTATTTTAGGCCCACTTATCAATTATCCATTGAGTCTCCCACAAAAATTTAATTGATACTTTCAAATCTCTCTTTTCATTTCCAATTTCTTTTCTTTGTTGAGAACAACACAAAGCCTTGGGATAATTCATATACCAATGATGTACTTCGAAGTGCTCAAGAATTCTCAATCTTATTTATTCTCTGCTTTTTCCTTTCTTTTCTCTACCTCACTCTCTTCATGATTTTGACTGGCTAAGATTCAGATTTTGAAATCAACACGCATCTTCTCTTTGCTCTAACTTTTTCCTAGGCACCCTTTCGGGTTTTCATCCTAGCGAGCTCCATTTTCTTTTTCTTTTTTCTTTTTCTTTTTTTCTTTTTTTTTTTTTTTTGGAAGAAGAAGTTCATTTAAAATGTCTGGCTACCATCAAGGACCAAGTTTATGGCTTTGGATTGTGGGCTCATCTTTTAGGCTTGATATTTGGATGGTGAGCAAGCCTCAAGTTCCAAGTTCATCTTTTCAAAATTGAGCAAGAGCATCTTTAAATTCTTAAAGTAAAGCTAATCAATTCTCTACTCCTCCTTGGTTTTGGTACAAAATTTGCTTTGATCACTTGGGGATCCTTTTCAATGCAAAGATTTATTCACAAAATATTTTCCATGATCATTTGAAAAAATTGATCCATACATTCACGACTTGGCACACTGAATCAAGCAGAATGCGATTTTATTCAACTAGCAGCAGATTACACCACCTAACTCGATTGACTCGATGAAGACTTGACAATAAACTCGATAACAGACTAACTAGAAGACTCGACTGGACTCGACATTTGACTTCAACTTGATATGACTTAATTACAAACTGGACTAGACTCGACATAGTCTCAACTGGAGTGTCACAGATGATTTTCAATTTATTAAATTTCCAAGAGCATCCACATTTACTTTAGCAGCAGCAGTTCCAAACACAATCACCTCACTAGCATTACTTGAACCTTCGGGTTCACCACTCTCCAACATCATGTGTCATAACTCCTTTCTCAACCAGGCTTCGAATTTCATGCGTCAATCTCATACAATGGTCAGTATCATGACCCAACATCTGGTGATAAGCACAATACTGGTCAATGTTATATCCTTTTGGGATGGGGTCAGGCACGGGTTGTGGATCCAACTTTTTCAAGCATCCTTTCTCTACTGCTTGTTCTAATGACACGCTCAACGGTACTCCAAATTCGACGGTCTCTCCATGTCGACCTTGATTGGACCTTGATCGATTATCTTTTTGATAATGGCCCTTCTGTTGAGGTGGTTGTGCCAAAGTGTTAACATCGGATCTTGGCCCCACATAATTGTCCGCCTGATTCTCTCTTTTGATTACCCCTTCGCGGATAGCGTCTTCAATTCTTGCCCCCACATCAAAAACCTCAGCAAAAGTATTGATTTATTGGAACCTCATCTTCTCTTGGTAAACCGACTGTAAATTTTTCATTAACATCCTGATCTGCTCTTTTTCGGATGGCCTTTGAACCATTTTGGCTGCTTTACCCCTCCATCGGCTTAAAAACTCAGCAAATGATTCATTATATTCCTGCCTGGTGGTCTCCAAATCCCGGACTGTCACATCTATCTCTTGGTTGTATTCATATTGGGCCACAAACAACTTCACTATTTCTTCCCAAATCCTAGTTTTACTTGGCTCGATCGTGAGGTACCACGACAAAGCAGCTCCGGTTAATGTTTGCTGAAACAAGACAGCCATCATAGTTGTGCTCAAGCCACTTGGTTGGAAAGCCCCAATGCACATCCGTATATGACTGCGAGGATTACCGGTACCATCAAACTTGTCAAAAATCGGCATCTTGAACCCGACAGGCAATGTTTCTTGCACCCCTTCATACAATCCCTCTAGTTCAAGCAAATAAGTGTCAACTCCTTGAGCCTTACGGACTACCCTTTCAAGTTTCTCTACTTTTTCGGCCATCAGTTTCTCTTTCTTAGCTCTTTGTGCTTCTGGATCTTCAAACCCATCCTCTTCCCTAACCGGAGGAGGATCGACAACTGGTGGCTGCTGTCGTGCCAATGTTTCCATCATGGTCATCATCCTAGTCATCTGCCCTGCCTGCTCCTCTACTATGGCCCTCAATTCTGCTATCTCTCTTGTGTTTGTTTCTTGCGCCATTTTAACTAAAATCAAGGAAAAAGAACCCAAAAAGTGTCCTCACTGAGGGATCTAGTTGTTCCACTCTTTCAACATAGATAGGTAAAAGGTCCACATGCAGAATTGATTTTCAGGAGGCAAGAAATTTTGAGAAACTTTTGAATTACTTTGATCTTGACTGGAAAGAGGATAGTCTAAATTTGGATTCTACATGCATGCAATGCTTTGATGATTTGATGTGGCTAAATGCATGCACAACGCACATGGCACACGGATGAAATGCACGTGTGTGTGTGCCTACTCTATATGTCAAAAAAAAGATAAAATCCTAATCCTAACACATAAGCACATAAGCACATAAGCACATAAGATCCTCACCCATGTCAAGTGCGCTGATTTCTCCTCTCATTGTGATCCTCACTACCTTCTCAGAGGTTGGTCATTTTGAAATTTTCAAAATCTATTTGAGAAAGCATTTTTTGTTTGGGTAGTTAAAAAAAGGCCTTTGAAAACAATCCTTGAGAGTGCTTTTTGAGAACATTCTTCTACCAAAATAATTTTCAAGGATTTTCGAATTTTTCTTTTGAAGATGATCAAGTGAAATATGCCTTAACAAGGGTAATTTGGGAATTTTTAATTAAAAAGAGGAAAAGATTTTTTGAAAAGGTAATCGAAAACCTTGAGAAAAACCTTTGAGTAGGGGGATCACATGACCGGATACCACCGTACTTTCCATGAATTTGGATACATACAAGGTCAATGATGCTCAACTAGACATGATATAAGAAATATAATCTTATAATCAAGGTTCGGCATGTTCTCCAAAGGTCGCAGAACATGAGGAGAATTTGCTAAAGGTGATTAAAAGATTATACGTCTTTTATCAAGCTACTATTGTCATCATCTCAAATAATCCCTTCCGGGCACACAAAACTTCCTAGCACATAATCCTGATTAAGAATCGATTTCCTAAGATTGAAAGGTTCTACAGAAACTATTATGCAAAGGCTGGGTTTTGGTCAAATAAGGGACCCTTGACACACACCCGATAGGATGCTTCATATACCAAATCATGGTACGAGATCAAGGGTGATCACACAGTCCCATGATGACTTGACCGACCTGGTTGCCCCGAGCCTCCAAGGTCATAGTTCCGTGCAATCGACTGGCTGGACATGCAAATGAAATGCAACAGGCACACAAAGATTAATTAATTCGATTAAAAGGATGTTTTTCAAGTCTAATCCTCAAGTGAACCCAAAATCAAAATTCTGGTCTGCGAAACCAGAGATTCTGGGTTCGATCCCCAGCAGAGTCGCCAGATTGTGGATATCGCAGGTTAACTTACCCACAACTTTTCTTTTAAAATTCTTTTTAAAATTTAAATTCAAAAACAAATGAGTCGCCACTTAATTTTTAAAAGGAAAATTAAGAAACCATTTTAAAGCAAACTGATCTTTTTAGAAACCAGAGATTAACTAGGTCCGGGGATTATGGAATGAGAGAGGAAGGAGCCCGTCAGACTAAAACACCCTCTCTCATCCTATCTTGTGATAGGCCTCTATTCAACATCCTTTTAATCAAATTTATTAATCTAAGCATGCCCTCAACTAATGCATATATACATATACATCACAAAAGCATGTCCAAAGGGTGTAAAATTGCTAACGACAAAAATATCATTCATAAGCCACATATGTCAAGTAGCAAGCGATATAATGTGCAATAGGGAACAAGAGAGCTTATCCGGGATCCAGCAGCGATATTAAACGTGCAATGCATACACACAAAAGAAAGTCCTAAAAAAGGTCTCTAATCATATATACACATAAGGCAAATCATAATTCTAAGGTGTCGCACATGAGGTCGAAAATCAAATAAAATCAAAGAATTCAATAAACTAGAGAGGGGTTGAGAAATCGTACCTCAATGGCGCTACAAAATAAAGGTTAGTGCACATGATATACAAGAGGTGAAGTTAGAAATAATAATCTTGAATTTTTAGCTTAAATCTATCAAATGTAATTGAATCTAAAGCAAATAAGTCTTAATTACAAGTGTCAAACCATATGGATGAATATATACATGGACAAGAATAAACTATGAAATACTCTTAAGCTTTGAATTCAAGCTCAACTAATCATTATTGAAACATGGTTTAAGCCCTAAGGCATAGAAAAGTCATTTGACCCATTATTAACAAAGTTGGTCATATGTGTCATAAAAATTCTGAAAATTGCAGAGAGCAAGTCTGGACTTTAAAAAGGGGAAAAGCACGTTTCTCATGCTTTGATCTTGATGATTTTAAGACACAAGATGCCTCTGTGAGTCTAGTTTCCAAATCAAAAAGAAAATCAAAGTTTCAACGGTCGGATCTTTGGGAAAAGGACAAACACCAGACATCACTCAGAGATGTACAACTCTCTGTCCAGAGATTTTGTTTGATTTTTAAAAAATAGTAAAATAATCCAAAATGCTTCATTCTTTTTAGGGGGTTTTCCTAACACATTAAACTACATGGGAAAATATATTTTGGGTCACAAACACCTCATTAAAACTATGATTTACCAATTTCAAAAACGTTTTACTGTTCTGAAACTATTTTGCAACTCTGGACAGATTGTGATTAACTCACAAAACCCATGATCAAGCCCCTCTAAACATAAAACTACCTTAAAACAAAAATTACAGTGGTAGAACTTTGAGTTATTGACACGTTCCCGTTAGTTTCACTTGATTTCAACGGTTAGATTTCGAATTAAAAATCTTTGATCAAAAACAGTTTGTGAACTCACTGTTTTCATTGGTCAAGTTCAACTTTATTTGTTAACCCCAACTATTAAACCAAGAAGTTGGACTTAAACTAAAACATTTTCCCCTACCATTTGATGATCATTGGAGACTAAAGACTTTTATATTTAGGGATTTCAAATGAAGTATGAATAGACTTCATGAAATCCCAAGATGATAAACCTAAACCATAGAGATGAGTTTAGACCCAAAATGCTTTCTCCTATCACTTGATGGTCATTAGAGATGAAGACATGACTAAAACTCATGAGTTTTCGAGGAATATAAGAAGACTCCATGAAAACCCAAGCTTAGAGGACCCAAGTCATGAGGATGGACTTGGATCCATCTATGTGTTTATAAAATAAAATGATGATCAAACTTTGACTTCTATGTGAAGCATAAGCTTACATGGGATTCAAAAGATCACATTCAAGAGATTTCAAGAGAGATATTGAGAATCTCCAAGAGTCTCAAGAAGGAAGTATGAACAATAAAAGAAATGAAGCAAGGAAAACAAAATAGCTTGAGGATTCAAAGGAAAGAATGCAAATAAAACAACTTATGGTTAGAGGATCACCTCCAACTATCCTCAAAGTTTCTTTTCTTTGAAGATCTTCCAAGCTCTTCTCTCTAGTTCTCTAAACTCTCTCTTTTCTCTCTAAAAATGTTGGTGTAATGGTAGTGTATTTTTTGTATGTTGTCCCCCTTTTGCAATGGAGATACCTCTCCTTATATAGACAAAAAATACCAAGTATTTTCAGTGAATTCGGAGTAAAAGACATGTGTAAACATCTCATTTGGTGGTATAATGTGTACTTTCTGAAATTAGGCAGACTGCTGCCCAGCGCGGCAGTCCAGAAACTGTCGCGGCAGTCCGTGAATGCCGCCGCGGCAGTCCATGACTGCCGTCGCGGCACTACGAGACTGCCGCGCGGCATTCATCAAATGCCGCGTAAATTAATGGATTGCCGCATTTTTGTCAGTCTTACTTTATCAGTTTTTTGTTCTTATTCGCATACGCATACGTATTACTCTGCAAAATACAGACTTTAAAAGTGAACGGTAGTCAAAAATTGTTGGTGGCACTTGGTGAATGCCGGCCCGGCACTCTATGACTGCCGTGCGGCACTCATTGAGTGCCGCGGCAGTCCGCCGTGTGCCGTTTTTAGCTAAGATTCCCTTTTTTAGATTTTCTTTTTTTTCAAAGCAATTGATTTTTGAAGATCTTTTCCAAAAATTATGTTTTTACCTGAATTCTCCTAAATACCTGGTATTTTCTTCTTTCTGTAAAATTTTATTGCGTTTGGAGAACTTTCTGAAGGGCTTGGAATACTTCGAATCTTTCAGTCCTTATCATCATTGGACTTGGAGGTGACACTCTCCTAAATTTGACGTCTGGTCAAAATTGGGGTGTCTACACATGTTCATTAGAAGTGTGGAGAAGATATATATAAAACATAACCAAAGTTCTCAAAGCAAAGTTCTCTCTTCTCCAACAAATTTGGTATCAGAGCAAGGTTCGATAGAAATAGTTCAAATCCTTAGTCATGAAAGTCTGACAGATAGACTAATCTGTTCCTATTTAATTTTTAAGGACCCAATTTCGGCTGATTCATGAAACATTATAAAATTATTGATTTGACGTGATTCGATCAACGAATTAAAAAAAATTGATAAATAAAGAAGGGGGACCTATCAAATATGATATTTGCCGATCAAGAATCCGTGGGTAATCTATCAATCCCTTAAGGCTTATCTTATTTTTTCAATATTTTATTTGTTTGATTGGATTGTTAGCAGTGGCGCCAATATTTATGATAGCCCTTTGCTCCAGATCTAATGGCGGTAGACTTTTTTTTTTGTATGTCATTATATGTGATTTTAATTCATAATAAGATATTAGGTTTTCTATAGCACTTTAAAATTTTTTGGATTCATTCATGATATGAATGATTTTTTTTTTTATAGTATCATGAAATCTTGGATGTTCATAAGATGAATTAAGATATTTTTCATTGTGCTTTAGAATATTTGGTAATTCATAACATGAATTAAATTCTATGGTAGGTTAAGATCGTGTTCCTCGTCATGTTCATAAAAAAAAAATATTTATTTGGGGTCTATTTTAGCAATACAATATGTCGGATATTTCAAATAAATAAATTGAAATAATATGTTGCCAACTATTGTGTAAAATCTATTTATTCTGAAATATTAAGATGGTATATCTATTATTCATGTGATTAACAATCGGTCTAAAGGAAGATTCTTAATTGGGTGTACATGTGGTGGTAAATATCACTACACCAAAAGAGCACATTACTAACGGTAATTTACCGTTAGTAAAATTATTACTAACGGTAATTTACCGTTAGAAATAGAGCGTGGCTAATAATTCTAACGGAATTTCTAACGGTAATTTTCCGTTAGGAAAATTATTTTTACTAACGGTAAATTACCGTTAGTAATATGTTTACTAACGATAATTTACCGTTAATAATTTATTATTCCTAACGGAAATATTCCGTTAGTAATATTTATTCTAACGGTTTATTTTCTAACAGTTTTGTATACAAAATACTAACGGAAGTTCGTAACGGATATTTACCGTTAGTAATTTCATTACTAACGGTTTGTAATATGACAGTTTCTAACACTTTTGAGACAATTACTAACGGATATAAACCGTTAGTAATTTTATTACTAACGTTTAGTTTTCTAACACGTGTAACAATACTAACGGAAATCATCCGTTAGTAATTATTTTAAATATGAAAAACACAAATACTAAAATATGCTCCCCAATTTTATTTGCACCTAATTTACATCATGACCACATCGCATTTACTATAAACATATAACAAGCTCAAATTCAGACCATAATAAATACAAGCTCAATTTATATTAAAAAAATTGTAATACAAAAAGCAAGAAAATTACTTCAAGTTATTAGTACAAGTGATAGAGATCATTCAATCTAGTTGGTTAAAATGCATTTTACAAAAAAAAAAAAAAAAGTATATCATCCAATTGTCTCTATGTTGCTCCTTTAATAACGGGAATAGCCCTGACGCTTCATCTCATGCAACAGAGTTGCAACACAGCGGGCTCCTGTAAAGACAGAGCAATATAGTCAAAATTGGCTCTTTATCATTTTCCAAAACATATTCATGTGCAGCCAAATAAATGAATTTTGGAACTCATGAAAACTTAAAAGTGATCCAAATTGGATGCAAATAGATTCAGGTATGCAACAACTCTTTTGGAAGCAACTTAAAATGGATTGATATCCAAATCAAGCAAGTATGTCTGTCATCCAACTTTTTGTAGAAGACTTGCATGACTTCTTACATAAACTTAGTAATATTGTTCTTCTGCATGACTAAACACGCTATCTCATTCCTGATATTTTCTTGTAACATCTGCTAGAATGTATTAAAGCAAAATTTCAGACTCCTCTTTCCATTTGGCAGTTAATTTCCTCAACAGAAATGACAATAAGTTGGGTCATTCTTTACATATGTGCTCCATTAAAGCAAATACCAACTATTTGACCCCAAACACTCTAATAGCGGTAGTGCCTAGGTATCCTTGTTTAGTAGTAAGCTATATCATTTTCGGACTAAATTATCAAGAGTATGCTTCCGGTCCGCCAACAACGGTAGCGCACAGAATCTCAATGAGTACATAAACATAGCCAAAAAAGGAAGAACAAAAAACACCTATACATCAATAGCTGATTACGTAATTCTTCCGCCTCCAACATATTCCTAAAAACCATGTGTTATCCTCTATATATGAATTTCAAACATTGTGCACCTTATAAAACATCCAAAATTAACAGCTTTTAACAGTGTCTTCCATCTAAAAGCCTTGTGCATGTTCCTTTATAAAATTTCCTCTCAAGTCCTCAAAAATTGTGCCAAATTTCTTTAGGGGCAAATAAAAATTAAGAAGACCTATTGGCCTAAGATACTAACATAGGTGTGTGGAACATATCAAAAGAATTGAGCTTCAAGCTTCAATAGTTCAGCTACTAATTAACTAGCTTGCGAATTACAGATGTAGCCAATGCAAGTTCAAGTGTATGTGAATACTTGTTGCACCCAAAGGATGTCCAATGGCCATAGCACCTCCATTGACATTAATCTTTTCTGGATCAAGATCCAGCTTCTTCTAGCAATATACAAATTAGGAAGCAAATGCATGTCGGAGAGGGAACAATATTGGGGTAGTTGCACAGTTCAGGGTCATTATAACATCATAATGCTGGCAAAGAAAATGAAAGAGAACTTGAGCATCTAAACATTACCTCATTGATCTGAAAAAAGGTCGATATCATCAACTTCAAGACAAGCAGCTTTGACTGCAGCTGAAATTGCAATGGTTGGGCCCACACCCATGATAGCAGGATCTACAGCAACAGCGGCGAAGGTCCTGCAAGCGCAACACCACGTAGTTTTCTCAAAATCTTGACAAGTAGACTGACTTTCTTCGCTTCAATTAAAGGGATTCATCCATCTAAACAAATGGTAACCATCAGACACTAGGATCCTATTTGAAACATCAGGAGATAATCCAATGACTTGTGCTCAATTAGCATTTATTTATTTTTTATTTTGGTGTCCAAAGATTTCACATGCTCCTAGGTTCTACTTCTATAGAGGAATTTGTGAATAAAAGAGGAATACATGAGGTGGCAGTGGTGTTGACAAAGGTAAATATGACCAGAAAGTCAGACCAAATCTGTGTGCATTGCGCGTGGACGTGTTCAGCCGTGCGTGTGTACATTGCACGCGTACTGTGCTGTGTTGTGCTGTGTTGCTGTGCACGTGGACTGCTGTGTACGAGTGCTATGCTATGCGGTTGTGCACATGGGCCGCTGTGCTGTGCACGTGTGCTGATGCGGTGCACATGTTCTGTGTGCTGTGCACGTTGGCTGCAGTGCACGTGTGCTGTGTGCTGTGCACGTGTGTGCATTCCATGAAGACAATCTACGATGTGCACGTTCCATGAAGACAATCTGCGATGTTCGTGGGCTTCTCCTCAAATTTGCACACTAACCCAAAGAGCACACCAAAATTATTCGTGCACATCTCCTTTAACATTGCAAGAACTAAGTAGTTACTACCATGCATAAATTAACTCTTTTACCTGCCCATTAGTCATAGAAAGCATAGGAATGTGAGCATTCGCTTTAGCCATGTCACATATCGCCTTAATCAAGATTGTTGTTGTCTTCGGATGTGCAAGCAAGGTGAAAAAAATTCAAGCACCTGCAGCGTTAGAGAGAGAGAGAGAGAGAGAGAGAGAGAGAGAGAGAGAGAGAGAGAGAGAGATGGATGATTACGTGTGCATACGAGATTAAGAGCCCAAAAAAGGAAAAGAACAAAAGTCTTGACAGATAATTTTACGTGTGCAGCGTTAGAGAGAGAGAGAGAGAGAGAGAGAGAGAGAGTGAGAGAGATGATTACGTCTTGCATAAGATGATTACGTGTACAAATGGAAAACAACATCAACAAGAGTCTTGTCAAGTTATCCTGTCAGATTGTGGACACCAAGATGTAGAGCCAATGCTATGCGACATCTGAATAGAATATATAATAACTTAACCATTATGGCTACAACTATGCATACCAACAGATTTGAGAAAGGGCTGGATGTATAATAACTTAACCATTTCAAGTTGTATACTTTAACAATGAGATATCTAATTACAGCAATAAGGTAAATTGGAAGTGCATGAAGGATTCACCACATTTAAAAAAAAGAAAAAAAAGAAAAAGAAAAAGAACTAGCAGCCTAGTTTTTGCAAAATGCTTAGATTTATCATATTTCCAAAGGACTGAAGAGCTCTTCGTAAAAACTGGTGCTTTCACCCTTTGGAATTAAAAACTTCGGAAGTAGTTCGTAGTCATGCCTCCAACCATGCTTTTAATTACAAACAACAATCTGGTGCAACATTTATTAGCAGATTGCTATCCAGAATTTAAGCTATTTCCCTCTTTGAAGGATTCGTTTTTACTATTTCATATCTACTCGAGCAACAATTTTCTCTCAGTTTGGCTATCCATAAAAGAGTTGTACATGACCTCAATTTCACCTGGAAGAAGATCCACAGTGGGAAACAAATTGGGAAAATACTATGTTTGCAAAAAAAAAAAACAATAAGTAAAATTTAAGACTACAACAAAACATTTGAACCTTTAATAAATTTCTTAGTTTCCACATTTTCAATGTCTCTAACTGGCATCAATAAACATTTATGGTAGTTGGTTCTGGACCTTACCTGATATATATATATATATGTTATCAAAACATATTGAACTCCATTGTATTGTACCTCTAAACATGGTTAAATAATGAACTAAGAGAAATATAAATAATGAGGTTGTTATTTGTAATGTACCTCTAAACATGGGCTAGTTATTTTTCATTTCAGTATAACCCAATTGCTTATAGCCTTATAGGCATCTTGTGAGGTACAGAATCGTACTAAGAAGTATATAAAATGTATGTCAATCCAATAATGATAAATAATAGGATTAATTGCAAAAACACCCCCTCAACTATGACCCGTTTTTGAGTACACCCCCTGATTTAAAAAAGTGAACAACTTCACCCCCTCAACTATCAATTTTTTTTTAGTCTCAAATGCCGTTAACGAAAGTAATGAAATGACACATATACCCTTGATCTGAATTGCAAAAACACCCCCTCAACTATGACCCATTTTCAAGTACACCCCCTGATCTAAAAAAAGTGAATAACTTCACCCCATTCCCCTCTCTCTCTCTCTCTCTCTCTCTCTCTCTGCAACTTCTCTCTCTAAATTTTAAGGTCCCAATTTAAAAAAAAAAAAAAAAAAACTATGTGTAATATGTTGGTCCAAAAAATCAACCCCACAATTTAGAAAAAATAACTACATATAAAACATTGGTCCAACTGTAATCCAACACACCCTAAACATTTGTCCCAACTCATTTACATCTCATCTCTTAGTTTAGTCTACATAAATTGTTTTACCATCATGCCAAACTTTACAAATTTCAATCAACTATCAACCCTTATTACTGTTAGGCTTTATTTCATGGATTTAGTGAGGGAGAGAAAAGAAGAAATGAAATCGAAAAAGAAAATTAGTTCTCAGGTATTTTCCCTTCTATTTCATCCATGATTAATAATATCGAAAACTAATAATATTTAAAATATGAGTAATGCTGTGCTTATTAAATTTTGTATCCTAGGTGGTTTTCAAACACGTGGTTGTAGGCCCACCTTATTTTGATTGGAGGATGCTGAAGTCGTTCCACCATTATTGAAGTTGGTCTTGACGTCATATGTATTTGGAAACCATTTGAGATACAAAATTTGGGAAGCATAGAATTACTCTTTCCGTGTAATTAAGCCAATGTATTACATATAATAAGGTTTTTTGGGTTTATTTGTAATTAAGCCAATATATTACATATAATAAGTTTTTTTTTTTTTCAAATTTTGGGAGAATGAAGTATAATTGGACCAACATCTTACATATAAAATCATTTTCTTTTAGCCTAACTGATATTTTTTGGAGGGCTATATAACAAGTTTACTTATTTTGGGGGGGCAAAGCTTAATAAAATTTAAAAATTTCCTAAAATACACATGTGAAAGTGTAATTTTTCAAAAGCCAAGGGTCCCCCCCCCCCCCTACATCCGCCACTAGTCGTGAAGGTGTAGGGCAAGGGAATGAGAGAGAGAGGGAGAGGGGAGAGAGAGAATCAGGGTAGACTGTAAAGAGAGATCAAACTCATTTTGGACACAAAGGGTAAAAGTGTCCATTTTTGCTCTCACGTGATGGGCACATGCCCATTTTCATTTGCAAACAAACGGAGGGGGTCAACTTGTCGAATAAAACAAACGGAGGGGGTCAATTTGGCAGAAAAAAAAAGTTCAGGGGAGCGAGTTGAAAACGGGTCATAGTTGAGGGGGTGCTTTTGAAATTAACCCTAAATAATAATATGATCACCAGTTGAAAAATAATAGAAGAAACTAGGAATTATCAATTTTGAAATCTCAATCAAGGCACTTCAGAATGTCTTTTAAATAACTTACAGTCCAATAGGTAACAAAACATGCGAGCTTATCTCCATACAATGATGCATCAACCTGGTACATCCATCAAGTCAAATGTCAGAACTTACACAAAACAACCTTACCAGACAATCTATGCATTAATTGCATAATCTATAGAAAAGCAATTGCATAGCTATTCACAACTAAGAAATATAAAATGGATCAACTTAATTTGTCCAAGTTGGTAAGAGCTTTGGGCTTTTCTTAAGGGTGGTCAAGGGTTGAAAACCCCCATGGGTCAATATAGTTGAGTTAATTGGAAGGATGACAAATCATATCCAAAGTTTGGCATGGGTTCACATTTTATAGTCTACTTGTCTCACTGACTTACTAAATGCATGTGTCGTTGGGTCGGTGCACATGCCTGCAAGTGTTTGTCCTCTGTACTAGTTTGATAAAACAATGTCGGTAATTGCTACGTCTGAAGAGTAAAATGAATTGGTCTTATAGCAAGTGATATACTGCCATTTATTGTTTCAAGTTTTCATCAATAACTCAAACTAGACAACTTTGCAAGTAGGGAACCAATTAAGTCACCGAGCTTGCTTATTGGTCAAACATTTATAACAAAGATAGGCAACCAACAAAAAAAATTCCAATCCCAGTCTCATGAATCTCATCAAGTTTTTAATACAGCTTGTGCAAGTACTTGTAGTATGGGATTTGCAATTTTAGATACTAACTACCCAAAAGAATACTTAATTTTTAAAACTTTTTTTATCTAGTTTTAGTACTCACTATTTGTTTTGAACTGGAAGTGGTACAATTTTAAGAGCAAATGGTGTCATACACAAGCACTTTATGGAAAATAATGGAAGTTACTGGGTTTGGGTATTGTTCAGGAGAGTCCCAAACTCTATTACTCGGGTTTTCAACATAATATCACTTCTAAATATCATGCAAGTCCTCACGGTGCAGAAGTTGTACAATTTTGGTGTCACCAATGTCCTGTACTGCCTGTTTCACCAATAAAAATTTAGAAAAAAGTTGCAATCCCAAAGAGGGAAATTAAATAAGGGTAAGAAAATATTTTAGTACTTTAGCGGAGTTTCACTATGAGCCTGTATTTTCACACAAAAATGTCTCAAAAAAGTTTGAAATTGACACGATTTTGAAACTTGAGAAACCCAAATGAAGGATTTAGAAATGTAATGTTTAAAGTGAAGCTGAGCTAAAATTATAAGTTACTAAAATATTTATAGCTATTAAAAAATTCTGAAAAACATAATGAATATGTCAAAGGTTGTGTTAAAGTTAGTTATCGCAGACCTATGTAAAACCTGGGGTGTTTGAATTGCTATATGGCATCTTCAAAAGAAAAGGAAAAAAAAAACAATTTGCTAGATTAATTAATTTGAATCAGTGCCTCTATTTGGTAGCTATGAATGTGCTTTACCCAAATAGCAAACCCAAAAAACAAAAAATCACCATTGTGAAAAGAAAATCTTATAAACTACTAATTTGATCAGTGCCTCTATTTGGTAGCTATGAATGCGCAGGGAAGGAGATCAGATGAATAGTTAAGCCCTATATTACACCCAATACACTGTAATACTTGAATTTAATACCCCATCATATGGCTTGGATCAACATAGTTATGACTGTAAGAGTGAAATTTAAATTGATTATTTTTATTCTTTTCCTCAATACTTTTCTCAGGAACCAAACAGGGGTTTAGAAAATTTTACCTGCATGAGATGAAAAGATCTGATCGGCGAAGACGTCGTGGTTGAACCGATAAATTTAAAGCCCACCATAGCACCAATCTCATCTTCTTTCTCTATATCTTCTATTCGTTCTGATATTAGAAACCCTAATTTTGCGAGAGGAAGCTGATTTGGGTGGTGTGCGACACAGTGAAGCAGGCCTTGACTCAATTTTTTGTTGAGAGAGAGAGAGAGAGAAAGATCTGGTGTTTGTGTGTGTGTGTGAGAGAGCGAGAGAGAGAGAGAGAGAGAGAGAGAGAGAGAGAGAGAGAGAGAGAGAGAGAGAGAGATGACTAACCAGATATGCAGGAAGACAGCGAGGACGTACCGACGGGAAGACAACGAGAACCCCGATGGAGTGGTGGCGGCGGGAAAACAATGGTGGAGTGGTGGCAGCGGGAGGACCACGATGGAGTGGTGGCGGCGGGAAGACGATGGTTGAGTGGTGGCAACGAGAGGACCATGGTGGAGTGGTGGTGGCGGCGGGAGGGTGGGAGCCGATCCCCTTTTCTTCTCTCCCTCTCCCTCTCCCTCTCTCTATCTCAGATCCCTTTTGGTGTGTAATTTGGGTTTGCTGTCCAAGACCCCCTCTTGTTTTTAATTTTCTTTTTTTCATTTTTTTTAATCTTTTCTTTTAAATAATTAATTTAGGTAAAATTTTGTAATGGTAATTTACCGTTGTTATTTATTTTGTTATTGTTAGAAAATTCTTAAATAGTTAGAGTTAAAAATTACTAACGGAATTTATAAACTTCTAACCGAAATTTACCGTTACAAATTTGTAATGGTAAATTACCGTTAGAAAACCAAAAACCCCTGTGTTAGAAAATTGGCTGAATGGTGTAGTGTATGTGACAATTATCAATCAAATTATCCATGTGGGCAGTGAGTCGGCCCAAAGGAAGGCCACTGCATGACACGACTTATTGTTAGTATTTGATCACTATACGGGGAGTACCACTTACAGTTGATATTTTTGTCCAAAGACTAAATATCAGTGTTGTTTAAGGTATCCTGTAATGGGCCCACCATTAATTTAAAGTGAGTTACAACACCCAAAAGGACAAATGGACTCTTAATGAGCTCATATCTCACTGTGTGCAAGAAGAGGAAAGAATTCAGTGAGACAAGACTGAAAGTGCTCACTTACCATCAACCTCTCAGAATAATAAAAAGAAGAGAGCTAAGGATGCTGCTAATGTGACATCTCAGTAGAAGAAACTACAGAAGTAAAATGAGGAATTTCTTTGCTATTTTTGCAAGAAGAGAGGTCACATGAAGAGAGACTGTTCCAAATATGCCGCTTGGCGTGCAAAGAAGGGTAACCTTCTCGTTTGGTTTTTTCTGAAGTTATTTTAGCTTCTGTACCTAAAGATACTTGGTGGGTAGATTCTGGTGCTACTACTCACATAAGTATGTCTCTGCAGGGTTGCCTGTGAAGTTGACCGCCAACTGATGCTTAAAGATTCATCTTTGTGGGCGATGGCAAGAAAGTTCCAGTGGAAGCTATAGGAAATTTTAGATTATTATTAAAGACTGGTGTTTATTTGGATTTGATTGAGACTTTTATTGCACCGTCTTTTAGACGGAATTTAGTTTCTATTTCTAATTTGGACAAATTTGGTTATGCTTGTTCTTTTAGAAATAATAAGGTTAGTCTATTTCAAGATTCAAAGCTTATTGGTACCGGTTCTTTGATTGAATATCTTTATATCCTTGACACTGTTACTTCCTATAATGAAATTCTACATACTAATTCACGTGGTACAAAGCAAAAATTAAGTGAGAATTCTGCCACCTTATGGCACAAGTGATTAGGTCATATCTTTAAATAGAGAATTGAGAGGCTTGTACGTGACGGGATTCTTGGCCCCTTAGATTTGCCAGACTTTCAAGTCTGCATTGAGTGCATTAAGGGGAAACAGACAAACATAAGGAAATTAGGTGCCAATAGGTGTACAGACGTCTTAGAACTCATTCACATTGATATATGTGGTCCATTCCCTACAGTCTCTTGGAATGGACAACAATATTTCATTACGTTCATAGACGACTACTCAAGATATGGGTACCTATATTTAATGCATGAGAAGTCATAGTCCCTGGATGTTTTCAAGTCATTTAAACCCGAAGTTGAACTTCAACTTGGCAAGAAAATTAAGGCTGTCAAATCTGACCGTGGTGGTGAGTACTATGGTAGATATGACGGATCAAGTGAACAACGTCTAGGACCCTTTGCTAAATTCCTAGAGGAATGTGGTATCGTCCCTCAATACATAATGCCAGACAAACCTAGCATGAATGGTGTTGCTGAGAGACAAAACAGAATGCTTAAGGACATGATAAGAAGTATGATTAGTTATTCTTCTTTACCAGAATCACTTTGGGGAGAAGCTTTAAAGACTGCAGCATATATCCTCAATAGGGTTCCAAGTAAAGTAGTAGCCAAAAGCCCTTACGAATTATGGCCTGGAAAAATGCCTAGCTTTAGGCATTTTACATATTTGGGGTTGTCTAGTTGAGGCACGGCCTTATAAGCCACATAAAAATAAATTGGACTCAAGAACAATTAGTTGCTACTTTGTTGGATACGCTGAATGCTCTCGGGGCTTTAAGTTTTATGATCCCACTGCTAGGACATTTTTTGAGATGGAAAATGCCAGATTTCTTGAGGAAGTTAAGTTTGTGGGGGGAGATAAGGTTAGAGACATTGTCTTTGAAGAGAAATTTATTCCTTATCATATTGCTATTGACAATGTTCAGATTCCTATTCCTAACATTTTTAAGATGCAAATCCAGATATACAAGACAATGTACAAGAACTCCCTGCGCAAAATGAATAAATTATACCTGAAGTGCAAACTCAACAACCTCAAGAGGAGGTGCCATTAAGAAGATCCACTAGGAAAAGGATAAATGCAATTCTGGATGATTACATTGCATTCCTCCAAGAACATGAGTTTGATATAGGGATAGTGGAAGATGATCCAATCAACTTTCACTAAGCCAAACAAAGTTCTAACTCTAAAAAATGGATTAATGCCATGAATGATGAGTTGAAATCCATGAAAGACAATGACATTTGGGATCTTGTCGAATTGCCTGAAGGAACGAAGCCCATTGGTTGCAAATGGATATTTAAAAACAAGAGAGATGCAAAGGGCAATGTCGAGAGATATAAGGCTCGTCTAGTCGCCAAGGGTTTCACTCAAAGGGACAACATAGATTATAAAGAGACTTTCTCTCCAATTTCATCGAAAGACTCTTTCAGGACAATAATGGCACTTGTGGCTCATTTTGATTTAGAGCTACATTAGATGGATGTTAAGTGACATGAGAATTTTTTTGTGTGCGCTTGTGTGCTATACCCAAGTGTAGGTAATCGTGCAAGTAATATAGTACTGGAAGTCCAGGTCGATCCCACAGGGAAGGTTGAAAATTAATTACCTAGATTAAACTCTAAAAAGAAAAAGAAAATTCAATGCTTAAGGAAACTGTAGAACACAGAGTTCTACGATTAACAACTATTAACATTAAAAGCAACTAAATTACTTTAAATTGACAACTAACTAGTTAACTAGAGCAATATTTTAAAACTGAATTACGTTAAAGCTCATTGGAGTACATCTTCTACAATATTCCGTATTTTTCTAAAGATCGAGAATCCATAGCCCTTTCATGACCGGGACTATATCATCCAAATTAAGTTCGAAATATATGAAAGCGGTTTAAAACAATAGTTAAGACTCGCACCTACAATGGTGTTAGTATTGAAAGTGGTTTGCAAAAGATATTGAAGAAAAATGCTTCAAGGCTTTAAGTTTAGAGACTGTTTTGACAAACTGAGCATTTGGGGACAATTTGATAACAAATCTGTAAAATAGAAAGTCTAGGAATACTGTCTTATGAGTGCACACGGATGAACTTGTGCCTTTGAGATCGGCAATGGTCCATCCTAATGATCCCTTATGTTGTTTTAGCATTTGGATTAATTTGCCCTCTTGTTCCAGACTGAGAGTGGATGAAATTATAATAGGATAAGTTTTTTCAGTCTCCAAGAAAGCGTATTTGAGCTCTTCAGGAAACTCCTTCAATTCCAGATCGGGAAATTGAAAATTGGAGGCCACGACTAATTTTGTTTTCGGAGGTAGGGGTTCATATGGTGTTACCCACATGCATTCAACTATATCCTCCTCTCGCGTATCCATCATAAGGCAAGTGTGATTTAGGGTAGAATCCAATGGAGTGGAATCTTTAGATCGATAGATAGTGTCAAATTGCGACACAACTATCTCCAAAGGATCTTTATAATCAACGAAATCTACCTCATCTTCGATGACCGTGTCAACATAGTTGACCTCCTCTTCGTCATCGTATTCTTCGGGTCGGGGATTTGAAAGATTTTGACATTTAAAGTCATATTCCCGAATACGATGGTCATAATACCACTTCTTATTTTAATTGTGGCATCTATGGTGTTGAGGAATGGACGTCCAAAAATCACCGGGATTTGTGAGCATGGATTGGACACAGGTTCGGTGTCCAAAATTACAAAATCAACCAGGAAGACAAAAGAGTCTATTTGCACTGGAACGTCTTCCAATATTCCTCTAGGTTATTTGACGGACCTGTCTGCCAGTTACAACGCAACTCGGGTAGGTTTGAGTTTACCCAACGCTAGTTGTTTATAAACTGAGTATGGCAACAGGTTCACGCTTGCTTCGAGATCAAGGAGGGCGTTGTCTATTCTTTGATTTCCAATTCGGCACGAGACAGTTGTGGTATCGAGGTCTTTGAGTTTTGGAGGCAATTTGTTTTGGATGATTGCGCTTACTTGGCAAGCCACATAAGCGTGTTTCTTCATACTTTGCCTCCTCTTGACCGTGCATAAGTCTTTGAGGTACTTAGCATAGGCCGGCACTTGTTTGATTGCATCAAGAAGTGGAAGATTGATTTTGACTTGTTTGAACAGTTCCAAGAACTCCTGATTCTTTGCCTCGTTTTTGGGGTTCCTAAGCCTCTGAGGATAAGGCGCAGGGAAAGGGCATTTAGGTACTTCGTCATTAACGGGCTCCTTTCCGGACTTTCTCTCAACTTCCTATACTTATTTCGGAGCTTCAGTGTTTATTTCTAATGGTTCATTATTAGTGGATGGCTCATCTTCCTGAGTAGGCAGTTTATTTTTATTTACCACTTCGTCCTCCTCATACTCTTCGGGAGTAGAGAGAGGTATATTTAGCCCTATAGTCTAGCTGTTTCTCAGAGTAGTCACGACTTTAGCTTGTTCATGGTTAGTGGGACCATTGTTGTATCCCCTAGGGTTTTGAAGTGGTTGGGCAGGAAATGTTCCACCCAATCCTTCTTGTCGGGCATTCATTCTCTCTAACGTCGCAGACATTTTGCTCATCATTTGGATTAATTGTTGCGTTAGATTCATGTTAGAAAGAGGATCTTCCTCCTGTGACTTTTTGTGTGGGAGAACGTACACGTTCGACTGTTGATTAGAGGGTTGCGCTTGGTTATAGTTATTAGGTCTATTTTGATTGAATGGCTGGGGCTGCCTATTGAATTGCCCTTGATATTGGTTATTGTTGTTATAGGGCTGTTGTTGGTATTGATTTTGGGTCCTAGCATTATTTTTCCAATCAAACCCAGGGTGATTCCATCTATTATTATTATTTTATGAATTATAGTTATTATAGGAATTCCCCACCCCCCTATACCCTTGCATGGCATTTATTTCCATAGGGGGTTGTTCTTGAAAATACGGCACATTGGGACAGTATTGATTGGTATGTCCCAACATATTGCATGTGCCGCAGGGTTCTTCAGATAAAACATGCCTAGAACCTTCCCCTTTCATCCCTAATTTCTCTACTTTCTTAGCTAATTCCTCATATTTATTCATTAGGTGATCTTCGCTTTTTAGTTGGTATAAACTCTTCTCCTCTACACAGGATATCTGTGAGCGTGAGATATCTTCAGAATTGGACCATTCATGGGCATGTTCAGCTAGCCACTCAAAGTGAGCTTCAGCTTCTTCAGTGTTTTTGCGATGAAATGGTCCTGAACTCATGGTCTCGACCAACTTTTTAGTTTCACCATTTAACCCTTCGTAAAAGTATCTTATGGTTCGCCATTTCTCATACCCATGACGTGGGCATGATAGAAGCAAATCCTTGAAACGCTCCCAAGTTTGGGTGAAGGTTTCATTAATCTTTTGTTTGTAAGAGTTAATTTTTCGTTTAAGCTCAGTGGTCATGCGAGGTGGAAAGAATTTTTTTAGAAATGCAGTGTTCATCGCATGCCAGGTGTAGATTGAATTAGGCTTCAATGTGAGTAGCCACGCTTTTGCATTATCCTTCAAGGTGAAAGGAAATAGCATTAGGCGTGTCATGTCTACAACACAATTTTGTGAAAATGTTTTACAAACATCCTTGAAGTCCTTGACGTGCAGATATGCCTTCTCGCTATCCATTCCATGGATGGTAGGAAGGAGTTGAATCATTCCATTGCGAAATTGAAATTCACCAGCATGAGGTGGAATGAGAATACAAGAAGGTGTTGGAACATGTTCAGGTGTCATGAGATCGCACAAAGGACGAAGTGAATCGTCGATTGGGACAACCACATTATCAACGTTTTCACTTTGATTATCGGCCATTGAATCAATAGGTGTAGCTATGGGATTAATAGAATTAGAAGAATCAACTAAGTAGAATGGATTTCCAAGAATTCCTTCGATGGAATTTTCGGACATGAACGGGAAAAATCCTAAAAGCTTTTAATCTAAAGAAGAAAAGAAAAAGAAAACAGAAATAGATAAAGATAGATTGAGGTAAACTAAGTATTAATTCGTCGCCTTCCCCGGCAACGGCGCCAAAAACATGACACAAGAATTTTTCTATGTGCGCTTGTGTGCTATACCCAACTATAGGTAATCGTGCAAGTAATATAGTACTAGAAGTCCAGGTCGATCCCACAGGGAAGGTTGAAAATTAATTACCTAGATTAAAATCTAAAAAGAAAAAGAAAATTCAATGCTTAAGGAAACTGTAGAACACAGAGTTCTACGATTAACAATTATTAATATTAAAAGCAACTAAATTACTTTAAATTGACAACTAACTAGTTAACTAGAGCAATATTTTAAAACTAGTTTTCATAATAAAAGAGAAGTGTTGGGATCACGCGAATCCACAGTGACCTAGCCATCTACCATGCAATTACGTTAAAGCTCATTGGAGTACATCTTCTACAATATTCCGTATTTTTCTAAAGATTGAGAATCCATAGCCCTTTCATGACCGGGACTATATCATCCAAATTAAGTTCGAAATACATGAAAACGGTTTAAAACAATAGTTAAGACTCGCACCCACAATGGTGTTAGCATTGAAAGTGGTTTGCAAAAGATATTGAAGAAAAATGCTTCAAGGCTTTAAGTTTAGAGACTGTTTTGACAAACTGAGCATTTGAGGACAGTTTGATAACAAATCTATAAAATAGAAAGTCTAGGAATACTGTATTGAATGTTCTCAAGAATCAGAGGTTTCGATCGATCGACGCGCTCATGATCGATCGAACATCTTCATCTCTCGATCGATCGAAATGTCTTCGATCGATCGACTGTATCTCTGCTCCGATCGATCGAACATCTTCGATCGATTGAACACAGGAATTATTCTGCTGCACGGCAGAGGCTTGAAATCACAGTTTCATCGCGATTTCCCAACCCAAGGACTACTCAGACATGGTCTGAAGTGTTTTAGATTCGTTTTTAACGTAAAAGTCCATTAGGGATGCGTTTGGTTGCGATTTTAACATAAAAACTATGAAAACTATGAGTGTAACACTATCTAACATGCAAGATTATGATTAACTTTACTAACACTACCAGAAACGATAAACAGATTGTAAATAAATTGAAATAGAAAAACCTGAGACGATGTATTAAGATCAAACTACTTGAAAATCCAAGAACAAGCAATATGGTACCTTGAATCCTACAAAAAATGTAAACTCTCTAACTCTCTCTATAAACTGATAAAAAAATAAGAGTAGCCGTCCCTTTCGACGTGAATGCAATTGGTATAAATAGAAAAACCTAAGGCTAAGGTAAAAAAAATGTCCCCGCTGCGTGCGCGTAAGTTCTGATAAAAGCCATGTTCGATCGATCGAACATCTCTCGATCGATTGAACTTCTGGGATCTTCGAGCGCTTGAACGGCATTCGATCGATCGAAACCTCGATCACTCGAGACCTCTTCAATCGCTTGAGACTCTCTTTTCATTTTTTAATTGTCTTCATTGAACCCAAGCACTTCCTTTTATCTTTCTTACTCAATTCTTCACACAGCAATAGTAATATGCACAAATAACCACTAAAACAATACCACTTATCATAGATTAATCATATTGTGTAAAAACTGGCACTGTAATTCAAATTGCAGATAAACAGGGGAATTGTAAACTAATTCAGTGTATTTTATTCTTTTAGCACGGTTGTATTTTACAAATAACCCCGCTTTTCATTAAGATAGTGTTTCTCAATGGAAACATTGATGATATGATTTATATGGTCCAGCCAGAAAACTTTGTATGCAGAGATCCAAAGTATATGGTTTGCAAATTAAAGAAATCCATATATGGTCTCAAGCAGGCTTCCCGTCAATGGTATCACAAGTTTCATCAAGTAATCACCTCGCATGGCTTTGAGGCGAATGTTGTTGATGATTGTGTATATCACAAGTTTAGTGGGAGTAAGTATATATTTATGATTTTATATGTCGATGACATTCTACTAGCCTGCAGCGATATAGGCTTATTGCACGAAACTAAGAGCTTTCTCACTAAGAATTTTGAGATGAAAGATCTTGGGGACGCCTCTTTTGTATTAGGAATACAGATACTGCGAGATCGCCCTCAAGGTATCCTTGGGTTATCACAAAAGAGCTATATTAAAAAAGCTTTAAGTAGATTCAGCATGAAAAGTTGTTCATCAGGAGATACACCCATAGCTAAAGGAGACGAGTTCTGTCTCGGACAGTGCCCCAAGAATGACCTTGAAGCTAAGGAGATGCAAAAGATTCCCTATGCATCAGTAGTAGGAAGTCTAATGTATGCTTAAGTATGTACGCGTCCAGATATTGCGTTCATAGTGGGAGTATTGTGCAGATATTTGAGTAACCCAGGAATGGATCATTGGAAAGAAGCCAAACGGGTTATGCGGTATTTATAGATAACAAAGGACTACATGCTCACGTATCGGAGATCAGACTTTTTGGAGATCATCGGGTATTCTGATTCCAATTTTGTTGGATGCCAAGACAATAAGCGATCCACGTCAAGCTATGTTTATATGCTGGCTGGAGGAGCTATATCCTGGAAAAGTGCTAAGCAGACACTCATAGCTTCTTCAACCATAGCTACAGAGTTCATAGCTTGTTATGAGGTATCCAATCATAGGATATGGTTGCGAAACTTTGTCACTGGGCTACGTGTGGAAGATGGCATTGAAAGGCCATTAAAGATATACTGTGACAATAAATCTGCAGTGCAATATTCCATAATAGAAGCTTTATGAAGTCGAAGCATATTGACATTTCTGGTTATTAAGAAAAGAGTTCAGAGTCGTCAAATTTTGATAGAACATATAGGGACAAACTCCATGATTGCAGGTCCGTTTGTAACAACCCGCATTTCATTTAATTAGTTGTAATTTTGCATTTGTCATATTAAAATTTAATAATTGTCTGCTTTAATTTAATTTCAATTTTCACATGTTAAACCTTAATACTTGTTTTAATTCATATTGAATTTTCTTATTGGGGTCAAAAAGTGATTTTACAAAAATTAGTAATACCTGTGTTGGATTTCAAAACTGTGTTTCAAAATGGTGAAAGCATTTTCTTTTAACTCAATCAGTACTTTTACAAAACCAGGAAACCATTTCTTACGTTAAAACGAATTTTCGGTATTTTTGTGGTGAACACCGCGCCGCGAAAATACCAGTTTATGTTCAAAACTGTCCGTGCCACGTTAAAAATTGCACAGAGTTTGGAATTGACGTAAAGTGTGAAATGACTTGTGCTTTATTTCTATTAATGGCAACTAATGATTGAGAGGGCCATGTTTGGGAATGCATTTGAATACATGTATATTGTTATGCCATAAGCTATTTTGCCAAACATGTTAAGTGATTCTTAGACAACTTGTTTGTGATTTGTTTGGATAAGCTTATGTGGTGTATGTGGACCTTGTGCCAAAAGCTTGTTTTCCCAAACAATTTCGATTTCCCCATAGGAGTCTACTTTTGGCTCTTGACTTAACTGTAGAGTTTATATATCTGTGTAATTACATTTGAATTTGGAAGCTGTGTGTTAGTTTGGTTCTAATCAAACTGAGATTGTAGAGTGAAGAAGGTTTTTCTTGGCCTCCAAGTTCATTTCAATTTACTCTCTATATACATACACTCTCACACACTCATAACTCTCATATTCAGCACACACATATCTCAGAGAGAAAGGAGTAAGTTTGAGAGCTTGGTTATAGAAAATTTTAGAGAGAGAAACTCAAGATTTCCATAGCCAAGCATAAATTGGATTTCTTAAATTGGCTGTCTTTCTCAACAATCTCTACACTCTTAATCACAGTGAGTATTTTAAACTCACTTTTAAATGTAATTCATGCTTAGTTACTACTTGGGTGTATGAAATTGTTAATCACCATTGTTGATCTTACGTTTGAAACTCCATAGCTTGAAATAAAGATTTTTTAAACTCAACCAAAATTCGTTTTCTTAGATAATTATGATAGATTACATGTTGTAGATGCCATGTTTAAAGTTTTAGAACTTAATTTGTTCATATGAAAAAGTATATTAGAAATTAAGTTTTGTCATCTTGTAATCTTTCATAAAATTCTAAAGTTATAGATTGATTCATGTAAAATTGAGTATGGATTCATAATCCTTGTGAAAAACCAAAGAGATCCATATATTATATGTCCTATATGCTTCGGATTTGCAAAATGGGTCAAAAAGACCACTTAAGACTGAAACAGGGGAAAACCAGCGAGGAAGACGAAGCTTCTGCCTGAACTCGCGCGCGTGATCACGCTAGCGACCCCTCACGCGAGCGGCCCGCTCGCGCGAGGTGGGTGATTCTAGGCAGAAAGAAAAGTTTTTATAATAAAACGAAAAATGAGCATATCGCGCGAGTGGCCCGCTCGCGCGACTTTGGACAGTTTCTGGTTTTTGCTTATTTTATGTTAAGGAATAGTTTGAGTGATGTTTCATGGACTTTTAAAGCTCTGTATGGAAAATTTACTAAAACACAATCCTATTTGGTTATGTTTGGACGATTGAAATGATGTACCATGACTTAACAATCCCCGTACGCACGTCATTTATGTAATTCAGTAATTTGCCTCATGTTTTAAAGTTTCATGACATACATGTGGAGTCAGTTGTACATACATGGTGAGTATGAATGTTGGCCAGTATGAAAAAGAGTAATGGTCAGTGTGGTATAGTGAGTGCGGTTGAGATTGTGTTGTAGACACTCATTGGTAAGTGAGTACCAAAGTGTGTTGTGATTGAGATTGCGGCGAGGGTGTCTTTGAAATGCGATGGTGGCAAAACTAGACATTCCCTGACGACCATGGTAGCGTCAAAGTGTGTGAAGCCAAACTTGGACATTCCCTGTCACCCATGGTAGTGCTAAAGTATGGCCTACGGACACTCCCTGGTACCCGAGTCTGGATACTGCGTGAGGTTACCTCCGGTATTTGTGAGGCGGATTAGGTACTAAAGTATGAAGCACTGGACACTCCCTGGTACCCCGGACCAAAGTGTGAGGCAAACTGGACATTCCCTGGCACCCCTGTGCTAAAGTGTGGCTATCGGTGTATTTCAAAGATACTGGTATGAGATAGTAGATTGTTGGGTTTTGTCGAGAGAAAAGAATCGGTAAGATGAGATGGTGCATTATTTTCATACACGGTCACATATATGAATTATATCTGTCATATGATATTGTGGTTGCTTTTCTAAAATGAACTCCTTACCTTAAATATAAACTTATTGAATTAAATGGGAATTGGAGAATGGTAAATGAGTATGTGTTACATTCAAAGTTATGTTTTTAATACTCACCAGCTTCTTGAAGCTGACGGCGTTGATGCGCCCTGGACATTCGTGTTCAGGCTTTTCAGGTTATGAATATGCTGGGCCCTATGATTATGCAAACTGAGATCGGCTACTTTGGAAGATAAAACTGTTATCTATACCCTATGTTTTAAGTTATAAACTGTTTTGTTATAAGGATGACTGTAATAGACAATAGGTATTGTTTTGTTTTAAGGCGGTTTGTGCCTTTAGAGACTCCGTATTGTAATATGTAATAAGTTAGAAAAGAGTTGTAAGTCTTGATTGCTCTGCTCTGATTATTATGTTTTTGCTGTTCGACGTTTGGAACGTAATCGATCCTTCAAACTGTCGCGACCTACGGGTCCATAAAGGAAATTAAACGCTTTCCATATTTATGCTATGTCGGGACGTGATAGGATTTAGTGGTATCAGAGCGAGGTTATTATTTATCTCAAGATAGTTTAGCTAGGTTAGGGTTTACCAGTTTAAACCCAATTCCACGATCTGTTAGTGTCACACCCCAACCCGCCTCGGGCGAGTTGGGACACGTGTAACAAGCCCACACGTTCAAAACACCCTTAATTCATAAAGAAACACATGAATTATACCTCATAAAACAGCTCCATTGACACAAAACAGACCCAGGGGCAAAATGGTCATTAATAAAGTATAGCAAATTTTATATGAAAAGATAGCTCTTTGAGTCCTGGTTCCAACGCAAAAAACGGTGCGCGAATCCGAGTTTTGTAGAGAGAGTTATGCTTGTTTCCGTAAAAGCTGACAGTCAGTTTTCATAGGGGCGGATCGATCCGCGAAAAGGGCGGATCGATCCATTTTCTATATTTTGAGGCAGAATGTCCCCGGAAATGGGCGGATCGATCCGCGGAAAGGCCGGATCGATCCGGCCTTGGCAGAACACCTCCCTGCTGCTAAAAACATCAGTTTTTCATATCCAAACTTGTTCCAAACTTCCCAAAACTTTGTGAAACCCTTAAAACTCATTCTCAAAGCATTTTCAAATGTTTCTAACATTAACACAACATCTCTAAAGCATGGATTGACAATCAAACACACAAATTCTTCCTTAGGATCATGAACTTACATCAAAATCCATATTTCTCCCATTATACTCATGACCATTCAATCATAGGAGAACTCAAGTTAAATTTACAACCAAAAAGGACTTTCTTCCAACATTATACAACTTGTGACTAACAAAGAAACCACCATCAACATAGGACATAGTTAGCAATAACCTAACCTTTCAAGATACAAGTCCTCCAAATACAAGGTGATCCTAACACTTTCAAAACACAAGATGTTTTTTAACCCATGGATTACAAAGACTACCATTAACCAAAACTTCTATACACATGTACATATCAACATAACTTGTAACCCCCACGCCCAACCGTCGCACGGATCATTTCCTCTCCTCTTCCCGTGCCGTACCTGCGATGGTTATTCAATAACCACAACAGAAAATATATTTTCGTTTAAGCTTTCGCTTAGTGAGGGAACTAACCATGTCATTGGAATGCAAAGTATGTAAATGCAACAATCATTATAAACAACAACGAATTGATCTCCGGGAAAGTCAAGTAACTCCAGCCACCACCCCCGGGTCCTTCTCACCCCGGATCTTTCTCACTTTTGGCGCATATAGCGCAACACACACTCTCATGTGACCCCGAAGGCATCACCGGCATTTCATTGTGGTCGTCACCACGTCCTACTCATTGAGGACTTACTATCCCTTACATATGGGACCTATAGATGGTGACCACTACTTGATTTCCCTTTGATCCACATAGGCATATAACAACTTCACATATAAGCATAACAATTTCACATACTTGGCATGCTTTTCACCCACAATCATCAACATATATATATATATATGAGCATGAATTCAAGCAACTACTAACAACAACTATTACACTAACATAGCTAAACACCCAATTGAGAAGTTAAAACACTCACCTTCTTGATTTACTAGCAATTAAGCTTAGATTTTCCAAGTCTCTTCCTACTTTCCAACCCAAATTCCACTGGTGAAATTCCTACATGGATTTGGTACCAAGAACATCATTTTTCAAGAAAAGGTGTCAGAAAAACGTTGCCGAAAATGAAATTAAATTACGTGCATGTGATCCTCTTACCTCCACGAGTCCAAATACGGCCTCGGATCGAAAATCCGGCGTCGAACGGCGAAGGAACGGCGAGAAACGTCGCGTGGAATTTCCGTCGTCTTCGTCGAAGCTCTCGTTCTCTCAAATTCTGAGAATTCCCAGCTGTGTGTGTTGTGTTATGACACATATCAACACATGCATATGTGTTGTGTCAACTTTCCATTAATTATGTTTACCTCCCCTGAATTTCTTTAAGCTTTATTATGAAACCCCCATGTTAATTACATTAATTACCCATCTTTTCTAAAAGGATTTAAACTAAGTCCCGCGTAGGTCCCAAACGTGGTCCCACATAAATTATGAGGTTGCTATTAAACCTACCAATTATCGATTTTATTCAAATACGCCCTCACATGGGTACCCAAATTGGTCCCCTTAATCTATCATAAGACATAATAATATCAATAAACATTTAAACAAGTAATCATATAAGCACATAATGACATGAAAATGCAAATTATTTTAATTAGACCCTCGTTGGGCCCCACATTTATACCAGTCCCGCCTTTCACAGGACTTTCATCTGTGTCCGCATTTGAACACCTTTTCACATGTGGGTTCATAACCCCACCTTAATTCATCTCATGCATTAATTATCTTTAATTAACACACATTGATATCGCATTAATATTATTTTTCGGGTACGGGTGTTACATTTCTCCCTCCCTTTTAAGAAGTTTGTCCCCAAACTTATTCTTACCTCATCAATCGAACAAGTGTGGATATCTTTCTCTGATCTCATCTTCTCGTTCCCAAGTTGCCTCTTCAACGCTATGATTACGCCAGAGGACCATGACCAACGGAATTGTCTTCGTTCTTAACACTTGATCCTTCCTATCCAGAATCCGTACCGGATGTTCAACATATGTCATATCTTCTCGGACTTCCAACGGTTCTGGTTCAAGGATATAACTCGAATCTGACACGTAACGTCTGAGCATAGATACGTGGAACACGTTGTGAACATGTGCCAATTCTTGTGACAACTCCAATCTGTAAGCTACCGGTCCCACCTTACTCAAAATCAGAAAAGGTCCAACATATCTTGGACTTAACTTACCCTTCTTACCAAACCGTGTAATACCTTTCGAAGGTGAAACCTTTAAGAACACATAATCACCAACCTCGAACTCCAACGGTCTTCTACCCGTATCAGCATAACTTTTGTAGCGACTTTGTGCCACTTGCAACCGTTGCTTAATCAACTTAACCTTATTAGTGGTGATTTGTACAATTTCCGGCCCCAGAAGTTGCTTCTCCCCAACCTCTGTCCAACACACAGGCGATCTACACTTTCGACCATATAATGCCTCAAAAGGCGCCATTCCAATGCTTGTCTGGAAACTATTGTTATAAGAAAACTCAATTAACGGCAAGTGAGTTTCCCAGTCAGCCTTAAAATCCATAACGCATACTCTAAGCATATCCTCGAGAATCTGAATAACTCGTTCCGACTGTCCATCAGTTTGTGGATGAAACGCTGTGCTAAAATGCAAAGCTGTCCCCATTGCTCTTTGTAGCCCTTCCCAAAATCTGGATACAAAGCGTGTGTCACGATCTGACACTATAGATACCGGTGCTCCATGCAATCTTACAATCTCTTTAACATAAAGTTCAGCTAACTTTGTCGGTTCTGTGGTCTTAATCGGCAAGAAGTGGGCTGACTTAGTCAACCTGTCAACGATTACCCAAATGCTATCATTAGATCTAGGAGACCTTGGCAATCCAGACACAAAATCCATTGTAATGTGCTCCCATTTCCATTCCGGTATTTCCAATGGTTGTACTTCCCCCGCAGGTCGTTGATGTTCAAGCTTTACCAATTGACAAGTCATACATTTGGCCACATACTCAGCAACTTCACGTTTCATTCCACTCCACCAGTAGACCTCCCTCAAATCTCTATACATTTTCGTACTACCCGGATGCACGGAATACCGAGTACTATGAGCTTCTTCCAAAATTCTTTCCTTTAAATTGCCAACATTAGGCACACATAACCGATTAATATACCATAATACCCCATCATGTAAACTGAACTCCGGTCGCTTACCCTCAGGTAATTCATCTACAACTTTCTTTAAGGTTGGGTCTAGAAGTTGATTCATTTTAATTTCTCCAATCAAATCAGGTTGTGCTACAATTGCTGCCATTAACCCACCTTCAATTCTAGGAATAACTTCCAGTTCCAAACGTTCAAACTCTTTCACTAACCCTTCTTGTGCTGTCAAAACACATGTCAAATTTTCTGGCAATTTTCGACTCAAAGCATCGGCGACTACATTCGCCTTACCTGGGTGATATTGAATTTTCAGATCGTAGTCCTTCATTAACTCCAACCATCTTCGTTGGCGCATGTTTAAGTCCCTCTGGGTAAATAAGTACTTCAAGCTTTTATGGTCAGTGAAAATTTCACAAGTTTCCCCGTATAAATAATGTCGCCAAATTTTTAAAGCAAAAGTTACCGCGGCAAGTTCCAAATCGTGGGTTGGATAATTCTTCTCATGAGTCCTCAATTGCCTTCAAGCATATGCTATCACTTTATCCCCTTGCATAAGAACACATCCCAAGCCTTGATGAGAAGCGTCACTGTAAATACTAAATCCCCCGGTACTTGTCGGAATCGAAAGTATTGGAGCAGAAGTTAACTTACTCTTCAATGTTTGAAAACATTCCTCACATTCTTTCCCCCATTCAAACGGAATATCCTTTCTCATTAATGTTGTCATCGGAGTAGCAATCTTCGAGAAATCCTGAACAAACCTTCTATAATATCCAACCAATCCCAGAAAGCTACGAATTTCTGACACGTTGGTTGGTCTCGCCCAATTCATAACGACTTCTATTTTCTGTGGATCGACTGACACACCATCCTTGGAAATCACATGGCCAAGGAAAGTAACGCTTGTTAACCAAAATTCACTTTTCTTCAATTTTCTGAATAGCTGCTTTTCTCGAAGTCGTTGTAACACCAATCTCAAATGCCTATCATGCTCTTCTGGACTTTTTGAGTAAATAAGAATATCATCAATAAAAACTATAACAAATTCATCCAAATACGTTTTAAAGACTCGATTCATTAAATCCATGAACGCAGCCGGTGCATTGGTTACTCCAAATGGCATTACAAGAAACTCATAATGACCGTACCGTGTTCTAAAGGCTGTCTTCTCAACATCCTCGGCTTTTACCTTCAGTTGATGATACCCTGACCTCAAATCAATCTTTGAAAACACCTGAGCTCCTTGTAGTTGATCAAATAAATCATCGATCCGTGGCAATGGGTACTTGTTTTTAATAGTTACTTTGTTGATCTCACGATAATCTATACACATCCGCATCATCCCATCTTTCTTTTTCACAAAAAGAACCGGTGCACCCCAGGGTGATACACTTGGCTGAATGAACCCCTTATCCAACAACTCCTGTAATTGAGTCTTCAACTCTTTCAACTCTACTGGAGCCATTCTATATGGTGCCCGCGAAATGGGTTGTGTTCCCGGTATTACATCTATACCAAATTCAACCTCCCTCTCAATTAACACACTCGGCAAATCGTCTGGAAATACATCAGAAAATTCTTTAACTACGGGTATATCTTCCAACTTTAGTTCCGTACCTCTGGTATCCAATACACTACAAAGGAAACCTTTACACCCTTTTCTCAGTAAACGACAAGCCTTGATGGCGGATACGAGATATGGTGGTGACACAACACCTACCCCTTGGAAAGAGAAGATTCTATGGGTCGGTGTCTGAAATTCTACCCTTTTATTTTCACAATCAATAACCGCGTGATTAACTGACAACCAATCCATTCCCAATATGACATCAAAATGTTGGATTACTAACGGTACTAGATTCGCTGTTAACACTTCATCATTAATTTTAACTTCACAATTCCTATAAACTCCCGAACTCACCAAAGATCTTCCCAACGAAACATCAACAGACAAATCATATTCAAGAAGTTCTAAGGGTACATTCATATTCCTAGCAAATTGGTGTGATACAAACGAGTGTGTAGAACCAGAATCCATTAACACATTAGTAGGTGTTGAGCAAATAAGAACTTTACCTGACACAACTGTGTTAGCAACGGTAGTCTCCCCTGGATTAAGCTGGAAATAACGGCCCTGACGTTGTTCCCTTCCTTGTGGTTGTTGTTGAGGTGGTCGTGGTGTTGGTGCACTACTTGCGGTTGCACTAAAACCTCCTTGCCTCGGCTTAGGACAATTACGCATTCGATGTCCAAGCTCCCCACAGTTATGGCAAACCATCCCACTATCGTCGGTACGCCTCATCGGAGTATAAGTATTTGGCCTCACTCCCGGACAATTCTTTGCTACATGTCCCATTTGTCGGCAATTATTACACACCGTTGTCGGTAGATTACATACACCCCAATGAAATTTCCCGCATGTGTTACATCGTGGCTTGTTACCTCCACCACCCGAAGAACCCCCAAAACTCTGTCGCTTTGAACTCCCTTGACCGCTATATTGACTTGAACTCGGCCTTTTGTATTGTTGAGTTGTTGGTGCTTGCGAACTTTGTTGATACCCCATATCCCTTTCAGCGATTGAAGCCACATCCAATGCCTCTGCAACTCTATCCAACCGTTGCACTGATACTTGGCGTCGAATCTCATCCCTCAGCCCCGTCACAAACTTTCTAGTTCGATCCCCTTCATTCGGTACTATATTTTCAGCAAATCGTGCCAAACTTGTGAATTTGGCGGAGTACTCCCGAACTGTCATTCCCCCTTGTTTCAATTCCATGAACTCTTGAGCTTTCAAATCTTCAAAAGATTTCGGAAAGTACTGCTTCTTGAAGAGTATTACGAACTCCTCCCAAGTGTTCGGCCTTTCGAATCCCAATTTTGTACGCCACCAGTATTGCGCTTCTTCTTTTAAAGTATCAGCGGCAAATAGAACCTGTTGAGCCTCGGAACACGGAAGAACCCGGAATATCCTTTCCATGTCGGACAACCAAAAATCAACTCTCATTGGATCGGTCTCCCCTCGGAATAGTGTCGGTTTCTGCTTGTAGAATTGTGAAATTGTGGTTGCATCCTCCCTCGGATTAGGATTTGGTTGATCGTGTCTCCCCTCTATTGTATGAGTTTCAACAACTTGTACTAATCCGGCTACAACTCTTTCCATTCTTTCCATTTGCGTAGGCGGTGTCGATCTTTCACCAGACATTTTCTCTTTGGCCTTCACAATACATATTCATATACACGTTACTTTTATAGTTTTCAATGCATGCTCAACATCATTCAACATGCTAAGTAAACGTGAATGCATGAACTACACATCTTTTAATCCTTTATGCTTATTACGCGTCGTAATCGTCACTCGTCCCCAAAGGCTCTAACCTATAGCTCTGATACCAAAAATTGTCACACCCCAACCCGCCTCGGGCGAGTTGGGACACGTGTAACAAGCCCACACGTTCAAAACACCCTTAATTCATAAAGAAACACATGAATTATACCTCATAAAACAGCTCCATTGACACAAAACAGACCCAAGGGCAAAATGGTCATTAATAAAGTATAGAAAATTTTATATGGAAAGATAGCTCTTTGAGTCCCGGTTCCAACGCAAAAAACGGTGCGCGAATCCGAGTTTTGTAGAGAGAGTTATGCTTGTTTCCGTAAAAGCTGACAGTCAGTTTTCATAGGGGCGGATCGATCCGCGAAAAGGGCGGATCGATCCATTTTCTATATTTTGAGGCAGAATGTCCCCAGAAATGGGCGGATCGATCCGCGGAAAGGCCGGATCGATCCGGCCTTGGCAGAACACCTCCCTGCTGCTAAAAACATCAGTTTTTCATATCCAAACTTGTTCCAAACTTCCCAAAACTTTGTGAAACCCTTAAAACTCATTCTCAAAGCATTTTCAAATATTTCTAACATTAACACAACATCTCTAAAGCATGGATTGACAATCAAACACACAAATTCTTCCTTAGGATCATGAACTTACATCAAAATCCATATTTCTCCCATCATACTCATGACCATTCAATCATAGGAGAACTCAAGTTAAATTTACAACCAAAAAGGACTTTCTTCCAACATTATACAACTTGTGACTAACAAAGAAACCACCATCAACATAGGACATAGTTAGCAATAACCCAACCTTTCAAGATACAAGTCCTCCAAATACAAGGTGATCCTAACACTTTCAAAACACAAGATGTTTTTTAACCCATGGATTACAAAGACTACCATTAACCAAAACTTCTATACACATGTACATATCAACATAACTTGTAACCCCCACGCCCAACCGTCGCACGGATCATTTCCTCTCCTCTTCCCGTGCCGTACCTGCGATGGTTATTCAATAACCACAACAGAAAATATATTTTCGTTTAAGCTTTCGCTTAGTGAGGGAACTAACCATGTCATTGGAATGCAAAGTATGTAAATGCAACAATCATTATAAACAACAACGAATTGATCTCCGGGAAAGTCAAGTAACTCCAGCCACCACCCCCTGGTCCTTCTCACCCCGGATCTTTCTCACTTTTGGCGCATATAGCGCAACACACACTCTCATGTGACCCCGAAGGCATCACCGGCATTTCATTGTGGTCGTCACCACGTCCTACTCATTGAGGACATACTATCCCTTACATATGGGACCTATAGATGGTGACCACTACTTGATTTCCCTTTGATCCACATAGGCATATAACAACTTCACATATAAGCATAACAATTTCACATACTTGGCATGCTTTTCACCCACAATCATCAACATATATATATGAGCATGAATTCAAGCAACTACTAACAACAACTATTACACTAACATAGCTAAACACCCAATTGAGAAGTTAAAACACTCACCTTCTTGATTTACTAACAATTAAGCTTAGATTTTCCAAGTCTCTTCCTACTTTCCAACCCAAATTCCACTGGTGAAATTCCTACATGGATTTGGTACCAAGAACATCATTTTTCAAGAAAAGGTGTCAGAAAAACGTTGCCGAAAATGAAATTAAATTACGTGCATGTGATCCTCTTACCTCCACGAGTCCAAATACGGCCTCGGATCGAAAATCCGGCGCCGAACGGCGAAGGAACGGCGAGAAACGTCGCGTGGAATTTCCGTCGTCTTCGTCGAAGCTCTCGTTCTCTCAAATTCTGAGAATTCCCAGCTGTGTGTGTTGTGTTATGACACATATCAACACATGCATATGTGTTGTGTCAACTTTCCATTAATTATGTTTACCTCCCCTGAATTTCTTTAAGCTTTATTATGAAACCTCCATGTTAATTACATTAATTACCCATCTTTTCTAAAAGGATTTAAACTAAGTCCCGCGTAGGTCCCAAACGTGGTCCCACATAAATTATGAGGTTGCTATTAAACCTACCAATTATCGATTTTATTCAAATACGCCCTCACATGGGTACCCAAATTGGTCCCCTTAATCTATCATAAGACATAATAATATCAATAAACATTTAAACAAGTAATCATATAAGCACATAATGACATGAAAATGCAAATTATTTTAATTAGACCCTCGTTGGGCCCCACATTTATACCAGTCCCGCCTTTCACAGGACTTTCATCTGTGTCCGCATTTGAACACCTTTTCACATGTGGGTTCATAACCCCACCTTAATTCATCTCATGCATTAATTATCTTTAATTAACACACATTGATATCGCATTAATATTATTTTTCGGGTACGGGTGTTACAGTTAGCTTAAGCTTTGCACCCCGATTATACGACAGGAAGGATAGACTCAGAACTCAAACGCCTAAGATTATCTCTTTCCTGATTCAAGTTAGTACCTTTTTCAGGTATGGATCCAGCCCAGCCCATTTTTGTACCTGATGCTTTTGCAGGGCTGTAGACACCCCATTTTGTCGGCTATCATATTTAGGAGACCCATAGCTTGGTGGTTCACAATGATCCTAAAAGACTCAAAAGGACTCCTGGAAGTCAGCTCTATCTCTCAGAATGCTCAGATTGACCAAAATGCCCCTAAAAGCCCGAAGACTCCCAGATTTGGTCCCGAAGTTCTGAAAACATGCTATATCGTAAGAAAAATGATAAAATGAGTTTTTAAGTAAAATTGGATGAAATCGTCAGCTCCCAGAGACCCCCGGAAGTTCCCCGAAAGTCTCCGTTGATCGGTTTGACCAAGGTTTGACCAGAGTTTGACCAAGTTTGACTAAGTTTGACCAAAATCTTCCGAATTCACCGGAATCATTAGAAAAGTATTAAAATGAGTTTTAAAAGAGAATCGAGCGAAAACGTCGGCTCCTGGGAGCTCCCGGAGGTTCCCAGAACTTCTCGGGAATCCCAGGTTTGACCAGTTTGACCAAGATTTGACTTTGAAATCGGGGCACCGAAACAATTTTCAAATATTTTTCATGGATACTAGAGGTCAACAGCTTTCCGACGGTATATCGCACATAATTTTCGGATTTAAAACGAGTTTATTATGAATTTCCAAAGGCGAAAAAGGCGATCAAATCGGCTTTTATCGCGAATACCGTAAAACTTTTCAAAGTGACCTATCCCCGAACTATTTTTTATGTAGAGTAGACTCCATTACCTTTCCAACGGTATATCACAACCTCAATTTGGAGTTTGTATGCATTTTCTGTGAATTTCGGACGAAATAGGGCCTTTTCGTGAATACCTGAACCTCTGGGGGCCTAAACGTAATTTTTTGGGCTTCAGAGGAGCACTGCCGCCGCGGCACTGGCCCAGTGCCGCCGCAGCACTCAATCCTCGCAGAGTCCATTTTTGTAATTTTTTTGGGGGTCCAAATTGATTAATTGAAAGCCAAAACGACATAGTTTTATGTTCACAGTTGTTTGGGACCAATGGGAGTACTTCTAAAACCCCAAAACCACCCCAAATTGGCCTATTTAAACCCTCCATTGCTCTTCATTTTACGGGGGCCAAGTGCAAAGCTTGAAAAGTTGTAGAGAAGAAGAGAGATAGAGATAGGTTTAGAAGAGAGAAAAGGAGTTTCCTCCTACTATTTTGCTATAGAAAGTGAGTTTTAATCTTGTTTTCTTCCATTACCTTTCTTATACTTCACATTCCAAACACCCCCAATCACCATTCTTGAGCATTCTTGAGTTAGGAAGCTACTTCCATGTCCAAATGTCAAAATCTATGAGTGAAACACCAAGCTACAAGTCCAAAATCACATTGATTATCATCTATTGATTGCTATTTACTTGCTTATTTATTTATTGTTCATCTCTTCTTATCTCATTTCTTTTTGATTTTCTTTATTTACTTACTAGTTCATCATCATCTAAGTGATGACATGAGGTTTGGGGTGAGTGAATCCTAATGGATAGTAGCTCTTGACCTCAAAAACATGTTTGATAGATGATGATCATAACCTCAATACTTCCAAGGTATTCTTGAAATGTATTGAAGTTATGTTCAAAATAAAATAAATCTCTCCAACAATCTTGGAGGTTCTTGATGATAAGTTTGATGTTGACATTTTTAGTGGCTATAATCCTTATTGAGTATTGAAAACATGCTTTCAAAACATCTATTTCAAAACCCCTCTCAATCCCTCTTATGTTGGCTTCAAGAAACAAAACTTTGTTTTCACCAAAATCTTCAAAACAATGAGTCAAAACAGTGAGTGAATTGAGTTCAAAGATTTCTCTAGAACTCAATACTCAACATATGGATGCAAGGCCACTTGGAAAGTCTTTCTAACTCATTGGAGAACACCCATGATTTTTGGTTTGACTTGGAAGTACTTGGAAATGGTCCATTTGGATCCCAATATTCCTTCCAAACATTCTGATTTTGCTGTCACAGCAGCTAGGTCCACTTCCAACCTCTTTTACAGAAAACCTTTCCAAACGGGGTGGTCCCAACTTATTTTTCCCTTAAATTTCAATGTCTTAGGGAACTTTCCGTATAAAATGGGCTCTTAGATCATTCTTTTTCATTTTCTAAGATTTTCTAATATTTCAGTCGACAGTACGGACTCTGTTTCTGAGTGACCTGTGTTGTTTATATGATTTCTCTCAATCTGTGATATCTATCCAGGATTGGCCTTTTGGGTTGTGTTCTAGACACAATAAGGAACATCTCCATAACAAATCATGCATTGAAAACATTCCTAACCCCTCTTTTCAAATTCCCAAAGATGATGCTACTGTTCTGTCCACTATTCACAGCAAGTATACTTTAACTTTCATTCTTTGATTTGATGCTTATATGCATTCCAAATTAGTTCATATCTTAGGAAGTAGTTCATACTACATTTGTATATATCCCATGTTGATTTAATTCATTCATTCATACACATTTTAGACTTCTAAGTCTTCTAGAAATCCATGTACCCAAAACACACTACAACCTTTGCACATCTTAGATACATACATTGCATTCATGCAAGATTTGGGGTTTTTGTAACTCTTAATCTAAGAAGATTATAAGGGATGATCACGATCACACGTTCATGCTTCCCCTTGATCTAATCATCCTTTCTCATCCGTCCCGGGGATTGAGGGATCTTCTTTTCTCAAAGATTAACATGCATCATACTAACTTGCTAAGCATATTTTGATTTCTTTGTTTATTTGTTTCAAGAACAATTCATGTCCCCTTTAGATTAGGAAGTCTTGATTATTTGATATATGATTAGACGATTTTTCCTAGGTTTATTTGTGTGATCTTTCACTTTACATTGCATGATATTTGACCTAGATCTTATGAATGATATTTTATCTTTTGATCTTCCATTTTCAAGTTTCTTATGTAATGTAATATACTATCATAGTATTAATTGCCGAACCATACATAGTATAAGATGATTATTTGGATGCTAATTGAGGCCCGTCGAAAGACGGGGCGAGTTGAGGGTGTTTTAGTCGCGACAAAGGCTCCTTCCTCTCTTGTACCAAAACCCCGAACCAAGTTCTTTGGTGATGAAGGGCCGGTGCCCTTATCCGCTTGGGTGAGTCAAAATTAGGTTTCTTGGTTCCTTAAAGACCAAGTGGCGACTCTGTATCTGTTTTCAACAGACCATTTTCTTTTCTTTGATCCAAGTCAAAATCAATTTCAAAGCAATCTCAAACCAGAGAAGTGGTCCAATTTCCGGTGTCCACAATCTGGCGACTCTGCTGGGGATTTTTATTTTCAAAACAAAATAATACAGAGGTTTGACTCATAAGAAGCATCCTTAAAATCATCTTTTTACTGTGTATGGTTCACTGCATTGCACTTCTGCATTTCCCCTCCGACTGTGTCTGAAACGCGGCACTGACATTGTTCAGGTCTTGGTGTGCCAGGGCACAAGTCACCGTTGATACTGTACCTTCCAAGGTATATCAAAAAGAGTAAAAACCTCTGTACTGTCTCCCTGACGGTATATTGGAACTCTCGTCAACGGACCCTCTTTGACTAAACCCTGCCTTTGCATATAGATTCCTATAGCACCTTTCATAGGACTGTTCATTTATCTTTTCAGATAGGACAATGTGATATAACTGTTGTATGCCCTAGCGGGATTACCTGCGCGGTGTAGACGCTTATGTGGCATAGAACAGAACCTCTTTCTTATGATTCCCAAGGCAATCACTCACATGTGATCACATTGAGTTGACTTGCCTAGGCACCCTGACAAGGATGTCTGCTCCATGTTCACAAAGATATACACCGCAAACCTTGTTTGTTGGTCCTAGGACATAGGAGTATGAAAACTAGCTAGACAATATGATTATCATCATAACCTGTTTCCCCCAGAAACTCTGTCCAGATATCCCAGATATAACCATGCTAACCCGTTTTTCCAAGAAACCTTGTCTAAATCTCCCTGATTTCCCAGATATACCCGTTTTTCCCAGAAACTCTGATTTCCCAGATATACCAGTTTCTCCCAGAAACTCTATCCAAATTTCCTAGAAATACCCAAAGTACTTGTTTTCTCAGGAGCTCTGCCCAAACCTCCCAGATTCTCCAAAAATTCCAGCAGCTCTGCCCAAATCACCTAGAAATGCCCGGATATACTCGTGTCTCCTAGAAACTCTATCCATATTTCTCATAAATGCCCAAAATACCAGTTTCTCCTAGAAGCTCAGTCCAAATCAACCAGAAATCCTTATTTCTCCTAGAAACTCAAATGACTTCTAGAAATTTCTTTGAATCTTCCAAATCCATGTTTCTCCCAGAAACTCTATCCAAAACTCCCGAAGTATCCCGGAAATCCCTGTTATCCCTTGGTGATCATACTGGAAAGTAAGGTTAGCACACTCTGTATGGCTAGGACCTTATTTGTTTGACTGCTATCTGTTAGAAGTAGGGGCATCATATAGATTAGGGCTTGCATCCGCATGCTTGTCCCATATGCATACACCATTCCTATCGGTCTGCACGCACTGTTTCAGTCAGGCTGTACACGAGTCAGTCCACGTCTGTTAACATCACTATAGTTGTCATCTCAATCATCACTGTTAAAAGTCTAACACAGTCTTTTCACACCTATATGTCGGTACAAGTTTTGAGCACCCAGGATCTGCATTTGTGAGTCAGAGGATTAGGGAGTCACCTTGTCAGAATCACTCAGCCGAAAGTCAGCTTTATGGATCCAGAAGGTTTGGAAGCAAGAATGACAGAAATGATCAACCAACAGTCTGACCGGTTGGCCCAAGTTTTATCCTTCATGGAGGAATTGAAGCAGCAGCGGCCGCAACCTCCACCTGGGTTTGAACCACCCCTACATGAGAACGGTGGAGAAGAAGTATGGTTTCAAGGGGTCCCGCCGCCTGCATATGAGAAAAAGCTCCAAGAGAAAATGGATAAGGTCGACAAGCTCGAGAACATACTAAGGAAGAGTAAGGGGGTCGACGATTACATGTTAGATCTGGAAGGATTGTTTGAGCCCAACAAGGTGAAGCTACCCGAGAACTTCAAGATGCCTGAAATCGACCGTTTTGACAGAACTGGGAATCCGAAGAGCCATGTAAAGTTCTGCATGAGTGTTTTCCAATCAATGGGCTGCACCCATGAGCACATCGCAATGTTGTTCCCTCAAACCCTCGCCAAGGCCGCTCTATCCTGGTTTCTGACCTTGGAGGTTTCTAAGACGCGGACTTGGGAAGATATAGTCCAGGTCTTCGTTGATCATTACTCCTACAACCAAGAGCTCGATGTCACCATTCGGGATCTGGAGACTACCCGGCAGAATTTCAATGAGTCCTTCGTTGCATTCTTGAGCAGATGGAGGAACAAAGTGGCTCAAATAACCCACCGACCAGTCGAAAAGGAACAAGTCCGGATGTTAATCAAGAATCTACAACCGATGTACCATGAGAAACTATTCTACCAGTCCATCTCAACATTTGAAGAACTATTTGAGATTGGGACTAGAATTGAGGATGCAATCAGGGAAGGGAAAATCAAGAATGAAGGATCACAAAGCCAGTCCAAGAGGCTAGACTACTCCCGAAACTCTTCGGATGTCAACGCCCTTAGTAACCAACCCATGGCCTATTCTCCCCAATCATACCAGCTCACAAACTAAACCAGCTCGCCTAGCCGCCCTTACCAAAATAAGGTACCCCGTGAATTTGCCAAGCTAGATATCTCTCCCTCTGTAGCCTTAGGCCGACTGCTAAGAAAGGGACACCTCCAACTCCTTCAGCCTCGTGCCGATCCCCCACCACCTAACTGTGACGTGTCCAAACGATGTGCCTACCACCAAGGCCCAGGCCATGACACCGATCGGTGCATACATCTCCGCCATAATATCCAAGACCTCATTGATCGAGGAATCATCGAGCCACCACCCATTCAACCCCATCTCACCTAAGCCCATGGCCTATCCTTTCAAATGGTCCCTTTTATTGACACCCATGAATGTTGAATCCGTGCAGTGGAGCGATAGTGTTTGGAACTTCTGCTTAAAAAAAAACAATGATAATAAATGGGTCACAAAGACACTCCATTTGAGACCAAGTCGAGTCTGCTCTATGTTTTGAGTCTATTTCAAGTTTGATCTTGTGGTTGAGTCTGTCTATCACCGAGTTGTTGTGAGTCTGTATCGAGTAATGTAATCGTTCTCTTCTAATGGAATGAAGTCTCATTTTGCCTAATCTGATGTGTATATTTATAAGTGCAAGAATCGCTGAACTAAAAATGTCACTTTTCAAATTACCATGGACATTACTCTGCTAATAAATTTTTGCATCAAACAAAAAAAAAGAGAGAATCCCAAACAGGCCAAAGTCGATTTCGCGCTGACCCCAAAGAAGAGCTGAGAATTGAATAGTCTTACTTTAAGAATTTAAAGATGCTTTTGCTCAAATCTCGAAAAGACACTTGACACTGATTTGGGGCTTGCCCAACACCTTTTTCTACCATTTTAAAGCCTTGAGAGCCATACAAACCTGTCCAATGCAGACTTAGTCATGGTTGGTAGCCAAACATTTCAATGAGTTTCTTCCCCCTTCAAAAAAAAAAAAAAAAAAAGAGCTCGCTAGGTTGAAAACCCGAAAAGGGCACCTAGGCAAAAGTGAGAGCTAAAAAGATGTTGATTTCCAAAATCTGACCCTAGCCAGTCAAAAGGTTGAAGAAAAAAATGAGAAAATTGTATGCTTTAAGGTACATCATAAGAACATGCCTAGATCACATTTCCAAAGGCACGGAACAACCACAAAATTTCGAGAGCTGACATGCACATTTTGGAATTCTAAGATTGCGATTGAAAGATCTTGTAAGAATCAATTCCATGAAAAGCAAAATTGACTGGCTAGGCGAAAGTGAAAAGGATCAATCCTCAAAATAAAAAGAACAAGAAAGAGAAAAGAAAGGGGGATTGGAACTAAATCCTTTTATTCAAAGCTACCACAAGTGGCTTAAGTTTGAACTTCTTTGACGATTGGCTTGAAAAACCCTCATACATCAAACCAATTTCTTTCAAGACCCCGCCTTGAACTACGCTCGACCTGATTCCTGCTCGGGGATACGTAGGTAACCACATCGGTTCGGTCGCTCCACCAACAAAAAATAACCATTCCTTTCAAGCCTTGCCTTGAACTACGCTCGACCTGATTCCCGCTCGGGGATACGTAGGCAACCACAACGGTTCGGTCAACCCACCTACCTAAAAATCAACCCCCCCTTCTTTCAAGACTTTGGCCCAAACTACGCTCGACCTGATTCCTGCTCGGGGATACGTAGGCAACCACAACGGTTCGGTCACCCCACCTACCTAAAAATCAACCCGCTTCTTTTCAACCATGGCCCGAACTACGTTGGACCTGATCCCCACTTGGGGGTACGTAGGCAGACTTTCAAAAAAGAAAAGAAGGTTGGCTCGCTAGGTCGAAAATCCGAAAGGACGCCTAGGCAAAAGTTAGAGCTAAATCTAAGGTGAGCAATAACAAAAGAGAGAAAAGAGCTCGCTAGGTTACCTCACTGGTGCCTAGGCAAAAAGTTATGAGCATTTGAGAGATTAAAGTCACGGTCCATGCCTCAAACCAGAAAATCACCTTCCACACTAGGGGCAAACTTCGGCTACCCGCCTCGTTTGCCTGACTTTTACTATCTACCCTTCACACAAGGGTCAAACTTCGGTCACCTACCTCGTTTGCCCAAAACCTCCAATGAACCTTCCTCCAAACTAGGGGCAAACTTCGGTCATTTACCTCGTTTGCCTACCGATCCCACTTCATGCCCTTCAAACTAGGGGCAAACTTCGTTTGCCACCCGATCCCTATACACCAATGGTAAGCCTTCAAGTCACAAATATTGTCTTGAACAGATGGAAATGGAGCATCTTTTATTCTATAAGCTAAGGCACTAATTCAAAGCACATCTTGGGAGAATCAAAGAAATTGATTAGATCAGTAGGGAAGAATTTTCAAAAAACCAGATTTATTAGCAAAGTGCTGACATATCAAGATGAGGAGTGAACATAAAAGATGAGCGGTACATCATTCATGGTAAAGGCACTTTGGATCGTGGCAATTTGAGAATTTCATGTCCAAGTCAATCCTTTTTTATTTGAGTCAGTAATAATCTGATCACAAGTGTGTCCGAGACCAAGGTTTCATACAAACTAACCCAACTTTCCTTGTCGTTCCTGTTAAGTCCATTTGTCCTGATGGTCTCAAATGTGTGGGTTAAAGGTGATTCCCAATTATAAATAAAAAAAAAAAAAAACTTTGGATATAAGCAGAAGTGCCAAAAAATATTACTACACCAGTCAAGGTCGCAACATGAGAATGTCCCAGGTACAAGTGGCATAAACTCGTAAGTGGTTGCAAACTACAAACCGACAGTTGTTTCTCAAGGCGGCCGATCGGAGGAAATATCGCCAACACCGAGAAACTATTGCTGATAAGGTATGTCGATGAGACGTGTTGTTGAGGTGTTTTAGGGCCCAAAGTCTAGATGTGTTGATGAGGAGTGTTGATAAGATGTGTTTTAGTGCCCAAAGTCCAAGCATCGTTGAAGAGTTGAGGAATATCGGATGTGTCGAGGAGCATCAGATTTGTTGAGAAGCATCGTTGAAGAGTTGAGGAACATCGGATGTGTTGAGGAACATCAGATTTATTGAGAAGCGTCGTTGAAGAGTTGACGAATATCGGATGAGTTGAGGAACATCAGATTTGTTGAGAAGCGTCGTTGAAGAGTTGAGGAATATCGGATGAGTTGAGGAACATCAGATTTGTTGAGAAGCATCGTTGAAGAGTTGAGGAACATCGGATGTGTTGAGGAACATCAGATTTGTTGAGAAGCGTCGTTGAAGAGTTGAGGAATATCGGATGAGTTGAGGAACATCAGATTTGTTGAGAAGCATCGTTGAAGAGTTGAGGAACATCGGATGTGTTGAGGAACATCAGATTTGTTGAGAAGCGTCGTTGAAGAGTTGAGGAATATCGGATGAGTTGAGGAACATCAGATTTGTTGAGAAGCATCATGGAAAAGTCGAGAAGCATCGTTAAGATTTGAAGAACACCGTTGACAATCAAGAAGCCTTGAGAAAGCACCGTCAAAGATTCGAGGAACAATATAAGCGCCATTGAGAATTGAAATTTGAGAAGCACCATTGAGACTCTGATAGTCACCGAGTCCATAGTATCACGATTAAGGGGAGCACGAGTCAAGTCTAGAGAGTCACTTCACCCAACATAACAAATTGGCCATAACATGACACATAGCCCATCAGTCGCGACACACACAAATCACAAAGCCCACTAGGAGTGGCAAACACACCATAAGCACTCTTTTGAGCACCACAGTATCACTTTGAGCACCACGCTCTTCCTTGGGTAAGACCTCCAGGTCGAGATCCCTCATAAGTCTATTAGTCATAGCGAAACGTAGATCACCAAGCCCACTGAGAGTGGCGAATGCACAGAACACATGCACTAGGACCACAAGCACTTTAGAACACAACACTAGCACGGCACAAGTCCACTCGGAGTGGTACACCCCACAGCACTAGCTCATACTAGGATCATAACACTAGGTATGATAGGACTCATGACACAATTCATATCACATCCATGCATTGCATATCATCCTCATATAGCATAGCATCCGCCTGATTGTTGTGTATGTGCATGTATGATTTGTTCCTTTGTGCCCTGAACTACGTCCTGGTCTGATTCCCCTTGGGATACGTAGGCAGCTCACACAGAGCACGACCAACGCTAGCCTCAGCATCATTGCATCTTTTGCAACGCTTTTTATCCTAAATCTATAGCCTCCAAAAGACCTGTCTCTTCAAAACTTTGGCACTCGCTTGCGACATGCGTTGCCTCGCAAGTTCCTGCCAAAGAGGGGCAAACTGTAGACACCCCATTTTGTCGGCTATCATATTTAGGAGACCCATAGCTTGGTGGTTCACAATGATCGTAAAAGACTCAAAAGGACTCCTGGAAGTCAGCTCTATCTCTCAGAATGCTCAGATTGACCAAAATGCCCCTGAAAGCCCGAAGACTCCCAGATTTGGTCCCGAAGTTCTGAAAACATGCTATATCGTAAGAAAAATGATAAAATGAGTTTTTAAGTAAAACTGGATGAAATCGTCAGCTCCCAGAGACCCCCGGAAGTCCCGGAAGTTCCCCGAAAGTCCCCGTTGACCGGTTTGACCAAGGTTTGACCAGAGTTTGACCAAGTTTGACCAAGTTTGACCAAAATCTTCCGAATTCACCGGAATCATTAGAAAAGTATTAAAATGAGTTTTAAAAGAGAATCGAGCAAAAACGTCGGCTCCTGGGAGCTCCTGGAGGTTCCCAGAACTTCCCGGGAATCCCAGGTTTGACCAGTTTGACCAAGATTTGACTTTGGAATCGGGGCACCGAAACAATTTTCAAATATTTTTCATGGATACTAGAGGTCAACAGCTTTCCGACGGTATATCGCACATAATTTTCGGATTTAAAACGAGTTTATTATGAATTTCCAACGGCGAAAAAGGCGATCAAATCGGCTTTTATCGCGAATACCGTAAAACTTTTCACAGTGACCTATCCCCGAACTATTTTCTATGTAGAGTAGACTCCATTACCTTTCCAACGGTATATCACAACCTCAATTTGGAGTTCGTATGCATTTTCTGTGAATTTCGGACGAAATAGGGCCTTTTCGTGAATACCTGAACCTCTGGGGGCCTAAACGTAATTTTTTGGGCTTCAGAGGAGCACTGCCGCCGCAGCACTGGCCCAGTGCCGCCGCGGCACTCAATCCTCGCAGAGTCCATTTTTGTAATTTTTTGGGGGTCCAAATTGATTAATTGAAAGCCAAAACGACATAGTTTTATGTTCACAGTTGTTTGGGACCAATGGGAGTACTTCTAAAACCCCAAAACCACCCCAAATTGACCTATTTAAACCCTCCATTGCTTTTCATTTTAGGGGGGCCAAGTGCAAAGCTTGAAAAGTTATAGAGAAGAAGAGAGATAGAGATAGGTTTAGAAGAGAGAAAAGGAGTTTCCTCCTACTATTTTGCTATAGAAAGTGAGTTTTAATCTTGTTTTCTTCCATTACCTTTCTTATACTTCACATTCCAAACACCCCCAATCACCATTCTTGAGCATTCTTGAGTTAGGAAGCTACTTCCATGTCCAAATGTCAAAATCTATGAGTGAAACACCAAGCTACAAGTCCAAAATCACATTGATTATCATCTATTGATTGCTATTTACTTGCTTGTTTATTTATTGTTCATCTCTTCTTATCTCATTTCTTTTTGATTTTCTTTATTTACTTACTAGTTCATCATCATCTAAGTGATGACATGAAGTTTGGGGTGAGTGAATCCTTATGGATAGTAGCTCTTGACCTCAAAAACATGTTTGATAGATGATGATCATAACCTCAATACTTCCAAGGTATTCTTGAAATGTATTGAAGTTATGTTCAAAATAAAATAAATCTCTCCAACAATCTTGGAGGTTCTTGATGATAAGTTTGATGTTGACATTTTGAGTGGCTATAATCCTTATTGAGTATTGAAAACATGCTTTCAAAACATCTATTTCAAAACCCCTCTCAATCCCTCTTATGTTGGCTTCAAGAAACAAAACTTTGTTTTCACCAAAATCTTCAAAACAATGAGTCAAAACAGTGAGTGAGTTGAGTTCAAAGATTTCTCTAGAACTCAATACTCAACATATGGATGCAAGGCCACTTGGAAAGTCTTCCTAACTCATTGGAGAACACCCATGATTTTTGGTTTGACTTGGAAGTACTTGGAAATGGTCCATTTGGATCCCAATATTCCTTCCAAACATTCTGATTTTGCTGTCACAGCAGCTAGGTCCACTTCCAACCTCTTTTACAGAAAACCTTTCCAAACGGGGTGGTCCCAACTTATTTTTCCCTTAAATTTCAATGTCTTAGGGAACTTTCCGTATAAAATGGGCTCTTAGATCATTCGTTTTCATTTTCTAAGATGTTCTAACATTTCAGTCGACAGTACGGACTCTGTTTCTGAGTGACCTGTGTTGTTTATATGATTTCTCTCAATCTGTGATATCTATCCAGGATTGGCCTTTTGGGTTGTGTTCTAGACACCATAAGGAACATCGCCATAAAAAATCATGCATTGAAAACATTCCTAACCCCTCTTTTCAAATTCCCAAAGATGATGCTACTGTTCTGTCCACTATTCACAACAAGTATACTTTAACTTTCATTCTTTGATTTGATGCTTATATGCATTCCAAATTAGTTCATATCTTAGGAAGTAGTTCATAATACATTTGTATATATCCCATGTTGATTTAATTCATTCATTCATACACATTTTAGACTTCTAAGTCTTCTAGAAATCCATGTACCCAAAACACACTACAACCTTTGCACATCTTAGATACATACATTGCATTCATGCAAGATTTGGAGTTTTTGTAACTCTTAATCTAAGAAGATTATAAGGGATGATCACAATCACATGTTCATGCTTCCCCTTGATCTAATCATCCTTTCTCATCCGTCCCGGGGATTGAGGGATCTTCTTTTCTCAAAGATTAACATGCATCATACTAGCTTGCTAAGCATATTTTGATTTCTTTGTTTATTTGTTTCAAGAAAAATTCATGTCCCCCTTTAGATTAGGAAGTCTTGATTATTTGATATATGATTAGACGATTTTTTCTAGGTTTATTTGTGTGATCTTTCACTTTACATTGCATGATATTTGACCTAGATCTTATGAATGATATTTTATCTTTTGATCTTCCATTTTCAAGTTTCTTATGTAATGTAATATACTATCATAGTATTAATTGCCGAACCATACATAGTATAAGATGATTATTTGGATGGTAATTGAGGCCCGTCGAAAGACGGGGCGAGTTGAGGGTGTTTTAGTCGCGACAAAGGCTCCTTCCTCTCTCATACCAAAACCCCGAACCAAGTTCTTTGGTGATGAAGGGCCGGTGCCCTTATCCGCTTGGGTGAGTCAAAATTAGGTTTCTTGGTTCCTTAAAGACCAAGTGGCGACTCTGTATCTGTTTTCAACAGACCATTTTCTTTTCTTTGATCCAAGTCAAAATCAATTTCAAAACAATCTCAAACCAGAGAAGTGGTCCGATTTCCGGTGTCCACAAGGGCATTGGGTTACTGTGGGAGCGATAGTACCAGCTTCGGCGACACTTTATTTCACCACTATTAGGCAGCGTGCAGCTTCTACTGTCGAGTTAGATCTCTGGCACCAGATCCATGTATTAGGGCTGGTTGATTTACCCCGTGCTTGCCTCGAGATCTTGTACTTTATCGAGATTCAACGCTTAGTGCTTGTAGAGATGGTTCGCTTGGTTAACAATGACACTTTATATTTACCCCTTGAGGTTCAGGTTGTGCAGGCTCACCTTACACAACTGGATATGCCTCCACCAGTTGTCCCCACCGATGAGGATGACGCTGAGGTGGTTCATATAGCTCCTATAGGTGGGGAGGGTGTCGATGAGGAGGATGGCATAGGATGGGACGACTTCGCAGTCGAACTTGAGGAGGCACTGGCACTTGAGCTAGCTTTGCCAGAGGCAGATGCCCCTGGACCTGCTTTGTTGTTGACCTCACATAGCTGTAATTTTGGGGCAGGTCGAAGCTGCCATGACGAGAGTGAAGCCTCGTGGAAAGTCGAAGCTGATATGAGGAAGAAGTACCCGAAGTTATTTCAGGACTAGTTAGTCTTGATTTCAGGGACGAAATCCTGTTTAAGGGAGGAAGGATGTAACAACCCCCATTTCATTCAATTAGTTGTAATTTTGCATTTGTCATATTAAAATTTAATAATTGTCTGCTTTAATTTAATTTCAATTTTCATGTCTTAAACCTTAATACTTGTTTTAATTCATATTGAATTTTCTTATTGGGGTCAAAAAGTGATTTTACAAAAATTAGTAATACCTATGTTGGATTTCAAAATTGTATTTCAAAACGGTGGAAACATTTTCTTTTAACTCAATCAGTACTTTTATAAAACCAGGAAACAATTTCTTACGTTAAAATGAATCTTCTGTATTTTTGTGGTGAACACCGTGCCGCGAAAATACCAGTTTATGTTCAAAACTGTCCGCGCCACGTTAAAAATTGCACAGAGTTTGGAATTGACGTAAAGTGTGAAATGACTTGTGCTTTATTTCTATTAATGGCAACTAATGATTGAGAGGGGCATGTTTGGGAATGCATTTGAATACATGTATATTGTTATGACATAAGCTATTTTGCCAAACATGTTAAGTGATTCTTAGACAACTTGTTTGTGATTTGTTTGGATAAGCTTATGTGGCGTATGTGGACCTTGTGCCAAAAGCTTGTTTTCCCAAACAATTTCGATTGCCCCATAGGAGTCTACTTTTGGCTCTTGACTTAACTGTAGAGTTTATATATCTGTGTAATTACATTTGAATTTGGAAGCTATGTGTTAGTTTGGTTCTAACCAAACTGAGATTGTAGAGTGACGAAGGTTTTTCTTGGCCTCCAAGTTCATCTCAATTTACTCTCAATATACATACACTCTCACACACTCATAACTCTCATATTAAGTACACACATATCTCAGAGAGAAAGGAGTGAGTTTGAGAGCTTGGTTACAGAAAATTTTAGAGAGAGAAACTCAAGACTTCTATAGCCAAGCATCAATTGGATTTCTTAAATTGGTTGTCTTTCTCAACAATCTCTACACTCTTAATCACAGTGAGTATTTTAAACTCACTTTTAAATGTAATTCATGCTTAGTTACTACTTGGGTGTATGAAATTGTTAATCACCATTGTTGATCTTACGTTTGAAACTCCATAGCTTGAAATAAAGATTTTTCAAACTCAACCAAAATCCGTTCTCTTAGATAATTATGATAGATTACATGTTGTAGATGCCATGTTTAAAGTTTTAGAACTTAATTTGTTCATATAAAAAAGCATATTAGAAATTAAGTTTTGTCATCTTGTAATCTTTCATAAAATTCTAAAGTTATAGATTGATTCATGTAAAATTGATTATGGATTCATAATCCTTGTGAAAAACCAAAGAGATCCATATATTATATGTCCTATATGCTTCGGATTTGCAAAATGGGTCAAAAAGACCCCTTAAGACTGAAACAGGGGAAAACCAGCGAGGAAAACGAAGCTTCTGCCTGAACTCGCGTGGGCGACCCCTCGCACAAGCGGCCCGCGCGCGCGAGGTGGGTGATTCTAGGCAGAAAGAAAAGTTTTTATAATAAAACAAAAAATGAGCATATCGCGCGAGCGACCGTCGCGCGAGCGACCCGCGCGCGTGACTTTGTACAGTTTCTGATTTTTGCTTATTTTATGTTAAGGAACAGTTTTGGTGATGTTTTATGGACTTTTAAAGCTCTGTATGGAAAATTTACTAAAATAGAATCCTATTTGGTTATGTTTGGACGATTGAAATGATGTACCATGACTTAACAATCCCCGTACGCACATCGTTTATATAATTCAGTGATTTGCCTCATGTTTTAAAGTTTCATGGCATACATGTGGAGTCAATTTTACATGCATGGTGAGTGTGAATGTTGGTCAGTATGGAAAAGAGTAATGGTCAGTGTGGTATAGTGAGTGCGGTTGAGATTGTGTTGTGGACACTCCCTGGTAAGTGAGTACCAAAGTGTGTTGTGATTGAGATTGCGGCTAGGGTGTCTTTGAAATGCGACGGTGGCAAAACTGGACACTCCCTGACGACCATGGTAGCGTCAAAGTGTGTGAAGCCGAACTTAGACATTCCCTGTCACCCATGGTAGTGCTAAAGTGTGGCCTACGGACACTCCCTGGTACCCGAGTCTGGATACTGCGTGAGGTTACCTCCGGTATTTGTGAGGCAGATTATGTACTAAAGTGTGAGGCACTGGACACTCCTTGGTACCCAGGACCAAAGTGTGAGGCAAACTGGACATTCCCTGGCACCCCTGTGCTAAAGTGTGGCTATCGAAGTATTTCAAAGATACTGGTATGAGATAGTGGATTGTTGGGTTATGTCGAGAGAAAAGAGTCAGTAAGATGAGATGGTGCATTGTTTTCATACATGGTCACATATATGAATTATATCTGTCATATGATATTGTGATTGCTTTTCTAAAATGAACTCCTTACCTTAAATATAAACTTATTGAATTAAATGGGAATTGGAGAATGGTAAATGAGTATGTGTTACATTCAAAGTTATGTTTTTAATACTCACCAGCTTCTTGAAGCTGACGGCGTTGATGCGCCCTGGACATTCGTGTTCAGGCTTTTCAAGTTATGATTATGCTGGGCCCTATGATTATGCAAACTGAGATCTGTTGCTTTGGAAGATAGAACTGTTATCTATACCCTATGTTTTAAGTTATAAACTGTTTTGTTATAAGGATGACTGTAATAGTCAATAGGTATTGTTTTGTTTTAAGGAGGTTTGTGCCTTTAGAGACCCCGTTTTGTAATATGTAATAAGTTAGGAAATTGTTGTAAGTCTTGATTGCTCTGCTCTGATTATTATGTTTTTGCTGTTGGACGTTTGGGACGGAATCGATCCTTCAAACTGTCGCGACCTACGGGTCCATAAAGGAAATTAAACGCTTTCCATATTTATGCTACGTCGTGGCGTGACACCGTTGACTAAGGGATTACCTCCCAAGGTCTTTTACAAGCACACTGCTCATATGGGTGTTAGGTTGTCTAATGATACTTTGGTTTAGTGGGAGTTAACTTTAGATGTTCTAGTTTTGACATTTATGAGGTTCTATTTTCTGCAGAATAAAGTTGATGGTTTATGGTTTATCTCTGAATCTAATTATACGATTTTGCATTATTTCTGATTGATCTCAATAAAGACTAAAGTTGGACCAGTTGAAAATAGGCATGTTTGATATCACATTGCATGTAATTTCCATGCTACTCATCCATACTTGATCTATGTCATTGAATGTGTTGGTATGGTGACCATTGAAGGTCTAGTTACGATTACGTGTGACGAAAGCCGCCTTGATCCCATGCTAATATAGGAAATGGACCAGATTGAAACTAAAGTGAAGTCCAAAAATAAATAGCACAGGTGCACGTCTAAGGAACATGTAATATAATTGTTTCAAGAAGCATATGTAGCCCAAGTGGGAGGATGTTAGGAAATTATATTACCTATTAAGAGTGGACAACATATTAATATCAATTATATTATAAGGGCTATTAATTAAATGGGTTTATATTATGTTGTCTAATTGTAGGAAGCCCATGGACTTCTACTGGGTATGGGTTTAATTAGTGGATACCAAATACTGACCCTATTAGGAATAATGGGAACCCTAACATATCAGTATATAAAGACATATAGGTTATGGTCCCTAATATGTCAAATCATTATACTATTTCCTCATCCATCCCATCTAGAGAAGGAACCCAGTAAAGAACTCAAGAGATTTGACTGAGAAAGACATAACTGATTATCATCGTTCTCTTAAGGTTTGCTAATTGCTACAATGGATACAGGCATGTATTCTAGTATATTATATCCTTGATAATCTAACACGATATGATCCTAGGGCTGTGGTTTACTACTCTAAGGTTCTATAGTTTTATAGATCACAGATCTAATAATGAATACATATGTGAAATACTCATGGTAATTAAGAAATTTGTTTTGTGAAATTTGTTTTTTTTTAATAATTCTAACAATTGCTGAAACTTCAAAAAAAATGTTAGAAAATCATGGTTTTGAAGTTTAGCATTTTGTCCGCGTGTCTTATGTAAAACGTGATTCTGCACACTTTTTGTGTTTTGAGTTTTTCCTGATTTTACACCGTTTGGGTAGAAATTTAAGATTACAGTAGTAGTTTTTAGTATGTTAAAAAGTGGGAAATTGGAAAAAATGCTTCTTTGTGGATTTTCTATTCGTTAATATGACTTAACAAAAAATTTCTTGGAGATGCATGAATTCTCATATAATGTTGAGCTATGAAAAATGTGTGATAGTCATTGACTTTGAGTCCGATGAAATGTTATAATTCCGAGAATGCAGAAATGGTTTCAAGTTCCTTAGTGTTCACCTTTTTGCTAGTGGCTTCGTGATCAAGCTGGCCTAAGCCTTATGCTCGGCTCAATTTATAGACGCCTAGGCATATTGTCCGGCCTTCTCTTGTGTATACCTAGTTTGGTTGATACTCCAACCAAACTGGCACCATAGTGGTTGTTGGTAGTATGTCCGGGCACACATGGGATATATGTGTGGGTATACCATGGAGGGTGGCCAAGTGGTGAACGTAGGAAATTGAATAATGAATCATTCATAAAAGTAATAGTGTAGTTGTAAATAAATTCCCGAAGTGTTAACCGTTCAAATAAATTACTTCTTTGATTACTGTTAGTTTAACTTCAATTGTTTTTAACATGTAGCTTAGGGCTAAGATTTCCATTCTGGTGATATTTTAATAAAAGGGTGTTTGACATATCTTCGTGGTATTTTTGTTGTTACTAACTTTTGTATTGCAAGATCGTGGGCCCATTAATGTTTTACAGGTTTGGCTCACCATAAGTAGATTGGTAAGTATGAAATTCATAGTAGCTTTGGGTTTCGGGCAAGAAACTACTTGCCACCACATAAATGGAAACTACTTTATTGTCCAAATATGTGTGTGGAACTACCTATCTTGGCCCAAGAGTGTTGTAGTATGGTTTGTAGTTTACGGGTTCAAGTTGGATCCCTAAGACTTGTTGTTTTGTTTAACTCATAACAGTCTTGTGGCTAGCGCGAGTGTATTATGCATTCGGGGGGCGTTTCTATATGAAACATAGTCGAATGTCACTGTTTTGTGTTTTTTATTAGAGTTGTACTTATTTTGTTGTACACGAATTTATTTCTGACAGTGTGGGCCACATTTGTATAATTGTAATTAAGATAGTATATTGGGTATTGGGAAATTTGTAGTTCTGACCAGTAGATGTATAGATTTTATTTTCTCTCCGCTGAACTCTGTGAAGAGGTTTTTATTTAATAAAAAATGACATTTCTTTTGTAAATCAAAGTAATATAATATTGGTAATGGCACTATATTATTATTAATTATTTTTAATGAAATGCATGTTTGGAACTATAGGTTTGTTATTCAATGAATTATTTTTAAAAAACAAGATCACATGTATTTATTTAATGAGTATTAAATATTTTTTTTAATAAATTATCTGTTAGCCTGTGTGGGGGTGTCATTCTCAAGGTTTTGGCAATTGAATATTAGTCTAGATACATGCTCTGGATTGAATATTTGGTTGTCCAAAAATCAGAGTGTGACAGCTTGGTGTCAGAGCTTCAGGTTGCCTTAAATTCGGAGTAGTCTAGGGGATCCTCGGTGTTGTGGTTGTGGGTCAGAGCTATAGGTCGCGGATTTATTTGGGTTTGGGTTATGTTTGCTTATATTTTCCACTTTGTGTTAGGTAATTGTTATTTATGTGGTAATTATTTGTTTTTAGTTAATAGTTATCAGCTTATGTGTGTGTGTCTGTATATATATGTGTCATTGCATGTTAGTTATTGAAAAGTGATGTGTTAATTTTAGCAGTATTTATAGGCCCTTCAATGTGTTAAATAATTTAATTAACATTAAAACTAAGTACTGGGGTCATGGGTACCCATTGGGTTACTCATTTTAATACTTTGTACTGCATTTTGGGCCCATATGATGTCTTTTTCTGAGCCCATAAGATAAAAAATAGGATTTTTAGTATTTGTGTGTTAATAATATACATGAGTGTGTTTATATCTTTCTACCTACATATATCTAGGTGCCCTAGGGTTAGGAAAAAAAAAGAAAAAAAAAGAAAAGAAAAAAGAAAAGAGAGAACAGACGTGAGATGGAGAGAAAGAGAGAGAAGGCAACCCTAGCCACCTAGAAGAAGAAAAAGAAGAAGAAAAAGAGAAGAGAAGGGTTAGAAGGGAGGAAGAAGGAGAAGAGTCTCGTATTTGTAGGTACGTGTGGAATCGTGGAGCGTAACCGGTTCGTGTTGACAATTTTTGATCCAAGCTAGGTGAGTTAAATGTGTATATCCAGGTATATATATACACGTATGTATATATGTATACGTGAGTAAATAAATTCTTGCATGTTTAATTAAATTGTTGGGGTTAAATTTTTTTATTGGATAACGTCATTATTGTCGAATTAGTATTGATATTTCTTTTCCCTTCATGTGACTTTGTGTATTCGTAAAAGTTAGGTGGATATAGTTAATGTGATTAATACATATGTGAAATACTCATGATAATTAAGAAATTTTTTGTGAGATTCGTTTTTTTTATAAATAATTCTAACAGTTGCTAAAATTTCAAAAAATAAATTAGAAAATCATGGCTTTGAATTTTAGCATTCTGTCGACTTGTCCTATGTAAAATGTGATTCTGCACACTTTTCGTGTTATGAGCTTTTCCTGTTCTGCACCGTTTTGGCAGAAATTTAAGATTACAGTAGCAGTTTTTAGTACGTTAGAACGAGCGAAATTGGGAAAAATGTTTCTTTCTAGATTTTCTATTCGTTTATATGACTTAATGAAAAATTACTTGGAGATACATGAATTCTCATATAATGTTGAGGTATGAAAAATAGGTGATAGTCATTGACTTTGAGTCCGATGAAATTTTATAATTCCAAGAATGCAGAAATGGTTTCAAGTTCCTTAGTGTTCACCGCTCTCCATTGTGTTATTTTTTTTGTAGCTCGACTTGCTGAGTTACCTTTTTGCCTGTGGCTTCGTGATCAAGCTGGCCTAAGCCTTATGCTTGACTTAATTTATAGACGTTTAGGCACATTGACCAGCCTTCTGTTGTGTGTACATCGCTTGGTTGATACACCAACCAAACTAGCACTAGAGTGGATGTTGGTAGTATGTCCGGGCACACATGGGATATATGTGTGGGTGTACCATAGACGGTGGCCAAGTGGTGAACGTAGGAGATTCAATAATGAATCGTTCATAAAAGTAAGAGTGTAGCTGTAAATAAATTCCCGAAGTGTTAACCGTTCAAATAAATTACTTCTTTGTTTACTGTTAGTTTAACTTCAATTGTTTTTAACATGTAGCTTAGGACTAAGATTTCCATTTTGGTGATATTTTAATAAAAAGGTGTTTTGCACATCTTCGAGGTATTTTTGTTGTTACTAACTTTTGTATTACAGGATGGTGGGCCCATTTCGTTTTACAGGTTTGGCTCACCATAAGTAGATTGATAAGTATGAAATTCATAGTAGCTTTGGGTTTCGGGCAAGAAACTACTTGCCACCATATAAATGGAAACTACTCTATTCTCTAGATATGTGTGTGGAACTACCTGTCTTGGCCCAAGAGTGTTGTAGTATGGTTTGTAGTTTACGGGTTCAAGTTGTATCCCTAAGTCTTGTTTTGTTTAACTCATACTAGTCATGTGACTTACCCGAGTATGTTATGCATTCGGGGGCATTTCTATATGAAACGTTTTCTAATGCATTTGCAGGTTTAGTCATTGGAGATATTCGAATGTAGTTATTTTCTTGTACATGATTTTATTTTTGATAGTGTGGGCCACATATGCATAATTGTAGTTAAAATTGTACATTGAGTATTGGGAACGTTGTAGTTGTTTAGACCAATCGATATATAGATTTTACTTTCTCTCTGCTGAACTCAGTGAAGAGGTTTTTATTTAATAAAAATGATATTTCTTTTGTAAATCGAATGATATAATATTGGTAATGGAACTTTATTATTATTATTTTTTAATGAAATGCATGTTTGGAATGATATGTTTGTTATTCAATGATCTTTAAAAACAAGATCACATGTCCTTATTTAATGAGTATTAAATATTTTTTCAATAAATTATCTGTTAGCCTATGTGGGGGTGACACTCTCGGGATTTTGGTAATTCAATATTAGTCCGGATACATGCTCTGGATTGAATATTTGGTTGTCCAAAAATCGGGGTGTGATAGATGGCTGAATCCCCCCTTGAATTGGTTCATGCGGACATTTGTGGACCAACTCAAACCCTTTCTTTATAAAGGAAAAAGATATTTTCTTTTGTTTGTTGATGATTATAGCAGGTATATGTGGGTATACATCTTGGAACATAAGTCAGAAGCATTTTCTATTTTTCTCCAGTTCAAGGCAGTTGTTGAGAAGCAAGGTGTGCAGCAATTGAAGATTTTGAGGACTGATTGAGGTGGTGAATTCACCTCGAAGGAATTTATGAATTATTGCAAAGAGAAGGGAATAAGGCGAGAATTGACTATGAGATATATACCACATCAAATGGTGTAGTAGAGAGGAAGAATCAAATTGTAGTGGAAATGGCTCGAAGCATGTTGAAAGTAAAGAAACTACCAAATAAACTCTGGGCAGAAGCAGTGAATACAACAGTTCATATTCTCAATCGAGCACCAACAAAAGCTGTTATGACCAAAACTCCATTCGAAGCATGGCATAACAGGAAGCCAGAGGTAAAGTCTTTGAATGTTTTTGGATGTATTGCTTATGCTCATGTTCCATCACAACACAGAGAAAAGTTTGATGAGAAGGGAGAGAAGTATTTGTTCATTGGTTATAGTGAAGAGTCAAAGGCTTATTGTCTTCTTAAACCAAAGACTGAAGAGTTAGTTATTTCTAGAGATGTAGTCTTTGGTGAATTGAAGGCATGGAATTGGAAAATTAAGGACAAGGAGCAACCAATAATATTTGAAGAAGAACAAGGACCTTCGAACAATAAAGAAGTTCAGTCTCCTCTTCCAAGCCCATTGAGTCCTTCATCATCAAGAAGGATGAGGTCACTTCGAGACATATATGAACCAGAGATGTAGCTCTTACTATTTTCATACCACAAAGATTTAAGGAAGCTGTAAAGGATGTTAAATGGAGGAAGGCTAAGGATGAGGAAATAGAAGTTATCGAGAAGAATAATACTTGGGAGCTTGTGAACAAGCCCAAAGGAAAGGAGGTGATTGGTCTAAAATGGATTTTCAAGACCAAGTTTTATGCGAATGGTTCGATACAGAAGCATAAGGATTGTTTAATTGCTAAAGGATATTCTCACCAACCAGGAATTGATTTCAATGAGACGTTCACACCAGTGGCTCGAATGGAAACTATTTGAGTCGTGCTGCACTTGCAGCACACTTACAGAAGAAGGTATATCAGTTAGATGTGAAAGCAGAATTTCTTAATGGAATCTTGAGGAAGAGGTTTATGTTGATCAACCTCAAGGATATGTGAGGGAAAGAAGTGAAGGAAAAGTGTGTCACCTTCGAAATGCTTTATATGGTCTTAAACAAGCGCCAAGAGCGTGAAACATCAAAATTGATTAGTATTGGAACCCTCTCTCTATGTTAAGAAGGAAGTTAGTGACTTTTTTTTGTTTGTTTGTATTTGGATGATCTAATTTATGCAAGCTCGAAGCAAGGAATGGTAGAAGATTTTAAATAGAGAATGATGGCAAAGTTCGAGATGACTGATCTGGGTTTGATGAGATCTTTTCTTGGAATCCAATTTAAGCAATCAAAGGAAGGCATTATGATTTCACAAGAGAAGTATGCAGAGGATTTGCTGAAAAAGTTTAATATGGTTTAATGTAAGCTAATGGGAACTCCTATGGCAATGAATGAAAAATTGTCTAAAGTTGATGGTATGTAGAAGGTTGATGCTCAAATATTTTGAAGCTTAGTTGGTTCATTTATTTATCTTACAAATACAAGGCCTGATTTAGTTCATGCAGTTGGAGTTGTATCTTAATTCATGAGTGATCCAAGCAAACTACATTTCTCAGCTGCAAAGCATATACTTCGATATGTGAAAGGAACAAAGGACTTTGGAATTAAATATAAGAAGGAAGAAGACAATAGTCTGATTGGTTATATTGACAGTGATTGGGTAGGTTTGATCGATGATAGAAAGAGTACGTCAGGATATGTTTTCTATTTGGGATCAAAGGTCATTTCATGGTCTTCAAAGAAGCAAAGTACAGTTGCACTTTCTTCTACTGATGTTGAGTATATTGCAGCTTCGAGTGCAGCTTGTGAGGCAGCATGGTTAAGAAGAGTCTTAGAAAATTTGTAGCAAAAACAGACTATGCTAACTGTTATCCTTTGTGATAATATGTCCATAATTGCAATGACTAAAAATTCAGTTTTCCATGGTAGATCGAAGCATATAGAGCTTCGACATCACTATATTTGCAAGTTGTTCAAAGATAAGGAGATCAAGATGGAATTCTGCAAGTCTGATGAGCAATGTACAGATATCTTCACAAAGGCTGTTAACATAGAAAAAGTTACTTATTTCAGGAGTGCATTAAAAATTACAAATTAAGTGGGGGTGTTAAAATTTAATTTGAATTTATTTTCAATGTCTTGGAAGTTTGAAAGTCAGTTGCTTAGTTGTCCATGTATTGAAGTTGGAAAGTCATTCTGTATTGAGGGGAGTGTTTTGTCTATTTTTAGTTCACTTGTATTGCTATATAATGCTAATGGCATGTTTATTAGAAGTTTGGAGAAGAAATATATAAAACATAAGCAAAGTTCTCAGAGCAAAGTTCTCTCTTCTCCAACAAAATTCACGGTTTGAATTGTGAATTTCTCAACTGAAATTGTTCTAATATAAGAAAAAACCATGGCAGTTGTAGACACCCCAATTTTGACCACACGTCGAATTAAGGGGAGTATTACCTCTAAGATCCAATGATGACAAGCGTCCGACTAATCCAAGACTTCCAAAGGTGATTCAAGCTCTTCCGAAGGTTCTTTCAATTCAAAACAAAAAGGAAAAGAGAGGAAAGGAGAAAACAGAGGGAAACGGCATATGGTAAGTTCTGCGGCAGTCACGGGATGTCGTACGACACTCTGCGAAGAGCCGGAACGGTACTCTGTGAATGCCGCGAATTTCACTAAGTGCCACAAAAATTGAACTTTCACAAAAGAAAGGCAGTTCGAGGTGTTGTCTGCGGCACTCCGTGAGTGCCGATGCGGCATTCTTTGAATGCCGTTCTGGCAAATAGTGAGTGCCGTAAAGGCATTCATTGAGTGCCGCGGATATCTTTCGAGTGCTGCATTTTTGTGACAACCTGTCCTAAAATATGTCGGTTTATACCTTAAAAAGGCGGCTGGAATTAGGATTTTGGCTGCGAATTTTCCAAAATAACCCTCCAAAGATTGCCTATATATAGAGGATGTGTATCCCATTAATAGGGACTTGAAAAAAATTAGAATGTTAGGATCCCAATATTGATTCTCCTCCAAGAATTTTCTAAATTAGGAAGAGAAGTAAAGAGAATTGGCAAGAAAGAGCAAGAAGAAGAGCTTGATTACTCCTTAAAGAGTCTTAAAGCAACCAAAAGTTGAGGATAATTAGAGGTAAGCTCTAAATTACTTAGTTTTAACATTCAAGTTCAATCACAATATATAGATACTTAAGATCTTTTACACATTTTCAAAACCCCTCTTCCCACCTCATTTCATCACACACCACATATATTGTGATTGAACTCTCATTTCATTAGTTTGGATCAAATAGCCTTGGGATTAAAGTTTAAATAAATCTTGGAGTTTGATGTTGCTTAAACTTTGATTTCTTTTCTTTTGACTATGTCTATTTTTTGAGATTCGTAAGACATTCAATGTCTTACATGAATCCTTGTGTTTAGAATCCCTCAATATTCTTATGAACTCATGATTCATGAGAGGATTGAGGTTGATATTAGTGTATTGAGTCAATGGGTTCAAGTTTTTACCATAGTTTGAATTCATTACCTTGGGATTTTATGAAGTTTCTTCATACTTCATTAAAATCCACAAGTTTAAGTGTCCTTAGTCTCTAATGACCATCAAATGATAGGAGAAGTAGTTTGGATTAAGCCCAACTTCATGGTTTAGTAGTTGGGGTTAACCAACAAAGATGAACTTGAACAAATGGTGCAGTGAATTCAATGACCACTTTTGAGCAAAGATTTTTAGTTAAATAATGAACCGTTGGAATAAAATGAAACCAACTGGAAAGTGTCAATAACACAAAGTTTTACCACTGCAATTTTTGTTTTAATGAGATTTTACAGTCAACATGGTTTGGTCATAGGTTTTGTAAAACAACAATAATCTGCCTAGAATTTCAGAACAGTAATACCCTTTTGAAATTAGTAGATCAGAACCTTAATCAAACATTTTTGACCCTAAATAAATATTTCTATGTAGTTTAATGTGTTAAGAAGATCCCCTAAAGATATTAGACCCACTCTGATTTTTTTACTATTTTTAATAAATCAAACAAAAATTCTAGGCAGAGAGTTGTAAGTTTCTAAGTGACGTCTAGTTTTTGCCCATTTTTTGGAGATCCGACCGTTCAATCTTTGATTTTATTTTTGGGATAGAAACTAGACTCACAGAGGCATCTTGACTCCAAAATTCATTAACATCAAACCATGGGAAGTATGTCTTTCCATTTTTGGAGGGTCGGTTCTGCTCTCTGGAATTTCCATAATACTGTGACAGATTTAACCAACATTGTAAATAATGGTCCAAATGATCTTTTTTTGACCTAGGGCTTATACTATGCTTTGATAATAATTAGTTAAGCTTAAATCTAGAGACCAAATGATCCAAATCAATGAATAATTCATAATTCTTTCTTGCTTATGCTCATAGCAAGAAGATTAAGCATGTTGTGATTTTGTCGATTTTTTGACTCCATGTACAACACCGTAGAAATAGGTCTTGTTTTATTTGTATACTTGAATTAGAGACTCTCTTACTAGGATTTTATTTTGCTTGCATGCATTGCACGTTTAATATTCGCAGTTGGACCCCGGGTAAGTTCCCTTGTTCCCTATTGCATATCATTTCGCTTGCTAAATCAATTATGCGGTTTTTGAATGTTATTTTACCCTTAGCAATCTTACACCCTTTGAACATGCTTTTGTGATGTATATTCATACATATGTATTAGTTGAGGACACATTTGGATTAATAATTCGATTAAAAGGATGTTTAGTAGAGGCTTATCACGAGATAGGATGAGAGAGGGTGTTTTAGTCCGTCGGGCTCCTTCCTCTCTCATTCCATAATCCCCAGACCTGGTTAATCTCTGGTTTCTAAAAGATCGGTTTGCTTTAAAATGGTTTCTTAATTTTCCTTTTAAAAAATTAAGTGGCTGACACATTTTGAATTTGAATTTAGAAAGGTTTTAAATAAAAAAGCTATGGGTAAGTTAAACTGCGGTATCCACAGTAGCACCCACCAATTTTACTTGTAAAATTCAGTAAACTATCTTAAAAAGTCAATAAGTGGAACATAACAATAAAAACAACAAGAAATATGCTTAAATAGAGTAGGAACATATTGACACAAATAAAGTACATATAAATAATTAATAACTTGTGTTGAGTCTCTTCAACTGTTTTAGACTCAAATATCTTTAACTCGCTGGTTAGAAAACCAACAAAGCACGTTTGTTATCATTTATGTATCAGTTAAGGTATTAAGCACTTCACTAACTATAATAGTCATTCTCTCAAATTAAAAAGTTGTTATATAACAATAAACACCAATAGAAGATAACTTTTGAGCACGAACAAAAATAGAAGCGTGTTTAACTTTTGTATTATTGATGGATTGATTATTGTGATGCCTACTCCTCTGATTATTTTTTAATAATATTTAGCATGCATTATTAATTATATAATGATGTTTGAAATGCATATGTGACTTAGGTTTTTGACCCACCATGTTGATTATGGGTATCCAATTGGGAACTCAGATGTGGCCAATGTGGCAGTCCCAAATTGAGACATATGTTGAGAGGTCCTTGAGTGATTGGACGGTGATGTGGAATCACCTAACATGCTTAAATGTTTATTGTGGGTTTATGTGATATATTTTAATGTTGTTTTATATCTTGTTGATTAGTGGGAACCTCTTTTGTGGTTAGGTTAGGGTACCTTTGTGAGTACGAATTGGACACGCTACTTAATTAGTAGGTTAATTATCAAATTTATAATATTATATGGGATCACTTATAGGACCCATACGAGAAATAGACAAACACTCATTTATGTTTGGGATAGTTGTAATACGGTTTCATAATTGGTAGGGGTATAATCGTAGTATGACATCTCGATTCATTATCATCAGGAGAAGGCTATTGTAGTAGCCGATGCATTGAGCCAGAAGATAATTGATAATTTGGCTTATAAATTGACTACTCTAGAGAAGTTGATTCGTGAAATGGAACAGTTGGAACTTGAAGTAATCTCAGAATTAGGAGGTATAATTGATGCAGTTATTATGGATCAACCATCCTTAGTAGAAGAGATTAAGGTGAAACAACTACAAGGTCCAGCTTTAAAGAAGAGCTATGATGAAATACCTCAGGGCAAGTATTTAGAGTTTACTTTTGGGAACGATTTGTTGAGGTTTAGAAAACGGGTCTGTGTACCCAATTTTGACAAGCTGAGGGAGATCATCTTAGAAGAAGCTCATAATACCAAGTACTCAATTCATCTCGGGAGTACTGATATACGAGAAGTTTATTGGTGGTCGGGTATGAAACGAGAAATGGCTGAACGCGTAGCCAAGAGTATAGATTGTCAAAAGGTGCAGTCAGAACATTAGAAACCTGACGGCAGTTGGAATTATTTGGAATGCCAGAGTGGAAATAGGAGAATACTACGATGGATTTTGTGGCGGGTTTATTGAGCTCCACGAAATCTAATGATAGTATTTAGGTGATTATGGACAAGTTGACCAAGTCAGCTCATTTTCTACCAATTAGGATCAATGATCTTACCAAGTTAGCAGGGTTATATATGAAAGAGATAGTTCGACTACATAGAGCTCTAATTTCTATTGTCTCTGATCGAGATGGTAGATTTATATCAAAATTTTGGCAAGGTATGCAAGAACCAATAGGAACCAAGTTAAATTTCAGCACTGTTTTTCATCCTCAGACGTATGGTTAGTCAAAGAGGGTGATTCAGACGTTGGAGGATATGCTTCGGTTGTGTGTCCTTGACTTCAAAGGTGATTACGAGCTGTATTTACCATTGTTTGAATTTTCATATAATAATAGCTTCCAAGTGAGCATTGGGATGGAGCCTTATGAGACACTTTATGGGCAAAAATGTTGTTTGCTGATTTGTTGAACCGAGGTAGGTGAAAGGAAGTTATTGGGACCTGAGCTAGTTCAGTTGACAACTGACAAGATTAAAGTAATTAAACAACATTTGCAAATGACCCAAAGCCGTTATAAGAATTATGCGAATAAGGATAGAAGACCCTTGGAATTTGAAGTGGGAGACAAAGTATTTTTTAAAGTGTCACCTTCAAAAGGCATAGTTCGGTTCGGTAACCATAGGAAGTTGAATCCCATGTATGTGGGACCATATGAGATTATTGGTAAGGTGGGACCGATGGCTTATCGATTGAAGCTACCACAGGAGTTGGCAAATGTGCACAATGTGATCCATATATCTTTGCTACGATGGTGTGTTGGGGATTCTTGTCATGTACTGAAACCAGAATCATTGGAGGTTTGAGAAGATTTAACCTTTTTTAAGTATCTAGATAGAACTCTAGACGGGAAGGATCAAGTTCTTCAGACAAAGACTATTCTGTTAGTCATGTTGTTGTGGCAGAATCATAAAGTCAAGGAGGCTACATGGGAAATAGAGACTGATATGCAGGAGAAGTATCCTTATATGTTTGAGTGTTGAGGTACTATGAGTCTGAGTTTATAGACAAACTCCTTTTAAAGGGGGGATAGTTGTGACACGCACTCCCGTGATTATATTTTAATCATATTTAGCATGCATTATTAATTAAATAATGATGTTAGAAATGCATATGTTACATGGGTTTTGACCCACTAAGTTGATTATCGGTATCCAATTGGGAACCCAATATGGTAGTCACAATTTGGGACATGTTGAGAGGTCCATATGTGATGGGACAGTGATGTGGAATCACCTTATATGATTAAATGTTTATTATGGGCTTATATGATATATTTTAATGTTGTTTTAAATCATGTTGATTAGTGGGAACCACTTTTGTGGTTAGTTTGGAGTACCTTAGTGAGTACGAATTATACATGCTACATAATTAGTAGGTTAATTAGCAACTACATAATATTATATGGGATCACTTATGGGACCCATACGAGACATGGACAAATACCCATCTAAGTTTGGGATAGTTTTAATACGATTTCATAATTGGTAGGGGTGTATCGTAATACACTAGAACCTTGGGGGATGTAAGTACAAAATCACCTAAGTGGGGTTTCATGTTGAGTGACACTTGGAGGGTGACTCATAGTCACCTTCTCCATCTTTTTTCTTTTTGTAAACTGTCGAGAGAGAGAGAGAGAGAGAGAGAGAGAGAGAGAGAGAGAGAGAGAGAGAAATAGAAGTTTAAGAGTTCAGCACCGTATCAACGTTAATTGTTGCATCGTTTGTTCATCAATTTTAATTCTGATTGCATATTCAGATACCTTGGAGGTGAGTTTAACGCATAGATACCAATTTGGTTAAGTTCAATGACAGTTTTTCTGCAACCCATTTCGGGGGTTTTGATTATAATTCGTAGTTTTTGGTGTAAGATTTGTACTCGATGAGGATTAGAGGATTATTAATCTCAAGTTAGGGATGAATTCTACGAGTTGAGTGATACTAATTGGGGATTTATGGGTTGATACCCTATTTTGGTTCATTTATATGCTAAGTATATCTAATTATGTAATTTAGTTTGTTTAGTTAATGTTGGGCAAACTTATGTAGTCAATTAGGGCAAATTGTATATTAAAAGCATGCTGTGATGACTTTATGTGGGGATGTTAAGTTGTCTATTTGGGTTAAAGGGATTCCTGTTCTTATCATCATGTGTGTTGGTTTATGAGCCGCTAGAAGCTTTTGGGTATTACATGCCTGACAAGAGAGATGCGGGTGCCTGCCGGTCGTGTGGATTCAGTGGTCGAATCGTAGGCTGGGTTGAGGGTGGAAGCACTTGTATTCCCGACGACTATAGTTATGTATAATGTGATGGATTTGGACTTTTTGTTTATCCATGTTGTCAATTAATGCCATTCACTAGCTTAAATATTGTAGTGGCTATTGAATAACCATTGTAGGTGAGCATGCTAGAGAGGACCTAAAGAAGTGATTCGACGGGTGGCGTGCGCGAGAATGGGGCTGTAGTGTAGTTCATGCTTGATTTCATGCTTTAATGTAGAACTTGTACTATTTTGTATCCGATTCTTAATCCAAGTTATTTACTGGTACTTGAGACTTGTAATAGCATAGTTTACTCTTATGGTTTTTGATCTCGTCAAAATCAAAATATAAAGTATGCTTTACTTATTAAGGATTTACAGTGTGGAAGTAAAGGTCGAACCCACAGAGATTGATTATTTTATTCATTAATTAAGAAAACCTAAATCTTTTTAGTTATAGAAAACAAAAGTTTGATTGGTTGTTGCATTAATTCCTACTATTAACTAACTATGAAATTATGGAAATAAGATACTAAAATTAAATCTAAGTGAACAAATGCAAAATTTGAGATTGTTTTAATATGTGTAGATGGGATCTAGGATTACAAATCCACCACTAACCATGCATCGGGGGTCTAGATTTTCTACTTTAAGTTTTATGATTGGGTAGTTAAGATCTATTGTAGCTACAAGCCCAATAGTATCAACAAAAGGATTTACTAGTTCAATTTAAGCATAACTCATCTTCGGTTCATATGAATTATCTACCTATAACTAGGGTATAGCATAACTCATCTTTCCTAAGCATGAATTTTAAAAGATATAAATATCGCAATCACATAAGCACTATTGTATGTAAATATTCTTATTAATCACAGAAATCAAGGAATATTGGGTTCAATAAGCATTAGGAAGAATCTAAGACAAGAATAATTCAAAAATACTCTTGATAATTATCATTAAAAACTGATTATATATAAATAATCCTCAAACATACAACTACTATCCAAATATATAAAATCCTAAAGTAAGAAAGCAAAGAATCCCCCTTTACATAACTGGGTTTCATTGAAACCCTAGAATGGAAGTTTAGTTGCGCATAATTGAGGAAAACATTGAGATTAAGTTGATTGTAGCCATCAGAAACCTTCAAACAAGATCTTCTTCTTCTCTTTCCCCCAAAGTTGTATGTAAGGATGTAAGTATTGATGTGTAGTAATGTGTCTAACCCTCCAATTGATTTAGAATGAACTTTATATAGTTGTAGAGGGATTAGGAGAGCTTTTGTAAACCTACTTCGTCTGAAACTGCTGTATTTTACTTTCTGGACGTAATTAGGCAGTTTCGTTCGCGTAGGGGTCTTCAGTACTCAAAAATACGCGTTTTCACTTTTTTGTACGGATCGCAAGAGCGTGATTTTGGGAAGTTGTGCGAGCAAAGTAGTGGATTGTCGCGCGAGCGGGCCTCTTGCGCGATATGGTTTTTTATGCTCCTTTGCTTCTGTTTTTACTCCTTATTTAGCCTGGAACCTTTGCTTTCTTCTAAATCTTGACAGAAAATGGAAAACAAAGTAAACGTACATAGAAACAGGATAAAATAAAGTGCTAACAAATGTGAATTAAGGTGTGTAATTAGGACTTGTTCACTCCCGATCACACCCCCAAACCTACATTTTGCTAGTCCTCGAGCAAAAAGAATAGAAAAATAAAACCACTAATAAAAATAAAATCCTACTCCATTTTCGCATGGATCGCGATTGCACATAGCATGTGCAATAAGCCTTTTAAACCTCTAGGTGTCCTTAGTCGGACGAGTGAAGTCTCGTGAGGGTTCTCGTCAACAAGTCACCCACAGCCATCTTTATTCACTTTTAAAGAGAAAAATTTTTTATTTAAAATTTTAATATTTCAACATTCGCATCCTTCCTTGATAAAACCAAATCTCAAGTAAAACTTTAAATCATCGAGAGTAATGTAATCATATGTCTACCTAAATCATGACAATAATCCAAAAACACATATCGAGAGAATCAATAGAATATATCAAAAACCCGCATGTGTGTGAATAATAACCAAGTGGATACACGGTAATTATGAACTTAGAATATAACTCGGATAACTATCTAGCAATGCTTTGACTATAAATCTCACGTTGTCAATTACACTCTGAAATAAAATCTCTCGAAAACATATGTAATCACTTGAATGTATATAGGAGGGCGATAATCGTACGCAAAGCAAATAAATCTCGCATATGACACAGAACAACGTATGACACGACAGAAAATAGTCTCATGAATAGATATTGATCCTCAAGTAAACATCGTTAGTAACATATTTTTATTCTCTTTTTCTATCAGTTTCATTTTCAAATCACGTTTCCCTAGGATCAAATAGGATTTTAAAAGGGTTATAATGTCGGTCAAGGGTTATAGCTAAGAAAAGAAGGGTAAAAGAATACAAAAAGTCCTTAAGTAGATAGGAATGGTTGTAACGTGTAACACAAGGGCTTTTACTACAATGACTATTTATTCTACTACTTCATATTTTTTTTCTTCCTTATTCTTTCTTTTTTTTCGATCCTTTTCCGATATATACTTTTCTTGTTTTCTTGTTTCTTTTTTTTTTAAATTTTTTTTTATATCACTTCTCCTTTTTTTTTTTTTATACTACTCAATACTCTACTTTCTACTAGTCGTTATTAGCCCAATTTCTTTATGAAAATCATTCTTCAACTACTCTTGGACATGGGTTAGGTAAAAATTTCTTTTATAGTGGCAAACTCCATATCGGAGTGTGTAGGATAATAGGTGAACAAAGAAAAGGCTTATTTAAAGGCTCAAAGGCCTAACGAAGGATATAAAAATATTTTATTGGGTAGGTCGAAGGCCAAAAAGGGTTTATATAGACAGATGGCCTAATATCATTTCCTAAAGCCACATGATTCTTCAATGTTACGATATCAAGGGAAATAGATTTATTTCTATTAAACATGGTAATTACAATACTAACTCGACTTTCAATCAAACTAAAGAAATATTGAGACTAATCAACAAGATATTGCACTTTGTCAAGGTGATTCGATAAAGTAATTTTAAAACCCTCAAACATGGATGAAAGGCTCTAAAGCTCACCGGTTTTAGTCTCTATACTATTACTATCTAGAAATTCAAGCTATAATACAATTCAATATAAACGTGCATCCATATGACTACGTGTCGTGCAAAAGTAGATATGCAAGTATAAGATATTAAATAATGATTCCAATGATATATACTTTCAAGACATACTTTCATAACTTTAGTAGACATTGGATTTCATACTCTCTTAACCTCGAGTTTCAAAGAAATCTAGTCAAGCATGAAAGAACTGAACGGTGAACAATATTAAGAAAAAGTACTTTATTTATTATTACTATTACTAGTGTATTTTTTTTTAACATCAAATGAAAGAAAAAATGATTAACAGAAATGAAAACTTAAAATAAAATTGAACTTGGAAAGAAAAATTCTACTACTAAAACTGTTAACAAATGAAAGTAAATGTAACAAAATACAAGACTACTCCTAAAATACCAAAATCCATAGTACTCCCCCAAACATAGTCACCTCATGTCCCTATGCAAGTTGGAACATGACAATGACATGGATATATGCCTCAGTGAAGATAACCAGCACGTCCACTCCACGGAAAGCATCTGATGGAGGTGGTACGTCAGAGCAAATATACGAGTCAATCAACTCCCAGTTAGGATGCTCAGCTGGATCAAATGGCAGCTCTATCTCCTCGCCCTCGTCCTCATCATGTGGGATACCTGGTCCCAAATCTACCTCATCTTCCCCAAGACTGGAATAAGGCAAAAATAGAGGCTATGTCCTCAGGAGACCAATCAAGATATCCCGGACGTTGTCGAACAATGTCCAGCACATAATCTGGTAAATCCCTATAAGGGTAGGTAATCTCGTGTGAAAGGACAATGGTCGCAATAGGCTCAAACAAAGGAACACTATCTAGACTTTGCATTATATCCTCGGCGTTCTCATCCTTGTCGTTATCGATCGAGTAGTCATCTGAATTGGAAGAAGAGGAAGACTTCGAAGAAGTAGGTGGGGCACCATAAGGACCATCGATGACTTTGGGATCATTACCAAAGAGGTCGTCGCTGTCCGAAGAATCAGAACAAATAGCAATGGGGACAAGAGGACGGCGGCAGCACCAACCGGGATGACCGACTGGGCCGTAAGGTTCGACTCTGCTAGGACTCGGTGAGGTATCATTGGTGGATGAACTAGAGTCAGAATGACGACTCGACCCTCTAGAGGACCTATCGGGTGAACAAGGAGGAGATAGAGGATGGTCCATAGAACTAGTTCGAAAATAAAAATTGAGGATTGAGCTAAGAGGTAAGCTGTACGGATTGTTGAAACTATAAACCTAAAACCAAAATTAACCACAAACTTCAACGTTATTAGTTATTGTTAACGAAACCAAAAGGCAAAATTAACTGGTATTGGTTATTTAGAATGTGATTCAAGACTTAGCAAAATGTTTCAATTGGCGAAAAAGTTCGAATATTAATGATAGGTTGGGCAATACCTTCCCCAAACCTAACCAAATAGATTCATGTATAGTGCAATGGGAAAGGATTTACTCATGATTAATAATTACTATGAAGGTCGCACATAATTTAAAACACGACATAAATAATTATGGATCTAGATGATTAACCAATAACCAGTAAAGCTAACCATGTGACTAATGCGAGTTTCAGGAATATAATCAAACCATAAAGAAAAGAAAAAGTACGTAATCAAAATAATACAGACCCAAATGAGAAAAATGAAAAGAAAGACTAAAAATAAACTAAACTGGTCAATGTCGGGTACATAAGAGTCCTAATCACAAAAAGAAAAATGAAACTGAATGTACAAGCTTAAAAATAAAAGAATATTCACTACACCATATAGACGAATTTCTAACAGACAAGTTTTAAGCTTTCTAACGGATATATCCGTTACTAATTTCTAATGGATATATCCGTTAGAAATGAGGATAATCCGTTAGTAATGACCCTTCATAAAGACATATATTTTTTCTAACGGTTTTAAAAACAATACTAACGGATATATCCGTTAGATATTTTTTATACCGAAATTAAATGGAATATTACAAAAAAGAAGAAAAAAAGAAAAAGAAAAAAGAAAAACAGTAACAAGCCTGTAAAAATCCAATGCATATAATAATGTTTGTATTTACATACTTGTAGAAAAAAAACCCTAACCCTCAGCCGCATCACCCCAACTCTCTCTTCTTCTCTTTCAGGTGAGACCTCCCTTCTTCCCCATTTCTTCTGATCTTTTCACCTGTCGCCGCCCCTTCACCCTCACCTGCCACATCACCCGAACTCTCTCACCCCCAAATCGTTATCACGTCGCCACCACCACTCCCCTCCCAAACCCCCTTCATCGCCACCACCACCCTTAGCAGCCGCCTCCACTCACCCTTTGCCCCCACCACCACCCTTAATCGCCGCCGCCACTCCCCTCCCCATCATCCTCCCTAACTCCCTATCGATGAAGAATTGAAGATTTAAGACTTGAAAGGATGATCGCACAGATCCTAATCTAAGGTAAGTCCTCTCTTGCTTTCTTGAATCGCTTTAATTTTTGCAGATCTATTTGTGATTTGTGATTTTTTTCCAAGGTTTTTAGATGTGGTTTGTTTGAACTTGAATCTGACTTTTTTTTTTTTTTTTTTTACAAAGCTTCTAGATGTAATTTGTGTAGTTTTTACAAGCTTCTAGATCTGAGTTTTTGAATCTGAGATTTTCTTTACGAGATGTCTAGTAGAAGGTTCCAAATACCGATCATGCCAATCAGGAAGAGGATCATCAAGGATCAGATCAAACAATCACTCCAGGATCGGATTTGACTTGGTTGGAATTGTGTAAATTTGCATTTTTTTCTGTGATTTTCTTCTTTTTTCCTCTTTGTTATTTTGTTTGATCTTTTGAAATCATTTACTTCACTGAAGGACTATGTTTCAGTTTTTTGCAACATTGCAGCTGCCACTGTTTTTGGTTGGCCAAAAGAGGTTCCGTGTGCAGAGAAGTTTTTCATATTTTATGCGAATCCATATGGACTGACTAAGTTAAACTCTAGGTTTTGACTTGCAATCATTAACTCGGATCTCAGATCTACAAAAGAAGCAAATTTATGACTACACGTGAGTGATTTAAATTTTCTAGCATATGTTTCTTCATTTTGCTGGTCACATGCAAAATTCCTCTTTGTTCATGTTCTTGAGTTATCTTTGGAGTACATTGTTTCACATCATTTACTAGTCTCGATAAATGTTTGTATTTTGTCCTGTATTAAGTCTCTTTGGTGATAGTGGATGTCCGAGGTGTAGTTGACTTCGAGATTAGACTTTTTGCTATCTGATTTTAGTTAAGGATATTTCCTGATAAGTAATTGAGGCGTTGTTTTGATGGTGCTTCTATTTTTAATTGTCTTTGTCCTGGTGTAGCTAACTTGCTAAATTCGTTCCACTTTCAGGTATGTGATTGCATTCACATTGTGGATTTAGCAAATGGGCATATTGCTACATTGGTAAAACTATTTGATCCTTCTATAGGTATGTGGTTTGAACATGTGGTCTTCTCTATTTCTAATATCTTTTTTCCATCGATGAGTTGCCCTGTCTCTGTAGATCATAGAATAGGCAACTGAGTTGCTTATGTGGCTTAATTTGATATGAGTTCAAGTGCCAACATTTTTTTTTACAAGCAGAGCCACTTCTGTTACGGTAACAATTTTTCTGCTAGAGTTTCATAGATTCGATAAACTCTATTGATCTACTACTACAAGTTGTTTCTAGAGATAATAATACTGATAGACATCATTATCATGATCCCTAAAGCCCTAGAGATTATGTTGACTGAAAGAAGTTTCAGTGAAAGGGTATATATGTTTTGCTTGCCTATTTGACAACGAATGCTTGAAATTGTGGGGCTTCATAATGAAACATAGAAAATTATATTGTGCTATTGTTATGAGTTACACCGAATGTTACAATGTGTTATTGTTTTGATATCTATATAAGGTAACTGAACCTAAGGGCTTTGTCAGTAGTGGACTTCGGATAGTAATGATTAATGAACGAATGCCAATATTGCTGTTTTTCCTTTAGTTTCAAATATCCAAATGCACTATTGTTCTCACTGTTTTGCAAGGATTCATCTTTCTAGCTTGAAACGGGCTCTTAGTGATCCAAGCTCAACCTTAGCCTCACTACAGCCTTATGCAGCTTGACAAACTTGAGCTGAATTTGTCCTTGAGCTGAACTTGATGCATATTTGCACCAAAATTCTATGGCCTTCCCTTTATGTTCCATCATTGACCAATGAAATGAAACTGAACAAAGCTCGAGAATGCGTTAGTTTTATTTGTTTTCTTAACAAGGAAAGCAGTGAGGAAAATCGATAGTATAAGTAAAATAGAACGAAAAAAAGAAGTTAAAACTCCCTTCCTCTTTTCTTGAGTTTCTATAGACTGAGAGAATGGGTTTGACTAGGGAACTTAGAATTAACCTTTGCTGAGCATTCGCTTGAGAATGGGTTTTACTCCATTGCTAGAAAGGTAAAATTTTCATGATGCTTTTGTACATGTATTTAGTTGACAACTTAGAAGCATCATAGCATCTTAACCCAAAGATCAAACCACCAAGTTGCTTGAAGTTGCATAGAAAAAACTCAGCTCAAGAGTCAAAACCTTTGGGAATTTGAATTTGCATAGCTTTTCATAGATCTCTTATGGTTGACTTCTACCAACGTTTTACCCAAATGAACAGAGTGCTCTTGTACTTGTACTACATCACAATTAAATACTTATTAAGTAAAATCTCGAAAGCCTATTTTTAAAAAAAGAAAAACAATGCAGTAGATGATCTTAGTGTAGAAGTAAATTGGTAAGCTTTAATCTGCTGGCTGTCCATTCATACAGAAAAAAATTGGAAACAGAATTCTTCAATATTCTATGCTTATCATGCCTTGTGATCTGCATTTACATTTTGTTAAATGAGACACCTATTTCTATATTTAATTTATGACCACCAGCTTCTTTCATCTATACAGCCTGAGCCTAGAGTTTCGGCCTAAGAAGCGTCCTCATAGGGGTAGAAGTTCACCATCGTAATCAGTATATATCTGTAAATAAATTGAATCAGAAATCCTATCCCGACAACTTTTGGATAGGTTACATGAAGCCTTAACTTCAATTAAGTCGCACGCTATTGTGTCCCTCCATGTTGTCCAATTCATGATAATTTTTGCTTCTACGTTCTCTAATATTTGTAGTACGGATCATATCGTTCTTCCTCAATGGTTTAATTTCTATCTTTTCTTTGCTAGAAATGGCAAAACTATCTTAGTCTGATATTTCTTGTTGTAGCTTCTTTGGCACTATTTCCACATTTCACTACACATCCATCTTAAAATTCACTTTTTGGCCGGTTTTGCATTGTACAAATGTGTTGGTTTTCACATGGCCCGTGTCTATCAATAGATCAATTTGTATTTGTTTAGTAACTAATATTCTACTCTTGATCAATATATGTCGTCCGCACCATCTGTTTAGTCTATATTCTTTAGTGCTTTTTAAGTTGTAGCCTAGTTGTTCACTTATCCTATTTATTATGGGCACTTTCAGGGAAGAAGGTAAGAGAAGCCCAAACTACAGAGGGCGGGTGGACTGTTGTTGCATACCATAAAGGTAGGAAAAAGACGACAGATTCTGAAAGTGGAATAACCGTGGGTTCGGTCGCCCCAGCTGCTGTGATGGACAAAATGGTCACAAAGAAAAGTAAAGAAGTTGGGTTAGATTTCTACCGGTTTCAAAAGAGGGAGGCGCAAAGAAATGGTATGCCGAATTTAAAGATAAATTTATTTATGTTCCTTCTTCAAGAATTATTTTTAGCAAATTTGGTGTTTGGAAAAATAATTTGAAACATTCAAGTTGCATTGTCCCCTACCTATTCATACCCCGCATGATCTTTCTCCTACATGATAGTTCAAATCTCCTCCTGGAAATATTTTTTACCATAGGTTTGCAGTGAATTAATTCATCCTTATGTTTCCAAACTTGACTTATAATGGGTTTATTCTGGGTGTATCTAAAAGAAAGGGTAGCATTTTTACAAAACTTACTACGGACTAGCATTTTGCTTTTAAATTATTCTTTTTATGGAACTAAGAAAAGAATTATTCTGTACTTCCATGCTTGAGCTATCTGCAAGCTTCTGATAAACAAAACCCTTAATCAGTATATGTCTTTTCTTGCTATAATCTCCATCCAAATTAATTAATCTGAAAAATATTTCTAACTATTATTATTACTCGTTCATCGGATTCTTCGTAGTTCCATGACTGATTTCCAAAGTGAACTGATCATCTCTTCTTTCATTCTCTCTATAATAATCTGCATCCAAAAGTCTTTCAGAACTTGAATTCGCCTAATAAAATCACAGTCTACGCAATATACTCACCACCCTCTTGGTTACTATCATTGTAAAGTTCTGATTGACTCATGCCCAACCTATATTTCTGCAGCAAAATTGAGGAACAAATAAAAAAATGAAACATTTTGCTAATTCTTTCTATATGGTATGAGTAGGAAAAAAAATTAGTAGATAAGAAAAAGAAATTGCCTGCAAATGGCACTTTAGATGATACAAAGTAAGTCCAGCAATGCCCATCACCCTCATCAAAGTCTTAGGTGTAGCCTCTGTTCATATGAAAACAACAATGGCATTAGAAACTATATATATGATATGATATATATATCTATAAATATATATGGGGTGTGTGGGTGGGCGTGCAAAAAAATATGGAAGGATCATTAACTATCTACCCCTCCAAGCTGATTGACCGCATTGACGAGCCGTTAGTGAAGCTGTGGAGTCCATTTTAGCCTAGGCTTTGCATCGCAGATAGAACCAACCTCATATATTGATTTTGGATTTGTGGAAGATCATATCTTTTTTTTTTGCTAACAGTGGAAGATCATATCTGTATCATAAGTATATTAAGTACGGTGGTGGTGGTTGTTTCTTTTCTAAATTCTTATGAGATTTGGTTCAATTCAATATGTGCGGGAGCTTTAGTTGTGATTTATAATTTGGGGGAGTTGTTGGGAAGTCCTATGTTCTCCCGCCATATCTGGAAACATTGTTGGGGTTATGTTTGGGGGAATATATGCTATGAGCTGTGCCTCTTCCTTTCTCCATTTTCCCATATATATCAACTTTTCTCTTTTAATTTAATTTTTTTACTTTTTAAATTTTCATGTGTTTTTTCTTCTATGACTTGAAAGGAGTGGAAAGAATCTCTGAGGCAGCAATAACAGAGAAAGCAACACAGTTCAATTTGAGGGTCTCAAAAGGAGAGAAAAGATGAAAAGTGTATGGTTTGTTTTTATCTTGCTATTTTCCAAACCCCCTCCTCCCCTCTCTCTTTCTCTCTGTGCATATTTGATTATATTGCATGTAATGTGATGGATTCCGGGAAAAACTATGTGGGCCCCACCATTATGAATAATGGATGCAACTCTTATAAATTTTTGAGAAGCTTTGAAGGAAACAACACAAAAAAAAAGGAGGAAAAAATAATTTGATGCTTTGAGGGATATTTCTTTTGGTGACTGAAAGAGAAAACCAAATGAGTTTGTGGGTTTTCAATCAAAGTTGTGGCTTATTCTCCTGTTTTTTCCCCTTGCCTCCTTGCTCTTCATATTGCATTTTTCATAGTAGAGTACTCCTGAATAAGTAAATCTACATCTAATCTATTATTATGTACTTATCACTTTCATTCATGGGAGATTCATGAACTTAAAAACAAAGTCCTTTTCATTGCAATACATATACTACGTTAGCAAATTTTGTTCGTGGGTTGTTTGGAGTTTCAATAGTTTTAACTAAATAATTCATTTGATCTTATTGGTATTTTTTTTAAAAGTGATTTGTGTTTCTATATTGCAGAGAGAAGAGACTTGACCAATTTTGATTTGACCAAGGAAGAGTACCAATGCTACAGAGCCGGTGGGAGTTGAGAAGCGTAAGCATAGTTTGATCCATGCCAGATATTTGGGCAATAAGAAAGACATGCTTATGAGCTTCATTTTTTTTTTGTAATATTGTCTTGGTTTAGTTTATATTGAGAAACTAAAGGATGTAAAAATATTGTTGATGTTTAATTTAGACTTGGATGGAATCTTCTTGTTATGATTATTATTGATTATATTTGTTGTAGATTGAGCTTGTTATGTATTTCTTAGAGATTAATTATGCTTGTGAATAAGGTGTGAGTGTGAAATGTAAATTAGGTATAAATAAAATTTCGAAAGCATATAAATAAATAAATAAATTTTTGCTTTATGCATGTTTCTAACGGATATATCCGTTAGTATTTTTTTAAAATTTTTTGAAAATTTCTAACGGATATATCCGTTAGTAATTGTTGACAAACTGTTAGTTTTCAATATGAATCTTTTTAAAATTAGATGGAAAAAACCGTTAGTAAGTAGCTTTCTAACGGAAATATCTGTTAGAATTCCTTTGATTTACTAACGGATTTACTAACGGATATATCCGTTAATTTTTCTAACGGATATATCCGTTAGTAAATCCGTTAGTAATATTACTAACGCTGAAATACTAACGGATATATCTGTTAGTAATGAGGCCATATGGTGTAGTGATTCATGCGAACTGTCTGATAATGTCTAACCCCAACCCACTAAATACATGAAAAGAGAAATAAGTGTCTATCACCCACTCTTAGTCATCATCTCCCTCGACCAACACCAACTCTAACCCAGAACCACCCTGGCCATCTCCATCACCATCACTCCCACCCTCGTCATCACCTCCCTCATCAACACCCTTAGTAGCCTTCTCCTCCTCACCAGCCACCTCAACAGTCTGCTGCACCAGTCGTGGAAATGTAGATTGGTATGCAGCTTCTCCCTAGGCTAAGATGTCCTCCAATTGATCATAGGATGTGCAAGCTGGAAATACGATCGCATATAGGACTGGAGCCTGAGGGTCTCCCCACGAAAGGCACAAATGTCGCCACAGGTCTAAGCATAAGGGGTATCCTCCGGTGGAGGTGGATGCTGTGCCTCTCGCTCCCGACGCGCCTGGGCCTGATCCCTAGCCCTTCTAACCTCCATATATAATCAATCCAGGCTCAACTTCCAATCGGCGAAAGCGAACTCCGGGATACGTCTATATACAGGCTCATCTAAAGGTATCAAGAAGGCCTTGGATCTGAGGATTGCGGTGATGGTTCGTGGATAAGGCAAGAGGAGTTTGTAGTCGGTAGAGTGATCAATAGTATGGCTGGCAATATGCATGCCCTCCATAATAATAAGACCGGGATGAAACCAGTCACCGTGATAGATGGGGGTAGAGGTTTTGTTTAAAGACATAGTCGACAAACCACATCTTGCGGGATATATGAGATTGACGAATAGTTTGCCTTGAACTAGTACGGCCGCCGCATATGTCATGTGTGATATGGGTGAAGTGGTGTAGTTTGGATAAAATGTTAAGTTTTGGAACCTGGTAGGAGTGGGGGAAGTTGGAGGGCGTCGATGATGTTATCGGGGTATTATGATGGTATGGTCGTCTAGGGTGGTGCTAAGATAGGCGTGTTAACTTAGTGATGCTTTCTGGTATATAAGGTTTTGATAAAATAGGCGGACGAGGTGTGGGTAGCTAATTAAGTCAGGGTTTCGAAAGAAGAGCGATGGGGCTAGTTTTTGGGCTTTTAAGGTGTTGTGGTCCCACCTCGCATCGACATCAGATGCGAAGAATTCAGTGTCGATGGCGGTCTCGTAGTTGAGACCTTGGTTGGCGTACATTGGTGATAGGTCGTTAGGGATAGGGTCATTTGGAGGAGGGTCGGTCTGTTTTTCTTTTCCTTTAGATTTCTTTTGTGGCGGTTGGGAACTGGAGGCTGATTTTACGGTTTGTTTGGTCATGGTTTATAAAAGGGTGTAGATGGTGAAAGAAAAAATTTGAAAATGCCAGCTTTATTTTGGTCTAATGCCCATAAATAGAAAAAGGAAAAGGGATAGGGGAGGGGGAAAGGGAAGGGTCACCTGCAAAGAAGAAAATCCCGATAAGGGACACAATCAATATAATCAATAGTTTAAATAGAATGGGGTTCACGGGGGAACACCCAGAAACTGTGAGAAGGGACTGCCCCCTACCCACTCATCATCCCAACAAGGGCACACACATTGCGGCAAGTCATGGGGTACTTGCCGTGTGTTCAATGAGCAATTTAAATATTCAAGTAAGTATTTCCGTAACTAGATTCTAATTTTTATTGCCGATGTGAAATTTACAAGTTTGTGAGGTGTAGGACTTGATATGTTTTGCTTGCCAAGTATGAAATTGTTCATAGCAATCAACGAAGGGTGTGTTTGATAAAAGAGAAATTTCTAATGAGGCTAAAATTGAATGCATTTTAATTCAATTCTCAATTAGCGGAATCAGTGTTGCGAAAGTAAATTGCTTAACGTTTTCACTATAAAAAACCTAGCAATTAAATTGTTGTACTCAATTATTTGAATGTTATCAAACTCACCCGAAGGTAAAAAAAACTGAAGCTCTCGGTCGAGAGTCAACTGTATTTAATTTCCATTTGGGTTTATAATTATTTAATATTATTCGATCATATGTATATATGTACTGATCCTGTCATATGAAAATTTTGAAAGTGTATAGGTTCATTATTTCAAGTGTATGTGGTGATTACCATAGCAATAGAATTCATTAAGTAGAAATACCGCAGGGGATGCATATATCCCTAACTTGGTTTAGCTTTAATGTTTAAACCAAATCAATATCTAATTTTTTTTAATCAGGATCAAGAATTAGGTTTAGGGTCATGATTTCGTGAGTAGTGCAGGGCTACATATGTGCACACATATGTAGATAGATACAACCCTAATTATAACTCTAAAATTGATTAGCGTCGATCAAATCAGAGGTTTGGGGGTATGTATATGTGGGTTTATATATAGATATATGTAGATGGAAAACCCCAAAACTTAAACCCTAAATATCATCAATGTTGACCAAATCAGGGGTTAGGGTTTGGGTTTTGAAAATTCAGTGTGTGTATGTAGAGGAGATATATATATATATATGTGTGGATATAGAAATCTCCCCAAATCACAAACACTAAGCCTGTGATAAAGGGAAGGATAGGGTCAGGGTGTGAATGGGTCATAGGTTATATGTATATATAGATGATTACCCTAAATTGGCCTAAATAGGTAATATATATATATATATATCAAATCAGAGGTCAGGGTGTATTAACCCTAAATATGGTTAGGGTTTAAGAATGTCTTTTTAGGGTGTGTGTGTATGCATGTTTACAGATGTATATCTATATATACATAGATATATATGTATGTGTTCATGTATTAAAATTCAAATCTGTACATGTATGCATATATATATGTGTATATACATGTATAAAGAGAACGCCGAGAGGGGTGGGAGAAATTTACACCACGAGTTGTGGCGGTGGTTGTATTGTAGTAGCGTTGTTGTGGCTGGTTGACGATGGTTGGCGACGGCGTGGGTGTCTGGTGGTGGTCCGATGGTGTGGTGGTGCTTGATAATGGAAGGATGGAGGAGAGAAGAGAGAACGAGAGTGTGAGAGAGAATCACAGAGAGAGAGAGAGAGAGAAGACGAAAAGAGAGAGACGGAGAAATTAGGGCTGGAACAACCCTATTTATAGACGGAGGGGAAATCGCACGAGCGGGCCGCGCGACAAATCCGAGGGTTGTTTTAAGGTTCCTAAAAAGAAAATTTCTAAGGCAAAAAGGTCGCGCGAGGGGGCCGCTCTGCGACATGGCCTCGCGCGCGTGATTCGAGGCGCGAGCAGACACTGAGAGCTCCTATAATAAAATTTTAAAAAAAGTTTCTAAGGCAGAACATTGCTCCAGCGGGCCACCCGTGCGATCACCTCGAGAGCAATCTTAGGCGCAAACAAGAACAGAGGGCACATATAAAAAAAATTTGGAAATTTTTGTCTATGGTAGAAACTCGCGCGAGTGGGCCATGCACACGATGTGTCATTATTTCTCTTTTTTCACTTGTTTTCTTATATAGGGGTTTAAATGATCAAATTTACTATTGTTGGGTAATCGAAAACTCAGACATTGGCAGAAAATCTCCTAAAAAGTATATACTTATTCCCTTGATAGGCCACCGGATGTCTTCACGACGCACACTATCTGTAAACAATGGAACATGCACATGGGACGTCTTCAACGATACATGGGATGTCTTCAACGGCGAGAGGTGCGCTAGGAACCCTAACCGTTCATGTCCACCCGGCTTGCCAGCCGTTGATCCATTGGATCTAGTAATCACATCTCTTTCACATTCACATATTTCATCTTAATCACATTCTCATCAGACACCTCTCTTTCTCATACAATGCATGCTAACACATGTCATGAAATGTAAGTGTGTCTACTACCGATACTTATATGCAAAACCACTTTCATTTCTCTTTATTATTAACATGGCATGCGTTATCTAGTTCGGTTAACAACCATTGTAAAATGTGTACTTAATAGTTAGCAGCAGAAACATAACATATAAAACATGGATTTGATACCAATTAATCATATAGATAAAATCCTTAACATGATCGCGTATGCGATAGCACTACCATAACATGACTTGCATAGTCTTACAATTATTCATAAATCAGCATATTACTTATACAAAATATCTTATATTAATCTTATTAGGATTAGAGTGAGGTTAGGAAACTCACCTCGAGTCGTCGATCCTCAGAAAGCAGATAAACTTCAAGTTCTACAACAATAAACGGAAGAAACAATAATAAATAGTGAGTGCAACTACGGGGGCAAAATGGTAATTTTACCAAATGAGGTTATAAACCTCAAGGTAGTGATCTAAGTGTCATTCTAAGTCCAACGCCATTAACTAGACTCAATTTAGAGTATGTCGAGTTTTACGAGGTAAAAGGTTAGGCTTACTACACTAATGCGGGCCCTAAAGACAAGCTGTATTTTTTACTGAGTCAAAAAGTCATGAAACTTAAGGAAAACGATCTAGACATTATTCTAAGACTCTGGGAACTGATCGCACATTTTTCGGAGTCCTAGATTATTTATTATGAATTATTGAAGATAATATATATCCGAAAATACCCAAAAAGGTATTTAAATACATAAATATACATATACTATGAAATCATTACTTAGAAATTTTTTTATTAAATACTAGATATTAAAATACACTACTAGTATTTATCTCATAATTTTCGGAGTTCATTTAGTATTTTTAATAATTAACATAGTCATAAAATAGCTCCTTATGAATTATTAAAAATACTAGACTATAATATTATAGCTTTATAACTTAAATTATATAACAAAATATTCCCAGGGTCATTACCCTAATTTTCTAGAGTTTATAAATATATATATATATATATATAGGTATTTAATATCCATTTAAATACCCTTAAAATTATTTATATTATACTTATAAATTACTAAATAATTAATAATCATATTATTACCATAATATAATTATGCTCAGTACATTAGGAATATTATATAATAATACTCCATAGCTTGAGATATTTATAAATACATATAAGTATCTACTATTTATTTAATTACCATTTAAAACTAATATTTATTATTTATTTAATACATACTAAATAAATACTAATTATATTTTCAGAATAATATAATTACTCTAAGAATATATAAAATGTTATATAATAATATTCCATAATTTAAATGTACTAATAATACATTTTAATACTATTTATAATAATTAAATTATTTAAAATCCATTAATACTAATAATAGTAATAATAATAATCATAATAATAATAATAATAAACCCACAGACCCGATGGATCAACCCGACCCGAACCTAACTAATTTGGACTATCCAATTATACACTCAACTAGACCCAACCCAAAAGCTATTCGGGTCGAACCAAACCCGAAACCGAGACCCAATTATACTAACAAACTAAACCGACTCATTTACCCATGCCCGAACCCAACCCAACCCAAGTCCGGACCCATCTATCCTCACACCAGAACCCGGCCCAACTACCCACAACCCGAACCGACGTCAAAACGACGTCGTTACAATTAAAAGGACCCACGGGTTAATTAAAACAAACCGACCCACTACCCGTACCCATCTATACACACACAAAACCCTACTCGGATCCGACCCAAACCCGGGTCTTATAACCCGAAGACCCAAACGGGTCTCCTTTCTTCTCCGGCGAGTTGGACGCCGCCGGTGACCCGCGATTTGCCGAAAAACTTCTAAGGCTCATATCGTACGCATTTCTCTATGAAAATGGTTGATTCCAACGCCAAAATGTGCGGAATGGCGTCCTCTACCACATACTAGGAGCTGAAAGGTTAGTTCATTCGTTTAGATCTCCTACCTGAGGATTATTCTTTCGGCCAAAACTGAGAATAATGGCCTGCATGGCCATTCAAACGTTCCCCAAGTCAAAATCTGCTACAAGGGGGTTTATCTGGGTTCGTTGGGGTCTGTTTGGTGCAATAAAATGGTGCTGTGGTTATAGTTTGAAAATCAAGCTCTTAAATGGAGCTTTAATGGCCGCCGGAGGTTCACAGAGGGCCTTAGGCCCTATTTAGCTTCAAGCATGCAGGTCTAGGGGCTTCATAGGTGTCATGCAAGGATCCAGAAACAAGGAGGGGTAAGGATTTTACCTCTGATGGCTTCGGGTCTCCTTCTCTCTTCTCCGATCAGTTTCTTCTCTCTCCTCTGCGTGTGTGCTGTGTATGGAGAGGGAAAACAGTAGGAGGGGGAATGTGAGGGTATGGTATGGTTGTGTGAATACACAATGGGGCAGGGGTGTTGTGTGTGTATTTACAAGCCTAGAGTGGGGAAGGGGGGGATTGAATGATCTCTCTCTCTCTCAAGCTCTCTGTCACTCTCTCTAGGTGAAAAATCTATTTGGGACAGACTATATGGGAGCTGAATCAGAGTGTAAATGAGGGGGTTATGGTGTTGTATTAATAGGGAGAGATGAGGGGGTTTGGTCATGTGTGTTGGGTGCACAATGTGTATGCAAGTATGTTTGCTTGTGTGTGCCTAAGGGTAGATCATAAAGGTGTGGTCCACATAAGGTTAGTGATGTGGGTCCCACTCTCGAGTTGGTATACATAAATGTGCTACTGAGTCAAAGTATAAGTGCAATATTGTGAAAGTGAACACATGTATAAGATATGAATGTGCGGGGTTGTGCACGAGCCTATGTTCAAGTCTGTCTTAGGATTTCTAACTTAGAATCTATCCACGCCGAGGTTACATCTATACTAATAGACACTATGTTATTACTAACATTGTCGTCAACGTCAAGACAATTACTATAGGTCCTAATAGAGATTCTAATTAAGGTCATCCTAATGGACCTCCTGTAACCGCTTCATGGTGACATTATCATAAATTTCTAATATCCTACGTGGAATTTCTGAGGAAATTCAAGGTGCTACACTTTCCTTAACATCTTTATCTATCTTCTCTTTATTAACTTTTCACTATGCTCTATACGTTAATTTTTTAGTTCTCCAGTTAGATATTGACCATGAATACTTACTGATGCTTATTGTTTGGTGTAGAGCCATATAAGTTAAATGTTTGCTTTCCACGCAACAATGATGTCTAACACTCTTGGAACCTCGATTGTCGTCTTCACCAGAACTGGTTTCATAGAGATACTACTCAACCATTATTGACCTTTTGGCACTGTATTTGCCTTGCCTTTACAAATGAGTGAGTTTCATTCATTGACAACTCGTTGCTTTAGGATTTGCAAGGATTGAAAATTTGAGTCCGGACTACTCTAATAAAGGCATGAAACGTTTCTATGTTGGTTGGGAAGCCACTTCCTTCAAAATTTTAAATTTCTTCGCAATTTTAAAAGGTTACTAGTATCTGCCCATTGAGAATATTGACGAATCCCAATTCGACAAATACCCATGTTATGTCTTTCTATTAAGCATCCTTGTTAGTGTTATACAACAAATGATGTTCTTTTGCCCAACACTCGGCAGTCTAGCAGAGACCATCTTGAGTGGAATGAACTGATTAGTTAAGAACTTGCTCTAATACTTGACATGAATCTAGGCATTATAACTTGAAACTTGGATAGGCAAGTTACCTTCATTTCATGAGAAGATTATAAACATGAGAATTATGTGGTGTTGTGCCTATTTTGGATTTGTGTCTGAAAGCAGATCTTTTAAGTTGTTATCAAAATAGATGTAAGACTTGTGATCGATTTTGTAAAATTATAGAAGTTTGCTGATCTAAAAAATGGACTTAATTGGCATACAGGAAGAGAATACAACAAAGATTGGCTCTGTACCAAGAAATTTTCCCTATATACATAGAATTCTCAGATGATGCTGAAGAAACGTTTGCACATGCTTTGGATCTGTTGCAGGTAAGGTTTCATTGGACTATTCATTAGTTACCTAAATGTGGTAATTGCCATGTATGAATAGGTTTTTTTTTTAATTTTTTTTTTGGTGACGATATGAATATCTTAATAAATTGGATCAGAGCAAACATCTTTCCCTTTCGTGGTCTGCCAGAGAGAGTCATAACCATCTATGGTAGCGTATACTTTCTTGGCTTTGAGCTTGTGAAGTGAGAGAAGATTAACTAAAGGGTCCTTTAGGTCACAACACTTGTTTAGGTTGTACTTAAGGTCAGAACATTGTTTAGGTTGGATCCATGTTAGCTGGGATGGGTCAATGTTAATAATTAAAATAATCTCTTTGTTCAAGTAGTAGATTATGAAAGGTGGAAAGGTCCTAAACTAATTCTTTTGGGGGTTTTCGTCATAAACTAGATTAACATACTGAATTAAAATGTAAAACTAAAACTAGTGAAACTAAAGTAATGCAAGAAAATATAAAAGAAATAAAACTAGATAAAACAACTACTTATTTAAACTAGAGCTTAATGCTATCTAAGTAGGAAGCAAGCAAACTTACAATTTAACTAAGTTAAACTAAAGCAGCAAATTAACAAGAATACTAAATATAGTGAATTAAACTTACTACGAACTTAATCTAAATACTAACATAGAGAAATATGAACTAATAAGCTAAAAACAATGAGTCTATATTTGACAGAAAATAACTTCTTCAATCCATATAAATAAAGTACGAGCAAATTTGAAGAATTGAATTTAGAAACAAACGTGCAATAGACTTGTAGGAAGAAACCGACTGATTAATGGACTCCCGGGGTGGATTCCATACCTTGAAATGTCAAAAGAAACACTCCAAAGCACTCACAATTGACTAAATAGACTCAGAACGAATAATGGACTCCCGGGGTGGAATTCATAGCTTAAAATGTCAAAAATGTTTCGAATAACACCTATAATCGGCGTTTTACATGACAACTCAGACAACTGACTGTTCGGCTAACACCAAAACATACTCTTATCTCGGGTACAAATAAATAGACTTGTAGGAAGAAATGGAACGAATAATGGACTCTCGGGTTGGATTCTATAGCTTAAAACATCAAAAAGACCCCCAAAATAACTATAATCAGTGTTTTACATGGCAATTAGGACAACCGACTATCTGACTGACACCAAACCTATGCTCCCACATTGGGTACGACTTAATAGACTTACAGAAAGAACAGAATGAATAAAGGACTCCCAAGGTAGTACCATAGCCTAAAACATAAAATAAAAAAAAAACACTCTAAAACACTCATAATCGAGGTTTTACATGGCAACTCGGACAACCAATTGTTTGCCTGCCATAAAACCTACGCTCCCACCTCGGGTACGACTAAATAGACTTGTAGGAAGAAATAGAATGAATAACTGACTCCCGGGGTAGATTCCATAACTTAGGGCAATTTATAGCTTATGTTCGAGAAAAATTCAACTTATAATTACTTTATATTTCACATATTTTATGTTCGTTCACTAACTTAAAAGATGCTAATGCTTTCCATTGGTTTTATGCAGATTGGGTGTGGATATGGTGGATAGGTAGATAGGCGGCCACATTTTGTTACATTTGTTATGTACTCTAACAATTTGTTATGTAGTGAACAATAGTGTGGAAATGGTGGATCATTAGATAGTCAGACACATCTTGTTACTTTTGTTATGTAGTGAACAATGTGCTAATACTTTTGTTAATCTTTAGTTTTTTTACTGGGTGCGTGAACAATTAACGATATTAATTCTTGTTGTTTAATGAAGTTACTTAGAAACATTAAGACTTTTTATGTTTAATATGATTGTCTCTTTTGGTTTTGAAAATTATTATAACAGGAATGAACAGGATTATAGTATATTCAAATAATTCTATTTATTATAATACATAATTTTAGTGACAAAATTATTTCGTCGCCATTGCATATGATGAAAATGAATTGGCAACGAAATGTTTTCGTCACTAATACAAGCAACCATTTTATATATTTGAAGACAAAATTATTTCGTCGCCATTACATATGCTGAAAATGAATTGGTGACGAAAATAGTTCGTCATCATTGCATATGATGAATTGGCGACAAAATTATTTCATCGCTAATGCAAGATTACTACAAAAAATGACTCTTTTGGCAACAAAATGAGCATCAATGACGATAAAAATTGTGATCAATAGCGACGAATTATTTCGTCGCCATTTTTTTCTATGGCAACAAAAGGTAAATTTCGTCGCTGGTAACAAGGCAAAGGTGACAAAATTGGCGATGAAATTTTTTCGTCGCTGAAGCCTTTAGCGACGAAAAATGGACTTTTGGCGATGAAATCTGTTTGTTGCCAAAGCACATTTTTCTTGTAGTGACATGTCATGACACTATTAAAATAATCAATCAAATCACTCCTACACATTTCTCCAATACCAATTTGACAAAATACAAACCATAAAATTCACATAACACACTAAACATCAAAAACATAATATCCAAAACAGTAATTTAAACTGCATGTTATCGACAATCTGAAAGTAATAAAAAAGCATGATGAAATTATTACATCAGCCAATACATATCAATCTCAAGTGCAAATAACTTCACGACATGACTTCTGATTATGCCGACCTTTCTTCCCACATCTAATTGCACATAAGTAGTCACCCCTAGATGGAATTCTCTTCTTCGTAGACCTACCTAGTTGCTTCCTACTAATAGGTGGCAAACTTTCAACCAAATTTGGAGTAATCTCATGGCTACCAAATGTAACAATTGGGTGTATTGTCTCCAAAATAGATAATTCATAGTATCTTTTGAAGAAATACGACTCATTAACTTCAAGCAACTCCTTGCTAGTTTCATTACTAATACAATTAATAACAACAACTGCATGTGCACAGGGGAACCCGTCTTACTGCCACTTACCACACTAACAAATATTCTGCCTAGTGTTCACAGCCATAGACGGCTCACAATGCACTTCATACAGATACTCGCTTTCGGAACTAGCTCTCCATGTCCTTCCTTCATCTAAAGTAACTTGTAAACGTCGATGCATCTTCGGACATAAAGTGTCATTTTAACTTCTGCACTGACTTCTCATTTTTGCCATGTCCTTCATAGTTTTAATCAATATACTACCTATCATGCTAGTTATAGGCATGTGACGTGCCTCATTAATCATTTTGCTCCAAGACTCGACTAACATAGAAGACATCTCCCCATACCTATGTCCTCTAAAGAATGCTTTACACCAATTATGGACATGAATACCACTCAAAAATCACACACCCTCTGACCACCATCCTTCACCAACAAATCAAGCTTTTTAAAGTAGCTATCAAAGTTGGGTGCACGCACACTCAAACATCAAGTAAACCATGCGACTACGAAACTTCGAGTTTAAACCTTTCAACTTCTCCGTTAGGTTATACTTCATGTGAAACAAACAGAAATCATGGAAATGGTTCAAAAATGCAGTGTCTATTCCTTCAATAATCCCTGGGTGCTTATCAGAAATAAACATAGTCTTCCGAGAAGTACCAACAATCAATAACAATTCTCTTAAAAACCAAAGCCAGTTTTCCTTGTCCTCAGACCCAACAACAGCAAACACTACAACAAATCTGACCTTTAGTGACAAAACTTTTACCCGCGAAATTATTTTCATCACTAATAGTATAGTATTAGTGACGAAATCAACGTTCGTCAGCAAAAGTGTTTACCTTTCTCGACGAAACCAATTTTCGCGGGTAAAAGTCAAACAATTACTGACGAAGATTCATTTCGTCACTAAAGTTCGTCGCTAATAGATGGCGGGAAATTTCCCCTGCCAAAAATTTGGTGGGAAAATTTTAGGCGACGAAACATTATCAATTGGTGACGAAATTTTTTCGTTGATAATTGTTTTACTTTAGTGACGAAATATTTCGTTGGGAATTGTTTACCCTTTCGTGATGAAATATTTTCGTCGGTAATTGCAAAAATTAATGACGAAATGCTTTCATCGGTAATTGTTTTACTTTTAGTGACGAAATGTTTCGTCGGGAATTGTTAACCCTTTCGTGACAACAAAATTTTCGTCGGGAATTGTAACCATTGGCGACGAAATACTTTCATCGATAATTGTTTTACTTTTAGTGATGAAATAATTCGTCGGGATTTGTTTACTCTTTCGTGACGAAATGTTTTCGTCAGGAATTGTAACCATTGGCGACGAAATGCTTTCGTCGGTAATTGTTTTACTTTTAGTGACGAAATATTTCGTCGGCAATTGTTTAACCTTTCGTGACGAAAAACTTTCGTCAGGAATGGTTACAATTGGTGACGAAATTATTTCGTCAGTAATTGTTTTACTATTAGGGACGAAATATTTCGTCAGGAATTGTTTAAACTTTCGTGACGAAATAATTTTGTCGGCAATTGTAACCATTGGTGACAAAATTGTTTCGTCGGTAATTGTTTTACTATTAGTGATGAAATATTTCGTGGGGAATAGTTGACCCTTTCATGAAGAAACATTTTGTCAGGAATTGTTTACTTTTGCCGATAAAATTTTTTTTGTCACGAATTGTTGTAATTTTGGTGACGAAATCTTACTCTTAGCGACGAAATCTAATACCCATTTTTTTTTCTGTTAGTGAATCTGAATTATCCTTAACTCTAAAAAAAATATATCATAATGTGTTTTCCACTAATTGTCCCTAAGAAATTCATGTTAATCACATAATTTTAAAGATTGTGATAGTGATGAGTGGTGCTATATATGAAATGCCTCAATTCCCAAATGCTTTGTCGTAGACTATGAAAAACTAAGTTTTTGGGGTTTTGGGGGGGTCAAAATGCAAACGGTAGATCCGATAACCATGAAACTTTACTTGTACCTCCCACACGTCTAAAGAAAGTTGCAGGAAGAAACATAATGGGAATCAGACTCCCGGTTATCAAGATACACTAAAAAATAACTTTTTCACCTCGTAGACTATGAAAAACTAAGTTTTTGGGTTTGAGGGAGTCAAAATACAAATCGTCGATCCGATAACCACGAAACTTTACTCGCACCTCCCACATCTAAAGAAAGTTGCAGGAAGAAACGGAACGGGAATCAAACTCCTGGTTATCAAGATACACTAAAAGACAACTTTTTCACCTCGTAGACTATGAAAAATGAAGTTTTTGGGGTTTGGGGGGTCAAAATACAAACGGTCGATCCGATAACCATGAAACTTTACTCGCACCTCCCACACGTCTAAAGAAAGTTGCAAGAAGAAACAGAACAAAAATCGGAATCCCAATTATCAAGATACACAAAAAAAATAACTTTTTCAACTCGTAGACTATGAAAAATTAAGTTTTGGGGTTTGGGGGGGTCAAAATGCAAACCGTCGATCCGATAACTACGAAACTTTACTCGCATCTCCCACACATCTAAAGAAAGTTGCAGGAAGAAACGGAACAGAAATCGAACTCCCAGTTATTAAGATACACCAAAAAAACCAAAATCTAATCATTGTGCATACAACTGTGGTGGCTCATTTCGTTTTAAACGATATGATAAAATCACTTTATCTCCCGCGGAAGTCTTGTTTGGTGATCTTCAAGTTAGAGAAAAGCGATTCCCTGGGACCAAAAGGGGAAAGATTTCATTTGAAAGACTGAGCCCCCCGGCTAATTTTTTTACCTCGTAGACTATGAAAAACTAAGTTTTTGGGGTCAAAATGCAAACCATTGTTTCAATAACCACGAAACTTTACTCGCACCTCCCACACGTCTAAACAAAGTTGCAGGAAGAAACGGAAAGGGAATCGGACTCCCGGTTATCAAAGATACACTAAAAAATACTCCCTCCGTCCCATATTAAGAGTCTCTTTTGGGAATTCCAACTTATTAAGGGGACAACCTTGATTTTGGTGAGATTTTCAACTTTCCAATATTGCCCTTTTTGAAATTCAAAATTGTAGTGTAACATAAAAAAAAAAGAGAGGGAAGAGTTGGATATAATGAAGGGCAAATTTGGAAAGTGTGTATTAAAGTACTTTGACTTTTCAAAGAGGACTCTTAAAATGGGACATCAAAAAATGGCATCAAGGACTCTTAATATGGGACAGAGGGAGTAACTTTTTCACCTCGTAGACTATGAAAAACTAAGTTTTGGGGTTTGGGGGGTCAAAATGCAAACCGTCGATTCGATAACCACGAAACTTTACTCGCACCTCCCACATGTCTAAAGAAAGTTGCAGGAAGAAACGGAATGGGAATCGGACTCCCGGTTATCAAGATACACTAAAAAATAACTTTTTCACCTCGTAGACTATGAAAAACTAAGTTTTTGGGGTTTGGGAGGTCAAAATGCAAACCGTCGATCCGATAGCCACGAAACTTAACTCGCACCTCCCACACATCTAAAGAAAGTTTTAGGAAGAAACAGAATGGGAATCGGACTCCCGGTCATCAAGATACACAAAAAATAACTTTTTCATCTCGTAGACTTTGAAAAACTAAAGTTTTGGAGTTTGGGGGTCAAAATGCAAACCGTCGATCCGATAACTTTTCTTTAAAATGCATTAAAATGCTTATGTTTTAATTTTCATAACTTTTAACACATGTTTGCACACTGTTTTACATGTGTTTTGTGTGTGTGCATATGTGCAAAAACATGCAATGTCTTGCATGTGTGCACATACTTTAGCACTTTCTTCCATACTTGCACATGTATACTGTGCATTGTTTGCTGCAAGTTCCAAGAGGTGAGTATGTTCTATCCTGTCCTTACGACCTTAGTTTCAAGTCGTGCGACTTTGCATGACTCATTTTGAAGAAAATCTTAGCAGTTTCACTTTAGTCCGAAACCAAAAGGGGGTTAAGTGTCCACTTTTGAACCACATGGGATAAAGTGAAAATGAGCCTAACCACAAAGGGGTAAAATGTATTTTACCTAACAAATTATGAATCCCAAAGGGTAATGCTATGTATTGTGATTGTGATTCAATTTGGAATTTAAAATTTGAAAAATATGCAATTAATCGGTTTTCAAATGCTTTGTCAGTTATACCACATATTGTGATAGTGATTGGTGATTGGTGATACCACATGGTATAATTGACAAATCACATATTTGGGAAGCCAATTTGGGATTGAAAAAGAATCTTCACCTATTAATTTATTTTTCGAATAGAATCTAACAAGATATATTTACCACTGAAAATACAGTATAAATCGGTGGCTAAAAAAAAGGGTTAACTATTACCCATGTGGTTAGGCCCATTTTTACTTTACCCCTCTATGGTTCAAAAGTAGACACTTAACCCTTTTGTGGTTTTGCACTAAAGTGAAATTACTAAGATTTCTCTCAAAATAGCCCCATATGAGGATTAAATATTAAAATTAATCTCATATAGAAGAGTTTAACTGTCAAATTAACCCACATATGTAGGTAACCTCAAAATTAGCTCCTTATAGGGTCCCCACATAGGTGGGTTAAATGACAACATCATCTCAACGTAGGGGATTAACCCAAAAATTAACTTACAAAGACGATTAAGTGTTCAATTTTTGGACAATTTTGAAATTTTTACAAATTTTGAAGAAAACATTAATAGTTTCATTTTGCCCAAGTCCAAAATACATTAAAAAAAAAAAAAAAATTGCCCAACACAAAGGAAAAATCGGAAGGCTACCAAAATTTTTCCCAAAATTTTCCCTCTAACATTTCCCCACTTAACAGATTTTAACATTTTAACATTTCAAAACCGCCCCCCTAGCCCTAGTGAAAAGAGAGGAGAAGGAGATGAAGAGAGGCTGAACGCCCCCACCCACCACTCCACGTCGCCGCCGCCTTCCTCCACTCCACAACAGCCGCCTACTACCACTCCACCGCCGCCGCCCAACGAGAGGGGTACCCACTTCCTAAGGTTAGTCTCTCTCTCTCTCTCTCTCTCTCTCTCTCTCTCCTAAGAATTATCTAAGAGTTACTAACTGTTAACCAAAATGATTTGTATATAATATCATTATACTTTTGAGATTGTTGTTGGATTGAAGATGTTGGTTGCGAACAGTTTTGATCTATGGCAAAAGGACGCTTTCTTCTGTGTAGCCGAGGAGGTTCAAGAGTCTGCAGATACGTATGTGTTTTCTGTATATAATCTCTTATTTCTTCAAGTTTTGTGTTGTAGATTTGTTCTATTTGGCGATTTGTCTTGTCATGTTGATCTAATTTTGTTTATAAAATGTGATTTCCATTTGTGTCTGCATTTTCTTTATTAGGTTTCTTCAATGGGTATTTGAATGATTGTTGTAACTATGAATTTGGATACTTATATGCTTTAGGTTATACATTTTCTGATTTGTATGTTCAAATTTTACTTTCATTCCGAAATTGGGTTTCTAGGGTTTAATCAATTTGGGCTAATACATACCTGGATTTGCATGTCCATATTCCGATTTCTCAAAAAGATTTGGTATTGATGAACTCATCTCAGATCTCAAGAGTGCGTATGATTTATATGTCGGTTCACTGCACTGTTCCTGTGATGGTGAAAAATTGGAACAAATGCGACGATCACAAATTCCTGTCAAGTTATTGCCTGACAATCCGTAGACCTCACCATGCGAAATAGTGAGTTCGCATTATCAATATTTGCCTTTGTTCACAGCCAAATGATCAATATCAACTTCATTTGATCTGAATCCAATTCTAAATGACAGAATTCTTTGATCTGCACAATTGTCATTAATAATATGAATCCAATATCCATGGTTGTGATGGAATCTTTTTTTTTTTTTTTTGACTTTTGGGGTCATAGATGTGCTTTGACTTGATAATATAAACCCATAGATTTTAGATCCATTTATTAATGTTGGTCATTTTTTGAAACCTTAATTAGAAAGTTTATTTCTGAATTTATCATCTCATAACATGCAGTTGGATCCTTCTCTTTTGTGAATTTCCTCTCAAGTTGTTTGTAAACTTTTATGTGGGAGATACTACTTAAAGATCTTTGATATATGATAATAAGTATATGTAGGAAAAGTTTTTTATTTTTATTTTTTACCACGTCTAATGTAGCTGCAAATCTAGACAATACAGATTTTTTATGTGCTGGAAAGATGTTAAAGTGGAACTTAGCTAAACCAATTTATGGTTGTGTACGAAATTGGCAAATGGCAACAATTTGGGAATTGTGGAAATTTCCTGAATTGCATTGTTTCCAAAATGAATTACATGTGGCAGTTTTGCTAATGAGATGGGATATATATCTTTAAAAGTTTTGTTAATGGATTTTATGCTTTTCGACTGATTTACTTAGCCGTGCGTAGCACGGGCTATGGCCTATATATATATGTATTATGGGTTTTCTTTTTTACTAATAAAATAGTATTTTGTTCATTTTTATTTGGGATTTTCCCAGAATGGAATCCTATGTACAGCACATGGGATAGAGAAAGGAGAGAAGTGCTAAATACTCAAAGTTTAGATGAACTTTGTAGGGAGCTTCAAACTGCCTTAGGTACCACCAAATGGCAGGTTTGTTTATCTTTTCTTTTCCTCCTTTCTGCTCTCTCTCCTCCATAGACATACATAACACTTTTGACACTTGGGCTCTGTTTGGTTCCATTGAATTAGTGATGGAAAAGGAAGAAAGACACTGAGGAAAACACTTTTCTTTGTGGGTTAAAAAGGAAATCCGAAATTGTATGAAAAATAGGAAAATAAGATAGAGTGAAAAATGAATTAAGAACTTTGTATTTTTTAAGTCACTTCTAGGTTATACCTTTCCACATGAAGTGGATCTTAATCGGGAAACGAAGTATAAAAAAAAAAAACCAATGTTATAAAATTTCTTTGTTGATTCCTTGGAAATTTCTTGCTTGAGTGAAAGACCCCCCAACTTAGAATATTCACCTGTTTTATCCAAATGAGTAAGTTTATACATTATAGCTAATCCCATCTTCAAGCGCCAAAAGGAGGGGAAGAATGTGAAGTTTAAAATGTCTAGATTGGGATGTTAAAACTTGATAGATGGCTTCAAGTTCCAACTCTTGCATAGACCACTTAATGACTATAAAAAGAAAAAAGAAAGCAATGTCAAAACAAGTATAGAACAAGTCAATTTTCACATGAAATGGACCTAAATCAAGAAACAAACCTGATGAAATTTCTAGATGAAGGATTGGGATAAAAAACCTGATATTCATGTTTGTATGCCCTTGGGAGAACGAAACAAAATAGATAACCAAGATTTACAAGTGGTTGAGAGTTTAGAAGGCATAATACATGTAGGAAATATCAAAATACCTTCACGTGGTCCATTATGGCATTCATTTTGCATGTTACAAATTGTTCTTAAATGACTCTCATTTACAAATTGAGTATTGCAAATAATAATAGAGAATCCATAATGTATATTTGGTATATAACGAAGTACAAACAAAAATACGAGTAATGTTATGCCTCCCAACTTTTGTATCGATTCCCAATCACATGTGGTTCAATTATTGTAGGACCACCTTAACATCCTCAAACCAAAAGTTAGTGAGCCCACTACGACATGTATTGGGAAACACATTTAGGAAAACATAGCAGGGCTTAAAAAATACTTTCTAGCTAGAATATAACAACCAAAAGAATGGTAATGAATTTCGCGCTAATGAATTAGTCACAACAATTTAGTCATGACCTGGTGTTTTATGACAAAATGTGTGTTCTATCTTTGGGTGGCCACTTCTTTTTTGGTCATTAAAGTATATGTTTTAGTGACAAAATTTTAGCAGCAAATTGTGACTAAATGTCACTTTTCTTGTAGTCTATAAACTCTTTCTTTAAAGAATTGTTCCAAACTTTTTTTTTATTTACTTTATTTAAAATTGATGTATATATTTTTGTATTGCAGATTTACAGGCATCTGGAGTGCATGTATGAAAACTACGCATGATTTTGATCTCATTTTCCAGAGCAATTTACATAGATGTTTGGAGATACTATATTGTTTTTGGAATTTGTATTTTTTATACGGATTTTGGATGTTTGAAGATATTATATTGTTTTGTTTTATTGGATTGAGTAGGTGATTTTTTAATGAATGAAACTTTTATTTGGTTAATATGTATGTTGTGGATGTTTTAGATTACTTGTCATGAGGTGGACCAAAAAAAAATGTTTATTGTGAATAAAATATATATTTTAAAAAAAAAAGAAATACTTTTAGTGACGAAATAGTTTGTCACTAATAGTCAAATTGTCTTTTTTAGTTTTACCTTTAGCGACGAAACTTTTGTCACTAATTAAACTTTTTACCGCAAAACTTACTTCGTCACTAATGAATACTTTTTAGCGACAAAATATTTCGTTGAGAATAGAGATCTTTTGCTGATAAAATTTACTCTGTCGCTAATAGTAAGATTATTTTGTGATGAAATTTTGTTCATTGGGAAAAATAAACTTTCTCGACGAAATATTTCGTCACTAAAGGGTACTTTTAGCGACGAAATTTCGTCGTTAATAGTAGAGCTTGTTTGTGATGAAATTTGGTTCGTTGGAAAAAATGCACTTTTCTCGACGAAAACTTTTGTCACTAAAGGGTACATTTAGCGACAAAATTTCATCGCTAATAATAGAACTCTTTCGTGACGAAATTTGGTTCGTTGGAAAAAATACACTTTTCTTGACGAAATATTCGTCACTAAAAGGTACTTTTAGCGACGAAATTTCCTCACTAATAGTAGGACTCTTTCGTGACGAAATTTGGTTTGTTGGGAAAAATACACTTTTCGCGACGAAATATTTCGTCGCTAAATGTTACTCTTTTGTGACGAAATATGATTTCGTCGCGAAAGACCTTTCCCGACGAGGAATTAGTGACGAACATGCGACGAAATTTTGACCTTTAGCAACGAAAATTTTCGTCACTAAAAGTCAATTTTCTTGTAGTGAAATGCAAGATTGAACACCTCTATATCAAATTAGAAATATTGTCATAATAATAAAAGACATAAACAACATAGACATTTACTGCATACTTAATTAATTTCTCACAAATCCATATCAACAAAGTAAAATCTACGTTAAAAATAGTATAGAAAATTCAACACTATTTTAACAAAATTTCCTTCCTCTACAAGCTGACATGGAAACTTTCACACTGTTTTAATAAAATTTCACACCACTTCTATCTAAAATGAAAATTTCACACTATTTTAATAAAATTCCTATCCCATGAATGAAAATACAAATCAATTCAAAAGGAATAAAATTTGAATTTATTTACAACAATAACTAAGTTCCATCCAAAAAAATCATGGGTCTAATATACTTAAACCCATTTATGGAGGCAACAAATGAAACAAAACATCGTTTAAACCTTCTATTAGTCTGATCCACGTCCAACACAGGATGACTCCTAGGATTAACCCGTACACACTCCTCAAAATACCATCTAAGGTTATCAAACGATGAGGAATGGTCCCCATAAATACTCTTCCTTGCATTTTCAACACCAAACCATGTATGATGGTATTTTATATCGAGACCATATCTATCTTAAATATCACCAATCACCTTAACTGGCTCGAACAAAGAGGTTCACGATGAATTTTCTCCTCAATTAGATCACCAACCAACTTCAAAGTCACTCGCGAATGTTTAGATTTACGAATAACAGATCCACATGTGTGAACCTTCTCAAACTGTCATATATAAAAAATAAATAAATAAATAAATTGATCGACTCCTTCAAAGCATGAATACATCATTTACAACCCTTGTCTTCACGATATTTGCAAAAACTGAAATCCAATTTCAATTGAAAATTTACATAAAGCTTGACGAAATTTCACCACACCACCTTCAAATTTTTGACCCTCCTCTTTAATACATGTACTCCATAATGAAACCATCAACAAAATGCTGACGATGAACATAAAAATTTGGCTCATCGTCAAACTCATCCATCACCTGTATAGACCGACAATCATTAGAAGACACCTCATCTTCCAACTCAGACAGATCATCATCCGTCTCCACGACTGTGACTTGCACATCCACCCAGCTCAATCTCATTTGCCTACACAATACAACCATCTTTTGTATATCACCATCACCCACTAACATACATTTGCTGTATCTAGCAATTCTATACGTTAGCGTCATTTCGTCTTGATTAATAACTGGCTACCTTCCAGCAATAAAACATGCAAGGTCGGAATAACGCATATACTCTGCCACAGGAAGGACTGCATCTTCCCCTACGAAAGGATAAAACATAACAATACTACTCTCCATCTTATAAACAAACACACACATATACTAAAATATTCACACCAATTTTAGCAGCAGTGAAAAGGGTGAGATATTTTGCACCATTCACACAAACTGAAAAGAGCATAAACTTGAATGCCAGAACTACAATATCTCAATCAAATTTTTTGTTAATCAGATAACATATCGGATTACCATAAGCCAACGACAAATATACAACAAAAATATCCAACCACAACAATCTTTTCAAATTTTGAACAACATGATTTCAGCAAACCAAATTTGGGATCACACATGACTGAGGGGCACATAAATCCATGTCCTTTTATTCAACACCTCATTATCACCTTTTAAGATTATGCCTAAAAATCAGCACATCATATAATCCTATCTAATAATAGTATATTTTCAAAATTAAATAAAACAACAAACAAAATAAGGGCATAATCGTCCAAAACATGCATCATAATATTAGGAAAAGGACTAATTGTTAATGTTTTTTTAAATCAAGGGCTCAATTTCATAACACACATATCAAATTGGACATAATCTAGTTTAGATGCTACATGGAAGACTAATTTGAAGGTTTCTAATGATTTTTCTTGCATCTCTTCAATAGTATAAAATTAATGCTTTTTAGAATTACTATTTATCTCTGTTTGCTATAAAATTTAGCAAATATTACCTTAGCAAAAGATTAATATGCTTTCCATACTCTTTCCAACAGTTCCACTGCCAACCCCACTCCCCACCTCTACTAGGCTTAAAATTTCCATAGCTTAACAATTTATTTTATTTATTTATTTATTACATTTTTTTTCCTTGACTAATTTGATAGCATATAGTAGTTATTTTAAAAAATTTAAGTACAAATTAATAATCAATTAACAGTTAACTAATGGTTATTAACCACAAGATAGTCTTTCAAGGTTTAAAGTGGCAGTCCCTAGAGTTTGTGTGGTTTGCATGTAACTCTTGTAGTTACATGTCCAAAAAGGCTATACTTATATATGCAAAGGATGATATATACTTTAGTGCAAGAAAGAAAACTTAGAAAAGTGACTACAATTAGATCATCCTATTGTTTACTTTGGGTCATAAATGGCTGCTACCTGCCAACTTTGCTTGAGATTTAAAGATGTTCGGTCATTTCAAGTATTTATGGACAATAATTATGGATCAATGCTTGCATTGGGACTAAAATATCTGGTGATGGTATATTTAGGTTTTTTTTAATTTGAATCGCAGATTTAATGAGAGAAAGGTAATGAAGACACCGAAGGAAACACTTTTCCTTGTTTAGGAGTAATAAGGAAAATAGAGAGAGAGAGAGAGAGAGAGAGAGAGAGAGAGAGAGAGAGGGTGGGAGAGAGACATGAATTAAAGGGAATTAATATTTTGTTCAAATTTGTGGGTCACTTCTTCATTTTTTTCTAGGAGCATCAACAATGGTTTTTTCCATAAGATAATTATCGTAGTTAACTCTACTTGAGATTTAAAGGTGTTCAGCCATTTCAAGTATTTATGGACAATAGTTATGGATCAATGCTTGCATTGGGACTTAAATATCTGGTGATGGTATATTTAGGTTTTTTTGGTTGTTTTTATTTGAATCGTAGATTTAATAGAGAAAGGTAATGCAGACACCGAAGGTAACACTTTCCTTGTTTAGGAGTAATAGGAAAATGGAGAGAGAAACAAGAATTAAAGGAATTAATGTTTTGTTGAAATGTGTGAGTCACTTCTTCATTTTTTTTTTCTAGGAGCGTCAATAGTGGTGTTTCTCCATAAGATAACTAATGTAGATCAACTAAGCTTTAGAGTCCCATAGCGGTGTAATGCCTAGGATAACTTGGAATAAAAAAAACATAGTAAAACTTATGTTTGTGGTATGCCTAAGTTCGACTAATGTACCATGAAAAGGCATAGTGCACACAAAGCCGGCCATTAGAGACAAAAATGCATACACAAAGATGTTACCCTCCCAAACAGCACAGTGTGTGTCCTTTGTCTCCAAGGGAATAATTAATGGCACAGTGTGTGCTTTCTCCAAGAGAATATTAAATGTAGCAAATGTAGTACATGACTTTATGTGCGTTGTTTTCCACTAAGTGGGATAGTGTGTTTCCCACTCCGATGGCTTAATATGTGTTGTTTCATCCTCTGATGGCTCTATGTGTGGCGTTTGCTTATCTACACCACTGCGCACATCACAAAACCTTAGCCTTAGTTTAAGCTAAGTTTAGCTCCACCACTGTGCATGCTCTAAGGGTTTATTATGTTTTTAAAAAGGGGGCTTCAGCCAGTGCCCCCTCAAATAAAACAGGTCCAAGCTAAAACCTAAAGTTGCTTTTCTTTAACTCATTAGACCATTTTGTTCTTGTTTTGGTCAAAAATGTCCCTTTTATGCCTAAAAAACTTCAAATTCCTGTAACAAAAACATATTCCTTTTGTAAAATTGCCACCATAGGTGCATAGATCTCAAAAAAAGACATGAGACATAAAATAAAATAAAAATAAAAAAAAAATAAAAAAAAACACACACAAGTCCATAAAATGATAAAATTATATATTTGCAGACAGATAAAATCTCAAAATGAGACTGCAAATTACTTATTTTTGTAAAATATCCAAGCCTAATTATGCGTGGATATATATATATATATCTCTATAACATGAAATAAAAATAAGTATTCACCCAAAAAGCCCAAGAATATCGCCTTTAATACAAACAGATAATATATATTGATGATGCAATTTTTGGTACTGGTTGGATTTAGGTTTTAAGAGCATATTAAAAGCATGGAAAAGAGGGAGAGAGAAATATAGGCAGTCTGTTTGTATGTGGTTCAGCCCTATTAATGAAGGAACCTACGTCCATGTGTGTGTCAGAGCACTTACACTAAGTATAAGAAACTGATGAAGGGACCTTGGTGATCCAACAATGTTGACTGGAACTACCAAGAGTTAGCCATGCAGGTTAATATTTAGGTTTTTTGGTAGAGGCTTGACAATATAGAAAGCTTGGGTTTCTATTGTAGAGAGACTGAACATATTCTGATCGGGATCCCCTCTTAGAGGGATGGGAGGACCCTTTGATAAAAGGAAGAGTCCTCCCTTACAAGGTGTTTGAGTCTGATTAGGTAAGTAATTGACAACCTGAAATGATAGCTGTATATCCGGAAGGTTTCCTAATCTTATAAGGAAATTTTTTATGCATATCTGGAAGGTTTCCTAACTTATTTAGGAAACTGCTGGAGTCCAAGCAGTTTGGGATGCGCCACTGAGTTAGTTAAGCTGAACCTGAACTTCATTGTAATCGGACTGTATATTTTGACCCATAGACCAGGGTCGAATTCGGGGCCCTGGACTGGAGGTCAGTCGGTCGGTTGGACCCAGAACACTGGAGGTTGGGTCGGTCAAACCTAGAGGTTGGTAGGTCGGACCTGTAAGTCGGGAAGTCGGGCCTATAGCACCTGAGGTTGAACCTATAGGTCGGGAGGTCGGACCTGGAGGTCGGGACTGGAACACTGGAGGTCGGATCTGGAGGTCGAGCCTAAAGCACTGGATTACCGGACAATTTTTGGCATATCATATATTAATTGTTAAAGAGTGATAAAATCTCAAAATCAGGCTGCGACTTATAGTTTTTTTGTAAAATTTTCAAGTCCAATTCGTAGATCTTGAGGAAATACATAAAATGAAAAAAGTAAATCATCCGAAAAGGCCAAAGTAAATGAGGAAATTATGGTTATTTTCATCAATATTATATGTTAGTCAACATATAATATTGTCTATTTTGAAAGATAAAATCGAAAAAGGAGGTTCGTTTGTACAATTTTCAAGTTTAATGCTTAAAACTCAACCAAATGCATGAAATCCAATAAAAAGGTATATGTTAGTCAACAGATAATATTGTGTTAGTTTTTTTTTGCTCAGAAACAAGGGGTTTTTTTTTCGCAGAATTGCAAAAATAACGAGGGGCTTTTCACCAAATTTAGAAAGTAGCGAGGGACTTACTAAAAATGGCCAAATCGTATGGGTTTTTGGTTAATATTCTCACGACCCATCCCACTACATGTAGAAATAGGACACGTGGCACGCCATCAAGGCTAATCCAATTCCTTTAAAGTAAAATAGAAGCAGAAACATAAGTAAAATTTATTAACATCAAAGTTATAAAAAGTTTTGTGCAACTGAAACACTTCTAAAACACAAATCCATTTTGAAAGCAGAGGTCCAGTCGACTGTGGCCAGTGTCCAGTCGACTAAAGGTCAATTGCAGTAAGTTTAAAGGTCAACAGCCCCAATCCAGTTGACTATGTTGGGAGTCGACTGTGGCCTCAAAACTCCAGTCGACTGGTGTTGTCCGGTCGAATGGTACCCTGGCCAGGCAGAACCTCCCATCCTGGGACATCATCTAATCGACTGTTTTCTTCAACCCACTCGACTATCCCTTAACATATTCAAGCAATGCCTAGATCAAAACAGTGATCCAGTCGACTGGATCAAAAACCACTCGACTAATCTATATCATCACACATAAGACTCTGTTGAATTCAAACTACAATTCTCAGATTTCCAATCTAACACATTCATAACTATAAATCAATGATTTAAAACATAACCACAAGAGTTTACTAGCGATTACAATACCTAAAAAACAATCCCAAGATTCTTTTATAACATATAACACTTTTCCAAATTCTTATTACAAGTTTGGAATAAAACAAAAGTATGAACAAGGCGGTATTTCCCCAACGTTCCTCGGCCTCACTCCTCACGCTTCTTCTTTCCCTTTTTCTTTTCACCTACAGTGGAGCAAAGCTCTACTGCTCAGCTATATGCTGAGTGAACAAGTTCTAACTATGCAATATATGGTAAAACATGCTTTAATCTCATAAATCACATCAAATAGTCTCTAGGGAGAAAAATACGCATTCATCCTGTAGCGGCAAGTCCAAGTCTTAAACCGCGATGCCAATGGGAAGTCCAAGTCTATCAACTATTGCTTCCCCAAGTGCCATGGCAAGTCCAAGTCTATCAACCATCCATAGAAGACGTCGTTACTAAATTCTCAAATATCGAGAAGCTTACACTGGCATGAAATTCTATAAGTCCCCCCTTTGACCCACAGAAACAACTCAATGTGCTCACGTAAAAGTAGACATGATTTTCTCATTTAAAGTGCATACATAATTAACGAGCCTAAGATTAACACATGAATTTTGCCAGGATCTCAATTTTGTTGTCGAAACCAAAACATGTATATTTCCTATATAACATAGGTTAGAACTTCATACCTCGTGCTATATCTCTCAAACTTTGAGAGGATTAATAAGGAAGCCAAATAAACGTCGGATCTCCGATTTCAGGTGATTCCTACAAGTTTACAGGGTTTTTTTTTCCAAATTCCTAGAAATTAGCTTTTCAAAAAAAGTTATCCAAATGAGGCCTAAGAGGTATCAAAATGTAGATCTTACCTCGTGGAGTCTGAATATAAAATCTAGAGAAAAGTTTACGATCGGAAGTTCACTGTTTGGCATCGTGAAGCTCGTGACACCAAATCTCATTTTCTCTCTCTTTCTCTCTCTAGATATTTAGATGGTTGCAACTAGTGAAAAAAATCTCAAGCTTATCTATTTATAGGCATAGTTTTTAAAAAATTATGTTTACCTCCCCACGAGTTCTCAAAAGTTCTAATTATCTCCCAAAACATCGCACATGTCCATGTTATTACTTCACAAGTAAAAACAATAAATTACAACAGTTTTTGACTAAGTTCCGTTTGGGTTCAAAATCACGTTTTGAAAACTAATTTTGTGGAATCTCTATGCCACCTACATTTTGTGTAACGTACCACTCATGTTCTCACCACAATATTCAGAACAATCTAAAATGATATCCATCTACCAAAAATTTACTCTACACAGGTAAATTTACTATTCACAAAATACCTGATATTTCAAATAACATTTAATTCACATAAATGTCATTTAATTATGCTAATGCAAAATGAACTTTCAAGTTCCCGTGTCTCCACAGACACCTCACCGTTGACTCACAGTTAACTCCATTCACCATTATCAAATAACATTGATAACTCACAAAATTTTAAATATGCAATTTTAAATAATTAAATTTTCGGGACGGGTGTGACAACTCTCCCCTCCAAAAAGGAAGTTTGTCCCCAAACTTATACCTCATACGTCGAAAAGTTGCGGATACTCACTCCTCATCTCTTCCTCATTCTCCCATGTAGCCTCCTCTACCGTATGATTACGCCAGAACACCCTCACCATTGGAATCGCCTTCGTTCTCAACACTTGCTCTTTTTGATCCAAAATTTTCATTGGATGCTCTATGTAGGTTAAGTCCTCTTGGATTTGCAACGGTTCTGGTACAATGATCTTGTTCACATTTATCATACACCACCTCAACATCGACACATGGAATACGTTGTGCACATGTTCCGGCTCAAGTGATAAAGCTAATCGGTAAGCTACTGGTCCTATTTTTTCTAGGATCTCAAAAGGTCTTACAAATCTCGGATTGAACTTTCTCCTCTTTCCAAACTAAACAATGCCTTTCGAAGGCGATACTCTCAAGTACACAAGGTCTCCTACCTTAAATGTCATCGGTTGTCACTTCGAGTCCACATAACTCTTATAACAACGATGAGCTATCCTAAGTCGCTCTTGTATCAACTTTACCTTCTCATTAGTCAGTTATATTATCTCAGGTCCTATCAACTTCCTTTCTCTAACTTCAGTCCAACAAACTGGTGATCGACACTTACGCCCATACAACGCTTCATAAGGTGCCATTCCGATACTTGACTGAAATCCGTTGTTATATGTGATCTTGTCAAATTCAAGATAAAAAGTATACTCTACTTTTAAAAGATTTGTAGTGTAGAAGTAGAGGTCAAACCCATAGAGATTGACATACTAAAACACTTTAATTTTAAAACCTAACCCTAGTTAATTAAGAAAATAGAATTTTAATTTTGATTTTTATTAAACTAAGAGCAATGAAAATAAATCTAAACTATGAAAGCAATTAAAAGTTGTTTTGATAAATATGGGAATTGAACCTAGGATTGCAAATCCACCACTAGCTTCATAATAAGGGTATCTATGCATTCAATTAGCTTATTACATTGGATGGTAATGGGGAATTGTAGCTACAAGCCCAATTCATCCGTCAAGAAGATAACTATGATTCAAGCATCAACATAATTCATCTTTGGTTGACACGAAGTGTCTCACACTAAACTAGGATTGTGGCACACTCCGTCTTCCCTAGACATGAACTATTCGACTACTTGATATCACAATTCAATTAAGCACTACTACATGTAAATAATTCATACAAGCACAGCAAATATAGATCATTGAGCACATCACATTCAAAATAAATCTAAGACAAGAATAGATTTGGAAAGTAACGATTTAATCAATAGAAGCGATAAATGGCAAGAGGTTGATGGAGGAGGCCATGAGAATCCTTAGTCTTCTTCTTGTTTTCCTTGTTTTCCTCTCTTCAATGGCTGAAGTTTTTGTTGTATATGAATGTGTATAATATTGTGTAATGTTGTGTCTAACCTCAAAATTGATTTATAATAGGCTATATATAGATTTTGGAAGAATTAGGAAGCTTTCCTAGACCTAATCACACTAAAACTGCTGTATTTTACATTCTGGACATAATTAGGCAGTTTCGTTTGCGTAGAAGTCTTCAGCACACAAAAATATGCAACTTTAATTTTTTCTACGGATTGCACAAGCGGGCCGCGCGAGCTCAATTTTGGGAGGTCGTATGAGCGATATACTGGATTGTCGCGCGAGCGGGCCGCTTTCGCGATGTGGCTTTATCTGCTTCTTTCAATCTGTTTTTATACCCTTTTTAGCTTGGATTCTCGTTTTCTTCCAAAACCTGATAGAAAACAAAAAATGAAATAAAAATACAATAAAATAAGATAAAAAGTACTAACAAATGTGAATTAAGACATGTAATTAGGACTTGTTCTCTCCCAATCAATATGTAAATTCAATCAACAATAAGTGTTTCTCCCAATCACTCCTAAAGTTTAGGACACAAAGTCTAAGCATATCTTCTAGCATCTGAATCATTCGTTCTGAGTGTCCGTCGGTCTGAGGATAAAATGCGGTACTGAAACTCAGTTTACTACCTATAGCCTGCTATAACTTCCCTAAAACCTCGATGAAAAACATATATCACGATCCAATCTAATCACTACTGAAACTTCATATAGGCTTACAATCTTTATCACATACAACTCTGCTAACTTAGATGGCTTAGTCGTCTTGATTGGAAGGAAATGAGTTGACTTTTTCAATCTATCAACTATAACCCAAATCTTGTCATTCTTATTAGAAGATCGCGAAAACCCGGAAACAAAATTCATAGTGATCTCATCCCATTTCCACTCTGACACTGGTAACGGCTGTAGTAGTCCTGCAGGTACTTGTCTTTTTGCCTTGACTTGTTGGCACGCGAACACTTGGAAAAAAATTTAGCCACTTCCCGCTTCATACCTCTCTACCAAAAGTTCTCGTGCAAGTTTCGGTACATCTTGTTACTTTCTGGATGAATTAAATATCGAGTACTATGTGCTTCCTCTAGGATTCGCTCCTTCAAGTCTTTCACATTCGGTACACATAATCAATTCCCAAGCATCAACACTCTCAGCTCTAAGCTAAAACCAGGTCGTTTACCTGAAGGTATCTCGTCTCTCATTTTACACAAGTCGAGATCATTAAATTGTTCAACCTTAATTTCATCAATAATGTTTGGGTGAGCCATGATTGACATCATCAAGCCACCATTGGTCTCTGGGATCACATCTAGTTCCAAACGTTCTATTTTATTGACTAATTCCTTTTATTGGGTTAGCTCATCAGCTAGGTTTCTTGTTGTCTTCCGGCTTAAAGCATCGGCTACTACATTAGCCTTTCCCGAATGATACTCATTCGAAAGATCATAATCCTTCATCAATTCTAACCACCTCCTCTGTCTCATGTTCAAATATCTTTGCGTGAAGAGGTACTTTAAACTCTTATGATCCGTGCAGATTTCACACTTCTCCCCGTACAAGTAGTGTCTCCAAATCTTCAAGGCATGGATTACCGTGGCCAATTCCTAGTCATGAGTTGGATAGATAACTTCGTGAGTCTTCAACTGTCTTGAAGCATAAGCAATTACTTTTCCATCTTGCATAAGCACGTATCCCAAACTTTGATGTGAAGCATCACTGTAGATTATAAACCCTTCGGTTCCGGATGGTATTGTCAAGATATGTGCTCTTGTCAACCGTGACTTAAACTCTTGAAAACTGTCTTCACACTCTTGACTCCATTCAAAAGTAATACCCTTCCTCATCAATTTTGTTATAGGCAATGAAATCTTGGAGAAATTCTCGATAAAACGACGGTAGAATCCTGCTAATCCTAAGAAACTTTGAATTTCTGATACTGAAGTCGGTCTCTGCCAATTAGATACTGCCTCTACTTTGTGAGGATCAACTGAAACTCCATCCTTGTCAATTACATGACCAAGAAAAGTAATGCTAGGCAACCAGAATTCATACTTCTTCAATTTACCAAATAGTTGCTTCTCTCATAATCTCTGAAGTATCAACCTCAAGTGGTTCTTGTGTTCCATCTCACTCGGCGAATAGATAAGAATTTCGTCTATGAACACAATCACAAAGTCATCTAAGTAATCTTTGAAAACTCGGTTCATAAGATCCATGAACGCGGCTGGTGCATTTGTAACTCCAAATGGCATGAGTAGGACCTCATAATGCCCGTAGCGCGTCTTGAAGCTATCTTCTCAAATCTATCTTTAAAAACACTTGTGCTCCACAAAGTTGGTCGAATAAGTCATCAATTCTCGGCAACAGGTACTTGTTCTTAATTGTCAACTTGTTTAGTTCCCTATAGTCAACACACATATGCCATTGAACCGTCTTTCTTCTTCACAAACAATATTGGAGCTCCCTATGGTGATACACTAGGTCGAATGAAACCTTTGTTAAGTAATTCTTGTAGTTGAATTTTCAACTCTTTCAATTCCACAGGTGCCATTTTATACGGTGCTTTTGATACGGGTCCTGAGTCTGGTATTGTCTCAATGGTGAACTCAATTTCCCTCTCAATAAGGAAATCTGGTAGGTCATCGGGAAACATATCTGGATATTCTCATACTATTGCAATATTCTCTACTTTCAATTCGGTCGTTGTTATGTCAATCACTGAACACAGAAATTCCTGACATCCTTTTCTTACTAACTTTCCCGCTCGGATAGCCAAAATTAAGTACCACGGTGGTGTAACCCCACTCCCTTGGAAACAAAAGTTCCCATATATTGGTGATTGAAAACTAACTTTCTTCCTTTTACAATCTATCATGGCTTGGTTAAGGGCTAACCAATCCATTCCTAGTATTACATCAAAATGGTTCACAATAATTGGTATAAGGTCTACGGTCATCAACCTCTCGCCTAGTTGGATCTCACAGTTCTTGTACACCGTAGACGTTACTTTTGACTTACTAAGAGGTACGACAATAGATAGTTCATATCCTAAAGGTGCTAACTTAACATTCAAATGTTCAACAAAAGTATACGATACAAATGAATGCGTAGATCCTGAGTCAACAAGTATGCGTGCTAAGTGTGAACATATAGGCACCATACCTGAGACCACTGTCTTTGAAGCGGCTATGTCTCCTGGGTTAGTCTGAAATGACCTTCCCTAATGTTGTTCCGTCCTCTGTCCCCCGTTGTTGGTTTGCCTAGGCTTCAAACCACTGGAAACCATAGAACTAGCTCCTTGTTGAGGACACTTCCTCGGGCAATTACTGGATTGATGCCCCTTCATTCCGCAATCATAATATTTACCCCTCGTATCCGGTGTGAAACTAGCACTATTCATCCCATAGGTTTTGTTAAGGAAGTTCGTCATAAAACATCAACCAATATATGGTCTGTTACAAAGTGAACACAACGGTATGTTACTTGGGGTCCTCTAAAAATCACTGAAACTAGAACCAAAGCCTCGTGAAAACGGTCTCTTAAAAGTCCCACCTTGGTTCTGATCACCACTCTCATTACCTCGCTTGCCTTGCTGATTCTGTCTCGACCTTTCCATCTCACTTTCGGCTACAAGTGCCATTTATTGCACTGCTATTATAGTTGAGTGATCATAGGTCTCTACTCTCAAACGGATATTCTCTCTTAACCTCCTCAAACTTCCTCGCTCTATCTTCCTCCTCTAGTACTGAACCCTTACCGAATCTTAACAATGCACTGAACTTGGAAGTATATTCGGTTACTGTCATGCCTCCTTACTTCAGGTTACCAAACTCTCTCTTTTTCGCATTGTGAGCGACTTACAGAAAGAATCGACAATTAAACTCCGCTTTGAACCCCTCCCAAGTTATCGGTGCCCCTTGGTCCAAGACATTTACCCACCAATTCTGGGCTTCCCCTCTCAGTACATCACTTGCATTCTCAACCCTTTCTCTATCGAACATTGTAATAGATCAGAAAATTCTTTCCATGTCCATAACCCAATGCTCTGCCAGTGTTGCGTCAGAAGTCCCATGAAACTCTGTCGGCTTCTTCCTTGCTAATTGTTCTAATATAGATTTCATACCCCTATTCTCATGTACCGGTATTACGGCTATCGGTGATGTCTCAAATGGAGGTATTAGAGGTAATCGTTCTGCTATATTTTGTATCATATCTCCCATGTTCCCAATCATTTCTATCATTTGATTCATTCACCGAGTATGTGGCGACAGATCTTGCTCAATGTCACTCACTATTGTAACTTCCTGTAAGTCTCAATGCATACACACTATGCATGTATGAAAATCAACAATTCATGTATGTAAAACACATTCATATGCACCAACATCTCTACCATATATGGATGCAATCTAGAATATATGCCAATTCACTCAACACTCCACTTGTCGCCGAACGTTCATAAAGTTTTGTTACCTATTGCTCTGATACCACTAAATGTAATACGCGCAAAAATAGGACATGTGGCACGCCATCAAGTCTCATCCAGTTCCTTTAAAGTAAAATAGCAGCGAAAACATAAGTAGAATTTATTAAAATCAGAGTTATAAAAAGTTTTGTGCAACTGAACACTTCCAAAACAAATCAATGTTGAAAGCAGAGGTCCAGTCGACTGTGGTCAATGTCCAGTCGACTGAAGGTCAATTGCAGTAAGTTTAAAGGTCAACAACCCCAATCCAATCCACTATTTTGGGGACCCAGTCGATGGTGGCCTCAAAACTCCAGTCGACTGGTGTTGTCCGGTCGACTGGTACACTGGTCAAGCTAAACCTCCCATCCTGGGACATCATCTAGTCGACTGTTTTCTTCGACCCAGTGGACTGTCCCTCAACATATTCAAGTAGTGCCTAGATCAAAATAGTGATCCAGTCGACTGGATCAAAAACCCGTCGACTAATCTGTATTAGCATACCTAAGACTCTACAAAATTCCAACTACAGTTCTCTGATTTCCAATCTAATACATTCATAACTATAAATCAATGATTTAAAACATAACCACAAGAGTTTACTAGCGATTACAATACTTACAAAACTATCCCTAGATTCTTTTACAACATATAACACTTTCCCAAATTCTTATTATAAGTTTGGAATAAAACAAAAGTATGAACAAGGCAGTATTTCCCCGGCGATCCTCGGCCTCACTCCTCACGCTTCTTCTTTTCCTTTTTCTTTTCACCTGCAATGGAGTAAAGTTCTAACATATGCAATATATGGTAAAACATGCTTTAATCTCATAAATCACATTAAATAATCTTTAGGGAGAAAAATACGCATTCATCTGGTAACGGCAAGTCCAAGTCTTAATCCGCAATGCCAATGGCAAATCCAAGTCTATCAACCATTGCATCCTTAAGTGCCATGGCAAGTCCAAGTCTATTAACCATGACCAGTAGTCGTCGCTACTAAATTCTCAAATATTGAGAAGCTTAGTCTGACATGAAATTGTATAAGCCCTCCCTTTGACCCACATAAACAACTCAACGTGCTCGCATAAAAGTAGACATGCTTTTCACATTTAAGCGCGTGCATAATTAACGGCCCTAAGATTAACACATGGATTTTGCCCGGATCTCAATTTCGTTGTCGAAACCAAAACATGTATATTTCCTGTATAACATAGGTTAGAACTTCATACCGCGTGCTATATCTCACAAACTTTGAGGGATTAACAAGGAAGCCAAATAAACGTCGGATCTCCGATTTCAGGTGATTCCTACAAGTACATGAGTTTTTCCCAAATTTCTAGAAATTAGCTTTTCAGAAAAAGTTAGCCAAACGAGGCATAAGAGGTATCAAAACGTAGATCTTACTTCATGGAGTCCAAATAAAAAATATGGAGAAAAGTTGACGATCGAAAGTTCGTCGTTTGGCTTCGTGAAGCTCGTGGCACCAAATCTCCTTTTTTCTCTCCCTCTTTCTAGATATTTAGATGGTTGCAACTAATGAAAAAATCTCAACCTTATCTATTTATAGGCACAGTTTTCAGAAATTATGTTTACCTCTCCACGAGTTCTCAAAATTTCTAATTAACTCTCAAAATGTCACACACGCCCATTTCATTACTTCACGAGTAAAAACTATAAATTACAAAAGTTTTTGACTAAGTTCCGTTTGGGTCCAAAACCACATTCATAAAACTAATTCTGTGGAATCTCTATACCACCTACCTTTTGTGTAACGTACCAGTCACGTTTTCACCACAGTATTCAGAACAATCTAAAATAATATCAAACTACCAGAAATTTACTCTACACATGTAAATTTATTATTCACAAAATACCAGATATTTTAAATAACATTTAACTCACATAAATGTCATTTAATCGGGCCAATCTAATCTAATATATCTAATATATATATATGAAAACAAAAGCCAAAACTTTTACCACATGGCATTCCTTCCTTTCCCCCTCTCTTTCTCTCTATCTCTCTCCAAATTGTAATTGATGTTAATAATAATTTGAGATTAATGCTAATGAAATTTAAAAGAAAAATGCACACATATCTACATGTATATGTTATGTACATATAAGTTAATTCCATTTTATATTCATTTTTTTTCCAAACATATTTGTAGGATATGGCATGAATTAAATATCTTAGATATTTTATATTCCAGTCAATTTGGCCAATGCCAATTTCTTTGATTTTCTGTGCATTTTAGAATTTGAAAAGTTTATTCTTCATGTTTTTGTATTGCTCCAATTTTAAGGTTCGATATTCCTCTTCTTCATTTTTCCTGGCCTTTTACAAAGAGATCATTGGCATATTATATAACTAATTCACAATTGTTTTTACTTGCAAAACTAGCAAAAGGATTATACAAATTCTTTTAAAAATGTTAGATCCCTTCATTGCACAGGTATAAAAACAAAAACAATTCATTTTGCCACATCAGTGCCAGTGGGGCAGCTTCTCTCTTTCTCGCTTACACTCACACACACAATTTGGTTAAATCAGTGGTTGTGGGAGTAATTCGGCACCTATCATTATGCGTTAGTCATTAGCATCTATTGAAGGCAAGCAAAACACTTTTGACCAAAAATAAAAAATTAAAAATAACAAAACAAGCAAAACATATCGAATGTTTAAAACTCTGTCAAGGCAACTAAAGAAGAAACCCAATTTAAATAAGATCAACATGAAAACAAAAACCTTTCATGCAGCTTGTACAATTAATCTCATTATTTTTCACAAGCCTAATATATATATATATATATGGAGAGGCTCTTAAGTGAATTGAGTCGAGTGAATTTACCCAGTGAACTGGCTATTAAGCCTAGAAGAACTCGCGGGCTGTCCCACTGACCCGCATGTTCTGTTAGGTTTAAAAGCCAATTCACTGGGTAAATTCACTGGACCCAATTCACTTAAGAGCCTGACCGTATGTATCTAATATATATATATATATATGTATGAAAACATATGGATTCTATTTCACCACCTAAGTGCTATGTGAAGTCTCTCTCTCTCTCTTAATAAATTGCAATTAATGATAATAACTATTGAAGATAAATGCTAATAAAATTTAAATGAAAAATGCGCCCACACACACACACATATATATATATATGTACATATAGATTATTGATATTTTATATTAATTTTTGTTGCCACGTGTCATGTTAAAAAAAATACTTATTTTGATTTTTATGTATATGGATAACCAGTCCAGATCTTAAGCGGGTGTCAAAAGACGGACTTTGGGACGGACCACTTTTAGCGACGAAAATGTTGCTTTTAGCGACGAAATTTTTCATAGCTAAAACAATGATTTTTAGCAACGAAAAATTTCGTCGTTAAAAGCGACATTTTCGTTGCTAAAAGTGGTCCGCCCCAAAGTCCGCCCCTTAACACCCGCACCTGATCCTCACTATATGGATAACATATCAAAATTAACGTTTGTGACTAAAACTGTAAACCATCTAAGTCACACATTTCTCTCTCTTTTATCCCTCCCCTAATTCCACTCCCCTACTCCCATATATCTCTGTCTCTTACCATGTATATGTAATTGACTATTTAACAGTCCCCGTTTTTTTTTTTTTTTTTTTTTTTTTCTACTTCTAAGCTGGAACTCTGTCTGTCTCTCTCTCTCTCTCTCTCTCTCTCTCTCTCTCTCTCTCAAACAAGAAAAAAATATTATCTCCACTCATCACGTAATACCATAACCAATTTAAGTTAGTCTCTTCCTCTAATTCTTTCATTTCCAAAAAAATCATCACAACCCTCCAAACACTTTTTATACCTATGTCTTTCTCTACCTTCCTAAATCTTAATCAGTTCTTTTTCTCTATCGATTGCTACTGATACATGTTTATGCGTTCACTAAAATCACATAAGATGGTCTCCATTTTTCTAGATTTGGTTCTAATATTAAATCTACTGTTGCTCTCGATTTTGCAGGCTCTAGATTAACAACCAATCGTGGTTTGCAAGAGAGAAACCAATTATTTATATCAAAGCAGTACTCTTTTATGGGTATGTGTTTCGTAAGACTTTTCTTAACCTGTGGTGGCTCAAATCGTTTTAAATAGCTTTATATATGTATGTATTTCTACTACTGAGATTATAATTTTGTTTCAGTCTTTGTTTTTCTATTAAAATATTATTTCAAATAGTAGGAATATACTATTATAGAGTGAATACTAATATGTCTCAAATGGTGTGCACATGTGTGTATATCCTTTATATTAAAATATTATTTCAAATATTATTTTATAAGACTTTTCCAAATTTATTTTTTCGATTATGATGTTGTTTCATAAGAATTTTCCTTGTGAGTTATTTTGCTCAGAATGGTGAGAGCATACAACTATGGAGAATTTTATCTTACCATCTCACTTAATTTGATATGGTTTGTGTTCATAACTTTAGTTTCTATTTTGTAAATAAAAGAAAAGTGTTAAATAATAAAATAATAAGTTTTCATACTTTTTTTTCCCTGAATATTCATGTGTGATGTAAAAAGTTCATGCGTGTCTTTTTTTTTTTCTTTTCTTTTCTTTTTCATAGAGAAAATAAACTTTTAATGGAAATATATTATTTCATTTTAACTTAGCCCATGCATTGCAATGGTTCACGAAAAGGAAATACATACACGGGATAGACTTAGTTACTCATTTTTCGTTTTAACTTAGCCCGTCCTTATAAGTTATAACTGCCAAGTCATTGCCACACTTTGCTTAGATGGATTGGAATGGACGAACTGCGTAAAAAAAAATGTCTATGCTTTTTTTCATCTCTTAATATTTTGATTCCATGCCTATGTGATTTATTTAATTGTAAATGCATTTCTTCATTTCTGTGATTTCCTTTAGCTTTTTTCCCCTCTGCGTGCCTGTGGATATCGCAATTTTTCTTACCCACAGCTTTTTCTTTTAAAGTTCTTTTAAATTTCAAATTTAAAACAAATGAGTCGCCACTTAATTTTTAAAAGGAAAATTAAGAAACCATTTTAAAGCAACTGATCTTTTGCGAAACCAAAGATTAACTAGGTCCGGGGATTATGGAATGAGAGAGGAAGGAGCCCGTCGGACTAAAACACCCTCTCTCATCCTATCTTGCGATAGGCCTCTACTCAACATCCTTTTAATCGAATTATTAATTTAAATGTGCCATCAACTAATACATATGTATATGTATACATTACACAAACATGTCAAAATGGTGTAAAATTATCAATTTACAAAATATCATTCAAAAGTCACGTAATTCAAGTAGCAAGCAATATGATATGCAATAAAGAGTAAGAGAACTTACCTGGGATTCAGCCGCGAATATTAAACGTGCAATGCATGCGATTTAATAAAACCTAGGAAAAGAGTCTCTAATCCACATATATACATGTAAGGCAAAATCTTAATTCTAATGTGTCGCGCATGAGGTTGAAAAATCGATAAAATCAATAAATTAAAACAAACTAAAGAGGGATTCAAGAAGTCATACCTTAATAGTGCTACAAAACAAAGGGTTAGACCACATGATATACAATATGTAAAGTTGGATCTTAAATAACAATCCTAGACTTCTAGCTTAAATCTATCAAATTAAATCTAAAGCAAACAAGTCCTAATTACAAGCATCAAGCCACATGGATGAATATGTTCATGAACAAGAATAAATTATGAAATAATCAGTGATTTAAATCACTTAAACATTGAATTCAAGCTTAACTAATCATTATTAAAACATGGTTTGAGCTCTAGGTCATAGAAAAGTCATTTGGAGCATTATTTACAAAGTTGGTCAAATCTGTCATAAAATTCTGAAAATTGCAGAGAGCAGACAAGATCATTAAGAAAATAAAAATCATGCTTTCCGTGGTTTGATCTTGATGATATTTGGACACAAGATGCCTCTGTGTGTCTAGTTTCCAAATCAAAAAGAAAATCAAAGTTTCAACGGTTAGATCTCTGGGAAACGGACAAACACCAGACATCACTCAGAGATGTACAACTCTCTGTCCAGAGATTTTGTTTGATTTTTTAAAAATAGCAAAAAGATCATAAATGCTTTGTTCTTTTTAGGGTGACTTCCTAACACATTAATCTACTTAGAAAAAATTATTTTGGGTCACAAATACTTTATTAAGGTTCTGATTTACTTATTTCAAAAGAGTGTTACTGTTCTGAAACTCTGGACAGATTGTAGTGACTTTACAAAACTCATGACCAAACCACTTTAAACATGAAATCTCCTTAAAACAAAAATTACAGTAGTAAAACATTGTATTATTGACACATTCCCGTTGGTTTCACTTTATTCCAACGGTTAGATTTCGAACCAAAAATCATTGATCAAAACCGGTTTATGAATCCACTGTTTCATTGTCAAGTTCAAATTTTATTTGTTAACTCCAACTATTAAACCATGAAGTTGGACTTAAACTAAACCATTTTCTCCTACCATTTGATGGTCATTGAAGGCTAAAGACCTTTATATTTGTAGATTCAAATGAAGTATGAATAGACTTCATGAAATCTCAAGAAAATGAATCTAAACCATGGAGATGGGCTTAGACTCAAACTACTTTCTCCTACCACTTGATGGTCATTGGAGATGAAGACATGACTAATACTCATGAGTCTTCAAGAATCCTAAGAGAGAAGTACAAACAAGCATAGCTAATACTCATAGGTTTTCAAGGAATATGGAAGCGGATTCCATGAAACATCAAGGTAGAGTACCTAAGTCATAAGTATGGACTTGGATCCATCTATTTGCTTATAAAATGAAGTGATGATCAAACTTTGACTCCCATGTGAAGCATAAGTTTACATGAGATTCAAAAGATCAAACTTAAGAGATTTCAAGAGAGACATTGAAGATCTCCAAGAATCCCAAAAGAAATGTATATAAAAAAGAAAGGAAGAAAACACAAGAATGAAAACATAAGAAAGATTTAGAGGATCACCTCCAACTATCCTCAAAGCTTCTCTACTTTGAAGATCTTCCAAGCTCTTCTTCAAGCTCTCCAAAACTCTCTATCTCTCTCAAATATGTGTTAGTGTAGTGGTAACTACTTCTTGTGTTTTTTGTTATGGTTGTTTGTATATTGTCCATCTTCCCCATGAAGATCCTCCTTCTTTTATAGACAAAAATACCAAGTTTTTCTCAATGAATTCGGAGTAAAAGACAGGTGTAAACATCTCATTTGGTGGTACAATACGTACTTCCTGAAAATAGACACACTGCTGCAGAAGGCGGCAGTCAAAAACCATTTGCAGCAGTCAGTGGATGCCGCTGCGGCACTCCGTGAAAGCCGCGGCGGCACTCCGTGACTGTCGCGCGACACATACTGAGAGCCACGCCAAATTATTGATTGCCGCGTTTATGTCAGTCTTACTTTATCAGTTTTTTGTTCTTATTCGTATACACATACGTATTGTACCACAAAATACAGACTGTTAAAGCGAACGACAGTCAGAAAATGTCGGCGGCATTCAGTGAGTGCCGGTCCGGCATTCTGTGAGTGCCGGTCCGGCATTCTGTGACTGCCGGTCCGGCATTCTGTGACTGCCGTACGGCACTCACTGAGTGCCGCAAACAACTGCCGTGTGCCGGTTTCTCTTGAACTTCCCCTTTTAGGTCTTTCCTTTTCTCCTTTTTCTTAGAATCGGAAACAGGTAAATATACTTAGAAAAACTTATTTTCGAAGATCTTTTCCACAAGTGATGTTTTGTACCAGAATTCTCCTAAATACCTGATATTTCTTTCTGTGAAGATTTTATCGCGTTTGGAGAACTTTCTGAAGAGTTTGGAACACTTCGAATCTTTCGGTCCTTGTCATCATTAGATATGGAGGTGACACTCTCCCTAATTCGACGTTTGGTCAAAATTGGGGTGTCTACAGTGCCCTCCCCGAGGGTACGGGTGCAAAATGAACTTTCAAGTTCTCGTGTCTTTACGGACACCTCACCGTTGACTTACAATCAACTCCATTCACCATTATCAAACAACATTTATAACTCACAAAATTTCAAATATGCAATTTTAAATAATTAAATTTCCGGGACGGGTGTGACAAATATACATATATTGAGGGGGTCTATTACCTAATATCTTTTTTAAAAATTCAAGTGTTGGAGGTTTTTAAGCCAGACACTTAATTAGGGTGTGTTTTTTTAACCTAACTAATTAACTTAAATTAATTCAAAGTCTACCAAAAACCTTAAGTTAAAAAGTTGTACTAAAAAAGCAACCAACGCATTCTCTTTCAATAAATGAAACATTATTTCCAATGCTCCAAATTCAATTGCTTGTAATACTTATTCTTCAATTTTATTAGGTGGGGCCTTAGTTTTACTTCTCGTTTAGACTTCTTGGATGTAATAAAGTGCCTTCTTCCCGCAACATTACGTGTGTGTGGCTTGGCTTTTGAAAGCGAGGCAGAAGCCTGTGACCGTTGGTGTTAAATAGTTTAAATGTGTATTACTCAGGTCAATTTTATTAATTAATCCGAAGTCCAAACAATAGTGACAGTCTTTGTTAGCAGTAGGTGCTTAATTAGAGCATCAACCAACAATGATATTTGTTAATGCCAAAATTTGTGATGGTTGTTTGGTTCAACAACTAATTAATTAATGATGTGAGCATCACAACAACTAATGACTGATATGAGCATCTTCGATGGCAGACTGCTAGCTTGTTTCGAATATGCGTCGACGATCGGATGAGTCTCCTTGGTTGATATTTAAAAGTCAATAATGATAGGTGCACAACGAATTGTACAACGAATTATATAAACGTGCAGTACAGGGTTGAATCTTGTGCTGTAAAGTCTGTATACACAAAAAAAAATGTGTGCAGGTTTTTCAGCACAAAGTCCAACCATGTGTTACACGTTTGTGCAATTCGTTGTGTGCCTATCATTACTCTTTAAAAGCAGATGAATGTGTAACTCATAATTATATACTTTATGCTAAATAATTCAAAGCATCATAAATTTAATTCTCAAATTTGTTTCTTAAATGCTTTAACATAACATACACGTTGTGGCAGCGATTACGTTTGGCAATTCAAAAATCCCTATGAATCCGCCCAAGTCTGCCCATATATTGTTCGTGATTAATTAGTAGTAATACCACATAGCTTTGCATTACATTCGAGAGCATATATTTAGCAGTGTCGGATCTGAAAATTTGGGGTGTACCGTGTACGTGGCCACCAAAGTGAAAAGTTTATTATCCGGAGAGTGGTGAAGTTTTTTGAGTTTATTATCCTGGAAATAAATCTAATAAAAGCATTCCAACAACCCAAATTTAAAGAGAGTTTTTTTTTTCACTCAAAAAATAGTTTATTGATGCTTATTTAAGTATCTCATTGGTCAATACAATGAGATCCATGATTAAATTATAAATTAATAGTGTTTAATCATGGATCCCACTGGATTGACCAATGTAATGTTTGGGTGAGCATTGGTGAACTATTTTTGGAGTTAGCAAAACAATTTTCAAATTTAAAAGGCTTAAAAATATAGAACACACCTTCAAGTTTGATCTCTGTCTCATTTTAGTATTTGTAATTTCAATTGTGTCAATTTGGTCCATGAAATTTCTAAATTGAAGCAGTGTGTTCCAAAAATCTAATTATGTTAGAAAACTCGATAGAATTTACTCTTTTTCTTTGCATTGTCACATTTTTTGTGGTCAAAGTATAGAACCACACGAATATTCTCCCCACCAGCTTATCAGCGTAATTGTGCTTAGTAGTGGGTAAATTCTGTCAAATTTTCTGACAAAATTGGACATTTAGATCAAATCTATCTATAAATACAATATATACTAAAGTTGAGACTAAATGTCTTTCCTAATTAGGCTATTCACATGACGCCCATGTGAAATTTTTTTCACCTTCCACGTGCCGCCTATGTAACATTTTATTTTGTTTTCATTTTTTGCTAATAAAAAATCGCACTATCTTTTGTGAGATCATCTTCAACCAAATTACCCAAAAATTCTCTAATTTTTAGCCAAAATAGCTAAAAAGCTATTTTAGCTAATCAATTTTAAGCCCCTAACTCCAACCATGTTCTACATTATAGGGAAGTTTGAATTGTTATATTATTTTTTTTTACAAAAGTTAAAAATTTTAATGCACTCTCTCTCCTTAAATGAATATAATATGTATTATTTTTCATTATTTTATTTATGGGTAATTACCCATATTCACACTCTCTCTCCTCAAATGTGGAGAACTAAAGAAGGTTCTCCAAAATGAAGAACTATTTGGAGGACCCATTGGAGTTCCAAAAATACACTTTAATTCTCAAAAATAACTAAAAAGTAAATATGAGTAATGTGCTTGGAGTTGCTCTGAAAGCAATCCACTTCTATCTCCCCAAAAATCACAGATTTCAATGACTCCGTCCGCTCGATCTTCCCACAACTAGCAGCATGACCGACCTTTGGAAGTATTTTTATTTTATTGACCAACATTCCATGGAAGTTAAAAGGGTTCGACTCGTGAGCTTTCATTCTTTCTTTTAGCAACCCTTTAATTAGACTGCTAATGGTTCTCTCTTCATCATTGCAGAACATTTATACACCTATGTTTGTCTTACTGTTTTTAACTTTTCCATTTATATTTTCTTCTTAACTTTTTTTTTTTCTTTCTTTTTTTTTTTTTTTTTTTTTTTAGTAATGCTATGCTAAAAATTGCACCATAAACTTAGAAGATACACCGGTACCTAAAAAGAACACAAGCTGGAGAGATCCATGTCAACTTAAGGAGATCCACGTCAACTTGTGTTCTTTTTAGGTGTACTCTTTTTTTCTTTTTCTTTTTTCATGCAGAAATTGCTCCACAACACAGGAGTGTTTGTTGGCTCCATCATTTTGATACGCAATGAGCATTTTAGAAGATTCAAGTCAGCTTGTATTTTTTTTTAAGTGTACCTAGCATTACTCTTCCATACAGAAATTGTTCCGCACTACCGGACTATTTGTTGGCTCCATCCTCTTGATGCGCAATTACGGTGATCTCATGACTATCTAAGATAGTTGATGGTCTCTCACTCACTTTGAATTTCATTTTTTATTTTTTTTTATAAATTTAACAATAGTCATTTGTGCTTTTCTCTCCTGTATCTGATTTTAGATCATCATGTTGTATTTTTTTTTTATTTAAAAATTTGTGTCATAATTTGTTAACATATTTATATTGCATTTGATATTTGATAATTTTGATTTTCAATTTTGCTCAATCAATTTCTTAATGTAGAGAAAAGGGACTCGAGAATCTCTTCCTAAGCAATACGACTCCTCCGGAAAAAACAGTTGTTACAATTCATTAATCAAAATGTATTGTTATTATTATTATTTTATATAAAATCCTCTTTTTACATGACTTCTTAATTTGTTTATTTTTATTTCACTGAGTTTAGGGTTGTGATTATATCCTTCATTTATAGGCCTTCTTTGTTTAGTTTAGCACTCAAAAGCAACATAATTTTTCAAGCATTGTTTTATGCTTCTGAAACTAATTGTATGTTATTTTCATCTTCATTTCATTTCTAGGACTATGGTCGTCATTGTCAAAAGGATATGTTATACATACTAACATAACAAATACATCTTTCTCTCAAAAAAAAAAACATGAACGACATATACTATTTCACATAATACTATCTCCGTATCTCATATTTACATCATAAACAAATTGTTTAAAATAATAATAATAATATTGATCATAATAAACGCGGTGTTAGGGAGAAAAAAAATACTGGAATCCCCAATATTAGGAGCAACACTTCATAACCTTGTATAGTGTAAATTAAATAGGAATAAATAATTATATCCAAGCCACAATGAATAATTTCCTTTCACCACAACCAAGCACAAATAATGTAATAATAAAACACCCAAGCAAGAAATAAATAGACACCAAAATTTATGTGGAAAACCCTCCAATGGGGAGGGAAAAAAATCACAGGGCAACTCCGAAAGATTCCACTATATCAAAATAAGGAATACACAATGTTCTCTCAAGTTTTTGCCCTAAACTTGAGGTAATCAATCAACTAGAGAGTGAGTACAAGGGTTACCTCCTATGGTTCACAATACCCAAAGGAATACAATCAAGCCTTCAATATCTCAATGAAATTGAGTAACCAAACAACCCCTCAATAAACTCAAGCTCCATCAATCTCTTGGCAGCCGCATATAGACCCTGTGACGAAAACCCTCTCTGCTTTTTCTAGCCGCCGCACAATAGCCAAAAACTTTCACTCTCTATTTTTGTGTATATGCTGCGCAGACTTTGATATTCCCAGCATCTCTATTTTAAAGATTCATTAGCTAAAACTAAAAGTATTAGCTAGCAACCAAGGCCCACGGGCCCACCAACCAACAAAGTCCATAAAGAAAATATATATATATATAGCCCATTAAAGTGGGCTTAAATCTCATGTGGTAGGAACACATAGTATACCCAACAAATCTCCCCCTCCATGCACATGAGATGAGGGAACACCCAAACTCGACCCCTCACTTGGAGTCCATTCCGGTTAGAGCTTCACAAAGCTCAAACTTCTCTCTTGTCACGACCTTAGTCATCATATCAGACGGATTCTTGTCTGTATGAATTTTCTTCAGCTTCATTTCTTGCTTTTCCAGCACCTCACGAATCCAGTGGTAACGAACGTCAATGTGCTTTGTACGGGAATGGTATGTGGAGTTCTTGCTCAAGTCCAAAGCACTCTGACTATCACAATGAACCACATACTCATCTTGCTTCAAATCCAATTCTTGAAGAAACCGTTTCATCCATAACATCTCTTTACCTGCTTCAGTAGCAGCGATATACTCAGCTTCAGTGGTAGACAAGGCAACACATTTTAGCAACTTGGATTGCCACGATACAGCTCCCCCTGCAAAAGTAAACAAGAAATCCGAAATAGACTTTCGGTCATCGATGTCCCCTGCCATATCTGAATCTGTAAACCTTTCCAAGACTGATTTTGAACCCCCAAAACACAAACACAAACTCGAAGTACCCTTCAAGTAACGAAGAATCCACTTAACTGCTTCCCAATGCCCTCTTCCAGGATTGGAAAAAAATCTGCTCACAACACTCACTGCATGAGCAATATCAGGTCGTGTACTGACCATCGCATATATAAGACTTCCTACTGCTGACGAGTAAGGAACAACTGTCATTTCTTCTCTTCCTTCTCGGGTAGAGGGACACAAACTCTTACTTAGCTTAAAATGACTCGCAAGAGGAGTGCTAACTGGCTTAGCATCTCTCATGTTGAACTTTTCAAGCACCCGTTCAAAGTATTTTTCTTGTGACAACCATATCTTCTTGGCTTTCCTGTCACAGACAATCTTCATACCCAAAATCTGTCGGGCCGGGCCTAAGTCCTTCATATCAAAGGACTTGAACAACTCTCCTTTTAGCCTGCGAATCATATTAACATCTTGTCCAACAACAAGCATATCATCAACATAAAGCAAAATGATAATAAAGTTACCATCCGGGAATTTCTGCACATAAACACACTGATCTGCAGCGGTTCTCTTGAACCCATGACCCACCATATATGAATCGAATTTCATGTACCACTGTCTCGGAGCTTGCTTAAGGCCGTAGAGATTCTTCTTCAACTTGCAAACCAAGTGCTCTTTCCCCTTAACTTCAAAACCCTCTAGTTGTACCATATAAATCTCTTCCTCCAAATCACCATGAAGGAAGACAGTCTTCACATCTAGCTGTTCAAGCTCAAGATCCATGTTAGCTACCAAACCCAAAGCAACTCGAATAGAACTCATCTTTACCACCGGTGAGAAAATCTCATCAAAATCAATCCCATGCTTCTGGCCGAAGCCCTTAACAATTAAACGAGCCTTATACTTTAGTAGCTTGTCACCATCCTTTTTCAACTTGAACACCCATTTGTTTCTCAACGCTTTTCTTCCCTTAGGAAGATCAACCAACTCATAAGTGTTGTTCTTATGCAAGGAATTCATCTCATCTTGCATAGCTTGTACCCAACTGCCTCTGTCTCTGTGAGTCTGAACTTCTTGAAAACTCTCTGGCTCCCCCTCATCTGTAAGCAAAATATACTCAGAACTGGAATACCTGACTGATGGCCTGTGATTTCTAGTCGATCTCCTGACTTGAGGTACTGCAATCTCTGGTGAATGGGGCTGCTCCCCCTGCTCAACACCTTCTGTATTTGGCACATCATCATCATCCCCAAATTCTAGAACATCTATAACCGGCTCATATTGTACTTCTCCCCCATCTGTGGCACCCTGTGATGTGGAAGGAACTGATGTGAGGTCTGGAGCACTGCTCGCCCTAGGCTGTGTAGGTTTCTCAAAATCTGCCAAAGTCTGATGCTCGTGAAATATCACATCTCTACTTCTTATCACCTTTTTATTTTCTGGATCCCACAACCTGTACCCGAACTCTGCATCTCCATAACCAACAAAGATACATGGAGTAGCTTTGTCATCAAGCTTAGATCTCTGCTCCTTAGCAACGTGTGCAAATGCCTTGCACCCAAACACCCTCAGATAAGAGTATGAAATATCACAACCAGTCCATACCTCCTCTGGAATCTCAAAATCTAATGGAGCTGAAGGAGACCTGTTAATCAAGTAACAAGCTGTGCGAACTGCTTCACCCCAGAATGACTTCGGCAGTTTAGCCATTCGCAACATGTATTTGACTCTCTCTACAATAGTGCGATTCATCCTCTCGGCCACACCATTATGTTGTGGGGTACGTGGAACTGTCCTCTCATGCCGTATACCGTGATCTGCACAATATGCTTCAAACTCTTTTGAAGTTTATTCTCCCCTGTTATCAGTACGAAGGCACTTCAAAGGTTTTCCTGTCTCTCTTTCCACCATGGCTTGGAACCTCTGAAAATGCTGAAAGACCTAGTCTTTTGTTTTCAGAAATTATACCCACACTTTACGTGAAGTATCATCAATAAAAGTAAGAAAATACTTATTTCCGCCCAAAGACTCCACCTCAATGGGACCACAAACATCAGAATAAACCATATCAAGCAACTTGGTTTTTCTTTTACTAGAAGCATGAAAGGAAACTCTATGGTGCTTGCCAAATAAGCAATAATCACAAGGATTAAAAGTTGTACCTTTGGCAAAGGGAATAAGGAACTTCTTTGCCAGAATCTGCAACCCTTTCTCACTCATATGTGCCAACCTCCTGTGCCACAAATTTGGTGAAGACTCATCCTCAATTGCATTGATCCCGCTTGAACACACCTTTACATGAGTCTTGTACAAAGTACAACAAAGTTCCCCTTTTGCAACAACTAGGAACCCTTTGGTGAGTTTCCACTTTCTGCTCCCAAAATGGTTATCATAACCCATCTTATCTAGTGCAACACCAGAAATCAAATTCAACCGTAGATTAGGAACATGCCAAACATCCTCCAATGTCAAAGTGCAACCCAAGCTTGTCCGAATACACACGTCACCTATCCCCTCAATTTTGGAATAGCTGGTATTACCCATCTTCACAGTACCAAAGTCACCGGCTTTGTACGAAAGTGAAGAACTCTCTCCTAGAAGTAGCATGGTAGGAGGCAACTGTATCAATAACCCACTCAACATCACTATTTGTAACATGTAGGCACTCCTCATCTCCAAATGAGAGTACCACCACATCCTCAGAAACTGTAGCTGTAGTATTTATGTCTTCTGACTTCTTCTCAATATTTTCCTGTTTCTGGTCTCTCTTACGAATTCTACAATTTTTGCTCGTGTAGCCTTCCTTGTTACAATAATAGCATGCAAAACCTCCTCGCGTCTGTGACTCGCCTTGACTATTCTTGGACTTATTACGATCTTTAGATCCTTTCCAAGACCCTCTGTTCGGACTCCTACCCCTGTTCTCCGTGAAAAGAGTCTGTGTCTGATCTGTACCCATACCCTTTCGCCTGGCTTCCTCGTTAAACATGCTATCTTTAACAATCTCCAAAGTCAGCTTACCATTGGGAGCTGAATTACTAAGAGACACAACCAACGTCTCCCAACTATCAGGTAAAGAACTCAATAAAAGCAAAGCTTGAAATTCATCATCTAAATTCATCTTCATCGTAGCCAACTGATTAACTATACTCTGAAAGTCACTCAAGTGCTCGGCAACGGGATTCCCATCTTTGAATTTCAAATTCACAAGCCTTCGAATCAAAAAAGCTTTGTTCTGCGCGGTGTTCCTCTCATACATAGACTCTAATTTTTTTCTATAAACTCTGGGCATTAACTTCTTGGGCAACGTGGTGAAATACGGTGTGATCAACCCACTGTCTAATTTGACCCACTATTTTCCTGTTTAATTTTACCCAATCCGTATCGGACATAGTTGTAGGCTTGGCCGTATCACCCTCAATCGGATCATACAAATCCTTACAATAAAGGATGTCCTCCATTCGCGGTTTCCAAATTGCATAATTTGAAGCCGTGAGCTTAACCATTGAATTTGATGATTCCTCCATTTAATTACACAAGACAATAAATAATAATGAACCTTAGCTCTGATACCACTTTGTTGAGGAAAAGAAAAGCGAAAATTCCCAATATTAGGAGCAACACTTCCTAACCTTGTCTAGTGTAAATTAAATAGGAATAAATTATAATATCCAAGCCATAATGGATAATTTCCTTTCGCCACAATGGATAATTTCCTTTCACCACAACCAAGCACAAATAATGTAATAATAAAGCACCCAAGCAAGAAATAAATAGACACCAAAATTTATGTGGAAAACCCTCCAATGGGGAGGGAAAAAAACCTCAGGTCAACTCCGAAAGATTCTACTATATCAAAATAAGGAATACGCAATGTTCTCTCAAGTTTTTGCCCTAAACTTGAGGTAATCAATCAACTAGAGAGTGAGTACAAGGGTTACCTCCTAGGGTTCACAATACCCAAAGGAATACAAGCAAGCCTTCAATATCTCAATGAAATTGAGTAACCAAACAACCCCTCAATAAACTCAAGCTCCATCAATCTCTTGGCAGCCGCATATAGACCCTGTGATGAAAACCCTCTCTGCTTTTTCTAGCCGCCGCACAGTAGCCAAAAACTTTCACTCTCTGTTTTTGTGTATATGCTGCGTAGACTTTGATATTCCCAGCATCTCTATTTTAAAGATTCATTAGCTAAAAGTGTTAGCTAGCAAAGTCCATAAAGAAAATATATATATATATATATATATAGATAGCCCATTAAAGTGGGCTTAAATCTCATGTGGTAGAAACACATAGTATACCCAACACGCAGTTGGCACAATATTTGACAATCTAAACCATAAAATATTGCGTAAGTAATACTATCTCATATTTACATCACAAGCACATTGTTCAAAATAAGTATAATAATACAAAAGATTAATTACACGGACCTCCTCCGAGGTTTGATAAAATTACACGAATCCCTTCATATATTACAAAATTACACAGATCTCTCACGTAAGTAGATGGACTTGACCGTGACAATAAATGTACTACTTCCCCAAAAACCTAAGATTTAAAACCAAAACCAATTTATTTCAAAAATCCAAGATTAATCGCAAAAATTTCCACCATAGCCGAAAAATTCAAATCAAATGAGTCATCACTGCTGACAATATCCACCATCATATTATTTAATTTTAATTTTTCTTTATTTTTAGATTTTTTGGTCTGCCACCGAGAGGAGGGGAAGAAGAAGATTGGTGGTGGGCATGCAAGAGCACCAGTGGTGGGGCCCAGGCCAATACCCACTTTCAAAGAGATTTCTTTCTCACAGTCTCCACAATAGCCAAATGAGTTTGAAATTCTGCATCAGTTTCATCTCATTCATTTTGCCATTAACCAATTAACAAGACAAAATTTTCAATTTCAAAGAGATAGCCACCAACAATTATGTGTGTTTCTGGCTATTATCCAAAACAGTATGAGCTTCCATGAAGAGTCTTTATACTAAATGAACATACTCAATTGAAGTCAATTTACATTTTCAGAGCCGTAAATGAAATAATTTTAATCGAGGGACTAAAATGAAATTTGAAGAACCAAAGCCCTTGTGTCCTAGTATTGTGATGCTTCACCCCCCTCTTTGGTTGGGGTTAAACTCTCCATAAGGGGAGAGTGGAGAGTATTGTCCCAAGGTTTGGCCTTTGTCATGCTTTTCTTTGCCCCTTGTAAACTTGTACTGAAGATTGATTTGTAATTTTGTTGGGCTTGTAATCGGGTTTGGGCTAAGTAATATAGATCAAACTAAAAATAAAGTTTGAAAAAAATAGAAGATACCAAATTTATTTAGCTCTATATACATGTATTATTTTATTACAAATACACTTCTATGGATATATATTTGTGGAATGCTAATTTACAGCATATCGTTCTTTTAACGACGCCTTTAGCGATGAAATGTTCCGTCGCTAAAAGTCTGTATTTTTAGCGATGAGAAATTTTATCGCTAAAAGAGTTTTTTTTTTCTTAATCACTAAAAACTAATTTACCCGTTGCTAAACTGCATCCACCGTGTGTGTGTTTTTAAATTTGAAAAGTCCGCTATTATTGGCAAGAATGTGAAGAAGAGCTGCTTCAATGACCATCTTCACAAAACCAAAATTCAGATTCAATAATAAAAGTACTAAATAATAAAAAAATACCTTCTGGCTTGTACTACACGAAGGTACTTCAAACTATTTTTTAAAAACATTATATGGAACTTATAATAATGCTCTTACATAGAGCATTTCACCGATTTGGCGTCAATAATGAAAATTAAAATCAGAAATCCCCATGAGGTCCATGATCCTTCATTTCATCGAAAATGTTTAGTTGGCCTCTCCTCCCCATTTCTTTTTACTCTCTTGCTTGCAATCTCTGCCTGTAAATTCAGTGTACAATTGATCACAGGGGATAACTTTAAAGCAGCAAAAAGAAAACACTGTATTTAATTAGTTGTTCAAATATCAATTACCCATTTGGTAACCAAAAAATTTGAGTATGCTTGCCAATCAACTTTTTACATTTTTTTCGAAAAGCAAAATTTTCAAAAAGTTGAAAAAAATGTTAATTTAAAAGTGCCAAATTAAAGCTGTACCCAACAAAACCTGAGCCAAGCCCTTTAAAAGAATTTACAGAGAAATTGTCATCTTAGAAAATGCTCTAATTCTGACAATAATATCAAATGTTGAACAACTTTATAAAAAATCTCTACATGAAAAAACTATTTAAAAAAAATCTCTTAGTCCTGCGTTTATTCTAAGCGGACTCTAACAATTACCTCTTTTTCCCAATTGCTTCTCATGGTAAGAACAATCATAATACTCGTAAATGTTTGAACTGCAGTTCCACCCGAAATCACTCCAGCCCATATTCCCTGATTATGTATCAAAGTGTATGAATTAATTGATGTGGTGGTGCAGAGTATTATGAAAATAGTAACAGAAATACTTCAGGTAAAATTTCGTATACATATAAATTGCATGATATCCTACATACGTAATTCGAGATTATGTAATGAGTAATGATCGGTGCGGATCAAATGTGCACATAAAGATCTGAGTTATTAGGTGGGTTCCATGTATACAGGCACGGACTTCACTGAAACGAATGGACGAGATCTTTATGTGTACATAGCATTACCCTTATGTAATGTAATTCATAAAGTTTGAAAAAAATGATGTGTGAGCTTCTTTGGTGTATGGACTGGGCTTCTTTGGTGTTGTTGATATACCATGTGCGAATGGGCTTCAAACACACGAGAAATTTAGTCTCTTATTGGGCCTTGATTTGTTAAGTTTGGAAAAAGCTCTTAGTGGGCCTTGGCCAGTTGGGCCCAAACCTTGTGGTACATCCTAATTGAATTAGGAATTAATACAAGCAGTGACTTGTATTCTAGGTAGGGATGGCAACGGGGCGGGTATGGGACGGGGTCCCCTTCCCCCGACCCCGCCCCGGTTGCATGAATCCTTCCCCCGACCCCGCCCCGCCCCGAGGGGATGTGTGTCCCAACCCCGACCCCGCCCCGTAAACAGAAACCCGTCCCCGCCCCGTCCCGCCCCGATTTTTATTATTAGTATTTTTTTTTTCCTTTCACAGCAAAAATCCACATTCCCACACTAGCAAAAAAATTTATAGAACAAAAATAGATCATTATATCTATATCCATATATACACTGACAAGCAAAAAAAAATTTAAAGAACATACTCGTAGATCTATATGACTATATCCCAATTTATACAGAGTGACACAACCCATATATACGAATCACTCACACACAAAAATTGCTTGAATTGATCTTTATATATGTATATATGCATAGATCTAAACACAAATATATATATATACATAGATCTATATCTATATACACTGATCTTTATATATGTATACACACAGATCTATATATATACACACCGACGGAGAGAGAGAAGCTCGAAGCCGTTGAACAAAATGGTCGATCTTCTTTCTTGGACTGTTAAGCTGTTGAAGAAGCTCGAAGTTGTTGAAGCTTCCTCCATGGAGAGAGAGAGAGAGAGAGAGAGAGAGAGTAGATTTGGTCTCATCCATGGACCATGGCAGATTCGAAGAGAGAGAGAGAGATTGGTCTCATCCATGGATCCTTTGACTGTTGGACTTGATAGGAGGCGCACAGTTTAACAATGAAGCCCTAATTCTATTTGGGGCTATATATACTAGCAAGGTAAAAATGTAATATTCAAGGCAATTGAGGGTATTAATGTAACAACATGTATATACGGGGCGGGTTCGGGTTTTTTAACCCCACCCCCGACCCCGACCCGAACCCGACTCGGGTTTTAAAGAACTCCCCCATACCCGCCCCTAACCCTATTAAAGCCCCCCCATACCCTACCTATTAGGGGCGGGGCGGGGCGGGGCGGGGAACCCGAAAAACCCGCCCCATTGCCATCCCTAATTCTAGGTACAAGATATATATATATATTTTTTTTTTTGCTTGAAAAGGTACAAGATATATGTGCAGCATGTAACATGAAAACTGAGGTTTTCCTTGGTTTGTGTGCGCTGGCGACTGGAACGAGCGAGTACGGACAGTATGTTCTTAAGGGTTGTGTGTGCCAAAATTCATTTGAGATTTTGGCTAAACTACACTTTAGTACCCTGTAGTTTGGGCGAAGTTTCACTTTGGGCCCTCTAGTTTCAATTGCAACACTTTGGTCCCTGTAGTTTTGATTTGGTTTCAATGTGGGACCTGCCTCTAACTCTGTCAATGTAACTTGACGGGACACTTATGTGCCTTGCAAACTTCAGGGCTCAAAGGGAAACTTCGCCCAAACTCTAGGGCCTAAAATGAAACTTCGCCCAAACTCCAGGGCCCAAAGTGAAGCTTCGCTCAAACTATAGGGTACCAAAATGTCTCTAATAAATGAATTCATGTAAGGCGCGTGAGTTTTCCGTCAAGTTACATTGACGGAGTTAGAGGCAGGTCCCACATTGAAACCAAATCAAAACTACAGGGACCAAAGTGTTACAATTGAAACTAGAGGGCCCAAAGTGAAATTTCGCCCAAACTATAGGGTACTAAAGTGTAATTTAGCCATACTTCTTATTTTGTTAAGAAGCATATATGCTTGTATTTTGTTGGGTTTGTGAACTGTTAGATATAACTCTTGTACTTAATTACTCTTTAGGTAGTTGGATACCTCAAGTTTTGGGCAAAAACTTGAGAGAACATCTTGTATTCCTTATTTGATATAGTGAAATTACTCGAAGCTGCCCTGTAGTTTTTTCCCTATTCATTTGAGAGTTTTTCATGTAAATTCTTTGTGTCATTTTATTATTGCTTTTTATTGCTTGTGGTTGATTGTGGTTAACAATTTTTATTTTTGTTGGTTGGATATTTGTTTCTATTTAATTCACACTTAACAGGGTTAGGAATTGCTACTCCCAATAGTTAGGAATTGGTTTTACCCCAACAAAGTGATATCAAAGCTTTTGGTTATTATTATTCATTGTCTTGTGTGATTAAATGGAGGAGTAATCATTTGATGATTAAGCTTACGGCTTCAAACTATGCAATTTGAATGCCATGAATGCAGGATATTCTCTATTATAAGGATTTGTATGACCCATTGAGGGTGATTTGGCCAAGCCTACAAATACGTCCGCTAAGGATTGGGAAAAATTAAATAGGAAGACAGTGGGTCAAATTAAATAGTGGGTTGACTACATCGTGTTTCACCATGTTGCCCAAGAGGTTAATGCATAGAGTTTATGGAAAAAAATTAGAGTCTATGTATGATAGGAAGACCGTACAGAACAAAGCTTTCTTGATTCGAAGACTTGTGAACTTGAAATTCAAAGATAGGAATTCCATTGCCGAGCCCTTGAGTGACTTTCCAAGTCTGGTAAATCAGTTTGCTACGACGAAGATCGTCTTAGATGAAGAATTTCAAGCATTACTATTGTTGAGTTCTTTCCCTGACAGCTGGGAGACGTTAGTTGTGACGTTGAGTAATTCAACTCCCAATGGTAATTTGACTTTGAATATGATTAAAGACAACATGTGTAATGAGGAATCAAGGCGGAAGAATATGGGTACAAATTAGACACAGGTTCTTGTAATGGAGAATTTGAGTAGGAATCTGAATAGAGGGTCTTAGAAAAGATCTAAAGATCGTGATAAGTCCAGGAATAGCAGAAGCAAGTCACAGACGAGAGGAAGTTTTTTATGCTATTATTGTAACAAGTTAGGCCACACGAGCAAAAATTGTAGAATTCGTAAGAGAGACCAGAAACAAAGTAATACTGAGAAGAAGATAAAAGACAAGAATACTACAACGACAGTTTCTAAGGATGTGGTGGTACTCGCATTTAGAGATGAGGAGTGTTTACATGTTACAGATAATGGCATTGAGTGTGTTGTTGATACAGCTACCACCTACCATGCTACTCCTAGGAAAAAGTTCTTCACCTCATACAAAGCCGATGACTTTGGTACTGTGAAGATGGGTAATACCAGCTACTCTAAGATTGTGGGGATAGGTGATGTGTGTGTTTGGACTAGTCTGGGCTGTAGTATGACATTGAAGGATCTGCGGCATGTTCCCGATTTACAGTTAAATTTGATTTCCAGTGTTGCAATATTATATAAGATGGGCTATGATAGTGATTTTGGAAATGGAAAGTGAAAACTCACCAAAGGGTCCCTAGTTGTTGCAAAAGGAGAACTTTGTTTTACTTTATACAAGACTCATGTGAAGGTGTGTTCAAGTGGGCTCACTGAAGTTGAGGATTAGTCTTCACCAAATTTGTGGCACAACCAGTTTGCACACATGAATGAGAAAGGGTTACGTATTCTGCTAAAGAAGTCTCTCATTGTAATACCCTGTATTTTCGTTGTTCTTTTTACCCTTGTTGATATAAATAAGATTCAGTATACTTGTATTTACATTCCCTGTAATTTCAGTTTCAATCGATCGAGCAAGCTTCGAGCGATTGAGAGTTTCACTTCTTAATCGATCGAACCCACTTCCAGCGATCGAACTGTACCAACCTGAATTATGATGTGGATCCTTTTCTCAAGCGATTTAACCCATCACAATCGATCAAACCCTGACTGACCTGTCTTCAATCGATCGAACTCACTTCGATCGATCGAACTTGGTATTTCTAGTTTACGTGTCCTGCCACTGTACCCTCCCTCTCCCCTATATATATGTATCTCTATCACACACACACGAGTTTGGAAAGTGAGAGAGTTAGAGAGATATACATAACATTACATATATATACACACTCATATATATATAAACACCCGTATATATATTTTACACACAAACATACACACACACTCTCAAGAAGAGAAAACGGATAAGGGGCAGAAGACAAGGAGAAAGAGAGGAAGAGATGAGATAGAGAAAGAGAAGGAGAAAGGAGAGTGAAGGAGACCACCCCTAGGAGTCGTGGCCACCCCATAGGTCACTGGCATCTCTGAACTTTAGGGTGAGTGTCTATACTCACTTAGTAGCATAGATACATATGTATATATGTGTTTCGGCAAGAAAGAACGAACCCCGAATGTATGAGGAAGGTCTAGTTCATTTTGGGAAGAAAACCAATGTTTAATTAATCGAACTAATTTCGAACGATTGAACATAGACCGATCTCAATCGATCAAACTAATCTCAATCGGTCGAACTTAATTGTTGTCAATCGATCGAACTTGACTTCGATCGATCATACCTTTTTTTTTTCAATCGATTGAAATGATTTCAATCGATCAAACATGACAGAATGTTAAATGGTTTGTTTTTTTATATCCGATGAACTGTTAAGCTGTATACTATCATGTGTTGATGGTTAGAAGCTTTATTGGAATAATGCATATGTGAATAATGGACTTAATGCATTAAAACAGTGGAACCCATTATATAATGATGTTATAATGTTGTTAATCAAATTAAGAAGATGACATGCATAGTAGTGGGTCTATCGACCCCAGAGGTCGAAACTATTTATGATTGGTGTGTGGGATATGCGATCACGAAGATTGTACAATGTGGGTTGCGGTATGCATATATTGCCTTAGTCCATGGGAGAGACTAAGGGATATATTAGTAAGTATTTCCTTAGTCTATAGGAGAGACTAAGGAATCTATTAGTAGTATTGCCTTAGTCCACGGGAGAGGCTAAGGGATACATATTATGGAAACAGATGTGAGGTTGTGATTACCTATATTGCCTTAGTCCATGAGAGAGACTATGGGATATAGAGGTGATCTCGCCTTAGCCCATAAAAGAGATTAAAGGAGATACTGGTGATATCACCTTAGTCTACGAGAGAGACTAAGGGATGCATAGTTGTGGGAATGGAAATGGGCTAGCACCCTGGTCCGATCGAGGCTAACAGAATGTCGTCTTAGTCGATGACCGAGACAAGAAAGATCCGATAGAGACTAAGGGCATGGTCACGTTAGTCCAAGACCGAGACTAAGGGTTATGCCGATGTTATCATCTTAATCTAACAAAGGCTAAATGAATAATACCTTAGTCCATTACCGAGACGGGAAGTCCAAATAGAGACTACAAGAATATGTCACTTAATCCATGACCGAGATTAAGAGGGATACATCATGAACTTATTTCGATAGAGATTAAATGAATATCACCTTATTCCATGACCAAGATGGGAGATCCGATGGAGGTTAAGGGATATGTCACTTTAATCCATGATTGGGACTAAGAGGTATACGTTGCGAAAGGAATTGTGAATTAGGCTTGTTGGCAAGAATGTATCAGGGCTGTGTGCCATAGTAACATGTCAAGGCTGCGTGCCGTAATAGTATTACGACGCTGAGAGCTATAGTATGTCAGGGCAGCATTCTGTATTATGTCAGGGCAGGTTGGCTAGAACGATAAGGCTATATGTTAGGTGTGACAGACCATAGGTATGGGACTATGTGTCTGATTAATGTGGACCCAAGATTCTATTTTATGTTTGGGAGGGATTGGGACGATGTCCGTGAGATTGGGACGATGTCTGTTGAGATATATTGAGTTGGTACATTCATGAATATAAATAACAAGATGATCATTAATGATGTTGTTTTTATATATCCTGTAAATCTATAGATACTCTATTAGTATTTGCATTCACTCGACTTCCGTAGTTGACGGCGTTTTTGTCGATGGATATTCAACGTCTAGCTGGCTAGGGTTATGAGTATACAGGAGATGCATACATGAATAGGGGCTACGAGGATAGAGCCTACGATGACGGAGGCTATGCTGATGCTAACTACTACGCAAGCTGAAGACTTGGAGCTTTCTGTTGATAGTTATGCTTATGTTTTTAGAGACTCTATAATAGTTAAGTTTGTAATCAGCATATGTTGCCATGTTACTTTATTTATGTTTTGGCGAACACTAGTGGTTTGTAATAGTTTAGTGTTAAACTCTGATTATATATAATGACCTTAGAACTTTCCAATGCGTGGTTTGATTCATTACTCTAATAATTAGACTTTGGTTATGGACAATGTGATGACTTTCAACTGACATGGCTTACAGGTCCAAAAAGGAATTGATTTTCTCTATTTTTACTACTGTAGGGAGTGACAGGATTTTTGGTATCAAAGCCTAGGTATGGTAGTAGCGTTCATCAGCTGTCCAATATTTCTTAAGTTTGAACCTTTAGATTCCGTGAGATAGGGGTTGACTCTAAGTAATGTTTTGGAGATCGTCCTTATGGAATTTGACACGGCAATTTAAATGTGTGCGCTTGTGTGCTATACCCAAGTGTAGGTAATTGTGCAAGTAGTAATGTGGTTAAGGCCAGGTCGATCCCACAGGGAAGGTTGAAACTAAAAACGTAGATTAAACTCTAAAGGAAAAGAAAAATCAATATGCAAAAGGTTGTAGAACACAAAGTTCCACAAAGTGACTATTACTAAAGTGACTAAATTAAACTAATGATTAATTAATTAACTAAAGCAGCATTTTTAAATGAGTTTTTACTTAATAAAAGGGAATGTTGGGATCACACGAATCCACAAAAATCATACCATCTACCATGCAGTTACATTTAAGCTCTAAGGAGTGTGTCTATCTATAGTATTCCGTATTTTCTAAAGATAGAGAATCAATAGTCCGTTCATAGCTAAGACTACAGCATCACATTTGTTTCCAAAACTCATGAAAGCGGTTTAAATCAATAGTTAAGTCTTGCATTCTGAATGGTGTTAGCATTCAAAATGGTTTGCAAAAATTATTGAAGAAAAATGCCTTAAGGCATAAAGTAATGAAACTGTTTTGACAAACGGGGACAGTTTGATAACAAATCTCAAAAGCAGAAAGTCTTAGAATACTGCAAAAAAACTTCTCAAGAATCTGAAGGTTCGATCGATCGATGCACTTTCAATCGATCGAATATCATCATCTCTCGAGCGATCGAAATATCTTCGATCGCTTGATTATGCATCTGCTTTAATTGAATGAGTGCAGGTTTTATACTGCTGCATGGCAGAGGATAGAGATCACTATTTCATTGTTATCTCCCAACCTGGGGACTACTCAGACATGGTCTGGAGTGTCATAGATTCGTTTTAACGTAAAAATCCATTAAAGTTGTGTTTGGTTGTGATTTTAGCATGAAATCTATGAAAACTGATAGTTTAACACTAACTAACGTACAATGCTACGATCTAACAGATTAAACTACAATAAACCGTAAGTAAACAGTAAATAAAACAATGATATGTAACCTGGAATGAAGAATTTTACTTAAACTTATGAAAAACCAAGCCGAACAATGATAATCCTTGAAAAACCCTACAAAAGTCAAGAACGAAACTCTCTACTCTCTATAAACTGTTGAAAAACAAGTGTGGCCTCTGCATGATGTGAATATAACTAGTATATGTAGAAAAACCTAAAGCTAGGGTTACAAAAGACGTCCCCGCTGCGTGCGCGTAAGTTCTGATAAAAGCCATGTTCGATCGATCGAACCTTTGTCGATGGATCGCACTTCTGGAATCTTCGAGCGCTTTAACTGTCTTCGATCGATCGAAATCTCGATCGCTTGAGGGATCTTCGATCGCTCGAACTCAACATTTCATCTTTTATTTGTTTTGCTTGTAATTCAACTTTATCCTTTATCTATCATTTAGTCTTGCACGCAGCACAACAACAATCTGCACCAATAATAGCTAAAACAACACAACTTATCATAGTTTAATCATTTTATGTAAAAGCTGGCATTGTAATCCAAATTGCAAATATATAAAGGAATTGTAGACTAAATCAGTGTATTTTCTTCTTTTAGCACGGTTGTATTTTTCAAATACCCCTGTTTGTCACAACCCCCAACTAACGAATTGCTAGTCCCTAGCAATAGAGCAAAAATAATCTAAATGTTACTACAACGACTAAAATAAAATAAATTAAACTAAGGCAAACTACGCTAAAATAAAAAGAGAAACTACCTAACTCACTTTCGCAGGAATCGCGATTGCATTTAGCGAATGCAACAAGCCGTTAAACCCCTAGGTTCCCTTAGTGGACGAGTATTGTCTCGTGAGGGTTTACAGTGAATATACCCACAACATTCTCCAATTTTTAAGCTCAAAAAGATATAGAATAACTTGTAAACATTCCCTCCCATACAATTGTCAATTTAACTCTACAAAACATATCACTCTCATTCAAACCATGGAAGAAATTCACATGCTCCTTATATCACCAAGATAACTATAACATATGCGTCACATCCATTTATCCATGTGTGTGTGAAATCAACAGCTATGCATCAGACCTTGTTCAGAGTTGTTTAGACTATTATTCTCTCAGAACTTGTAGTTTCAACTCAATTCTCACATGGGTTTACACTCAAAATGGAACATCTCACAGAAACTGGTTTAATAATGATCACACATGACGTGAAAGCTTTCTTAAGAATGAAATTTTGGTTACTAGTGCTTTCACACCTGACTCCATAAAGGACGAACATTTAGAGTGTATAGTCTCATGAAAAGGATACGACTCACTAGAGGAGCGAAATACCGTGGATAACTCAAATTACACGTTCATATTCAAACTAAGTTGTTAAAAATCATTAAGGCTTTGACTTTTTGGTTTTTTTTTCTTCTAAATAGTGGGACAGAAATGTGAGGGGTGCCAAATCACACATCTTCAGCATGTGATTGAGTTTAGTAATTTTTTTCTTCACTTCATTTCAACCATCCTCTATTCTTATATATGTTTTTTTTAAAAGAATCTGTTATGCGGTCCCTCCCACATTTACTCCCTCCTTGTCACATACTTCAACAATTTAATCACATTAGATGTGCAATGGGGTTCATTGAGGTCAAAGTATAAGATTAGGGATTTAGATTTTCATAATAGACTTGGCAGTATTTACTAGGTGTGGGGTTGAGAACAACGCAGATTCTGGAATGTTGACACGTAGATAAAAAGGTTAAAGAACGGATAACGATGGCTTAAATCATTTTCTTAACTTCTTAATTTTAGTACTTCGGTGTTCATTGAGTTTAGTTGGTAAATCCTGAACGTTCTCCTCTAATAAGCAGTCGAAATGAAGAATTAGAGACTATTCAACGAATTTAATATGCTTATGTAAGAAAATAATTCAAATAATGTGATACTTCCCTCAGAATTGAAGATTGGATTCAAAAACTCAGTAAGGGTTAAATAGTTTCCACTACTCATTCCTTAGAACATAAAAAGTCATATTAACTCTGTTGTAGGTTTTCTACATAGCTATTAACATGTGCATATGGGTTTTGTATACAAAAATGGTCAACATCTGCAATCATCCTAGTGAAACTAGAAGAACGCATGAACTTAATTCATAAAAGATGAAAATAATATGAATGTATCATTGCTTGATAACAGCTAAATAGGAGTGAAAATTCAAAGTTGTTCGACTAATAAAGTTCAGAAATTCAAAGTATATTTTTTTCAATTTGTTTAATTTATGTGAGTTTAATTCAATTCTAATAGAGATTGTACGATGTGTGCAATAAAGTTATCCAGATTGCTAAGTAAAAACATGTGCATGTAATATGTGTAGGTGATTATCTATCTACATCCCACCCCAACTGAAAATTGCGATGTCCTCAGAAGTTGATTTTCAAAATAAGTAGAGAGATATCACCTGATAACACCAAGCAAACACCACAAGCATAGCAATATGTAAAGACATACAAACTCCAAGTAGCCAAGATCAAATGAACTAATAGATACTAATAAAGCAATGTCCATATGTAATACAAACACCCAATCACCAGAAAGATATAACAATATAAGTACAAAACAGTGATAAAAATGTTCAAAAGATATATCAGTCCCATCATAACTAAACAACCCAAAAGAAAATAACAGAGAAGAGAGAGAAACAGTAATAAACAAAATGCAATAAAACTCTCACTCTCCCAAGGCATTACCTACTCATCCCCAATATCATATAGAATCACGATCAGTGTGGCAGGATCATCCTCACCTCCACCCTCAGCAACAGTAGGAACCATCGCCGGGTCACTCAAAGTCGACACAGTTTATGTAGACAATGTAGGGTCAAGCACAACTGGAGGTGGTGTAGATGATGATGATAGGCCATAGGGATCAACAGGTGGTGGAGTAACAGAGATAGTAGGCAGAGCAGTGTATGTAGTGGAGCAGCTGGAGCAGAAGTAGATGGATCAGTGGTAGGTGGAACAGAAGGGGCAAAAGGTGGGTGTGAAGCTATGTGAACAAACTGATCTACTCTGATCTATATCAAGATCGCCTCTAACAAAGTCGTCATCTGATCCATCTTGCCCTAGAGTCGTATCCGTGCCTCCCTCTCCTCAATAAGCAATGAGTGGAGAGTCTGGAGGGATACGGAAGACAACTCTCCCTGGGCCTGAGCCTGAGACCGCTGTCTTAACTCGAACTGCTGCACAACAGCAACAGGGTCCTCATCATATGAATCTACCTCCTCAGCCTTAGTCGGCGTCCCAGAAGCTGCACCCTCTGTGTCGGTGCCTCCCCCTCTCTTCCTCTTTGCTCCTACCTTTTCCTTTCCTTTTAACTTTCTCTTTCTCTGCGCATCAGAACGGCGTGCTGCTGTCTCACCAAATTGACTCAAGGCTTGTGAAATCGTGTCAGTGGCCAATGGAAGCAATCCAGCCTGCTCAATCACCCGATGGATGGGCCAAGCGCCCTTCAGATGGTGCTTGGCGGCAATGTACCGCGTAGGTTGGACAAAGAAGTCGATATAGAGTCAGGGCAGGCAGACACGCCGCTCGGTCCCAATGGCATACAAAACTCGAGCATACCACGACGCCACCTTTTCATGATAAAAAGTCATCAAAATGCAATTGGCCAGCGCCAGGTAGAAAAGATGGTACTGCTGGTCAAAAATCAGTCCTCAATCAGGGAGATGCCGTTCCAGATCTGAATCGCACCGCTGGTAATCTCCTGGATAATGATAAAGGGTAGAGTCTCTGGTGTACCGGGTATGTGTGGGTAATAGTGGTTGGGAGTCTCCAGTACACCCAAAGCAGCGGCAAATGTGGTTGTGCTGAAAATGATCTCGCGACCCCGAAAAAATGATCGGTATGTGAACGGAGCCGCAGGATCCTTAATCATGGTCGCACACGCCTCCTGCACCCAATTGATGTTGACTCTCTTAGACTGCGTCAACATCTCAAACCATCTAGGCATGGCACGGATCCGTGCAAGAGACCATAGGGCGGAAAGCCACACAGCCTCAAGTGGGTGCTCCATCATCACCTTCCGCGCCTGGAAGTATCGGGTGTACCAAACTTGTTCCTCCTCGTTTCTGAGCCCATGATCTAGTACCGGGTCAGGTATAGCGAGGTCTAAGGGCTTGGACTTGTGGTACCCCATGACAGGATTCATAGCTAAAACCCTGAAATGGAAAAAGAACTAATTAAAATAGGAAACTAAAAAGAAAAGAAGAAACTGCCACTGCATCACGTCGATCAATCAAATAGTTTTCGATCGATCATAAACTTGCTACCTTAGATCGATCGAAACCAGCTCGATCAATCAAAATATAACTGCCTTCGATCGCTCAAAACTAGCTCGATCAATCAAAATATAGCTGTCTTCGATCACTCAAAACCAGCTCGATCGATCGAGCATAATGGGATTTCGCAGAAAAACAAAATAAACATAGATAACAAGAACCTAAGATTTCTAAGATTATAATTAGGTCTTAGGACCAATGGGGATCACCCCCACAAGAATTCGAATGAAAATGAATATGAGGGGATTCTCGTGACCTTACCTTGGTTTGAGCACATGAGAGAGATGAGGGTGATGATGATGATGTCCTTGGGGATGCTTGGCGTCTCCAACTTGTGTGTGTGATTAGTTGAGGGTGGAAATCGCCCCGAGTTTCTCTGTGCCCAAGCGCTTGAGAGTGAGAGGGAGTGAGAGAAACTGAAGACGTGTGATGGAGACGCCTCGTTTAAATACGAGGCTCGAGCGATCGAACAGGCTCGATCGATCGAATGTTCGATTGATTGAAAATTATTCAAGCAATTGAGGATTGGAGATGTTCGATCGAACGAGGGATGTTCGATCGATCGAACAAGAAAAACACCAAAAATCTTTGTACAGGACAACTGTATAACCCCAACTAACAGAAATTGTTTTGGGCATACAAAATAGCGTAAAAGTAGTTCAATTACGGGATATGCAAGCCAGAAAAAAAATCATCGTCAATAAGGTAATATGAAATTGCAAATTTATCGATTTAGCTTTGTAATAGCATCCGCTTTTGCAAAATTATTGCCCGCAACCATGGTACTTAAGACCTTATTAATAAAGAAAAACTAAAAATTAAAAACAAATTTGAATATCCTTTGTCCAGTATTACACTTCAAATGATAAAAGAAAGATCAAATGACAAAACGCAATTGAAGTGGAGTACTAATTTTCCAACATGAATATTCCATCTTCCGCAGTTGCTTCTTTTTCCCCCACATCTTTGAGTGTGGATTCCAAACTTGATGATTCCCTTTCCCAGAACAGTCGTAAAGAAGCAAGTACATCATTGAGCGAGTCTGAAATCTCTACAGAATTGATTGCACAAGCAAGAGGTGATTTGGATGGAGACGAGGATAAAGGAGTGTAATTTCTCAACAGCTTCTCCTCTTGCAGCGGAGTACCAGGAGACCTGATGTTGTCAATATCAAGATATAAAAGTATACTTTACTTTTCAAAAGATTTGCAGTGTGGAAGTAAAGGTCGAACCCACAGAGATTGATTACTACAACGACTTAATTTTAAAACCTAAGTCTAATTAATTAGGAAAAACGGATTTTGATTTGGATTTAATTAAACTAATAACAATAAAAGTAAATCTAGACTATGGAAGCAATTAAAAGTGTTTTTAAGTAATATTTAAAGGGAACCTAGGATTACAAATCCACCACTAGTTTCATAATAGGAATATCTATGAATTACTTTAGCTTATTACGTTGGATGAATATGGGGAATTGTAGCTACAAGCCCAATTCCTCCGACAAGAAGATAATCATGGTTCAAGCACCAACATAATCCATCTGCGGATAGCACGAATCATCTCACACTAAACTAGGGTTGTGATCTAATCCGTCTAACCTAGGCATGGACTATTCGGATACTTGATAGCACGAATCAATAAAGCACCATCACATGTAAACAATCTAAACAAGCACAGCAAGAATAGATCGTTGAGCACATCACAATCAAAATAGATCTAAGACAAGAATAAATTCCGAAAGCAATGATTTAATCAATGTAAGTACGATTTATTTATAAAAATCCTCTAAACAAGTGACTGTCATCCATACATAATAAAACTAAAATAAAAACATAAATAAAACCCTATTACTCATCTAGGGCTTCATTGAAACCCTAGATCAATGATCTAAGCTGCCATAGGAGTAGAAATCGGCAAGTAGTTGATGGAGGAGGCCATGGAAATCCTTGGTCTTCTTCTTCTTCTTCTTGCTTCTCCCTCTTCAAGGGTTGGAAGTGTGGTTGTAGAATGTGTGTATATTAATTGCCAACCCCCTAATTGAAGTAAAATAGGGTTTATATAGATTTACAACATGTTTTGGAAGCCTTTACAACTCGAAACGGACTGAAACGCATGTAATTTACAGTCTGGACGTCGTTTAGCAGTCTCGTTTGCACAGGAGTCTTCAGTATACTGAAATACGCAACTTTGATTTTTGGGCATATCGCGCGAGCGGGTCGCGCGAGCGCGACATTGGGTACCTCGCGCGCGCGGATCGCGCGAGCGAGTTCTTGGGGGTCTCGCGCGAGCGGTTTCTGGATTCTCGCGCGAGCGGATCGCGCGCGCGATTCTTGGATTTCCGCGCCCGCGGGTCGCGCGCGCGAAGTGTCTTTTTCAGCTTCCTTCTTCCTGCTTTTTCACCTTGTTTAGCCTGGTTCAGTTGATTTCTTCCAAAACCTGTCAGAAACTAGAAAACAGAGTAAAAATATACAAAAACAGGATAAAAAGGTACTAACAAATGCTCGTTAAAGCGTATAATTAGGATTAGTTCTCTCCCGATCACACCCCCAAACCTACATTTTGCTAGTCCTCGAGCAAAACTAAAATAAAAACTACTAATAAAAATCTATTCCATTTTCGTATGGATCACGATTGCATTTAGCGTATGCAACAAGCCTTTTAAACCCCTAGGTGTCCCTAGTCGGACGAGTGAAGTCTCGTGAGGGTTCTCGTCAACAAGTTACCCACAACCATATTTATTAACTTGTAACCTTAAAGAGTTTTATTAAAAATGAAAAACAAAACATTCAATACTCCTTATTATAACACAATGATTCGAAATAGAATAATGAACATAAAGAAATAGAATCAAACACCTACATACATCATGAAAAACAATCTCAAGCACATGCATCGTATAAATCAATAGAGTTTCTCATAAAATTGCACGTGTGTGATGTGGTATTCAAATGAACACGCGCATGTCATAAACTTGGAATATAACTCGGATAACCATCCAACTATGTCTCGACTACGAATCTCACAATGTCAATTACACTCTAAAATGAAACACTCTGAAACATGTGTAATTTCTCTAGTATACGTGAGCAAAGGAAATATATTTTCAAAACGAATAACGCTCACATACGACATGAAAAAGACGCATGACACGAAAGAACAGTAGTCTCATGGATAGGATACTAATAATCAAGAAAAATTAATTATTACCATGTTTTAATCCCCTCCCATCATTTACATATCCGAACCATGTTTCCTAGGATCAAATAGGACTTTTCAAAGGTTGTAATGTGGCTCAGGTAATGAAAAATAATAAAATGGATATGGTAGATCAAGTAGTTTCAGAATGGCATTGTAAGGCATGTTCGATCTCTTTCATTCTTCTTCTACAAATTTTTCATCTTTTCTTTCTTTTCCTTCCTTTTCATTCATTTTCTTTCAATTTTTTTTTTCAACCTTCTTTTTTTATTCTGTTTTCTTTTTCCTTTTTCCTTTCTCGCTTCTCAAATGAATATTCATTGAATAACAAGGCACCCACCCCAAACATCATCTTATTTTCTTCTTCTCAATCAACACATCGCCTTAATACTACTAAAAGTTGATCACTCTTCCAGTGGTATACTCCAAGTTGATCAGGTTGGAGCTTTTAAAGAGGATAATGGTGAACAAAGAAAAAGAGGCATTTTAACGGCTCAAGGGGCAAACTAAGGAAATTTTATCTTCTATCGGCCGGCAGTAGACAATAGAAGGCCTAAAATCATGTCCTAGGTAATACAGTTCTTCAATGTTTACAATGGAAGATTATTTAGTATGGTAACAAAGATTTTACTTGACTATCAACCAAAGCAAGAATAATGAGACTAAACAACAAGTAGATGCGCTATTTCAAGTGAAATTCGACAAACACAAAATGTATTTATAACCCTCTAAAAAGAAAAGATAGGCTCAAAAGCTCACTGGGTCTAGTCTCCACCTTGTGTTATCTAGAAATCCGAATCATATTATAATTCACATCAGACATGTATTCACGTGACTACGTGCAGTGCATAGGTTTGTGTGCAGATCTATGATATAAAACTACGATTCGAACGATACATAACTTAAAACGCCATATCATAACTTTAGCAAATGTTTAATCACATCTTCCCTTGTTTACCATTCTATAACAATCCAAGTTACATAACAAGAAGTACCAAATTAATATTGCAAAAACATCGATAATCATCGTTTATTTAAACACACTTATTGAAAAATTTTAAAATTTTGCATAAAATAATGTGCATGTGTGTGCATACCCCCAAACCTAAACCTTTCATTGTCCCCAATGAAACAATAAAATGAAAGAAAGGAGAGTACATAAGGAAGGAACGATAGTACCTCGATCTTGACAAGCATAGAACAGGTGAACACAAAGGAATATGGCTATAAAGTTCAATGTTACCTGTTACTTCTTAACAAAAGAAAATTAAACAAACAAAATAATAAAAACAGCTAAAAGAATTATAACTAAGCTAAACGAAACTAAATAAACTATAAGAAGAAACAAAACTATGAAGACAACACGAAAATAAGCTATAAAAGGAAATAAAACATAACCAGAATTATGAAAACAATCAAAGACTCGATCTAAAAGTACCTAAGAAACAAAAACAGAAAAGTAAAAACTGTGTGACAGGTGTGGGAGGAAGATATAAGAAAACAAATGAAGAAAATGCAGAAATGGGGGGTCGCGCGAGCGAATCCCAAGTTTTTTTTTTTTTTTTTTTAAATCGTGCCAGTGGGACCCCCTCGCGCCCGCGAAACCAGGCGCGAGAAGAACCCGAGGCATCATATAAGAAAAAGAAAGAAAATACCACTAAGTCACAAACTCGCGCCAGCGGACCGCGCGCGCGATTCGGGTTTTTTTTCCATTTTTTTGGCTAAAATTATGTATATAATATTAAAATAAATTAATTCCAACCCCCAAACATGTCCAGAAAAACTCCAAAACTGACAAAAACGACTCAAAAATGACCAAAAACAAAGAAAACAGACAAAATTAAGCTTGGGTTGCCTCCCAAGAAGCGCTAACTTTTACGTCTTCAGCTAGACCTTTCTAGCTCAAGATTCATGGAGGCTGAAACTCGGATTGTGTATCCCGTAGGATATCAGGAAGAGCTCGGTGATATGCAGAAATCACGTTGCTTCGAATTAATTCAATCGACGGTTTGTCAGTATGTTCAAATCGATTTCTTACCTTCCGAGTAGATTCAGCATTAGGGTCCGAGGTATTAGGGTTCATCCACTCATCATCCGCTATATCTTTGTCGTTACTCACATTTATTGCTTTGTTAGGCTCAATATTCCGTCTTTCCTCACCTTCCGCCTCACATAGGTAATCGTCATCTTTAGGAGGTTGATCCATAGCATTAAAAACATTTAATTTTAAGTTCATGTTCCCAAACGACACTTTCATTACCCCCGTCCGGCAGTTGACACGTGCGTTAGCGGTTGCTAAGAATGGACGGCCTAAAATGACAGGAGTATGTTTCCTAGCATCTAGCACGGGTTCAGTGTCAAGGACCATGAAGTCGACAGGATAATAGCATTTATCAACCTTAACCAAAACGTCCTCGATGATTCCTCTAGGTATTTTAATAGAACGATCCGCTAATTGAATAGTAGCGGTCGTAGGTTTAAGTTCACCTAAACCTAATTGTTTATAGACGTGATAAGGTATGAGATTAACACTAGCTCCTAAGTCAAGGAGAGCTCTATGGATGATAGTGTCACCTATGACACATGAAATCGTAGGCGTACCAGGATCCTTATACTTTGGAGGTGAGTGTTGAAAAATAGAACTTACTTTTTCCGTGAGGAAGACCTTTTTAGGAGTATGACTGCGTATTTTGCGTTTTTGTGTGCATAGGTCTTTAAGACATTTAGCGTAAGCGGGAATTTGTTTAATAGCATCGAGGAAAGGAATATTGATTTTAACTTGTTTAAACACCTCAAGTATATCCTCAACCTTAGACCCTTTCTTAGGCAAATGTGACGGTCCCTCAACGTTTGGTGGATATGGCATTCTCGGAATATAATTCGTTGAGACCGGTTCATTTTCTTTTCTACTTTGATTCACATCCTCACCTTTTTCTTTATTCAAATTTAAATTTTTATTTTTCTCACCCCCATCCGGAATTACAACAACTTCCTCATCTCGAGTAGTCGTCCTAGTCGAAACAGCGTTCACGCTCTCACTCGTACTACCCACTGCGTATTGCCCCTTAGGTTGCTGAGTAGGTTGACTCGGCAACTTACTCTCAGTTAAACGGTTTAATGTATTAACAATTTGCCCTACTTGGGACTCCAGTTTTGCGATGGATTGTGTGTGAGAGTGTACTAACTGAACCACCGAACCAAAGTTTTCAAGTGAGGCTAACACCTTCTCCTCAAATGCATTATTGCGTGGAGGTGGAGGAGGTAGTTGGTATTGACCTTGTTGATATTGGGGTCGGTACATATTAGGAAAATTAGTCATCCTAGGATTATAATTATTTTGTGGGAATTGCTGCATAGAATTAACGTGTTGCTCAACAAATTCCGGATATTGAGATGCAGAAGGACATGCAAAGATATTATGAGACGGTTCAGAACATAATGCACATACTTCTAAAGAGGGTGGATTGGACGTTTTGTTCATTTGCATAAGTCGATCAAGTTTTCTATTTAATTCTTGTATTTGAATTGATTGACTTGACTCAACTGTCACCTCTCGCTTAGGTTGAAGATGATATCCCTCTAAACGTACCGACACAGCCTGATGCATCGAATTCTCGCTTAGTGTTTCAAAAATCTTCCAAGCCTCGTCGGCGTTTTTTGTGTAGGAAAGCCTCGTCGGCGCTTTTGTGTAGGAAAGTTCCCGCACAAACGGCATCGACGGTATTCCAAAAATTGATGTTGTCAATATCAAGATATAAAAGTATACTTTACTTTTCAAAAGATTTGCAGTGTGGAAGTAAAGGTCGAACCCACAGAGATTGATTACTACAACGACTTAATTTTAAAACCTAAGTCTAATTAATTAGGAAAAACGGATTTTGATTTGGATTTAATTAAACTAATAACAATAAAAGTAAATCTAGACTATGGAAGCAATTAAAAGTGTTTTTAAGTAATATTTAAAGGGAACCTAGGATTACAAATCCACCACTAGTTTCATAATAGGAATATCTATGAATTACTTTAGCTTATTACGTTGGATGAATATGGGGAATTGTAGCTACAAGCCCAATTCCTCCGACAAGAAGATAATCATGGTTCAAGCACCAACATAATCCATCTGCGGATAGCACGAATCATCTCACACTAAACTAGGGTTGTGATCTAATCCGTCTAATCTAGGCATGGACTATTCGGATACTTGATAGCACGAATCAATAAAGCACCATCACATGTAAACAATCTAAACAAGCACAGCAAGAATAGATCGTTGAGCACATCACAATCAAAATAGATCTAAGACAAGAATAAATTCCGAAAGCAATGATTTAATCAATGTAAGTACGATTTATTTATAAAAATCCTCTAAACAAGTGACTGTCATCCATACATAATAAAACTAAAATAAAAACATAAATAAAACCCTATTACTCATCTAGGGCTTCATTGAAACCCTAGATCAATGATCTAAGCTGCCATAGGAGTAGAAATCGGCAAGTAGTTGATGGAGGAGGCCATGGAAATCCTTGGTCTTCTTCTTCTTCTTCTTGCTTCTCCCTCTTCAAGGGTTGGAAGTGTGGTTGTAGAATGTGTGTATATTAATTGCCAACCCCCTAATTGAAGTAAAATAGGGTTTATATAGATTTACAACATGTTTTGGAAGCCTTTACAACTCGAAACGGACTGAAACGCATGTAATTTACAGTCTGGACGTCGTTTAGCAGTCTCGTTTGCACAGGAGTCTTCAGTATACTGAAATACGCAACTTTGATTTTTGGGCATATCGCGCGAGCGGGTCGCGCGAGCGCGACATTGGGTACCTCGCGCGCGCGGATCGCGCGAGCGAGTTCTTGGGGGTCTCGCGCGAGCGGATCGCGCGAGCGGTTTCTGGATTCTCGCGCGAGCGGATCGCGCGCGCGATTCTTGGATTTCCGCGCCCGCGGGTCGCGCGCGCGAAGTGTCTTTTTCAGCTTCCTTCTTCCTGCTTTTTCACCTTGTTTAGCCTGGTTCAGTTGATTTCTTCCAAAACCTGTCAGAAACTAGAAAACAGAGTAAAAATATACAAAAACAGGATAAAAAGGTACTAACAAATGCTCGTTAAAGCGTATAATTAGGATTAGTTCTCTCCCGATCAAGACCCTATGTACGGTCCAGGTCCATGAAACAATAGGTGTGGAAGGAATAACGGCAGTAGCATTGAATTCATAGTTAAAATCCTGACAAAAGAGACCAAAAGAGAACAAAAGAAAGAAAGAAATTAGATAAGTCAAAAGAAAGACTAACAGAAAGGAATAAACAAGCAAGATGAAAAAGTAAATGAAGTGTGACAAGGAATTGACCTCACTATTGCCATGCAATAACCATGTACACTAGCAGGTAGGGGGCATTGAAGTCGAAACAGCAAATAACTCATGTTCACATAAATGTACGGAACCAATTCAATGACAAGAAAGTCATCAACATAAGTGAAGACATCATTATGGCGTTCAGGTACCACATTGATGAGAGCTGATATTAGCTTAATATTAGCCCGATAAGGAGTAAAAACTGACTGGATATAACCTCATTTCTCTAGTTTTACCTGCAATTGTGCTTAATTTGCTTCTGTACACAATGATATGTTTTTCGTGGTATGTTGTTGTGTTTGGCTCTGTGAGTGCAGGTTCTGAAGCTGAAGGGAATTACAAGTTGAAAGGAATAACTCAAGAAACAAATTGATGAAGTCTTGATACCAATCGATTGACATAGTTTCAATCGATTGACATGTTTTCCTTATCAATCGATTGAATTATTTATCAATCGATTGACATCTTTGTCAATCGATTGACTTAAACTGGAAACAGTCTGTTTTAATGGCGCAAGATCTCAGCAATCAGGCGACGACCAACCGTTATGGAATGAACCTGGACACCTCTAACTCGTGTTTCTGACATTATATATAGGGGAGAGTAGAGAGGGCCAAGGGTTGGCTGACATTTCTTTGTTTTTGTAGGAATTTCCTCCATTTTCGTTTTAAGCAAGTTCAAGTTAGACGATACTTTGGTTTCGAATACATTCTTGAGTTCAGGTTCATTCTTGTTGTTATTGTCTTAGACTTTGATTGTAAATCTGTTTTAGTTATAGTTTGGTTTTGATTAGATTTCAAAATTCATAGCTTATAGATTTAATCCATGCCAATGTTTGATCTCACTTTTCAGTTTATTTGTATTTATTCAGTCCTAAACATGCGTGAGTAGAACTCTGGTTGGGAATAATGTGAAGAAGCATTGTTCCCAGCCCTCTGCCATGATTCTGTGAAAGAGTCAATGCCAATCGATTGGATACAGTATCCAATCGATTGGCATAGACTCCAAGTCAATCGATTGATATACTTGTCAATCGATTGAAAGCCATTCCATGTCAATCGATTGACATTAAGTCAATCGATTGATATGATTATGACTTGGGTTTACTCCTTTCTGTATTTCAGTAACTTTTGTTTCAGAAACTAGGTCCAAATTGATCTTTCAAGTTCAAATTGTAATCTGATTTTGGAATAAAAGCTCTTTCGATTAGTTAAATCTATGAACACTCATAACAAACACCTCGAGTATTATATACTCAATTTGTTAGTTATTGTTCATGGTTTTAATTAACTACTTATTTCAGTTCTTCATAAATAAGTAAGGTAAACAAACCACTAAATATGCAAGATACACATACCTAGTGTCTAGAATGCTTAACTTAATCATTTTGAAATAAGGAATACTCTAAGGATAAAACCCCAACTGTTCGTTCTTGTTAAAATCATGGTAGTGGCTGGTACTTTGTGGATTCACATGTTCCCAACTCTTTTTCATATTTGATTTATATCACAGTTTTTAATCTTATCTAGTTAAGTCTTTGCTTCACTATAAATTGTTTCTTCTATTTCTTTTAGGACTGTTAGACCCCCCCCTACTACAAGAATTCATCTTTTATTTTATTTTAGGATTCAATCTAGATTCTTCCGCCTTTACATTCCGTCCTTTGGGATTCGACCCGGTCTTACCGGTTTTTAACGCGACGCGACCGTCTACACTTGGACGTACTCTTTAGAGAACACATTTCAAGTCGTGTCAAGTTTTTGGCGCCGTTGCCGGGGACGGCAACAAAGGCCAGGAATTTTGATTTGATCCAATCTTTTCTTATCCCATTTCTATCTTTCTTTTTCTTTTCATTTCTTCAGAACATAAGCCGTATTGTTGTGTCCTTCTATGTCCTTGGATTCCACTGAAGCCTTCATCACAAATCTTTTTGAAGATCCAATCCATAGTGCTGATAATCCCATTTTCACCCCATCCATTTCTAACTCAATGTCTGATACAGAGAGCCAACAAGGAGAGAATAGGCATGACCTCATTGATGAAGGTCAGCGACCTTTACGAGAACTCTTGGCCCCTGATCGAACAGCCACACCTTCTTGTATCCGCATCCCCCCACACACAGGCACATTCCATTTTCGTAATGGAATGATTCAACTGTTACCCACATTTCACGGGATGGATAAAGAGAAGGCGTACTTGCACATTCGAGATTTCGAAGATGTTTGTGGCACTTTCACAGATCAGACTTGTCCAAGTGATATAATCTGATTAAAGCTTTTTCCCTTCACCTTGAAGGACAAAGCGAAGTCATGGTTATTGTCACTTAAACCAAATTCGATTTCGACTTGGGCAGCAATTCATGAAGCCTTTCTTAAAAAGTTCTTCCCTAATCGGTTAACAACTGACATCTTGAGACAAATCAAGATGTATAATCAAAAAGAGGAAGAAACTTTTGCTGAGGCATGGGAGCGTTTCAAGGATTTGTTACTGCTCTGCCCGCATCATGGTTTTGAGAAGTGGCGAACAATAAGCTTCTTCTTTGATGGTTTAAGTCCAAAATCAAAAAAGCTCGTAGAAACTACGAGTGACGGTGAGTTTATGAGCAAGAATGCCGAACAAGTAGAGGCTCATTTCGAATGGTTAGCTGAACATGCACCGGAATGGGAAACTCAAGTGACGAGAACTCAGCCCAGTTCAAGTTCAAGTAAAAAGAGTATTTACCAGCTGAAGGCGGAAGATGGCTTATTGGAGAAATACGAGCAACTAGCTCGTAAATTGGAAGTTTTGGAAGCAAAGAAGGACTCGGTAATACAATTTGCATCTGAAGAATCATGTTCGAGTTGTCTACAGATGGGGCATACCTCTCAACATTGCCAAATATACCCTGTTTACCAAGAACAGAGTTCAGTGGAGGTACATGCTGTAAATGCCCCTAACCGTTTCAACCCCAATGATAGGTGGAGTCATCCTGGTTTCGATCATAGAAACAGTGCTGCTGCAGCAAATCCATCTCAACAGTGGCAGCCGAATAAAGGAAACCAATACCGACCTCAGAACCAAGGATACCACCAGAGTTACCAACCTCCTCCTACTTATCAACAAAGTCAAGGGTATCACCAGAACCAATATCAAAATCATTCACCTCAATCCAACTACAATCAGGGAAGCAACAACCAACTCTCACCAAACACTTATGTGCCACCCCATAAGAAGGCACAAGAGGATCCTAATACACTCATGATACAGCAGATGATGCAGCTAATGAGTAAACTCAATACAAGTGTAGAGAGGTTAGCTGCCCAACAAGGGGATCGAGAACGAACTATGTTCCCTGCACAGCCAGAGCAAAATCCTAAAGGCCAACACTCGGGTACAGGACCCTCGGGATCTGGACCACGTGAGGAGGCCAAGGCGGTAACTGTGTTGAGGAGTGGAAAAGAAATTGAGAAAGTCTCTTTGCCCTCACAACCTGTAGTTAGTGATGAAGAAGAGGCAGAGAATGAAGAAGAATTGGTGGAAGAAGGAAAAGAGGGCGAAACAGTTGAGCCCAAAATAACAATTCCTGAGGATAATGAAATAAAGAGAAGACCTGGAAAAGAACCTCTCATCGAGGAGGCACCCAAATGTCCTTTTCCGGCACCATATCCTCAGAGGTTGAAGAAACCTCAACAAGAAACGAAAAGTCAGGAGTTTCTGGAGTTACTCAAGCAGGTAAAGATCAATCTCCCACTCCTAGACGCAATTAAACAAGTGCCTTCCTACGCCAAGTTCCTTAAAGACTTGTGCACTCTAAAGAGGAAGCAAAGTGTTAAGAAGAGTGCTTACTTGGCATGCCAGGCAAGTGCGATCGTAAAACACGATTTGCCTCCTAAATACAAGGATCCAGGCACACCAACAGTTTCTTGTATAATCGGTCAGAAGAAAGTGAACAATGCGTTACTCGATTTAGGATCGAGTGTTAATCTCTTACCTTACACTGTTTATCAACAGTTAGGGTTAGGAGAACTTAAGCCCACTCGCATTACCCTTCAACTGGCAGATCGATCAATCAAATACCCGCGAGGAGTTTTAGAAGACGTTCTGGTCCAGATTGACACTTTTGTCTTCCCTGTGGACTTCGTTATCCTAGACACCGAACCAGTACACAATGCTAAATCTCAGATTCCGGTGATCTTTGGACGTCCTTTCCTCGCGACAATTGATGCGACGATCAAAGTAAGGAGTGGAGTTATGACCGTTGTTTTTGGGAATATGACATTAAATATCAAGATCTTTTCAAATCCAAAAATTGAAGATTTTGATGATGAGGAAGAGGAGGTGAATTGGGTAGAAGCAGTAATTCAAGATTGCTTTGATTCAACTGCTCACTCTGATCCTGTGGAGTCCATTATAACTAATTCATGTTATGAATTGGATAAATACACTCCACAAGATGAAAGGATGAGTCAGATATGCTCTATATTGGAGGTTGTTGAAGAGGAAGTTGCAAGAACAATGTGGACGGCTCAATATGAGCAGCTACCGCCAAAGACCAAGTTGGCTGTGCCGTCAAACTTGCAATTTCCAGAGTTGGAACTGAAAGAGCTCCCAAAAGAATTGAAGTATGTATTTCTGGGAGAAGAGAAGACCTTTCCTGTGATTATTTCATCTGTCTTAAATCACGAACAGGAAGGTAAGCTGATACAGTTGCTTAAGCAACACAGGAGTGCATTAGGTTGGACCGTTGCTGATTTAAGAGGAATTAATCCATCCATATGCACTCACAGGATTTACCTTGAGGAAGATGCCAAACCTTGTCGTCAAATGCAAAGGCGTCTTAACCCAAACATGCAAGAGGTGGTGAAGAAGGAAGTTTTGAAATTGCTGGATGTTGGGGTTATTTATCCAATTTCGGATAGTCCTTGGGTAAGTCCGACTCAAGTAGTGCCGAAAAAGGCTGGCATTACAGTGGTAGAAAACAAAGAAGGAGAATTGGTACCCACACGTGTAACCACCAGCTGGCGCATGTGTATTGACTATCGAAGGTTGAATGCGGTAACTCGGAAGGATCATTTTCCATTACCCTTCATGGATCAAATGCTCGAAAGAGTAGCGGGTCACCAATTCTATTGCTTCTTGGACGGTTATAGTGGTTATAACCAAATTGAAATTGATCCTGCCGATCAAGAAAAAACCACTTTTACCTGTCCGTTTGGAACATTTGCATATCGCCGGATGCCATTCGGATTGTGCAACGCGCCTGCTACTTTTCAGTGGTGCATGCTGAGCATCTTTAGCGATATGGTGGAGAAGATCATGGAGGTTTTTATGGATGATTTCTCCGTATTTGGAAGCAGCTTCGATGATTGTTTGGAAAACCTCCAGAAAGTCTTGAAAAGATGCGAGGACAAGAATTTGGTCCTCAACTGGGAGAAATGTCACTTTATGGTGACAAAATGGATTGTCTTGGGACATATCGTATCTGCTGAGGGAATACAAGTAGACAAGGCGAAGATCGATATAATTTCCAATCTTCCTGTCCCCACTACAGTTAAAGAAATACGATCGTTTCTAGGTCACGCCGGTTTCTACCGGAGGTTTATTAAGGATTTCAGTGCTGTATCTAGACCACTATGTCAACTCCTTGTTAAGGACCAACCTTTTGAGTGGAACAGCAAGTGTCAGGAATCTTTTGATAAACTCAAACATCACCTAACAACAGCTCCGATAATGCAATCTCCGGATTGGAGTCTTCCTTTCGAGCTGATGTGTGATGCGAGTGACACAGCAATCGGAGCTGTTTTAGGGCAAAGGAAAGACAAAAAGCCTACTGTGATCTACTACGCTAGCAGAACCCTTGATGGAGCTCAACGTAATTACTCTACTACCGAAAAGGAGTTGCTAGCAATTGTGTTTGCATTGGAGAAATTCAGGCAATACCTAATTGGCTCGCAGATCATTTGCTTCACCGATCATGCTGCATTGAAGTATCTGCTATCCAAAAAGGATACAAAACAGCGATTGATACGCTGGATTCTTCTGCTCCAAGAATTTGATTTGGTTATCAAAGATAAAAAGGGAGTGGAGAATGTTGTTGCTGATCACCTCTCACGATTGACATTTGAAGACAATTCGTCACAATCGAATCCGATCAGTGAATCTTTCCCAGATGAGCAACTTTTTGCAGCAACCAGCTTGCCCTGGTATGCTGACATTGTCAATTACCTGGCAACAGGGGAGACCCCATCCCATTGGTCCACCCCTGACAGAAAAAGGTTTCTGTCCATCGCCAGATGGTTTTACTTTGATGATCCGTACTTGTTTAAGTACTGTGCGGATCAAGTAATTAGGCGATGTGTCCCTGAGGAAGATATTTCTCATATTTTAGCTTCTTGCCACTCAGAGGCCTGCGGTGGCCATTTCTCAGCCCAAAAGACTGCTCAAAAAGTGTGTAGTAGTGGTTTCTATTGGCCGACAGTTTTCAAGGACTGTTATGCATTTTGTAGAGCATGTGCTAGATGCCAAATGTTGGGAAGCTTGTCAAAGAGAAATGAAATGCCGATGACCCCGATCATGACTATTGAAATCTTCGATTGCTGGGGCATCGATTTCATGGGACCATTCCCGCCATCATCACATTACGAATATATTCTTCTGGCGGTCGAATATGTGTCCAAGTGGGTTGAGGCCATTCCGACAAGGAGAAATGATCACAGAACAGTGATCTCATTCTTAAAGGAGAATATTCTGTCAAGATTCGGAACACCAAAGGCCATGATTAGTGATCGTGGAACCCATTTCTGTAATAAACTCTTTGAGGCGCTGATGAAGAAGTATGGGGTCAACCATAAGGTTGCTTTATCATATCACCCACAGTCAAATGGTCAGGCAGAGTTAGCCAACAGGGAGATCAAACATATCCTGGAAAAGACTGTTAACATCAATAGAAAGGATTGGTCGTCGCGTTTAACTGATGCTTTGTGGGCGTACAAGACAGCGTATAAGACGAATCTTGGGATGTCTCCCTACAGGCTAATTTATGGAAAAGCTTGCCACTTGCCTGTGGAATTGGAGCATAAGGCATATTGGGCAACGAGATTGCTAAATTTTGATATTTATGAGAGTGGCACACTGAGGAAGTTACAACTCAATGAATTAGAGGAGATTAGAAATGATGCATATGATCGTGCTCGAACTTATAAGTCAAAGTTAAAAGCTAAGCATGATCAATCGATCCTAAGAAAGAAGCTTAAACCGGGACAGAAAGTTTTACTTTACGATTCAAAGCTTCATCTTTTCCCAGGAAAGCTGAGGTCGAGGTGGATAGGACCTTTCATTGTCAAGGAAGTGTTTCCACACGGAGCAGTAGAGATCGTTAATCCCAAGAATGGTAATGCTTTTAAAGTCAATGGACAACGTTTAAAACCATTTTTGGAGAGTTTCGAACCAGAATCAGAGACCATCCACCTGGATGATCCTGATTATTCTTCTTGAAATTTGAGAACCTGATGTTGTTGTATAGTAGTTTTCTTTTCTTTGTGTGCTTCTTTGTTTCCTTTTATTCTTATTCTGTCTTTTTTTGATTGGCTGTAGGATGAATCCTTTGCATTACCTACCACATTTGCTCTACCATGGGGTCCGTTCTCCAGGAACCCCAGAACAGACGGAGCAAGAAAGGCCAATTTTTACTCCACTTTCCAGTTCATGCCCAGATTCTCCTAGTGCGGTGATCACCAATATGAATACCTGGGATTTGCTTTGCGCAGTTCGAGAAATTCTAGAAGATCTTCAGATTGATTCGGACGGAGAAGTTGTGGAGTACCCTGTGGAATATGCTGTGGGAGAAGACTTTTCTTCCCCTGGACCTGAGCAGAATTGATAATTCCTTTGGCAGATGAATAGACAGAATTTTGTTCTTGTTTTTCTGTTTGTTTGTTTGTGTGCTTTCCAACCAAGATCTTGTACTCTTTGGGTAATGATAATCCATCTTGAACAATGAATTGATGATGTTTGGAATAAATTCTTCCTATTTGTGTGATTGATGAATCTAATGCTTGTATGAATGCTCAAAGTCTTATCTCTGTCTTGAAATAGCATTCTTAAATTGTTGGGGTTGATCACATGTGGAACATTTGGGCTCCCATAAATTTTTTTTTTCAATCGATTGATATTATTGTCAATCGATTGGTTTAGATGGATGTCAATCGATTGACAATTTTATCAATCGATTGACTTGAATTGTGTTCAATCGATTGACATATTTTGTCAATCGATTGAAAAGCACTCCAGACGTACTGACTACTCTTCTCCCTCTCCCTCATTTCAATTCAAATCCTGTGAGAGAGAGAGGGAGGAAGCGATTCCAGGGAAGTATGAGGTAAACCTCTCCCAATCTTATTCATCATCATCCTTCATCATCATCTTCCCTCATCATCTTCATCTTCATCATCTTCATCTTCATCGCCACCGCCGCGGCCACTGTCCTCGCATGGATAGAGGGTGAAAGGAAAGGAAAGGGATTCGGGCCCCACATCCTCACCATCATCTTCATCATCATCATCAATCTCCTCGTCAACATTTTGGGGCAAACTTTCTGCTGCGATTCCATTCGAGGTAACCCCGAACCCATTTCACTTTCTCATTTTTTTTTCAGTGTTCAAATCAATTGAGGGAGTCCCTCATGGTCTTAAGACCATTAATTTAATCATAGGGGGACGTGAGACCTTGTTGTGGGCAGCCCCCTGTGATCGCTGATGTCAATCGATTGACATCAGGGTTCAATCGATTGGAACTCAACTTCAATCGATTGATAACTTATGTCAATCGATTGACATAAACAGAGAAGCAGACTCTAATTCCTTTCATCCTAACATTCTGTTATGCTTCTTTTGTAGCTCCCATGGCTCCGAAACCCAAAGACAGTGGGCCCCACCCAGAAAAGTCAACCTCTCTCGAGATTCCGGATCCACCGCTCGCTCACGGGTTTAGAAATGCCAAAGAGAATACATGGTACACTAAATATTTTCGAACACGCGCAATCATGGTGGAAAGGCGGTTCGAGAATTTGTGGAGCGACGACAAGATTCCATTCCATTTGGCCCGCCTTAGAGCTTTTCCCGATTGGATCCCAGTTCTTTCAGCAGATAAGAGAGTGTATGCTTCTTGGATTCGGCCGGCATGCGCCAGTTTGGTTAAGGTGCCAAACGTTCCTTACACATATTTCTCGTGTGTTTCGGGACGGACAATTGAGTTCAGCCCTGCGACGGTCGCTCAGGCACTGGGCATCCCTGAGGTTCCTGATCATATGTATCCCATTCATCCCGACCGTCCTTTTCCATCTTTTGATGTTGTGGCCACAGAGATCTCCGGCGGGAAGGTGAAGAAATATTCAGGGATCACTGTATTCGACGACCATGACCTGACGCCAGACTATCATCTTCTACATTTGACTCTCTGCAGTTGTATCCTCCCCACCACTTATAAGTTAGATTTTGCTGGGTGGTACGCGAGAGTTCTTTATGCTATTGGGACAGGACTGCCCATCTGCCTCGCTCGGCTCTTCATCGAGTTCTTAGTTGAGCCTACACGTCATCCTGGCAAGGCCCAGCACCTCAAGGGTGCATGGGTGGTACATAGAGTGTGCGAGCAGGCAGGATTGGTGATACCCGCAGGAGAGGCGCAGTTAAAATCTAAGATTGGTGTTTTTGGTGAGTCGGCTGCTAGAAGGTCAGCAGCACAATTTAAAAAATTGGCGAAAGGGAAAGGGAAAGTTGGAGAGAGCAGTAAGAAGAAGAAGAGAAAGAGAGGAGACGTAACGTCAGAGGAGGAGGACGTGGACCCAGGGACGCCTTCTGAGGCGGAGGGTCAGGATACGGAGGTAGCTGAGGAGGAGGAGGATGAGGACTCTGGGACGCCGACTGAGGCTGAGGGTCAGTATGAGTTGAGGATGCGTGAGCCATGTACAGCCTCTACACCACCTGCAGCCCCTGTGCCACCTACGGCCTCTACATCTACTCCTCCATCTCTTCAGACCATTTATGAGTTCTTGTTAGAGGAGCGAGCCGCGAGGGTACAGCTTCATGCGATGATTAGAGAGCTCACAGCTGAGCAGTTATTATTAGCTACCCAGATGGCGCGGCTAGGTGGACAGATTGAGCAGATTTCGATGTTGCTTGGGATTGAGCAATCCTTGCGCTCATCTATGCCACCTCCACCGTCAGATCCAGCCTCGACATCGGCTCAGCCAGAGGGCGTTACTTTAGCTACACCTCCACCGTCAGATCCAGCCTCGACATCGGCTCAGCCAGAGGGCATCACCTCAGAGACACCTTCACAGCCACCACCTCCAGCTGCTGCTTCACCGCCAGCTGTGAGTGACCCGGCGGTTGTCGCCCAGACTGGGACAGCTGCTGAGGGTGACAGTGAGGTAGTTATCACGCCTTCCGATATTGATCCTGCTGAGCCTTAGGAGGGAGTGATGGAGAGCGAGAGAGTATTTTGTTAATCGTATTTTGTAATCTCTCTTGTATTTCTTTTGTTTGATTTGTGGAGTTGTTGTAGATGTGTGGATGGTTTATTTTGGTTGGTTGGAAAGCTGGGTTGTATAGTTTATGTAGTTTATATCTGTACTTGGATTTCAGTAATTTTGGACATTCGTATTACAGATAGCTCTTTTTGTTCATGGATTATGCTTTTATTGTTGATACTTTCAATTATTATCCATATGCCCTTGATCTTGGTTGTTTGGGGAGTTTGTTTTATTAAACCAGGTGTATTCTCTGATGTGTATGGAAATGCTTTAATCAGGTGATATCTTCTTTTTCTTGAAATGCTTCCATTGTGGACAATGTCGATTTCAGTTGGGGGTAGGGAATAGATATCCACCTGTTTTCTCTCTTGAATTTAAAATGCACACCTGTTTAATATTTGAATTTCCAAGTTTCTAGCTTTTTTAATTTGTTTTGTTTTAAAAAAAAAAAAAAAAAAAAAAAAAAAAGAAAAAAAACTGTTGTCAAAATTTCTAAACTATAAAACTTCGTTCCTCCTAGCTAAATTATTGTGCAATGATGCATTCATGTTTTTCCTTACTATATTATGGATTTCGATTACATGTTACTTAGTCACTAATCGAGTTTTTGCATCCATAGCACGAATATATCCTGAAACAATTTTGCACGAGTTGACAATTACGAAAGAATCTTTGAATGAGAATGAAATACGATTGTCATGATTAATGGATTAATAGTGAAACTTTTAACCCTAGTGAGTTTTGAGCCATTCGTTTATTCTGAGGGTTAATCACAAAACTCGTGTTGATTCTTGAAATACATTTTTATCTCGTTGAGAGTCTCATTCTTGTTTCATTTGGCTAATGCATCAGGAGAACGTTCAGGATTTACTAATTTTAAAACTCAGGAAATACTTGAGATAAGTTATAATGTCTAGAAGATGATTTAGGCCATCGTTTCTTCACCTCATCTCTCGAGGAAATCTAAAACTTCACTTACCTATCACAAATCAATGTCTCTACCTAAAATCACCTTTTTATAATCAAGTATGTGACGATTTCGTGAAAATAGTTAAAGGAGAAAAAGGAGAAGTGATTGCAGATATATACATATATATATATATATAAAAAAAAAAAAAAAAAAAAAAAAAAGAAGAAGAAGAGAAAAGAAAAGAAAAGAAAAGTGGAAAGCAATAAATAAAAGAAATTGGAGGATTGTTAAATAAAAGATGTGAAGTGGAGTGGTTTTACTATGTCACATGCTTGAACTCATTTTCCACAGTCTATTATCTCTTACCTCTCCTCATATTTCTGTCACAAGTCCTAAGGATTCTAGATTAATTTTAACAAATCTCGAGTATGAAATGAGTTTTCCACAGTAGATCGCTCTTGTTGTAATTGGCATTCCATCCATGAGACTCATGCACCTCAAATAAGCGTCTTTCAGTGTCTAGTATGTAAGCAGGTTTGATTGCCTCTACATTTACTCATTAGAGCTTCATACTATGAGTGCATAAGCTTTACGCCAGTTTCAGAGTGATTTCTATTTTGAGCGTAAGCCGTGTGAGAATTGAGTTGAAACTATGAAGTCTTTAACATGTCAATCTGAAGAATTCTAAGATAAAGATTTATATCGTAGTTGTTAACTCCTCACACACACACAAGGATATATAAAGGCTGTGAATGTAGTTTAACTTGAATAAGCTACTTTGTAACATGTTGTTTACTTCCATAGCATGGTAAAGGAATTCATATCCTTGTTAAGCAGAATTTTTAGCATAAAAGAGAAATTGAAGCTTTGATAAGTTTGGAAATTTGACATCCGAATTTTGTGGGTAAATTCTCTGAAAACCCTCACGAGACACAACTCGTCCATTAGGGTAAACCTAAGGGTTCAAAGGCTTGTTGCATACGCTAAATGCAACCGCGATTCCTGCGACAGTGAGTTAGGATTTCCCTTTTGTTTTAGTTCAATAAAACTGTAACGATAATAGTTGGTCGTCTCAATTTGTGTTAATTCCGCTTCATTGCTAGAGACTAGCAAAACGCTAGTTGGGGGTCGTGATGAGAGCTGATATTAGCTTAATATTAGCCCGATAAGGAGTAAAAACTGACTGGATATAACCTCATTTCTCTAGTTTTACCTGCAATTGTGCTTAATTTGCTTCTGTACACAATGATATGTTTTTCGTGGTATGTTGTTGTGTTTGGCTCTGTGAGTGCAGGTTCTGAAGCTGAAGGGAATTACAAGTTGAAAGGAATAACTCAAGAAACAAATTGATGAAGTCTTGATACCAATCGATTGACATAGTTTCAATCGATTGACATGTTTTCCTTATCAATCGATTGAATTATTTATCAATCGATTGACATCTTTATCAATCGATTGACATCTTTGTCAATCGATTGACTTAAACTGGAAACAGTCTGTTTTAATGGCGCAAGATCTCAGCAATCAGGCGACGACCAACCGTTATGGAATGAACCTGGACACCTCTAACTCGTGTTTCTGACATTATATATAGGGGAGAGTAGAGAGGGCCAAGGGTTGGCTAACATTTCTTTGTTTTTGTAGGAATTTCCTCCATTTTCGTTTTAAGCAAGTTCAAGTTAGACGATACTTTGGTTTCGAATACATTCTTGAGTTCAGGTTCATTCTTGTTGTTATTGTCTTAGACTTTGATTGTAAATCTGTTTTAGTTATAGTTTGGTTTTGATTAGATTTCGAAATTCATAGCTTATAGATTTAATCCATGCCAATGTTTGATCTCACTTTTCAGTTTATTTGTATTTATTCAGTCCTAAACATGCGTGAGTAGAACTCTGGTTGGGAATAATGTGAAGAAGCATTGTTCCCAGCCCTCTGCCATGATTCTGTGAAAGAGTCAATGCCAATCGATTGGATACAGTATCCAATCGATTGGCATAGACTCCAAGTCAATCGATTGATATACTTGTCAATCGATTGAAAGCCATTCCATGTCAATCGATTGACATTAAGTCAATCGATTGATATGATTATGACTTGGGTTTACTCCTTTCTGTATTTCAGTAACTTTTGTTTCAGAAACTAGGTCCAAATTGATCTTTCAAGTTCAAATTGTAATATGATTTTGGAATAAAAGCTCTTTCGATTAGTTAAATCTATGAACACTCATAACAAACACCTCGAGTATTATATACTCAATTTGTTAGTTATTGTTCATGGTTTTAATTAACTACTTATTTTAGTTCTTCATAAATAAGTAAGGTAAACAAACCACTAAATATGCAAGATACACATACCTAGTGTCTAGAATGCTTAACTTAATCATTTTGAAATAAGGAATACTCTAAGGATAAAACCCCAACTGTTCGTTCTTGTTAAAATCATGGTAGTGGCTGGTACTTTGTGGATTCACATGTTCCCAACTCTTTTTCATATTTGATTTATATCACAGTTTTTAATCTTATCTAGTTAAGTCTTTGCTTCACTATAAATTGTTTCTTCTATTTCTTTTAGGACTGTTAGACCCCCCCCCCTACTACAAGAATTCATCTTTTATTTTATTTTAGGATTCAATCTAGATTCTTCCGCCTTTACATTCCGTCCTTTGGGATTCGACCCGGTCTTACCGGTTTTTAACGCGACGCGACCGTCTACACTTGGACGTACTCTTTAGAGAACACATTTCAAGTCGTGTCACACATCCTGTAAATCGTCTTCCTCCCATGGTTCACACATCGAATCATTCTCTCATTGTTCCAAGAGGGCATCATTGACTTCCCCAACAAAATACCCCTCTGGTTCGCCTTCCTCTTCAGGGAAGTCCATATGCTCGAAGGGATTAATTTGGAAGAGTGTAGGATCATAAAGGATGTACCCTTGGGTCAAGTCAATGACATCATCCGCTCCTGGTCCTTGATAAGGAGACAAGCAGAATGCAATCTCCTCAGTAGTCCACGGAGGGTTAGGATATTCTAAATCAGCCCATGACCCGATTGAATGGACGTCATCATCCCTCATATTTTTAATAGCCTGCAGGGGAGAGATAACATGGAATAGCAGATTAAAATCAAAATCACACTAAAAAAGAAACATAAACAAATGAAACAACACAAAGTACAATAAAGGAAAGAATACAACAGCAAAATGTGAACACACTTTATTGTTTTAGGTGGAGGGATAGTTGGGCTCATCTAGCTCGATGTGCTCAGCTTCTGGTAGAAAGTTCTCCAAGAACGGTTTTAACCTTTGGCCGTTAACCTTGAAACAATCTTCGTTCTTGGGATTTATGAACTCTACGGCCCCATGTGGAAAAACAAATTTAACAATGAATAGGCCCGTCCACCGGGATCAGAGCTTACTTGGAAAAAGGTGGAGGCGAGAGTCTTACAGCAAGACTTTCTGCCCCGGCTCGAATGATTTTTGAAAAATTGTTCTATCATGGTGAGCCTTCAACCTTTCCTTATGTAATTTAGCATTGTCATATGCATCTCGACGTATTTCTTCCAGTTCAGCCAACTGGAGTTTTCAGAGATGACCTCCCTCTTTTATGTGGAAGTTCAATGAGCGTGTTGCCCAATAAGCTTTATGCTCGTTTTCGACAGGGAGGTCACGTGCTTTTTCGTACGCTAACCGGTATGGGGACATCCCCAAGTTTGTCTTATAAGCGGTACGGTACGCCTAAGAGCATTAGTCAGTTTATATGCCCAGTCCTTTCTGTTGAAACTAACCGTCTTTTCTAGTATATGTTTGATTTCACGGTTAGCCAACTCTGCCTGCTTGTTAGTTTGTGGGTGGTAGGCGAGAGCAATCTTATGGTTGACCCCATATTTCTTGAGGAGTGACTCCAAAGGTCTGTTGCAAAAATGCTTGCCTTGGTCACTTATTAGTGCTTTCGGGGTTCTAAAACGCGACAGAATATGTTCCTTAAGAAAGGCCATTACTATTTTGTGGTCATTGCGTCTTGTCGGTATCGCTTCTACCCATTTTGATACGTACTCCACAGCTAGGAGTATGTATTCACAGTTGTTTGATTTTAGAAACGGGCCCATAAAGTCTATGCCGCAACAATCGAATATTTCAATTATGATAATGGAGTTAAGGGCATAGAATTCCTTTTTAAAATTGTTCCAAGCTTTTGACAACGTTGGCACGATTTGTAAAAAGAATATGCATCCTTAAACACGGTGGGCCAGTAGAAACCGCTGTGTAGGACTTTTTGTGCGGTCTTTTGCGAAGAAAAATGGCCACCGCAAGCTTCAGAGTGGCAAGATGCCAAAATCACGGTTATATCCTCATTTGGAACGTATCGTCTGATAACTTGATCAACATAATACTTGAATAAGTACGGGTCATCAAAAAATAAATGACGTGCGAACTAGAGGAACTATTTCCTATCTTGATTTGACCAATGACTAGGGGTCTCTCCCGTAACAAGATAATTTATTATATCCGCATACCAAGGCAAACTGGAAACAGCCATCAGTTGCTCATCTAGGAATTCATCCTTAATTGGTATGGGTTCAATGTTGTCAGTAAATGTTAGCCGAGACAAATGGTCAGCGACCACATTCTCTATTCCCTTTTTATCCTTTACTGTGATATCGAATTTTTGGAGTAGGAGTATCCAATGGATAAGCCTTTGTTTTACGTCCTTCTTGGATAACAGGTATTTGAGGGCTGAGTGGTCTATAAAACAGACGATTGGGGACCCTATCAGATATGACCTGAACTTATCTAGAGCAAAAACTATTGCCAGTAGCTCTTTTTCGGTAGTTGTATAATTCATTTGAGCTTCGTTAAGTGTTCGACTGGCATAGTAGATGACATAGGGCTTATTATCCTTCCTCTATCCTAGGACTACACCAATGGCATAGTCCCTAGCATCGCACATTAGTTTAAATGGCAAACTCCAGTCAGGTGTCTGTATTATCGGTGCGGAGGTGAGGTATTCCTTTAGTGTGTCAAAAGATGTTTGACAGTTTTCCAACCACTCGAAAGGTGCGTCTTTGATTAAGAGTTGACACAGTGGTCAGGAGATTGCACTAAACTTTTGGATAAAGCGACGATAAAATCCTGTGTGTCCCAGAAAAGAACGGATGTCTTTGACTATACGAGGGATAGGTAGGTTCGAGATTATATCTATTTTCGTTTTATCCACTTGGATACCTTTATCAGAAATAATGTGGCCGAGGAATTCCCTTGGTCACCATGAAGTGATACTTTTCCCAGTTTAGCACTAACTGTTTGTCTTCGCATCTTGCTAGCACACGTTCCAGATTGTCCAAGCAATTTTCAAAGCTATGGCCGAACACCAAAAAATCGTCCATAAAGACCTCGAGTATTTGTTCGATCATATCACTGAATATGCTCAACATGCACCGCTGAAAGATAGCAGGTGCGTTGCATAAGCCGAAAGGCATACAACGGTAGGCGAATGTACCGAACGAACATGTGAAAGTTGTTTTCTCCTAATCTTCAAGAGTAATTTCAATTTGATTATAGCCACTATATCCGTCCAAGTAACAATAGTACTTATGACCCACCACTCGTTCCAGCATTTGATCCATAAATGGTAATGGAAAGTGGTCTTTCCGGGTCACAGTATTCAATTTTAGGTAATCAATATACATCCGCCATCCGGTGGGGACGCGTGTTAGTACCAATTCACCGTCTTTGTTTGGGATTACCGATATACCTGCCTTTTTGGGCACCACTTGGGTTGGACTAACCTAAGGGCTGTCAGAAATAGGATATATGATCGCAACGTCAAGTTTTAAAACTTCCTTTTTGACTATTTCTTGCATATTGGGATTCAGCCACCTTTGCATTTGTTGCGAAGGTTTAGCATCTTCCTCCAGATATATTTTATGGGTGCACACGGACGGGATTATGCCTTTGAGGTCGGCAATGGTCCATCCCAATGCTCCCTTATGTTGTTCTAGCATTTGGATTAATTTTCCCTCTTGTTCTAGACTGAGAGTGGATGAAATTATAACAGGGTAAGTCTTTTCAGTCCCTAGGAAAGCGTATTTGAGCTCTTTTGGAAGCTCCTTTAATTCCAAGTCGGGAAACTGGAAATTTGAAGGCATGACTAACTTTATTTTTGGAGGTAGGATTTCATATGGTGTTACCCACATGCATTCAGCTCTATCCTCCTCTTTTATTTCCATCATGAGGTAGGTGTGATTTAAACCAGCGTTCAATGGAGTAGAATCGTTAGGTTTGTAGATAGTGTCAAATTGTGACACTACTACCTCCAAAGGGTCTTTATAATTAACGAAGTCTGCCTCATCCTCAATAACCGTTTCGATGTAGTTAATTTCTTCCTCATCCTCGTATTCTTCAGGTCGGGGATTTGAAAAATCTTGACATTTAAAGTCATGTTCCCGAATACGATAGTCATTATACAACTTCTTATTTTTATTGTGGCATCTATGGTGTTGAGGAATGGACGTCCGAAAATCACCGGGATTTGTGAACATAGATTAGACACAGGTTCAGTGTCCAAAATTACAAAATTAACCGGGAAGACAAAGGAGTTTATTTGTACTAGAATGTCCTCTAGTATTCCTATAGGATATTTGACTGACCTATCTGCCAGTTGTAGCGCAACTCGGGTAGGTTTGAGTTCACCCAACCCTAGTTATTTATAAACTGAGTATGGCAGCAAGTTTATGCTCGCTCCTAGATCAAGGAGTACGTTGTCTATACTTTGATTCCCAATTTGGCACGAGACAGTTGGGGTACCAGGGTCTTTGAGTTTCGGAGGCAATTCATTTTGGATGATTACGCATGCTTGGCAAGCAACATAAGCGTGTTTCTTTACACTATGCCTCCTCTTGACTGTGCATAAGTCTTTAAGGTACTTAGCGTAGGCCGGCACTTGTTTGATTGCATCAAGGAGTGGAAGATTGATTTTAACTTGTTTAAACAATTCCAAGAACTCCTGATTCTTTGCCTCATTTTTGGGTTTCTTAAGCCTTTGAGGGTAAGGCGCGGGGAAAGGGCATTTAGGTAATTCGTCTTTAATTGGTTCCTTTCCGGGCCTTCTCTCAACTTCTTCTACTTCTTTAGGAGTGTTATCAGTAGATTCTAATGGTTTATGATCTGTAGATGGCTCCTCTTCTTGAGTGGATGGTTTACTTTTATTCACCACTTCATCCTCTTCATACTCTTCAGGGGTAGAGAAGGGTGCATTGCACCCTATAATCTTGCCGCTTCTCAGAGTAGTCACGGTTTTTGCCTGTTCATGATTAGTGGGACCATTGTTGTATCCCTTAGGATTTTGCAGTGGTTAGGCAGGAAATGTTCCACTCGATCCCTCTTGTCGTGCGTCCATTCTCTCTAATGTTGCGGATATTTTACTCATCATTTGAATTAACTGTTGTGTTAAATTCGCATTAGAGAGTGGATCTTCCTCTTACACCTTTTTGTGAGGTGGCACGTAAACATTTGATTGCTGATTGTTAGAGGGTTGAGCTTGGTTATAATTATGTGATCTATTTTGATTGAATGGCTGGGGCTGGCTATTGTATTGCCCTTAATAGTGATTATTGTTATTGTAGGGCTGTTGTTGTTGGTAGTGATTTTGGGTCCCAGCATCGTTTTTTCAATCAAAGCCGGCACTACAATAAAAATGGCCTATAGAGACATTTATTTTGAGACAAAAAATAATAGTGTCTTTAGAAGTTACTTGTAATGACACATAATTTTCCGTCTCTACAAAAGAAAATAATTGTCTTTAAAAGTTACTTGTAAGGACACATAATTTTTTGTTTCTACAAAAGAAAATAATTGTCTTTAGAAGTTACTTGTAAGGACATATGATTTTTGATCTATAAAAAAAAAATAAGTGTCTTTAGAAATTACTTGTAAGGACACATAATTGTTCGTCTCTAAAAAAAACACGACTTTAGAAGTTATTTGAAAAACACATAATTTTCTGTCTCTAAAAAAGAAAATAAGTGTAAAATAATGACACTTGTTAAATTTTTTTCTTTATAAAGAGAGAATTGTCTCAAAAAAAAAAAACCAATAACATAACAAGAAAATTGGCATGTCCCGACATTTAAAAATATACCTTTAATTACCAGCATTTTTTTTAAAAAATAAGTGTTGTTAATTACCAAGATTTTAAAGAGCGTTCACAAATACCAGCACTTGGTAGTTAAATGCCAATACTTAACATCATTTTCATACAAAATGCCAATAATTAACAACGTTTGTAAACAATGTCGTTAATTAACGGCGTTTGAAATTTAAACATTTGCCCACTGCCCTACTTTAATAAAACGACGTCGGTAATTCTGTCTAATTTTTTTTTTAATATTTAATGTTATTTAAGCATGAAGAAAAACACAAGAAAAAATATACAGCTCGATTTAGGGTAGCTTCCGCTATGTGATTGCGATAGCTTTGAAATTACTTTTGTCAAAATAGATCATAGGAGTTGAATGGTCACGTTCAAAGAATAATTATATAGGTTTTGGTGACATAAATATAAGGTGATTTTATATGTTCAAAAAATAATTATGCTCCTGGATTGTACTAATATTCTATGAGTATTGGATACGTAGTTATTTTGTTAGAGCTCTATATTATTAAATTTAATAAAAATTAATTAATTAAATAATAAATTAATTAAATGTATTCGATAATATTAACTATAGTAATATATAATATAAAAATAAGTAAATATATTAGTAATATAAAATGTATTACTAATGGTATTTAATACTTTAAATATATGTTAATAGTACATGATTTTATTATATACAAATAAATAATTTTCGCACTTGTGGTTGAAAGTTAACTATTTGGTCAAGCGGATTCAAGACGGCTGCACATTCAAGGAGGTCTTAAGTTCAAACCTTAGTAGACTGTTAGAAAAAAATATTAGTGCAATTTCTAGTGACGCTCATAGCGACACAAAAATATATATGTGTTAGTATAAGTAGCTTTTAGTGACAGTTCTAATGACACTTTTGTTTTGTCATTACTCACAAATATATGTCACTTCAAAAGTAACATTTAGAGACACTTTTAATGACACTTTTTCTCTGTCGTTACAAAGTAACCTTTACCGACATTTTTACCAACACTTGGGTAAGTGTCTCAACAATGCTTAGCGACAGCACCTATTATGACACTTAAATAAGTGTTGGTAAAACAACTAGTGACACATTTTGTGACCTATTACAACACATTTTTCTGTCTTTAAAGGCCTATTTTGTTGTAGTGCGGGGTGAATCCATCGATTATTATTTTGCAAATTGTGATTGTTATAGGAATTCCCCGCCCCCTATACCCTTGCATGACATTCATTTCTGCAAAGTGGGGGTATTTGTAAAATACAACCGTGCTAAAAGGAAAAATTGTATTAGTTTTTATCACAATTTCCCATGTTATCCGCAATTTGCATTACATGGCTAATTTTTATACAGTATGATTAATCTATGATAAGTTGTATTGTTTTAGCTGTTGTTTATGCAGATCATTGCTGTGCGGACTGAATAGAGGAACATCAGAATAAATGGAATGCTGGAATGCAAACAAAAGAAGTCAAAGCTGAAAAGCGGAGTTCGATCGCTTTAAGACGGTTCGATCGATCGAGCGTTCGATCGCTCGAAGAGAGTAGAAGCGCTTAAAGATCAAGGGTTCGATCGATCGAGATCCGTTCGATCGATCGAACGGGGTATTTCCAGAAACATTTGCGTGCGCAGCAGAATGCGGGTTTAACCCTAGTGCTTTAGGTTTTTCTATTTATATGCGTTTTGTAGACGTCCATAAGGACGCCCACTTTTACATTTTAGCAGTTTAGAAGGAGAGATAGAGAGTTTGTTTGGTTTTTTGTAGGTTTTTCATATTGTGGATTGGATTTCTCAAAGTTTATACAAGTATCTTCTGTTCCAGGTTATTTATATATTGTTATTTTCATATTCTGCACGTGTTAGACGTAGTTAGATTGCTTGTTTTACAGTGTGGCATGCTAAATATTGATATAACCATAGATTTTATAGTTTTCATGAATAACTCGCAACCAAACATGGTATTAAAGTTTTCTTACGTTAAAAATCAATCCTCGACACTCCAGACGATGTCTGAGTAGTCCCAGGTTGGGAGATCACGATGAAACAGTGATCTCCAGCCTCTGCCATGCAGCAGAATAATCGCTGTGTTCGATCGATCGAAGTCAGTTCGATCGATCGAACCAGAGACAGTCAAGCGATCGAAGTTAGTTCGATCGATTGAGGGATGAAGGTCTTCGATCGATCGAAGGCGCGTCGATCGATCGAACTCTCGGATTCTTGAGGATGTTACCTGCAGTATTCCAGGACTTTTTGTTTTAGGACTTGTTATCATTCTGTCCCAAATAAATGCTCAGTCTGTCAAAACAGTTTTAAAACTAAGGCCCTAAGGCATTTTCTTTCAATACATTTTGCAAACCATCTTCAATGCTAACACCATTGAGGATGCGAGTCTTAACTATTGAATTAAACCGCTTTTGTGTATTTTAATTTAACTGTGATGATATGGTCCCGGTCATGAAAGGGCCATAGAATCTTTATTTCTTTTGAGGAATACGGAAAACTGTAGGTAATATGCTCCGTTGTGCTTCAAGGTAAATGCATGGTAGATGGCTAGGTTACTGCGGATTCGTGTAATCCCAACACTTTCTTTTTAAAGTTAAACTCCTTAATTCTAAGTACTGTTTTAATTAGCTAGTTAGATTGTTTAGTTAATTTTAATCACTTTCATTAGTAATCTTAGTTTGTGGAACTTCGTGTTCTGCACCATCATTCAAACTTAGTTATTTTATTTTGTTTTCTGTAGAGGTTAGTCTAATTCGATAGGTCAACACCTTCCCTGTGGGATCGACCTGGTCTTACCAGATATTACTTGCACGTCTACCTACACTTGGGTACTGCACAAGAGCACACAAAAAAAATTCTCGTGCCAATTTCCATGGGGGTTGTTCTTGAAAGTAGGCACATTGGGACAGTATTGAGTAGTATGTCCGAACATGTTACATGTGCCGCACGGTTCTTCAGGCAAAACCTGCCTAGAACCTTCTCCTTTCAATATTCCTAACTCCTCTACCTTTTTAGCCAGCTCTTCATATTTGTTCATTAGATGATCCTAACTTTTTAATTGGTACAGACTTTTCTCCTCTACACAGGATATCTGTGAGCGTGAGACATCTTCCGTATTGACCATTCATGAACATGTTCAGCTAGCCACTCGAAGTGAGCTTCAGCCTCTTCAGTGTTTTTGTGAAGAAATGGACCTGAACTCATGGTTTCGACCAACTTTTTAGTTTCACCATTTAACCCTTCGTAAAAGTAGCTTATAGTTCGCCATTTCTCATACCCGTGATGTGGGCATAAGAGAAGCAAATCCTTGAAATGCTCCCAAGTTTGGGTGAAGGTTTCATTGCTCTTTTGTTTATAAGAGTTTATTTGTCGTTTAAGCTCGATGGTCATGTGCGGTGGAAAGAACTTCTTTAAGAATGCAGTGTTCATCGCATGCCAGGTGTAGATTGAATTTGGCTTTAGGGTAAGTAGTCACGCTTTTGCTTTATCCTTCAAGGTGAAAGGGAATAACATTAGGCACGTCATATCTATAGGACAATTTTGCGAGAATGTTTTACAAACATCCTCGAAGTCCTTGACGTGTAGATATGCCTTCTCGCTCTCCATTCCATGGAAGGTTGGAAGGAGTTGAATCATTCCATTGCGAAATTGGAATTCGCCGACATGTGGTGGAATGAGAATACAGGAAGTTGTAGGTACATTTTCGGGTGTCATGAGATCGCACAAAGGACGAAGCGAATCATCAATTGGTACAACCACATTCTCACCATTTTCACTTTGATTATCGGCCATTGAATTAGTAGGTGTGGCTATGGGATTAATAGAATCAGAGTAATCGGCTAAGTATAATGAATTTTCAAAAATTCCTTCAATGTAATTATCGGACATGAAAAGGAAAAGATTCCTAAGGAGATTTTTAATTCTAAAGAACGTAAAGAAAAAGAAAACAGAAATAGGTAAGACAGATTGAGGTAATCTAAGTGTTAGCTTGTTGCCTTCGTCGACTATGGAGACGCGGAATCCCACCTCTTTTTGTTTTTGTTTGAAATTGATTTGGATCAAAGAAAGAAAAGGAAGGGAAAAGAAAATGGCGTGGACACGCGGAAGTAAACCACTTCTCTTGTTTGAGATTGTTTTGAAAAGGAAAAGAAAAGTTCTGTTGAAAACAGATACAGAGTAACCACTTGGTCTTTAAGGAACCAAGAAACCTAATTTGACTCACCCAAATGGATAAAGGGCACCGGCCCTTCATAACCAAAGAACTTGGTTCGGGGTTTTGGTACGAGAGAGGAAGGAGCCTTTGTCACGACTAAAACACCCTCAACTCGCCCCGTCTTTCGACGGGCCTCATTTAGCATCCAAATAATCATCTTATACTATGTATGGTTCGACAATTAATACTATGGTAATATATTACATCACATAAGAAACTTGAAATTGGAAGATCAAAAGATAAGATATCATTCATAAGATCTAAGCCAAGTATCACACAATGCAAAGTAAAAGATCACACAAAACAAACCTAGGAAAAATCGTCTACTCATGTATCAAGTAATTAATTTTTCCTAATCTAAAGGGGGACATGAATTGTTCTTGAAACAAAATAATCAAAGAAATCAAAATATGCTTAGCAAGCTAGTATGATGCATGTTATTCTTTGAGAAAAGAAGGCCTCTCAATCCCCGGGATGGATGAGAAAGGATGATTAGATCGGGGGAAGCATGAACGTGTGATCATGATCATTCCTTATAATCTTCTTAGATTAGGAGTCACAAAAGCCCCAAATCTTTGCATGGATGCAATGTATGTATCTAAAATGTGCCAAGGTTGTAGTGTGCTTTGTGTTCATGGATTCCTAGAATGACTTAGAAGTCTAGAATGTGTATGAATGAATGAATGAAATCAACATGGGATATGTACAAATGTAGTATGAACTACTTCCTAAGACATGAGCTAATTTGGAGTGCATGTAGGCATCAAATCAAAGAATGAAGTTAAGATGTGCTTGCTGTGAATAGTGGACAGAACAGTAACATGATATTTTGGAAATTCAAAAGAAGGGTTAGAAATGTTTTCAGTGCATGATTTTTTATGGAGATCTTCCTTATTGTGTCTAGAACACTAACCAAAAAGCCAATCTTTAATAACTATCACAGATTGAGAGAATTCATATGAACAACAGAGGTCACTCAGAAACAGAGTCCGTACTGTCGATTGAAATGTTGAAAAATCTTAGAAACTGAAAACGACAGATCTAGAGACCCATTTTATACAGAAAGTTCCCTAAGACATTGAAGGTTAATAGAAAAATAAGTTAGTACCACCCCTTTTGGAAAAGGTTTCTGAACAAGAGTTTGGAAGTGGACCTAACTGCTGTGACAACAAAAACAGAATGTCTGGAAGGAATGTTTGGGTCCAAATGGGTGTTCTATAATGAGTTAGGAAGACTTTCCAAGTGGCCTTTCATTCATACATTGAGTATTGAGTTCTAGAGAAATCTTTGAACTCAGCTCACTCACTGTTTTGACTCACTGTTTTGAAGATTTAGGGAAAAAACTTGAGTTTTCTTTCTTGAAATCAAAATGAGAGGGATTGAGAGGGGTTTTGAAATAGAGGTTTTGAAAGTATATTTTCAACATCAAATAGAGATTATAACCTCTTGGAATATCAACATCAAACTCATCATCAAGAGCCTCCAAGATTGTTGGAGAGATTTTTTTTTATTTTGAACATAACTTCAAGGATACCTTGGAGGTATTGAAGTTATGATCATCATCTATCAAACATGTTTTTGAGGTCAAGAGCTACTATCCATAAGGATTCACTCACCTCAAACTTCATGTCATCATCTAGATGATGATGAACTAGTAAGTAAATAAAGAAAGATAAAAAAGAAATGAGGTAAGAAGAGATAAACAATGAATAAACAAGCAAGTAAATAATGATCAATAGATGATATTCATGAAGTATAGAACTTGTGGTTTGGTGTTTCACTCATATGTAATGACATTGGACATGGAAGAAGCTTCCACTCTCTTAAATGCTCACTAAAATGGTGGTTGGGTGTATTGAATGTTGAAGTAAATGGGAGTAATGTAGTAAAAACAAAGTTTAGAACTCACTTTTGTTTTGAAAATCAAAGAAGGAAGCTTCTTTTCTCTCTATTCTAACCTTATCTCTACAATTTTCTCTCCCAAACTTTCTCTAAACTTGCATTTGACACCCTCAAAATGATAAGTCAATGAGGGTTTATATAGGCCAACTTGGGGTGGTTTTGGGGTTTTAGAAGTATTCCTATTGGCTCCAAACTTCTGAAATCATAAAACTACTTCGTTTTGGTTTTTAATTAATCAAAATGGAACCCCAAAATTATTTACAAAAACACACTGTTCTGAAGAGGAGTGCAGCGGCGGCACTGGGCTAGTGCCGCGGCGGCACTACTCCTCCTTCGTCCAGATAATGCTATTTAGGCCCCCAGAGGTTCCGGTATTCGCGAAAAGGCCCTATTTTGTCCGAAATTCACAGAAAATGCATACGAACTCCAAATTGAGGTTGTGATATATTGTTGGAAAGTTAATGGAGTCTACTTTTCATAAAAAATAAATTGTGAATAGGTCACTTTGAAAAGTTTTGCGGTATTCGCGATAAAAGCCGATTTGATCGCCTTTTTCGCCTTCGAAAATTCATAATAAACTCGTTTTAAATCCGAAAATTATGTGCGATATACCGTTGGAAAGCTATTGACCTCTAGTATTCATGAAAAATATTTGAAAATTGTTATGGTGCCCCAGTTTTAAAGTCAAATTCTGGTCAAACTTGGGATTCCTGGGAAGTTCTGGGAGCTCCCCAGAGCTGACGTTTTCGTTCGATTTCCTTTTAAAACTCATTTTAATATTTTTCACATGATCCAGAATGATTCTGGTAAATTTGGACGATTTCAGTCAAACTTGGTCAAACCTTGGTCAAACCGGTCAACATGGACTTTCCGGGAACTTCTGGGGGTCTCTGGGAGCTGACGATTTCATCCGATTTTTCTTAAAAACTCATTTTATCACTTTTCTTACGACGTAGCATGTTTCCAGAACTTTTGGTCCGAATCTGGGAGCTTTTGGGCTTTCTGGGGCATTTTGGTCATTCTGAGCATTCTGAGAGATAGAACGGGCTTCCAGGAGTCATTTTGAGTCTTTTACGATCATTGTGAACCACCAAGCTATGGGTCTCCTAAATCTGATAGCCGACAAAATGGGGTGTCTACAAATGGTCTGTTGAAAATAGATACAGAGTCACCACTTGGTCTTTAAGGAACCAAGAAACCTAATTTGACTCATCCAAACGGATAAAGGGCACCGGCCTTTCATAACCAAAGAACTTGGCTCGGGGTTTTGGTACGAGAGAGGAAGGAGCCTTTGTCGCGACAAAACACCCTCAACTCGCCCCGTCTCTCGACAAGCCTCAATTAGCATCCAAATAATCATATTTTACTATGTTTGGTTCAACAATTAATACTATGATAGGTATATTACATCACATAAGAATCTTGAAATGGAATATCAAAAGATAAGATCTCATTCATAAGATCTAAGCCAAATATCACACAATTCAAAAGTGAAAGACCACACAAACAAGCCTAGGAAAAATCGTCTAATCACATATCAAGTAATTAAGTTTCCCTAATATAAAGGGGAAATGAATTGTTCTTGAAACAAATAATCAAAGAAATCAAAATATGCTTAGGAAGCTAGTATGATGCATGTTAATCTTTGAGAAAAGAAGACCTCTCAATCCCCAGGACGGATGAGAAAGGAAGATTAGATCGAGGAGACGCATAAACGTATGATCAAGTTCATTCCTTATGATCTTCTTAGATTAGGAGGCACAAAGACCCCAAATCTTGCATGGATGCAATGTATGATCCTAAAATGTGCAAAGGTTGTAGTGTGTTTGTGTACATTTTCTAAATTGACTTAGAAGTCTAGAAGATGAATGAATGCATGGGGGAAATCATCATGAGATATGTACAAATATGGTATGGACCACTTCCTAGGATATGAACTAATTTGAAGTACATATTAGCATCAAATCAAAGGATGGAAGTAAAAGTAAAGTTGCTGTGAATAGTGGACAGAACAGTGACATGATCTTTTGGAAATTGAAAAGAGGGATTAAGAATGTTTTAAATGCATGAATTTTTATGGAGATCTTAATTATTGTGTCTAGAACACAACCCAAAAAGCCAATCTTTAATAACTATTACAGATTGAGAGAAAACATATGAACAATAGAGGTTACTCAGAAACAGAGTTTGTACTGTCGACTGAAATGTCAAAAAATCTAAGAAAATAAAAACAAATGATCTAGGGGCCCATATTATACAAAAAGTTCCCTAAGACACTGAAGTTCAATAGAAAAATAAGTTAGGACCACTCTGTTCGGAAAAGGTTTCTGTAAAACAAGTTGAAAGTCAACCTAGCTGCTGTGACAGCAGAGGCAGAATGTTTGGAAGGAATGTTTGGACAAAAATGGACCCCTTTCAAGTATTTCCAAGTCAAACCAAAAATCATGGGTGTTCTCTAATGAGTTAGGAAGACTTTACAAGTGGTTTTGTATCCATACATTGAGTATTGAGTTCTAGAGAAATCTTTGAGCTCAAATCATTCACTGTTTTGACACATTGTTTTAAAGATTTTGGGAAAAACTTGAGTTTTCTTTCTAGAGATCAAAATGAGAGGGTTTGAGAGGGATTTTGAAATAGAAGATTTGAAAGTATATTTTCAACATCAAATAGAGATTATGACCTCTTGGAATATCAACATCAAACTCATCATCAAGAACCCCCAATATTATTGGAGAGATTCATTTTTATTTTGAACATAACTTCAAGGATACCTTGGAGGTATTGAAGTTATAATCATCATCTATTAAACATGTTTTTGATGTCAAGAGCTACTATCTATAAGGATTCACTTACCTCAAACTTCATGTCATTATTTATATGATGAAGAACAAGTAAGTAAATAAAGAAAAAAAATAATAAAAAAAAAAGAAATGAGATTAAGAAGAGATGAGAATAATATGAACAAACAAGTAAATAACAATCAATAGATGATAGTCAATGTGATTTTGGACTATTCTGGGGGAGAGTGCCGTGGCGGCAGTGGGCCACTGTCGTGCGGCACTGCTCCTCCTTCGTCCAGATAATGCTGTTTAGGCCCCCCCCAGAGGTTCAGGTATTCTCGAAAAGGCCCTATTTCGTCCAAAATTTACAGAAAATGCACATGAACTCCAAATTGAGGTTGTGATATACCGTTGGAAAGGTAATGGAGTCTACTTTACATAAAAAAAAATAGTTCGGAGATAGGTCACTTTGAAAAGTTTTGCGGTATTTGCGATAAAAGCCGATTTGATCGCCTTTTTCACCTTCAGAAATTCATAATAAATTCGTTTGAAATCCAAAAATTATGTGCGATATATCGTCGAAAAGCTATTGACCTCTAGTATCCATGAAAAATGTTTGAAAAATGATACAGTGCTCCAGTTTCAAAGTCAACTTTTGGTCAAACTAGTCAAACTTGGGATTCCAAGAAAGTTCTGGAAACCTCTGGGAGCTCCCAGGAGCTGACGTGTTCGTTCGATTTTCTTTTAAAACTCATTTTAATACTTTCCACATGATCTAGGATGATTTCGGAACTTTTTGGCGAATTTGGACGATTTCAGTCAAACCTTGGTCAAACCGATCAACGGGGACTTTCTGGGAACTTTCGGGGCTCCCGGGGGTCTCTGGGAGCCGACGATTTCATCTAGTCTTGCTTTAGAACTCATTTTATTATTTTTCTTATGACGTAGCGCATTTCCAGAATATTTGGTCCAAATTTGGGAGTTTTCGGGCTTTCATGGGGCATTTTGGTCATTCTGAGCATTTTGAGAAATAGAACTAACTTCCAGGAGTCCTTTTGAGTCTTTTTCGATCATTGTGAACCACCAAGCTATGGGTTTCCTAAATCCGATAACCGACAAAATGGGGTGTCTACACCGACAACGGCAAAAAAAATTGACACGACAATTTAAATGTGTGCACTTGTGTGCTATACCCAAGTGTAGGTAATCGTGCAAGTAGTAATCTAGTTAAGACCAGGTCGATCCCAAAGGGAAGGTTGAAACTAGAAACTTAGATTAAACTCTAAGGGAAAAGAAAAATCAATATGCAAAAGGTTGTAGAACACAAAGTTCCGCAAAGTGACTATTACTAAAGTGACTAAATTAAACTAATGATTAATTAATTAACTAAAGCAGCATTTTAAGTGAGTTTTTACTTAATAAAAGGGAATGTTGGGATCACACGAATCCACATCAATCATACCATCTACCATGCAGTTACATTTAAGCTCTAAGGAGTGTGTCTATCTACAGTATTCTGTATTTTCTAAAGATAGAGAATCAATAGTCCATTCATAGCCAGGACTACATCATCACATTTGTTTCCAAAACACATGAAAGCAGTTAAATCAATAGTTAAGTCTTGCATTCTGAATGGTGTTAGAATTCAAAATGGTTTGCAAAAATTATTGAAGAAAAATGCCTTAAGGCTTAAAGTAATGAAACTGTTTTGACAAATTGAGCATTTGGGGATAGTTTGATAACAAATCTCAAAAGCAAAAAGTCTTGGAATACTACAAAAAAACTTCTCAAGAATATGAAGGTTCGATCGATCGATGCGCTTTCGATCGATGGAATATCATCATCTCTCGAGCGATCGAAATATCTTCGATCGCTTGACTATGCATCTGCTTCCATTGATCGAACGACTTCAATCGATTGAGTGCAGGTTTTATATTGCTGCATGGCAGAGGCTGGAGATCACTGTTTCATCGTGATCTCCCAACTTGGGGACTACTCAGACATGGGCTAGAGTGTCATAGATTTGTTATTAACATAAAAATCCATTAAAGTTGTGTTTGGTTGTGATTTTTGCATGAAATCTATGAAAACTAATAGTTTAACACTAACTAACGTACAATACTATGATCTAACAGATTAAACTACAAGAAACCATAAGTAAACAGTAAATAATACAATGATATGTAATCTGGAATGAAGAACTTTACTTAAACTTATGAAAAACCAAGCCAAACAACGATAATCCTTGAACAACCCTACAAAAGTCAAGAACAAAACTCTATACTCTCTATAAACTGTTGAAAAACAAGTGTGGCCTCTGCTGGACGTGAATATAACTAGTATATGTAGAAAAACCTAAGGCTAGGATTACAAAAGTCGTCCTCGCTACGTGCGCGTAAGTTTTAATAAAAGCCATGTTCGATCGATCGAACCTTTCTCGATCGATCGCACTTCTGGAATCTTCGAGCACTTTAACTGTCTTCGATCGATCGAAATCTCGTTCGCTTCTAGGGATCTTCGATCACTTGAACTCAACATTTCATCTTTTATTTGTTTTGCTTGTAATTCAGCTTTATCCTTTATCTGTCATTTAGTCCTGTACACAGCACAACAACAATCTGCACCACTAACAGCTAAAACAACACAACTTATCATAGTTTAATCATTTTATGTAAAAGCTGGCATTGTAATCCAAATTGTAGATATATAAAGGAATTGTAGACTAAATCAGTGTATTTTCTTCTTTTAACACCATTGTATTTTACAAATACCCCCGCTTGTCAGAATTCTCCGTGCTATTAATGTGGTTAAAGTTATAACTATTATGTTTAGTTGAGAATTACTTTCTGTGATTATTTCTAGATTGAAGACTAACTTATAAACGTTTGTATAGGTACCCAACCCTACTGCATCGATGGTAGGAATGCCTACCCGGAATCGTCCTACACAGATTGAAAATGCACCCCAAGCTGCTGATCTGACTAGATAGTTTGAAGCCTTTATGCAGTGGATGGAACGGATCAACAATCCTAACGTGCACAACGGAAATAATCATGAACCACCTCCGAGACCAGTTGAAGACCGAATCGCGGAGCGTTTCTGTCATTTTTATTCGAAAAAGTTTGACGGTAATATCGAGCCATGGAAAGTAGAATAGTGGCTCCGAGAGATGAAGCAATCTTCGATACAATGGGATGCAATGAGATAGAGAAGCATCGACTGACAACATTCTAGTTAACTTATGCAACGGCCGATTGGTGAGAATCGAAGAAGGCTACCATAGGAGAAGAAGTAGCCGGACGAATGCCTTGGATCACATTTAAAGGGTTATTTTTAGAGAACTACTTCCCTCAGACGGAAAGGAACAGGAAGGAGAGAGAATTCATTGAGCTAAGGCAAGGGAACCTTACCATAAGGGAATATACGGTGTAGTTTGAACGGCTATCTCGTTTTGCCCTCCATATGATCGATACTCTAGATAAGAAGAATTGGTAGTATCACCAAGGTCTCCCTACCACTACAATGGATGATCGATACTCTAGATAAGAAGAATTGGTAGTATTACCATGGTCTCCCTACCACTACAATGGATGAATCTGAATCATCAGGGTCAGACTTTTAAGGCCATGGTAGGAATGGCAGTCGATCATGAGGATATCAATGGTCAGAAGCAAGTACACTTCAGAAAATGACCAACACCCAGAGGTAACCAAGGATCGAGACCTCTGATGTGGTTCTAATGGATGATCGATACTCTAGATAAGAAGAATTGGTAGTATCACCATGGTCTCCCTACCACTACAATGGATGAATCTGAATCATCAGGGTCAGACTTTTAAGGCCATGGTAGGAATGGCAGTCGATCATGAGGATATCAATGGTCAGAAGCAAGTACACTTCAGAAAATGACCAACACCCAGAGGTAACCAAGGATCGAGACCTCTGATGTGGTTCCAAGGGAACAAACACCATTAGACTAGAGAAAGGAAGCCATAACCTACATTTTCTCAAAACCGCTATGCTGTAAACCAAGTATCTCCCCCACAAGGACTCCCTACTACCACTGAAGGCAATGCCGGTGGATGTTTTAACTACGAAAAACCTGGTTATTTGGCGAATGACTGCCGAGCTGTAAGGATCAGAATCGTACAAAAGTTGTCTGCTACAAATGTGGCAAGCGTGGCCACATGAGTAAGAACTGTAAATCACCCCATAAAGGATATAAGGGACTAGTTGCTCATGGACCAGTTAGATAGACTCATTTGAATGCTACCATCTCAGAGGACACAAGATATGATAAAATCGAACGGCAGAACATGGAAGGTACTCTTACATTATTCAGCACTCGAGTCAAAGTTCTATTTGATACTGGTACTTCGAATTCGTTTATTGCTATCGGAATTGTTAAATTGTTGGGTTTAGTACCCCAGGCACTTGACACAGCCTTGAATGCGGTATCACCTTTAGGAGTAACCGTAAGATTATGGAAAGTATGCAAGGATTGTACCTTAACCCTTGAGGATAGAATTCTGGCCGCAGATCTAATCGTTTTGTCAATGAAGGAATTCAACATCATCTTAGGATTTGATTGGATCACAAAGTATCATGCTAAGTTAGATTATGCCAATAAGATGATTACATTTCTGGCACTGGGAATTCAACCTTTTGATTTTTAGTGTAAACCCTCTTGTGATGCTTTTCTCACTAACCATATAGTAGCTATCGAGAGCTCGAGTTTGAAACTCACTGTTGCATAGATTTCTGTAGTCTAAGACTTTGTGGATGTATTTCAGAATATTTTAGGACTACCACCTAAGCGTGAGATTGACTTCTGCATCGAGTTAGTGCTTGGTACTTTAACACAATTGAAGGCTCCTTATCGGATGGCACCAACGGAGATGCAAGAACTAAAGAAGCAAGCAGATGAGTTAGAAGATCTCAAGTTTGTTCAACCCAGCACATCGCCTTGGGGAGCGCCAGTGCTATTCATTAAGAAGAAGGACGAAACTCAACAACTTTGTATCGAATATAGGGAGCTTAACAAGGTCACAATTATGAATAAGTACCCACTCCCTAGAATCGATGATATGTTTGATCAGTTGCAAGGAACAACGACTTTTTTAAAGATTGATCTACGATCCGAATATCACCAACTGTTGGTTCAACCCGAAGATATTTCAAAGACTGCTTTCAGCATGAGGCACGGGCATTATGAATTGTTGGTTATGTCTTCTAGATTAACCAACTCTCCAACGATATTTATGGACCTAATGAACAGAGTATTTAGACCCTACTTGGACCAGTTCATTTTTTTGTTCATAGATGATATTCTAATCTACTCAAAAATCGAGGAGGAGCATGAGGAACATGTAAGGATCGCACTATAGACCCTCCGAGATGACCAATTATATACAAAGTTCAACAAGTGTGAGTTCTGGCTGACGAGGTCAAGCTCCTAGGACATGTCATCTCGCAAGATGGAATAGTCATAGACTCGTGAAGGACAAACGCAGTTCTAGATTGGAATATACTAACCACTGCAATGGAAGTTAGAAGTTTTCTAGATCTAGTTGGATACTATCAGAGATTCGTGGAAGGATTCTCCAAGATTGCAGCTCCTCTTACTGGACTAACGAAGAAGGACTTAAAGTTTGAATGGGGTAACAAGCATGAGCACATATTCCAGGAAATGAAGGAGAGATTGACCATTACGCCGGTGTTGGCAATACCCAAGAGCAGTGAGAAGTTCACCATTTATAGCGACGCATCACACCAAGGACTCGGATGTGTTTTGATGCAAGATGGGAATGTAATCTCATACGAATCATGACAGTTAAAACCTCATGAGTTAAATTACCCTACGTATGACCTCAAGCTAGTCGCGATTGTTTTTGCTCTCAAGATTTAGAGGCATTACCTCTACGGAGAAACCTTTGATCTGTTCTCGGATCACAAGAGACTTTGATACTTGTTCTCTCAAAGGGAGTTAAACATAATGCAACAACATTGGATAGAATTATTAAAGGACTACGATTTCACGTTGCAATATCACCCTAGAACGGCGAATGTAGTAGCCGATGTGTTGAGTCAGAAACCTCGGCAGATAACAATAGCTTCTCTCATGGTCAAGGAGTGGCAAGTGTTGGAATCTTTTCTTGAATTCGGTATTCAAGCCTCAGGTCCAAGTGAAGGATGACATTTTAGATGTCTCAAGGTGCAACCGACCCTCATTAGTCATATTATGGAGGCACAGAAGAAGAATAAAGGACTTCAGGAATGCTTCACAAACAACGTAGTGAAAGAACCTGAGAGTTGGAGTATTGATGCTAATGGAGCACTCAGGTGTAGCGGCAGACTTTGTATGCCCGATGAAGGTGATCTTAGAAAGGATACTGGACAAAGCTCACAAGTTTTGAATGACTATCCACCCAGGAGGTACAAAGATGTATAAGGATTTAAAAAGGAACTTCTGGTAAAAAGGTATGAAATAAAAAGTTACTGAGAATGTGTCTCAATATCTTACGTATAAGCAAGTGAAGGCAGAATATCAGAAGCCTGTAAGACTTCTACAATCGTTACTAGGTCCCGGATGGAAGTAGGAACATATAACCATGGACTTTGTGGTAGGTTTTCCAAGGTCATAGCTAAATCACGATGCTAGTTGGGTAGTTGTGGACCGACTCACCAAATCAGCGTATTTCACCGCGTACAGTATTTCATACTCGGTCGAGTGTTTGAGTCAGATGTCTTTACAATAAGTCGTGCGACTGCATAGTGTACCAGTGTCAATCATATCAGATTGTGACTCATAATTTACTACAGAGTTCTAGAAGAGTCTATAGTCAACTTTAGGGACTTCATTAAGCTTAAGCACCGCCTTTTACCCATAAACTGATGGACAGACTGAACGAGTTAATCAGGTGATGGAGGACATGCTGCGAGCATGTTTTATTCATTTTGAGAACTCATGGGAGACTCATCTATCGCTGATTGAATTTGCGTACAACAGCCACCATTCGAGCATAGTAATGGCATCCTTCGAGGCATTATATGGAATACATGGAATGCAGTTTTAGAAATAGGGGAAGTACCGATGATGAAGCAATGAAGATCGAAGATTAGGATATCCCAAAGAGGGAACACTTTCGCTATCTAGGATCAACGATCAATAGAGATGGAGAGATCGGTGATGACGTAATCCATAAAATTAAAGTAGGCTGGCTTAAGTAGAGGAGTGCTTTCGGAGTATTATGTGGCCGGAGAATACTAGCAAAATTGAAAGGAAAATTTTATAGGACATCTATTAAGCCAGTATGCTCTATGGGACGGAGTGTTGGGTAACTAAGAAACAATACATTAGCAAAGTGAGCATAGCTGAGATGAGGAAGCTAAGATGGATGTGTGGTAAGACTAGAAATGATAGAATTAAAAATAAGTACATTTAAGAGACTGTAGGAGTGGCACATATTGAGGAAAAGTTGAGCCAGAACAAACTTAGATGGTTCGGCCATGTGCAACAAAGACCTATAGATGCACCTATGTGAAAGAGTGATAAGAATGTAGTGCCTGGAATGGTTAGAGGGAGAGGCAGACCTAGACTGACCAAGGAGTATGTAGTGCAATAAGAAATGAATGTATAAAATTTAAATGAGCATATTGATCTTAATCGTGGCAGAATGGAGAAAAATGATTCATACAGTCGACCACAATTGATTGGGACACAAGGCTTGGTTTGGTTTGGTTTGGTTTGGTTTGGAACTTTAATAAGAAAATGGATTTTGTTTTAAAAGAAAAGAAACGAAAAAGAAACAATTTATTTGAAAAGAGTAAGAATTTTGAAAAAACAAAAAACAAAAAGAATAAAAAAAAGCAAGAAATGGTACATTCCACATAAGGCAACAACGAGTGCAACCTCCTGTAACATTCTGTTTAGTTTTTAGAAATAAAAGTGCGTATTGAACACCCTAAAGTCACACATTGCATGCTGTAAACACCTGTAATTTACCTATATACCTTCACTTAAGTGGTCTATGAAAGGGAACCTATATCTTCTTTGAAAGAGGTTGGATATTTTGAGCTTTGAAGGACTTTGCAGAGAGATAGAAGAAGAGTATGAATGGGCTTTGAAGATCTTCACAAAACCAAGAAAATCTGAGGAAATCCAGGGGTAAATCTCTAATCTTAAGTTGTATTCTACCATAATTCAAGCACAATTCATAGAATAAACTAGGATCTTTATACATTTCAAAAAGTCTCTTCTATATCCCCTCTTTCACATACCACTTTCAATTGTGATTGATTTCTCATGGCTTCTTGTTGATTTGGATCTAGATGATCATGAAATCTTTATGAAAGTGTTTTCAAAAGGAATCAAACTTTGGATGATTCAAATTGGTTTTGATTTCATCTTTTATCTCTCATGCTCTTCTCTTGGAGTTCATGGAATCCTCAATATTCCATGTGAATTCCTTGACGTTGATCCTCTAATTTTTAGTAAATTCATGTTTATATGAGAATTAGAGTAGATATATGTTACTTCTACGGATAACTGATGATTCTAAGCCTATGTTCATGACTTTGCTTCATCCTTTTGGAGACGATGAAAATCTCCATGTTTTGTTGAATTCTAGAGAAATTAGGTTCTTAATCCTCAAGGATCATTAATTCGGGAGAGGAATTAGATATAATATACAAATTAATTTCATGATTTGATTGTCAAGATCAAGTGAATTCAGATGTCTAAGTTTATAGGATTGAGTAAGCCTTTGAAGACCCATTTCTAGATTCATGAGGTCTTTGTTTGGGTCAATTCAAGGCTAAATCCATGAATCCCTTTGGTAATTTGGTGTTATTATGGTGATCATAATCATACTTGATCTAGATTCTTTCGAGAATTATAGATCAAGTATGATTTAAACTATGAATATTAATTCATCAATGTTGTTGTGACTCTAATGACAATCTATGATCAAAGATTTTTCATAACTTTATGATCCATTGGATTTAGATGAGACCAAATGGAATGTGTTCATGACACATAGATCTACCACTGTAATTTTGATTTTATCTCAATTATGTGGTTAAGATGGTTTGATCATAGGTTTTGTAAACTAGTCACTTTCTGTCCAGAATTTCAAAATATTGAACCTCTTTCAAAATGAGTGGATCAGAACCTAAGTATGCTATATGGTTTCAAATTATTTTTTCCCATGAACTTTAATGAACTAGTGAAGTTCTATGAATAATTTGAACAGTTTAAGGTCAATATGCTATTCTTAATAAATCAAAGATCAAATGGTTCATTCTCTGGGGATTAGATGATCCAAATCTATTTGTTCATGTTATGTTTACTATCATACATGTTTGGTTATTGTACTCGAAAATAGATCTTGTATCTTAGGAATATTAGGAGATAACTTGTAATGATGAATCATATTTGAGCTAACTTATTTGAGAATCCTTTCTAATCATGTTGCGGTCATGTCACTTCTATGTTGACATTACATTGGCTCTACGTTAAGGTCTCCTTGTACCTTCCCGTTGAGACTTGTATGCCATAGAAGCATTGTGATTTCTTTGATAGGAAAATATTCAAGACTTTTCTAGCGCACCCAAGGTAAGTCGTTCTCTCTTCTTTCGGATACATCTTATTATTGATTTGATTGGTTTCACAAGTCCATGTGTGACACCTTAGATTAGGGTTATTCTTTATGTGTTTATGTGAATTAGAGACCTTTTCTCCAGGTTTTCTATTTTCATATGCATTGCATGTTTCCTATTCGCAGCTAGATCTCGGGTAAGTTCTCTCGTTCTCTATTGCCTATCATTTGCTAGCTATTTGAACCTACTTGGTTTTGTATGCCTTTTTCCTATCAGTAATCTTACACCCCTTTTTGACATGCTTTTGATATGTATATCTATCTATATCTATGTATTATCTTAGGACACACTTAAGTTGTTAATTTGATTATAAGGATGTTAAGTAGAGGCCAATCATGAGATAGGATGAGAGGGGGTGATTTAGTCCCACCGGGGTCCTTCCCCTCTCATTCCATTATCCCCGGACCTAGTAAATCTTTGGTTTCACAAAAGATTAGTTTTTCTTATTAAAATTAAGTGGCAAATCTTTTAAGAATCAAACAATGGATACCTTACTCTAGCCTTATAGAATTGGAACGTGGCATGCCCAAATGTTGGTATCCACAGGTCCCACTGCCACATGTGTTTAGAAACCATTTGGGATACAAATTCGGGAACCATAGAATTAGTTTCAAATTAAGATAATTGTAGTTAGACCATTGCTCACTTTGCCCCCTTGTTTGCACCACAAAATAAAAAAAAATTATATACGTATATATATAGAAATGCCAAATGATGGTCATTACTTTGATGTGGCAAATGACCCATGTGATGCCACTTGAATGTTAAGGCACATATTGGCAGTATCATATATTGAAAGAAAGTTATTCTTATTTCCTAGCACCTGGCCACTCAACATCATGGCATTATGTGGTTAGTGGGATGAAACTACCTTTAGAGGCTGCCACATGGACCTAGAAGTTATATATAGAGGTTATTAATGATATAAGCAGAAGAAGACAGTGAAGGAAAGAGGCATCATCAACTATCATCAACATGCTTTAAGCATATTTATCTTTTATTTTCCTTTCCTATTTTAGGAGTAGATTTTAATGTAGTTAATTTTCTTCCACATTCGTAAGAGAAGGTACGTTATCCCCTTCTTATTCATGTTGTAATTTGGAGCCTAGCTTTGCCACTCCAAACTGTAAGAAGGAGTGTTCCCCTTCTTGTTTCAATAATTGGAGGTGCTATTTCCACTCCAATTTGTATGTTGTGCTATAAATTGTTAATGGAATGCTCTTTCAATTTTATGCTTGTGATTGTGCTTGAGATCTTTGTTTAAAGTCTTAATTCTGTTAAAGCACAAGAACATAAAAGGAAGGCTTTGATCCTTTGCTTTCCAACTCGCATGATCAATTAATTTCAAACTTAGAGGACGTTTACAAGCAACATACATTTTCTTGGCACACTCGCGCATAAGAAATATTTTTTTTGCCATACAATTTTTGGCATGCCCAATAGGACAGGAAGTCAAAAATCTCATTCACAATCAAAAGATATGATAAAAACTCGAAGTCAATTGAAGGAAAAAGAAGTAATTTACCTCAAGGCCGATGAAAATTTTAAGGAAATTGAGGGTTCAAATGAATATGTAGTAACAGTTTTAAGAACATTGAAGGAAGCCATAATGTGGAAGATTCTCAGCTATTAAGGATGGTTGGAAGCGACAGTAATCTAGATCCTTAGGTTATTAAGGATTATATGTCTATGATACATTACAATGTTGATAGTGCTTTGCATGATTGGTTGCAAGCCAATTCTCAACAAGAAACTACAATTATGAGGCCTGTTATAGATTTGATGCAGAAGATTAGTGATCAAATCATAAAGAGCATTGATCGCCAAATGGAGTTTGGTGATGCCAAAAATTGGTAAGAGAGGTTGAGAGAGAGAGACAAGAGATTGTATGTGGTTCCATCCCGTTAATCCACTGTTGTATCAGTGCGCTTTCACTAGCAGATCACTGGTGGTGTTTGGTGAGCCAACAGGTTGGGTGGCACTACCAGAAACTGCTCGGGATTAAACGTAGCAGTTAATTATTTTATATGCTATTCTTTTGGTTAGAATACGACCCCCTTCAGTGGGGCTGGGTGGCCTCTTTTATAGGTCCAAGAGACCACCAGTACAAGGCAACTTATTAGATTAGGAAACCTAGTCTAGCTGCAAGTTGATTAGCATGATTCAAGGAAAGTTTCCTAAGTGGTTTACGAAACTAGTTGCTCCTTCCATTTAGTCTTCTAGCTGGGATAGGTAAATGTCTGGCTGCCCGATGGACAAGCAACCATGCTTTCTGGCGGCGTACCCATGGGGGCTAATTCTGAGCGAACGCTCGGGCTGTTGATCATCCCGGGCGATTTTGTGTAACGGCCCGGGAAGTCTGAGCAGTAAGCCCAGATTTATGTTGTCTTGACTTCTCGTTGCTGAGGTGGCAAGACTTGACTTTGACCAGATATTTTTATACATATCAATTGCCCCCCATTTTCAAAACTGATGTGATGCCTCTGTAAAATGAGGTTTTGGAAATTACTACTACTCTACAAAAACTGTTCGGGAAAGAGGCCGGTAGCTTTCCCGGGACGTGACCGGTCACGCCGGTCTTCCGAGGTCTGGACCGAGCGGTGGCTATGTGGGCCCAAGACCAATCACTGCCACATTTCAACTGGTCACTGGCCTGGTCAGGATCCAACAAGGCTGGCGTGAAAGTAACCAAGAAGTTGCATGGTAGCCGAACCATCCCATCGTGCATTTAATGCGCGCACCTTTTGAGGTGACGGTTCACGCGCCTGAGATGATAGTTGGCAGGCGGTTTTGGTGGGAAAGCTTCTTGACCGTTGGATCTGATATGATCTGGTCCATCCGTGCTATGTATATAAGAAGCACTTGTCCATTTCAGCCATTCATGCTACCAAGAGATAGAGATACCGAGCGGTTTAAGAGCAAAAAGTTCTCGGTCAAACTTTCCAAGCCCTTTTTCCTGCGTTAAGTCGTGTCAGTCTCTCACTCCCGAGTTTCAGTTCGCTTTTCTTCCCTTTACCCTTTCTTCCTTGTCTTTTTTGAGTGAAGCTGGAGAGGACAGATCCATTAGGTTTCGAACGAGAGTGGGATTTTTTCTTCTTAAGGTTCTATTCTTACTTTAGATCAGGTGGTACGTTAGACAGGCTGAACCGAGCAGGCTGTCCCCATGTAGTTTTATCTGAGTGTCACCTTACTTCTAGGGCCTTGTACTTCCTACCGTTTAGGTTGATAACCTTACCCCCTTTGTACCTCAGACTTAAAGTTCCTGACTCCTACTTAGGTCGTGATTTACTTCCTTGCCCAGTCACCGAAACCCCAATGATGTGTAACTCCAGTTTTAATTCCTCTTCCCGGTTAGAGACGCCGGACACAAGTTTAAGTCCACCTTCTATGACTCCCTCTAATCACCATAGTAAGGGCCGAGTCCCAATCCATCTATCTGACGATGAATCGGACCAAGAGGCCCCCGTTCCCTCCATTTTCCAGGGTTCAGGGGATGAAACACCTGGGGAACCCGACCCTGAGGTTGCCTTCGCTAGCGAGTTAATCCCATTCACCTTGCGTGTTGAAGACCTCAACCGCATTAGGGATAGGTATAGCATTCCCGACTACTGCTCCCTGGCTGTGAATGCCGGTGGAGCCCAGATCTACCAGTGGGGTTTTACCACCCTATATGAGGATACACTCATGGCTGGATTTCGCATTCCCCTCCATTCGGTAGCTCGGGACGTCCTGATATACTTGGGGATCACCCCGGGGTAACTGGCCCCGAACGGTTAGAGGTTTCTCATGGTGTCTATCTCCCTTTGGCCCCAAGTTTTTGGGTATGAGCTTTCCGTTCAGGAATTTTTTTGGATGCACCGACCATTTCTCGTACATGGGGAGGTCGGGTTCTTTTCTCTCGGGGCTCGGCAAGGAAGAAAGATCATAGTAAATTGCCTGAGCAACAATAAGGGTTGGAAGAATAAATTCTTCCAAGTATCTACCCTTGGGCTCTGTGAGCGGGCCCCGGGGATCCAGATGAGGACTTCCTGGGTGGGAGAACTAAGGGGTAAGTTAGTGCAGTATCTTCCGTTCACTTCCTTTACTTTGATCTAAGACTAACCATATTATATTTTGCCTTATAGCGGGATCTACCAGTCTACCTAGCATTCTTGAAGGGTGCCAGACCAGGATCAGGGGCTTGGCAGAGCTGCCAACCAACATTTGGAATGTGCTAACCCGGATGGGCGATTTTAAAGCGTCCTACAACCCAGCCGAGCCCGTCGAAGCTCCTGTCTTTCCACCCATAATTCCAAGTAAGTACCCGGGCACACCTGGTCTTGTCTATATTCCCATTGCATCTGCTAGTAATAGACCGCTTTTCTTTTCTTTTTTACAGAGGCTCCCAAGAGAGATCTTGAACATTTGAGGGCCAGGCAGGCCACTGCAGCCGCCCGAGTGGCTAATAGAGGGGGAAAGAGGCCCGCTGTAGAGGCCTCGTGTAGCAAACATCCACTAAGGCAGATCTGGCACAGAATCATGAACCGTCTAAAGCCTGTGGGGACCTTAGCTCCCCACGTGGTGGTGGTGGAGACTTTTCCCCGAGCGGGAATTCCGTCCGGGGTGCCGGTTGAAGAATCGACAGTGATCCAGGAGAGGGTTAAATCTGCCCTTCACTCCAGCCAAGTGGAGGCATGTGCAAGCATATCTCTTGAGGCATTTCAGCGGTGGCTGTACAACCTCTCCCATATGGTAAGCACTGAACCTTTTTTTTGTATGTGCCCGATTAACTGACCAATTTTTTGGGTTTTTTTGTAAGTCGGCTGCATGGCCACTATGGTCGAGTCCTTCCTGCCTTCTCTAGCCAAGAGGGCCACTGCTGCTGAAGCCACTCTTGCAGAGGAGCGGGCTACCTCGGAGGCCAGGGAGAATGCCCTGGATTTAGAGAAGGACAAGGTGAAGGGCTTATCCCTCAGCCTCGGGGTGGCCCAGGCGGAACTGGCGACCGCCTTGGCAGATCTGTAGGCATCCCAGGCCATTACGGTGACTACAAAGGTTCGGGTGAAGGCGGCGGCTGAGGCTACGATGGCGGGATCTATGGAAGAGGCTTTCGCTGATGGCTTCTTTCAAGGGTACGAGAACCTTAAGTGAAGGCTGGCCCGGGATCACCTCGAATGGGATGTTTCGTCTTATGAGGATAGTAACTCAGACTACTGGGATCTTGGTCCTCTCGTTGTCGATGATTCTGCGGCTCTAGCCGGAGAAGCTAATGACTCTGTCGCCTTCGCTGGAGCTACTGATGGTTCTGCTACCTTGGGTGGTAGCTCGAGCCCGGGTAAAAGAGCTGTTCTGATGGGAGAGACCGGAGAGATTGAAGACGTGGTCGTGGTGGACGACTCTTAGACCTCGGCCTGTTTCTTCATCTTTTTTTTTTGTGGTTATTTTTGTTGGGGAGGCTACTACAACTGCCCCTAGTCTTTGTAAATATTGTTTTTAATTAATGAAAAGGTCCTTTGAGGCCACCTTTTGCATAAATTGTTTTGCATTTTGCAATTGTACGTCTATGCTTGTTTGTGATTACCAATACCCGACCGGTTGTTGGCTGATCTAAATCCCTGCCTTAGCAAAAGGTTAAAGACTATAACCGACCGAGAATACTTGGACTTTTAGGGACCTATTAAGTATGTCCCGCTCGGGTGTAGTATAGGATTGTAACCTGTTTAATACCCGAGCGGTTTCTCTGGGTACTGTAGGCACTTAGGAATGTTAACTGTCCTAGGATTCCTAGTCCTGTTAGTGCCATGTGTGATTTTCTATTTAGCCTGGTATTCCCCTATGCCCCAAGCGTTTGCTAAGGCAGGCGGATAGAGGGAGTGATCATAGGAAATTGACCTAGAACGTGGGTGGTTACAGGGTCTTTTGGGACTTGCCATCGTCATCCACCTAGAGGGTGTTGCCCCCATCGCCGGCTGGACCTAAGGGAAGCCAGTGCCTTGAGGTTATGGACCCGAGGTCTTCTGGATGCTTGGGTCTTACCCTGATGTCTTTTGAATGCCTAGAGTCGTACTCCGCAGTTTTTTAAATGCTTGGGGTCGTACCCCGAGGTCTTTTGAATGAGCAAGCACGGAGAAGAGTTGTTTGGCGAAAAAAGAAACTTTTATTACTATATGAATAGATATGCTCAGGTAGAGTTACATGGTTCCTAGCTAAAGTTATTCTCATGCTTTACTGGAAATACTTGCAGAGATGCTGCACGTTCCAAAGGTGAGAGAGGTCGTGTCCGTCCAGAGTTTTTAACCAGTATGTTCTCGGACGAATGACTTGGGTAACCTTGTACGGTCCTTCCCAGTTCAATCCTAATTTACCATGGCTCGGGACTTTTGTAGACTGGTTCACTACCTTTAGAACAAGATCCCTAACCTGGATGCTCTGATGCTTCACTTTGCTATTGAAGTATCGAGAGACCCTCTGTTATAAGATGCCACTTTTAGATATGTCTGGTCTCTTTTTTCTTTTACCAAGTTGAGTTCTGCTCTGAGGGCTTCTTCATTGCTCTGCTCACTAAAATTTTCCACTAGGTACGTAGACAACATTACCTCGGTGGGGACCACTGCCTCAAAACCATAGGTTAGTGAGAATGGTGTCTCGCCTGTTGCCACTCGAGGAGTGGTACGGTATGCCCACAGAAGGGTTGGCAATTCCTCTACCCAAAGTCCCTTGGCATTTTCCAACCTGGTCTTGATTGAATGTAGAATAGTCCAGTTTGTTACCTCGGCTTGGCTGTTGGCTTGAGGGTGTTCGGGTGAAGAATAGTGATTCGATATCCCGTACCCCAAACAGAATTGCCTGAAGACCGGGGTATCAAATTGCCTCCCGTTATCGCTGACCAGAACCCGATGAATGCCAAACCTGTAGAGGATGTTTTTCTCAATAAAATTTTCCATCTTCTTCTCAGTGATTGTTGCCAAGGGCTCAGCCTCCGCCCACTTGGTGAAGTAGTCCACGGCAATGACGGCAAACTTAACTTGTCCTTTTCCCATGGGAAGGGGACTGACAATGTTGATTCCCACTGAACGAACGGTCATGGGCTGAGAATTAGTGTCTGAAGCGCTCCTGGTCGGTTGATCATCGAGGAGTATTTCTGGCACATGTCGCACCTCTTGACGTACTCTTGGGAATCCCGGGCCATCATTGGCCAGTAATAAAGTTACAGCAAACTCTCTTGTGGATTTCATGCAACAACGCCGGGATATGGGCAGGGTGGACGCAACGGAGATAGGGGTAGTGAACCCCCGCTTGTAGAGGAATCCATCAGCAACGTGATATCTCGCCGCTCGGTATTTGACCCAATGGGCTTCTTCCCTATCGTTCGACAGCTCGCCAGTTGAGAGGAATGTTGTGATCGAATCAATCCAGCTGTGGCCAAAGGCGACCGATTCAACCTCCATGCCTTCTGAGTTGATCACACTTGGCTCGGATAAGTATTCTATCCTTATCCTGGGCAAGTCTGACTTAGAGGATGAGGCGAGGCAGGCTAATCGGTCAGCTCTTGTATTCTCTTCCCTAAGGATCTGTATTATGGAGAAGCCTTCTAATTTCTTCGAGACAGTTCAGACAAGGGCCAAGTAAGCTACCATGTTGTCTTCCCGAGCTTTATATTCCTAGGTAACTTGATTGACTACGAGTTGGGAGTCACTATACCCCAGGACCTAACACGCACCCATCGATGTGGCCAGTTGCAATCCAACCAACAGGGCTTCGTACTCGGCCTCATTGTTGGAGGCTCGGAACCCGAACCGCAATGCGTACTCAAGCTGGATTCCATTGGGAGTGGTCAGGATGACCCTTTCCCTATTACCTTGCTTGTTAGAGGACCCGTCTACGTAAAGTATCCAGGTCAGAATGTCTTGTTGCTGCCCGGGTGGTAGATAGGGTGGGTCGCCCTCTGCCACTAGGTCCTCTGGGCAAGTGAACTCTATGAAAAAATCCGCTATGGCCTGTCCCTTGATAGATGTGCAGGGTCTATAGGTTACTTCAAATTCTTCTAACCAAAGGCCCACTTGACAAGCCTTTCAGGTGTTTCAGGCCTGCTCAGGATCCGGTAGAGCGACTGATCTGTGAGGACCACGATAGCGTGAGCCTGGAAATACGGGCGAAGTCTCCGGCCAGACGTGATGAGGGAAAATGTGAGCTTCTCTATGCGAGAATATCTGCTTTCTGCGCCTTGAAGTGCCCGGTTGGAGTAGTAGATTGGGAATTGCATCCCGTGTTCTTCTCGGATGAGAGCCATGCGGACCGCTGAAGGTGATTCTACAAAATATAAGAACAATTCCTCATTTGGCACGGGCGTTGAGAGTAAAGGGGACAATGCCAAGTACTTGTTGAGCTCCTGGAATGCCTCCTCGCACTCTTTCGACCACTGAAAGGCCTTATAGAGGATTCTAAAAAATGGAAGGCACTGGTCGGTAACTCGAGAGATAAATCTGTTTAATGCGGCGACCCGCCAGGCCAAGCTCTGAACTTCTTTGGTTGACCTTGGTGACCACATGTTTATGATGGCCTAGATTTTCTTGTGGTTTGCTTCAGTACCCCGCCTACTGACTAGGTGTCCCAAAAACTTCCTAGACGAGATGCCAAATGTACACTTGGACGGGTTCAACCTCATTCCGAACTTCCTCAAAATGCCGAAGGCCCCGACCAAATGTTCAAGATAGTTAGACTCATCTCGACTTTTGACCAAGAGATCATCAATGTAAACTTCCATGGACTTCCTGATTAGATCCTTGAATATGTGATTGACCAGGCATTGATAGGTTGCCCCGGCGTCCTTAAGGCCAAATGGCATTACCTTATAGCAGTATGTCCCTTGATCCGTGATGAAGGAAGTCTTCTCCTCATCCCCGGGATACATGGTGATCTAATTATACCCCGAATAGGCATCCATGAACGAAAGGAGTGCGTGACCGACCGTGGAGTCCACGAGGAGGTCTATCCTGGGCAATGGGTAGCAGTCCTTGGGGCAGGCCTTGTTCCAGTCAGTGAAATCTACACACATTCTCCACTTTCCGTTGCTTTTCTTGACTAGTACCACATTTGCTAACCAGTCGGGATAGTGGATCTCTCGGATGGAATTTGCTTTCAGGAGCTTCTTGACTTCTTCACATACTACCGCCTGTCTCTCAGGTGCCATACCCCGCCTCTTTTGTTTGACTGGCTGGGAATCCGGGTAGGTATTGACACGGTGAGACATGACCCAGGGATCTATCCCAAGCATATCCTCATGGCTCCAGGCAAAGACGTCCTGGCTTTGCAATAGGAACCGAACCAGCTCCTCCTTGAGGACTGGCTCTAAGAGAGTGCCAATGCTGAAGGTCCGGTCAGGAATCCGAGGATCCAACACCACCTGTTCCAGCTCTTCCATTGGACCCACTCTGTCACTTTTGTCTCTAGGGTCCATCTCCTGAACGTTTAGCATTTCTGTAATGGCTTCCTAGCGTAAAGAACTAACATAGCAACTTCGGACGACGGCTTGGTCTCCGCGTAGACTCCCGGGTCCTTGAGGGGTTGGGAATTTAACCACCAGGTTGTATGTTGACACGACTACCTTGGCCTTGTTGAGGTTTGGCCTCCCAAGGATGACATTGTACGCAGATGGAGGTTCTACGACCACAAAATTTTCCAGTACAGATGCCTACTGAGGGTAGGCTCCCATGAGGACCGGGAGCTCAATGGTACCGAGCGATTGGGTGTTGGACCCGTTGAAACCTACCAGGGGAATGGCCACTGGTCGGAGCTGATCCCTAGATATCCCGAGCTGATCGAATAGGGAGACGAACATGATGTCGAAGGAGCTGCCCATGTCCACCAACACCCTACATAGTTTGCTACAGAGAGCGTCACCACCAGCGGATCATCGTGAGGGCAGTGCAGGCCTAGCATGTCCTCGAATGAGAATGTTAATACATCGATCGAGGGGGAACTGGTGAATTGGACATGCTAGATATCCGATCGGGATGCCCGAGCGTGCCTCTTCCTGGCTGACTTTGAATCCACTCTGCTTGAAGTTCCACTAGAGATTACATTGATTTGCCCGAGTGGTTGCAGCATCTCGGGATCCCTGGTGTCTTGCAGAGGTCGTCTATTTACCTCTACGAACTTGGATAGATGGCCCTGCTCAATCTATTTTTCAATGGCGATCTTGAGCTTAAAGCAATCCTCTGTGTCATGTTCGTGGTCTTTGTGGAAGCGGCAAAACTTATCCCGGTTTTTCTTACCAGGCGGGCTTTTCAGCTTTATCGGCTCTTGGAGGACTCGTTGGGTTTTGACGGTGGCCATAACCTCATGAATAGGCTGGGAAAGGGGTGTTAACTTAATTGGGGGCTGATCCCGACCACTTTTAGGATGATCTTGTTTTATCCTCTTTCCCGAGCCCTTCTCAGAGGCATCGTGCTTTCGCTTTGATCTCGAGGACTCATCTTCTGCCAAACTAGCATGCTTGGCCTTGAGGAATTCCTCGGTATGGATGTACTTTTTGACCCTTTCTGAGAGCTCCACCAGGGTTGCTAGTAGGTCGTGGTGAAACGACGTGGCAACCTTGGTGTGTTGAACTCCCGAACAGAAAGCCATGATATTGGCCGTTTCATTCAGATTACGAATCTGGAGTTTCTGTTGGTTGAAACGTTCCACATACTCCCTTAGGGATTCCCCTTTTTGCTACTTGATGGTCAGCAACTGGATGTCCGGTTGTGACTGGTCAAGCATCCCCACAAACTGGCTGATGAAGAGCTTGCTCAACGTCTTGAAGTTATCAACTGTTTTGGGTTTTAAAGCATGGAATCACTGCGCAGCTTGCCCTTTAAGAGTGCTAGAAAAGGCCAGGCACAATAACTCATCGACCGTGGTAACCAGGGCCATTTGAGCTTTGTATGTATGGACATGGTCCACTGGGCTCCCTGAACCGTCATAAGAGCTATGATGTTGCGGCTTAAATTTCCATAGGATGGGGAATCCCGTTATCTAGGAGCTAAGATGTGGCGGCTTGAATTTCTTCAGGATGGGGAATCCCATTGTCTAGGTAGTATAGGGCGACTCGGTCTCTGTGTTGGTGAGATCTAGGCCAGATTTGCGATTCAACTTTTCAATTTGATGCTGTAAGTCCTCGATCTGGGCCTTTACATCTTGCCCGATTCTCCTCTCCATATCCAAGCGGTACAACGGGTCCTCAGATCTTCGAGGATAGAACCTGACTCCGACTCCAGGTAATCGTGTACCTCAGATCTCCCCAACTTCTGATCGGAGGGTCTATGGCCGATTCTCGGGCCTTTTGTCCTAATTCCTCCATTCTGGTGGCGCGTCGTTTGTTGATGATATCTCTAGCATCTTCTACCCAGCGAGGATTGGTCCGGACTTGCTGTCTGGTAGGCCTGGGCGCTCTACTATGACACCATCCATGTCGCATTCCCAATCCAATGGGGACACTGGCACAGAGTGGGTATGGTTCTAGACTCGTGCGGGCTCCCAGTCAGGGACGCCTTTGCTAGGGTGGTTCTCGGATTGAGGATGCTTTTCCTGTAGGGCCAACTGCGCTTCGATTTGCTGTTGGGCTTGCCGCTGGCCTTCCAGAAGTTGTGGGAGCACCGCTGTTACTTGCTCGAAGGTCATGGAGGCGGCCTACTGCTCGAGTTGCAAGTTCTCATAACCTGCCTGGGCGGTATTCTTCTTACCCGTCTTCGGTGGCATGTTGATCAGCCAAAAAATTCGTTGGTGAAAAACTTATAACTTCCCACAGACGGCGCCAAACTGATGATGCCGAAAATTGGTAAGAGAGGTTTAGAGAGAGAGACAAGAGATTATATGTGGTTCGGTCCCGTTAATGAGGTAACCTACGTCCACAGTTGTGTCAGTGCGCTTTCACTAACAGATCACCGGTGGTGTTTGGTGAGTCAATAGGGTGGGTGGCACAACCAGAACCCCCCAGGATTAAACATAGCAGTCAATTATTTTATATGCTATTCTTTTGGTTAGAATGCGATCCCCTTCAGTGGGGGGGGGGGGGTGGCCTCTTTTATAGGTCCAAGAGACCACCCGTACAAGCAACTTATTAGATTAGGAAACCTAGTCTAGCTGCAAGTTGATTAGCATGATTCAAGGAAAGTTTCCTAAGTGGTTTAGGAAACTAGTTGCTCCTTCCATTTAGTCTTCTAGCTGGGATAGGTAATTGTTTGGTTGCCCGCTGGACAAGCAACCATGCCTTCTGGCAGCATGCCCATGTGGGGCCAATCCCGAGCGAACGCTCAGGCTGTTGATCATCCCGGGTTGTTTTGTGTAACGGCCCGGGAAGTCTGAGCAGTAAGCCCAGATTCATGTTGTCTTGACTTCTCGTTACTGAGGTGGCGAGGCATGACTTTGACCGGATATTTTTATACATATCAGAGTTCATGATTAAAAAACTTGGTCCGTCATCTTCAATGAAGTCTAATGCACAATAAATGGACAACTCTGATTAAAGAAACTCGAAAAATGAATTATGGCCAAGTAAAACTTCCGAGAAGGCGACAAGTTAAAAAAAGTGACCAATTTTCATGAATATGCCTAATATAGCAATTGCTTGCACTTATGATCTTGCCGCCAATTCAAGTAGTCAACTTATTTATAGACCAACAACCCAAGGATTCGATTAACCTAGTCTCGCAGGGGGTCGCATCAATCTGGTTATTGATTAACCTAGTATTACTTGGTGGAAAGTTAATTTAACTACTAATTAACCTGATTTTGCTGGAGATCAGCTTGATTTTGGTTTTGTTAGTGGTTAACCTGGTTTTGTTGGAGGGCAGCCTAACTTCATTGCTTATCAACCTGGTTCTCAAGCTGGGGGCTACCTTATCAACCTGGTTCTTAGGTTGGGGGACAAATCAACTTGGTTCTCAAGTTGGGGGTCAATGCCATCAACCTGGTTCTCATCCTAGGGAACAGCACTACCAATCTGGTTCACAGCCTGGGGCTAACCTTATCAACTTGATTCTCATATTGGTGGGTAGTTCTATCAACATGGATTCATCGATGGAGGTCAAGACAATTAACATGGATTCACTATTGGAGGTCAAGTCAATTAACCTAGATTCTTTGATAGGGGACAAGGTTATCAACCTATTGGTAATGAGGTACATTACCTGTTTCATCCTAATATCCACCCGAGTCCACGATTAGGTCTAAATAAGGATGAAGTAGTTGAAGTAGTAAGAGAACAATTACAAGATCAATTGAGAGAATAATTTGGGGCAGCTTTTAAAGCTTCACCAAGACCATGTTATCAAAAATCTTATCCTGATTATATTGGTCGAATGTTTGAGTTTCCTCAATGTTTTAAATTTCTGGAGTTGATAAACAAATAACACTTGAACATATGGCCAGGTTTAATGCTCAATGTGGTGATGTTTCAAATAATGACATGCTCAATGTTCTCTAGTTCTCTTACTGGACCTACTTTTACTTGGTATGTAAACCTGATCGTTGGTTCTCAAGATATTAAGAGAGTATTCACTACTCAATTTTATCAAGCTGAACCAAAAATTACAATTGTTGATCTTGTTAAAGTGGAGCAAAAATCTGGCAAAAATGTTGAAACATTTATTACCAAGTTTAAGTGTGCAAGAAACATGTGTAAAATATGACTATCGGAAGGTCAATATGTTCATTTAGCTATTGACAAACTTAGACCTATGTTAAGGATGTCTTTCATAGGTCAACAATTTGCAGATATACATCATCTTGTAGATGATGTGTCTAGATATGAAAAAGTGATTGATAAAGAAAATCAAAAGAAAACATATACGGGAGGGACATAGTACATGGGTCAAAATCAAGCTAATCACAAATCCAACACAGAGGAAGAAGCTCAAAGCGATCATGATGAGTAGGAAGAAATTCAGGTTAACAGTGAAGAAAGTGATAACAAGAAATGTGTTACTGCTGAAATTGTCAACTAAAAGCCATTTGTGTGTGGCTTTACAACACTGCCATGTGGTGAGCTAGAGTGTCTCTGGAAAATGGCAGTTTTAAAGCTTATCTTGGGAGATTCGTTTCACCAATTCTTTCAGAAATTGAAATTAAGCAATTTGTGGATTTGATTAGCAACATCCTTTAATTTCAATCATTGGATTCTGAACTTAAGAGATGTTGGCGACATTATTTGCACTACAAAATAAAAAATGTATATACATATATATTAGAAATGCCAAACAACGGTCATTAGTTTGATGTGGCAAATGACCCACGTGATGCCACTTGAATAAAAATGTAAACATTGGCTATATCATTTATTGAAAGGAAGTTATTCTTATTTTTTAGCACATGGCCACCCAACATCATGGCATGAAGTGGTTAATGGGATAAAACAACCTTTAGAGGCTGCCACATGGACCTAGAAGTTACAAATAGCGGTTATTAATGATATAAGAAGAGGAGGATAGTGAAGGAAAGAGGCATCATCAACATGCTTTAAGCATCTTTATCTTTAATTTTCTCTTCCTGTTTTAGGAGTAGATTTTAATATAGTTAACTATTTTCCACATCTGTAAGAGAAGGCGTGTTATCCCCTTTTTCATCATGTTTAATTTGGAGGTTAGCGTTGGCACTCCAAGTAAGAAGGAATGTGTTCCCCTTCTTGTTGCTATAATTGGAGGTGCGATTACCACTCCAATTTGTATGTTGTGTTTCTAAATCATTAATGGAATACTCTTTCCATTTTATGCTTGTGATTGTGATTGAGATCTCTATTAAAATCTTTAATTCTTGTAGAAAATCATACGCATACATCCATATTAGTTGGGTATAGATCACTTACCTAGCAGAATAACCCAACGGATCGATTTGGCATTATTACGAGCCTAACAAGATCTCCCACGAACTGCTGCTCCTATAAAGCCTCTGTGTACTCTCTTGTGCTTCTTATCGGTTGTAAAAGACACTACTAGAGTGGTCTCCATTAGTATCACGTGCTAAATCACAAGGCCCCAATGGTGACAGCCTAGAGAGAAAACATTAGAGTGAAAGGGGAGAGAGAGATAGAGAGAGAGAGGGAGAGAGAGAGAGAGAGAGAGAGAGAGAGAGAGAGAGAGAGAGCAAAATCCCCTTAGGGTTGTATTGTATAACCCCTATATGTGTGTGCAATATACATATATATAGGCACACACATATAGTTGCCCTAGGACGCCCAAGACAAATCCACTTAGGATTGCTTGGTGCCTAAGCAAGGCCCATTGGACCCAGTCCAATGTTATGTGGGTGTACCAATTACCCCACAATATTTCTTACATCTCCCACTCACCCACATAAGGCTTGTTACTAAAACAGTCTCTCAAAACAGAGCTTCTTAACTCTTCATATAGGGAAATAGAACGTGCGACCTTATGAAAAGAAAGTATAGCGACAGGAGTGTAATGCCAAGTCATCACCATAAGCAGCAAGACACATCACTCAGAAGCTTCTCGTGTATGCCTTAGACGATTCAACCATACCGGATATAGCATTCTCAATCCCTCGGTAAAAAGAATTGCTGCACCACCTAAATGTAATGTACTCATGACATATTAGTAATAAAATATGATTGTCGTAGGCCTGCTAATGAGTCAGAAAACATGGTATGTTATTGAATGGTCTTTCCTGAGCCCACATATCAATCTGACTAACTTGACTGCTTGCCCAGACACACCCCATAGAATTGATCATTCTCTTCATCCAAGGATAGCATGCTAATGTAACTATCATCAAGTGTCCTCTTCATAACATAGTCTCAAGTCCAGTCAAGTCGTGAAGACAACTGATTAGAGGTGAAAAGTGCATATTTATAGCGTGTAACATGGTCTTTTATGCATACTTTTATCCCCAAGTCCCTAGATTTAGATGCATATAAATTATTAAGTGTTTTCTATGATTTTGAGACTCAAATATGTTTTTTACACTATTTTACAGGTTATGGAAAGCAATCATTGCATTAAAAGTGATTTTGGTGGAGAGAACAACAGAAGTAGCTAAAAAATGCCATTTTTGACATTAAAGAATTTAGACTTGGAAGATTTCCTTAGAAATATAAAATGTAGATCTATAAGTTACGGCCGCGTGGCCGTAGACAGGAGGTCAATCCGAGGAATGAGTGAAAAGAAATGGCCATTCTCCCATCGGTGCGCAGAGTTGTCAAAATTAGATAAGTTCAAGCCCTTGAAGAGAGTTCAAGCAATTGAGACTTCAATCGATTGAACTAAGTTCAATCGCTTGAGCTTTATTTCCCCCAAAAGTTGCATACAATCTGTAGGAACCCTATAAATAAGTCGTTTTGACGGCAGACGAAGGGAAGACGCTCCAGAATGCAAGAAACAACAGTTTTAGGGTTAGTTTAGGAATAGATTAGGTTAGATTAATCTTTTTTGTCCTCCTTTTCCATTGTAGATTCAAGATTCAAGTTTGTTTCAAGTTTATTTTAGGTTATATTCAGATTAATTCCAGGTTTTTGTTTTCCTTTATCTTTATTGCATTGTTTATTAATCTAGTAGTTATGATTGTTATGTTTTACTATTTCTGCATTAGTTTTATCATGTTTCCGTAGTATAGTAGTTGGGAATATGTGATGAAATATTGATTCCTAGCCTCTTCTATGTATGATTTAGAAAACCTGGGCTAGAGCGATCAAAGGTATTTCGATTGATCGAACCAGAGCCACAGGCAACCGATCGAAGACATTTCGATCGATTGAAGGATGATGCAGTTCGATCAATCGAGTGTGCTTCTATCGATCGAACCTGTTAATTCCTGAGATGGTTACTCTAAGTGTTCCAAGACTTTCTGTTTTAGAAATCTGTCATCAAATTATCCCTATAAGCTCAATTTGTCACAATAATTTTTAGAACTTAAAGCCTTAAGGCTATTTTCTTCAATGATTTTTGAAAACCACTTTGAATGCTAACACCATTTTGAGTACAAGTAAGTATTAACCATTGTTTTAAACTGTCTTCCAAGTATTTTAAATGAACTGTGATGATGTAGTTCTGGACATGTAAGGGCTATTGATTATATATCTTTAAAAAAATACGGAATGCCGAAAAAGAATGAACTTCATAGAACGTTAATGAGTATGCATGGTTGATGATTAGGATCAATGTTGATTCACGTGTTTCCAACACCTTTAATTTATCTGTTTAATTAGTTATGTTTCTCTATGCTTTAGTTTGTTATTTAGTTTAATTTAATTAATTAGGATTTGCTAGAACCTCCGCTCCTACAATTTTATTTTTCTTTTTCTTTAGGTTGTAACTTAGCATATATTCTGCATTTTCCTTCCCTGTGAGATCGACCTGGACTTATCCAGTATTACTTGCACGATCAGCTACACTTGGGTGTTGCACAAGAGCACAACTTCTAGTCGTGTCAAGGTTTTGGCGCCGTTGTCGGGGAAGGCAGCTAGGTTAGAATTTTACTAAGTTATTTCTAATTTTTCTTACTTTTCAAAAAAAAAAAAACAAACAAACATTGGACTTTTTCTCTCAGAAGAAACAAATAAAAGAACATAAATAAAATTTTTATTGTTTTAAAAATTTTGGGTGAACATGTCTTATCCATATTACCCTCCGTACAATACAAACACCACGAACAGGTACACATTAAGTAATCAAAATATTTATCCCCCAAGTTGGCAAGCACCCACTTATGATGCGCATTTCAACTCGAATACACATTAAGTAATCAAAATAGTTATCCCCCAAATTGGCAAGCACCCACTTATGATGCGCATTATCAACCCGAGTGCTACCAACCACCACAATGCGGAAACAATAGTACTAGTCCTCCATGTTATCAAACCTATCAAGAACATCCACATAGAGAGTTCTATTAATCGCAATGGGGATATAACCAAAATGATATCATAGGACATAGTAGTAGTTCCCACGATTACCAAATGCTTCAAGACTTTCTTTCTGGGGAGTCTTGTTCACAAACACAATGGAAAGGGGACTATTTAAACTACAATAGGACGAAACTTTGTATAGTTATAATGAGGAGAATAACCAAGTCGAGGATAATGGTATGTTAAAATTTCTACTTAGTGAAATGAAAAAACTAGATAGTACAATTGATAAATTAGAAACTAGATATCAATAAGCATATGCTAGCCAACCTATAGAAGACTACACCAGTCCTTCAACACTACAAGCCAAATTTCAAGATACTAACAATGGAATGGAATTGGAGGACTATAACGGGTTTATACCGAATGAGGTTAACAACTCACTCGAGAAAGTGATAACGCAATAAGAACTCCAAAACCAAACCATTGAGCATGAAGTTGTAGAACCATCTTCTCCTCAATATACAACCCTAGATATCAACTCACCCACTGCCTGATAAAGTTGCACAATCTCTTTGTCCAGAGTTCCTCAATAGATGACATATATAGTGAGGAGAGTTACAAGGATGAGAATGAGGATTGAAAAGATAATAAGAGTTTAGGTAATTGCACGCAACTCGGAAAGGCGGAGTCCCCTATTGACTCTCTCCCTAACTTTGATAATGACCATAGGGAGGACATAATTGAAAAATCTAAATCCGGTTTAGATTCATGTGATATTTATGAACCCTCACCTCTTTCGGTCGAAGAGGTGGTGTCACCAAGTTGCCTGACATGAGAATTATTCATGTGCGCTTGTGCTACGTTCAAGTGTAAATGATCATGCAAGTAGTAATCTGGTTAAGACCAGGTCGATCCCACAGGTAAGGTTGGGAACTAATTACCTAGATTAAACTCGAAAAGAAAAAGAAAATTCAATATTCAATAAAGGTGTGAAACACGAAGTTCCACGATTATCAACTACTAAGGATAAGCAATTAAAATAACTAAAAACTACTAATTAACTAACACGATATTTTAAAAATGGTTTTTTACTTAATAAAAGGGGAACGTTGGGATTCTCATGAATCTGCAATGACCTAGCCATCTACTATGCAACTTTCAGGAATGTTCAATGGAGTTCATCTCTCTATAGTATTCTGACTATATCAATAGTCCTTTCATGACCGGGACTATATCATCACAGTTAATTTGAAACACGTGAAAGTGGTTTAAATCAATAGTTAGGACTCGCACCTCCAATGGTATTAGCATTGAAGGTGGTTTGCAAAATATATTGAAGAAAAATGCCTTAAGGCCTTAAGTTCAGAGACTGTTTTGACAAACTGAGCATTTGGGAACAGTTTGATAACAAATCTCTAAAGCAGAAAGTCTAGGAATACTATAGGGGATCCTCTCAAGAATTTGACTGCTCGACTGATCGACGCGCCTTCGATCGCTCGAGAATCATTATCTTTCGAGCGATCAAAATGTCATCGATCGCTTGACTGTGTCCAGGGTTCGATCAATCGAACTAACTTAGATCGATCGAACATAGGATCTAAACTAATGCATGGCAGAGGCTGGAGATCACTATTTCATCGTGATCTCCCAACCCTAGGACTACTCAGACATAGTCTGGATTGTCACAGATTTGTTTTTAACATGAAAGTTCATTAAAGATGCGTTCGGTTGTTATTTTAACATGAAAACTATGAGTGTAACTCTATCTAACATGCAAGACTACGATTAACCTTACTAATACTACTCGAGACTATGAATAGCTTATAAATAAACCAAAATAACAGAACCTGAGATGATGTATTAAGATCAAACTCCTTGAAAATCCAAGAACAAGCAATATTGTACTTTGAATCCTACAAAAACAATGTAAACTCTCTAACTCTCTCTATAAACTAATGAAAAACAAGTTGGGCCTCCTTCTGAATGTTTTTACAACTTATATTTATAGACAAACTAAAGGCTAGGGCTACAAAGCATGTTTCTGCTGCGTGCGCATAAGTTTTGATAAAAGGCATGTTCTATCGATCGAACATCACCTGATCGACTTAACTTCTAGATTTCTCGAGCACTTAAATCGTCCTCAATCGATCAAAATCTTGATCGATTGAATATATTCGATCGCTCGAACTCTGTATTTCAGCTTTGAATTCTCTTATTTGTAATCCAGCATTCCCTTTATCCTGTTATTCATTTCTTCTCATAGCAAAACAATAATCTGCACAAATATTAGCTAAAACAATACAACTTATCATAGATTAATCATATTGCGTAAAAGCTGGCATTATGATACAAAGTGCAGATATGACAAGACGTTGTGAACTAAGTCAGTGTATTTTCTTCTTTTAGCACGGTTGTATTTTACAAATACCCCTGCTTGTCACAACCCCAACTAGCTTATTGCTATTCCCTAGCGATAAAGCGATAAAGCAATAATGAAAACAAGTTAAACTAATACTACAATGACTATAAGACAAGAAAATAAACTAAAGCAAACTAAACTAAATAGAAAGAAATACTCCTAACTCACTTTCATAGGAATCGCGGTTACATTTAGCAAATGCAAAAAGCTGTTAAACCCCTAGGTTCCCCCTAGTGGACGAGTGTTGACTCGTGAGGGTTTACAGTGAATATACCCACAAAATTCTCAATTTTAAGTTCAAAATGATATAGAAAAACTTTTAAACATTCCCTCCCATTCAACTATTAACTTAGCTCTACAAAGATGTATTACCCTCAAGCAGACCATAAAAGACACCCACATGCTCCTCATGCCACCAAGATAAATATAACATATATATCACAATCATATATCCGTGTGTGTGTGAAGTTAATAGCTATGCATCGAACCGTATTTAGAGTTGTTTAGGACTATTGTACTTCAAGAACTTATAATTTCGACTCAATTCTTACTTAAACTTACACTCATAAATAAATGTCTCTCAGAACTTGGCTTAATAATGTTTGCACATGATATGAAAGCTTTGATAAGAGTGAAATTCTGGATACTAATGCTTTCATACTCGACTCCACAAAAGACGGACATTTAGAGTGTATAGTCTCATGAGTAGGATGCTATCTACTAGAGGAGCGAACTACCATGGATAACTCAACTCGCACATTCATGTTCAAACTATGTTATTAAGAATCATTAAGACTTTAAACTGTTGGATTTTATGTAGTAGGTAATGATGATGAGAAAGAAAAATGCGTGTCTCAACATATGACGGAGCTAATCATCTCATTCTATTCTTATTTTATTCTTTTCACATCTCCAACCAACTGTCATCCTTTCATATTCTCCTTTTTTCTTCTTTTCATTTTTTTTGTTATATATATAGCAATAACTTCCCACAACTACTCTCCTCCAATCACATACTTTGACAGTTTTCTATTATTGGATGCGCAATGAGGTCATTTGGAGTCAAGTTAAAGGATTAGGAGTTTGTATTTTCATAATGGAATAGGCATTATTAAATCGGTGTAGGTAAAGGGATATGGATAACGGTAGGAAATGGGTAACGATTGCTTAAATCATTTTCTTAATTTCTTAGCTTTAACACTTCAATGTTTCTTGAGTTTAGTTGGTAGATCCTGAACGTTCTCCTCTAATAAACAACCAAAGTTGAATAAAATTAAATGAGACTAGTGCAACGAATTTAATACGCATACTTAGGAAAAAACAATTCAAATTCACGTGGAAATTCCCTCAAAAACAAGGATTGGATCAAAAGCTCATTAAGGGTCATTAAGTTTCCACTACTCGTTCTTTTAGCACGACAGTCGTATTAACTCATTTTTAGATTTTCTTACATAGCTATCAACACGTGCATATGGATTCTGGATACAAGAATGGTCCACACATGCAATCCTCCTAGTGAACTAGAAAAACACGTGAACTTAATCCATAAAAAGATGAGAATATAATAAATGTGTCATTGTTTGGTAACAGCTAAGCAAAAGTGAATGTTCAAAGTTATTCTACCAATAAAGTTCAAAATACAAATTTCAAAATTTTTCAAATTTCTTCTATTTTTTTTAAGTTTAATCCAATCCTAATCAAGATTGTATGAAATGTGCAATAAAGTTATCCTGTTTGCCAAGTGTGAAAATGAGCAGGTGATTATCTATCTACATCCCACCCCCAACTAAAAACAACAAAGCCCTCAGAAGTTGATTTTCAAATATAAATAGATGGATGTCACCTTAAAGAAACAAAGCAAGAACCGCAGTCATAGCAACCTGTACAGAAGGTATACAATCTCCAAGCAGCCAAAATAAAATGAAATAATATATAAGGATAAAGCAGTGTCCATATATAATAAAAACACCCAATCACGAGATAAGTAGACCAATAGAGCCCACAGTAGTGATAATAATGTCCAACATCACAAAAATAGTCCCAAAATATCCACAATACTAAAAGAAACTAAGAGAGCAGAGAGAGAAGAAAGAATAGAAATAAAAATACAACAAAAACCCAAACCACCAACAAGTAACCCAACTACTCAGCAGCAATGTAAGATAAGATCTCGATGGGCGCCTCTGGATCAGCAACAACAGCCGGAGGCGGTGGATTTGGAGTGTTAGCAGTGGTGGCAGAAGGTATGGTCGATGGAGGCAGTGTGGAAGATGACGAAGGGGCGGAAGGATCAATAGATGGAGGTGCTGCAGAAGCTGAAGGATCAGTGGTGGGTGGTGGTGGATGTGAAGCGATGTGTAACGACTGAGCCACCCCAAACTGGACCAGTAATGTATCAAGCTGAGTGACCAGATGGGCAACCTTGCCCTCGAGCCGCATCCGGGCCTCCCTCTCCTCAATAAACAATGCATGGAGAGTCTGGAGAGACACAGATGATGACTCTCCCTGGGCGGTAGCCTGAGACCACAGTCTCAGCTCAAACTACTCAACCTCAACACGAGGATCAACCTCGTCATCTGAATCCAACTCCTCAACCTTAGTAGGTGTCCCAGAAGCCGCACCCTCAGTATCGGTGCCTCCACCTCTCCTCCTTTTCGCTCCAACCTTCGCTTTGCCTTTTAATTTTCTCTTCTTCTATGCATCAAAACGGCATTCCACCGTCTCATCGAATCGACTAAAGGCCTGTGTAATCACATCTGTGGCCAATGGGAGTAACCTAGCCCGCTCAATAACTCGATGGATAGGCCAAGCGCCCTTCAGATGGCGCTTGGCGGCAATGTACCATGTCAGCTGGATAAAGAAGTCAATACAGAGGCGAGACAGGCAGACTCCCAGTCACGTCCCAATAGAATAGAGTGCCCAGGTATACCACGCTACCAACTTCTCATGGTAAGAAGTCATCAAAATACAGTTGACAAGTGCTAAGTGCAGGAGATGGTACTTCTCAGTGAGAAACTTGTCCTCGATAAGAGACTCACTGTTCCATATCTGGACGGCTCCTCCCGTGAGCTCGAGGATAATAATGGTGGGAGGGATCACTGGGGCTCCTGGTAGCTGAGGATAGAAGCAGTCAGGCACCTCGGATACCCCCAGAGCGGCGGATATAGTAGAAGGGCTAAAAATGATCTCACGCCCGCGGAAGAATGACCGGTATGTGAATGGGGCTGCGGGATCCTTGATCATCGTGGCATAGGCTTCTCAAACCCAAGTGATGTTGACCTGTTTGGTTTGGGTTAACATGTTGTACCAGAGAGGCATGTCTCTGATCCTCGCCAGAAACCATGGAGCCGAAAGCCACACCATCTCAAGTGGCCGCTCAAACATCACCTTTCGCGTATGAAAGTAGTGGTTGAACCATACGCGTTCCTCGGCATTCCAAAACCCATGATCGGGTACCGGATCGGGTATTGTGAGATCGAGGGGCTTGGATTTATGATACCCTGTAATAGGATTCATTATAGTGATCGTGAAAGAGAAGAAAAGCATAAAACAAATCAAAATAGAGAAGAAAAGAAAAGAAATTGTCACTGCTGGGGTTTGATCGATCAAACTTTTCTCGATCGATTAAACTAGGGACACCATCGATCTAGTGAGCCTAGCTAGATTGATCGAGCGCAGAAAATTAGCAGGGACAAAAATGAAATGCAAAAATCAAAATAAAACAAGAAATAAGGGATTAAACGAAAATTAATTGGTCTTAAGGCCAATGAGGGGCACCCCCTCATCTTTTCGAATGAAAATAAAGATGGGGGGTTTTCGTAACCTTACCTCGGGTATAGCTCAAAGAAGAGGTTTGGGTGATGATGATGCTGATGATGATCAGAGGTGAACAGGGCCACCTCAAATGAAGTGTGTGATGAGGGGAGGGAAAAAAATTGCACGAGTCTCTCTCTGTCTCTAATGGCTCGAGAGTGTGAGTGAGAGAGAGAAATTGAAGACAAGTGCTGGAGACGCTTCGTTTAAATACAAGTCTTGATCGATCGAGAGAGTTCGATCGATCTAACTATTAATCGATTGAGGCTTGTTAAAGCACTTGAGGAATCCAAGACCTAGATTGATCGAAAGTAGTTCGATCGATTGAAACCCAAAATTTTCTAAAATTTTTAAATCGAATACCCATACACCCCCAACTAGCATAAATTGATCTGGACATACAGGAATAGACTAAAAGCAGTGCAAACGCAGACATGTAAGCTAGAAATCACCAACATTGTACTATAGAATTGCAAATTTTATAAATATAACTTTGTTTAATAGCATCCATTTTGCAAATCATAATCCCCAAATTGGAACTTAAGACCTTATTACATAGAAAACTAAAATTAAAAACAAAATTGGCAATTCTTTGTCCAACATTACACTTCAATTGAGAAAAGATGAATCAAACGACACGACACAACTGAAGTGAGTCACTAAGCTTCAAGCATGAAAATTTCTTCTTCCACAAATGCTTCAAACTTCGCCAAATCCTCAAAAGTGGAGTTCAAACATGATAATTGATGATTCCAGAAGGATCTGAAAGTGTCTAGAATGTCATCAAAAGTGTCAGAAACCTCCAAGAGTTGAAAGTGCGAGCAAGAGGTGATAGGGGTGAGTCTGATGGCATCAAAGATAACGGAGTATAACTCCTCAGTTGGTTGCTCTCTTACGGCAGAGTGCCAGGAGATCCAATGTGGGGTCCAGGTCAATGAAACAGTTGGTATGGAAGGAACAAAGGCAGTCCGTTGTGGAACATAGTGATAATCCTTGACAAGGAAATCAGAAGAAAAACAAAAGAAAGAAGGTAAATAAACAAATGAAAGAACTAATAGAAAGGAATAAACAAAGAAAGACGGAAAGAAAATGAAACGTGACAAAGAGTTAACCTCACTATTGGCGTGATAAAACCATTTGCACTAGCAGGTAGAGGGCATTGAAGCCGGAACAACAAATAGCTCAAGTGCTCATAAATATACGGAATCAACTCAATGACGATGAAGTCATCCATATATGTGAAGACAGCATCATGGCGTTCGAGCACCACATCCTGTAAATCATCTTCAACCCATGGTTCCCACATTGAGTCGTTCTCCCATTGTTCCAAGAGTTCATCATCCACTTCCCCGACAAAATACCTCTCAGGTTCACCTCCTCTGTAGGGAAGTCTATATTCTCAAAAGGGTTAATGTGGAGGAGGACAGGATTGTAAGGGATGTACTCTTGGGTCAGGTTAACTACATCATCTGCCCTGGGCCCTTGATAAGGAGAAAGGCAGAAAGTAATCTCCACAGCAGTCCAAGGAGGGTTCTGATACTCTGAATCAGCCCATAACCCAATCGAATGAACATCATCATCTCTCATTCTTATAGCCTGCGGGAGAGAGATTATATAGAAAAGCAGATTAGAACCAACGTCACATTTACAAGGATAAAAAAAAGACAAAAACAGATGAAAATGAGAAATAACAAAAAGCAATAAAAGTAACGAATACAACAACAAATTGAATACATGCTTTAGCGTTTTAGGTAGAGGAATAGTTGGGCTTATCCAGCTAGATGTGCTTAACTTCTGGTTGAAAATTCTCCATGAATAGCTTTAATCGTTTGCCATTGACCTTGAAGATCTCATCATTCTTTGGATTAAATAACTCGACGGCCCCATGTGGAAAGACAGATTTAATAATGAAAGGACCTGTCCACCGAGAGCGGAGCTTCCCAGGAAAGAGGTGAAGGCAAGAATATTATAGCAAGACTTTTTGCCCCGGCTCGAATTATTTTTGAAAGATTGTTCTATCATGGCGAGCCTACAACCTTTCCTTATGTAACTTAGCAGAGTCATACGCATCTCTACAAATTTCCTCGATCTCTGCGAGTTAGAGTTTTCTGAGCAGTCCTCCCTCTTTAATATCAAAGTTCAATGAGCGTGTCGCCCAATACGCTTTGTGCTCAATTTCGACGAGAAGGTGACATGCGTTTCTGTACACTAGCCGATATAGGGACATTTCCAGTTTGTTTTGTAAGCAGTACGGTATACCCATAGAGCATCGGTCAGCTTGTATTCCCAGTCTTTCTTGTTTGAACTAACCGTCTTCTCGAGAATATATTTGATTTCTCGGTTGGCCAATTCTGCCTGCCCGTTTTTTTGTGGATGGTAGGCTAAGGCAATTTTATGGTTAACCCCATACTTTTTAAACAGTGACTCCAAGGGTCTATTGCAGAAGTGCTTTCCTTGGTCACTAATTAACGCCTTTGGTGTTCCAAATCACGAAAGAATACTTTCTTTTAAGAAAGAAATAACTGTTCGGTGATCATTTTGCCTTATTGGGATTGCCTCTACCCATTTCGAGATATACTCCATAGCAAGGAGTATGTATTCGCAGTTATTTGACTTAGGGAATGGGCCCATGAAATCTATGCCCCAACAATAAAAAATTTTGACTGTGATTATGGGAGTTAAAGGCATAGAATTCCATTTTGAGATTGCGCCTTGCTTTTGACAGCATTGGCACGATTTACAAAATTCGTGGGCATCCTTGAATATGGTTGACCAATAGAAACAGCTATATAGGATTTTCTGTGTGTCTTTTGTGAAGCAAAGTGGCCACCGTAGGCTTCAGAGTGGCATAAGGCTAAAATCACGGTTATATCCTCATTTAGAATGCAACGTCGTATGACCTGATCGGTATAATACTTGAATAAGTACGGGTCATCAAAGAAGAAATGACGTACGAATGAGAGGAACCTTTTTCTATCTTGATTTGACCAATGACTCGTGGTCTCTCCCATTACTAGATAGTTTACTACATCCGCGTACCAGGGCAAACTGGAAATAGTCATCAGATGCTCATCTAGGAATTCATCCTTGATCCGTATTGATTTAGTATTGTCAATAAACATTAACCAAGACAAATGGTCAACAAACACATTCTCTACTCCTTTTTTATCTTTGATTGTGATATCGAACTCTTAGAGTAGGAGTATCTAACGAATCAGCCTTTGTTTCGCATCTTTCTTGGATAACAGGTATTTGAGGGCTGAATGGTCTGTAAAATAGACAATTCGGGACCCTATTAGATAAGACCTGAATTTATCCAAAGCGAAGACTATAGCCAGTAGCTCTTTTTTTGTAGTTGTATAATTCATCTGAGCTTCATTCAACGTTCGACTGGCATAGTAGATTACGTATGGCTTATTATCCTTCCTCTGTCCTAGCACTGCACCAATGGCGTAGTCACTAGCATCGCACATTAATTCGAATGGCAAACCCCAGTCGAGTGCCTGTATTATCGGTGCGGAGGTAAGGTGCTCTTTGAGTGCATCAAAAGACATTTGACAGCTTTTAGACCACTCAAATGGTGCATCTTTAATGAGCAATTGACAGAGTGGTCGGGATATTGCACTAAAGTTCTGGATAAATAGACGATAAAATCCCACATGTCCCAGAAAAGAGCGGATGTCTTTAACTGTACAGGGGACAGGTAGGTTCGAGATTATGTCAATTTTTGCTTTATCCAGTTGGATACCTTTATCAGATATAATGTAGCCGAGGACTATTCCACTGGTTACCATGAAATGACATTTTTCCTAATTTAGTACCAGATGTTTGTCCTCGCATCGTGCTTCCATACGTTTAAGATTGACTAGATAGTTGTCAAAACTATGCCCGAACACAGAAAAATCGTCCATGAAGACTTCAAGTATTTGTTCGACCATATCACTGAATATACTTAATATGCACCGCTAAAAAGTAGCAGGTGTGGACCGTCGCGAATGGAGGAGGAGGTCCTGACGCTCTCCCTCGATAGTGTCCCGGGACGGATCCCAAGGAGCACACTTCAGGGAAAACTAGGACTTCCTCACGCGATCCTAGAGACAAAGAGTCGCCACCTAATTTTTATCGGGAATTAGGAAACCCAAGTTTGACTCGCCCAAAATTGAATAAGGTTACTCGCCCTTCATTACCAGAAACAAGGTTCGGGGGTCTTGGTACGAGAGGGGAAGGAGCCCAAGCAGGACTAAAGCACCCCCTCCTCGCCCTACCGAATGGTAGGCCTTGATTCAAATATCCTTGTTATTAATTCATAATAGATGTTGTTTCCTCAAACATACTAGATAGATATATACATGGCAAAAAGAAACATCTAATGAAAATCATTTCAAGAGACTAAATCAAGTAGAAAGCGGATGCTCATGCAATACAAGGGAGAAGTATACTCACAGTGGCTAGTCCCGCCCGGGACCGATGCAAATAAAGTAAACATGTCATGATATGCAAAGGGAACGAGAAGACTTACATTGGTTGACTCAAGCGGAGTCGCGAAAGCAAAAAGAATGTAAACGTGCAATGCAATCATGCAACAATCCTAGATAAGATGTCTCTAACAAATAATCATATAAACGGAGACTTATCCTAAAGGAAATGTGTTGTTGAAATCAAAGTTGTAAACCTAGAAAAATTCTAAGAGAAAGGATAAAGATAGTACATGATACATGGGCACTAAGCCACATGTAGACGAGGCAAACCACAAATCGAAGTCCGGGTCCGAGGCACTTAATTCTCTGCACTAAGACACCAAAGAATACCCAAAGCATTGCAAAAATACAAGCAAACAAATGATATGCATGATAAACAAAGAAAACATGTCATCAATCAAATTTCCAGATTCAGCAACCTCTAATGAATCCTATCAAAAGAGGTCTTAAACATGAGCTGGATAAAAACCTTTTTACAGAAAGTTAGATACATGTCTTAGGGAACTTCTCCAAAAAGTGGGACCTCAATATCAATTTTATTGTTTGAGAAATAAATGTTTTGGGAACAGTGGATCAGGACTGTCCACTGTTCTTGAAAAAATCATAATTAAATCTACAAAAATCATATGAAGCTCTATTTGGTGTCAAAAGAAAGCTATTTCATTGTAGTATATGATAAAAATAAACCCATGGACATTCTGTAATCACAAGGTTTCTGAAAAAGTGTTTTAAACAGACTCTGTTATTCTGGAAATTTGGTATCATTTGACAAATGAATGCAAAACATAATAGAAGTATAATAGAAGTTCATGAATCATGTTAACCAAGTTGATTTAAGCTTTTGATCTCTCATCCATTTATCCTAGGTGATTTCTAAACCAAGTTTTATTCATCAATTGTTGTTGAGTGATCAAGGTATGACCATTTTGTATACATAATCATATTTGTAATTAAACTTAGAAAATTCCAGAATAGTTGTATCAACTTTAAACGCTTAGAAAACGATCCTAACTCGATCGTATGCTCACGATTTTACATCGGCATATAGATATATGAGTTAGGAATCATCCCCAAAAAGCGGAACGTCGATAACTATTATAGATTTTCTGAAATTCAAGCACAAAGAGACGATGTTCAAATCTGTCAACCGATTTCTCAACAATTTCTAAAAATAGTATATGAATCCTAAAAGCTCTCAAAACGGACCGGATGAAAGCTAATTCATCAAAGTTTACCCAGAAAATTTGAAATCCATCAAACTATGGGTTTTGATGGACCAAATCTAATGGACAAAACCAATCTGCTTTGCTGAATTTTTATCTAGTTCATGAGGAAAACATTTTAGTGATAGTTGAAGCTTATTAGAGAGATCAAACTCATAGATCAACTTAATTATCATGATTCCCAATCAATTTAGCCCTCAAGTTCTATGAAGAACTTTTAGATCAAGGATCAAAGGGACTTATAAATATCATGTTGGAGATGAAATTCAATAGGAATTCTAGGTAATAGGAATAATCAAGAGATAGGTATGAACATAGAAATCATCCTTCTCATAGATCATATTTCCAAACCATCATGGAATTCAAAATAGATATATGTATATATATATAATCATGTATGCATGAATCTAAACTAAAATTGAAGAATGAAACCAAAATTGAAAATCAAAGTGAAAAACAATCTCTAATTGTAAATTATCAATAAAAATCAAAGAGATTTGGATCTAACTATGTGAGTGTGTGAAGAACATGAGAGGAAGAAGATGAGTGTTCTAATAAGTAGAAATAGAACTAAGTTAGATCCAAATCTTATAGATCTATATATACAAAGTAGGAATTAGAGATGAACTATAGTGTTTACCTCTTGGAGGATTCTCAATTACAAGACCAAAATTGATTTGAAGATCTTCTTCTTCAAGTGTTATTCAAGTGTTCTTCAAGCACTCATCCATGGAAGTTGAGGGAGGCAATTGATGTTTCAAATTGTGGTCTAATTAGCCTAAGTTAATCTAAATTCAATTCATAATTTTCTCTCTCTAGAATTCACCTAAATTGAAAGTATATTCAAAGTATACTTCTCTCTTGTATGTGCTTCTATGTGTGTTTGTATCTCCAAGTATATTCAAGTGTATCTCTTCCAAGTGTCTAGTGTGTTAAGATGTGATCTCATATGAGATGTATGAGATCTTATATAGAGTTTTGAAGACTTAGCTCTTAAGTTTCAGGGTTAAAACAGGATTTTTAGAGCTTAAAAGAGGGTTAAAATGGCCATTTCGGAGCCTAAACGCAATTTCCAGGCAATTTCCTCGCAGTGGGAAGCTTCTAGAAGGGTCTGGAACTCAAAAAGCTCCGTGGAGGACACAAATGGAAGTGGCGGTTATGGTGGGACCCGCCACCCCCATACCCAAAAGCGCCACTTACTATTCTTGCTCCTCTGGTCACCCACAAACCCTGTTTCAAAAATCACGTGCACTGCTTTTCCAGATTTCTGTAAAAATGCTTTTTGGTGTCCGAAATCGTCCGTTTACGTACCGTTGGAAAGCTGTCAGGTTGAATTTCAATATAAAAATATTTCCAGAGGTTTTATAATGAGAATTGAAGTCCAATTGAAGTCCGGAAGTCCTCCGGAACTTTCGTCGTCTTTTTGAAATCAAATGACGTCTTTTCCAAAATTGCTTTCAAATGTGCGTCGATTTCGAACTTTTCTTTAAAATTGAATCTCTGGATACCTAGAATACTGCGTTTAGAACACTTAATGTTCATATAACCCTGAGAGAATATGAATTCTGAGAGATGATTTTGACAAAACCGGGATTTATCCATGGAAAAGGGCTTTTCTGAGCTTGAAGTCATTTTCCGAAGTCCGATCTTCTGATTGTGTGGAATCCAGTACCTTCCACGGGGTACTTTTCATCATCGAATCCTCCAAGACGTTGTTCACCCTAAATCCTATCAGTGTGGTCAAAATTGGGTGTCTACAGTTTGCCCCTCTTTAGCAGAGCTTGTTGTGAACAACGTGAACTGCAAGTGAGTGCCAAAGCCTTGAAGGCACCCAAATAACCATACTGAGAGGTTTTAGGAAAAACAAAAAATTCGCAAAATCAAGAAATTCAAAATCAGAGAAAATCAAGAAATTACGAATGCAAGAATGCAATGCAATGCTGGGTAGAGGCGGCTAAGTTGAAGCTGATGCTGGTCGTGCTCCGCTGGAGCTGCCTACGTATCCTTTCCAGGAATCAGACCAGGGCGTAGTTCAAGCGCGCGAGAAGACGGAAAACAAACAAACAACAACAATGCGGATGAAATGCTCCTATCCTAGGATGCTGGTGCAATATGAAAACATGAAATGTGAAAGTGCTGGAGGAATCATCCTCAAGGGTTCCCTAGATGCAAAATCTAATGCAAAGGATGCAACGACTCTCTCTCACAGTCGAATATGCTAAAGGTATCTTGGATGATTCTCGAGGTTTTTGTCAAAGTTATTCTTCTGATCTTAAGGCTCGTAGGCGTCATCTGTATCCTGGACGACTCTTGAAATAGCGAAGTATCTTGGATGAATTCTGAGTCATGTCAAACAACTGGACGATTGCTGGTGTAGAGTCCTTCTGCTGGGGACGATTGTTGATGTAGAGTCCTTCTGCTGGGGACGATTGCTGAAATAGGTCCTTCTTCTGTGGACGATTGCTGATGTAGGGTCCTTCTGCTGGGGACGATTGCTGATGTAGAGTCCTTTTGCTGGGGACGATTGCTGGTGTAGAGTCCTTCTGCTGGGGACGATTGCTGATGTAGAGTCCTTCTGCTGGGGACGATTGCTGAAACAGGTCCTTCTTCTGTGGATGATTGCTGATGTAGAGTCCTTTTGCTGGGGACGATTGCTGATGTAGAGTCCTTTTGCTGGGGACAAATCTTCTGAAACAGGTCTCTCTGCCGGAGACAAATCTTCTGCTCTTCTGAAACAGGTCCTTCTTCTAGACAAATCTTCTGTAACAGGTCTGGAAACAAGTCTTCTGAAACAGGTCTCTCTCTGCCGGAGACAAATCTTCTGTTCTTCTGAAACAGGCCCTTTTTCCGAGGACAAATCTTCTGTGGCAGGTCTAGAAACAAATCTTCTGAAACAGGTCTCTCTGCCGGAGACAAATCCTCTGTTCTTCTGAAACAGGCCCTTCTTCTGAGGACAAATCTTCTGTTCTGATGCACGGATTCTGAGAGATACACAAATTCTGAGAGATGACCCTTCTTCTGAGAGCAACCCACGGATACACGATTCTGATTTTGAGAGAAACCTTACATTCTGGAGGCAACCCTGATATGCGATGCTGAGAAATACATGATTCTGAGAGAAACCCTACATTCTGGAGGCAACCCTGGATACACGATTCTGATTCTGAGAGAAACCCTACATTCTGGAGGCAACCCACGATTCTGAGAGAAACCCTACATTCTGGAGGCAACCCTGGATACATGATGCTTGGCATAAACCTTGTATTCTGGAGGCAACCCTGGATACATGATGCTTGGCATAAACCTTGTATTCTGGAGGCGATTTTGATGCTCAAATTCTGAGAGATACCCTTTATCTGGAGGCAACCCGTGGATACATGATGCTTGCGAGAAACTTAATTCTGAAAGTTCTCTACTGGGGAGATCCTATGATTCTGAGAGATGCACGAATTCTGTTATACCTTGACAATATCTGGAAATTCTCTGTTTGAGGAGATATCTGAGGTTTCTGGGACGCGAGCACATATTCTGGAGGCCCTGCTGATTCTTTCTGAGACTCATATTGGTGCTTCGACCAACGCAATCATTCTTGCAACACGTCAGGCTTACTCTAACCCTTTCTGAACATCTCGCATTCTGACCCATCTTCTGAAAGTCCTTTCTGGATGTAATTCTCAAGCGACACTAGACTCAAATGTCCATTTTCTAAGACAACTCATAATCAATCCCAAAACGACGGGAGTTTGCCGTTTCTCGGCCACTTTCAGGCTGCGGTGCCTTTGATTCTTCTCATCTGGGGGACTTTTTTTCAATTCTTGAATGGATTTTTACCAAGATTCAAATCTCCAGAGGTCCTCTAGACCAATTCCAACAAGTTTTAAGCACTCTCAAGGCTTATATATCAAAAATGGACCAATCCGGGATCAAATCAAGAGTTCCGGGGGTCAAAACGCGAATATAGAGCAAAATGGGGAAATGGCAGGAAGTGAATAGTAAATGGCGGTTCCCCACACCCCCTTGGGAACCGCCAGCCGCAACTTTGGGGTTTTAAACCCATTTTCTTCTTTGTTCTTCATTCATTTCTTCTTCAATGCATCACCTCTTCCTTCTAAGGTGCTCAAATCTTGCAATTTCTTGATGTTTTGAGTGATTTCTTGCATTAAAACCTCCAAAAACTTTGTTGATTTCATCAACTCCTCCCTATTCTAGGGGATTCAAGTACCAAGGTTTTTACTATTCATCATCTTCAACCTCTTATCTTCAAGCTTCAAGCATCAACAACCATGAGTTCCCATGGACAAGGTGAAAGTTCTAGAACACGTAGAAGCCAATTTCAAGCTAGTGGAGCTTCATCAACTCAAACCATGGAGTATGCAACCATGAAAAATCCACTAAATCATATCTCTAGGAGGGCCTTTCGTCAAGAGGTAACCCATTCTTTAATTACTCCTTTGTTTCACATCTTCATACGTGTCTCTTTATTCTTGCGATTCCTTAGAAATCATCCTTTTTCTTTTTAGAATGTGGTTGGTCATCTTAGAGGTCATGGTAGCCATGGAAAATGCCTTGAATGGTTTAATGAATTGTCGGAGTCGCGTCCCCAAGTAGTAGCCAATATCAAGCAAGCGGGCTTTGGGTCGTTTGTAACCTTATTGGAGAGATCGACTAATGATTTGGCCATGATTCAAGCTCTTGCTGAAAGGTGGTGGGATTCCACAAATACTTTTCACATGCCTTTTGGGGAGATAACCATGACCCCTCTTGATTTTGCAATGATAACCGGCATCTCATTTGGCGGGCATCGTCTTGCCTTTGCAAAGAACATCCATAGACATCCTACTATCATTGAGCGTCTCCTAGGCATCATCCCATCCCAGAGAGATCTTCACGGATCGAGCGTAGGCATCACATGGTTCATCAACAACTTCAGGCCTTCTGAAAGAGCGGCTCAATTTACCGATATGTAGCTTACCCGTGCTTTCATCTTGTATTTGCTTGGTTGCTCTCTTCTTTCTACTCGAGCTGAGCGGATTACATTGAATATGCTTGATAGTCTTCGAAATCTTGAGGAGATTGCAGATTTTGATTGGGGCTCTGCTGGTTTAGCCATTCTGTATAGTCATATGGGGGAGCATTCTCGAGGTAAATCCCCTGGATTCGGCGGATTCTGGAGAGCTTGGGAGGTACTGAAAATATTTTCATTTCCAGTTTTTATCATTTGATGTTCTGCTGTTTTGACCACTGCTTTATTTTCTCTTGTAGGTGTGGGCCTTTGAGTATTTCTCCATGACGGCTCCATCATTCCGGGAGGAAGAGATTCATATTTTTCCACGGGCTCTGAAGTGGCGTCGCCAAGCCGTAGGTACCAAGAATGATGCTCATAATGTTATTTCTTGCCGGGATTTTCTTACCCGTCTCAGATTCACCCAAGTTAACTGGCATCCTTGGGTGACAAATGGAGATGTGACTGAGATTGGCTTAGCTAGACAGATGACTGGAGAGAGGATTCTTCTTGAGGGTCCCTCTGTTCTTGAGTGGTATCTTGGAGAGAGAGTAGCTCCTCAGACTGATTTGGAGGATCGTCTCTTAGTGCCACAGGATCCGCCTTCTTGTATGAGGTCGGCGCAGAATTTGGAAGATGAAGATCTTATTAATGCTTTGAACGGAATTCCTTCAGCCTCTTTTACTCTGTTTGAGGAGAACTATGACGTCTTCAGGGTTACTCATCTGATGCCTAATTTCCCGCTCTCGGATGACCCGCAGGTATTTCACGACTTCTTCATTTCTGATCGAATGCTTGCTTTATCTTATTTCTCATCATCATTTGCAGGGGAGTTCTTTTGTGGATGGCCCTGGTCGACCTCTACCTCTCATTCCTCCTTGTGATTGGCGAGCCTCGACCATGCTGCGCGGAGTTATATCTTCTGTAGAGATCCCCCGTGATCTTGTAGAGCCTCAGCTAGTTTCAGAACAACATGAGTCCGTTCCCCGAGCCGTTTTCAATGAAGAGCGAGCTTATGCACAGAATCTGAGGGCTTGGAGCCTTGCTCGTGAGGGACATGTAAGTAATTTCTGAACTCATTACCTCTGATTCTTCTGATCTTTCTGACCATATCTTCCTTCTCTTTGCAGTGGGATGGCATGTGCCAGACTTACATAGACCGTGATGCGGCCCTGGTAAATTTCTTGACCTTTTCTTCTTATCTCATTGCTTTTTCAAACCCCTATACTGATTCTTTTCTTCCACAGGTGGCTCAAGTTAGGCAGCTTCAATCACAGTTGGAGCGGATGAATGCAGGCCCTTCTGGTGGGGCTGGTGGGTCTAGGCGAAGGCGCCAAATTGAAGATGATGATAGCTCTACGGCCTCAGATATGCCTGCTCGGTACCCACGGGCTACTCGTCGTCGCTGATGATGATCATATGCACCCATGACTATCTTTCTGTTTTTCTTGCTTTCTGTGCTGAGACTGATGTTGATGTATTCTGTCTTGATGGGCTTGTACTCTTGACTTTGCTTGATGCTGCTTTATGCTATCCTTCTGTTTCGCTTTGCATCCCTTGTCACGAGACTGATTTGATTGACACTTTGCACACTGACACACAGGACTCGATTTTACAGGGAAAGGAAATTTCTGACGATTCCTCTTTCTCGACAATGTCTTTTGACTTGGATATTTGAATTTTCTAAGGATTTGCATGTTTTGAAAATGAGATTTTATCTTGTAGCAGGATATTGTGTTGGCTTTGCATGTAATCTTGAAGCTTTTGAAAATTTTCCACATAATGTTTCAGTCTTGACATTAGATTCACATCTTTAGATTGCTAAAAAAACTTTTCAACTTAATATCAAGAATTACCAGATTTTTCACTTAGGTGCTTTAATTCTGATAGCCAAGTGATCCAGAGAGGACAGGTAGCGAGGTATGGGCAAACGACAGTTTGCCCCTAGTTGATAGAGATAAATGGAAGTTTGGGCAAACGCAGTTTGCCCCTAGTGTGGCAGTGATATCTTGAGGCTTTGGGCAAACTTGAAAGTTTGCCCCTAGTTTGCAAGGTTCAGGGATCGAGAGCCAGGAAAGCTCGCCTACTTATCCCCAAGTGGGAATCAGATCCAAAGTAGTTCGGCCAGGTCTTGAAAGAAAGTATGGTTGAGGGTTTCAGGAGTAGTGACCGAACCGAGCAGGTTGCCTACATATCCCCAAGTGGGAATCAGGTCAAGTGTAGTTCCTCGAATGCTGGAGGTTTTGAAAGAACAGGTTTTGAAAGAAAAGGCTTTTAAGCATAGTATCTCTTGAGACGGTCAATGTTGATTGGCTGATTGAACTCAACTCCATCTAGATCCATCAGGTATGCCGCTCCTCCAGAGAGAAGCTTCTTGATGACGTATGGGCCAACCCAATTTGGCTTGAATTTCCCTCTAGGATCGAAAACGGGTGCTTTTAAGGCTTTAAGCACAAGGTCGCCTTCCTCAAGTTTTCTTGGACGGACCTTCTTGTTGAATGCTCGAGCTATTCTTCTCTGATACACATGCACATGATCAATTGCGGCCAACCTTTTCTCATCAAGTAACATTAGCTCCTCATATCTATCTCTTAGCCAATCAAATTCTGGAATCTCGGATTCTGCCACAACTCTCAAAGATGGTAGTTCTATTTCAACTGGGAGTACTGCTTCCATTCCGTAAGCCAATGAATAAGGAGTGGCTCCTGTAGATGTTCGGATAGATGTTCTGTATCCCCACAGTGCATACGGTAACTTCTCATGCCAATCTCGGTATGTATCAGTCATCTTTCTTAGGATCGTCTTCAAATTCTTATTAGCTGCTTCAACTGCCCCATTTGTTTGTGGCCTATACGGCGCTGACATGTGGTGCATGATCTTGTATTCTTCTAGTAGATCCAAAACCTCTTTCTGGAAGTGACTGCCATGATCGGATATCAACTCATGAGGGACCCCGTATCGGCAGATTATATTTCTTCTGATAAATCTGGCCACATCTTTAGCCTTCAATGTCGCATAAGACTCTGCTTCCACCCATTTTGTGAAATAATCAATTGCTACCAGGATGTATTGATGCCCATTAGACGCCTTCCGGGTTACTTCTCCAATAACATCTATTCCCCAAACTGAGAATGGCCAAGGGGTAGTCATGTTGTATAGCAGTGACGGCGGCACATGCTTCATATTGGCATGGATCTGACATTTGTGACATTTTCTGACATATTCATAGCAGTCCTTGTCCATAGTAGTCCAATAATATCCTTGTCGGATGATCTTCTTAGCTAACATGTGTCCACTCATATGAGGACCACACACCCCTTCGTGAATTTGCTCCATCATCTTTCTCGCACTGTTTCCATATAGACATGTCAAGTTGAATCCATTGTAAGATCTCTTCAATAGACTTCCACCACAAATCATGAACTGAGCCGAGAATCTTCTTATGGCTCTCTTGTCTTTCTCGGAGGCGCTTTCCGGATATTCCCCATTTTCAATGAAGTTCCACACGTCGGTGTACCACGGAAGTTCTTCTGCTTCTTCTATTTCCCCAATCATCTCATAAGACGGCTTTTCCCTTTGTTCAATCATCAAAGGAGTTAGCTTTATCCCCACAGGAATCTCAATCATTGACGCTAAAGTAGCCAAAGAGTCTGCTAGCTGATTTTCTTCTCGAGGCAGGTAGAAGAACGTGATATGCAAGAAACGAGTTCGTAAAGAATCAAGATACTCATGATAGGGTTTTAACTTCTCTTCCTTGACTTTCCAATCTCCTCGAACTTGGGATATGATCAAATTGGAATCCCCGAATACATCAAGTTTCCTTACCTCCAAAGTCAATGCGGCTTCTAGCCCCAAGATACAAGCTTCATACTCAGCAGTGTTGTTGGTGGAAGTGTACTTCAGCTTAATAGAGAACGGGGTATGTGCTCCTTCAGGGGATACAAGGATGATCCCCACTCCATATCCTTTCTGGTTTGCAGCTCCATCAAAATACATTTTCCACACATCTTCTTTTAATTCCATCAATCCTTCGTCAGGGAACATGAACTCTCCTTCGTTTTCCAGATTTATCGGATGTTCTGCTAAATGTTCTGCGACAGCCCTTCCTTTAACAGATTTACTCGTAGCATGTATCAAGTCAAACTCAGATAGCATCAATGTCCATCGGGAGATTCTTCCGGTCAATGCTGGTTTTTCAAATAGGTACTTCAAAGGATCCATTCGGGAGATTAAAACAACAGGGAAGGCCAACATATAATGCCTCAGACGACGAGTGGCCCAAACCAAAGCCCAACATGTCTTTTCTAACGGAGAATACTTCAATTCGTATCCAGTCATCCTTTTACTTAAGTAGTAAATGGCTTTCTCTGTACGCCCTTCATCTCCTTCTTGGGCTAACATGCATCCCATAGCATTCTCTGACACGGATAAGTACAACAGCAAAGGCTTCCTTGATTTCGGGGGTGAAAGAACCGGTGGGTTTGATAAATAAGCCTTGATCTTGTCAAAAGCTTCTTGACATTGATTGTCCCATTCGAATTTCTTCCCTTTTCTCAACAAGCTGAAAAGCGGATCGCAAGTAGCAGTGAGCTTAGATATGAAGCGGCTGATGAATTGGATTCTTCCCAGAAATCCTCTTACTTCCTTTTCATTTGTCGGAGGCGGCATATCCATAATAGCCTTTGTGGGGTCAACCTCAATTCCTCTCTGTGTGATGAGAAATCCCAGCAGCTTTCCGGTGGTAACTCCAAAAGTACACTTCTGTGGATTCAATCTCATTCTGTATTTCCTTAATCTTTCAAAGAACTTGGCGAGTGCTGTTAAATGCCCACTTCTTTCTTTGGACTTAACAATCATATCATCCACATAAACTTCTACCTCTTTATGGATCATGTCATGTAACAAAGTAGTAGCAGCTCTCTGATAGGTCGCTCCGGCATTCTTTAACCCAAATGGCATTACTCGGTAGCAATACGTCCCCCAGTGAGTTGTGAATGTAGTCTTTTCTCTGTCTTCGGGTGCCATTAAAATCTGATTGTACCCTGAGAAACCATCCATGAATGATAACAACTCATGCCCCGCGGTGCTATCTACCAGAACATCTATGTGTGGAAGCGGAAAATCATCCTTAGGACTAGCCTTGTTTAGATCTCTGAAGTCAACACATACACGGATCCTTCCATCCTTCTTTGGCACAGGAACTATATTGGCTATCCATTCCGGATATTGGGTTACCATCGGGAATCCAGCTTTCAATTGTTTCTCAACTTCTTCTTTGATCTTCAAAGTCCATTCGGGTCTCATGCGTCTCAACTTTTGCTTAACAGGTTTTGAATTTGGAAAGAGAGGGATGTGGTGTTGGACAATCTCTGGATCGATGCCTGGCATATCTTGGTAGGACCAAGCGAAAACATCTTTAAATTCTTTTAATAAGTTGATTAGTTCATTGCTTTCTTGTGAAGTGAGCGTGGTGCCAATATGGACATTTTGTGGATTATCTTCATTATCCAAGTTTATTAGCAAAGTTTCTTCAATAATCTTGCATGCAGATTCATTTTCATTTTCAATTAATCTTTGCAAATCCTCAGAAATTTCAAAATCAAGATCATCAGACACAGAAGAGTAAGCAAAATCCTCGTTCATTTCATTAACATTTTTGGGTACATCAAAAGCAAAAGCAGACTCAACATCATGGCTCATATTGGCCTTTACAGACTTCCGGGGAAATGGGGGAGGGGATTTGTTGACTTCCGATTCTATCACCCAATTGTTCAGAGCTCCCTCTATTGGCTTGATTTCTTTCACATTTCCCAGTGCTTCTTCGGCATCCATCAGCATGTTCAGCTCTTCATCCATTAGCATGTTCAAATCATCACTTGTCATCAGCTCAGCCCAGTCCTTCCTTTCTTTCTTGATAGGCGGAGTATACAAGAACGGATCCTCATAGTCGGAGAACTCATGTTTGAAGAAAATCTCAAATCCAGGCTTAATGTTCTTGGTAGCCGGATCATACCATGGTTCAGGGAACCCACAGAAGGGAAAGTCATCGCCTTCTTTCACGAAGTATCCATTCAGGATTCTTGGCCCAGAAACAACCATCGGCCCTTTTCCTTTTGTCATCTTCTTTTTATCTTCTTCAGTCAATTGATACCCAAGCCCAGATTTATCTTTCTGTTCGTGGAAGTTCGGTGGTTCAGTTATTCCTTGTTGACGACGACCTAGTCCCATTCCAGGAAAATAGTTCATCTTCCGCACCATATGAGCCACTTTAGGATTGGCATACTGGTCAAAGTACAATGGCATGACTTCAGGGATCCAATTCTGTCCCACTTCTTCTTGTAGATCTTTGGCAACCGGGTTTCCCTTCTCGAACATCTTTCTATATTCGCGTCCGGTGATGAACGGCTTCTTTTTCTTGATCGGAGTGATTTCTTCGCCCCAGACAGATGCATCAGGAAGTTTCTTCTCATAGCTGAGTCGATCCCAAACGGATTTCTTTTTCTTAGCTCCTTCATTTATCATTCCCACAAAGTTGAATCCTCCCAATTCATTTTCTTCTTCCGGTGTTTGGACTTCTAGCACAGGACCATGGCTTGTCCCTTCTTCTTTGATCCAGCTATCCCCAAAGATTGTTACTACATCCTCTTTCCAGATGAACTTGACTTTCTGGTGGAGAGTGGAGGCGACTGCATCATTCACATGTAACCACGGACGTCCCAATAGCAGATTAAAGCTAGCCGGAGTATCAATCACTTGGAAATCAGCTTCTTTGTTTAATGGCCCGACTTCAATTTTCAACTTAATCATTCCCACAATGGCCCTTTTGGTGTTATCATAGGCCCTCACAGTTTGTGTTGATGGCAAGAGTTCTGAAATAGACAACCCCATTCTGAGAGCTGTTTGGAGAGGACATACATTCAAGGCTGACCCATTATCTACCAAGCAGACCGGTACTCTATTCCCCAGGCAATGTACAGTGATGTAGAGAGCTCTGTTGTGGTGTGCTCCTTCCGGCGGTAAATCTTCATCTGTGAATGTGATTACAGGCTTACAAGGCTTTGAAGAGATCATGTTTACTAGATCTTCGGGAGTAGTATTGACAGAAACATCCAAACGATTGAGAGTATCGAGCATGGCCTGCCTGTGTTTGTGAGAGGTCATAAGTAATCCCCATACTGAGATCCAAGCTTGTGTTTTCTTCAATTGCTTTAAGATTTCATCTTCTTCTTCGCTCACGGCTCCTTTACCAGCCTCTTTTGTTTTGACGACTTCTTTCTCATTACGATTTTCTAACTCATGAGGCTTGAAATGACGTCCGGAACGGGTCAAGTGGTTTGCTTCATTGGTGATCCAGATAGACTCAAGTTCTTTGGCTAACTTTTCGGTGCCAACAGTGATTTTCCAAACAGAATCATCGGGGATTATGGTATTATTAACGGAATCATCCTCATCATCATACCACCAATCTTCTTCTTCTTCCATCATTGCAATAAGATCGTCATCTTTGATTTCAAGGTTCTCGACAGGCTTTAGCAATTCTTCTATCGGCTCAGTGCTTTGTTTCTCGGTGACTGCTTCTATGGGCTTTTCTTCCTCATACCAGATCGAGTCGTCGGTGATGGCATTGGGATCCCACCATTCAATTGTAAGATTTCCGTTGGCTATTTCTTCTTCAAAAGCCAGTGCTTCTTCGACCCATTCTTCCTCTTCCATATTCCTCAAGATGCAAATTGCAGCGTCTTCCGGAAGTTGAACATCCATAGCTGGTTGATTCGAGGATGTGATGTAGATCTTTGGGTTATAAATCTGAGATCCTTCTTCTACAAAGTTAACATTTGGCATGTTCCCCTTATGATTAGGGAGAGGATTCTTCTGAACATTTGGCTGAGAGGGAGGAGGGGAGATGACCCCTTTTTCAATCAAGTCTTCAATTTCATGGCGAAGTCTCCAGCATCTATCTGTGCTATGTCCACGGCCTTGATGAAAGTCACAAAAGAACTCTGTTTTGAAACCCGGTGGAAGTGGATTTGGCTCTGGTTTAGGTTCCAATTTCTGCAAGTACCCTTTTTCTATCATTCTTTCAAGTGCGGTGCTTAGTGGCATCCCCAAGTCGGAAAATTCTCTTTTCTCTCTCGACTGTTTCTGATTTTGACTTCCTCTTGCATTAGCCATACTTCGACGCTCTTTCTGAAAAGGCTGAGGAGATAGTGTGTTGACGTCAGCAGACTGATGATAGACTGGCCTTTCTGTCTTTCTGTATCGATTGCTCGTGCTTTCTTTCTTGATCTTTCCATCTCTAATGGCATCTTCTATCAAAGTTCCCACATCAAACAGCTGTTCGAAACTCACAATGGACTGAAATTCTAGCCTTTCCAAGTATTCGGGCTGTAGATTCTTGATGATCATTCGGACCTGATCTTTTTCCGCTGGCCTGCTAGTCATTTGAGCAGCTTTAGCTCTCCAACGAGTAAGGAAACCTGCGAAGGATTCCCTATACTCTTGTCGGGTGGTTTCTAGATCTCTTGCAGTTACATCAAACAACTGGTTATATGAATATTGAGCCACGAAAGCTTTGGCCAATGCCTCCCAATCTCTGGTTATGGCTGGTTCCAACGTCAAGTACCATGAAAGTGCTGCTCCACTCAAAACTCTTGGAAACAATAGAGCGAAGAGGTCAGATTCAATGCCCATAGGCTGCAAAGTTCCTACATAAAGCCTCAGATAGCTCTTCGGATTTCCAGTTCCATTGAAAAATTCAATATGCGGCATCTTAAACTTCTCTGGGAGTTTGGTTTTTGGAGCGTCACACAACCCTTCAACATCGAACAAATACTCATCCACCCCTTTGCTCTTTCTGATCACACTCTCTAGTTTGTCGATCTTGGCCAACTTGTCCTGAATTTCCTGATCTAGCTAAACCTTTGGTTGAACTGTCTCCCCAAAATCTTCTTCTTCATGATGCTCTGGAGGTGGTGGTGGTGGATTAGTTAGCTGCTCAATCATTCTCATCATAGTGGCAAGTTGTTCTCGATTCTGCTCCCTGCTCTGATCCAAGGCAGCTTGCATTGCGGCCAATCTGGCTTCCATATCCGCTTCGTATGTCATATCTTCAACCCTAGTCGACTCGGCTGTTCCTTCTTCTAACCCTGATCTGATCAAACGGCTGTTCGGAGCTCTGACCCAGAAAGGAGTACAACTTTTCGGTCCTATCTTTTCTTATCTGGTTTATTTAGGGATTTTCAAATAATCAGGTATCTTTATTGCAAAAGAATTTTTCAAAGAATGATATAAGAAGGTGGATTTACAAAGATGGAAATCATAAATGGAAAATCATTTCCTTTTTCAAAAACATTTTTCTTAAAATCAAAGAAATCTTTTCAAGCTTTCAAAATTCTGAGGAAAACAAAACTTTTCTTTTTTAAAAGTATATTAGAGGCGTCGCACTCGTGAGTCGTATATGCAATGCTCGTGTAGTGCATGCAATGCAGATGAAATGCAATCTAATCTAAATGCAATGCACTTTAATCTAGCTTAGACCTAGCACATCAGCACATAAGCACATAAGATTCCTTGAGTATGCTAATCACCCTACTAATCCAATCATTATCCAAGGATTTTGAGTTTTGAAATTCTTGATGGTTCATGTTTTCAAAATTGAAATTTTTCATGAAAATCTTTGAAAGAGATGGGGAGATTTGTAATTTTCAAAAGAATTTTTGAACCATCAATGCTTGTGGTGAGAAATCATGATTCTTAAAAATTGAGGTGGGAATTTTGAAATTCTAAGATCTGAGAGGAAGATTTTGAAATTGAATCATCATGATTTCTTGAAGACCAAAGTAAAATTTTTTTTTTTTTGAAATTCTCTAAAATCTAGGAGAATTTGAAATTGAATCATCAAAGTGTGATCATGATTTCTGGAAATAGGAATTTTGAAATTCTCTAAAATCTAAGGAGAATTTTGGAAAGATTTTGTGAAAGTGAATCTCAAAGCAAATTTTCAAAAGGGATATTCTTGGAATTTTCGAAAGACTTGGGGTTTTTCAAAGAAGTGCTTATAATTTCAAAAATTTTCAAAATTGTCCTCAAATAGTGATTGGATGTTCGGATAAAGACCATACTATCCTAGAGGAATCCACCATACAAGGTTTGATGATGCCTTCGCATACACGTCCTCATCATCCACATAATCCCTTACGGGCAAGCGCAAGTAATTCATCACATTGTCCTAATCAAAGATGATAATCAAGATCCTAATTGAAGGGTTCTATAGAAACTATATGCAAAGGCCGGGTTTTAGTCTCATAAAGGGTCCATTAGCAAGCTCAACGGTGTGGTTGACCGCCTCCCCGAGGGCGTGCCGTTCACACATGGGCTCTATATACCGCACGCGGTACAAGGCTAACGGTGACTACATGCTACCAAAACTCTTGACAAATAGAGGAAAGAGGGCCCTCTATCTTCAAGGCAATGATCTCAAGCAGTCGTGGTGAAAGAACAATGCAAGTGCAAATACAGGCAGAAACAACATGATTATTGAATTAATAACAAGGATATTCTTTGGCTCAAGTCAAACCCTCGAAGAACAAGAAACCATCGGTTTCATGTTCAAATCCCCAGCAGAGTCGCCAGATTGTGGACCGTCGCGAATGGAGGAGGAGGTCCTGACGCTCTCCCTCGATAGTGTCCCGGGACGGATCCCAAGGAGCACACTTCAGGGAAAACTAGGACTTCCTCACGCGATCCTAGAGACAAAGAGTCGCCACCTAATTTTTATCGGGAATTAGGAAACCCAAGTTTGACTCGCCCAAAATTGAATAAGGTTACTCGCCCTTCATTACCAGAAACAAGGTTCGGGGGTCTTGGTACGAGAGGGGAAGGAGCCCAAGCAGGACTAAAGCACCCCCTCCTCGCCCTACCGAATGGTAGGCCTTGATTCAAATATCCTTGTTATTAATTCATAATAGATGTTGTTTCCTCAAACATACTAGATAGATATATACATGGCAAAAAGAAACATCTAATGAAAATCATTTCAAGAGACTAAATCAAGTAGAAAGCGGATGCTCATGATATGCAAAGGGAACGAGAAGACTTACATTGGTTGACTCAAGCGGAGTCGCGAAAGCAAAAAGAATGTAAACGTGCAATGCAATCATGCAACAATCCTAGATAAGATGTCTCTAACAAATAATCATATAAACGGAGACTTATCCTAAAGGAAATGTGTTGTTGAAATCAAAGTTGTAAACCTAGAAAAATTCTAAGAGAAAGGATAAAGATAGTACATGATACATGGGCACTAAGCCACATGTAGACGAGGCAAACCACAAATCGAAGTCCGGGTCCGAGGCACTTAATTCTCTGCACTAAGACACCAAAGAATACCCAAAGCATTGCAAAAATACAAGCAAACAAATGATATGCATGATAAACAAAGAAAACATGTCATCAATCAAATTTCCAGATTCAGCAACCTCTAATGAATCCTATCAAAAGAGGTCTTAAACATGAGCTGGATAAAAACCTTTTTACAGAAAGTTAGATACATGTCTTAGGGAACTTCTCCAAAAAGTGGGACCTCAATATCAATTTTATTGTTTGAGAAATAAATGTTTTGGGAACAGTGGATCAGGACTGTCCACTGTTCTTGAAAAAATCATAATTAAATCTACAAAAATCATATGAAGCTCTATTTGGTGTCAAAAGAAAGCTATTTCATTGTAGTATATGATAAAAATAAACCCATGGACATTCTGTAATCACAAGGTTTCTGAAAAAGTGTTTTAAACAGACTCTGTTATTCTGGAAATTTGGTATCATTTGACAAATGAATGCAAAACATAATAGAAGTATAATAGAAGTTCATGAATCATGTTAACCAAGTTGATTTAAGCTTTTGATCTCTCATCCATTTATCCTAGGTGATTTCTAAACCAAGTTTTATTCATCAATTGTTGTTGAGTGATCAAGGTATGACCATTTTGTATACATAATCATATTTGTAATTAAACTTAGAAAATTCCAGAATAGTTGTATCAACTTTAAACGCTTAGAAAACGATCCTAACTCGATCGTATGCTCACGATTTTACATCGGCATATAGATATATGAGTTAGGAATCATCCCCAAAAAGCGGAACGTCGATAACTATTATAGATTTTCTGAAATTCAAGCACAAAGAGACGATGTTCAAATCTGTCAACCGATTTCTCAACAATTTCTAAAAATAGTATATGAATCCTAAAAGCTCTCAAAACGGACCGGATGAAAGCTAATTCATCAAAGTTTACCCAGAAAATTTGAAATCCATCAAACTATGGGTTTTGATGGACCAAATCTAATGGACAAAACCAATCTGCTTTGCTGAATTTTTATCTAGTTCATGAGGAAAACATTTTAGTGATAGTTGAAGCTTATTAGAGAGATCAAACTCATAGATCAACTTAATTATCATGATTCCCAATCAATTTAGCCCTCAAGTTCTATGAAGAACTTTTAGATCAAGGATCAAAGGGACTTATAAATATCATGTTGGAGATGAAATTCAATAGGAATTCTAGGTAATAGGAATAATCAAGAGATAGGTATGAACATAGAAATCATCCTTCTCATAGATCATATTTCCAAACCATCATGGAATTCAAAATAGATATATGTATATATATATAATCATGTATGCATGAATCTAAACTAAAATTGAAGAATGAAACCAAAATTGAAAATCAAAGTGAAAAACAATCTCTAATTGTAAATTATCAATAAAAATCAAAGAGATTTGGATCTAACTATGTGAGTGTGTGAAGAACATGAGAGGAAGAAGATGAGTGTTCTAATAAGTAGAAATAGAACTAAGTTAGATCCAAATCTTATAGATCTATATATACAAAGTAGGAATTAGAGATGAACTATAGTGTTTACCTCTTGGAGGATTCTCAATTACAAGACCAAAATTGATTTGAAGATCTTCTTCTTCAAGTGTTATTCAAGTGTTCTTCAAGCACTCATCCATGGAAGTTGAGGGAGGCAATTGATGTTTCAAATTGTGGTCTAATTAGCCTAAGTTAATCTAAATTCAATTCATAATTTTCTCTCTCTAGAATTCACCTAAATTGAAAGTATATTCAAAGTATACTTCTCTCTTGTATGTGCTTCTATGTGTGTTTGTATCTCCAAGTATATTCAAGTGTATCTCTTCCAAGTGTCTAGTGTGTTAAGATGTGATCTCATATGAGATGTATGAGATCTTATATAGAGTTTTGAAGACTTAGCTCTTAAGTTTCAGGGTTAAAACAGGATTTTTAGAGCTTAAAAGAGGGTTAAAATGGCCATTTCGGAGCCTAAACGCAATTTCCAGGCAATTTCCTCGCAGTGGGAAGCTTCTAGAAGGGTCTGGAACTCAAAAAGCTCCGTGGAGGACACAAATGGAAGTGGCGGTTATGGTGGGACCCGCCACCCCCATACCCAAAACCGCCACTTACTATTCTTGCTCCTCTGGTCACCCACAAACCCTGTTTCAAAAATCACGTGCACTGCTTTTCCAGATTTCTGTAAAAATGCTTTTTGGTGTCCGAAATCGTCCGTTTACGTACCGTTGGAAAGCTGTCAGGTTGAATTTCAATATAAAAATATTTCCAGAGGTTTTATAATGAGAATTGAAGTCCAATTGAAGTCCGGAAGTCCTCCGGAACTTTCGTCGTCTTTTTGAAATCAAATGACGTCTTTTCCAAAATTGCTTTCAAATGTGCGTCGATTTCGAACTTTTCTTTAAAATTGAATCTCTGGATACCTAGAATACTGCGTTTAGAACACTTAATGTTCATATAACCCTGAGAGAATATGAATTCTGAGAGATGATTTTGACAAAACCGGGATTTATCCATGGAAAAGGGCTTTTCTGAGCTTGAAGTCATTTTCCGAAGTCCGATCTTCTGATTGTGTGGAATCCAGTACCTTCCACGGGGTACTTTTCATCATCGAATCCTCCAAGACGTTGTTCACCCTAAATCCTATCAGTGTGGTCAAAATTGGGTGTCTACAGCAGGTGCATTACATAAATTGAAGGGCATACAACGGTTGGCGAAAGTACCAAATAGACATGTGAAAGTTGTTTTTTCATGATCTTCAGAAGCGATTTTGATTTGGTTATACCCACTGTATCTGTCCAAAAAGCAATAGTACTTATGACCCACCATTCATTCTAGCATTTAATCCATGAATGGTAATGGAAAGTGGTCTTTCCGGGTCACGATATTCAGTTTTCGGTAATCAATACACATCCGCCATCCAGTGGGGATGCGTGTTGGTACAAATTCGTCATCTTTATTAGGAATCACCATTATGCCTACTTTTTTGGGTACCACTTGGGTTGGCCTAACCCAAGGGCTATCAGAAATAGGATATATAATCCCAACATCAAGTAGCTTTAGGACTTCCTTTTTGACTACTTCTTACATGTTGTGATTCAGATGCCTTTGCATTTGTCGCGACGGTTTAGCGTCTTCCTCCAAATATATTTTATAGGTGCAAATAGACGGGCTTATGCCTTTGAGATCAGCAATAGTCCATCCCAATGCTCCCTTATGTTGTTTTAGCATTCAAACTAGTTTTCCCTCTTGTTCAAGATTTAATGTAGATGATATGATAACAGGGTAAGTCTTTTTAGTCCCTAGGAAAGCGTATTTGAGCTCTTTTGGAAGCTCCTTTAATTCCAAATCGGGGAACTGAAAGTTTGAGGGCTTGACTAACTTTGTATTAGGAGGCAATGTTTCATATAGTGTTACCCACATGTAATTATCTCTATCCTCCTCTAGCGTGTCCATCATGAGACATGTTTGATTAAGGTCTGCATCCAATGGGGTAGAGTCTTTAGGGTGATAGATAGTGTCGAATTGCAACTACCTCCAAAGGATCTTTGTAGTCAACGAAATCAGCCTCATCTTCAATGACCGTCTCGATGTAATTCACTTCCTCCTCATCCTCGTATTCTTCAGGTCGGGGATTTGAAAAGATTTTAACATTTAAAGTTATATTCCCAAATACGATGGTCATTATACCACTTCTTACTTTTATTGTGGCATCGATTGTGTTAAGGAATGGACGTCCAAATATTATCGGGATTTGTGCACCTGGGTTAGACACAAATTCAGTGTCAAGAATCACAAAATCAACTAGGAAGACAAATGAGTCAATTTGTACAAGGACGTCTTCCAATACTCCTCTCGGGTATTTAACTGACCTATCTGCCAATTGTAATGCAACTCAGGTTGGTTTGTATTCACCTAACCCTAGTTGTTTATAAACTAAATATGGCAGAAGGTTTACGCTTGCTCTAGATCGAGGAGTGCGTTGTCTATCTTTTGATTCCTAATTTGACATGAGAGTGTGGGAGTACCGGGGTCTTTAAGTTTCGGAGGCAATTCATTTTGGATAATTGCACTTGCTTGGCAAGTGACATAAGTGTGTTTCTTCGCACTTTGCCTCCTCTTGACCGTGCATAAATCTTTGAGATATTTTGCATATGCCGGTACATTCTTTATTGCATCAAGGAGTGGAAGGTTTATTTTGACTTGTTTAAACAGTTCTGAGAACTCCTGATACTTAGCCTCATTTTTGGGTTTCTTCAACCTTTGGGGATAAGGCACAGAGAAAGGGCATTTTGGTAATTCTTCATTAACGGGCTCCTTTTCGGGCCTTCTCTCAACTTCTTCCACTTTTTTTAGGAGCGATTTCATTATTTGTTTCTAATAGTTCGTTATTAGTAGATGGCTCCTCTTCCTGAGTTGAAGGTTCATTTTTATTTACCACTTCGTCCTCCTTGTACTCTTTAGGAGTAGAGAGAGGCATGTTTTGCCCTAACGTTACAGACGTTTTACTCATCATTTGAATTAATTGCTGTGTTAAATTTGCATTAGAGAGTGGATCTTCTTCTTGTACCATTTTATGTGGTGGCACATATACATTTGACTATTGATTGTTAGAGGGTTGAGGTTGGTTGTAATTGTTATTAGGTTTGTTTTGGTTAAATGGCTGGGACTGCCTATTGTATTGCCCTTGATATTAATTGTTGTTATAGGGTTGATGATGCCTAAAACTGGTAAGAAGGGTTTAGAGAGAGAATAAGATAAGAACAATTTGTATGTGGTTCGGTCTCATTAAAGAGGTGACCTACGTCCACGGTTGCGTCTGTACGCTCTCACTAGCAGATCATCGGCGGGCCTGGTGAGCCAACAAAGATGGGCAGCACTACCAGTAATACCGGTCGGGTATATGCTAGTGAGAGCGCACAGACGCAATCATGGACGTAGGTCACCTCTTTAACGGGACCGAACCACATACAAATTGTTCTTGTCTTATTCTCTCTCTAAACCCTTCTTACCAGTTTTAGGCATCATCAGTTTGGCGCCGTTTGTGGGAAATGACAAGTCTTCTCATCAACAAATTCTTGACTGATCAACATGCCGCCAAAGACGGGTAAGAGAGCGGCTATTCTGACCGGTCAAGAGAACCCGCAGCTTGAGTAGCAGGCTGCCTCCATGACCACTGAACAGATAACGGCAGCGCTAGCACAACTCTTGGAGGGTCAGCACAGAACACAGGAGCAGATGGAGGCGCTTTTGGCCCGACAGGAGAAACGTCTTGCATCAGAAAATCAGCCTGAGAAAAGCACCCCCCCCCTATTCAAAGGCCCGCTTGGGCACGAAGGCAAGCCCGTTCCACCCCGGTATCCCCACCGGACCGGGAATGCCTCGGTGATGGTGAGCGCAGCCAGGCAACCAGGCGCTCGCAGAGACGAGCTCGGCCCAATCCTCGCCGGGTGGAGGACGCTAAGACTATTATCAACTGGCGGCGTGCGGCCAGAGGGGAGGAGTCAGGACTGAAAGCCCGAAAATCGGCCGAGGACCCTCCGGCCCTGAGCCAGGGGGATCTTAGTCACACGCTTTCCTGGGCCAGGAGCCGGGCCTTATCCCCGAGGTCGACACGCTTTGAGGAAGAGGCCTCGTCATCCGATCCGACCTAACGCTCGGATATAGAGAGGAAAACTGGGAGGGATGACATAAAGGCACAGGTCGAGGAACTGTAGCAGCAAATTAAGAGGTTGAACCGCAAGTCCAGCCACGACCTCACCAACACGGAGACGGAATCACCCTATACTGCTCGGGTGACATGGTTTCCTATTCCACGGAAGTTCAAACCCCCTCACCTCAGCTCCTATGACGGCACAGGGAGTCCGGTGGACCACATCCGCACTTACAAGGCTCAGATGGCACTGGTCACCATGGTGGACGAGCTGCTATAACTGGCCTTTCCTAATACCCTGAAGGGGCCAGCCGCACAGTGGTTCCATGCTTTGAAGCCCCGGACGGTCGATGATTTCAAGGCCCTCAGCAAGCTGTTCATCAGTTAGTTTGTCGGGATACTCGACCGGTCGCAAACGGACACTCAGCTGCTGACCGTCAAGCAGCGCAAATGGGAGACACTGAGGGAGTATGTGGACCGTTTCAACTTACAAAGGTTCCAGATTCGCAATCTTAATGAAACGGCCGCAATCATGGCCTTCTGTTTGGGAGTTCAACACACCAAGGTCGCCACGTCGTTTCATCGTGACCAATCGGCCACCCTGGTGGAACTTTCGGAGAGGGTCGGAAAATACATAGAAACTGAGGAGTTCCTAAAGGTGAAGCGTGCCAGCCAGGTGGGAGACGAATCCCCGAAGGCCAAGCGCAAGCATGAAGGATTCGAGAAGGGCCCGGGAAAGAAGCCAAAGCAAGATCAAAAGGATGCCCGGGGTCAGCCCCCGATCACTTTGACACCCCTTTCCTGGCCCATACATGAAGTCATGGCCGCCGCAGAGGCGAAGAGGTTACTTCAGCAGCCAGCTAAACTCAGAGCTCTGCCCGGTAAGAGGAACCGGGACAAATTCTGCCGCTACCACAGGGATCACGGCCATGAAACGGAGGATTGCTTTAAATTAAAGATAGCAATAGAGAAGCTGATCGAGCAGGGACACCTCGCGGAGTTCATCACAGCAAAGAGACGACCCCGGCAGGACACCCAAGCTTTCGATCAGCCACCACCACTCGGCCACATCCACGTGATCTCCGGAGGAACGTCAGGCGGAGGAGATTCACAGTCAGCACGGAAGAGGCATGCTCGGGCATCCCGGGCGGATGTCTGGCAGGTCCAATCCACTGCCTCCTCCCCAACTGATGTTCTAACATTCACATCCGACGACTTGCAAGGCGTCCACTGCCCCCATGATGAACCGATAGTAGTGACGCTTTCTATAGCTAACTATATGGTCAAGAGGGTGCTAGTGGACACAGGCAGCTCGTCTGACATCATGTTCACGTCAGCATTCGATCAACTCGGGATTGCCAGGGATCGGCTCTAGCCGGTTGCTATACCCCTGGTAGGATTTAATGGTTCCAGCACACAACTGCTCGGAACAATCGAGCTTCCAGTTCTCATGGGGACCTACCCTCAGCAGGCTTCCGTGCTGACCAATTTGGTGATCGTAGAAGCCCCGTCGACCTACAATGTCATCCTTGGCAGGCCGACCCTCAACAAGGCCAGAACGGTCGTCTCCACCTATAGCTTAACAATGAAGTTCCCAACTCCTCAGGGACCCGGATGCTTATGTGGAGATCAGACTACCTCTCAGAGTTGCTATGTCAGCTCGTTACGCTGGGCGGCAATCACTGAAACATTAAATGTTCAAGAGATGGACCCCCGGGACCAGAGCGACGCGGTAGGTCCGGTGGAAGAATTGGAAAGTGTGATGCTGAATCCCGAGTACCCTGATCGCACGGTCAGCATTGGTACCCTGCTAGAGCCCGGCCTGAAGGAGAAACTGACCCAGTTCCTGAGGCAAAACCAGGATGTTTTTGCTTGGAGTCACAAGGATATGCCCGGGATTGACCCCTGGGTATTGTCCCATCGGCTCAATGTCGGTCCAGATTGCAGGCCGGTAAAACGGAAATGGAGGGGCATGGCCCCCAAAAGACAGAAAGGAATGAGTAAAGTGGTCGAGAAGCTCCTCAAAGCCCGTTCCATACGAGAAGTCCACTAACCTGACTGGCTAGCCAATGTGGTACTTGTCAAGAAAAGCAGCGGGAAGTGGAGGATGTGTGTGGACTTCACCGACCTCAACAAGGCCTGCCCCAAGGATTGCTATCCGCTACCCAGGATAGACTTCCTTGTGGACTCCACGTCAGGTCATTCACTCCTCTCATTCATGAAAGCTTACTCGGGGTACAACCAGATCAGCATGTACCCCGGGGACGAAGAGAAGAATGCGTTCATCACCGACCAGGGCACGTATTGTTACAAGGTTATGCCATTCGGTCTCAAGAATGCCGAGGCCACCTACCAATGCCTGGTCAACTACATGTTCAAAGACCTCATTGGAAAATCTATGGAGGTATATGTGGATGATCTGCTGGTCAAGAGCCGGGACGAGCTCGACCACCTTGAGCATCTGGTCGGGGCCTTTAGCATTTTGAGAAAATTCAGGATGAGGTTGAACCCGGCCAAATGCACCTTCGGCGTCTCGTCCGGGAAATTTCTGGGCCACCTAGTCAGCAGATGGGGGATTGAGGCAAACCCCGAAAAGATCAAAGCAATCATCAACATGCGGTCGCCCAAATCAACAAAGGAGGTTCAGAGCTTAGCCTGACGGGTGGCCGCATTAAACAGATTTGTCTCCCGAGCTACCGTCCGGTGCCTGCCATTCTTTAAAATCCTCCGTAAGGCATTCCAGTGGTCAGAAGAGTGTGAAGAGGCGTTCCAGGAACTCAAGAAATACCTGGCTTCCCCTCCTCTACTCTCAACACCCGTGCCAGGGGAAGAATTATTTTTGTATTTGGCAGTGTCACCATCGGTGGTTAGCTCGGCACTTATTCGGGAAGAGCACGGGATACAGTTCCCAGTGTACTACACCAACCGGGCGTTACAGGGTGCAGAAAGCAGATACTCCCGCATCAAAAAACTGGCGTTCGCCCTTATCACCTTGGCCCGAAGGCTCCGCCCGTACATTCAGGCCCATGTCATTGTGGTCCTCACATATCAACCTCTCCATAGAATCCTCAGCCGTCCAGACACATCCGGGAGGCTCGTCAAGTGGGCCTTAGAGTTGGAAGAGTTTGAAGTGATCTACCGACCCCGGACAGCCATCAAGGGACAAACTATGGCAGACTTTCTGGTTGAGTTCACGTATCCAGAGGACCCAGTTGAAGAGTCCGAGCCATCGGCCTTACCGCTCGGGTTACACTCTGATATCCCTACCTGGGTAATGCACGTGGACGGTTCATCCAATCAGCAAGGCAGTGGGGCAGGAATCATCCTAACTACCCCCGACGGTATCCAGCTCGAATATGCACTAAGATTTGGGTTCCGCGCCTCCAACAACGAGGCCGAATACGAAGCCCTACTGGTCGGACTGTAGTTGGCCATTTCTATGAGTGCACAACAGGTCCAGGGATACAGTGATTCCCAGCTCGTGGTCAACCAGGCCAACCAAGAGTACGAAGCATAGGAAGACAACATGGTAGCCTACCTGGCCCTTGTCCGAGCGGTTTCCAAGAAGCTTCGAGGAATCTCCATCATGCAAATACCCAGAGAAGAAAATACCAGAGCCGACCGGTTGGCTCGCCTTACCTCGTCTTCTGAGTCAGACTTGCCCGGGATACGGATACAATATCTACCCGAGCCAAGAGTGATCAACTCAGAAGGCATGGAGGTAGATCTGGTCACCCTGGGACCCAGCTGGATGGACCCACTCGTGACATTCTTGACAACATGGGCGCTACCAAACGACAAAGAAGAAGCCCGCCGGGTCAAGTATCGGGCAGCCCGATACCATCTAGTTGACGGCATTCTCTACAAGAGGGGATTCACTATCCCGTACCTCCGCTGTGTTCATCCTGCACAAGTCCAAGCGATATTGTTTGAGATCTACGAAGGAGTGTGTGGGAACCACATTGGACGTCGGGCACTCTCCAGGAAGGCCCTACTGCAAGGTTACTACTGGCCAACCATGGCCCGGGATTCCCAGGAATACGTCAGAAGGTGTGACAAGTGTTAGAGACACTCTCCCATGATCAACCGACCGGGGGAGCTCCAGACACCAATCCACAGCCCCTGGCCGTTCGCCCAGTGGGGCATCGACATTGTCGGTCCCCTGTCGATGGGAAAAGGACAGGTCAAGTTCACCGTCATCGTTGTTTACTACTTCACCAAATGGGCAGAGGCCGAGCCCTTGGCGACAATAACGAATGAAAAATGGAGAGCTTCGTGGAAAGGAATATTCTTAGTAGATTCGGCATTCCCCGGGTCCTGGTCAGCGATAATGGCAGACAGTTTGATACCCCTATATTCAGGCAGTTCTGCTCGGGCTACGGGATGATAAATCATTACTCCTCCCCCGAGCACCCACAAGCCAATGGTCAAGCCGAGGTGACAAACCGGACAATCTTGCAGTCAATCAAGACAAGGCTTGAAGGTGCCAAAGGGCTGTGGGCTGAAGAACTACCGACCGTCCTGTGGGCATACTGCACAACACCCCGAGTAGCAACAGGTGAGACACCTTTCTCCTTAACCTACGTTTCGAGGCGGTGGTCCCCACAGAGCTCGGGTTGCCTACATATAGGGTGGTTAACTTTAGTGCGCCGGACAACGACGACGCCCTCAGATCAGAGCTGGACCTAGTGGAGGAAAAAAGAGACCAAGCCTATCTGAAGGTGGCAGCCTACAAGTAAAGGGTCTCGCGGTATTACAATAGCAAAGTGAAGCACCGCAGTTTTCAAGTCGGAGACCTCGTCCTCAAGGCTGTAAACCAGTCTACCCGGATCCCGAGCCATGGGAAATTGCGAGCAAACTGGGAAGGCCCGTATAAAGTAACCCGGGTCAACCGACCGGGAACCTACTGGCTACAGAGCATGGGCGGGCATGATCTCTCTCATCCTTGGAATGTGCAACACCTCCGTAAGTATTATCAGTAGCATTGGGCCACAGGAATTTAGTACTGGTAGAGAGATTTCTTTTTGTAGCTCTGATTGAGCAATAACAATAAATTTTTGTTTTTAATAAAATTGGAAAGTTTATTGGGAAAAATTACTCCTATTCGTACACCGTGCAATGCAGAAAAGTCCTCGGGCCTAACCCCGGAGCACTAAAGACCTCGGGCTCCGAACCCAGGCAATAAAAAGACCTCGGGCTCCGAACCCAAGCACCAAAAAGACCTTGGGCTCCGAACCCAGACACAAAAGGACCCCTGCAACCACCCATGTTCAAAGTCGGTTTCCTATGGTCGCTCCTTGTGGATACCGGGCTTCCACCGCTTCGTTTGCTTTTGAAACTTGTTTGACTTTTGAATCAAGGAAAGAGAAAAGGTCTGTTGAAAACAGATACAGAGTCGCCACTTGGTCTTTAAGGAACCAAGAAACCAAATTTGACTCACCCAAATGGATAAAGGGCACCGGCCCTTCATAACCAAAGAACTTGGCTCGGGGTTTTGGTACGAGAGAGGAAGGAGCCTTTGTCGCGACTAAAACACCGTCAACTCGCCCCGTCTTTCGACGGGCCTCAATTAGCATCCAAATAATCATCTCATACTATGTATGGTTCGGCAATTAATACTATGATAGTATATTACATTACATAAGAAACTTTAAAATGGAAGATCTAAAGATAAAATATCATTCATAAGATCTAAGTCAAATATCATACAATGTAAAGTGAAAGATCACACAAATAAACCTAGGAAAAATCGTCTATTCATATATCAAATAATCAAGACTTCCTAATCTAAAGGGGGACATGAGTTGTTCTTGAAACAAATAAACAAAGAAATCAAAATATGCTTAGCAAGCTAGTATGATGCATGTTAATCTTTGAGAAAAGAAGATCCCTCAATCCCCGGGACGGATGAGAAATGATGATTAGATCAAGGGGAAGCATGAACGTGTGATCGTGATCATTCCTTATAATCTTCTTAGATTAAGAGTTACAAAAACCCCAAATCTTGCATGAATGCAATGTATGTATCTAAAATGTGCAAAGGTTGTAGTGTGTTTTGGGTACATGGATTTCTAGAATGACTTAGAAGTCTAAAATGTGTATGAATGAATGAATGAAATCAACATGGGATATGTACAAATGTATTATGAACTACTTCCTAGGACATGAGCTAATTTGGAATGCATATGGGCATCAAATTAAAGAATGAAAGTTGAAATGTGCTTGCTGTGAATAGTGGACAGAACAGTAGCATGATCTTTTGGAAATTGAAAAGAGGGGTTAGGAATGTTTTCAATGCATGATTTTTTTATGGAGATCTTCCTTACTGTGTCTAGAACACAACCCAAAAGGCCAATCTTGAATAGCTATCACATATTGAGAGAAATCATATAAACAATGAAGGTCACTCAGAAACAGAGTCCGTACTGTCGACTGAAATGTTGAAAAATCTTAGAAAATGAAAACGAATGATCTAGAGGCCCATTTTATACAGAAAGTTCCCTAATACATTGAAGTTTAAGGGAAAAATAAGTTAGGACCACCCCTTTTGGAAAATGTTTTCTGGAAAACAAGTTGAAGGTGGACCTAGCTGCTATGACATCAAAAATAGAATGTCTAGAGAAAATGTTTGGATCCAAATGGACCATTTTCAAGTACTTCCAAGTCAAACCAAAAATCAAGGGTGTTCTCTAATGAGTTAGGAAAACTTCCCAAGTGGTCTTACATTCATACATTGATTATTGAACTCAAAATAATTCCTTGAAGTTAAATGTCTCACTGTTTTGAGGGTTTTGAGAAAAACAAGGTTTATTTCTTGGAATCAAAATGAGGGGTTTAAGAGGGGGGTTTTGAAATGGGGGTTTTGAAAGTATACTTCCAGAACTTGGATGAATATTCTAACCACTTGGAATATTAATTCCTAACTTATTTCAAGAACTTCCCAAGTATTTGCAAAACATGGTTTTATTTGGAAACCAAACTCAAGAATCTATGGGAGTATGATACATGAGAGGATAGATGATGCATGATATGATATAACATGTTAAAAGTGGTAAAGAACATGTGCATGGAATATGGGTTCATCTAGATACAAGAGAGTGTTGCATGAAAGTGTAAAAGTCAAAAAGTGAAATGCTGTGAATAGTGGACAGACTATATGCATTACTTTGTAACATTATAATGGGAGGTCAAACGTGCCTAGGAAAATGTGAGAAAAATCAGAGATCATCCTTATTGTGTCTAGCAAATAACCCAAAAAGCCAAACATCAATAGCTATAACAGATTAAAAAGAAATAAATCAGAATGTACACATGACTCAGAAACAAAAGCTGCACTGTTGACTGATTTTGTATGATTTTTCATAAATCAAAGAAAAGGTTTATGATGACCTATTATATACCAAACGTTTCCTAAGACACCCAAGTTTTATAAATAAAATAGAAAAGATATATGTACAGTGACGAAAATATCCAGAATAAGTGCAAGAAGTTGGGTGAACATTCTGTGAGAGCAGAGGCAGATTATGAATATGAACTTCTCACATCCAAAACAAATACTTTCACATCTCTATAATTGATGGGAACAATTGGGGACAAACTATGATGTCTTAGGAAGATTTTCCAAGTGGTTTCATCATCATAACTCAAGTATTTAATTCAAAACAAATCTTTGAATCTGAACAGCTCACTGTTTTGGATCATTCTTGAAGAAAATGGATTTGGGTTTGAAATAGAGTTTGAGTTCTTGATTGGGGGTTTTGAAATAGATGTTCAAAGCATGAACTTAAACTCTTGAGATGACCATGTGACCACTTAGAACCTTATCCAATCTTGAATCATCAAAGAACTCCCAATATTATTGGAGAGATTCATTTTTATTTTGGACATAACTTCAATACATTTCAAGAACATCTTGGAAGTATTGAGGTTATGATCATCATCTATCAAACATGTTTTTGAGGTCAAGAGCTACTATCCATAAGGATTCACTCACCCCAAACTTCATGTCATCACTTAGATGATGATGAACTAGTAAGTAAATAAAGAAAATAAAAAGAAATGAGATTAAGAAGAGATGAACATAATATGAACAAGCAAGTAAATAACAATCAATAGATGATAATCAATATGATTTTGGACTTGTAGCTTGGTGTTTCACTCATAGATCTTGACATTTGGACATGGAAGTAGCTTCCTAACTCAAGAATGCTCAAGAATGGTGATTGGGTATATTGATGATGAAGTATATAGAAAAATGGTGGAGGAAAACAAGATTAGAACTCACTTTGATTGGAAAAAATGGAAGAAGAAGACTACTTCTTCTCTTTCTCTCTCTATATTTCCCTAGAGTTTCTTTCTAAGCTTTCTCTAAGCTTCCATGTCTCTCCCTAAATGGAAGTAAATGGCTTCTTTTATAGGCAAAGGAGGGGTGGTAAATGGAGTTTTAAAAAGTTTAAAATGGTCTCCCATTGGTCCAAAATAAGCTGGGAACCAAAACTACGTCGTTTTGATTTCTAATATATCAAATTGGACCCCCAAAATAAATTACAAAAATACACTGTTCTGGAGAGGAGTGTCGCGGCGGCAGTGGGCCAGTGCCGCGGCGGCACTGCTCCTCCCTTCGTCCAGATAATGCTGTTTAGGCCTCCTGAGGTTCCGGTATTCGCGAAAAGGCCCTAATTCGTCCGAAATTCACAGAAAATGTATATGAACTCCAAACTGAGGTTGTGATATACCGTTGGAAAGGTATTGGAGTCTACTTTACATAAAAAATAGTTCGGGGATAAGTCACTTTGAAAAGTTTTGCGGTATTTGCGATAAAAGCCAATTTGATCGCCTTTTTCGCCTTTGGAAATTTATAATAAATTCGTTTTAAATCCATAAATTATGTGCGATATACCGTCGGAAAGCTATTGACCTCTAGTATCCATGAAAAATATTTGAAAATTGTTTCGGCACCCCAGTTCCAAAGTCAAATTCTGGTCAAACTGGTCAAACCTGGGATTCCCGGGAAGTTCTGGAAACCTCCGGGAGTTCCCGGGAGCTGATGTTTTCGCTCGATTTTCTTTCGGAACTTGTTTTAACACTTTTTCATGATTTAAAAATGATTCTGGTGAATTCGGACGACTTTGGTCAAACTTGGTCAAACTTGGTCAAACCATGGTCAAACCTGGTCAAACCTTGGTCAAATCGGTCAACGGGGACTTTTCGGGAACTTCCGGGGCTTCCGGGGGTCTCTGGGAGCTGACGATTTCATCCGATTTTTCTTTTAAAACTCATTTGAATACTTTTCTTACGACGTAGCATGTTTCCAGAACTTTGGGGCCAAATCTGGGAGTTTTATGGCTTTCAAGGGCATTTTGGTCATTCTGAGCATTTTGAGAAATAAAACCAACTTCCAGGAGTCCTTTTGAGTCCTTTTTCGATCATTGTGAACCACCAAGCTATGGGTCTCCTAAATCTGATAACCGACAAAATGGGGTGTCTACAATTTGCCCCTCTTTGGCATGAACTTGCGAGGCAACGCATGTCGCAAGCGAGTGCCAAAGCTTTGAAGAGACAAGACTTTTTGGAGGCTATAGATTTAGGATAAAAACGTTGCAAAAGATGCGAGGATGATGAGGTTAGTGCTGGTCGTGCTCCGCGTGAGCTGCCTACGTATCCCAAAGGGAATCAGACCAGGACGTTGTTCAGGGCACAAAGGAATAAATCACACATGCACATACACAACAATCAGGCAGATGCTATGCTATATGAGGATGATATGCAATGTGTGGATGTGATATGATTTCGTACATGAGTCCTATCATGCCTAGCTTTCTGATCCTAGAATGAGCAGGTGCCATGGGGTGTGCCACTCCGAGTGGGCTGGTGTTGTGCTAGTTTTCGTGACTGTGATGTAGTGGATGACTCGGATGAGGACATAAAGGTTTAGAAGACTCTGGGTCTAGGGGCAAACTTCTGGAACTTGGGAAGTGTGTGTTGCAAACGAGTGAGATGGATCAGGTGCGCGTTGTCTAAAAAAAAGACAACAGCTAAAGGTGACCGAGGGATTTTGTGATGAAAAGGGATAGATGAGGAAACTCATGATAGACGGGAGACACGGAGCCATGGAAGGACTGTGCTTCATGTGGACGATGCCCTGATTGTTCCTGGTGGCTGACTTTCGGGAGTTGGTTCCTCTTCTGCTACTTTCTGCTGGGGGTAGTGGGAATTAGTATCTTTCGATTCCTGTCCTTGGGGGGTGACGCGGGGTTCTCGGAGAATCTCTCTTTTCTTGATCGAGGAACCAGGACCTATCTCTGAATCTCTCACGGCTGATCAAATCCTTCGGCGCTCAATCCAAGAGGGCCGGTCGGGGCCTCCGGGAGCTGGTATCTTTCTGTTTTTGTCCTCGGAGGATGATGTAGGGTTCTCGGAGAATCTCTTGATCGGGGAACCAGGACCCATCTCTGAATCTCTCACGGCTGATCAAATCTTTCGTTGCTCAATCCAAGAGGGCCGGTCGGGGCCTCCGGGAGCTGGTATCTTTCTGTTTCTTTCCTCGGAGGATGATGTAGGGTTCTCGGAGAATCTCTTTTTCCTTGATCGGGGAACCAGGACCCATCTCTGAATCTCTCACGGCTGATCAAATCTTTCGGCGCTCAATCCAAGAGGGCCGGTCGGGGCCTCCGGGAGCTGGTATCTTTCTGTTTCTGTCCTCGGAGGATGATGTAGGGTTCTCAGAGAATCTCTTGATCGGGGAACCAGGACCCATCTCTGAATCTCTCACGGCTGTTCAAATCTTTCGGCGCTCAATCCAAGAGGGTCGGTCGGGGCCTCCGGGAGCTGCTATCTTTCTGTTTCTGTCCTCGGAGGATGATGTAGGGGACTCTCTGAGAATCTCTCTTCAATTCTTGACCTAGACCCAGGATCCATCTTTGAATCTCTCGTAGTTGGTCAGATTTTGTAATGCTCAATCCAAAAGAGCTGGTTAGGGCCTTCAGGAGCTAAAGGATAATGTACTCTGCTAGAGTAAAGGTATCATTCTAATTGTGATGAGGGATATAGAGATGGTCTGCGGCAGTTAAGGTTTTGATTATTGAAAGAGGAGGGTGATCAACAATGGACTTATGATGAAAGAAGGTCATCAACGGCCACTCATGGACTTATGTTGCAACGAAGAAAGATCAAACAACCACTCATGGACTTATGTTGCTAGGAGAAAGAAGATCATCAACAGCCACTCATGGACTTATGTTGCATGAAGAAAGATTATCAACAGCCACTCATGGACTTATGTTGCATGAAGAAAGACAGAAGATCAACAACCACTCATGGACTTATGTTGCAAGGAGAAATGAAGATCATCAACAGCCACTCATGGACTTATGTTGCAAGGAGAAAGGAAGATCATCAACAGCCACTCATGGACTTATGTTGCAAGGAGAAAGGAAGATCATCAACAGCCACTCATGGACTTATGTTGCATGAAGAAAGATGAAAGATCAACAGCCACTCATGGACTTATGTTGCTAGGATGAAAGAAGATCATCAACAGCCACTCATGGACTTATGTTGCATGAACGAAGATGATCAACAGCCACTCATGGACTTATGTTGCATGAAGAAAGATGAAAGATCAACAGCCACTCATGGACTTATGTTGCATGAAGAAAGATGAAAGATCAACAGCCACTCATGGACTTATGTCGCAAGGAGAAAGGAAGATCATCAACAGCCACTCATGGACTTATGTTGCATGAAGAAAGATGAAGGATCAACAGCCACTCATGGACTTATGTTGCTAGGATGAAAGAAGATCATCAACAGCCACTCATGGACTTATGTTGCATGAAGAAAGATGAAGGATCAACAGCCACTCATGGACTTATGTTGCATGAAGAAAGAAGATCATCAACAGCCACTCATGGACTTATGTTGTATGAAGAAAGATGAAGGATCAACAGCCACTCATGGACTTATGTTGCATGAAGAAAGATGATTTAGCTTTTGGCAGTTTGGAAAAGGATGAAATCTTCCCCAAGTTTTGACGCTTCTTATGCTGACGCCTTGACCGGTGCAGTAATGGTGTTTGGTACTCCTGCTTGTATTGGCACGCTCTTTATAACTTGATTTGAAAATTTTATTAGTCACTGTTGATTTACACATTTGAGAGTACAACAGACTCAAAAACTTGACAGACATTGACGCACGAGGACGACACATTTGACACCAAAATGAAACAAGGTCGACTTGCCAAAACTTGATGTGCTTTTGTCATAAATGATGTACCATTTCTCTTTTGTGTTTACTTCTCTCCTTAACGTGGCATCACTTTGATGGTGAATCTTATTTTTGAAAATTCCTCCCTACTGATCTAATCAATTTCTTTGCTTCTCTCAAGATGTGCTTTGAATTAGTGCCTTAGCTTATGGAATGAAAGACGCTCCATTTCCATCTGTTCAAGACAATGTTTGTGACTTGAAGGCTTACCATTGGTGTATAGGGATTGGGTGGCAAACGAAGTTTGCCCCTGGTTTGAAGGGCATGAAGTGGGATCGGTAGGCAAACGAGGTAAATGACCGAAGTTTGCCCCTAGTTTGGAGGAAGGTTCATTGGAGGTTTTGGGCAAACGAGGTAGGTGACCGAAGTTTGCCCCTTGTGTGAAGGGTAGATAATAAAAGTCAGGCAAACGAGGCGGGTAGCCGAAGTTTGCCCCTAGTGTGGAAGGTGATTTTCTGGCTTGAGGCATGGACCGTGACTTTAATCTCTCAAATGCTCATAATTTTTGCCCAGGCACCAAGGAGGCGGCCTGGCGAGCTATTTTCTCTCTTTTGTTATTGCTCACTTTGGATTTAGCTCTAATTTTTGCCTAGGCGTCCTTTCAGATTTTCGTCCTAGCGAGCCATCCCTTTTTATTTTTATTTTTATTTTATTTTATTTTTTATTTTATTTTTATTTTTTTGAAAGTCTGCCTACGTACCCCCAAGTGGGGATCAGGTCCAACGTAGTTCGGGCCATGGTTGGAAAGAAGCGGGTTGATTTTTAGGTAGGTGGGGTGACCAAACCGTTGTGGTTGCCTACGAATCCCCGAGCGGGAATCAGGTCGAGCGTAGTTCAAGGCAAGGCTTTGAAAGGAATTGGTTTAATTATGATGGTGTTGACCGAACCGATGTGGTTGCCTACGTATCCCCGAGTGGGAATCAGGTCGAGCGTAGTTCAAGGCAAGGCTTGAAATAAGGGGTTTGAGGTATGAGGGTTTTTCAAACCAATCGTCAAAGAAGTTCAAACTTGAGCCACTTGTGGAAGCTTTGAATAAAAGGATTCAGTTTCAATCTCCCTTTCTTTTCTTTTTCTTTTTCCTTTTGTTTTCTTTTGAGGATTGATCATTTTCACTTTCACCTAGCCAGTCAATTTTGCTTTTTAATGTAGTCGATTCTTGTGAGATCTTTCAATCGCAATCTCAGAATTCCAGAATGTGCATGTCAGCTCTCGGAATTTTTTTGTGGTCATTCCGTGCCTTTTGAAATGTGATCTTGGCACGTTCTTAAGATGTATCTTGAAGCGAATGATTCTCTTATTTGTTTCATCAAAATTTTCTCCAACATTTTGACTGGCTAGGGTCAGATTTTGGAAATCAACACCTTTTTCAGCTCTAACTTTTGCCTAGGTGCCCTTTCGGGTTTTTAACCTAGCGAGCCTTTTCTTTTCTTTTCCCTTTTTTTTTTTTTGAAAGTGGAGATGAAACTCACTGAAATGTTTGGCTGCCATCAAGGGCTAAGTTTGCATTGCTTTCAATTGGACAGATTTTGTGGCTCCCAATTGGATTGGGCTTAAGGCTTCGAAATGGTGGAAAAAAGGGTGTTAGGCAAGCCCCAAGTCAGTTTCAAGTATGTCTTTTCAAGATTAAGGCAAGAGCATCTTTATATTCTTAAAGTAAGACTATTCAATTCCAGCTCTTCATCAGTGTCAGCGCAAAATTGACTTTGACCTTTCGGGATTTTTTTTTGTTTGAGTAAAAAAAATTACCGCCTTTTTTTTAGCACATCAATATCCATGGTAATTTGAAAAGTGACACTTCAGTTCAGCGATTCATGCATCTATGACTAGACACATCAGATTAGGCAAAATGAGACTTCATTCTATCAGCAGAGAAGGATTACGGACTCATTAACAACTTGATGACAGACAGACTCGACCACAAGAATAAACATACAACAGACTCGACTAGACTCGACCTGGTCTCAAATGGAATGTCACAGTGACTCACTTATTCTTTCTATTTCTTTTTTTTTCTAAAGAGCATATTCATTTGGTTTTCTAGCAAGAGTCCCAAACACCGTCACTTCACCGGCACAGGTTCAACATTCATCGGCCTCAGTAAAGAGGATCATTCGAATAGGTAAGCCAGGGGCTTAGGTGACACGGGGTTGAATGGGTGGTGGCTCAATGATGTTTTGGTCGATGAGGTCCTGGATATCATGGCGGAGACGTATGCACTGGTCAGTGTCATGGCCTGGGCCTTGGTGGTAGGCGCATCGTCTGGACAGGTCACAGTTAGGTGGTAGGAGATCGGCACGAGGCTGAAGGAGTTGGAAGTGTCCTTTTTTAGCAGACGACCTAAGGCTATGGATGGGGAGATATCTAGTTTGGCAAAGGTACGGGGTTGCTTTGTAATACCTTGTATTTTGGTATATTAATAAGACCCGGTATTTCATTTCTATACTCGTATAAACTTTCTCTTCCTTTTGGTAATTTTTGATACCAATCGATTGATAAGTTTCCCAATCGATTGACACTTTTTAGATACCAATCGATTGATAAGTATCCCAATCGATTGACATTCAACCGACTAAAAGTGATGATGTGTCATTATCCCAATCGATTGCCATTCATCCCAATCGATTGACATTGTTTCCAATTGATTGACTACAAATATCTGTTGCCAATCGATTGACTTGTGTCCCAATCGATTGACATAAGCTGAGAAATGTTTTCTTCTTTCCTTCAGCTTTAAACGTGTGGCACTCCCATATCTCTATATATATGTCTCATTTATTGGCCTTGGGGCTGTTTTCAGACCATTGAGAGAGAGAGAGAGAGAGAGACATACTCTTGAGATATATACATACATATATCTATATATCTACATATATACAAACTTTATACACACACTCACTGCCTTAGCAGCTGGGAGAGAGAAGAGGGAGAAACAGAAAGAAGAAGAAAGAAGAAAGGAGGAGACAGAGAGGGAAGACAGAGACAGAGAAGAGGAGAAAGAGAGAAAGCTTGGAGGTTTCAAGCTTAAACACATCCAAACGCACCCTAGGTGAGTTTCTAACTCACTTGGTCCCTTTATGTGAGGTTTATGCAAGTTATTATGAAGCTTAGATGTGTTAAATGCTTGTAGTTTACGTTTTATATGTTGTTTTTACAATCTGCTGGAGAAGACGTAGTTCCAATCGATTGACATAATCTTAATCGATTGACATCAGTTGTATCCCAATCGATTGAATAGGATTTCAATCGATTGACACTTTTTAGATACCAATCGATTGACATGTTCTCAATCGATTGACATGATTTTGATACCAATCGATTGAACTTAGTCCCAATCGATTGACATGATCAGAACATGGATTCCTTTGCCTATTTATTATATAAGAGGTTTAGTTGTTCGATTTCTAATTCGGAATTCCATTATGCGACTATGGGGTAGACAGGAGTAATGTGACACCAAAGATTTATGGATAATGAATAAAAAGTAATATGAAGACATGGGTGACGTGTTGTTTCTGATATGAATTTGATGTCCGTTTTCTTTTAATCCGAGTAGTCAGGCCACATTGGGAATTGTCATGTGTCGATGTAGAATGGAACGTAAGTAGGTTTGGTAAGTTCTGGGAATGGTACGTGGATGGACGATTGGTCATGATATGCTCTTAAAAGCGGTGAACCGGATACATGGTTCTTAAAAGCGGTGAGCTGGACCAAGAAGTCTTAAGATAGACTGGATGATCTGTGATATGCTCTTAAAAGCAGTGAATAGGACCATTGTTCTTAAAAGCGGTGAGCTGGGATCACTAGTAGATGACGTTGAGTCGTGGCAATAGATTGATATGCCTTGTTCGAAATGTTATATCCTTGAAATGCGGTGAACAGGACCATTATTCTTAAAAGCTGGGGACAGACTGACGTGGAGTCCATGACATGCGGTGAGCAGGATATATTGCTCTTAAAAGCGATGGACAGAATAAGGGTGTATCCCTAGAGTTAAACGATTGAGTCTGTTCATGGAAATCAGAGTCTGTTGAGTTCGGTATTTGAGTAACAAGACGATAAAGGTCGGTTTACAAGAATGAATAGAGGAACAAGATAATGTTATCCTTATAATAAGATGTTAACTCGTATTTTCATAAGCTCGTGTTTACTTCAGATAATTGGTACCTCGTTAGTTTATGCTCACTCAGCTCTCAGTAAGCTGACGGCCTTTTATTGCCTGGACTTTCCCCGTCCAGAATATCCTGCCCCTTATTTTTCCGGTAATGACCAGTACACTGATGAGTGTTATCCAGAGGAAGGCCCCACCGATGACGGTTACGCCAGTAAGGATTATCCTTATGCCAGTTGAAGACTGAAGATGTTATAGTTAGATTTCTTTTTGGTTGTTCTGTTAAACCTTTTGTTAGCGGGTACTTGGGCATTTGTTGTCTTCAGACCTGTTGTGATCCTGTGGACCATACTCTGATATTTTGTAATAGTTAGCACTGTGTGTTATTCTCAGTTGTTTACTGTTGTCTTTTTGGACTAGTACTGCGTGGTGTGGATTATTAGTGACTTTCACCTGTCATTCCTTATGGACCCATAAAGGAAATTTATTTTTCTCTATTTATGCTGCTCCGGGGCGTGACAAGGTTTTTGGTATCAGAGCCTGCGTTTGGTACTCTAGGTTGTGATACTTTTGTTCACTAAGTATTTCCACACCATCTGGTCCTAGTATGATAGAATTTCTTTGAGATGAGATATGAGTATAAGATAAGTTCGTCTTTCTGACGATAGATAGTTTCCTTTGCAGGATAGCATGGATCCGGAGTTTCACCAGTTTTTTGACTGATGCTTATGGAGGACATATTATCCATGGAGATACCGTGGAGCCAGCTGACCCAGAGTTTTATCGTGAGCGTGTGTGCCAGATAGCTAGTCGACATTTAGAGGAAGACATGTGGAGAGCGCTTTATGTGACCAGGAGTACTCACCCGACACAGATGCGCATGGATGCTTACCATACTGCGAGGGTCGGTAGAGACATTTGCCAGGAGATGTTACGACTAGTTTTGAGTAAGCCAGAGATGGACGAGATTGAGTTGAGAGCCATTGTAGCCGGTCCACCAGAGACTGTAATTGTACCAGCTCCAGCAGCCCCACCATCACCAGTGCCCGACGTACCCATCCCAGAGCCAGAGCCTGAGCCGATTGAGGATGAGGAGGATCTAGAGCCTGAGGATGAGCATCCCGATGAGGACATGGATGGAGATGGAGAGGAGGAGCCGATAGATGATGAGGACCCAGTAGAGGATGAGCATGCAGACGATGCAGATGATGATGAACCTGAGGATGACCCCGAGGAGCCAGAGGATCCAGTACCAGACCCAGAGGCTATTGAGGCAGACGTAGTAGTAGATGAGGAGGTACCCGACGAGGAGATAGTTGTGCCAGAGATACCCGTTGTGCTTTAGATACCAGCTGGACCCATTATACATATGGCAGCCATGGCCGATATGGCAGTAGGATGGATAGCTCAGATGGTAGCACAGCCAGCATATTTTGTTATGGGAGAGGTGGCTATAGCAGGAGCTCTTGACATAGCTGACGGTTTTGCTGCAGTAGCTATTGATGTCGCTAACCAGGCGATAGCAGACGTGATGGAGGACGATGATGCAGAGATGATAGAGGATTGGGATATAGGGGTAGTAGTCGGAGATCTTGTCGCACCAGTTGAGGATGATCCACTCGAGGAGATGGATATAGACCCAGAGGACGAGGCACCACCAGCAGGATCAGATACTGACGACTTTTGAGTCAGGATTGGCAGGGTGTAGATTTTGTTAGTTTATATTAGGACATGTTGTCCACCAGATTTTTGGGAGCTTGAGAGATAGCTATTGACCATAGCTTTGTATAGTATTAGCTGACTTTAGTTGTTGTAACTCTTGTCCCATATGGTACACAGTTTTACTAGTGTGTACTATACGGTACATCTTTTGATATATATATATATATACGAGCGGTACTTGTATTATTGATTGGTTGTTGCGTTGTGCTGTGTTGTTTAGTAGAATGGTTAGTTTTGCTGTTTCTTGTTCTATCTTGAGTTCGTTTCTACGTGAAGACTTTCAGCTGATCCATATGTCTCTTGTAGGCGATACTCGTTATCATCATGGTAGGACCCTTGAGAAATCACCAAGCACGTAATGGAGCACCTATTCCGGAAGGGATGGATCCGATGGGAATATTCGAAGCATTTATGCAGAGGATGGAGCATGTGGGGGATACATATAATCACTCCACCCACCAAAGACCTCTTATACCCCCTCCACCAAGACAGACTGGAGATAAACTATTAGCAAATTTTCGAGGGTTACGTCCCGAAAAGTTCGATGGACTAACAGAACCATGGAAAGCAGAACAATGGATAAGAGAGATGGAGTTAATATTTGAAGCATTGGAATGCAACGAACAAGAGAAACGTCGCCTTGCTACGTTTCAGCTCACTTATGCCGCCGCAGATTGGTGGGAAGCTGAGCAAGCCACTATTGGGATCGATGCCGCTAAAGCTATGTCGTGGGAGACATTCAAAGGCAGATTTTTGGATAAGTATTTTCCAGAAGATGAGAGAGATCAACAGGAAAGGAACTTTCTCAATTTGATCCAAGGAGGATGGAATATACGGGAATACACAACACAGTTCGAGCGTTTATCCAGATTTGCTCAGCATATGATAGACACGCCGCAGAAGAAGGTGAAGAGATTTCACTAAGGACTGAACCCCCACCTCAGACATATGATGGTTGGTCATTTGAACCAGTCGTATGAGGAAATTGTTAGATTTGCTACAGGATTAGAAAAGGATGCTAATCCAGTACAGCAATCACAGACAAATCGACCTCAGTTGTCACGAGGGTTTCAACAGAGAAATTTCCCTAATCGACCATTGAGAAATACCCAAGGATGGAAACCTCAGGAAAATTTTCAAGGAAACAAGAGAATCTGGGAAGGAGCCAGGAAACCTCAGCAAGGTTATAATCGACCTCAGCAAAATCAACAACGAGAACTACAGCCGCAGGCATTACTAACAGCCCCACCAAGCAATAGTGGAGGATGTTTTAACTGTGGAAAGCCCGGACATATTGCAAGGAACTGCACCGTCTACAGACCTAATCGCAGGCCGGATATTGTCTGCCGCAACTGCAACAAACCAGGACACTTGAGCAAGGATTGTCATGCACCACGAGGAGGATACTACGGGGCACCATTGAAAGGAATTCAAGGACCTCCTGATCAGACGAGGATGAATGCTATTATTCCAGGAGAAGCAGCCTTTAATGCTGATGAGCAGCAACATTTGGAATGTACACTTGTACTCTTTCATAGTCCAGTTAAAGCTTTATTTGATACTGGAGCCGCACGTTCTTTTATTGCTGTTAAGATTGTGCGTCAGTTGGGTTTAGAACCCCAGACACTTGAGTCAACACTGAATGCTGTGTCACCATTGGGAGTGACAGTTAAGTTGAGTAAAGTGTGTAAAGATTGCCCTTTGACTTTGGGAGATAGGAATCTTCCAGCAGACTTGGTAGTTCTGTCGATGTCAGAATTCGATGTTATCCTAGGGATGGATTGGTTAACTAAATATGGTGCCAATTTGGATTGCCCTACTAGGACGATTGTATTTCCAATACAAGGAAAGCCGACGATCAGATTTCAGTGTCAACCGACGAGCGATATGTTTCTTACCAGTTGTTTGGCTACAATTGGGGATACGAGTACGGAGCTTGCGATGGATCAAATTCCTACCGTACAGGATTTTCTGGATGTATTTCAGGATATTAAAGGACTTCCACCGAAAAGAGAAATAGACTTCTGCGTGGAATTAGTACCTGGTACATTGCCTATTTCTAAGACTCCATATAGGATGGCACCAACCGAGATGTTGGAACTGAAGAAGCAAGTTCAAGAGCTTGAAGATTTAGGATTTGTTCGTCCAAGTACGTCACCTTGGGGAGCACCAGTTCTGTTTGTAAAGAAGAAGGACGGAACACTTCGACTCTGTATAGACTACAGGGAGTTGAACAAAGTTACGATTAAGAATAGATATCCGTTACCTCGGATAGATGATCTATTCGACCAGTTACAAGGATCTAGGATCTTTTCCAAGATCGATTTACGTTCAGGATACCACCAATTGTTAGTTCGACCAGAGGATGTATCGAAGACTGCATTCAGGACAAGATACGGGCATTACGAGTTTCTAGTTATGCCTTTTGGATTGACGAATGCGCCAGCAGTATTTATGGACTTGATGAATAGAGTATTCAGACTATATCTGGATAAATTCATTATAGTGTTCATTGATGATATACTGATCTACTCAAAGACAGAAGAGGATCACAAGGAGCATTTACAAGTTGCCTTGCAGACACTTCGAGATAGCAAGTTGTATGCAAAGTTCAGCAAGTGTGAGTTTTGGCTACAGGAAGTCAAATTCTTGGGACATGTTATATCTCAGGAAGGTATTTCGGTAGACTCATCTAAGATTGATGCAGTCTTAAGCTGGAACAGACCGACGAATGCGACCGAAGTCAGAAGTTTTCTAGGTTTAGCAGGATATTACAGAAGATTCGTAGAAGGGTTCTCCAAGTTAGCAGGACCATTGACGAATTTAACAAGGAAGGAGACGAAGTATGAATGGACAGACAAGCATGAGGGTGCATTTCAAGAGTTAAAAGAAAGATTGACTTCTGCACCAGTACTCGCATTACCTAAGAGTGGAGAAAAGTATGTGATCTACAGTGATGCATCGTACCAAGGACTCGGGTGTGTGCTTATGCAAGATGGAAATGTTATCGCATATGGATCAAGACAATTGAAGGTACATGAGAAAAATTATCCTACGCATGATCTGGAATTAGCAGCAATAGTGTTTGCATTGAAAATTTGGAGACACTATCTCTATGGAGAAAAGTTTGATCTATTCTCCGATCATAAGAGCTTGAAGTATTTGTTCTCTCAAAAGGAGTTGAACATGCGACAACGGAGATGGATGGAGTTACTCAAAGACTATGACTTTTCTTTGCAATACCATCCCGGCAAATCAAACGTAGTAGCAGATGCTTTGAGCCGTAAACCTCGGCTAGTGATCGCTGCATTACTAATTAGAGAATGGAGAGCATTGGAAGAAATTGCTGAATTTGATCTTCAGCCAGTGGAGCCAATGAAAGGACAACATTTTGGATGTCTTATGGTACAACCAACTTTAATCAGTCGTATCATAGAGGCTCAACAGACAGCAAAGGATTTGAAGTTATGGTTCGCCAAGATGTCAGCCAAGGAACCAGAAGTCTGGAGTATTAGTACCGACAGAGCTTTACGATGTAAAGGTAGACTCAGTGTACCTAATGAAGAAAGTCTCCGAAAAGACATATTGGATGAAGCTCATAAGTCACGGATGATGATTCATCCTGGAAGTACGAAGATGTACAAGGACTTGAAGAGAAATTTCTGGTGGGAAGGAATGAAGAGAGAAGTAGCTGAGTATGTAGCTCAGTGTCTTACTTGTAAACAAGTAAAGGCAGAACATCAAAGACCACCTGGACTTCTACAGCCGTTACCTATTCCTCAATGGAAATGGGAACACATAACCATGGATTTTCTGGTAGGATTGCCGAAGTCACAGCAGAATCACGATGCTATATGGGTAATCGTGGATCGACTTACTAAGACGGCACATTTTATTGCCTATAGCATGACGTACTCAGTAGAACGTTTGAGCCGAATGTATCTACAACATGTTGTACGATTACATGGAGTGCCTTTATCTATTGTGTCAGACCGAGATTCGCGCTTTACTGCAGAATTTTGGAAGAGTCTCCAGACAGTGATGGGAACGACATTGAACTTGAGTTCAGCTTTTCATCCACAGACAGATGGACAGACGGAACGAGTTAATCAAGTGATGGAAGATATGTTACGAGCATGTGTCATTGATTTTGAGAGTACTTGGGAGATACACTTACCTTTGATTGAGTTCGCCTATAATAATAGTTATCATTCGAGTATAGATATGGCGCCATTCGAAGCTTTGTACGGAAGACCTTGCCGATCGCCGCTATGTTGGACCAAAGTCGGAGATAGTCAACTTCTTGGGCCAGAGATGGTACGGGAAACCAGTGAGAAGATTCAAGTCGTACGTGAGAAGATGAAGACAGCCCAGACCAGATACAAGAGTTATGCTGACAAGCGACGCAAAGACTTGGAGTTTGTCGTTGGAGATCACGTATTACTCAAGGTTTCACCTGTTCGAGGAATCGTCAGATTTGGTCAGAAAAGGGGCAAGTTATCGCCACGTTTCATTGGACCATTCGAGATTCTGGAGCGTGTTGGGAAGGTTGCTTATCGCCTTGCGTTGCCACCAAAGATGTCAGGTGTGCACAACGTTTTTCACATCAGTATGTTGAGGAAGTAAGTTCACAACCCAGCGCATGAGATCAACTTTGATGATATCGAAGTCAACAGCGATGTTACGTTCAATGAAGGACCTGTTCGTATTCTAGATCGAGGAATCAAGAAACTCAGGAACAAGGAGATTCCGTTAGTCAAGATTCAGTGGAACCATCATGATGAAGGAGAAGCTTCATGGGAACTAGAGTCAGAGATGCGCGAGAAGTTTTCGTTTTTATTTTAAACCTTGTTACTTTTGATTTCGAGGACGAAATCTTTTGTTGAGTGGTGGATGATGTAATACCCTGTATTTTGGTATATTAATAAGACCCGGTATTTCATTTCTATACTCATATAAACTTTCTCTTCCTTTTGGTAATTTTTTATACCAATCGATTGATAAGTTTCCCAATCGATTGACACTTTTTAGATACCAATCGATTGATAAGTATCCCAATCGATTGACATTCAACCGACTAAAAGTGATGACGTGTCATTATCCCAATCGATTGCCATTCATCCCAATCAATTGACATTGTTTCCAATCGATTGACTACAAATATTTGTTGCCAATCAATTGACTTGTGTCCCAATCGATTGACATAAGCTGAGAAATGTTTTCTTCTTTCCTTCAGCTTTAAACGTGTGGCACTCCCATATCTCTATATATATGTCTCATTTATTGGCCTTGGGGCTGTTTTCAGACCATTGAGAGAGAGAGAGACATACACTTGAGATATATACATACATATATCTATATATCTACATATATACACACTCTATACACACACTCACTGCCTTAGCAGCTGGGAGAGAGAAGAGGGAGAAACAGAAAGAAGAAGAAAGAAGAAAGGAGGAGACAGAGAGGGAAGACAGAGACAGAGAAGAGGAGAAAGAGAGAAAGCTTGGAGGTTTCAAGCTTAAACACATCCAAACGCACCCTAGGTGAGTTTCTAACTCACTTGGTCCCTTTATGTGAGGTTTATGCAAGTTATTATGAAGCTTAGATGTGTTAAATGCTTGTAGTTTACGTTTTATATGCTGTTTTTACAATCTGCTGGAGAAGACGTAGTTCCAATCGATTGACATAATCTCAATCGATTGACATCAGTTGTATCCCAATCGATTGAATAGGATTTCAATCGATTGACACTTTTTAGATACCAATCGATTGACATGTTCTCAATCGATTGACATGATTTTGATACCAATCGATTGAACTTAGTCCCAATCGATTGACATGATCAGAACATGGATTCCTTTGCCTATTTATTATATAAGAGGTTTAGTTGTTCGATTTATAATTCGGAATTCCATTATGCGACTATGGGGTAGACAGGAGTAATGTGACACCAAAGATTTATGGATAATGAATAAAAAGTAATATGAAGACGTGGGTGACGTGTTGTTTCTGATATGAATTTGATGTCCGTTTTCTTTTAATCCGAGTAGTCAGGCCACATTGGGAATTGTCATGTGTCGATGTAGAATGGAACGTAAGTAGGTTTGGTAAGTTCTGGGAATGGTACGTGGATGGACGATTGGTCATGATATGCTCTTAAAAGCGGTGAACCGGATACATGGTTCTTAAAAGCGGTGAGCTGGACCAAGAAGTCTTAAGATAGACTGGATGATCTGTGATATGCTCTTAAAAGCGGTGAACAGGACCATTGTTCTTAAAAGCGGTGAGCTGGGATCACTAGTAGATGACGTTGAGTCGTGGCAATAGATTGATATGCCTTGTTCGAAATGTTATATCCCTGAAATGCGGTGAACAGGACCATTGTTCTTAAAAGCTGGGGACAGACTGACGTGGAGTCCATGACATGCGGTGAGCAGGATATATTGCTCTTAAAAGCGATGGACAGAATAAGGGTATATCCCTAGAGTTAAACGATTGAGTCTGTTCATGGAAATCAGAGTCTGTTGAGTTCGGTATTTGAGTAACAAGACGATAAGGGTCGGTTTACAAGAATGAATAGAGGAACAAGATAATGTTATCCTTATAATAAGATGTTAACTCGTATTTTCATAAGCTCGTGTTTACTTCAGATAATTGGTACCTCGTTAGTTTATGCTCACTCAGCTCTCAGTAAGCTGACGGCCTTTTATTGCCTGGACTTTTCCCGTCCAGAATATCCTGCCCCTTATTTTGCAGGTAATGACCAGTACACTGATGAGTGTTATCCAGAGGAAGGCCCCACCGATGACGGTTACGCCAGTAAGGATTATCCTTATGCCAGTTGAAGACTGAAGATGTTATAGTTAGATTTCTTTTTGGTTGTTCTGTTAAACCTTTTGTTAGCGGGTACTTGGGCATTTGTTGTCTTCAGACCTGTTGTGATCCTGTGGACCATACTCTGATATTTTGTAATAGTTAGCACTGTGTGTTATTCTCAGTTGTTTACTGTTGTCTTTTTGGACTAGTACTGCGTGGTGTGGATTATTAGTGACTTTCACCTGTCATTCCTTATGGACCCATAAAGGAAATTTATTTTTCTCTATTTATGCTACTCCGGGGCGTGACATGCTTTTTCTGGTAAGGGCAACTAGTGGTTTGGTTGGAGGATTGGTATGGCCGATGAGGGTATGCCATGGGTTGGCTGCGCAGGGCGTCGACATCCGGGGAGTGTCGGGAGTATTTAGGCCTCTTGGACTGGTGTTGGGGTTCATCATTCTTGAACTTTTCTTCTATGATAGCATCCTCAATTCTGGTCCCCATTTCAAGCAGTTCTTTGCTAATGCTCCGTGCCATTTTATCAAATCGACTAACCCTTGAACTCAACTGCTCAACAGTGGTTTGTAGCTTGTTCACTTTCTCTTCCAGAGCTTTGTAGGCCATTGGTGGATCGATGATGGTCTAGCCCTCGATTAAGATAGTGAATTCTGGGAGGTATAAAGGTGCGCTTACCCGGGGCTATGATTTTTCTTCAAATAGAAGTAAAAGTCCAAATTAGCGGAGGCGCGAAACACTTCTTATGGACTCCTATCAGGGAGAGATGATCAGAGTTTTGAAGGAGTTAATGATGCAAACCGAGGTTACAGTAAGTATACGACTTCTGTACAACAATTGAGATGGGTGGGGATGATGATACGTATGTATTCGATGTGTAGAGATTGACATGTGTGAGACTGATAAGATGTGTGTGCATGTAGACTGACACAAATTGTGTATGTATATGAGACAAGCATGCGAATGCAAGCCCTAATCTATATGACGCTCCTAATTCTAACAGATAGCAGCTAAACAAATAAGGTCCTAGCCATACAGAGTGTGCTAACCTTACTATCCAGTATGATCACCAAGGGATAACAGGGATTTCCGGGATACTTCGGGAATTTTGGACAGAGTTTCTAGGAGAAACAGGGATTCGGAAGATTCGGAGAAATTTCTAGAAGTCATTTGAGTTTCTAGGAGAAATAGGGATTTCTGGTTGATTTGGACTGAGCTTCTAGGAGAAATTGGAAAATCAGAATTTCTGGGAGAAATTGGTACATCTAGGCCTTTTTGGGAAGTTTGGATGGAGTTGTTGGAATTTTTGGGAAATCTTGAAGATTTGGATAGAGCTTATGGGAAAACATGAAAACTCGGGTAAGTTGGACAGAGTTTCTGGGAGAAACAAGTATACCAGAATTTCTGGGAGAAATTGAGATTTCTGGGTAATCTGAGAGATTTGGACAGAGCTTCTGGGAAAACAGGTATAACTGGGTAAGTCGGACAGAGTTTCTGGGAGAAACAAGTATATCGGAGTTTCTAAGGAAAATTGAGGTTTCTGGGTATTCTGGGGGAAGCAAGAATATCTGGGGGACATAAGTATATCGGAGTTTCTGGAAGAAATTGAGATTTTTGGGTAATCTGGGGAGAAATAGGGATTTCTAGGAAATCTGGGTGATTCGGACAGAGTTTCTAGGAGAAACAGGGATATCCTGATGAGTTGGGTAGAGTTTATGGAAGAAATAGGAATATACGACGAGAATAGGTGATGATGGTGATCATACTGTCTAGCAAATTTTGATACTCCTATGTCTCAGGACCAGTAAGCAAGGTTTGCGGTGTATATCTTTGTGAGCATAGAGCAGACATCCTTATCATGGTGCCTAGGCAAGTCAACTCAATGTGATCACATGTGAGTGATTGCCTTGGGAATCATAAGAAAAGAGGTTCTGTTCTATGCCACATAAGTGTCTACACCGCGCAAGTAATCCCACCAGGGCATACAGCAGTTATATCATATTGTCCTATCTGAAAAGATAAATGAACAGTCCTATGAAAGGTTCTACAGGAATCTATATGCAAAGGCTGGGTTTAGTCAAAGAGGGTCCGTTGACGAGAGTTCCAATATACCGTCAGGGGGACAGTACGGAGGTTTTTTACTCTTTTTGATATACCTTGGAAGGTACAGTATCAACGGTGACTTGTGCCCTGGCACAGCAAGACCTGAACAATGTCAGCGCCGCGTTTCAGACACAGTCGAGAGGGTAAAATGCAGAGTGCAATGCGGTGAACCATACACAGTAAAAAGATGATTTTAAGGATGCTTCTTATGAGTCAAACCTCTGTATTATTTTGTTTTGAAAATAAAATCCCTAGCAGAGTCGCCAGATTGTGGATAACGGGCTTCCACCGCTTCGTTTGCTTTTGAAACTTGTTTGACTTTTGAATCAAGGAAAGAGAAAAGGTCTGTTGAAAACTGATAAAGAGTCGCCACTTGGTCTTTAAGGAACCAAGAAACCTAATTTGACTCACCCAAATGGATAAAGGGCACCGGCCCTTCATAACCAAAGAACTTGGCTCGGGGTTTTGGTACGAGAGAGGAAGGAGCCTTTGTCGCGACTAAAACACCCTCAACTCGCCCCGTCTTTCGACGGGCCTCAATTAGCATCCAAATAATCATCTCATACTATGTATGGTTCGGCAATTAATACTATGATAGTATATTACATTACATAATAAACTTGAAAATGGAAGATCTAAAGATAAAATATCATTCATAAGATCTAAGTCAAATATCATACAATGTAAAGTGAAAGATCACACAAATAAACCTAGGAAAAATCGTCTATTCATATATCAAATAATCAAGACTTCCTAATCTAAAGGGGGACATGAGTTGTTCTTGAAACAAATAAACAAAGAAATCAAAATATGCTTAGCAAGCTAGTATGATGCATGTTAATCTTTGAGAAAAGAAGATCCCTCAATCCCCGGGACGGATGAGAAATGATGATTAGATCAAGGGGAAGCATGAACGTGTGATCATGATCATTCCTTATAATCTTCTTAGATTAAGAGTTACAAAAACCCCAAATCTTGCATGAATGCAATGTATGTATCTAAAATGTGCAAAGGTTGTAGTGTATTTTGGGTACATGGATTTCTAGAATGACTTAGAAGTCTAAAATGTGTATGAATGAATGAATGAAATCAACATGGGATATGTACAAATGTATTATGAACTACTTCCTAGGACATGAGCTAATTTGGAATGCATATGGGCATCAAATTAAAGAATGAAAGTTGAAATGTGCTTGCTGTGAATAGTGGATAGAACAGTAGCATGATCTTTTGGAAATTGAAAAGAGGGGTTAGGAATGTTTTCAATGCATGAGTTTTTTATGGAGATCTTCCTTACTGTGTCTAGAACACAACCCAAAAGGCCAATCTTGAATAGCTATCACATATTGAGAGAAATCATATAAACAATGAAGGTCACTCAGAAACAGAGTCCGTACTGTCGACTGAAATGTTGAAAAATCTTAGAAAATGAACACGTATGATCTAGAGGCCCATTTTATACAGAAAGTTCCCTAAGACATTGAAGTTTAAGGGAAAAATAAGTTAGGACCACACCTTTTGGAAAATGTTTTTTGGAAAACAAGTTGAAGGTGGACCTAGCTGCTGTGACATCAAAAACAGAATGTCTAGAGAAAATGTTTGGATCCAAATGGACCATTTTCAAGTACTTCCAAGTCAAACCAAAAATCGTGGGTGTTCTCTAATGAGTTAGGAAGACTTCCCAAGTGGTCTTACATTCATACATTGATTATTGAACTCAAAATAATTCCTTGAAGTTAAATGTCTCACTGTTTTGAGGGTTTTGAGAAAAACAAGGTTTATTTCTTGGAATCAAAATGAGGGGTTTAAGAGGGGGGTTTTGAAATGGGGGTTTTGAAAGTATACTTCCAGAACTTGGATGAATATTCTAACCACTTGGAATATTAATTCCTAACTTATTTCAAGAACTTCCCAAGTATTTGCAAAACATGGTTTTATTTGGAAACCAAACTCAAGAATCTATGGGAGTATGATACATGAGAGGATAGATGATGCATGATATGATATAACATGTTAAAAGTGGTAAAGAACATGTGCATGGGATATGGGTTCATCTAGATACAAGAGAGTGTTGCATGAAAGTGTAAAAGTCAAAAAGTGAAATGCTGTGAATAGTGGACAGACTGTATGCATTACTTTGTAACATTATAATGGGAGGTCAAACGTGCCTAGGAAAATGTGAGAACAATCAGAGATCATCCTTATTGTGTCTAGAAAATAACCCAAAAAGCCAAACATCAATAGCTATCACATATTAAAAGAAATAAATCAGAATGTACACATGACTCAGAAACAAAAGCTGCACTGTTGACTGATTTTGTATGATTTTTCATAAATCAAAGAAAAGGTTTATGATGACCCATTATATACCAAACGTTTCCTAAGACACCCAAGTTTTATAAATAAAATAGAAAAGATATATGTACAGTGACGAAAATATCCAGAATAAGTGCAAGAAGTTGGGTGAACATTCTGTGAGAGCAGAGGCAGATTATGAATATGAACTTCTCACATCCAAAACAAATACTTTCACATCTCTATAATTGATGGGAAAAATTGGGGACAAACTATGATGTCTTAGGAAGATTTTCCAAGTAGTTTCATCATCATAACTCAAGTATTTAATTCAAAACAAATCTTTGAATCTGAACAGCTCACTGTTTTGGATCATTCTTGAAGAAAATGGATTTGGGTTTGAAATAGAGTTTGAGTTCTTGATTAGGGGTTTTGAAATAGATGTTCAAAGCATGAACTTAAACTCTTGAGATGACCATGTGACCACTTAGAACCTTATCCAACCTTGAATCATCAAAGAACTCCCAATATTATTGGAGAGATTCATTTTTATTTTGGACATAACTTCAATACATTTCAAGAACATCTTGGAAGTATTGAGGTTATGATCATCATCTATCAAACATGTTTTTGAGGTCAAGAGCTACTATCCATAAGGATTCACTCACCCCAAACTTCATGTCATCACTTAGATGATGATGAACTAGTAAGTAAATAAATAAAATAAAAAGAAATGAGATTAAGAAGAGATGAACATAATATGAACAAGCAAGTAAATAACAATCAATAGATGATAATCAATATGATTTTGGACTTGTAGCTTGGTGTTTCACTCATAGATTTTGACATTTGGACATGGAAGATTTTTCTAACTCAAGAATGCTCAAGAATGGTGATTGGGTATATTGATGATGAAGTATATAGAAAAATGGTGGAGGAAAACAAGATTAGAACTCACTTTGATTGGAAAAAATGGAAGAAGAAGACTACTTCTTCTCTTTCTCTCTCTATATTTCCTTAGAGTTTCTTTCTAAGCTTTCTCTAAGCTTCCATGTCTCTCCCTAAATGGAAGTAAATGGCTTCTTTTATAGGCAAAGGAGGGGTGGTAAATGGAGTTTTAAAAAGTTTAAAATGGTCTCCCATTGGTCCAAAATAAGCTGGGAACCAAAACTACGTCGTTTTGATTTCTAATATATCAAATTGGACCCCCAAAATAAATTACAAAAATACACTGTTCTGGAGAGGAGTGCCGCGGCGGCAGTGGGCCAGTTCCGCGGCGGCACTGCTCCTCCCTTCGTCCAGATAATGCTGTTTAGGCCCCCTGAGGTTTCGGTATTCGCAAAAAGGCCCTATTTCGTCCGAAATTCACAGAAAATGTATATGAACGCCAAACTGAGTTTGTGATATACCGTTGGAAAGGTATTGGAGTCTACTTTACATAAAAAAATAGTTCGGGGATAAGTCACTTTGAAAAGTTTTGCGGTATTTGCGATAAAATCCAATTTGATCGCCTTTTTCGCCTTTGGAAATTTATAATAAATTCGTTTTAAATCCAGAAATTATGTGCGATATACCGTCGGAAAGCTATTGACCTCTAGTATCCATGAAAAATATTTGAAAATTGTTTCGGCACCCCAGTTCCAAAGTCAAATTCTGGTCAAACTGGTCAAACTTGGGATTCCAGGGAAGTTCTGGAAACCTACGGGAGTTCCCGGGAGCTGATGTTTTCGCTCGATTTTCTTTCGGAACTTGTTATAACACTTTTTCATGATTTAAAAATGATTCTGGTGAATTCGGACGACTTTGGTCAAACTTGGTCAAACCCTGGTCAAACCTGGTCAAACCGGTCAACGGGGACTTTTCGGGAACTTCCGGGGCTTCCGGGGGTCTCTGGAAGCTGACGATTTCATCCGATTTTTCTTTTAAAACTCATTTGAATACTTTTCTTACGACGTAGCATGTTTCCAGAACTTTGGGGCCAAATCTGGGAGTTTTATGGCTTTCAAGGGCATTTTGGTCATTCTGAGCATTTTGAGAAATAGAACCAACTTCCAGGAGTCTTTTTGAGTCCTTTTTCGATCATTGTGAACCACCAAGCTATGGGTCTCCTAAATCTGATAGCCGACAAAATGGGGTGTCTACACTCATCAACATGCCCCCGCCTTCACAGGACGCTCGGGAGGCAAGAGGATACTAGACCTAAACAGGAAATTACATAAGACTTCGCCTAGGTCCAACTGGCGATGGGAACAAACCCCTAGGTGACCGATGATGGAAAGCTCCAAAGGACCCTGCAACCACCCATATTCCAGGTCGGTCTCCTACGGCTACTAACTCCTGCACTCCCGCCTTAGCTAAATGCTTGGGGGGCAAGGGAATATTAGGCCAAAACAGGAAATCACACCGGTCACTAAAAGAACTTGGAAGATATTCCTAAGTACTTACAGTGACCAGAGATAACATCCCGGACGGTAAGACAGGATACACCTATGATACACCGGGGCTTCCCGGACAGTAATACAGGGTACTCCTATAATACACCGGGACATCCCGGACGCTAAACAGGACAAGTTCCTATGGCATACTAGGCTATTAACTTTTAAATAGGTCAGAAAGACTAGGTGTTCTACTAGTTATGGTCCTAAAACATTTGCTAATGCAGGTGTTAAGTGGCCAAAAACCGAGTGGACACTAGCAATTACAAATAGGCAAATACAAAAAAAAAAAAAAAAAAACAGTTAATAGAAGGTTTGACCTCGAGGGCCTTTTCATTAATTAAAACAGAAATCGTACAAAGCCTGGGGGCAGTTGTAGTAGCCTCCCCAAAAAAAAAAACTACAACAAATAAAAAAAAACTAGTCTACAACTATCATCTCTCCCCCCTCCGCGGCCTGCTCATCAACAGAGGGGTCCCCAGCCGGTGCAGCTTCAGCGGCGACCTCAGAGTCAGCCTGGCCTTCCTTCCAATAACTGGACTCTGCCCAGGAATAACCGGACAAGTCCCAGTCAGGGTGGTCAGCAGTAGCCCGGTTCGTCAGGTTAGTGTAGCCCGTGAGGAACCCAGCCCCGAATTCCTCCTCAGCTTCCTTGGCTTCAGCCTCCCGAGCAGCAGTAGGCTCCGAGAGCGTGGCCGTCATGGCTACCAGGTCTTTCTCGGCAGAGATCCTCTCGGCCTCCGCGACTGCAGCCTTAGCCTCCGCAACCTTCCGGGCCGCCCGCTCGGTTGACAGAGTGTCACAGACCTCCCCAAGCTCCAGGACAGTTGCCCGAGATTTTTCTTCTTCCACGGTGAGAGCAAACTCCGCGGACTCCCGGGCAGCCCCTCCACGGAAAGGTTAGCCTTCGCAGCGGCCAACCTCTCAGCAACGCCGGGAAGGGTGGTCTTAGCCCCGGCCACAATACAGCCAATCTGCAAAGAACAAGATGACGTCAATACACGCAAGGAAGAAAAGTTAATATTCACATTGCGAAGACACTTACCATGTGGCTAATGCTGTACAGCCAACCGATGATGGCCTCGGGGCTCAGCAGGGTGCACTTGCCAATTTGACTCTACAACAGCCCATGCCGTACCCTTTCGCGGACAACGTCCGCCGTCTCGACGTCTGGCCTAGAAGAGGGGCCCGTGCAAGCAGTCTCCTCCATGCTCGGGAAGGAGACCCTAGTCGGTTTGGCAGCAGGAGGAGGTGGTGGTGGTGTAGTAATTGTTACAACGGGCGTGGAGGTAGCAGCTGCTTCTTTCTCAGCCCGGATGAAAATCCCCCGAGAAATACTCTTGAGGGGCTAGCCCTCGGCGGGGTCCGGCTTCTTCCTCTTCTGGCCAGCCCGGGCCATCAAAGCCGCCTCCTTCTCCTTCAAAGCCGCCGCGTTCTTGGGGGCCATTTCTACAAAAACCAGAGAGCATGTTAGAATTCAGCAAAGTACAAAGAAAACTGGACGGTCAAGAGATGGTATTTACCAAGAATAATCGCCGGGAGGATGGGAACCATGAAGCGCTGGGGCTTGTAAGAGATCTTCGGGCTCCCCCCGACCGGGTCAACACCTTATTAATATCGGTCGGGTCGTCTACCAAAGACAGGATCCTCGCTTGCAGCTCGTCTGGAAGGTTGGGCGAGTCAACTGATCCCACTACAAGATAAACGCACCAACGGGTTAGTCATGGCAAAATAAACAGACTAAGCAAGAAAGAAAGAGTGCTTGGGCTTACTCCTTAGCTTCCCCGTCCAGGAGGTCCTCATTCGAATACCAGGTGCCTTCTCACACAGCCCTAGGGTGGACACTTGGAAGAATTTTTTCTTCCATCCTTTATTGTTGCTCGGGCAGTTAACAATTATCTTCCGCCCCTGCCTGGCCCCAAGCGAGAAGAAACCAGACTCCCCGTGAACCTAGAAAGGCTGGTGGATCCAGAAGAACTCCTGCAAGGTAAGCTCATACCCGAGGACTTGGGGCCACAAGGATATCCACCCCATCAGATATTGCCAACCGTTCAGGGCGAGCTGCCCGGGAGAGATCCCGAGGTAGATGAGCGCGTCCCGAGCAACTGGGTGGAGAGGTAAGCAAAGGACTGCCATGAAGGCATCCTCATACAAAGTGACGAAGCCCGACTCGTGGAAGTGAGCTACGCCATCATGGACGGCAAGAGAAAAGGGGCCGGAAAGCTCATACATATCCCTGATTTGATCCAAATCTGGACCTCGCAGGGTACTAACAATGGGTTCACACGTAAAGACGACCCTGGGGGTGTTCGGTACAGACCCTTCATCGCCTGACCCCCGAGACGTCGAGGCTATGGGAGAATCCCGGTGCGTCACCTCGTGAGATGCCCGGGCAGGTATTCTTCCCTCACTATGCTGGTCAGAGGGGGCCGATGAGGGAGGATCTGGGCTTATGCTCATAGTCCCTGACCGCAACTGTTCATCTTCCGACCGGGACGACGAGTTAAAATTTGAATGACACATGATCACGTCTGCGGAAGACCTAAGGGGCAGACGACCTAGGAATGGGTCAAGAACTCCAAGCCTAACATACAGAGGAGGTAGATTTAACAACCTAAAGGGAAGATCGTACAAGACTCTAGAAGAAAGACAACACTCTCTCCAGACTATCCTGAGAACTCCCTTTTGGTCAAACTGCTCTAGTATACCCCCGAACTGGAAGAAATGACAAAACCTAAAAAAGAAGAAATCCCACGCTCATTCTAACCTAAGTGGGTTCGCTCCCTCCAGCCTTACTCAGAAAAGAAAAAGAGAATGAAGAACAGAAGACAGAAAGGAAGGACTTACGAAATTTAGCGCAGAAAAGGACTCGAAAATCTTGCTCGGGATCTTGAGTGCTCTCAAACCGCTAAGTAACTCTCTCAGTTGACAGCAGGAACTGAAAAGATGAGCAAGTGTTCCTTATATAGCAATAGCGGACGATCCAGATCAATCAAATCCAACGGCTCAGGAGTTTTTCCACCAAGAACCGTCAGACAACTGTCACCTCGGGCATGTAAAGGGTTGCCTCGAAATGCGTGCACATTAAATGCGCGATATGACAGTCCAGTTACCACGCAACTGGTCGGTTACATCTGAACCGACTCCACTGGATCCTGACCAGGCCAATTACTCCCTAACATATGGCAATACCAATACCCGAGCTCCTACCTGTACCGGTTGGTTATTCTACCGGGTGGTCTGGAGTGTGGGCCCTATCCAGAGTAGCATTCTCGGAGGACATCCGGACGGTTTCCAAGAAGGCACTGATTTTTGAATCCTTACCTGATGGTGCATCTGGTCAGTTCCGAAAATGGGGGGCAACTGATATGTCCAAAATAATCTAGCCATGAAGCCAGCCTGCCACATCACCAAGAGGTACCGGTTATTCCGGTAAGGGCGCCCATAGCCAAGCATTCCCGTGGTGTTCATTCAGACCGGGCGGTTCATACCAACAGGCCGGGAATGAAGATCGCGGTGTCCCGTGGTCCCGGCCTACCCAGCAGTTTCCTAAACCAATTATAATTCTGCAAGATGGAATGTGGAAGTTTCCTAAACCACTTAAGAAACTTTCCCCAAATTAAGCCAATCAAGTGTAATCAGATTAGGTTTCCTAATCTTATTAATTTACCATGTAAGGGTGGACTCTTGCATCTATAAAAGAGCCCACCTACCCTTTCTACAGGGATCAGATCCGCAAATAATTCTCTAGCTAACAAGCATATAATAGAGAACTCACCATTGTACGCATATACCCGGCCGGTATTACTGGTAGTGTCGCCCATCTTTGTTGGCTCACTAGGCCCGCCGGTGATCTGCTAGTGAGAGCGCACAGACGTAACCGTGGACGTAGGTCACCTCTTTAATGGGACCGAACCACATACAAATTGTTCTTGTCTTATTCTCTCTCTAAACCCTTCTTACCAGTTTTAGGCATCATCAAGGGTTGTTGCTGATATTGATTTTGAGTCCCAACATCATTTTTCCAATCAAACCCGGGTGATTCCATCAATTGTTATTGTTTTGAAAGTTGTTATTTTAGGAATTCCCTGCCCCCCTATACCCTTGCATGGCATTCATTTCCATGGGGGGTTGTTCTTTGAAGTACGGCACATTGGGACAATATTGAGTGGTGTGTCCTAACATATTATATGTACTGCATGATTCTTCAGGCAAAACCTACCTAGAACTCTCTCCTTTCATCCCTAATTCCTCTACTTGCTTTGCTAATTCTTCATATTTGGTCATTAGGTGATCTTCACTTTTTAGTTGATAAAGGTTTTTCTCTTCTAAACCTGATATTTGTGCACGTGGGACATCCTCAGAGTTAGACCATTCATGAGCACGTTCAACTAACCACTCAAAGTGGGTTTCAGCCTCTTCGATGTTTTTGCGAAGAAATGGACCTGAGCTCATGGTCTCAACCAATTTTTTTGTTTCACCTTTTAGTCCTTCATAAAGGTAGCTAATAGTTCACCATTTCTCATACTCGTGATGTGGACATGAGAGAAGGAAATCCTTGAAATGCTCCCAAGTTTGGGTGAAGGTTTCATTACTCTTTTGTTTGTAGGAATTTATTTGACCTTTAAGTTCGGTGGTCATGCGAGGTGGAAAGAATTTCTTTAAAATCGCGGTGTTCATCGCATGCCAGGTGAAGATTGAATTAGGCTTAAGGGTGAGTAGCCACGCTTTTGCTTTATCCTTCAAGGTGAAGGAAAACAGTATTAGGCGTGTCACATCTACAGGAAAATTTTGTGAGAATGTTTTATAAACATCCTCAAAATCCTTAACGTGTAGATATGTCTTCTCGCTCTCCATTCCATGGAAAGTTGGAAGGAGTTGAATCATTCCATTCAAAATTGGAATTCGCCCGCATAGGGTGGAATGAGAATACAAGAAGGCGTAGGTGCATAGTCGGGTTGCATGAGATCGCACAAAGGACATAGCGAATCATCAATAGGTATAACCACATTATCCCCATTCTCGCTTTGATTGTCAGCCATTGAATCTGTGGGTGTGGCTACGGGATTAATAGAATTAGAAGAATCAGATAAGTAGAATGGGTTTCCGAGAATTCCTTTAATGAAATTATCGGATATGAAAGGAAAAGGATCCTAAAAGGTTTTAATCTAAAGAATTAAAAGAAAAGGAAAATAGAAAGAGATAAAGATAGATCGAGGTAATCTAAGCATTAGCTTGTTGCCTTCCTCGGCAACAGCGCCAAAAACTTGACACGAGAATTATTTGTGTGCGCTTGTGCTACGTTCAAGTGTAAACGATCGTACAAGTAGTAATGTGGTTAAGACCAAGTCGATCCCACAGGGAAGGTTGGGAACTAATTACCTAGATTAAACTCTAAAAGAAAAAGAAAATTCAATATTCAAGAAATGTGTGAAACACGAAGTTCCAGGATTATCAACTACTAAGGGTAAGCAATTAAAATAACTAAAAACTACTAATTAACTAAGACGGTATTTTAAAAATGATTTTTACTTAATAAAAGGGGAACATTGGGATTCTCATGAATCCATAGTGACCTAGCCATCTACCATGCAACTTTCATGAATGTTCAACGGAGTTCATCTCTCTATAGTATTTTGTATTTCTCTAAAAATAACGAATCAATAGTCATTTCATGACCTGGACTATATCATCACAGTTAATTTGAAACACGTGAAAGCGGTTTAAATCAATAGTTAGGCTCTCATCTACAATGGTATTAGCATTGAGGGTGGTTTGCAAAATATATTGAAGAAAAATGCCTTAAGGCCTTAAGTTCAGAGACTGTTTTGACAAATTGAGCTTTTGGGTACAGTTTGATCATGAATCTCTAAAGTAAAAAAGTCTAGGAATACTATAGGGGATCCTCTCAAGAATTTGACTGCTCGACCGATCGACGCGCCTTCGATCGCTCGAGAATCATTATCTTTCGAGCGATCGAAATATCTTCGATCGCTTGACTGTGGCCAGGGTTCGATCGATCAAACTAACTTAGATCGATCGAACACTGGTTCTAAACTGATGCATGGAAAAGGCTGGAGATCACTATTTCATCGTGATCTCCCAACCCTAGGACTACTCAAACATAGTCTGGAGTGACACAGATTCGTTTTTAATGTGAAAGTTCATTAAAGATGCATTTGGTTGTGATTTTAACATGAAACTTATGAAAACTATGAGTGTAACTCTATCTAACATGCAAGACTACGATTAACCTTACTAATACTACTGTAGACTATAAACAGATTGTAAATAAACCAAAATAATAGAACCTGAGACGATGTATTAAGATCAAACTCCTTGAAAATCCAAGAACAAGCAATATTGTACTTTGAATCCTACAAAAACAATGTAAACTCTCTAACTCTCTCTATAAATTGATGAAAAACGAGTTGGGCCTCCTTCTGAACGTCTTTACAACTTATATTTATAGACAAACTAAAGGCTAGGGTTACAAAGCATATTTCTGATGCGTGCGTGTAAGTTCTGATAAAAGGCATGTTCGATCGATCGAACATCACTCGATTGATATAACTTCTAGATTTCTCGAGCGCTTGAACCATCCTCAATTGATCGAAATCTCGATCGATTGAACATATTCGATCGCTCGAACTCTGTATTTCAGCTTTGAATTCTCTTGTTTGTAATCCAGCATTCCCTTTATCCTGTTATTCATTTCTTCTCACAACAAAACAATATTCTGCACAAATATTAGCTAAAACAATACAACTTATCATAGATTAATCATATCGCGTAAAAGCTGGGATTGTGATACAAAGTACAGATATGACAAGAAGTTGTGAACTAAATCAGTGTATTTTCTTCTTTTAGTGCGGTTGTATTTTATAAATACCCCCGTTTGTCATTGCCCATCACCTATCCTTAGTATCAATCAAAGCTCTCATCCTGAGCTTGAAAGTTATGTGTACCCTACTCTTGAACAAAATGTTTGTGTTATGGAAGAGGATGGTAAGGATTCTAGCACATGCAGTGCACATAATTTGATTTTTCAAAATTCTATGAGAGAGGACTTAGAGAATATTGGGCCCACATTAGATGATTTCAAAATTCAACAAGAAACTAGTAATCTGCTAGACTGCTTGACCTTCGTGAGTAACAACATAGAGGCCCAAATAGATAGCTTTATCCAAGTCCCGTCCAAAAGTGTGTACATAGAACAGAAATCCAATTCCTATGATCATATCTCCAAAGATTTTGTTCTAGGATAAGAAGAGGGTAATGATGCTAAATTAGAACATCACTTAGACCCTGCCCTTTTTATTGAACCGTGGCCACCTCCTTGTATTAAAATAGAGGCTGTTATATCGTTTCTTGCATAGAATTCCTAAAAAGTGGGGTATACCTCTTATAAGTGTCCCCAACAAATCTAGAGGCCATAAGTTTTGCATCATCTCCTCTGAACTTGAGCCTGACATCAGTTGGGGGGAGTTGCATTTTTATGAGGATCCCAACGTTTTTCTCACTGTTAAATTATTTTATTGGGAAGATCCTAAAAAATTTCGGTTATTAATTTATGATAAAATCGTGATTAACCGAATTTATTTACTGAGTAGTTTTATTGTATTCTCTATTTTTCCTTGTTGCTACTAATGATTTTGCAGGTAACTTGAAAAAAAAATAGATATTAACGCCTCGTGGTAACATCCTTCGTTCTCTCGCTTTACTTTACATGTCCATGTGCTTAGTTTAGAACATTGAGGACAATGTTTAGTTTTAGTTAGGGGGAGTGAGTCATTGCATGCCTCATATCTTTATGTTGTGCTTTAATGTCAATATACCTGTTTAGCAACATGTAACTCAGTAAAGTGAAATTGCAAAATTTTTTAAAATTTTAATTTTTTAAGATAATAAAATGGTTCTTGTATTTCTCTCTTAGTAAATGTATTTAGTTAAAATGCATTAGTGTTATTTTCTATATGTCATTAGCATGTGATACAATATGATAGTTTGTTTACTATCATAGTTATAGTATATTTTATGCCTTTTAATCTTCAAACAATTTGATCACATTGTGACAACCTAGTATTTAGCCCATGTCACGCCCCGACGTAGCATAAATAAGGAAAGAGTTTAATTTCCTTTATGGACCCATAGGTCACGACAGTTTGAAGGATCGATTCTGTCCCAAACGTCGAACGACAATAAACATATAGATCAGAGCAGAGAAATCAAAGCTTACAAATATTTTTCTATCTTATTACATATTACAGTACCAGGTCAACTAAAGCACAAGCCACCTTAAAACAAAACAATATCTATCGTCTATTACAGTCATCCTTATTACAGAATTCAGTTTATAACTTAAAACATATAAAAGTAAATTCTCTTTCCAGTAGGGATTCTCAGTTTGCGTAGTAATATGGTCCAGCAGTATCCAAACCTGAAAAGCCTAGACACAAATGTCCAGGACGCATCAACGTCGTCAGCTTCAAGAAGCTGGTGAGTATTAAAAACATAACTTTGAATGTAACACATACTCATTTACCATTTTCTAATTCCCATTTAATTCAACACGTTTACATTAAAGTAAAGAGTTCATTTTTTAGAAAACAACCACAATATCATTTGAAAGCTTTAATTCACATATATGTGACCGTGTATGAAAAACAATGCACCATATCATCTTACCGACTCTTTTCTCTCGACAAACACAACAACCCACTATCTCACACCAGTATCCTTGTAATACTCTGATAGCCACACTTTAGCTCAGGGGTGCCAGGGAATGTCCAGTTTGCCTCACACTTTGGTCCGGAGTACCGGGGAGTGTCCAATGCCTCACACTTTAGTACCTAATTCGCCTCGCAAATACCGGAGGTAACCTCACACAGTATGTACACTCGGGTACCAGGGAGTGTCCGTAGGCCACACTTTAGCACTACCATGGGTCCCAGGGAATGTCCAAGTTTGGCGTCACACACTTTAATGCTACCATGGGCGTCAGGGTGTGTCCAGTTTTGCCACCGTCGCATTACAAAGATACTCTCACCGCAATCTCAACACGTCACACTTTAGTACACAATTACCAGGGAGTGTCCACAACACAATCTCAACCACAAACTCTTTTCCACACTAACTACCACACACCATGCATGTACAACTGACTCCACATGTATGTCATGAAACCTTAACATAAAGTGAATCACTGAAATATAGAAACAGCGTGCGTACGGGATTGATAAGTCGTAATGCATCGTTTTAATCGTCCAAACATAATCAAATAGGTTTCTGTTTTAGTAAATTTCCTAAATAGAGCTTTAAAAGTCCATGAAACATCAACCAAACAGTTCCTTAATATAAAACAGCAAAAACAAGAAACTGTCAGAAGTCGCGCGCGCGGGCCGTTCGCTCGATATGCCCAATTTTTGTTTTATTATAAAAACTTTTCTATCTGCCAGAATTCACACAGATCACGCGCGCGGGTCGCTCGCGCGGACAGCTCGAGCGATCGCGCTTGCGAGTTTCAGCAGTATCTTTGTCTTCCTCGCTGGTTTTCCCCTGTTTCAGAAATTAAGGGGTCTTTTGACCCATTTTCGAAAACTGAAGTATATGTAACATATCATATATGGATTTCTTCGGTTTTTAACAAGGATTAAGAATCTACGACCAATTTTACATGAATCGATCCATAACTCTCGGATTTTACGAAAAACCGAGAGTTGACAGAAACTTCGTTTTAATCATTCGTCGCAATACGAACGAATTAAGCTCTAATATTACAATCATATGCTCTACATACCATAATCTTTCATATTTCATTCAGAAAATGAATTTTAGTTATGTTTGGAAAATCTATGTTTTTCAAGCTTCAAGTTTCAAACGTAAGTCATCAATGGAGATTAACATACACATATATATAAACAGTCATTGAACACGAATTACATTTGGAGTGAGTTTTAAAATACTCACAGAGATTGATTATAGAGGAATTGTTGAGAAAGAGAAGCAATCAAGGAAAATTCAAACCTTTGGCTATGGGGATTGGGTTCTTCAAGTCTCTCTTTCTCTCTCTCTCTCTCTCTCTCTAAAATTCTGAATGAATAAACTCTCAAATTCTCTCTATATTAATGTGCAGAGAGTGTGTAATGAAGAGAGTGTGTGAGTGTTGTAGCATATATAGAAGTTAAAATTGATAATCTTGGAGGCCAAGTAAATTCTCATATACTCTACAAATTCAAATTGGCTAATCAATTAGTTGAGCTGCAAAATACACATACAAACATACGTATGTATATACTCAAGATCTGAAGAGGCAATATAGACTCCTACGGGCCAAAGTGGGGATGTATGGAAATTAAGCTTTTGGTCACAACAATAACACACACAAGATCGATAAATCCAATCAAGGCACAAGCCAATGATCACTTGCCATTAATAGAAATAAAGCATAAGTCATGTCCAACTTTACATCACTTCCAAAATCTGTGAAAGTTTGACACGGCGCAGACAGATTTAAACATAAACTGGTATTTTCGGGGCGCGGTGGTCACCATAAAAATACAAAAAATCATTTTAACATAAGAAATGGTTTTCTGGTTTTATAAAAATACTGATTGAGTTAAAAGCAAACATTTCCACCGTTTTGAAATACAGTTTTAAAATTCAACACAGGTATTGCTAAATTTATAAAATTACAGTTTGACCCCAACAAGAATTTTAAATATGAAATAAAACAAGTATTAAAATTTTAAACATGAGAATTGTAAATTAAATAAAAGCAGACATTACAAATTTGAGTTAACAGCAGGAACATTAATTAAATATGAAATGCAAAATTTAAAATTAAATGCAGGTTGTTACATCCTTCCTCCCTTAAATAGGATTTCGCCTCCGAAATCAAGACTAACTAGTCCTGAAATAACTCTGGGTACTTCTTCCTCATATCAGCTTCAACTTCCCACGAGGCTTCGTTCTCGTCATGGTGATTCCACTGAACCTTCACCAACGGAATGTCCTTGTTCCTCAACTTCTTGATACTTTGATCCAGAATCTTCATAGGTCTCTCCTTATAAGAAATGTTATGACTCGTCCCAATATCGTCATGACTAACCACGTATGAGAGGTCTCGTATGTACTTTTTCAACATACTCACATGAAATACATTATGAACCCCAGACATCTTCGGTGGTAGCGCCAGTCGATATGCCACTTTCCCGACATGTTCCAAAATCTCGAACGGTCCGATGAAACGTGGAGCCAATTTCCCTTTATTGAGACCGAAGCGTACTACTCCTCGGGTCGGTGAAACCTTAAGAAGTATGTGATCTCCAACACTGAACTTCAAATCTTTTCGGCGTCGATCAGCATAACTCTTATACCGGCTTTGAGCGGTTCTCATCCTTTCCTTTACCAAAGAAATCTTTTCGTTGGTTTCTCTAACCAAATCTAGTCCCAACAATTCTGTGTCTTCCACCTCTGCCCAATACAACAGAGAACGACATGGTCGTCCATACAATGCTTCAAACGGAGCCATCCCGATACTCGTGTGATAACTGTTGTTATAGACGAATTCAATCAAAGGCAAGTACGTCTCCCAAGATTCTTCAAAATCAATGACACAAGCCCTAAGCATATCCTCCATGATCTGATTAACACGCTCAGTATGCCCATCTGTCTGAGGGTGAAAAGCAGTACTCATCTTGAGCGAGGTTCCCATAGCCTCTTACAGACTTTCCCAAAATCTAGAAGTAAAATGCACGTCACGGTCTGACACAATCGACACAGGTGCACCGTGAAGTCACACAACTTGTTGTATGTACATCCGGCTCATCTTTTCTACCAGGTATGTCATACTGTAAGCGATGAAATGTGCCGACTTAGTCAGTCAATCCACGATTACCCAAATGGCGTCATGATTATGTTGTGATCGAGGCAATCCCACTAGAAAATCCATCGTGATGTGCTCCCACTTCTAACCAGGAATAGGTAGTGGTTGCAACAATCCTGACGGACTCTGATGTTCGGCCTTGACTTGTTGACACGTCAAACACTTGGATACAAATTTGGCAACATCCTTCTTCATACCTTCTCACTAGAAATTTCTTTTCAAATCCTTGTACATTTTCGTTCCTCCTGGGTAAACTGTATATCTTGACTTATGTGCTTTTTCCAGAATATCATTTCTCAAATCCCCACAGTCTGGTACACATAACCTGTCTCTGCATCAATATCCTCCATCGATTCCCACCTTTCATTCTGTCGAATCTTTCTCTGACATCTTCGCAAACCATGTTTGCAACTTCTTATCTTCTTTCTAAGCTCCAATAATGCGGTCGATAAGAACAGGCTGTAGGATAAGACATCTGAAAAGTTGTCCTTCTCCTTCTTCAGCACTCTGTACATCGAACTCTGTCAACATCGCCAATGCTTGCCATTCTCTAACCATTAAGGAGGCAATCATCTCACGAGTCTGTCGACTCAAAGCATCAGCGACCACATTGGCTTTACCAGGGTGGTACTCTAACGTGAAGTCGTAATCTTTGATCAGCTCCATCCATGTGGGTTGTCTCATGTTTAACTCTTACTGTGTGAACAAATATTTCAAACTCTTGTAATCGGAGAATAAATCAAACTTCTCACCGTAGAGATAGTGTCTCCAAATCTTGAATGCGAATACTACTGCCGCCAACTCCAAATCATGAATGGGATAGTTCAACTCATTCGGCTTTAGCTATCTGGATCCATAAGCGATAACTCTACCATCTTGCATAAGTACACACCCTAGTCCTTGATATGACGCGTCACTAAAGATAGTAAATTTGTCATCAGGCTTGGGTATAGCTAGTACCGGTGCGGTAGTGAGTCTCTCTTTCAACTCTAGAAAGGCGCGTTCATGCTTCTCTGTCCAGTCGAACTTCAAATTCTTCTTCGTCAATCCAGTTAATGGTGCAGCTATTTTTGAAAACCCTTCAATAAATCTTATGTAATAGCCTACGAGTCCCAGAAAACTCCTAACCTCTGTAGGATTGCTCGGTCTAACCCAGTTTGACACAGCATCTGTCTTGGATGAATCCACAAAATTTCCTTGAGATGATACCTTGTGTCTCGAAAATTTCACTTCTTGTAACCAGAACTCACACTTATTGAACTTGGCATATAAGTGATGGTCCTTAAGCGTCTGCATCGCAATCTATAGATGTTGCTCATGTTCTTCCTTTGACTTAGAATAGATCAAAATATCATCAATGAAGACGATGATAAACCGATCCAAGTAAGACTTAAACACTCTGTTCATCAGATCCATAAACACTGCTGGGGCATTCGTCATTCCAAACGGCATTACCAAAAATTCATAGTGACCATATCGGGTTCTGAATGTCGTCTTATGTATGTCTTCCTTCCGTACCCTCAACTGATGATATCCCGACCTTAGGTCTATCTTGGAAAATGTCGTAGCTCCTTGTAGTTGATCAAATAAGTCGTCGATCTAGGATAAGGATACTTATTCTTGATAGTTACTCGGTTCAATTCTCTATAATTGATACACAACCGAAGTGTTCCGTCCTTCCTTTTCACGAATAACACCGGTGCTCCCCAAGGCGATGTAATAGGACGTACAAAACCTGGGTTCTCGAGCTCTTGAAATTGTTCCTTCAATTCAAAAAGTTCGGTAGGGGCCATTCTGTAGGGGACCTTGGTGATCGGAACAGTACCTGGTATAAGCTCAATACAAAACTCTATACTTCTCTCAGGCGGTAAACCAGAAACGTCTTGAAATACTTCTTCGAAGTCCTTGACTACAGGTATAGACGACGATGTTATCTCTATACTGACGACTTCGATGTTTGCTAAGCATCTTGTGAGGAACATATCTCCCAAAGAGTTACATTGAAAATCAAAGGGTTGATTCTCATTGTCGGGGAATGTAATTCTCTTACTCGCACAATCCAGCTTCGCTTGATTCTGAGAGAGCCAGTCCATGCCTAGGATTATGTCAAACTCCTTCATCGATAGGACAATCAGCCTTGCACGGATTTCATGGTCTCCTAGTCGTAAGGGGCAATACTCACACACATGTCCTAACTTGACTGCGGTTCCCAATGGTGAGGTAGCCCTTAAAGCTTTCTCTAAACAATGAGGCTATAAGGGAAGCTCGAAGAGCTTTCTTCGCATGCTTGAGCGCATCCCCTTTCTATTAGTAAGGTTGTCAAAAGGCTTTCCTTTAGTTCCTTTATGACTAAACTAATATAATAGGGGTAGGGGGCGCTAACGAGCAATCAAACTAAAGCGCTAACGCGCCTTTACTAAGATTATAATATAAAGAGTTGGCCCTTCTTTCTCAAAGTCAAGTTTCTCACTTCTTGCTTTAGGTTTCAACAAGGGGCGCGTTAGCGCCCTTCCTTCAGCTGGCTCCGCCCTATCTATTCATCTCTTTTTTCAAATGGATATTTAGGGAACTCTCTTGTTCATAGATCTTGAAACCAGATCAATATCCATTTCTCAATAGATCTATCTATCGATAGAAAGATATAGATCTCTATCTGGATCTATCTCCATATCTAAATATGGAAGAACCAACACTTAAAGGGCGTAAGATGCCCAATCTCCGAATAGTATTAATAGATATAAATGAAAGTGCAGCACCTGTATCAAATAACACTTTAACATGGGAGTTAAATAGAGTCAAGGTACCTTCTACCATTTGCTGATCAGGTTGAGCTTCTTCATAGTTTCCTTCTTCGTACACAATCCCATCATATCCAGCGGCATCAGGGATAACAGCATTCACGCGAGTCTGCACTTGCTGACCATAAGTCACTTGCTTAGGGGCAGTACAGAACTTGCTGATATGACCTAGTTCACCATAGTTGTAGCAGACTATGCCTTGCTGAGCAGCACGCCTTGGTGCCTTGCAATCTCGAGCCAGATGACCGAGGTTGCCACAATTGAAACATTTTCCAGCACTACTTCCTTCTCCTACTTGGGGTTGAGTCGAATACGTGATAGCTTGGGTCCTCTTGCTCCCATCAAAATTCCGTTTCTGCCCTTGGAAAGGATACATTGGTGGCTTATTTCCAAAGTTACCCCTTTGAGGCGGTCGGAATTCAAATTGCTTCCGATTCACTCGAGCATCTTCTTCCAGATCAGTGGCCAGGCTGACTAGTCCTTCGAAAGACTTATCTAGGTGGCCGATAGTCAGGCAATGAATTTGCGATGTCAGCCCTTGGTTATACTTACGGATCCTTTTTTATTCAGTATCAACCATATGAGGGGAAAATCGGAACAGTCTATCAAACTGAGTGGTGTACTCTTGCACCAATTTAGTTCCCTGAGTCAAGTCCATGAATTCCTTCTCCCTCCTGTGCCTTTCTGTAGCCGAAAAATACTTTCCCAAAAACCTTCCCTTAAATGCAGTCCATGTCATTCCTGTCGCAGCTTCATTCCCGATGGTAGCTGTGACTGAATCCCACCAATCTGCGGCGGCATCAGTCAATTGGAAAATAGCTAACCTCCTCTTGTTCATCTCATTGCACTGGACAGCCTCGAACATGCAGTCCATTTGTCTTAACCACTGTTCTGCTTTCCATGGTTCTGCGGTACCCGCAAGCTGCTCGGGCCATAGCGCACCGAATCTCTCCAGGAGCTTATCTCCAGTTTATCGGTCTCGTCGATTTTCATTTAGGTTATTAATCCTTTCGAGACGTCTGACAAAAGCTTCAAACATTCCTGTGGGATCAGTAGCCTCAGGTGCTCCCTCAATCAAGTTCCTGTTCCTCCTTGGTCTTCCAGCCATTCTATGCATGATAATGATGACAGGATGAGAAATATGCATGAAGCAGAAATGTAAAGTAGTTTAAGCAGTGACAATATCAAAAAGGGTATTTCTATATACAACTTCTTGTCAAGTTGATACAAAAAGCATGTATGATCAGTCAATGCCTACCCTAGCTATATGGGTTAGGACGCATATGTCCATGCAAGAGTTAATGTTACAAAAATGGGGTCATTGCCCTATACTCGAATGCATGTAAGAACAGTTATAAAAAGAGATAGAGCTACTAGTCAAAATAGTCAATATATACAAGGTGATATCTAAGAAATTAGTCGTCTCCGTAGGCAGCTATCAGAAGATCTAGCGAATCGACGGGGCAAAATCGCTAAATAAGGAATGGACCCACCAAATCAAAATCAGAGCTCTGAGAAGTCGACGAGGAAGCAGGCGCTGGGGCATCTGCCTCAACTGGCACCTCCTCAGGCAAAACTAGCTCAAGTGCTAGCTCCTCCTCAAGCTCACACTACACCAAAACAGCAAAATTATCACTCTAATTTTCGCTCACTTTGTCACTGCCAAAAACAGTGACAAATTTGTCACTGTTAGTAGAGGTGACAATTGTGAATTCGTGACGAAAGCAAAGATTGTCACTGTATTTGGCAGTGACAAATTTGATAGTGTGTTTGTCTCGCCGTGACAAAGTGCCTTACCCTAATTAATTTATTCTCCCTCCAAACATTTCATGCCCTCCCTCCAAACATTTCCCTAATCCCTACAGAAGACCAAACATTTCCCCCTTCCCCCCCTCTCTCTCTCAGTCTCACCCAAGAACACCCCGTCAGTCTCTAAACATTCCCCCCTTCCCCCCCTCTCTCTCTCAGTCTCACCCAAGAACACCCCGTCAGTCTCCAAACATTCCCCCCCCCCCTCCCCCCATTCTCTCTCTCTCTCTCTCTCTCTCTCTTACCCAAGAATACCCTGTCAATCTCCAAACATTCCCCCCCCCCTCTATCTCTCAGTCTCCGACATCTACTACTACCACCTCCACCACCGCCGGCTCTTACTCTCTCTCCCCCTCCAACTTCGGCTCCAACCACCCTCTCTCTCTCTCTGCGAATTCTGACGAATCTGATCATTCTCTCTCTCTCTCTCTTGACCACAAATTTGATCACTCTCTCTCTCACACACACACATACACATTTGGTAGAGAGGGTCTTATGGTTGCGAAGATTAATGGTAATGGGGTTTTGCTGTGAACTTCTCCAGATCTGAGATTGTACTTCTCGTCGGCGATACCAACTCAATTTAATCGCTCATTCTACAGAGGTGGGATAGTCTTGGTTGCTTCACTTATAGTGGTTGTTTTAGGGTTTCATTGATGTGGTCGGTATGGTTCTCTCTCTCTTCTTTGTATCTTCATGTTTGTGGGTTTGGAGCAAAGACAGCAACACTGCTACGTTTGCTTGACGGATCTCTTTAAAGGTACATAATGGTTATTTCTGCAGGTTGTGGAAATGATTTTTGTTTTTTAGATTTTCATTTTCTTAGTCTCTTCTATTTGATTTTGATTTTTGTTATTTTCCCTTTTTTAGATTTGATATTTGTTGAATTAATTGATTTGCATCGGTTTGTAATGTCTTTAGGCCTAACCCTAGACAGGTTTGTAACATCACTATGGATTTTTTTTGTTTTGTTACTAAGCTCTTTTTTATTGGTGTTTTCTGTTTGTAGAGCACAATGTGCATTCTGACAAAATACCTGGTCTTTGTTCTTTCAGATTAATGGATGATCACAACCCTGTTTGAGAACCAGGTAGGCCATCTATTTTGCTGAATGTCACAATTAAAGTAGGAATGGTGTGTATCTATGATTACCAATCTTTCTATTGACTACTGTTTCGAAACTTGAAGAACTAAAGTACACTGGTAATTTTCATGGCATTTGCCTCTTTGGGAAATTTTTAGTTTCATTTAGAATGTAGGGAAATTTGGTCTTCTTTTAGCTTTTCAACTAAATTTATGAACCAAACAGACCCTAGATGTTATCATCCCCATCTTAATTTCTAGCTCTGTGTTTTCCCCCTATCTCGATATCTATAGTGTAGCAGTTATGTATATCTCTATATATTGCGATAAAAAATCTCAGATTCAACATTGACTGTTTTTTCTCTGTAATTGTTTCTCTATTTCATTCTTTGTGTGACTGACAATGATTTGGTGTGTTGACAATGGATTACAAAGTTATTCTTGATTCCGGGTAGGAGCCAATCCCCCTCCATATTTCTGTATATGAAAACTTGGCATTACTCCAAATTTTGTAGTATAGTCTATGTCAACCTGTTAGTGGAGTTTGGTCAGATTTTGTTGAATATAATTTTCAGTTTTGTGTGTTTTACTAACTACGTGTTTTGATGCAGGTTTGAAAACAAACGGTTTGGGTATTGAAACATCTTTTGGAGACATGGCTCGATTTCGAAATGTAAGGTATTGATATTATCTCGGTTATACCTATCTGAAAAAAAAGGTTAGCATTGCTGCTATGTCATTCCACCCTTTATTTGCAATAAAAACAGAAAGAAATTTGAGTATCTTGTTTTCAATTACAAAGAAGCTTATTAGCTCTATTATCGGTATCCATTTTCTTTTTAACCAAATAAACCTTAATAACTATATCTTAATTTGGTTAGTTAATTAACATGTTTGAATTGAATCAGAAGAAAGGGAACCTGTTTGTTAAACCAGTTGTGAATAAGAAGTAGCCGAGCGTTGATCATATCACAAGTGACAAGATCCCAAAAAGCTTCGTCTTTTCAAGAGGGAAGTTTCATGTTTCTCTTAAACAACTACAAATGGACTTACGCTGCTCTCAAGCTTAAGGTAAACCTCCTCTGTAAGATTTAATACGAAATGGCATAATGCGAAAGATTTATTATCGATGTACCTTACTTTAGCTCCAAGAATATAATTAATCAATCAGTTTTTTGAAAGAGACAACTAACTGAATCATGACAAGCCTTCCAGAGATTGCAATTTTAACTATGAGTAAAGCTAATACCTGAGTGGTGAATCTCCAGGAAGAGTTTCGTGACACTGAATTTCATATTTCAATTAACAAAAGTAGATATCATGGCGAAGTACTGATTCTACTGAAACATAATGGCTGTCTTTCTTGATTTGATTTTTTTTTCTTGATCTGGTTAGTGTTTCCTTTTTGGCCATTTTATCAATCAAATGATAGCTTAGTTGTTATATAGAGAAAGATGTTTATAGTGTCAATGCAACAATTTCAATGTATGAAAGCCTGTTATGGTCAATTGTAAGCTTATATACCAAAATGATGTTAATGGTTCAGTAAATTTTCATATTAATAATTATTTTATATTAGTTGTTCCCTATCTGTACATTGTGAGCAAAGTTTTGATTTCTCTCTTAAGCATAAAATAGGAATTGTGTGTTAAAACCCTCCAGGTGAAGGTCGCCACAACTAGACCAAGTCCCTACAATCATAACTTGTTTCTCGCAGACTATGCAGAGATTATATCTAAATGATAACGTATAATGTTTAAAGTAGCGTTCATTGTTAAATGAGACTTCAATCTTAAAAACTCACCTATCATAATGTCTGAGTTTTCTGAAGATGGAGACTGATTTGGACAACTAGCCTTCCGAAGTTTCTTTTGTTATACTTTTATCAATTGTAGGTATATCAACAGAGTTCTCACTTTTATTGGATATTATGAAAACAATGTTAATGTAAGTTTGATCTTACATTTTTCTCCTTGGGTTTCTATCACACTTAGTTGGTGCAAGACATAAACACAGGCATAATTGAGGTTGATATTTACCTCTGTGAAATTCAAAAATTTGAATGGTTCAAAAATTGGTATGGTGGTAATGTCTTTTCTGTCAAGGGAGATGTAGGCCCAAAGGTTCACTTCTCATCACTATTGACCCAACAAAATAACACAGTTTTATGTACCTTACTTGTGCATGGGACTCTTTCCTACTTTAGGGCGCCTTTTGCCCATCAAAGACGATATTTTCCTCTCATGCACGACACACATGCATAGTTCCCTGTAAATACATGTACTTGTAAATTAACTGGGAGTGGCACGGAGAATTATCCCAATTCCATGGGATATCAAATTGCACAGTGTAGAATAAAAATCAGTGCATCAGTTCTAGGTGAAATTGGCATGTTTTTTCTGCAAGATTGTACATGATAAATTTGTATAGTATGTTTATGTCTAAACGTGCACGCTCATAGGTATCACACGTGCATGCACCCTCTCTCTCTCTCTCTTTCTCTAAAGAGGACATATTAGGAACGGTATGACTATAGGGAATCTCTTGGAAATGTTCTTATGTGTTCCCGTATGTGATGTAGCGATGGCCACAAATTTAAGTATTTGAGCAATCTAGGTATTATTTTTGGGTGCCAAAGACTCAGAAGATTACATTAAAGATCTTGAAAATAATATGATTGTCAACAACTCTTGTGCAAATAATCATAGTTTTCTATTTCAGGAATTCTCTACTGGATCCAACGGTCAAATGACAGTGTATCTGCGTGATTTACTTCTTGGACAGGTCATTTGCCCTCCCATGTTTCTGATTTGTGGTTATCAAGTTTACATAGTAATCTCCACTGGCTTGATAATGGAACATCATAAACGTTATAGCGTATCTGACATGCTATGGCTAACTTTTTTCAGTTAATTTTCTGCTTAGAGGACTCTCCATTGACTAATTTGTTCTATATAGTCGCATGTGCTCTCGATTTGTTTGGGTCTTTATATCACTGAATTTTTGTGCATTAGTTTGGGTAATTACGGAAAATCAAAATCATTCGGTTCAATTGAAACTCAAAATAAGAGTTGGTCCTGCTTTTGTGGACAAATTAGAAATATTTATAGTACAAATTAGTATATATATATATAATAGCATTGGCAATGACCGTACTAATGAAAGATACAAAGAGCACAAGGACTACCAGAACATACATGTGCTTTTGACAACATCAATTTTCACAAGGTAAAGATGGTTCCTACTTTGATAAAATTAAGAACAAAAAAAAATTGTGCATTAGCAATTTGAGGCTCCTGTAAATGTGTCAAGGACTCAAGGCTGGTCAACTTATTTTTTTAACACCACCAGATAAGAGTAATTAGTTAAATATTATGAGTTGATAGAGGTAATATATATTGTGTCTAGAATATAAGGATTGACACTGATGATTGTACTGACAGCTATTTGTTTATGATCACATACTCAAAATAGAAAATTTGTTGGTGTTCAAATGCTCTATCGTTGAAAAATAAGCAAAAGCCTACATTGTTGTCTTTTAATGGCCTCTTCTTTGTGTATTCTCTAAAACCACTTAACTGAAGATCTATGAAGCACGGACTCTTTGAAAGGGCCGCCGCACCTGTACTTTTACTGAAGTTTGTCATAGGGACAAGATTTGTGACTTCGGAAGTGCAAAGATGCTAGTACGTGCTACCCCTTCTGTTTATCTTTTGTTGGATACTATGGTTATTCTTATTGTCTATGAATCATTTATTAGGATACGAGCTAGAATATAAGCACATTATTACTTGAGTTTGTCTACTTTAGGACTCGAAGACCGCATATAAGCATACACTTCTGAGGTTGTTTCAAGGACATGGAATTTTTATGCTCTTATACCATTTTCTCCGAAACCAAGCGGATCCAAATCCAATTATTGAGTTGTTTTGACCATTAGTTAGATTGAGGCTCTTTATTGGCTTTAGATTTAGGAAAAAGCAGTAAATAGTGAAAAACTACCACTTTTAGATGTGTGTGACAGTGTGTGTGTGTGTGTGTGTGTGTGTGTGTTTTTTTCACAGCCTCACATGGGTGTGTATTCTCTCTGTCTGAGGTTCTATTTTGATTACAAGGATCCAACCACTTTGGGTAAGAAAGTTAAAAACCACACCAGAAGCTAAATCTATTAAAAATGCTTCAATTGAATTGATTTTTGCAGATTTCTGAGAGAATATAATTAAGATTTCTACAGCGAAGTAGCCGTGAAACAAACTATTTTTTGTAAGATTTCTGCAGAAATGCAGTATCTTGATTTTTTTGTATCTCTATCCTATGATTCCATTGCAGTGAATTGGAAACCTCAACTACGCAACTATCCATGATGAAGAGCATTGCTTCCAAATATCTAAATTCGTACATAGATATAAGGTTATTTATATATAAACATAAAAAGAAATTAGAGCATTGCTTTCCATAGTAACAAAGCTTAGACTGAGGTAAGTTTCATACCAGGTGGTTGAAACTATAAGATAAATATTATGGGCTTGAATTAACTATTTGATGCACAATGTTAGTGTCCAATGATAATATCGTTGATCATGTCCCCGAGTTGTTGCTGATTCCATATAGACTAAATGGTTAGAAAGGAGAAACAAATGCTGGATTTTTATTCATACCTTTTCGTTGTCTATTACATTACTCGTTGTTTGTTCAGCCTTTATTTTCCATTCACGTGCATGTTCAACGTATCCTTGACATTTGGTATGTTGTAACTGGAGTTGTTGGATTGACCTTTTTTTCTTTTGGGGATATAAAATGATTTGATCTCACAATTTTTTTTAAATACAGATTTATCATATGCAATCTAATTCTATAAAGACTTTATGTGGCAGCTTGAGAAAAAGAAGAAGGAAAGAGTTCATGTGGAGAGGAAGAAGCGATTGACTAAAGCGAGAACCAAGGCTGAGAAGGTTGAAAAGGATCTAAATTAGACATCCTCGCTCGTGTTAATTCAGTACTAAGTATTGTTGCGACTTTTAATTAAAAATTGCTTAAGGATTTTATTTGTTAGTGTAGGATTAGATGGATGAACTCTTAAATTTCCAACATGGTTAGATTAAGCTTGTTAGTGTAGTGATATCTTGTTGGTTAGATATGGATGAACTCTTTTCTTATTGATACTATGGATTATTTTGTTGTGTTCGATATAGAACGAACTTGTTATTTTTGTGTTTGGTATGGATTATTATGTTTCAAAAGAAACAAGATTTTTTTTAAAATTCTTTCAAAAATTTTCATGGTTCAAAGCAGTGAAAAATCCATAATGTTTAAAGTTGTGACAAGCTTGATAAATTGTCACAACAATTTGTCACCGTTTAAGAGGTGACAAAAACATAAATTGTCACCAATCTTGTCACAGTTTACAAAGGTGACAAAATTAAAATATTGTCACCAAAATTTTTCACGGTTAAAAGCGGTGACAATATTAAAAAAATGTCACGAACATTGTCACAGTTTTGAGCAGTGACAATATTTATATATTGTCACCGTTCATAGCGGTGACAATTAGTATACCTTGTCACGGTTCATAGCGGTGTCAACGTGAAGGAAATTATCCCTTTAAGGGTCCTCAAACGGGCAGTGACTAACATAATTGTCACTGCTCAGTGCGGTGACAAATATTATTTGTCACCCCCGGAATTGTCACGGCCCATAGCAGTGATAAAGGCCCTTTGTCACCGCTCAGAGCAGTGACAAATCGGTCAATTTGGTGCAGTGTCAATGGCGAGGTCATCTAGACCTATGCCATCCTCTCCTACGACATCCCCGACAATAGGGATAACCATGACGTCGTTGTCACCGTCATCCTCAACCATGGGAACTACAGGCGGGGACATCTCCAACTGTGCTAGATGAGCATGCACAACCTGGATCTCAAAGGGGAAATGGAGAGCATGACTATCAACTAGTCTCAGTATCTCAACTAGCACTAAGTGCTGAGCCTCCGTAAAATAGCGTATCTCAAGGCGAATACACGTCAAATCAACCATCCCCACTATGTGAACCTGGTGCTATAGATCTGATACTACAGTCGTCATGGCCAGCTGCTCAATGGCGGTATGATATAAATCGAGAAAAGCTGGGACTACTGCCCCGGGAGTCGCCAAATGTCCTCCAAACCCATCTGGTACATAGAGCGGCTGAGTTGGGTCCATACCTGATAAAAAGGTACTAACTTAAATCAGGAAAGAGATAATCTTAAGGGTTTGGGTTCTAAGTCTATCCTCCTTGTCGTATCATTGGGTGTGTGAAGCTTAAGCTAACAGATTGTGGAATCGGGTCTAAACTGGTAAAACCTAACCTGACTAAACTGTCTTGAGATAAACTGGCTCTGATACCACTAAATCCAGTCACGCCCCGACGTAGCATAAATAAGGAAAGCATTTAATTTCCTTTATGGACCCGTAGGTCGCGACAGTTTGAAGGATCGATTCCGTCCCAATCGTCAAACGACAATAAACATATAGATCAGAGCAGAGAAATCAAAGCTTACAAATATTTTTCTATCTTATTACATATTACAATACCGGGTCAACTAAGGCACAAGCAGCCTTAAAACAAAACAATATCTATCATCTATTACAGTCATCCATATTACAGAATTTAGTTTATAACTTAAAACATATAAAAGTAAATTCTCTTTCCTGCAGGGATTCTCAGTTTGCATAGTCGTACAGTCTAGCAATATCGAAACCAGAAAAGCCTAGATAAGAATGTCCAGGACGCATCAACGTCGTCAGCTTCAAGAAGCTGGTGAGTATTAAAAACATAACTTTGAATGTAACACATACTCATTTACCATTTTCCAATTCCCATTTAATTCAACAAGTTTACATTAAAGTAAAGAGTTCATTTTTTTAGAAAACAACCACAATATCATTTGAAGCTTTAATTCACATATATATGACCGCGTATGAAAAATAATGCTCCACCTCATCTTACCGACTCTTTTCTCTCGACAAACACAACAACCCACTATCTCACACCAGTCTCCTTGTAATACTCCAATAGCGACACTTTAGCACAGGGGTGCCAGGGAATGTTCAGTCTGCCTCACACTTTGGTCCGGGGTACCAGGGAGTGTCCAATACCTCAAACTTTAGTACCTAATCCGCCTCACAAATACCGGAGGTAACCTCACGCAGTATCCAGACTCGGGTAACAGGGAGTGTCCGTAGGCCACACTTTAGCATTACCATGGGTTCCAGGGAATGTCCAAGTTCGGCATCACATACTTTAATGCTACCATGGGCGTCAGGGAGTGTCCAGTTTTGCCACCGTCGCATTACAAAGATACTCTCACCGCAATCTGAACACGTCACACTTTGGTACACAATTACCAGGGAGTGTCCACAACACAATCTCAACCACACACTCTTTTCCACATTGACTACCACACACCATGCATGTACAACTGACTCCACATGTATGTCATGAAACCTTAACATAAAGTGAATCACTGAATATAGAAACAGCGTGCGTACAGGGATTGAGAAGTCGTAATACATCTTTTTAATCGTCCAAACATAATCAAATAGGTTTCTGTTTCAGTAAATTTCTCAAACAGAGCTTTAAAAGTCCATGAAACATCACCTAAACAATTCCTTAATATAAAATAAGCAAAAACAAGGAAGAATCAGAAGTCGCGAGCGCAGGCCGCTCGCGCGAGGGGCCGCTAGCGCAATATGCCCAATTTTCATTTTATTATAAAAACTTTTCTATCTGCCAGAATTCACACAGATCGTGTGCGCGGGTCGCTCTCGCGACAGGTCGCTCGCGTGGGCTGCTCGCGCGCACGAGTTTCAGCAGTGTCTTCGTCTTCCTCGCTGGTTTTCCCCTATTTCAGAAATTAAGGGGTCTTTTGACCCATTTTCGAAAAATGAAGTATATATAACATATCATATATGGATTTCTTCGGTTATTATCAAGGATTAAGAATCTACGACCAATTTAACGTGAATTGATCCGTAACTCTCGGATTTTACGAAAAACCGAGAGTTGACAAAAACTTCGTTTTAATCATACATCGCGATACGAACGAATTAAGCTCTAATATTACAATCCTATACTCTACATACCATAATCTTTCATATTTCATTCAGAAAATGAATTTTAGTTAAGTTTGGAAAATCTATGTTTTTCAAGCTTCAAGTTTCAAACACAAGTCATCAATGGAGATTAACATACACATACATATAAATAGTAATTGAACACGAATTACATTTGGAGTGAGTTTTAAAATACTCACAGAGATTGATTACAGAGGAATTGTTGAGAAAGAGAAGCAATCAAGGAAAATTCAAACCCAAGCTTTGGCTATGGGGATTGGGTTCTTCAAGTCTCTCTCTCTCTCTCTCTAAAATTCTGAATGAATAAACTCTCAAATTCTCTCTATATTAATGTGCAGAGAGTGTGTAATGAAGAGAGTGTGTGAGTGTTGTAGCATATATAGAAGTCAAAATTGATAATCTTGGAGGCCAAGTAAATTCTCCTACACTCTACAAATTCAAATTGGCTAATCAATTAATTGAGCTGCAAAATACACATACAAACATACGTATGTATATACTCAAGATCTAAAGAGGCAATATAGACACCTAGGGGCCAAAGTGGAGGTGTTTGGAAATTAAGCTTTTGGTCACAACAATAACACACACAAGATAGATAAATCCAAACAAGGCACAAGCCAATGATCACTTGCCATTAATAGAAATAAAGCATAAGTCATGTCCAACTTTACATCACTTTCAAAATCTGTGAAAGTTTGACACGGCGCAGACAGTTTCAAACATAAACTGGTATTTTCAGGGCGCGGTGGTCACCACAAAAATATAGAAAATTCATTTTAACGTAAAAAAAATGGTTTTCTGGTTTTATAAAAATAATTATTGAGTCAAAAGCAAACATTTCCACCGTTTTGAAATATAGTTTTAAAATCCAACACAGGTATTGCTAAATTTGTAAAATTACAGTTTGACCCTAACAAGAATTTTAAATATGAAATAAAGCAAGTATTAAAATTCTAAACATGAGAATTGAAAATTAAATAAAAGCAGACATTACAAATTTAAGTTAACATCAGGAACATTAATTAAATATGAAATGCAAAATTTAAAATTAAATGCAGGTTGTTACAGCTCAAATAGATTAGTAAGCATAGCTTAGTTGTCTTGAGAGACTGTAGTGGAGACTAATAACCCAAGTGAGCTTTTGAGCCATTCATTTTTTTCTTGAGGGTTTTTACAAAATTACTCTTACTTTTTGAAAAGCATATTAATTCGTTGAAAGTCTCAATTTTCTTCTTCATTTGACTAATTACTAAAAGACAATGTTCAGGATTTACCAAACTTTAGAGCTATTGAATTTACTGAAATGAATAATCCTATGAACTTACAAGATGATTTAGGCCATCTTTTGACCATACATGCATAATACAGCCTTGGCCTACCTCTATAATATTCATTTACTTCACCTCTTGAGCCTTACCATATTTGCCTTGTCTACACAATCCTAAAGTTCATACCTAACTCAAAATTAGGAGTTCAAGTCTCAGTTCTTTATTTAGGTGTGATTGGGATGTGTTGTCTTGACAAGAAGTTTGTTAGTGTGAATAAAGGAAAGTTGGCAAAGAAAAAAAAAAGAGAAGAAAAAAGCATGAAAATAAAAAGAAATAAAATGCCAATGGTTGATAAAAAAAATATTTTAAAAAAATAGTAAAAAGAAGACTGTGGGAAAGAAAAAAAAAATTGAAAAAAAACAAAAGGAAAAGAAAATAGAGAGATTGGAGATGTGGGGAAGTTTGAAAAGTTGTAGTAGACATTCCAATCACATCCTTTGAACCAATTGAAAATCATGAACCTCTTTCTTCTTAATCGAACACTTCTTTTTCAAAGACCTAATGATTTGAAGTAAATTGGATTTAAAGTTAAGGTAATGAGAGAGTTCTCTACGGTATCTCACTCTTCTAATGAAAAGTATCCTTTCATGAGACTTTATGCACTAAAATGTCCATTTTTCAATTTCGATATGTGAGGCCTTTGTTTCTGTTTCCATTTACATTTACTCTTTATAGCTTCCATATCATGAGTGATAATTATTACACATAATTCAGAGTGGTTTCATCTTGAGAGTGTAATACCGGTGAGAATTGAGTCAAAATGAACGTCTTGATAGCATCTTAGGTTATGCAAGCTTTGAAATTAATATTTTGTATTTTGATTGTCCATTCATACACACACTTGAAGATTAATGGGTATGGAACATTCTAATAACTTTGATAGTAGATTAACTGTAATGTGTGTGTTGCATGGCTATGGCATATTAGAGAGTTTCATGAGATTGTTGAGCTTAATCACATTTCTAAATGAGAGAGAAAAATTTTCTTGAAAACATTTAAACGAGAACCATTACCAAAAACATGAATTTTGTGGGTAAATTCACTACAAACCCTCACAAGACAACACTCGTCCACTAGGGAGAACATAGGGGTTTAAAGGCTTGTTGCATATGCTAAATGCAATCGCGACTCCTGCGAAAGTGAGTTAGAATTTTTACTTTCTTTTGTTTTCAATTCTTAGAGTTTAAAAAAGCATTGCTGTAGTTCGCTTCATTGCTAGGGACTAGCAACGTGCTAGTTGGGGGTGTGATTAGAGGTGAAAAGTGCATATTTATAGCGTGTTATATGGTCTTTTATGCATACTTTTATCCCCATTTTCCTAGATTTAGATGCATATAAATGATTTAGTGTTTCTATGATGTAGAGACTCAAACATGTGTTTTTACACTATTTTAGAGGTTATGGAAAGCAATCATTGCATAAAAAGTGATTCTAGTGGAGAGAACAACAGAAAGAGCTGAGAAAACGTCATTTTTAACATTAAAGATTTTAGATTTAGAAGATTTCCCTAGAAATATAAAATGTATATCTATGAGTTACGGTCGCGTGACCACAAACGAGAGGTCAATCCGAGGTCCGAGTGAAAAGATATGGTTATTCTCCCGTCGGTGCGCAGAGCTGTCAAAATCAGAGAAGTTCAAGCCCTTGAAGAGAGTTCAAGCGATTGAGACTTCGATCGATCGAACTAAGTTCGCTCTCTTGAGCTTTATTTTCCCTCAAAAGTTGCATACGGTCTGCGGGAACCCTATAAATAAGTCGTTTTGATGGCAGAGGAAGGGAAGACCTCCAGAACGCGAGAAACAGCAATTTTAGGGTAGTTTTAGGGTTAGTTTAGGAGTAGATTAGGTTAGAGTAATCTTTTTCTTCCTCCTTTTTCCATCACAGATTCAAGATTCAAGTTTGTTTCAAGTTGATTTCAAGTTATATTCAGAGTTATTCCAAATTTTTCTTTTCCTTTATCTTTATAACATTGTTTATTAATCTAGTAGTTATGAGTGTTATGTTTTACTATTTCTGCATTAGTTTTATCATGTTTCCGTAATATAGTAGTTGGGAATATGTGATAAAATATCGATTCCTAACCTCTTCCATATATGATTTAGAAAACCTGGGCTCGAGCGATCGAAGGTATATCGATCGATCGAACTAGAGCCACAGTCAAGCGATCGAAGACATTTCAATCGATTAAAGGATGATGCAGTTTGATCAATCGAGAGCTCTTCGATCGATCGAACCTGTTAATTCTGAGATGGTTCCTCTAAGTGTCCAAGACTTCCTATTTTAGAAATTTTTCAAATTGTCCCTATAAGCTCCGTTTGTCACAACAGTTTTTAGAACTTAAAGTCTTATGGCCATTTTCTTCAATGACTTTTGAAAACCACTTTGAATGCTAACACCATTTTGAGTATAAGTATTAACCATTGTTTTAAAATATCTTCCAAGTATTTTAAATGAACTGTGATGATGTAGTCCCGGTAATGTAAGGGCTTTAGAAAAATACAGAATGCTGAAAAGGAATGAACTCTATAGAGCGTTAATGAGTATACATGGTAGATGGTTAGGATCAATGTGGATTCACGTGTTTCCAACACCTTTAATTTATCTGTTTAATTAGTTGTGTTTCTCTATGATTTAGTTTGTTTTCTTTATACATGCACCACACACGGCCCCTCTGAGTGGGCTTGGTCCCTACGCTACCCAGAGCTTGCGGCCCTTCCACACGCCGTGGGCTGTGCGTGTCAGACACGCGCCACCTTGGGCAGTTGGTACGTATACCGGACCACCACTATCTTGGTCATCTAGTCGTGGCGATACTAGTGGACTTATCCCCATGGAAAACCTATGGGCTGAAACCTTCAGGTGTACGCACGTGCCACCAAGCATGACTAGGACTTCCCTGTGAGCACTGTTCATATTCTTTTTTCAGTTAAGTTTACTATCAAAATAAAAGAAAATAATAATAAAATACTAAAAATAAAAAAATAAATAAATAAATATTACAATACAGTGCGTGTGCAATGTATTGTATTTATTACTTATTCAGAACCTTAATTAATAAAAACTTTGTGAAAATCAGCCGAAAGCAACAACTAATGTACAAAATTTGGATTTTAGCTACACATTCGAATCCATGAGAAATTTATCAAGGAATAAACCAAATTGAGGATAAGAATGTTGAGATTTACGCAGCGGAATTAAACGAGCACACAATGAAAAGAAAATAACAAGGGAAAAAGAAAAGAAAAATAACACAAGAGAATTCTACGTGGTTCGGCAAAACCCTGCCTACGTCCACACCCCAAGAGATATTTCCTTCATATTGAGAATAAAAACTGGTACAAGAAATCTAGGATTAAATCACATAACCCAATTCACAAACCCTTGTACACACTCACTCAATACCCCAAAGGAAAAACCCTCACAATGTTTTTTTTCTCTCTCTCACTAGAAAAACCAACCCGGGTGTATATCATTGCCCACAAGTATATGTTATACACACATATACATATGATATATACTACTTGCTTTTCTTGCTGATGAAGACTTCCCAATATTCATGCCACCTAATTGATAATCATAGACTTTCCATATCCATATCAAATTAAGTTTGGATAGTATCATGCTTCCTATCAATACTCTAGGCTAGCATAATAAAAGATGCCCAATTTATTTTGGACTACATAGGAATGGACCCCACAAATCTCCACCTCCATACCCATGAGAGAAAAAATATATCCCACCTTGATCAATCCATCAAGATGCACAAACCATTGACCTAAAAAATCCCAATTGCACATACCGAATCAATATAATCACAAATTGATTCACCACGGCCAATAACATGTGTAATTGTCTTCATTAATTTTATCCATTAATGTTGGAGTAGGGTCTCGATTCACCCCCTCCACCACCAGCAGTATTTGTTCCCTCACCATCGTCTACTCCTTGGAAACCTGTCACCTGTGTCTTCGCCTCCACCGCAAAAGAAACACGTCTAGGGTACTCTTTTTCTCGCGCGCGCCATACCCATTTACTAATCGAGTTTTTCACTATACTTCCAACCAGACGATACAACCCACCACACTTTTCTCCCTTCATAAGAACCATGCAACCAAGTGTGATTTTCATGGCTCCACCTGCAATAGAATACCTGCACCCCATGGAATCCATCTGGCTCAGTGATAATAGATTTTTCCGCATCTTTAGGACATATCTCACTCCACCCAAAGTACGAACCACTCCATCGAACATTTTAATTCTAACCGTCCCAATACCCATAATTTTGCACGAGGACCCGTCACCCAATGACACCATCCCCAAATTACCATTTTGGAACTCATTAAAATATTCCCTCCTGAAGCATATATGGTTTGTACAACCAGAATCCAAAATCCAATCATCACAAGAAATAGTGTGCATACCTTCGGAGACTGTGAGGACATCTCCATCATCTCCCAATAAGACCAAAGAATTTTCACCATCACCATCTTTTCCACCATTGTCCTTCCCTTTACGTTGAGGACAAAATTTCTTGATATGACCCAATTCTTTACACAAATAGCATTGGACATCTCTCCGTCTAGAACTAGAACTAACCCTGCTGCTACCTTCAGATCTATCTTTCGTCCTTCCTCGATTCTCACTTGCTACAGCCAAAGTAGCTTCATGTCCACCCTCACTAGTTGTCTTTCTCTGAGTGTCGTGGGACACTAGTGAAGCCTCCACCTGCTCCAAAATCACTGTATCTTTACCATACAGCAACGCAGTCACGAGGTAGTCATACGAATCTGGATGAGAGGTAAGAAGTAGGAGAGCTTTATCTTCTTCCTCAATCTTAACATCAACTTTCCGCAGTTGATCCAAATACCTGTTGAACACACTCATGTGTTCCATGAGATCCCCGCCTTCTTCCATCTTCAGCCGGTACAACTGTCGCTTTAGATGCAATTTGTTAGTCAAACTCTTGGCCATAAAGAGTTTTTCTAACTTTTCCCACAAGCCTGACGCAGAATCTTCATCCATAACATTATTGATAATGTTATCAGCAATACAGAGTCGAATTCTGCTAACACACCGCAACTCCAACTCCTCCCACTCGTCATCTTTCATGGCCTCCGGCTTTCCATCCTTTCCCTTCAAAGCCTTGTACAAGCCTTGTTGCATAAGAATGTCTTTTACTCTTCTCTGCCAGAGAGTAAAACTGCCCTTTCCATTGAACTGCTCCACCGTAAATTGTGAGTTGATCATCGCCTTCATGGTGAATTGACTGGCACACCGAACCTTGGCTCTGATACCACTTGTTGAGATTTACGCAGCGGAATTAAACGAGCACACAATGAAAAGAAAATAACAAGGGAAAAATAAAAGTAAAATAACACAAGAGAATTCTACGTGGTTCGGCAAAACCCTGCCTACGTCCACACCCCAAGAGATATTTCCTTCATATTTAGAATAAAAACTGGTACAAGAAACCTAGGATTAAATAACATAACCCAATTCACAAACCCTTGTACACACTCACTCAATACCCCAAAGGAAAAACCCTCACAATATTTTTTTTCTCTCTCTCACTAGAAAAACCAACCCGAGTGTATATCATTGCCCACAAGTATATGTTATACACACATATACATATGATATGTACTACTACTTGCTTTTCTTGCTAATGAAGACTTCACAATATTCATGCCATCTAATTGATAATCATAGACTTTCCATATCCATATCAAATTAAGTTTGGATAGTATCATACTTCCTATCAATACTCTAGGCTAGCATAATAAAAGATGCCCAATTTATTTTTGACTACATGGGAATGGACCCCACAAATCTCCACCTCCATACCCATGAGAGAAAAAAAAAATATCCCACCTTGATCAATCCATCAAGATGCACAAACCATTGACCTAAAAAATCCCAATTACACATACTGAATCAATATAATCACAAATTGATTCACCACGGCCAATGACGTGTGTAATTGTCTTCATTAATTTTATCCATTAATTTCGGAGTAGGGTCTCGATTCACCCCCTCCACCACCAGCAGTATTTGTTCCCTCACCATCTTCTACTCCTTGGAAACCTGTCACCTGTGTCTTCGCCTCCACCGCAAAAGAAACATGTCTAGGGTACTCTTTTTCTCGCGCGCGCCATACCCATGTACTAATGGAGTTTTTCACTGTACTTCCAACCAAACGATACAACCCACCACACTTTTCTCCCTTCATGAGAACCATGCAGCCACGTGTGATTTTCATGGCTCCACCTGAAATAGAATACCAGCACCCCATGGAATCCTTCTGGCTCAGTGATAATAGATTTTTCCGCATCTTTGGGACATATCTCACACCACCCAAAGTACGAACCACTCCATCGAACATTTAAATTCTAACCGTCCCAATACCCATAATTTTGCACGAGGACCCGTCACCCAATGACACCTTCCCCATATTACCATTTTGGAACTCATTAAAATATTCCCTCCTGAAGCATATATGGTTTGTACAACCAGAATCCAAAATCCAATCATCACGAGAAATAGTTTGCATACCTTCGGAGACTGTGAGGACATCTTCATCATCTCCCAATAAGACCAAAGAATTTTCACCATCACCATCTTTTCCACCATTGTCCTTCCCTTTACGTTGAAGAAAAAATTGCTTGATATGACCCAATTCTTTGCACAAATAGCATTGGACATCTCTCCGTCTAGAACTAGATCTAACCCTGCTGCTACCTTCAGATCTATCTTTCGTCCTTCCTCGATTCTCACTTGCTATAGCCAAAGTAGCTTCATGTCCACCCTCACTAGTTGTCTTTCTCTGAGTGTCGTGGGATACTAGTGAAGCCTCCACCTGCTCCAAAATCACTGTATCTTTACCATACAGCAACGCAGTCACGAAGTAGTCATACGAATCTGGAAGAGAGGTAAGAAGTAGGAGAGCTTTATCTTCTTCCTCAATCTTAACATCAACTTTCCGCAGTTGATCCAAATACCCGTTGAACACACTCATGTGTTCCATGAGATCCCCGCCTTCTTCGATCTTCAGCCGGTACAACTGTCGCTTTAGATGCAATTTGTTAGATAAACTCTTGGCCATATAGAGTTTTTCTAACTTTTCCCACAAGCCTGATGCAGAATCTTCATCCATAACATTATTGATAAGGTTATCAGTAATACACAGTCGAATTGTGCTAACACACCGCAACTCCAACTCCTACCACTCGTCATCTTTCATGGCCTCCGGCTTTCCATCCTTTCCCTTCAAAGCCTTGTACAAGCCTTGTTGCACAAGAATGTCTTTTACTCTTCTCTGCCAGAGAGTAAAATTGCCCTTTCCATTGAACTGTTCCACCGTAAATTGTGAGTTGATCATCGCCTTCATGGTGAATTGACTGGCACACCGAACCTTGGCTCTGATACCACTTGTTGAGATTTACGCAGCGGAATTAAACGAGCACACAATGAAAAGAAAATAACAAGGGAAAAAGAAAATAAAAATAACACAAGAGAATTCTACGTGATTCGGTAAAACCCTGCCTACGTCCACACCCCATGAGATATTTCCTTCATATTGAGAATAAAAACTGGTACAAGAAACCTAGGATTAAATAACATAACCCAATTCACAAACCCTTGTACACACTCACTCAATACCCCAAAGGAAAAACCCTCACAATATTTTTTTTCTCTCTCTCACTAGAAAAACCAACCCGATTGTATATCATTGCCCACAAGTATATGTTATACACACATATACATATGATATATACTACTACTTGCTTTTCTTGCTGATGAAGACTTCCCAATATTCATGCCACCTAATTGATAATCATAGACTTTCCATATCCATATCAAATTAAGTTTGGATAGTATCATACTTCCTATCAATACTCTAGGCTAGCATAATAAAAGATGCCCAATTTATTTTGGACTACATGGGAATGGACCCCACAAATCTCCACCTCCATACCCATGAGAGAAAAAAAAAATATCCCACCTTGATCAATCCATCAAGATGCACAAACCATTGACCTAAAAAATCCCAATTACACATACCGAATCAATATAATCACAAATTGATTCACCACGGCCAATGACATGTGTAATTGTCTTCATTAATTTTATCCATTAATGTCGGAGTAGGGTCTCGATTCACCCCCTCCACCACCAGCAGTATTTGTTATCTCACCATCGTCTACTCCTTGGAAACCTGTCACCTGTGTCTTCGCCTCCACCGCAAAAGAAACACGTCTAGGGTACTCTTTTTCTCGCGCGCGCCATACCCATTTACTAATCGATTTTTTCACTGTACTTCCAACCAGACGATACAACCCTCCACACTTTTCTCCCTTCATAAGAACCATGCAGCCACATGTGATTTTCATGGCTCCACCTGCAATAGAATACCTGCACCCCATGGAATCCATCTGGCTCAGTGATAATAGATTTTTCCGCATCTTTGGGACATATCTCACACCACCCAAAATACGAACCACTCCATCGAACCTTTTAATTCTAACCGTCCCAATACCCATAATTTTGCATGAGGACCCGTCACCCAATGACACCTTCCCCAAATTACCATTTTGGAACTCATTAAAATATTCCCTCCTGAAGCATATATGGTTTGTACATCCAGAATCCAAAATCCAATCATCACGATAAATAGTGTGCATACCTTCGGAGACTGTGAGGACATCTCCATCATCTCCCAATAAGACCAAAGAATTTTCACCATCACCATCTTTTCCACCATTGTCCTTCCCTTTACGTTGAGGACAAAATTTCTTGATATGACCCAATACTTTACACAAATAGCATTGGACATCTCTCCGTCTAGAACTAGATCTAACCCTGCTGCTACCTTCAGATCTATCTTTCGTCCTTCCTCGATTCTCACTTGCTACAGCCAAAGTAGCTTCATGTCCACCCTCACTAGTTGTCTTTCTCTGAGTTTCGTGGGACACTAGTGAAGCCTCCACCTGCTCCAAAATCACTGTATCTTTACCATACAGCAACGCAGTCACGAAGTAGTCATACGAATCTGGAAGAGAGGTAAGAAGTAGGAGAGCTTTATCTTCTTCCTCAATCTTAACATCAACTCTCCGCTGTTGATCCAAATACCCGTTGAACACACTCATGTGTTCCATGAGATCCCCGCCTTCTTCCATCTTCAGCCGGTACAACTGTCGCTTTAGATGCAATTTGTTAGTCAAACTCTTGGCCATATAGAGTTTTTCTAACTTTTCCCACAAGCCTGACACAGAATCTTCATCCATAACATTATTGATAATGTTATCATCAATACAGAGTCGAATTGTGCTAACACACCGCAACTCCAACTCCTCCCATTCGTTATCTTTCATGGCCTCCGGCTTTCCATCCTTTCCCTTCAAAGCCTTGTACAAGCCTTGTTGCACAAGAATGTCTTTTACTCTTCTCTGCCAGAGAGTAAAACTGCCCTTTCCATTGAACTGCTCCACCGTAAATTGTGAGTTGATCATCGCCTTCATGGTGAATTGACTGGCACACCGAACCTTGGCTCTGATACCACTTGTTGAGATTTACGCAGCGGAATTAAACGAGCACACAATGAAAAGAAAATAACAAGGGAAAAATAAAAGTAAAATAACACAAGAGAATTCTACGTGGTTCGGCAAAACCCTGCCTACGTCCACACCGCAAGAGATATTTCCTTCATATTTAGAATAAAAACTGGTACAAGAAACCTAGGATTAAATAACATAACCCAATTCACAAACCTTTGTACACACTCACTCAATACCCCAAAGGAAAAACCCTCACAATATTTTTTTTCTCTCTCTCACTAGAAAAACCAACCCGAGTGTATATCATTGCCCACAAGTATATGTTATACACACATATACATATGATATATACTACTACTTACTTTTCTTGCTGATGAAGACTTCCCAATATTCATGCCATCTAATTGATAATCATAGACTTTCCATATCCATATCAAATTAAGTTTGGATAGTATCATACTTCCTATCAATACTCTAGGCTAGCATAATAAAAGATGCCCAATTTATTTTTGACTACATGGGAATGGACCCCACAAATCTCCACCTCCATACCCATGAGAGAAAAAAAAAATATCCCACCTTGATCAATCCATCAAGATGCACAAACCATTGACCTAAAAAATCCCAATTACACATACTGAATCAATATAATCACAAATTGATTCACCACGGCCAATGACGTGTGTAATTGTCTTCATTAATTTTATCCATTAATTTCGGAGTAGGGTCTCGATTCACCCCCTCCACCACCAGCAGTATTTGTTCCCTCACCATCTTCTACTCCTTGGAAACCTGTCACCTGTGTCTTCGCCTCCATCGCAAAAGAAACATGTCTAGGGTACTCTTTTTCTCGCGCGCGCCATACCCATGTACTAATGGAGTTTTTCACTGTACTTCCAACCAAACGATACAACCCACCACACTTTTCTCCCTTCATGAGAACCATGCAGCCACGTGTGATTTTCATGGCTCCACCTGAAATAGAATACCAGCACCCCATGGAATCCTTCTGGCTCAGTGATAATAGATTTTTCCGCATCTTTGGGACATATCTCACACCACCCAAAGTACGAACCACTCCATCGAACATTTAAATTATAACCGTCCCAATACCCATAATTTTGCACGAGGACCCGTCACCCAATGACACCTTCCCCAAATTACCATTTTGGAACTCATTAAAATATTCCCTCCTGAAGCATATATGGTTTGTACAACCAGAATCCAAAATCCAATCATCACGAGAAATAGTTTGCATACCTTCGGAGACTGTGAGGACATCTCCATCATCTCCCAATAAGACCAAAGAATTTTCACCATCACCATCTTTTCCACCATTGTCCTTCCCTTTACGTTGAAGAAAAAATTGCTTGATATGACCCAATTCTTTGCACAAATAGCATTGGACATCTCTCCGTCTAGAACTAGATCTAACCCTGCTGCTACCTTCAGATCTATCTTTCGTCCTTCCTCGATTCTCACTTGCTATAGCCAAAGTAGCTTCATGTCCACCCTCACTAGTTGTCTTTCTCTGAGTGTCGTGGGATACTAGTGAAGCCTCCACCTGTTCCAAAATCACTGTATCTTTACCATACAGCAACGCAGTCACGAAGTAGTCATACGAATCTGGAAGAGAGGTAAGAAGTAGGAGAGCTTTATCTTCTTCCTCAATCTTAACATCAACTTTCCGCAGTTGATCCAAATACCCGTTGAACACACTCATGTGTTCCATGAGATCCCCGCCTTCTTCGATCTTCAGCCGGTACAACTGTCGCTTTAGATGCAATTTGTTAGATAAACTCTTGGCCATATAGAGTTTTTCTAACTTTTCCCACAAGCCTGATGCAGAATCTTCATCCATAACATTATTGATAAGGTTATCAGTAATACACAGTCGAATTGTGCTAACACACCGCAACTCCAACTCCTACCACTCGTCATCTTTCATGGCCTCCGGCTTTCCATCCTTTCCCTTCAAAGCCTTGTACAAGCCTTGTTGCACAAGAATGTCTTTTACTCTTCTCTGCCAGAGAGTAAAATTGCCCTTTCCATTGAACTGTTCCACCGTAAATTGTGAGTTGATCATCGCCTTCATGGTGAATTGACTGGCACACCGAACCTTGGCTCTGATACCACTTGTTGAGATTTACGCAGCGGAATTAAACGAGCACACAATGAAAAGAAAATAACAAGGGAAAAAGAAAATAAAAATAACACAAGAGAATTCTACGTGATTCGGTAAAACCCTGCCTACGTCCACACCCCATGAGATATTTCCTTCATATTGAGAATAAAAACTGGTACAAGAAACCTAGGATTAAATAACATAACCCAATTCACAAACCCTTGTACACACTCACTCAATACCCCAAAGGAAAAACCCTCACAATATTTTTTTTCTCTCTCTCACTAGAAAAACCAACCCGATTGTATATCATTGCCCACAAGTATATGTTATACACACATATACATATGATATATACTACTACTTGCTTTTCTTGCTGATGAAGACTTCCCAATATTCATGCCACCTAATTGATAATCATAGACTTTCCATATCCATATCAAATTAAGTTTGGATAGTATCATACTTCCTATCAATACTCTAGGCTAGCATAATAAAAGATGCCCAATTTATTTTGGACTACATGGGAATGGACCCCACAAATCTCCACCTCCATACCCATGAGAGAAAAAAAAAATATCCCACCTTGATCAATCCATCAAGATGCACAAACCATTGACCTAAAAAATCCCAATTACACATACCGAATCAATATAATCACAAATTGATTCACCACGGCCAATGACATGTGTAATTGTCTTCATTAATTTTATCCATTAATGTCGGAGTAGGGTCTCGATTCACCCCCTCCACCACCAGCAGTATTTGTTATCTCACCATCGTCTACTCCTTGGAAACCTGTCACCTGTGTCTTCGCCTCCACCGCAAAAGAAACACGTCTAGGGTACTCTTTTTCTCGCGCGCGCCATACCCATTTACTAATCGATTTTTTCACTGTACTTCCAACCAGACGATACAACCCTCCACACTTTTCTCCCTTCATAAGAACCATGCAGCCACATGTGATTTTCATGGCTCCACCTGCAATAGAATACCTGCACCCCATGGAATCCATCTGGCTCAGTGATAATAGATTTTTCCGCATCTTTGGGACATATCTCACACCACCCAAAATACGAACCACTCCATCGAACCTTTTAATTCTAACCGTCCCAATACCCATAATTTTGCATGAGGACCCGTCACCCAATGACACCTTCCCCAAATTACCATTTTGGAACTCATTAAAATATTCCCTCCTGAAGCATATATGGTTTGTACATCCAGAATCCAAAATCCAATCATCACGATAAATAGTGTGCATACCTTCGGAGACTGTGAGGACATCTCCATCATCTCCCAATAAGACCAAAGAATTTTCACCATCACCATCTTTTCCACCATTGTCCTTCCCTTTACGTTGAGGACAAAATTTCTTGATATGACCCAATACTTTACACAAATAGCATTGGACATCTCTCCGTCTAGAACTAGATCTAACCCTGCTGCTACCTTCAGATCTATCTTTCGTCCTTCCTCGATTCTCACTTGCTACAGCCAAAGTAGCTTCATGTCCACCCTCACTAGTTGTCTTTCTCTGAGTTTCGTGGGACACTAGTGAAGCCTCCACCTGCTCCAAAATCACTGTATCTTTACCATACAGCAACGCAGTCACGAAGTAGTCATACGAATCTGGAAGAGAGGTAAGAAGTAGGAGAGCTTTATCTTCTTCCTCAATCTTAACATCAACTCTCCGCTGTTGATCCAAATACCCGTTGAACACACTCATGTGTTCCATGAGATCCCCGCCTTCTTCCATCTTCAGCCGGTACAACTGTCGCTTTAGATGCAATTTGTTAGTCAAACTCTTGGCCATATAGAGTTTTTCTAACTTTTCCCACAAGCCTGACACAGAATCTTCATCCATAACATTATTGATAATGTTATCATCAATACAGAGTCGAATTGTGCTAACACACCGCAACTCCAACTCCTCCCATTCGTTATCTTTCATGGCCTCCGGCTTTCCATCCTTTCCCTTCAAAGCCTTGTACAAGCCTTGTTGCACAAGAATGTCTTTTACTCTTCTCTGCCAGAGAGTAAAACTGCCCTTTCCATTGAACTGCTCCACCGTAAATTGTGAGTTGATCATCGCCTTCATGGTGAATTGACTGGCACACCGAACCTTGGCTCTGATACCACTTGTTGAGATTTACGCAGCGGAATTAAACGAGCACACAATGAAAAGAAAATAACAAGGGAAAAATAAAAGTAAAATAACACAAGAGAATTCTACGTGGTTCGGCAAAACCCTGCCTACGTCCACACCGCAAGAGATATTTCCTTCATATTTAGAATAAAAACTGGTACAAGAAACCTAGGATTAAATAACATAACCCAATTCACAAACCTTTGTACACACTCACTCAATACCCCAAAGGAAAAATCCTCACAATATTTTTTTTCTCTCTCTCACTAGAAAAACCAACCCGAGTGTATATCATTGCCCACAAGTATATGTTATACACACATATACATATGATATATACTACTACTTACTTTTCTTGCTGATGAAGACTTCCCAATATTCATGCCACCTAATTGATAATCATAGACTTTCCATATCCATATCAAATTAAGTTTGGATAGTATCATACTTCCTATCAATACTCTAGCCTAGCATAATAAAAGATGCCCAATTTATTTTTGACTACATGGGAATGGACCCCACAAATCTCCACCTCCATACCCATGAGAGAAAAAAAAAATATCCCACCTTGATCAATCCATCAAGATGCACAAACCATTGACCTAAAAAATCCCAATTACACATACTGAATCAATATAATCACAAATTGATTCACCACGGCCAATGACGTGTGTAATTGTCTTCATTAATTTTATCCATTAATGTCGGAGTAGGGTCTCGATTCACCCCCTCCACCACCAGCAGTATTTGTTCCCTCACCATCTTCTACTCCTTGGAAACCTGTCACCTGTGTCTTCGCCTCCACCGCAAAAGAAACATGTCTAGGGTACTCTTTTTCTCGCGCGCGCCATACCCATGTACTAATGGAGTTTTTCACTGTACTTCCAACCAAACGATACAACCCACCACACTTTTCTCCCTTCATGAGAACCATGCAGCCACGTGTGATTTTCATGGCTCCACCTGCAATAGAATACCAGCACCCCATGGAATCCTTCTGGCTCAGTGATAATAGATTTTTCCGCATCTTTGGGACATATCTCACACCACCCAAAGTACGAACCACTCCATCGAACATTTAAATTCTAACCGTCCCAATACCCATAATTTTGCACGAGGACCCGTCACCCAATGACACCTTCCCCAAATTACCATTTTGGAACTCATTAAAATATTCCCTCCTGAAGCATATATGGTTTGTACAACCAGAATCCAAAATCCAATCATCACGAGAAATAGTTTGCATACCTTCGGAGACTGTGAGGACATCTCCATCATCTCCCAATAAGACCAAAGAATTTTCACCATCACCATCTTTTCCACCATTGTCCTTCCCTTTACGTTGAAGAAAAAATTTCTTGATATGACCCAATTCTTTGCACAAATAGCATTGGACATCTCTCCGTCTAGAACTAGATCTAACCCTGCTGCTACCTTCAGATCTATCTTTCGTCCTTCCTCGATTCTCACTTGCTATAGCCAAAGTAGCTTCATGTCCACCCTCACTAGTTGTCTTTCTCTGAGTGTCGTGGGATACTAGTGAAGCCTCCACCTGCTCCAAAATCACTGTATCTTTACCATACAGCAACGCAGTCACGAAGTAGTCATACGAATCTGGAAGAGAGGTAAGAAGTAGGAGAGCTTTATCTTCTTCCTCAATCTTAACATCAACTTTCCGCAGTTGATCCAAATACCCGTTGAACACACTCATGTGTTCCATGAGATCCCCGCCTTCTTCGATCTTCAGCCGGTACAACTGTCGCTTTAGATGCAATTTGTTAGATAAACTCTTGGCCATATAGAGTTTTTCTAACTTTTCCCACAAGCCTGATGCAGAATCTTCATCCATAACATTATTGATAAGGTTATCAGTAATACACAGTCGAATTGTGCTAACACACCGCAACTCCAACTCCTACCACTCGTCATCTTTCATGGCCTCCGGCTTTCCATCCTTTCCCTTCAAAGCCTTGTACAAGCCTTGTTGCACAAGAATGTCTTTTACTCTTCTCTGCCAGAGAGTAAAATTGCCCTTTCCATTGAACTGTTCCACCGTAAATTGTGAGTTGATCATCGCCTTCATGGTGAATTGACTGGCACACCGAACCTTGGCTCTGATACCACTTGTTGAGATTTACGCAGCGGAATTAAACGAGCACACAATGAAAAGAAAATAACAAGGGAAAAAGAAAATAAAAATAACACAAGAGAATTCTACGTGATTCGGCAAAACCCTGCCTACGTCCACACCCCATGAGATATTTCCTTCATATTGAGAATAAAAACTGGTACAAGAAACCTAGGATTAAATAACATAACCCAATTCACAAACCCTTGTACACACTCACTCAATACCCCAAAGGAAAAACCCTCACAATATTTTTTTTCTCTCTCTCACTAGAAAAACCAACCCGATTGTATATCATTGCCCACAAGTATATGTTATACACACATATACATATGATATATACTACTACTTGCTTTTCTTGCTGATGAAGACTTCCCAATATTCATGCCACCTAATTGATAATCATAGACTTTCCATATCCATATCAAATTAAGTTTGGATAGTATCATACTTCCTATCAATACTCTAGGCTAGCATAATAAAAGATGCCCAATTTATTTTGGACTACATGGGAATGGACCCCACAAATCTCCACCTCCATACCCATGAGAGAAAAAAAAAATATCCCACCTTGATCAATCCATCAAGATGCACAAACCATTGACCTAAAAAATCCCAATTACACATACCGAATCAATATAATCACAAATTGATTCACCACGGCCAATGACATGTGTAATTGTCTTCATTAATATTTTCCATTAATGTCGGAGTAGGGTCTCGATTCACCCCCTCCACCACCAGCAGTATTTGTTATCTCACCATCGTCTACTCCTTGGAAACCTGTCACCTGTGTCTTCGCCTCCACCGCAAAAGAAACACGTCTAGGGTACTCTTTTTCTCGCGCGCGCCATACCCATTTACTAATCGATTTTTTCACTGTACTTCCAACCAGACGATACAACCCTCCACACTTTTCTCCCTTCATAAGAACCATGCAGCCACATGTGATTTTCATGGCTCCACCTGCAATAGAATACCTGCACCCCATGGAATCCATCTGGCTCAGTGATAATAGATTTTTCCGCATCTTTGGGACATATCTCACACCACCCAAAATACGAACCACTCCATCGAACATTTTAATTCTAACCGTCCCAATACCCATAATTTTGCATGAGGACCCGTCACCTAATGACACCTTCCCCAAATTACCATTTTGGAACTCATTAAAATATTCCCTCCTGAAGCATATATGGTTTGTACATCCAGAATCCAAAATCCAATCATCACGATAAATAGTGTGCATACCTTCGGAGATTGTGAGGACATCTCCATCATCTCCCAATAAGACCAAAGAATTTTCACCATCACCATCTTTTCCACCATTGTCCTTCCCTTTACGTTGAGGACAAAATTTCTTGATATGACCCAATACTTTACACAAATAGCATTGGACATCTCTCCGTCTAGAACTAGATCTAACCCTGCTGCTACCTTCAGATCTATCTTTCGTCCTTCCTCGATTCTCACTTGCTACAGCCAAAGTAGCTTCATGTCCACCCTCACTAGTTGTCTTTCTCTGAGTTTCATGGGACACTAGTGAAGCCTCCACCTGCTCCAAAATCACTGTATCTTTACCATACAGCAACGCAGTCACGAAGTAGTCATACGAATCTGGAAGAGAGGTAAGAAGTAGGAGAGCTTTATCTTCTTCCTCAATCTTAACATCAACTCTCCGCTGTTGATCCAAATACCCGTTGAACACACTCATGTGTTCCATGAGATCCCCGCCTTCTTCCATCTTCAGCCGGTACAACTGTCGCTTTAGATGCAATTTGTTAGTCAAACTCTTGGCCATATAGAGTTTTTCTAACTTTTCCCACAAGCCTGACACAGAATCTTCATCCATAACATTATTGATAATGTTATCATCAATACAGAGTCGAATTGTGCTAAAACACCGCAACTCCAACTCCTCCCATTCGTTATCTTTCATGGCCTCCGGCTTTCCATCCTTTCCCTTCAAAGCCTTGTACAAGCCTTGTTGCACAAGAATGTCTTTTACTCTTCTCTGCCAGAGAGTAAAACTGCCCTTTCCATTGAACTGCTCCACCGTAAATTGTGAGTTGATCATCGCCTTCATGGTGAATTGACTGGCACACCGAACCTTGGCTCTGATACCACTTGTTGAGATTTACGCAGCGGAATTAAACGAGCACACAATGAAAAGAAAATAACAAGGGAAAAATAAAAGTAAAATAACACAAGAGAATTCTACGTGGTTCGGCAAAACCCTGCCTACGTCCACACCGCAAGAGATATTTCCTTCATATTTAGAATAAAAACTGGTACAAGAAACCTAGGATTAAATAACATAACCCAATTCACAAACCTTTGTACACACTCACTCAATACCCCAAAGGAAAAACCCTCACAATATTTTTTTTCTCTCTCTCACTAGAAAAACCAACCCGAGTGTATATCATTGCCCACAAGTATATGTTATACACACATATACATATGATATATACTACTACTTACTTTTCTTGCTGATGAAGACTTCCCAATATTCATGCCACCTAATTGATAATCATAGACTTTCCATATCCATATCAAATTAAGTTTGGATAGTATCATACTTCCTATCAATACTCTAGGCTAGCATAATAAAAGATGCCCAATTTATTTTGGACTACATGGGAATGGACCCCACAAATCTCCACCTCCATACCCATGAGAGAAAAAAAAAATATCCCACCTTGATCAATCCATCAAAATGCACAAACCATTGACCTAAAAAATCCCAATTACACATACCGAATCAATATAATCACAAATTGATTCACCACGGCCAATGACATGTGTAATTGTCTTCATTAATTTTATCCATTAATGTCGGAGTAGGGTCTCGATTCACCCCCTACACCACCAGCAGTATTTGTTCCCTCACCATCGTCTACTCCTTGGAAACCTGTCACCTGTGTCTTCGCCTCCACCGCAAAAGAAACAGGTCTTGGGTACTCTTTTTCTCGCGCGCGCCATACCCATTTACTAATCGAGTTTTTTACTGTACTTCCAACCAGACGATACAACCCACCACACTTTTCTCCCTTCATAAGAACCATGCAGCCACATGTGATTTTCATGGCTCTACCAGCAATAGAATACCTGCACCCCATGGAATCCATCTGGCTCAGTGATAATAGATTTTTTCGCATCGTTGGGACATATCTCACACCACCCAAAGTACGAACCACTCCATCGAACATTTTAAATCTAACCGTCCCAATACCCGTAATTTTGCACGAGGACCCGTCACCCAATGACACCTTCCCCAAATTAACATTTTGGAACTCATTAAAATATTCCCACCTCAAGCGTATATGGTTTGTACAACCAGAATCCAAAATCCAATCATCACGAGAAATAGTGTGCATACCTTCGGAGACTGTGAGGACATCTCCATCATCTCCCAATAAGACCAAAGAATTTTCACCATCACCATCTTTTCCACCATTGTCCTTTCCTTTACGTTGAGGACAAAATTTCTTGATATGACCCAATTCTTTACACAAATAGCATTGGACATCTCTCCGTCTAGAACTAGATCTAACCCTGCTGCTACCTTCAGATCTATCTTTCGTCCTTCCTCGATTCTCACTTGCTACAGCCAAAGTAGCTTCATGTCCACCCTCACTAGTTTTATCTTTCTCTGAGTGTTGTGGGACACTAGTGAAGCCTCCACCTGCTCCAAAATCACTGTATCTTTACCATACAGCAACGCAGTCACGAAGTAGTCATACGAATCTGGAAGAGAGGTAAGAAGTAGGAGAGCTTTATCTTCTTCCTCAATCTTAACATCAACTTTCCGCTGTTGATCCAAGTACCCGTTGAACACACTCATGTGTTCCATGAGATCCCCGCCTTCTTCCATCTTCAGCCGGTACAACTGTCGCTTTAGATGCAATTTGTTAGTCAAACTCTTGGCCATATAGAGTTTTTCTAACTTTTCCCACAAGCCTGACACAGAATCTTCATCCATAACATTATTGATAATGTTATCATCAATACAGAGTCGAATTGTGCTAACACACCGCAACTCCAACTCCTCCCACTCGTTATCTTTCATGGCCTCCGGCTTTCCATCCTTTCCCTTCAAAGCCTTGTACAAGCCCTGTTGCACAAGAATGTCTTTTACTCTTCTCTGCCAGAGAGTAAAACTGCCCTTTCCATTGAACTGCTCCACCGTAAATTGTGAGTTGATCATCGCCTTCATGGTGAATTGACTGGCACACCGAACCTTGGCTCTGATACCACTTGTTGAGATTTACGCAGCGGAATTAAACGAGCACACAATGAAAAGAAAATAACAAGGGAAAAATAAAAGTAAACTAACACAAGAGAATTCTACGTGGTTCGGCAAAACCCTGCCTACGTCCACACCCCAAGAGATATTTCCTTCATATTTAGAATAAAAACTGGTACAAGAAACCTAGGATTAAATAACATAACCCAATTCACAAACCCTTGTACACACTCACTCAATACCCCAAAGGAAAAACCCTCACAATATTTTTTTTCTCTCTCTCACTAGAAAAACCAACCCGAGTGTATATCATTGCCCACAAGTATATGTTATACACACATATAAATATGATATGTACTACTACTTGCTTTTCTTGCTAATGAAGACTTCACAATATTCATGCCATCTAATTGATAATCATAGACTTTCCATATCCATATCAAATTAAGTTTGGTTAGTATCATACTTCCTATCAATACTCTAGGCTAGCATAATAAAAGATGCCCAATTTATTTTGGACTACATGGGAATGGACCCCATAAATCTCCACCTCCATACCCATGAGAGAAAAAAAAATATCCCACCTTGATCAATCCATCAAGATGCACAAACCATTGACCTAAAAAATCCCAATTACACATAACGAATCAATATAATCACAAATTGATTCACCACGGCCAATGACATGTGTAATTGTCTTCATTAATTTTATCCATTAATGTCGGAGTAGGGTCTCGATTCACCCCCTCCACCACCAGCAGTATTTGTTCCCTCACCATCGTCTACTCCTTGGAAACCTGTCACCTGTGTCTTTGCCTCCACCGCAAAAGAAACACGTCTAGGGTACTCTTTTTCTCGCGCGCGCCATACCCATTTACTAATCGAGTTTTTCACTGTACTTCCAACCAGATGATACAACCCACCACACTTTTCTCCCTTCATAAGAACCATGCAGCCACGTGTGATTTTCATGGCTCCACCTGCAATAGAATACCTGCACCCCATGGAATCCATCTGGCTCAGTGATAATAGATTTTTCCGCATCTTTGGGACATATCTCACACCACCCAAAGTACGAACCACTCCATCGAACATTTTAATTCTCACCGTCCCAATACCCGTAATTTTACAGGAGGACACGTCACCCAATGACACCTTCCCCAAATTACCTTTTTGGAACTCATTAAAATATTCCCTCCTGAAGCATATATGGTTTGTACAACCAGAATCCAAAATCCTATCATCACGAGAAATAGTATGCATACCTTCGGAGACTGTGAGGACATCTCCATCATCTCCCAATAAGACCAAAGAATTTTCACCATCACCATCTTTTCCACCATTGTCCTTCCCTTTATGTTGAGGACAAATTTCTTGATGTGACCTGATTCTTTGCACAAATAGCATTGGACATCTCTCCGTCTAGAACTAGATCTAACCCTGCTGCTACCTTCAGATCTATCTTTCGTCCTTCCTCGATTCTCACTTGCTACAGCCAAAGTAGCTTCATGTCCACCCTCACTAGATGTCTTCCTCTCAGTGTCGTGGGACACTAGTGAAGCCTCCACCTGCTCCAAAATCACTGTATCTTTACCATACAGCAACGCAGTCACGAAGTAGTCATACGAATCTGGAAGAGAGGTAAGAAGTAGGAGAGCTTTATCTTCTTCCTCAATCTTAACATCAACTTTCCGCAGTTGATCCAAATACCCGTTGAACACACTCATGTGTTCCATGAGATCCCCGCCTTCTTCCATCTTCAGCCGGTACAACTGTCGCTTTAGATGCAATTTGTTAGTCAAACTCTTGGCCATATAGAGTTTTTCTAACTTTTCCCACAAGCCTGACGCAGAATCTTCATCCATAACATTATTGATAATGTTATCAGCAATACAGAGTCGAATTGTGCTAACACACCGCAACTCCAACTCCTCCCACTCGTCATCTTTCATGGCCTCCGGCTTTCCATCCTTTCCCTTCAAAGCCTTGTACAAGCCTTGTTGCACAAGAATGTCTTTTACTCTTCTCTGCCAAAGAGTAAAACTGCCCTTTCCATTGAACTGATCCACCGTAAATTGTGAGTTGATCATCGCCTTCATGGTGAATTAACTGGCACACCTAACCTTGGCTCTGATACCACTTGTTGAGATTTACGCAGCGGAATTAAACGAGCACACAATGAAAAGAAAATAACAAGGGAAAAAGAAAAGAAAAATAACACAAGAGAATTCTACGTGTTCGGCAAAACCCTGCTTACGTCCACACCCCAAGAGATATTTCCTTCATATTGAGAATAAAAACTGGTACAAGAAACCTAGGATTAAATCACATAACCCAATTCACAAACCCTTGTACACACTCACTCAATACCCCAAAGGAAAAACCCTCACAATATTTTTTTTCTCTCTCTCACTAGAAAAACCAACCCGAGTGTATATCATTGCCCACAAGTATATGTTATACACACATATACATATGATATATACTACTACTTACTTTTCTTGCTGATGAAGACTTCCCAATATTCATGCCACCTAATTGATAATCATAGACTTTCCATATCCATATCAAATTAAGTTTAGATAGTATCATACTTCCTATCAATACTCTAGGCTAGCATAATAAAAGATGCCCAATTTATTTTGGACTACATGGGAATGGACCCCACAAAGAAGGGGAAGAAGATCTGTAAGATTAATTTATTCAAATCTAAAGGTTAAAGCAAAACAACCCAAACAATATACTCGGTAAGGGTGAAACATTAAAAAGCCCAAATTGATATACCAAATTTAATTCAAAAATGGTTTGATGGTTGTTTGTACAATCTGTAACACTAAAAATGAAAAGTCAATGGTTATGAGATTAAGTAAGAAAAATGGTATATATATGGTTCCTAAATTTGGATTATTCACAATGTCACAGCATAAATATGGTTCTACTAAGTTTAACAACTGAACAAAATCAGTTTTCCATTATGCTATGATGTAAACAGTGCGCGGGAACAAAGAGATGGTGAAAGACAGTTTGGGTATTTTTTTTATTGATTTTGGGTAGATTCAGATGGTGAGTAGAGTTGTGAGATGGTGTATGTTAGTTACCTTGTGCATGTGTGTCATACAAGCAGTTGTAAAGGCTCAGTTTTAATTTTTGGAAAAGATGGTTTAATTGGGTGGTGAGGTGGTTATTTACTTATTTCAAATGATCAAGTTTTGTTTGGGTTTTTTTGAAATGACAAGTTAGCACTTTTATATGTATTTTTTGGATGAGAATGTTTATTGATATTAGTGTAAATATGAGTGTAAATGAAAAGAGAATGGGTACCCCTCCCTTTCTCTTAATACATTAGTATAGATGACTATTAAAGAGGAACTTCACCAATGGCCAATTTTGTGAAGAAAAAAAAAATTGAAGAGGGGATTCCTTTTGATTTCTTTGTCTCACAGTGGGTAAAAGTCAGAGACATCGAAATAAGATTATGATAGTCTAGCGCATGTTTTCATCTCCCTTTTGCATTAACATTAACCAGCAGAGGATAAGGTGGAGGTCAACTATTTATTAGCTTTTGTTGTATGTCATACTTTAATCTTATTATTATATATAATACTGGAGAGTTCAAGTATGAAAAAATATGGGAGTGGCACGTGGTATTATTTATGTACCTATTTTTTTTAGGGAGTATTTATGCACCTATATATGTACACATCATTGCACTGATGATATATATACATATTCATGTAATTTTATATATCCACATAAAGCTAAAACATATCTATCCTAACTCAAATAGTTACGCCGATAGGAACCGAAAGGCTGGAGGCGCCCATTTACTCTCTTCTCTCAATCTCTTTCTCTGTATCTCCATAGGCTTGAGGCACTAATTTTTTATTTTTTATTTTTTTTGTTTTACAGTAAAGAAACTTATCGTGACCGAAAAAAGTAAATAAGCTTATCTACACTTTCAAGTTTTGTTAGTGCAGTCATGAGCAAGAAAATTTTTAGGTAACTCAAGGTAACCCGGGGCATGCTGATGTGGTATTCTGTGACCAATGGGATTTGGTTATTAGGTGGGATCACATCCATACATATAGGGGCAGAACCAGGAATTTGTATTTGGAGGGAGGGACGATTAATTAGTTAGGCTACCCTAGGGAGTCACACGAGGGTTTGGGGCTGCGCCTCCGAGATGAATTTTTTAGATCTATTTATACATGTTTTCAAGCGCATATATATATATATATATATTTGTATTTGCAATATTAAAATTTACTATTTGAGGTTTGTTGTTTGTAATAGTACATTGTAATTCTTTAGTTTATAGTTTATGACTATGAATGACTGTTCTAATTGTATACAGATATGGACTATTTTATAAAAGATTAAAAATTTAGAAGGGCCAATGTATAGTTTTCATTTTTAGGTGAGATTCTATTCCCAAGTTTGGGGGGCCAAATATGAAAATTTTAAAAATATCAAGGTAAAAGTCAAAGTTTACTAATCTTGGGGGACAATTGCCCACTTATACACTCACTATCTTCCACCACTACATACATACAGTAGGTGTCATTATAGGTTCCAAGATGTGAGTCTCACCCAAAGCTTTACAGGGTACAACGTTCTACGTGGTAGCAAGGAGCACCTTAAAATTTCTCCACGAGCAAGGATTTTAATCCCGTCTTCTAAGAACTGCTAATCAAACAAGTCAACAAAATTTTGAAAACATGGAGTAATTTCATTTGTCATGACTTTCTCACAATTTTGTCCTTAAGCTCAATAATAGTTTATCGTTTACGATCAAGCAGCCGTATTGGTGATAATAGTGAAAGAGCAATCAACCCATATCCAAACCCAAATTATAGGAGGTTGAACCATAAGTAGGCAATGCGATTTTTGTTGAATATCTCATGATATGAATATTCAATACCACTATTCTATGCTCAATTAGACAAACAATGTCCCCGTGCATTACATGGGATACATGCTAGTTCTCTGTAATAGTTGAGCTTTTGGAAGTAATGCTTTTGGAGCCAAAACAAATATTAATACTTCGTATATGCCTACAACACAAGCTGTATATGACTTTCCAAACCAAAAAAAAAAAGAAGCAAAAGTTAGATATGCTATTCATGCTTTACACGTCTTTTGGGAGGTTATGGTGGTTCTATAGTTGACTCTCATGCACATAATTTTCTTTGGATAAGTGTTAAGAGTAATTTTTAGATACTTGAATTCAATGTTTGGGTGTAGCCATAACTACTTGAGAATTAAACTTTAGTTTAAAAAAAAAAAAACAATTTGTTGCTTCCAAAATGTAACCATATCCACGATGTAAGCATTTTGGATTTTGAAATTTTAATGACCCCATTTTGGTTTTAAGGATACCCATTTGCTCATTTTTAGCTTCTGGGGTAGGGATTTGAGTTTAATGGAAACAAGTTTTTTTTGGGTTTCTAACATTTGGCTATTATGAGGTGTCAAATGTCAATAGCTGTATGTTTGGTCTTTTGAGGTTTTTCAAAGTGTTTTTTTTTTTTTTTTTTTTCAAAAGTGGTATATCAAATTGCTTTGGTCTGATTTTTAGCATCTGCACATGCTCACTTTGACAATGAATTTTAAGATCCATTATATGTTCAGTAAAAGCTTTTCGTTGAAGAAATCTTTTTTGCTGACTTGACTTTTTTTATTTTTTAAGTTTGTTTCGATGGCTAATGTGAGTTTGTTTCAATGTAAGTTAAACAGAGGGGTTAAGAATTAATGAGTTTGTATTGAGTTGTGAATGATGTTAGTTTGTGCAAGGACCTAAGTTTTAGTTTACTTTCTGAAAAGTTTTTGTTTGTTTTAGCCTATGAAAAGTTTACAAATTATTAACAGCAATCTTTCCAAAGGAAGAGTAAATGAAGCTACTGGAAGGCGCCGAAGGATTAATCAGTCCAGGGCTGAGGTAAAATGGGTTTACAGACCTAATTCCAGCTGTAAGTTCACACTTTTATCTTCTCTCTATCTTTCTCTAACTTTTTGATTTTCTATAACGCGTGATGGAGGTTGTTTAGCTAAAAAAAACAGTGGGTATCATGGTTCAATGTCGCGGTATCGGTCGCGGTATCGGAGACCGTTGTGACGACTCGGTGTAGCGGCGATGCGGCCTGGTATCGGGCGATACGCTCCGATATGCTAGATTTAAGGTTAAAAAAAATATGAAAAAATTATGAAAATTCTAAAATAATAAGAATAGCAAAATTTGCTTAATAGATTTCCAGAATACACAATGTACCAATTATAGAAGGACATCTGATTCAATTCAGACGCTGCCGATCTAATGTCTAATAATTGTACACATGGAACATCAATGCCACATGGAGTATAGTTATTCCACATTAAATAACTCTCGTATTTTAGAGCAAAAATAAAAAATAAAACAAACACACACTAGGAAAAAAAAAATCGGGAGAAGAATAAATTATTAGAAATTAGATAATATTTGTCCAACCTCATTTTTTTAATTTTTTATGTTGTCCAATCTTATTTTTTAAGGATAATATGTACACTCAAAAAGTATAGTTATTCTACACTAAACAACTCTCCTATTTTAGAGCAAAAAAATAAAAATAAAACAAACACACACACACACACCAGGGAAAAAAAAATAGGGAGAAGAAGAAGAAATTACTAGAAATTAGATAATATTTATTTAATTTTGTATGTTGCCCAATCTTATTTTTTTAAGATAATATATACACTCAAAAAGTATAGTTATTCTACACTAAATAACTTTCCTATTTTAGAGCAAAAAAATTAAAATAAAACAAACACACAAACTAGAAAAGAGGAAAAAAAAAAGAAAAAAAAGAAAAAAAAAAAAGAAGAAAAAATTACTAGAAATTAATAACCTAATATTGGGTTATTCAGCCAAAAAAAAAATTTTACTAGATATTACTCCTACTACATATATATCTACTATGGCTGTGTTAAGCCAACACACCACCGACACACACAATCACACACACACAAACCCTCTACACACACACAGAGATCGCACAAACAGATCGACACACACTCAATCACACACACACTCACACTCGACACACACACAGCTCGCGACACACACACACACACACACACACACGCACACACAGATCGATGACATACCTTCAGGAAGAAGATGAAGATCTGAAGAAGAAGATGAAGATCCGAACTCCGAAGATCAGATCTGAAGATGAAGATGATGATCTGAAGAGAGAGATATGAAGATGAAGAAACCCTTGGGAGTTTTGGGAGTTTCAAACAGCAAAAGGTATGTGCTTCCACCATTTTTTTTTGCTTTCTATCGCCTCAAAACCCACGTTTCGGACGATCCGTACCGATTTTTCCTTATCTCGTCCGTATCGGCCGGACGAGATAACTCGCGATACATAGGGGTGAACAAAAAAACCGAAAAACCGAAAACCGACCGAAACCGACCGACCAAAAAACCGATTGGTCGGTTTATAAAATACATATACAAGCTAAAACCGACCGAAACCGCAAAACCGACCGAAAACCGAACCTATTGGTCGGTTTTAAAATACACAAAAAACCGACCGAAACCGACCGCGTACACCCCTAGCGATACATATTTTTTTTTACTCGACTGTAACTCGCCGAGTTGACTCGTATCGGTACTCACCGAAACCGAGTTAACTAGGCCGATACAACTCGGTATCGATTGAGTTTTCAAACCATGGTGGGTATGGAGGTTAGTTTGGAGCTTTGTAGAAATTCTGCAAGTTTAATATTGTTTCTTTAATTAATATGTTTACTCTTTTTTATTTTGATTTTGTTTGAAACCACAAAGGAGTCAACTATGACGAAATCATTACGGTTGTTAATTTCTTGCCAAAACCCAAGTCTGGGAATTGGGAAGCAATTGGGTACCGTCAATTAATATTTTCATTTAGGTTTTGTTGGGACTTCCACTTTCTTAACTTTTTTTTTATAAAAAAATTGAAGCTTCATTTACTCCTCCCTGAACTCTCAATGGCATAATAGCTGCAGATTGGAGCATATCAACACTCTTTTGATTTAATTCTCCACAAAGAATGGTATGAAAGGTTCAAGACTTAATTACTGAAATCTGATTTCAACTATTTATTAGCTTTTGTTCTTCGTTAGTACCTTTTTCTTGACATCGATCTTTAGGGCTCATTGATGTTTAGCCAGTATGAGGTAAAAAAGGAAGAAAGGAGAGGCAAGGGATCGATGACAACCAGTGGTTCAGATCTTTCACTATTTTATTCAAAGGAATTACAGAGGTAAATCACCACCCTATACCTTTAAATGTGTCAGCAAATAATGCAATTATCACCCTACCTTTAACTAATGCACGGGCGACGCGTTGAACGCATCACATTTCTTGCAGTGATAAAAAATAATGGCGGATTAAGAATCCAATATCAAATATCTGAGAAATATATATATATATATATATACATATATATATATATAGAGAGAGAGAGAGAGAGAGAGAGTTACCCTGTATCTGTCATGATCTCTTGCAGCTTACTTGTTATTAATTGAGATTCTATGTAACGGCTTGCCATGTGTCGTGCTCCAATTGGCCGAGTTCATGAGTCGGTTAAGGGCAGAGGTTAAAACTCGCTGGGCAGCTTATGCGAATGATGATTAAGATTTCTATTTTCTCTCTCTTCTTCTCTCTACCCTCTCTCTACTTTTTCTCTCTAACCTTCCCTCTCCAATCTCTTACTCTTTTTTATCAATTCTCTATAATTTCTATGCATTTTTAACATCAATTCAGTACGTAAGAACTGGATCCTTACAATCGGTATCCGAGCCCTTTGAATTCATGGGCAAGTGTGTACATTTATCTCGTTCTCTGTCTATCAACTCTCATTCTCTTTATAATTGTTTTTTTTTCTCCCTCTTAAGTCTACTCTTTTTTCCTCTATATCTAACTTCTTGTTCTTCAATAAATTTTTTGTAGATTCGCAATTTAAGAACTCTAATCTATTCCTATTCTTCTCTCTCTTTCTCTAATCTCTGCAAATTTCCTTCTTCTTCTCACTCTAAAAATCTCTTCTTCTTTTTCTAATTTTTTCTCTGTGCATCTTATTTTCGCGGAAATTTCTTACCATTCTGAAGAAAATTCCAATTAAGTTCTTATAAGATCCTTACCATTTGCATAAAATCAGGACCGAACCAGGTTTGTTCAGTTATGGGTTCCGAGGTGAAGAGTGGGGAAATCACTTGTGAATGCATTAATGCCAAAAACCTGATCAGGGGTTGTTGTTCATATATTAGAGCCCCAAAGCTTGTCACGTGCATTGGCCATATCCGAGCTACACGAAGGGGTTCATAGGTCCTTTAGGAAGAGGCTGAAAAATGAGTTGATAACCCCTTCAAATGACGAGTAGTATTTTATATTCTAAGGAGATTAATGACCATTTGGAGCTGAAATTAGGTGAGGAATTAGCCACTTATTCTTCTTATATAGACGTTTGATACCAACTAGACTAAAAAAGACCCAAGTGTTGTTGATTATATGCATAATTTGATCTTTGGAGTGTCGTTACAAGGGATCAAAGCCACCATGAAGTTGAAGTTAGGAATGGTCATCCTTGTGACTAAATATCATCCTAAGAAATCATTCTCACTAAGGATATAATTGAGCTAGAAATGATGGACGTGGTTAATCAAGTAGGAACTCGGGCATTTCTAGTACCCAGAGGTCAAAATGATACAAGAAACATCGAAGATATAAAAGGTTGAAATTGGGTCACTTTGTGACTGTTTTGTTTGAGAATTTGAGTCCAAAACAGTGTATTGTTGAAGACTAAGGGTCATCATCTAAGGATCCCTCCTTTTGGTAAATTAGAAATAAGAGCCTCATTTAAATTGTAGGACAACCATGGCCACTCTTGTTTGGTTGAGAGGTCCAGACCCTGGTGGACATATGATGGGTATCCTTTCATACCTCTCCATTTCATCCTTGAGGACAAGCATCATTTGAAGGGGAAGGTATTGTTATCTCACGTGAGAATTCTGACCCACTAACTTCTTGCATAGTTGAGTATTGATTGGACTCATTTATAAGATGTTAGCCAATAGGAAAATTTCCCAAATATTAATAAGAATATGATTTGTATAAATAATCAGTTTAGAGAAATTATAGAAAAACCCACGATGAAACAGTTTCTCTCTAGCCAGTTATTCACATGGCCCTTCTCTACTCTATTAAAGGCACAAAACTTCCCCTTAGAAGTAACGTTCATCAAATATAGTATCTTTTTTGTGCAGAGAAGAAGAAGTCATTTGAAGGTTTGATTAATTAAGGGGTTTCCAATCACCGTCTCTATCAATCGACAATGGCAAATAACAGTTCGCATTTAATTTTTGTATTTGATAGATCTTGAGATGTATTAGATTCAAGATCCATAAGTTTTCCGCATGATAGTATGATTACTTTATCAATTATAGACTTACAGTTGGTATCAGAGCCATGTTTTAGAATCAATACATCTTGGAATAAAAGATATTATAGACGATAATTTTGTGACATGAATTTTTTTTTGTTTTCTCTGTACAATGTCGGAGTAGTTTCCGATCTTATATAATGCTTGTTTGATATACATATTTCCGATCCATGCACCGCCGGTTCAAACCATTGTGTAGTGTTTGATATACATATTATATGTGCCATGTTGGAGCCAAATTTTGGAACTACATCTACTTGATTAGGAGTTTGCCACATGTGAAAGACAGTTGTAAAGTTAAAATCTTAACTTTACCACATTCTTTAGTTTTTCATGAATAACCCTAGTACATCATACTCATGTTTATGATTTGCTATGGAAATCACGACCAAATACATTCACTTTTAAATTTTACAGATGTATATGTGAAATTTTGTGCTACTTCTAAATTATTGAATGAATCATTATCCTATATAGTCATGACATGTGTTGATGTGAAACATTAAAGATCGAGATCATGATTGTGTTACTGGAATTGTAAATTATGGATATCATAAATCTAATATATCAAATTTCAGTGTACTTGTAAATTTTGGATATTATTGTGCAAAACTGTACCTATGTGGCTGTATTATATAGTTACATTATGTTGTTAGAATAAATTTATGTTTATTTATTTCATATATAAAATTGTGTGATAGTGCTAATTGTTGTCATTGTACAGAAAATTCAACCACATAAAAGAAAAACTGATTTTTTTTATTATTATTAAAATGGTGATTTATTAAATGGCCACTTTAGCAATTAGATAATAACTCTAATAAAATATTAGAGAATATTGTTGGTTAGTTTTATATTCATAGTTATTAATTTGGTAGTCACCAAAGTGACCTAGGTTAGTGAGCCTTATGAATATAGAATTACATTAAAGATTAGTTAAATAAGGGTGACATAAAAGACAATAATATTCTCAATGGCAATCATAGTTAGGAGATTGGAACTAGCCCAAATGAGAGTCACTTTCAACTAACTATGAACTGGATAGGATAATATAATTTGTGTTATTTAGTAGTGTAGAATTGAATACCCAAAGGTAACACAACTAACTAGTAGCTGGCATAAATTACATTAGACCTATATAGGTGATAATTAATATTTACACCTATAGAGTGGACACTAGATATGCTAAGGTTTTCGCCCAAAGGTGGAACCGATGTGATATCAATCGTTCATCTATTTAGAATTTATAAGTCCATATTATGGATAGACTCAAGGTCTTAACGTGAGCATTGTCCTATTTCATTCCAATGACTATTCCCATTTCGTTGCACTCTCATGGATCTAGCATTCTAACTCTCAATGGGTCAAACTTCTCATAATGGCATGAACAAGTCCAATTCACACTAGGTGTGTTAGATCTCGACATAGGACTTTTGGTTGAAAAACCTGAGGAAGTTACTGCTGATAGTACTGCAGAATAGGTTGTTACTTTGAAAGCCTGGGAGGGATCAAACAAACTTTGTCTTAGATCTAGGATGACCATGGCTAATAACATCAAGACCTCCCTCCCTTAAACTAATAGCTCATTAGAACTATTGACTGTTGTCAAAGAACCTTTTAAATCAGCATATCAATCACTTGCAGGCACACTTATGGTAGAGTCAACTACTGTCAAATATGATGGTAATAAAGGAGTTCAAGAACATATCCTCTATATGACTGACAAAGCTGCAAAACTTTGAGCCCTAGGAATGCAAATGGATGAATCCTTTTTGGTGCAGTTTATTCTTAACTCATTCCCTCATCAGTTCGGCTCATTCAAAATTCACTATAACACTCACAAAGACAAGTGGAATTTGAATGATATAACTGGTTTGTGTATTCAAGAGGAAGTGAAATTGAGGTAAGAAGGACCCTACTCTGTGCTGGTTGTAACTCAAGGAGCTAAAAAGAAAGGAAAGTTTATGAAAGGAAAGAGATTTCCACCCAAGAAAAGGAGATAGACCTGGGGAAAGTAGCTAGGGTCGTGGAAAGTTCACTGTCAAATGTTACTTCTGTGGCAAGAAAGGATATGTGAAGAAAGATTACAGCAAGCGTAGAGCTTGGTTCGAAAGGAAAGGTATAAATCTTTCTTTTGTATGTTATGAATGAAATCTTGCTGAAGTTCCTTCTAATAGTTGATGGATTGACTCAGGAGCCATGACTCATATAACAAATTCGATGCAGGGATTCCTTACCACCTGGAAGCTAAAGGATAGTGAAAGATTTGTCTATATGGGGAACCTTCTCAAAGTGTAAGTGGTAGCTGTTGGAACCTACCGCCTACTCTTAGAGACGAGTCATCAGATGGATCTTATGGACACTTTATATGTACCTTCAATTTTTAGGAATTTAGTTTCTTTATCTAGATTAGATGTTGCTGGATACTCTACCTTATTTGGTTGTGCAAAACTCAGTTTGTTGTTTAACTCTGTTGTAGTTGGTTCTGGCATTTTATGTGATGGTTTGTATAAAATTTCCTTGAATCATGAGTTTACACAATCTTTAATATTCCTGCATTCGATTGTTGGTTCAAAATGTGGCATAATTAATGAAAAGTCTTCAATCTTGTGGCATAGGAGACTAGGGCTCATCTCCAAGGATAGAATTGAGAGATTGGTCAAGAGTGGGATTTTAGATAACCTAGACTTCACTAATTTTGAAGTGTGTGTGTGGATTGCATTAAGGGAAAGCAAACCAAACACACTAAAAAAGTTGCCACAAGAAGTACTAAGCTTCTTGAGATAATTCATACAGATATTTGCAGACCACTCTCTGTTCCATGTTTTGCTGGAGAGCGGTACTTTATCACCTTTATAGATGATCTTTCTTGGTATGGTTATGTAAATCTAACACATGAAAAGTCTCAGGCCGTTGACATCCTTGAGGTGTTCATTACTGAGGGCGAGAGACAATTAGATAGAAAGGTTAAAATAGTGAGGTCTGATAGAGGTAGTGAGTTCTATCGTAGATATGATGAGACGGGCCCAAATCCTGGCCCATTTGCCAAATTTCTTAAAAAGCGTGGCATTTGTGCTCAACACGCAATGCCAAGTAGGCCACAGCAAATGGAGTTACTAAAAGGCATAATCGTACTATTTTGGATATGGTTAGGAGCATGATGAGTTTTTTAACTGTACCTGATTCATTATGGGGTGAAGCATTAAAAACTGCAATATATATCTTGAACAGGGTTCCTTGTAAGGCGATCCCAACAACTCCTTTCGAGTTGTGGACTGGTAGGAAGCCTAGTTTGAGACATTTACATGTTTGGGGTTATCCAGTAGAAGCAAGGATCTTCAATCCACATGAGAAAAAGTTAGATCCAAGGACAATATCCGAGTATTTCATTAGTTATCCGAATAAGTCAAAAGGTTATCCTAACCATAGTACAAGGATAGTGGAAAGCGGTAATGCCAAATTCTTAGAGAATGGAAAAATTAGTGGGAGTGACGAATCAAGAAAAGTAAATCTCAAGGAAATAAGAGTAGATATCCCACCACCCTTTCCTCCTCGAGAAAATGTTGTTCCTCAACCTATTCAACCAGTTGAGGCAAACGAACAACATAATGAAAATGATATACTACTTCATGAGGTTATTGCCATTGAAAATAATGTAGAACCACCACAACCGGCAATTCTGAGAAGATCTCAGAGGAAAAGGAGACCTGCCATTTCAAATTATTATATGGTGTATGTACAAGAATCTGATTTTGATATTGGGATTAACAAGGATCCGATTTCATTTTCACAACCATAGAAAGTGATAATTAATGAAGAGTTGAAATCGATGGACTAGAATGGTGTCTAGGATCTCGTTGAATTGCCTAATAATTGTAAGAAAGTCGGATGTAAATGGGTCTTCAAGACCAAGCGTGATGCTAAAGGCAATATCAAATGATATAAGGCCAGACTTGTGGCTAAAGGTTTCACTTAGAAAGAAGGCATTGACTATAGAGAGACCTTCTCTCATGTATCTAATGAGGACTCACTAAGAATTATAATGGCACTTATAAATCATTATGACTTAGAGTTACATCAAATGAATGTGAAAACAGCTTTTTTGAAAGGAAATTTGGATGAGGATATCTACATGGAGCAACCTGAAGGGTTCATAAAGGAAGGGAAAGAACATTTGGCTTGCAAATTAAAGAAATCCAATTACGGTCTTTAACAAGCTTCTAGACAGTGGTACATAATGTTTAATGATACCATTACTGCTTTTGGATTTAAGGAAAACACTATTGATCAATGTATATATCTGAAGATCAGTGGGAGCAAGTTTATCTTTTTAGTTTGTACGTGGATGATATTTTGTTAGCTAGTAATGATCTTAGTTTGTTGCACCAAACTAAGGAGTATCTCGCTAAGAGCTTTAAGATGGTTGATATGGGTAAGGCATCCTATGTCATTGGCATAGAGATCTTTAGGGATCAATCTCAAGGATTGATAGGACGGTCTCAGAAAGGTTATATCAATCGAGCCTTGGAAAGATTCAACATGCAGTTGTGTTTAGTCAGTAATGAATCAATCATGAAAGGTGATAAGTTAAATGAAAGTCAGTGCCCTAGGAATGACTTAGAAAAGGAACAAATGAAGAAAGTTCCATATGCATCAGCTGTGGGGAGCTTAATATATGCTTAGACTTGTACCAGACCAGATATTAGTTTTGTAGTTGGAATGCTAGGTAGATATCAAAGTAACCCAGGAATGGAACACTGGAAAGCAGCGAAGAAGGTTATACGATATCTTCAAGGGACAAAGGATTATATGATCACATATAAGAGATCAGATCAGTTAGAAGTGATTGGGTACTCAGACTCGAATTTTGCTGGTTGCTTAGATAGCAGAAAGTCTACATCAGGCTTTGTGTTTCTGCTAGCTGGTGGAGCAATCTCGTGGAAGAGTGTGAAGTAGTCCATTATTGCTTCATCCACGTTAGAGGTCGAGTTTGTGGCATGCTTTGAGGCCACGAGTCATGCTCTATGGTTGCGGAATTTTGTTTCAGGACTTGGTGTTGTTGACTCCATTGCCAGGCCACTGAAACCTTATTGTGACAATACCACAGCAGTTTTCTTCTCTAAGAATGGAAAGTACTCTGGTGGTTCCAAGCACATGGAACTTAAGTACTTGGTTAGAGAAAGAGTCCAGAAACAACAAATGTCAATTGAGAATTTAAGTACCACTCTTATGGTTGTTGATCCATTGACTAAAGGATTACCTCTAAAGACATATAAGGAAGATGTTATTAGGATGGGTCCTTTGAGTAATCCATGATATGTATAATGATGGATATTTCAGTTGTTGTTTACTTGACGCTTTTGCTCAATGATAGTTTGTTTCTATCTGTTTCCTGTTTCAATTATGTGTGCACATATTATGTTTCGTTATTTGATAAATAGGAAATGTGTTAACAAGATAACTTACAGGGGCATTTTGATATAATAGACTAGGTTAGTAAAGGTTATTAATGGCGTGTGATGATGCCAAAAATTGGTAACAGTAAAGTAAAGCAATTTAGGAGAGAGGGAGAGAGAGTGAGAGATTATTTTTTGTATGTGGTTCGGCCCTGTTAATGAAGGTACCTACGTCCACGGGTGTGTCTGAGCACGTTCACTAGCAGATCACCGGCGGGCCTGGTGAGCCAACAAAGAGGGGCGGCACTACCAGTAATACCGGCCGGGTGTATGCGTGTAATGGTGAATTTTGTAGAGGTGCTGTGTAGACTACAGAATTATTGGCCCTTTCAATGGGGGGTGAGAGGTCTCTTTTATAGATGTAAGAGACCTACTCATACATGGATAAGGAAATATAATCCTATTAGGGTGTGATTGACACCAATCAAGTAAGTTTCCTAATTGTATTAGGATTGATTGACATTAATTGTGGGGGTTTCCCAATTAGATTAGGAAATAGATGCACTTTCCATTAGTCTTCTAGCTTGAGTAGGAAACTGCCCATAATTTTGGGCGTATCAGCTGCCCCCCATTTCCAAGATTGGCCAGATGCTATATCGGGGCAAGTTTGGAAATCAGTTTGATGTTACTTGCCGCTGTTTGAGTGCTTCGGGAAGCTGCCTTGGGGCTTCTGAGCCTGGTGAGTCCTCAGGAACTGGCTAAGAGTTGAGACCCAGCCTAGCTCGGGACTTTTAGGTGCTCGGGAACTGACCGGGAGTTGAGACCCAGCCTAGCTCGGGACCTTTAGGTGCTCGGGAACTGACCGGGAGTTGAGACCCGGCCTAATTCGGAGTCTTTGAATGCTCGGGAAGTGACCGAGAGTTGAGACTCAGCCTACTTCGGAGTCTTTTTTCTTGAGTTAGCTCCCAGGATGGTTATCTTCTGCCCGTAAACCTTCGTCAAGGCTGTGGGTAGAAGGATTTTACCATGTTGGACAAGCCGACCTAAAGCGTATTGCTCTAGGGTCCTTTTTACTGTTAACTCCCCAGGATGGTTGTCTTCTGCCCGGCCAGCCTTCGTCAAGACTGTTGGGAGAAGAGCTTGACCATGTTGGTGGAGCCGACCTAAATCACGTTATTTTAGGGTCCTTTTACTCCTCTATCGTCGGCCAACCTAAGAGATTTTAGTCACCTCTATCGTCGGTCTGGACCTAAGTGGAGTTAATGTCTCTGAGTACTGTAGGTGCTCGGGTTGTCCAAGATTTTGACTTGGTTATCCGCGAGGCCTGTAAATACCCGGTGTGATTACCTGTTTAGTTCACTGCGCCATCTTGCCCCCCAAGCTTTCGCTAAGACGAGGGTCTTACAGAGGCTATGATCTGTAGGTAACCGACCTGGAACATGGTGGTTGCAGGGTCTTTTGAAGCTTGCCATCATCAGCCACCTAGGAGGTTTGCCTCCATCGTCGGCTGGACCTAAGCGAAGCCGGTGCCTCGGGCGTGACCCCGAGGTCTTTGGTGCCTGGGTTCGGAGCCCGAGGTCTTTTTTGTGCCTGAGTTCGGAGCTCGAGGTCTTTTGAGTGCCTGGGTTCGGAGCCCGAGGTCTTTTGAGATGCCTCGGGGTTAGGCCCGAGGTCTTTGTAGATGCCTCGGGGTTAGGCCCGAGGTCTTTGTATGCCTCGGGGTTAGGCCCGAGGACTTCGTAGATGCCTGGGGATTAGGCCCGAGGACTTTGTATGAACTCTGACAATCGGTGGAGCCTTACGCGGTGATTAGGCAAGTACCACTGTAGTCGGGCTCATCTAGACCAATGGAGACAAGAGGTCGGATCAGGATCGTTGTGCTTCTGACTTCTCTATGCTGGAGGCAAAGCCGGAACTGCTTGATCCTGACCGATGTGAACTGGAGGTCGGGTCGGGACTGTCGAACCATGCCTGTTGTGAGCTGGAGATCCGGCCGGGGCTGTCTGACCCGGACTGCTGTGAACCGGTGGTCGAGTCGGGATTGCCGGACTCAGACCCCTGTGAACTGGAAGAACTGTAAGAACTCCCGGGCTGATCTCGCTTTCGCTTACTTCTGGAAGACTCGTTGCTTTCTTGCCCGGTGCATTTGGTCTTCAGAAACTCTTCAGTGTCGATGTATTTTCCAACCCTCTCAGAGAGCTCAACCAAAGTTTTCGGTCGATTTTTGTGGAACGACGCGGCGCACTTGGTGTGTTGAACTCCTGAGCAGAAGGCTATGATGGCGATTGTCTCGTTCAAATTGCGGATTTGAAGCTTCTGTTGGTTGAACCGGTCGGTGAACTCCTTGAGGGACTCATTATTCCGCTGTCTGACTGTCAGTAGCTGCATGTCTGGCTTTGGCCGCTCATGCATACCGGCGAACTGGTTGATGAATTGTTCGCTGAGTTGTTTGAAACTGCAGACCGATCGGGGATCCAAGGAGTAAAACCACTGCATGGCCGGGCCTTTCAAAGTGCTGGAGAAGGCTAGGCAGTGTAATTCATCGGAGTTGGTGGCTAGGGCCATCTGAGCCTTATAAGTCCGGACGTGGTCGACCGGGCTTCCCGAGCCGCTGTAGGGATCTAAGTGAGGCTGCTTGAATTTGCGCGGGATGGAGAACCTCGTGATCTGGCTGGAGAACGGTGACTCTGTCTCGGTATTGGCTTGATTCGGAACACAGTTTTGACCAAGCTTTTTGGCCACTCCGTCGATCTGTTTCTTCAAGTCCTTGATTCGGGCTTCCATTCCTTCCCGACCGGTATCTGAGGAGCTGGTCGGGTTGGTGGAAGAGGCTTCTTCATGGCAGGGTGTTGTCCTCTGGGATCGGGCTCGGCTATGACTTCGGGTAACCGTTCGCCTAGGGACGACTTGGCTCTTGACCGAGTGACCCTGGACTGATTCCCGGGCCATATGCTCCTGCCTTTCCTCTCGGGCAGCACGCCCACTGTTGATGTCTCTGGCATCCTCAACATGGGACGGGTTGGCTCGGGTCCGTTGTCTGGTCAAGATCGGTTCTCGATCGTACGCAACGTTCCCGGGTCGTTTCCCGGCCACTGGAGGATCACTTTACTGGGCTAGCAGTGCTTCGATCTGTTGCTGGATTTGACGCTGGCCCTCCAAGAGTTGTGTGAGGGTTGCGGTGATTTGCTCATATGTCGGGACTGCTGCAGTCGACGCCGGGGCCGAAGGAACATCCCGGTCGGACTGCTGCACAGCCTTCTTTGGTGGCATATTGATCAGTCAAGAATTTGTTGATGAGAAGAATTGTCGTTCCCACAGACGGCGCCAAACTGATGATGCCAAAAATTGGTAACAGTAAAGTAAAGCAATTTAGGAGAGAGGGAGAGAGAGTGAGAGATTATTTTTTGTATGTGGTTCGGCCCTGTTAATGAAGGTACCTACGTCCACGGGTGTGTCTGAGCACGTTCACTAGCAGATCACCGGCGGGCCTGGTGAGCCAACAAAGAGGGGCGGCACTACCAGTAATACCGGCCGGGTGTATGCGTGTAATGGTGAATTTTGTAGAGGTGCTGTGTAGACTACAGAATTATTGGCCCTTTCAATGGGGGGTGAGAGGTCTCTTTTATAGATGTAAGAGACCTACTCATACATGGATAAGGAAATATAATCCTATTAGGGTGTGATTGACACCAATCAAGTAAGTTTCCTAATTGTATTAGGATTGATTGACATTAATTGTGGGGGTTTCCCAATTAGATTAGGAAATAGATGCACTTTCCATTAGTCTTCTAGCTTGAGTAGGAAACTGCCCATAATTTTGGGCGTATCAGCGTGGTACATAGAAGGGAGTATGACATAAATGTTGTACACCACTATGACTCACATTGATAGTCTAAGCTAATCATAGTATTACAGTTTCTTATTAATTTGGGCTATTGGCTATACTTAATCGAATTCGCGATCTCAAGTTAAAGTCTTTTAGCATGAAGTCCAAGTTAGCCAAGAGTTTTCACATGAACCTGCATATTTTACTAAAGTCATATTTTGCATCATAATTGGCTTTGTGGACCAAGTGGGAGAATGTTATCTCACATGAGAATTCTGGCCCACTAACCTCTTACACAGTTGTGTATTGATTGGACTTATTTATAAGATGTTAACCATTAGGAAAATTTCCCAAATATTAATAAGAAAATTATTTATATAAATAATCAGTTTAGAGAGATTATAGAAAAACCCACGATGAAACAGTTTCTCTCTAGGCAGTTATTCACATGGCCCTTTTCTCCTCTATTAAAGGCACAAAACTTCCCCTTGGAAATAACGTTCATCAAATACAGTATCTTGTTTTGTGCATATGGAGAGACAGAGAAAGTAAGAAGCCATTTGAAGGTTTGATTAATTAAGTAGTTTCCAATCACCGTCTCTATCAATCGACAATGGCAAATAACGATACGCATTTAATTTTAGTATTTGATAGATCTTGAGATGTATCAGATTCAAGATCCATAAGTTTTCGGCATGATAGTATGATTACTTTATCAATTATAGACTTACAGGTATTTTTCATGATCTCCATCTTAGTTGTTCAATTAAAGGAATGATGTCTTTTTTTAATTCTGTTGTTAATTGAGATTCTATATAATGGCTTACTACATGTTATGCTTCAATGGGCCGAGTTCATGAGTCAGTTAAGGGCAGAGCTTTAAAACTCTCTGAGTAGCTTGATTTCTGTATGCAAATGATGGATAAGATTTATTTATCTCTCTCTCTATCTCTCTCTCTCTCTCTCACTCACTCTCTCTCTCTCTCTCTGTCTAACCTTCCCTCTCCAATCTCTTACTCTTTCTATCAATTTTGTGTAATTTCTCTAAATTTTCAGCAATAGTTCAATAGGTAAGAACTGGATCCTTATAGCATCCATGGTCCTAGGGCTTTGGCCGACAGAAATAGAGGTGGTGAGTGGGGTTCAACTCTTTATCTGGTGGGTAGGAGTCTTCGTTTGGTGAGTAGGGGGCTGGAGGAGGCGATGATGTTGAGCCTTGAGTGGCGATGGGTGAGGGAGGAGGTTGGCCGTGAGAGAGGAGAAGAGGCGGCGACAACGATGGCTAGGTAAGATTTAAGGTTTTTTAGAGAGAGAGAGAGAGAATCTAATTTGTTACGCCAAGAGAGTAAGAATACGAAATGATCCTATACAAGAGGATGCACAATAAGAACGAAATTGACAAATGAATATTTCTCAGTTCAGTCGGTTTCGGTTACACAATATGTATAATCGCGGACTGACCAAAACTAAATCAGTTCTCAAACTTGCAAACCAAGACCAACCAAGAGTACTAAGGCACCGATCAAAATAGACCAAAACCATAAGGTTTGATCGGTTCAATCGATTTTTTTTAACACCCCTAGATCTAACAATGAAGGAATATTATATAGCAACAAAATAATTCAAAAGAAATGTTTCATCTCATATGTTAGGGCCCATTTAGTGTATTCCAAACTAGACTAGATTCTATCTAATTCTCACTTTTTTTTGGTTCTTCTGATAACCAAGGTAATGTTAGTTTGACATAGAACCAATTCAACGATAGTAATTAACTAGTCGATAACTTGTGCTATGCATGGGCTATGTGGTCGACTGTATTTGAAAATATCCTGTTATCTGGGAAAAAAAGTTGATGTTAGATCTTGGCTAATTAACTTGTATACCCTTTGGATACGTCCCCTTTATTAAGCAAGAGTGGAGAATTAATCTAGGTGTACCATTTTTATTAATAAATTAAAATAATCAAGAAGCCAATGGAGTATTAAAAGAAAGAATGGGAAGCTAGGGGAGAAAGTTCAGAAGGTTTCATTATGAGTAATGTTATGCTTCCTTACCAAAAATCACCATCCTTTGATCAAAATCGGGTGATCCCATTACCACAAATATTTGGAAACCATTTGGGATACAAAATTTGGGAACCATAGTATTACTCTCTCATTAGTAGGTATAACCATTAGATTAATTCTCTCATTTTTAAAAATGACCATTCACATGATGTGGTGGCATAATTCCATCACATCTAGAAGAGGAAAAATGACCAAAACTGAAGATAGGACTGAATAAATCAAAAATAGAGTATACATGTTGAATATTAAACTAGTATAATAACTCTCTCATTTTTAAAAATTATTCACCAAATTTTCGGGCCAGCATTTGATTTTTGAAAATAAAAATTGATTATAAAATAGATTTTGAAGTTTTCGTAGGTTTCTTAGCAATTAGAAAGAAGTAAAATAAACAAATGTGAGGGAAAAGCATTCACAAAATTTACATGTGAAAAGATTACCTGGAAGGCTGGGACCTGGACCTCCAATTGTAGGATACATGTGTGTACATATTCCTGCCTAAAATTTACATGTTCAGCATCACCAAAATTGAAGGAAAGAAAGGTCAGATTATTTGGAAAATTTGTCATTCAATGACCATATACAATTAAGACCCATCTATTGTGAATCTTGGAATGTTGCAGAGATATTGGCAAGTTCTTGTTAGCTCTCTATTTCTGCTTTGAGCGCTAGCCCTTTCTTCGAGATCATTTGAATTTAAACATGCTCTTACACTATATTTTCCTCTCAATGCTTTTTATATGTACAATTTGATAGGGAAAAAAAAAGAAGAAGAGAAAAGTTATTTACTTATTTTAAAAAAAAAAAAAAACACACACACACACACACACATTTACATGACAAAATATCAAAATGGAATTAGATTAGAGAGAGAGAAAGAGAGAGAGAGAGAGAGAGAGAGAGAGAGAGAGAGAGAGAGAGAGAGAACAGACCTTTCTACACTATAGGGCCACCTTAACAACCCATCCCTGCAACTTATATTCTTTACGACAATGGGGCATATGTTCATACTCTTACCATTATCACCCATGGGAAGGTGAAAATACTCTACAAAATAGGGCATAATAACTTCAACACAGAGGGAGAGAGACAGATTCAGGGTATTCAAGGTCCATGGGATTACTGATGAGGTATAAGGAAAGGAATCGTTGGACTGAGGACTCCAATGGATTCACAAATTCGGAGATAGAGAGAGAGAGAGAGAGAGAGAGAGAGAGAGAGAGAGAGAGGACTGATTTGGTTAGAAAAATATCAGGAAGAGGCATGATAAGAATATGAGAAAGATGGAGTAGTATGGGAGTGATTTGGGAAAGAGGAAGGGCCGGAGGAATGTTGTTGGGAAGTGAAAAAGAGGCGGTAAATGATAAAAACGATTGTTTTCTTTTTTTTCCACCTATTTTCCTTGGTTTTTTTTTTTTTTTTTTTTTTGAGAAATTTTGAGATAAACCACTTAAAATTGGTCTACAGCTTGTAAAATCCACCTAGGCTTATTTTTCAATATAAATCTAAAGTTTTCATTTGTTTTTAAGATAAACCCCTTCTATTTAATTTTTGTTTTTCATGACAAATTTACCCCCACCACAACCACAATTGTCATCTTCACCACCAACACAATCGCCACCGTCGTCGCCACCACACCGTCCCATCGCCACCGTGCCACCATCACTATCGCCACCCTCACAGCACCACCATCGTAGCACCACCACCCTCACCACTGTGTCCACCACTACAGAAACACCACCATCGCCACCATATCTACCATTGCAGCACTAGCACCAGCACCAGTACCAGCACCATCGCAGCACCACCACTACCATCGCCGTCTCCATCGTTGTCACCATCACCATCGTAATCACCACCACCACCATCATCACTACCATCACCACCACCATCGTCATGACCGCCATCACCACCATCGCATCACAACCACCGCCATCACAGCACCACCATGACCACTACCAGCACCACAATATTATCAGTTTTTTAAAACAGATAATATTATCTGTTTTCACAATATTATTTGTTTTCGAAATAGATAATTTCGCAGCAGCACCCTCCCTCTTCCCATAACAGCACCATTGTGATGTTATAACATGTCATGCTCAACAGATAATATTATCAAAACAGATAATTTTACAGATAGATAATATTCTGTCATGCTCAACAGATAATGTTATCTGTTTGGTAACAAACACTAATCATTATGATGTTATTACAGATTAACAAAACAGATAATATGCCATTAAACCCTAAAAATCCTGTAATATGCAATTAAACCCTAATATTTCACCTTTTCTGTTCGGATTGCTGGTCTTTTTGGTTTCAAAAGATAGTATTATCTGTTTGATAACACATAATATTATATGTTTTGCAACCAATGACAAGTTTATGATAAATGATGGTCATGATATTAAAACAGATTATTATCTGTTAAAACAGTTCACAAACAACAACCACCGCCATCACAGCACCACCACGACAACCACCAGTAGCACCACAAATAGATAATATTATTTGTTTTCTAAAACAGATAATATTATCTGGTTTCGTAAATAGATAATATTATCTGGTTTCGTAAACAGATAATTTTGCAGTACCACCACTATCACCACCGGAGCACCACCACTACCACCCCCCCCCCCCCCATATCAACATAGTTCACAACTACCGTCATCACAGCACCACAATATTATATGTTTTTGAAAACAGATAATACTATCTGCTTTTGACAATATTTTTTTTCTAAAACAGATAATTTTGCAGCACTACCTCTACCATCGAAGCACTACCACTGCACCACCCCACGACCGCACCACCACCACTGCCATCACCGTTGCTGTCATCGTTACCGTTGTCGTTGCCGTCGCCATCGCCATCGACATCACACCATCGTCACCTCCATTACCATCATCATCACTACCACCATCACAGCACCACCACAACCATCGCAGCACCACCACTACCACCATCGTCACCTGCATCTACAATCGCAGCACCTCCGCCACCACGTCACCTCCATCACTATCGCAACAACAACGCCGCCATCATCACCTCCATTACCATCGCAGGACTACCATCACCATCGCCACCTCCATCTACAATCGCAACACCTCCACCATCACGTCACCTCCATCACGGTTTTTCATTTTTCTAGTTTTGATTTTCTGCCTCGTGTGTTGGGTTTATGGAGAGAGAGAGAAAGGGTTATTTTTGTCTTTTTATCATTAGAGGAGGTTTGAAAACTATTGGTTTGCGCCATGGGCTTTAAATTTTATTCCATAGATTATAGGGGCCTTTGGCTGAATGCCCCTATTTTTTTATAAAAAAAAAATTGCTAAAAGAATAGAAGGCCTTGTGGCATGTTGAGGGCGCAGGAAGTATACTTGCTTTTACATAACCGGTGCAAATGCACGGGCTCTTAAACCAAATAAAGCCTAATAGTCACATAACTATTGCAAGCATGGTACGAAGTTGCGGTATCGGTTGCGGTATCGGAGTCCGTTGTGATGACTCGGGGTCGCGGTATCGGCATGGGATCGGGCAATATGCAATGATACACTAAATTTAAGGTATAAAAAATAATCCAAAAATAACCAAAAAAATTCTAAAATTATAAGAATAGCAAAATTGGTATAATAGATTGTCACAATACCCAATGTACCAATTACAAAGTCAAAAATTATTCAATTCACACACTGTCGATCTGTTGTATGATAGTTCTACACATATAATTGAATGGAAATTGTTCAATAATACTAAATAATACATACATTACAATACAAATATAACTAAATATTATTTAGGGATAATTGGTCTTATATCCCTCTACTATAGGTTTTATTGGCAATAGGACCCTCGGTTAAGGAAGTTTTGGATCAAGTCCATTTCATTTTTTCAGTCCCAAAGTACCCCTAGGACGATTCTCGCATTTTACAAAAGGAAAGTCCCAAATTTCTTTAAAAATGGAAAGTTCATAAATCTATATCATTAATTTACCATTGAGATAGTCATTTAAAAACAACGACCACACAAACCAAGGATTTGCTCTGCAAAATTCCGGTGGCTGGTTCAGGGTTTCTTCAAGAATCCGGCTGGCTCAAGAACTGCGGGGGAGCTTTGAAGTTGGGGAACCAGTCACAAAGTCATTGGAAGGATATCAAAATACAGAAAATGGGGAAGAAAGGTAGGTTTTGGCTGTAATTTGGGACAATCTGCAAACATCAAACAACCACCCTACACCAACATGGTGTCATGTCACTACAAGGAAAAAGGCCTGTTATGTCACTTAAAAAGTGACATAAATAGATATTTATGTCACTTTTTTTTTCCGGTAAAAAGTGACATAAATGGAGGCGACATAAATGTTTTAAAAGTGACATAAATGTTTTCGAAAAAGTGACATAAATGTTTCATAAAACCAACAAATTTGTTAATAAAAAGTGACATAAATACCATTTTATTTATGTCACTTTTAACCTAAAGTGACATAAAAGTAGAAAAGTGACATAAATACCAAACAAAATTATTACATCAAAGTATTAAAAGTGACATAAATACTTAAAAGTGACATAAATACCATTTTATTTATGTCACTTTTAACATAAAGTGACATAAAAGTAGAAAAGTGACATAAATACCAAACAAAATTATAACATCAAAGTCTTAAAAGTGACATAAATACTTAAAAGTGACATAAATATCATTTTATTTATGTCACTTTTAACATAAAGTGACATAAAAGTATAAAAGTGACATAAATACCAAACAAAATTATTACATAAAAGCCTTAAAAGTGACATAAATAAAGTAAAAGTGACATAAATACCACCCTGTAAAAACAATTAATATATAGCACCCTGTACATATATACAATACCATGCACCCTGTACAAAATTAAATCCAACTCAATATATAATCTATTTCAACTACTAAATTTCATCGATTCATTTCAATATCAACCAATTAATTGGTTTGAACAAAAAATATACAATCGATCCGAGTCAAGTGCAAAACTAATAACATATACATATTACATATTCATCAAAAAGTACAAACAAAACTATGAAAGCAACAAAAAAGAATTAGCCCAACAAAAAAAGTGGTTTGTTTGTCAAAACCTTCCATCAAAATGTGAAACTTTGTACCTACAAAAAAGATAAAGTTTTCATTAATTAGTTGTATATAAAATAATAAAAGAGTAAAACTATGTTTGGGGGTTTTGAGAAACCACAATGTGTTCGGGGACTCGGAATGATGAAAGAGTCATTTTTTCGTATTTTTTGTGAACCGTGAATCAGTTATGCATTCCGTTAGTTCCCACAAGATAATTTAGGCATGTTTTACTTGCGTGTAAGGTTTCGTGGAGTTTGGTTAAGCGGTTTACCGATTCACTACTTGAAAACTCAATAACTAAGCTTTTTCAAGCCTAAGTGACTAAAGAGTCATTTTTTCGCATTTTTTGTGAACCGTGAATGCGTTATGCATTCCGTTAGTTCCCGCAAGTTTATTTAAGTATGTTTGAGGTGCGAGTAAGATTTCATGGCGTTTGGTTAAGCGGTTTACCGATTCACTACTCGAAACCTCAATAACTAAGCTTTTTCAAGCCTAAGTGACTAAAGTGTCATTTTTTTGCATTTTTTGTGAACCGTGAATACGTTATGCATTCCATTAGTTCCCGCAAGTTTATTTAGGTATGTTTGAGGTGCGAGTAAGATTTTGTGGCATTTGGTTAAGCGGTTTACCGATTCACTACTCGAAACCTCAATAACCAAGCTTTTTCAAGCCTAAGTGACTAAAGAGTCATTTTTTCGCATTTTTTGTGAACCGCGAATGCGTTATGCATTCCGTTAGTTCCCGCGAGTTTATTTAGGTATGTTTGAGAAGCGAATAAGATTTCATGGAGTTTGGTTAAGCGGTTTACTGATTCACTACTCGAAACCTCAATAACTAAGCTTTTTCAAGCCTAAGTGACTAAAGAGTCATTTTTTCACATTTTTTGTGAACCGTGAATGCGTTATGCATTCCGTTAGTTCCCACGAGTTTATTTAGGTATGCTTGAGGAGCGAATAAGATTTCGTGGTATTTGGTTAAGCGGTTTACTGATTCACTACTCGAAACCTCAATAACTAAGCTTTTTCAAGCCTAAGTGACTAAAGAGTCATTTTTTCGTATTTTTTGTGAACCGTGAATGCGTTATGCATTGTGTTAGTTCCCGAGAGTTTATTTAGGTATTTTTGAGGTGCGAGTAAGATTTTGTAGCGTTTGGTTAAGCGGTTTACCGATTCAGTACTTGAAACCTCAATAACTAAGCTTTTTCAACCCTAAGTGACTAAAGAGTCATTTTTCGCATTTTTTGTGAACCGTGAATGCGTTATGCATTGCGTTAGTTCCTGCAAGTTTATTTAGGTATGTTTGAGGTGCGAGTAAGATTTCGTAGCATTTGGTTAAGCGGTTTACTGATTCACTACTCGAAACCTCAATAACTAAGCTTTTTCAAGCCTAAGTGACTAAAGAGTCATTTTTTCGCATTTTTTATGAACCGTGAATGCGTTATGCATTGCGTTAGTTCCCGAGAGTTTATTTAGGTATGTTTGAGGTGCGAGTAAGATTTCGTAGCGTTTGGTTAAGCGGTTTACCGATTCACTACTTGAAACCTCAATAACTAAGCTTTTTCAACCCTAAGTGACTAAAGAGTCATTTTTCACATTTTTTGTGAACCGTGAATGCGTTATGCATTGCGTTAGTTCCTGCAAGTTTATTTAGGTATGTTTGAGGTGCGAGTAAGATTTCGTAGCGTTTGGTTAAGCGGTTTACTGATTCACTACTCGAAACCTCAATAACTAAGCTTTTTCAAGCCTAAGTGACTAAAGAGTCATTTTTTCACATTTTTTGTGAACCGTGAATGCGTTATGCATTCCGTTAGTTCCCGTAAGTTTATTTAGGAAAGCAGGGTTCGAAGAAATAGGTAATAGAAAAAGCAACTTTGGACATAAGAAGATGCATGTTTATTGTGATACAAGCAAGTTAATTACCTATGCTTTCATTCGGGCATATGTTCCGCAACGAAATCTATGAACTCAGTCCGCATTTCATTGATATCATCAAGTGTGTAAGTTTTTTTATCACACAACATTTTCATCTACACAATTCAAAACACAAGGTAATTAATGATCATCGAAAAAATTTAAAGATGCGCAAAAGTTAATTAATGATCATCAAAACTCAATAAAAAAACAAAAACCTTTTTCTCAAGTGAAAGAGAAGGATCCTCAATCAAGTCTCTCATGAACATCATCAAAAAGTATCCGCATTCAACACCCCCTTCTTGTTGTGGACACTATATTAAGACAAATAGAGAAAACTTTAGTAGTTAATAATAAAGAACTAAATGAATCATTTTAATTCTCATTTACTTGCCTTTGGGATTTTCCAAATAGGCTTTGGCGTTCTCATTCCATCGATATGCAGTGATACGAGCGCACTTCAAGACAAAGAGTTTTGAATTAATTGCAAACATGTTATAGACAATGAAGGAAAATTCAATGAATAAGTCTTTACTCACGTATTGATATGTAGCTTCATTTGTTCACTCAGTTTAGTCATGCTTTTTGGATCGAACCAATAACACTCCATGATAGAGAGATCAATGACAAGTAAGACCCAATGAAACCTGTGTAATTTAGCATAAAACGTAACATTTTCATATTGAAGATTATTATGCTTTAAGAAGAAAAATGAAATAACTTACGCCGTTTGAATGTTGTATGGAATAAAGCACACTTGGTTCCTCTTTGCATTTTGCAATCTTTCCTTAACTAGTTCTATGTTTGGCCCCCACATGGTGCTTCTCCTTTTTTAAAGCTCAATTTCATGTTAATTCATTTGGTAACTAGTTTATGAGCTTTGCAAAAATTAAACTTAGGGCATTTTTGGAGGGAGCTTTTAAAAGCTCTAGAATGGAGCTTTTAAAAGCTCAAGGTTGCTTTTTGGTTTCATGATGTATTTTTGAAGAGTAGTGTATCACTTGTATAAAATTATCAAAGAACTTAGTAATAAATTTCATAAGCTCCTTTTAAAAAGCCACATGGGGGGCCAAACTAAGGCTAAGCCTTAGAGTAGGAAAAAGAAAATGAAAACGACAGGGAGACTATTTCCCTGGTGTTTTCCATTAGGCTTAATAAGATTAGAAATCCTAAATTCTTAAAATATACTAGGATCTCAAGGACAAAGGAACTTGACTCAAAAAATTAAATATTTTTTTGTTAAATTAGACATTCATGCAGACTTCTTAGTACAAGGCAACAGAGTTTTTGCTGAAGTTCTTCAGCTACTTTTCTGAATTAAGTTTCCAATTCCAAATCAAGTTCGAGGACAAACGATGAAAATGAGACATACTTATCACTTATATGTCAGTACACTAAACATGTACTAAACATGGTGATCCATTAAGTTATGCCAATCTTAGACGGAAAAAAGAACCTATGGAAATTATGTTAATGAAGCGAAAGCGTGATTAACCTGAGAAACACACTGGGAATGACGTGACGCGATCTGCTCCACTTTTTGGTTTACTTTCAAATAAATGGTGACTGAGAGCGACATAAGCCTCCAAGAAATTCTCCGACAGTAGAAGAAGAAAGTTAGGATTCTCAGCATCCTTGACAGAAGATTCTGCAACTTGCTGATGATTGTTTCCCTGCACGGACAAAGCAATTAAGTCAGCAGAGGAAGAGAGAGAGAGAGAGAGAGAGAGAGAGAGAGAGAGAGTTGGAATAGACGGACTACAAATTAAACTTTGCAGTAAAATTGAATTTTTGATATACTTTGAAGTGATCGTGCTATGTATTGCTTTAAATTTCAAGTTCAATACATTTGTATTGCTATGTATTGAATTTTTCTAATGTTTTGGTAAGTATTACTTAGTAGCCTAAATTCTTCTCTTGCACTACTATTTTCTGACTACTAATTTCCACATGGGGCTGTACATAAATGTATGTTGAAGATGATAAATGCATGATTTTTTTTTTCCATAAAGAGGCTTTGAATAAAAGAGAAACATTTACGGAAATTCTCAATACAGAGTTTTTAAATTAACATTAGAAAGTAAATAAATCAGTAACAATTTATGGAAAGATTTCACATTTCATAAGAGCCAATAGTACTAGACAGAGAGATATTTTCAAGGAAGAATTAGGATGTTCTATGTGGATTGCATCACGGCAAGCAAAGTCGTAACAAAGCCAATGCAGAGCGATATATGTATTAACCACTGAGAAAGCACGATAAAACTGTAAATTTTACCGCATTGTATATATCTTTGAATCTTGGGAAGTTTTTCGGGGAAATAACAGACATGGAAATAAACAACTGCCCATAAAGAGTAAGTGTTAGGATGATTGACACTAAAGCATAATAACCAACCCCACCCCACCCCCAACAAAAAAAAAAAGAAAAGAAAAAGAAAAAGAAAAGAAAGCATAACCAAAAATAAATGGCTATAAATTTTGAATCAATACCGGAATGAATAATCTGGCAACTGCCGCGGCATTACCCGGATGGCTTTCCATTTGAGATTTAGAAGATTCACCAGAGTCCGAAATAGGGAATGGGACTTGGACTTGTGTATGGACTCGATTCGGGTTGGTGGCTGCTACAAGTATGCAATGCCATTTTCCAAATTTTTGAGGTGCGTTTACGTTTGGAATTCTTTGAAACATCTGATTAGTACATGAAACAGATATGTAACCTAACTAATGAAATATATATGATTAAATATATAGAAGAGTCGAGGAAGCATTTTTTATGAGGAAAATTGTGAACAAGAAAATCTTGCAACAGTGTGATAAACAAACCAAATTAAGTTAATCCCTATATTAGCTTCTACACACTTCCAATTTGGATTAGCTTGAAACATTCAAATAGTTTAGTTTAAAGAATATGTAGTCGTATCGTACTCTTGAAATATATGTATATGGGTTGTTAAGTCAACAATGCTTCAAAAAGCTTAAGCTGTTAAAGAATATAATCTCCCACATGCGACCCTTCCATGTGGAAAGGCAGCAAATGGAACTCCATCATAGTGAAACAAACAACAAAGTGCAATATACATGCCAAACGGGGAATAAAATCATGAACCCAAAGGCTCTGATACTATGTTAATTCACCTGTTGCTCTGAAAAGCTTAAACTAGTCCACAATGGGCCCAAAAAATTTATATCATATGCTCTAACATACGTATAATATGTGCATGTATATACAGAAACGTCATTTATATACACAAGAATATTCAAACCAGAGAGATGAAGATTAAGATCTTGCAAACAATGTCCTTACCTCCAAGCCATTGGAGAGCCCTTCCGCAATACCCGCTTCATCAAAACCACCTCCATTGAAGGATAAAGTGGACAGCCGTTTTAAGAACTTGTTCATATCCCTTGTCCAAGTGTTTTCTTGCTTGCACTTTGCATACTTCAGCAAGAGTACAAAGTTAGGTTTATGAATTCAAAAGGTTACAAAAATAAATCAACCTAAAGAAAAAAAGAACTTCCTAATTTTCTAGTGTACTAACTCAAGGAGAAGTTTACAAATGAACTTGTCATTTATATTTCTCCTCTTCAATTATTCAGAACAAAAATGGAAGTAGTTATTGCATATTATAGACATTTTGGCTATCCAAAATTTTGCTACCTTTTGGAATTGGAATTGAATAGAATTGGAATGAAATTACTAATTTACGCGCAGTTAAATTTCTTTCAATTGAATTCCAATTATATACACTACCAAATGCAGGCAGTAATGTTGAGGATTTTATTATATGAATCATGATTCACTGTGCTGACTAAAAGGAGCTTCACACCGTATACTCAACAACGCCACACCTTATAGGTACATTCTAAATTATATCAGCAATTAAAGTGCCAAACATAATGTGATGAAATAAAATGTATAGTACTATTAATGTTAAAACATGTTTGAAAGCAGAACAGAATACCATTGTAGAATTCATTTAACAAAAGCAAAATCCAGTTATGAGTGTTCATTTCAAGCATGTGAAAAACAAAAATGATGATAATGTTGGGATATCATAATTAACTTCTTGATATTTGAAACTGTTTATAAAGGGAAGATTCTAAGCTACTAAAGAGAAAATAGCTACATTTTGAAAGTTAAGTGTAACAGTCTGTTTTAGAATCCTTGTTTGGGAAAACTTCCGTGATTGCTACAAGCAGCCCACCGCAATCGTGGAAATTCGGCGATTTTGCAGGTTTGCAAATCGCCTTTGGTCCTCACGCGATTGGGCTCCGACTGCTGTTACCAAATGGGGCCTAATTACACGCGGAGAAGACGATAATATGCAAATGCTTTGCATATATGGAGAATAAAACTTGGTAGTGTCTAACTATTTGTGTATAAAAGAAGATGAAAGACAAAAAGTAAATAAGCTTACTAGATACAATGCCAACATTTAGAAGATACATTGAAAGCGTATACAAGGGTGGATCGAAAAGCATACCGTTATAAGGTCCATGAGCACCAAATGCAATGAGGGCAAGAGCGGGCTTTGAAGCAGATAGATCCTGTAAATAATGCATATACAGATTATTAAAAGCATTTAATATTCAAAATTAAGAGGCTGAGGACAAAACTTCATAACCATATAGTAGAGTCCATGAAATCTTAAGGTATTCTACCTATGAAAAACATAACTAAAAATAAGGGTTATATCCAATTAGAGTATATATATAGTACCTGGGTTGTTGAGTCGTTACGACAAAAGTGCCTGTAAAGATATACCACGAAGTAGTTATTTAACTACGCTAAATGAGCGATATTTTATTAACTCTTATCAATAACTAAGAACTACCGGGTTGGTAAAATAAATAAATATCAAAGTATATTTAAGCAGACAATAAGATTGAATGGAGACACGAACACATCTTTAGGTAAACAGAAAAATGAAATTTAATCAGCAATTGTGTCGGATATCTGATACCTTGTGTGACACATTTTGCGGCAGATTATAAACACAAAAAGCCATACATAGTATGACAAAGAAAAGATGCATCTTGATGTCAAAATTTTTAAGAGTTTCACTTTGTCAAATGGCCACACTACAACAAAATTGGGAATTGGCAAAATTAGACAACAAATTTTCTAATAATTAAGTTCTATGTTTATTTTCTTAAAAATATATATACATATTTTGGGAACTCAAAGGGAGTTGGCAGAAAAGTAAATGAAAGTAAAAGATGTTATTATAAAAATTCTGGAATACCTATATAGTAATTTCACCAATTATTTCTGGGATACCCATATAGTAATTTGAACAAAATTATTTAAATGGACAAAGTCCAAAACCATTACATCGTAAAGGCAAAACATTAAAGTTACCAAATCCAAAAGAAGGTTCCTACAAAGAGAACGAAACCTCTAAACAAGCAACAAAATCTACTTAATCTTGATCTAGATTTAGTGTTGAGAAAGTCAAACATATACACCTCTGATTCGCGACAAATGATGTTGAAGTTCAAGCAATGGAATAATAATGTCACTTCACCAAAGTAAAATAAAATAAATTGATAAAGAAGAATAAAATAAGTTGGAATTCACATTGTTAATTTGTTTGGCTGACTATGTTTATATAGAGAACTATTCTTCATCATTAGGGAGATATACCAAGATTGTTTAAATAAACTTTCATCGCTCATTAATAAAAAACAGATCATAATAGTAAGATTTGGTTGGAACCTGATCCTATTTTAATAAGCATCTATAAACATGCTAAAGAAAGAAGAAGAGTGTTCATATCTTTCTTGTTCATGACTATTTAGTGGAGCAATCTAAAATCTTGATCTAGGTTTAGTGTTGAGAATGTCAAGCATACACCTTTGATTTGCATCAGGGGATGTTGGTTCAAGCAACGGAATAATTATGTCACGACAATGAATTGAAATATAATAAATTGGTAAAGAATAATAACATAAGCCAGAATTCACATTGTTTGTTCAACTTACTGAATTTCTAGAGAGAACAGTTCTAAACCATGAGTGAAAAAAATATAATTAAAATTCATAATTCAATAACAACCAGATAAAACTAAGACGTAGTGTGAACTTGGTCCTATTTTTAAACATCTCCAAACAGGCCATCGAAAGAAGAAGACATCTACATTTTGGTCAAAAGACCAATGCTTCAACAAGGGTAAAATGATAGTTGTAGAATTTCCTTTTAAGTCTATTAAGCGACAAACTCTAACAAGAGAGGTGGTTCTTATTTTTGAAATATAAGGGGTATACTAGTAATTGATTAAACCTCAAGATTGGTAGGTATCTGGTGTTGAAGAGAAAGTAAAGTCCTGCTAAATCTTAGATGTATCCAAATCCAAATATAGGGTCAGTTGGAACAAAACCTCAAAACAAGCAACAAAATCTGCAATTTTGTTGAATCAAAACAAATCAACCAAACTCATGACCAGATTGAGGGTGCATGATCTAATATGCATATGCAACCTTAGGGTTCGGTCCTCCTCGACGCCAGAGAAGATGGTGATGATGTCGGCGAGAGAGAGAGAGAGAGAGAGAGAGAGAGAGAGAGAGAGAGAGAGAGAGAGAGGGAGAGAAAGAGAGAAACCTGGAGATTGGGAGAGAGCGACTGCTGCGTGTATGTGCCGTGCAGAGAATATGATGGCGGCGGCGGCGGTGATGCTGGTGGTGATGACTGGCGGTACACTGAGAGGAGGTGGGAGGAAGATATATGCCTCCTCTTATGAGAGGAGATGGATGAGAGGAAATGGATGAGAGGGGGATGGTTGAGAGGGATCGAGATGATCGATCATCAGAGAGGCACTTTTATTCCCGGCCCCTTTTCCCGCGCGCGCATAAATAATATTTATGTAACTTTTTAAATAAAATTTTTGACAATTTTAAAAAAAAAGTGACATAAAGGAAAATAGTGTGAATTATTTATGTCACTTTTTGCAAAAAAAGACATAAAAATAAAATGCTTTATTTACAAAATTGTCACTGCGTTTTTTTTTATGTCACTTTTTAAAAAGTGACATAAATACTTGATTATTTATGTCACTTTTTTAACAAGTGACATAAATACGTTATTATTTATGTCACTTTTTTAAACAAATGACATAAATAACAAGTATTTATGTCACTTTTTAAAAAAGTGACATAAATACTTAAAAAGTGACATAAAAAGACCTTCCAAGAAATAATTATGTCACTCAAATTAAAAGTGACATAAATACAATGTTTAAAGTGACATAAAAAGCTTTTTTTCTTGTAGTGTGTAATTCAAGAACCTCTAATTAAATTTCCATTGTTTGCTTAGATGTTTTGAGAAATTAACAAAATTTCAAATTTGTGTTTTTGAATTTCATCATTCACAATATGGATTCCATAAAATATATCAGTCGAAGCGAACCTAAGAAAACAGGTCCAGATTTGACTCTGAGATTTCTTTTCAAGCATTATGGGGGTTTCAAAATCAAACTAAATTTTTCCATCTTAATCTTTGAATGTTATGACAAATTATAAAAATGTTTCAGAATTCCAATTTGCTATCAGAAGCTGGTTACCCAGATTGACTGTGAATTTCACCACCACATGCACCACTTCCATCAAAGCAATGTATGCATATCAATTGGAGATATAACAAACATCCATTTTGTGAATTTGATAACATTACGGATATGATTACTCCACAATTCTTGAAAACAATATGCTTTGCGAAATTCACTAATTAATCCTAAATCTAACTAATTCTTGAACTTGTGTGTATTTGTTAGTGTACTTATTTACCATTTTTTGAAATCTCACATCTCAAAAAGATCTACTCAAATGCAGGTTTGATTATGCAAATCACAACCAATTAAAATTAGTTGTGAACACAAAACATAATTGCATGTGGGATTTCATTGCAAATAAGTTTGTGGGTTTCACACTCAAAGCACAACACTTGCCTTGATTAATTCTTGAGTGTTTTAACAAATCAGAAGTAGGCTTGAGAATTTCACAATCCGATTGTCAGTGAAATTCACTTCATCATCACTTCATTTGGTTTACGTATATGTTGAATTCATCATTTGAGAATTTCACAAAAATCAAAATATGTGATCAAAATATGTGCAACACATTTGCTTCCTTTAGCTTAGTAAGCGTTATTATAATCGAACAATATTCGTAAATATCACAACATCCATTCTGTAAAATTGACAATTTGCATTACACTATCACCCTTTGGGGATGAACATAGCGTATATCATATTGTGTCCACTTTAAGGAACAAAAAAAAATTAATGAAAATAAAACAACTCACAATACATGTTGTGAAATTCACTAAAATATATGAAAAGTCAGATAAAAGAAACAACTGGGACCATATTCAAGTTTGTGCCATATTCATTCATTAAATGAGTCAAAAATCGTTTGACAGTTTTTTTGTTATACAAGGAAAGTGCATCATCAATCCGCACAGATTAAGGAGAAAAAAGAGAGTGCAATATTTAACCTCATTCAACTCAATATCCCCACATGTCAATTATATGCAATAAATTAAAACATGATAACCTGAATATATGCTACATATATGTATATATATGTCTTACAAAATATCTAGAGGGGTATTTACGTTACAAAAAAATCATTAACCATGATTAAGATATATTAACTAGGATTCTAGGTATCTTGTACCAAAATAGACTAATGGGTGTCCTTAATACATGGAAGTACAATAATAGGGGATTTACTAGCAATTTACTATATTATTTAACAAACATTTTTTTTAATAAATAAACTAAAATTAATACACACACACACACACACACACACACATATTTCGAACCAATATAAACATTTTTTTTAAAATAAACAAAAATTAATACACATACAAGATACAATTAAATAAACACCAATTTATAATTATAAATAAACTAAAATTAATACACATACACATTTTGAACAAATAAATAAATAATTTTTTTATAAATAAATAAAAATAACACACATACAAGATACAACTAAATAAATAATTTTTTATTTATAAAATATATAAATAGCCCACCGCATGCCCACCAATTTACCCTAAATGTTAACCCTAACCATGTAATTAATGAAATATTAAAAAGACAATACACAAACACATGCTACACACAATAAAATCCCAACTTAACACACAGAAAACCCCCTTCTCCAGTCGATACAACCCCCCCCCCCCCCCCCCCCCCCCCCTTCTTTTTTTGCCCGTTTTGAATTTTTCTTACCTTTTTGATTGTATCGACTCTCATATCGACTGTATCGCGACACATCTCGCGAAATGGTGTCAAGATGTATGAAACTCGGCCGAGTTGGCCGATATGTATCACGAGTCAATTTTTTTTTAACTCAGTTGGAATCGGCTAATATCTCATATCGAACCCTCACGATATCGAGTCAGCTCGGCCAATATGACTCGGTATCGGCTGATACTTCGAACCATGATTGCAAGCTAGGAACATTAAAAAAAAAAAAAATTAAAATATATAATATAAAATAAAAAATTCTCAAAAAATAGTTATACAATAGTGGTTATGAGTGATTCTATGATTCTTAAATTTATATCCTAAATTTGCTTCCCCACGTTGAATACAATGAACCACTTAAATTTCATGGAAGTTCTTTGTAGAGGTTCTATTGCTACAATGTTAAAAAGCCATGGCATGTGAATTATTCAAATAGAGATAAAAGCTAGAAGAAGATGAAGTTGTATACACGTATATTTATTGACAAAATGATAGATTTTTTTTCTTCAACGAACAATCATAGCAATATTACTATACATCCAAAAGGCCAATGGTTAGCAACACCAGACACTCACATGGGCAATAATACAAACACATGTTGAGCAACCAACACATAGGAACCAAACCGGAATAATGCCCAAAAAAAAAAAAACCAATTCCATATAATAAGTTATGTTAACAATGAAAATGCTCACACCAACTAAACAATGGACCATTAGGTTGCTTTGCATAAGCTTCAACCGTGTCCCACTCAAACTGTAAATCCACTTCTAAAATCAAGATCACCTATTCACCAAATAAGCAAAAGCACCCACCCTTTCTCGCGCGCAAGTGGTGGGATATCAAGGACAAAAAACCATCAAAACAGAGAGAGAGAGAGAGAGAGAGAGAGAGAGAGAGAGAGAGAAGTGTTGTAATTTTATTGTAAGTTGTGGTCCAAAGTGGGTGTTTTTCAAAGTCAAACTTTTTCTCTCTCTACATCTCTCTTGTTGGTGTGGTGTTGGGTAAAAGAGTGGTGGAGACTCTTGTCCCACATTGCTTATGAAGAGGGAGTTGAAAGGCTTAATATATACTTTGTCATTATGGGCTTAGTAATAAGTTGGAACATGTGGGCTCTCACGCGCACATGAGCCAAGCCCAAGCTAATTCCAAATCCAATAGAAATTTGGGTTTCGATCCGGAAATCGTTTAACCGGGCGCGTCACGTCTTACTCGCGCGCAGGGGGGGGGTGCAAATCCCGGCCTCCAAGCCTCGCGGGCTCACACAGTTGGACCAACCTTTTGCAAATTATTTTTTCCAAAACTTTCCATTTAATTTTGCTTTGACTGGATAATATCATTCCCTCACAGATTTACGCCTTCCTAAACTGTGCAATTAATTAGCCGTTTAAATGAAATCTTATCCTTTCTTTTAACACGTTTTTATAAATCAAAGGATTCCTGTCGGGTTAATATGGCTATAAATTCGTGGGACTTTTTCCTTGACAATACAGAACAATATACAATCTTCCCTCTCTGCTCCTTCTCTGTTTTCCTCTGTTCATCGATCACTGATATACATACAAGGCTGTTCTGTGCCCTTTGTTCAACGAGTGCACGTGAACAAAGACGAGGCTGCTTAATCCTGGAGGGTAAACCGCTGAGACCTTTCTGTGCCGAGTCAAGAACTCTGAGGGGCGGAAATTACTCTTAAGGACAGTGTCTAATACACGACTCAGTCAGATTCTTCAACCCTACTGATAAGTATTTTCGTTCACAACAGTGTCTATTCATTATTATTTTCTAACAATCTTAAGAGTAAATCCATGGATACTGCTATGCTAACCGCAACTAAAGCTATTCCCGATGTCACAAGAATTGAATCGTTTAACGGGAATAACTTTAAGCGCTGGCAAACCAAACTGCTACTTATTCTTGACATTGCAAAGGTTGATTTCGTTTTGACTAAACCAAAACCCATTCAAGATTCTGAAAATTATGAAACCGAATTGCCTCTTTGGGAAAATGCAAACAAGATTTGCAAAAGTATTATTCTAAATGCCTTATCAAATGAACTTTTTGATATTTACTATACCTTCAAATCGGCAACTGAAATTTGGGATGCTTTGGTCACCAAATATATTATTGAGGATGCCGGAATTAAAAAATATGCCATCGGAAACTTTCTCAATTTTCAAATGACCGGTGACATAGATGTTTCTACTCAAATTCACAATTTTCACCTTGTGGTTTCTGAACTTAGTAATGAAGAAATGAAATTACCCGAACCATTTGTAACTGGTTCACTTATTGAAAAACTTCCGGAGTCTTGGAAAAATTATAAGAACATGATGAAACATAAGAGGAAGGAAATGACTCTGGAGGAAGTTGTTGTTCATGTTCGCATTGAGGAAAAGAACCGTTCACTTGATCGAAATGAGAAAGCCAAAGCTATGGCTTCCAAGGCTAACCTCGTTGAACAAAAGCCTAATCGCACCCAAGGGAATTTTCAAAGGCAGAATAACAAACCCCATTTCAATAAAACAAATTTCAACAAAAATCTCAAACCCCAAAACCAATTTGCTAAAAAGAAAGGGGAATGTTTTGTATGTGGCAAACCGGGTCACCATGCTACTCAATGCAGACACAGGAAGAAAAACGACAAACCTGCCCCTAGAGCTAATCTAGTTGATGCAGATGTTATAGTGGCTGTCGTTTCTGAGGTCAACTTAGTGGCAGAGGAGAAAAATTGGGTGGTAGACTCTGGGGCTACCAGGCACATCTGTGGCAACAGAAGTGCTTTTACCTCCTACACACCAGTAGGGGAAGGAGAGGAACATGTGTACATGGGGGACTCAAGGCCCTCACCTGTGATCGGGAAAGGGAAGGTAGTTCTCAAGCTAACTTCCGGAAAGATCCTCTCACTTACCAACGTTCTCCACGTGCCTGATATTCGTTGGAACCTTGTGTCTGTGTCGCTGCTTGGGAAAGTGGGGGTGAAAGTTATTTTTGATTCTGATAAGGTTGTAATGACTAAAAGTGGGGTGTTTGTGGGGAAAGGGTACTACAACAATGGCTTGTTTGTTTTGAATGTTTTGGATAATTTGAATGGAAATGCTACTACTTCTTCTGCTTACTTGATTGATTCTCATGATTTATGGCATGCTAGATTAGGACATGTGAACTTTTCATATATAAAGAAAATGAAAGAATTAGGCATTCTTGAAAATGTTAGTATCACTAATAATGAGAAATGCCAAATTTGTAGTGAAGCTAAAGGTACTAAGAAACCTTGCAAACAAATAGTACAAAGAGAAACTGAACTGCTCACTTTAATTCACTCAGATTTAGGAGACATGAAATCAACTGAATCTAGAGGAGGAAAGAGATATTATGTGACATTCATAGATGATCACTCGAGATATACTAGAGTATTCCTACTTAGAAATAAAGATGAGACAGAAGGAAAATTCATACAATACAAAGCTGAGGTTGAAAACAAGTTAGATAAAAAGATTAAAAGACTTAGGTCTGATAGGGGAGGTGAATATGAATCTGGCCCTTTAGGCCAATTCTGTGAACAACACGGTATAGTACACGAGGTAACTCCACCCTATTCACCAGAATCTAATGGAGTAGCTGAACGGAAAAATAGAACTTTAAAGGAAATGATGAACGCTATGTTAATTAGTTCAGGAGCACCTAATAATTTGTGGGGGGAAGCTATCCTCTCTGCGTGTCACCTTCAAAATATAATTATTTTTAAGAAAACAGGAAAGACCCCTTATGAGTTGTGGGAAAATCATAGACCTAACTTGAAATACATTAAAGTGTGGGGGTGCCTAGCCAAGGTTCTACTTCCAGAACCTAAGAAAAGAAAAATAGGTTCGAAAACAGCAGATTGTTTATTCATAGGATATGCTGAGAACAGTGTTGCATATAGATTCTTGGTTCTTAAAAGTGACGTGTTAGAGAAAAACACAATAATTGAATCGAAAAATGCAGACTTCTTTGAAAACATATTTCCCTTGAAAACAACCATTGAGAGACCAAGACTAGAACCTACAGTTGAGCCTATCATTGACTCAAATGAGTCTGTAGAAATCGAATTAAGAAGAAGCAAACGAGATAGGAGAGAAACAAACCTTGGAGATGGGTTTTTCACGTTTCTAATGGATAATGATCCTTTGACTTATAGCGAAGCTATTTTATCTCCCGATGCTCCTTTTTGGAAAGAAGCGATTAATAGTGAGATAGAATCTATCATGGCTAATCACACTTGGGAATTGGTTGACTTACCTCCTGGTACAAAACCTATAGGATGTAAATGGATATTCAAAAAGAAGTTAAAACCTGATGGATCTATCGATAAGTTTAAAGCTAGACTTGTAGCTAAGGGATACACTCAAAAGAAAGATGTTGATTATTTTGATACTTATTCTCCTGTGGCAAGAATATCATCTATTAGAATTCTAGTAGCTCTTGCCTCTTTGCATAAACTCATTATTCATCAAATGGATGTTAAAACTGCGTTTCTTAATGGAGAATTAGAAGAGGAAATTTACATGGAACAACCTGAAGGTTTTGTATCTCCTGGAAACAAAAATAGAGTTTGCAAATTAGTGAAATCTTTGTATGGTTTAAAACAAGCACCAAAACAATGGCATGAGAAATTCGATAGTGTAATGATCTCTAATGGATATATTGTGAATGAAGCCGATAAATGTGTGTATCATAAATTTGATAATAATGTTGGTGTAATCATTTGCCTATATGTGGATGATATGCTTATTTTAGGCACTGATATGATTGTGATAAATGAAACAAAACATTTGTTATCCTCTAGCTTTGATATGAAAGACCTAGGTGAAGCTAATGTTATACTTGGGATAAAATTGACAAAAACCAATGAGGGTTTTATGATGTCTCAAGAACACTTTGTAGAAAAGATCCTTAAAAAATTTGGTCACTTTGACGCCAAACCAATTAGTACCCCTTATGATATGAGCATACAATTGAAGAAAAATAATGAAACTAGTGTATCACAGTCTGAATATGCTCAAATAATTGGCAGTCTGTAGACACCCCGATTTTGACCAAACGTCAAATCCAGGGATTGGTTACCTCTTAAAAGACCGATGATGACAATGGCCGGTTACATTCGAAGATTTTCCAGGAAATTCAAAATCTTCAATTGATTCTTCAAGGCAAATTTCAAAATTAAAAATAGAAAATATAAAAAAGGAGAAGGAAGAGAGAGAGAGTTTGGGTATTCGGGAGAAACCCGAACAATGAAGAACGTGTGAGAAACCCAGTCTGGGAACCAGTTTTTTAAGAAGATAAAAATAAAAATAATAAAGAGTTCTTTTGAAAGAGATGGGAGGACAAAATAAATAAAAAATCTTGGAAAAAGAGAAAATACAAAAAGAGAGTAGTATATTCAAAATATACCATGCACATGGTTGATACCATGCACATGGGGGATCTTAATACAAATATATACATATATAGAATAGAAAAAATTGTGTTTACACCAACATATTTTTGAAAAATCAAAAAGAGGGACAAAAATCAGTTAACCCCGGCACGCGGAAAACGCGGCGGCACTCACTGAGTGCCGCGTCGGCACTCTCTGTTTGCCGCCCGGCACTCAGAGAGTGCCGCCCGGCACTCAGTGAGTGCCGCCCGGCACCCGTCGAGTGCCGCTGGCTGTAACAGACTGCTTTTCTCACATGTTCTAGAAGAAATCTTTGCACATGGGTCTCCACCCCGAATTTACCCATTTATCCCTGGATTAATGGTCTATATAAACAAACTTTCACCTTCATTTTTGATATACTTGAAATATACTTGAACTTGAAAATCAAGAGATAGATACATACAAGAATCATATAGATTTTGAGAGAGAGAGAAGAAGAATTTCTTGAAGAACTTGAAGAATTTGAAGAATTTTGGGAAATCTTGGAAGGTCTTTACAAGAAGTTAAAGAAATACTTGAGGTCCTAGAGGTAACCTCTTAATCCTTGATAGAATTAGGACTATTCAATCACAAGTTCATAGTTCTAGGAACTTTTTCACATTTTCAAAACCTCTCTTCTTATCCCATTTCATCACACACCACAAAGAACTTGTGATTGAATCTCATGACATTTCATCAATTTGGATGTAATTAGCTTTGGGTTTAAGACAAATTTGATTTTAAAGAGTTTGTATCTTTAGTCTTCTAAGTAATCCTTGATTTTCCTTATTTCTATTTCATTAAGAAGGTGCATGAGATCTTCCATATCTCATTGAACCTCTTTGAGTTTGATTATTTAATTTCCTATGATCTTATGATCTATATGGAGGTTAGAATGAATCATAGTCTTAATCTACATATAATTAGTGAGATGCAAGTCCTAATCCATGACTTGAACCTCTTCATTGAGAAATCTTATGGAATCCTTACTATATTCCAATAAGGTTTAAGTAGATTTTAACTTCATTTAGTCTCCAATGACCATCAAATGGTAGGAGAAAATGTGTTAATTCAAGTTTACTCCCATGGCTTGGATTAATCCTTCTCTTAGGTTTTAAGAAGTCTTTCATACTTCATCTAGAACCTATGAGCATGTATGTCTCTAACTCCAATGACCATCAAATGGTAGGAGTGATAAGTTGAATTCAAACTTGGGTCCATAGGTTTGAGTTCTTTATTTGAGGATTTTGTGAAGTTCATTTCAATACTTCATCAAGATCCATAAGTGTAGTATGCCTCATAGTCTCCAATGACCATCAAATGGTAGGGGAAATGTGTTAATTCAAGTTTACTCCCATGGCTTGGATTAATCCTTCTCTTAGGTTTTAAGAAGTCTTTCATACTTCATCTAGAACCTATGAGCATGTATGTCTCTAACTCCAATGACCATCAAATGGTAGGAGTGATAAGTTGAATTCAAACTTGGGTCCATAGGTTTGAGTTCTTTATTTGAGGATTTTGTGAAGTTCATTTCAATACTTCATCAAGATCCATAAGTGTAGTATGCCTCATAGTCTTCAATGACCATCAAATGGTAGAAGAAGTAGTTTGGTTTGAGCCCCAACTTCATGTTCTAATAGTTGAGGCCAATCAATAACTTGAACTAGCAAAATGAAACAGTGGGTTCATAAACTGTTTTTGATCAAGGATTTTTAGTTTGAAATCCGACCGTTGGAATCGAATGAAACCAACGGGAAAATGTTCATAACACATTGTTTTACCACTGTGATTTTTGTTTTAGCAAGATATTGTGATTAGAAGGGTTTGATCATGATTTTTGTGAGCTAATCACAATCTGTCCAGAGTTCTAAAATGCTTTCAGAATAATAAGTCTGTTTTGAAATTAATAAATCAGAACCCTAATAAAGTTTTCGGGGTCTCAAATAATTTTTTATAAGTACCTTAATGTGTTAGGAAGGTACCCTAAAAAGATCTAAGTGTTTCTCATTTTTTTACTATTTTTAGAAAATCATACAAGATCTCTAGACAGAGAGTTGTAGAATCCTGAGTGAGGTCTAGTATTTTCAGTATTCCCGGAGATCTAACCGTTGAAACCTCGATTTTCTTTTTGGGTTAGAAACTAGACTCACAGAGGCATCACATATCCAAAAATCAGTAAGATCCAACCGTTGAAAGTATTTTATATCCATTTTTGAACGTCGGGTCTGCTCTCTGTAAATCACAAAAACTGCTACTGTTTTTGTCTAATCTTATTTGTTTCAACTCAAATGGTCTCTTAATGTCTTGGGACTCAAACCATGTTTTGAATAATGATAATTTAGATTAAACCCAGAGGCTTAGGGATCCAAATTAGTGAATAAATTCATGTCTCATCCTTGTTCATAATCATTCATTCATTCATGTACATTGATGCTTATAGTTAGAACTAGTTCTTGGATGAAGTTGGACTTAGTTGAATTTAATTGAACATGACCTATGATTAATTACCTTTTGATATTATATCTTGTCTAAGGCATGTGTACTAACCTTTGTTTTGTAGCGCTTTGAGGTACAATTTCTCAACCCTTCTCTAGTTTAATCTATTTTATTGATTTTAATTGATTTTTCGACCCCATGTGCGACACCTTAGCTTAGGTTTTGCCTTATGTGTATATATGTATTAGAGACCTTTCTTAGGTTTATTTTTGCATGCATTGCACGTTTGATATTCGCGGCCGGATCCCGGGTATGTTTTCTAGTTCTCTATTGCATATCATGATGTTTGCTAGTTGAATTATGTGACTTATGAATGATATTTTACCGTTAGCAATTTTGCACCCTTTCAACATGCTTGTGTTATGTATACCTATATATGTATTAATTGAGGGCATGCTTAGATTAATAACTTGATTAAAAAGGATGTTGAGTAGAGGCCTATCGTGAGATAGGATGAAAGGGGGTGTTTTAGTCCGCCGGGCTCCTTCCCCTTTCATTCCATAATCCCCGGACCCAGTTTATCTTTGGTTTCGCAAAAGATCAGTTCGCTTAAAAATGGTTTCTTAATTTTCCTTTTAAAAATTAAGTGGCGACTCGTATTTGATTTTGATGTGAAAAATGTTTTAAAAGTGGGTAAGAAAACCTGCGATATCCACAATCTGGCGACTCTGCTGGGGATCGAACCCAGAATCTCTGGTTTCGCAGACCAGAATTTCTGATTTTGGGTTCACTCGAGGATTAGACTTGAAAGCATCCTTTTAATCGAGTTAATTAATTTTGTATGCCCGTTGCATTGCACTTGCATGTTTCGCCAGTCGATTGCACGGAACTATGACCTTGGAGGCTCGGGGCAACCCAGTCGGTCAAGTCATCATGGGACCGTGTGATCACCCTTGATCTCGTACCATGTTTTGGTATATGAAGCATCCTATCGGGTGTGTGTCAAGGGTCCCTTATTTGACCAAAACCCGGCCTTTGCATATTAGTTTCCATAGAACCTTTCAAAATTAGGAAATCAATTCTTGATTAGGATTTATGTGCTAGGGAGTTTTGTATGCCCGAAAGGGATTACTTGAGATGATGACTTTGCTTACTTGATAAAAGACATGTAACCTCTTAATCACTTTTGGGCAATTCCTTTTCATGTCCTATGACATTTAAGAATAAGCCAAAACTTGATTATAAGATTACATCTCTTGTATCGTGCTAAGCTAAGCATCATTGACCTTGTATGCATCCGAATTCATGAAGAGTATGCTAATTTCTCCTTTCATGTGATCCTCCTACCCAAAGAATTTTAAATACGTTTTTTTGGAAGCAAATAGATTTTCAGTATCTTTATTCCAAAGCATTCAATCACTCTTTCAAAATTTTTTGGAATTTACTTTTGAAAAAAAAATTTCCTTTCCAACCGTATTTGAAGGAAGAACCTAAAATTCTTGGAACCCAAAGTTCTTAAAAGAGTTTGAAAAGTTTTACCAACTAAATGAATGCTTTTTCAAAGCAAAAATTTGGACCTAATCACCTTTTTAATATAATCCAAGAAATCTCTGCAATTAAAGAAATCATTTTCAAATAAATTTCAACCCAATCATCTTTTGTTTAGAAATGTTGGAAAGCTTCTTAAGGAATTTTGAAAAGATCCCATCATCTAGGGGAAATACTTGTCAAATGGATTTCAAAAATTATAAATTTGAAAACCTTGAAGGGGTAAAAAGGATCACAACGAAAGGAGAAATTAGCACACTCAACACGGATGAGGATTTTATATGCTTACGTGTTTATGTGTTAGGATTAGAATTTTCTTTTATTTAGCATATAGAATAGGCACACACACACACATGCATTTGCATCCGTATGGCATATGAATCATTCATGAAAGCATATGAATCAATAATAAAAGTAAAAGGTAAACAAATAATAGTAAAAAAGGAAAAAAAAAAAAAAAAGTTGTTAAAGTTAAAATAACCGAAACAAATATGGTTGTAGGTAAAAGATAGAATCAACTACGAGCATAGCCTGGTACAGAGATTCTACTGCAAGACTAGTGAGAAAAGAGATGGCACAAGAGGCTAATGCAAGGGAGATGGTAGAGTTAAGGACAATGGTGGAACAGCAAGCGGGACAAATGACTAGAATGATGACTATGATAGAAGCACTAGCACGACAGCAGCCAGGCAATGATCCTCCTCACAGGGATGAAGATTGGTTTGATGAAACAGAAGGGATTGAAGCGCCAAGAACAGAAAGGGAGAGACTAGAAAAGGAGAGGGCTGAGAAAGACAAACTGATGACTGAGAAAATGGAGAAGTTGGAAAGGGTGGTACGAAAGGCCCAAGGAGTTGATACCTATTTGTTAGAGTTAGAAGGGTTGTATGAAGGGGTTTGTGAGGTATTGCCCGCAGGATTCAAAATGAATGTATTCGATAAGTTTGATGGAACAGGGAACCCGCGTAGCCACATAAGAATGTGTATAGGGGCATTTCAGCCTAGCGGTCTAAGCACGGTCATGATGGCAGTCTTGTTTCAACAGACGTTAACGGGGGCTGCTTTGTCTTGGTATCTCACTCTGGAACCAGGGAAGACTAGAAACTGGGAAGAAGTGGTAAAAGCGTTTGTGGCCCAATAAGAATACAACCAAGATCTGGATGTTACTATCAGGGATTTGGAGACTACCCGACAGGGGAACAAAGAGTCTTTTGCTGAATTTCTAAGCCGATGGAGGGGGAAGGCTGCTAAGATAATACAAAGACCGACTGAAAAAGAGCAAATCCGAATGCTGATGAAGAATCTCCAACCCGTCTATCAGGAGAAGATGAGGTTCTAATCCCTCAATACCTTCACCGAGGTGTTCGATGTAGGAACCAGAATCGAAGACGCGATACAGGAAGGGGTCATTAAAAAGGAGGAGCCAGTGAACAGGTACAGATTACCGAACTATGGAACGGGAGGAGGACATTCGGGAGGTCATTCAGGGTCTACAGATGTGAACGCACTGAGCGAACCTGAGAAAAAGTTTGATGTAACCAGAAATTACCCAAAGAGGGGAGGGGATAAGCCTTTAAGGAGGTTTTCGGAGTTGGGAGTATCTTTGTCCACGGCTCTCGATAGGCTGGTAGCAAAAGGACATCTTCGCCTACTGGAGCCACGACCCAGACCAAATCCACCACCTCCAAATTTCAAATCTGATTTATATTGCAAGTTCCATCAGGAGCAGGGGCACTCAACTGACCGGTGTTTAAGACTAAAGCATGAGATTCAAGATTTGATTGACAAGAAAATAATATCTGAACCACCCACCAACCCGCCAAATGTTACCAGAAATCCGCTACCAGAACATCATGCCGTACCAGCGCCCAGAATTTACTACTTGGGAAATGGGGAGAACTCTTTTGACTCGTCAGCACTGATCACTAAGTTGGGAAGACCAAGAAAGGCTTATCAGATGTTGGAGGACTCGCAAATCTGCACTCTGAAAGGGTTGGTAGATGAAGGCAAAGGGAAGGAAATAGAAGGGACTGTTGACGCAGATTGGTGGGCACCCGAAGCTGACAATTCACTTTGGTACAAAGGGGATGGTATTCAGGATCCTAGTAAAGTTAAGGAGGACCTTTGGTATGAAAGTGAGGAGGAAGGTTTGAAAATTGTTGAAGCACAAGATAGACTTTGGGTTAAAGAAGGTATTAGTCACCTCACACGGTCCGGGAGGCATTTTAAACCACACGAACTTGAGGAGGATCACCCTGAACAAGAAATGAATAAAGGAAAAGGGAAACTGAATGAGGAAGAAGAGGAGGACAGAGTCTTGAGACAGATGAAGAAGACACAGGCAAATATCACTATTTGGGGGTTGCTAATCGCTTCCAAGCGTCATAGGCAAGCAGTCCTTGACGCTCTCAATCAGTCGGAGGTTTCCATCGATGTTACTCCGGAAGATCTCATCGGCATGATCGGCAGAAGCCCAACCCTGGCTATATCATTCTCTGAAGCTGACTTACCTCCTGGGGGACCTGTTTTCAATAAGCCGTTGCACATCACCGTTGAGTGCCTAGGAAATTCTCTACCTGCTTGCCTCGTCGACAACGGGTCTGCATTAAATGTCTGCCCTTTTCGAACAGCTAAAAGGATGGGGCTCGATGAATCTACATTTATACCATCGGAACAAAAGGTGAGGGCTTATGATAATACTCTACGGGCAGTGATGGGGATCATCTTTCTGAATCTCTCTGTCGGGACTGGTGAAAGGGAAACGGAATTCCAAATCATTGACATTCCTGCATCATTTAACCTGCTTTTGGGAAGGCCGTGGCTTGATAGTTTGGGTGCCATACCGTCAACCATCCACCAGAAAGTTAAATACATTTGGAAAAACAAGGTATATGATCTTCTGGGGGATAGCTGGATAAATGTGTCTGGGGCCTCATCAAGTGCTCCGATTTTAGAAGTACAGATACAAGAAGGTGAAGCAAGTTTGGGTGGGTTTGAATTCATTAACGTCATAGAAGAGGAGAAGCCGAAGGAATTTTTACCACTGTATTTTGATCAATACGCCAGTCCATTGGTGGCCGGGATCATGAGAAAAATGGGGTTCTTCCCAGGGATGGGTTTAGGTAAGAAACACCAAGGACTGTCAGAATTCCCAAGTATCATCACACAAACCCACACCCATGGGCTAGGATACTCGCCAACCAAGGAAGAGTTGAAGAAGAAGAAGAAAGCAACGGATGCACCGATGGAACCATACATGAAAACTCTCAATGGGTACTTCATCAAGCAGGGAGAAGATTTTCCGTTTTGTGGTTTTCCAGAGCCGTGGATGGATGAAGCAGAGAAGCGTATGAAGCCAGGATTCGAGATTTTCTTTGCGCATGACTTTTCTGAGTATAAGGACCCTTATCTTCAGCAGCCTGAAAAATCTGCCGTTACTCAGGACTGGGTCTGTACTATGAATGGCTCGGCAATGAAGAACCTGCTAGAAGGAGGATACAAGAAGATCAAAAAAGGGAACTCTGCAGAGATCAAAGATGAGGGTGAGAAGGGTCGAGATAAAGAAGACAGTAATGAGAATAAAGAAAGGGAGAAGCCGGAAGAAGTAGAAATAGAAGAGATTACTCAGGAAGAAGAAAGGGAAGATCACTTCATAGCTGATATGGGAGGGGAAAGCAAGAAAGAGTGGGTCTTTGAGTCTAGTGATAGGTACCCCCCTCACCCAGAGTCTGTATTGGCCCAAATGAGGCGTCTTTCCATTTCTATGTCTGTTGTAATTGCTCCCAAGAAAGTTAATGAGAATGTGACTAATTCTGCTTACTTGACTGCGCATAATAATAATTGTGATGCATGTGATGAAAATGATGAAATACCTCATGAATTGCAAAAATTAATTGAAAAAGAAAATGAACCTGCATGCAAAATCATGGAAAGCACTCTAACCGTTAATTTGGGAAATGAAGGTAATCCACAAAATGTTTCTATCGGCTCCACACTTAATAATGAGGAAAGCAAAGAATTAATCAATCTATTAAAAGAATTCAAAGATGTCTTTGCATGGTCCTATGATGATATGCCAGGAATTGATCCAGAAATAGTCCAACACCATATTCCCCTTTTCCCAAATTCAAAACCCGTGAAACAAAAATTGAGGCGAATGAGGCCTGAATGGGCGCTTAAAGTGAAAGAGGAGGTTGAAAAGCAATTGAGAGCTGGATTCTTGATTGTCACCGAGTATCCTGATTGGGTCGCCAATATTGTACCGGTTCCTAAAAAGGATGGTCGTGTTAGGGTTTGTGTAGATTTTTGAGATTTGAACAAAGCTAGCCCTAAAGACGATTTCCCTTTACCCCACATCGACGTACTAGTAGACAATACCGCAGGACATGAACTTCTGTCTTTCATGGATGGATTTTCGGGGTACAACCAGATCTTAATGGCACCGAAGGATAGAGAGAAAACAACTTTCATCACACCTTGGGGGACTTACTGTTATAGAGTTATGTCATTTGGGCTTAAGAATGCAGGTGCAACTTACCAAAGAGCTGCCACCACATTATTACACGACATGATTCATAAAGAAGTAGAAGTATATGTGGATGACATGATAGTAAAATCCAAAGAAAGGGGAGGGCATCTGGAGGCATTAAGAAAGTTTTTTAGAAGGCTGAGAAAGTTCGGGATGAGGCTAAATCCGCAAAAATGCACCTTTGGGGTCACCACTGGAAAACTATTAGGATTTCTGATTACCCAGAGAGGAATTGAGGTAGATCCCACCAAAATCCAAGCTATAACAGAAATGTTGCCACCTAAGAATGAAAAGGAGTTGAGAGGATTCTTAGGAAGAATACAGTTCATCAGCCGCTTCATATCCAAACTCACCATGACCTGTGACCCGTTGTTCAAATTACTGAGGAAGGGAGAAAAGTTCGAATGGGATAACCAGTGCCAAAAAGCCTTTGAAAAGATCAAAACCTACCTTCAAAACCCACCTGTTCTATCACCTCCTAAGCCTGGGAAACCTTTATCGCTATACCTATCCGTAACCGAGAACTCAATGGGGTGTATGCTGGCCCAAGAAGAAGAAGAGGGGCACGTGTGGAAAAAGTCATATACTACCTGAGTAAGAGGATGACTGGGTATGAGTTGAAATATTCACCGTTGGAGAAAGCTTGTTGGGCCCTAGTTTGGTGTACCCGTCGCCTTAGGCATTACATGCTAGCCTTTCCGATCACCCTGATATCCCGAATGGACCCACTCAAATACCTCTTTGAAAAACCCGCCCTGACCAGTAGGATATCCCGTTGGACCATGATGCTAGCTGAATTTGATATTAGATATGTCACTTCCAAATCTGTCAAGGGGAGAGCTGTTGCCGAATATTTAGCTGACCTCGCCATAGAATCCGAAGAAAGGGGAGAATTTAAGTTTCCAGATGAAGAAGTAATGGAAGTAAAAGAGAACCTTTGGAAGATGTACTTTGATGGAGCAGCTAATCAAATAGGATACGGGGTAGGGATTATCCTCATATCACCTAGCGGGGCCCCCACTCCATTGGCCATTAAGCTCAAGTATAATTCGACTAATAACACGGCAGAGTATGAAGCCTGTATAATTGGGATGGAAGCAGCCTTGACTTTGGGGGTAGAGAAGATCGATGTTTTCGGAGACTCTAATCTAATAATATCACAAGTGAGGGGTGACTGGAGAATAAAGCATGAGAAATTAAGACCTTACCATGAATACCTAGAGAGCCTGAAGGTGCAATTCAAAAGAATTTCGTTCTATTATCTTCCCCGTGAGGAGAACCAATTGGCAGATTCCTTAGCAACCTTAGCCTCAATGATCCAAATTCTTGTAGGAGTCTCCATGATTCCTTTGTCTATAGAAGTGAGAACCCGACCTTCGTATGAAACAATCGCCGCCATTGAAGAAGAGAGAGAGGATGAGATACCATGGTATATAGATGTTTGGAACTTTGTCGAAAAAGGAGAATATCCCGAAGGAGCTTCAGAGAAGGATAAGAGAGCGATTCGTAGATTGTCAGCTCAATTTGTAACCTATGCGGAAAAGTTGTGGAAGAAGTCCTACACCGGTTATAATTTAGAATGTCTATATGGAAGGGAAGCAAGGAAAATGATGGAAGAAGTACATGAAGGAGTCTGTGGGCCCCACATGAGCGGACATATGTTGGCCAAAAAGATAATTCGGCAGGGATACTATTGGACGACTTTAGATAAGGATTGCTGTGAGTATGTTAAGAGATGCCATAAATGTCAGGTTCACGCAAATTTAATGCATACCCCACCTTCTCAGCTCTATAGCATGACCACCCCTTGGCCATTTTCTGTGTGGGGTATTGATATCATTGGAGAAGTAATTCCGAAAGCTTCAAATGGACACCGGTACATAATTGTGGCAATAGACTATTTTACCAAATGGGTGGGAGCGGCATCATACGCAACTTTGAAGGTAAAAGATGTGGTGAATTTTATCCAGAAGAATGTAATCTGCAGATACGGGGTGCCAAATGAGCTTATTTCTGACCACGGGAGTCATTTTCAGGGAGAGGTTATCCCATTCCTAGAGAAGTATAGGATCACCCACCACCAATCCTCACCATACAGACCGCAAACAAATGGAGCAGTAGAGGCCGCAAACAAAAATGTGAAAGCCATCCTGGGGAAAATGACGGATACATATAGAGATTGGCATGAAAAATTACCTTTCGCTTTGTGGGGATATCGAACTTCTGTGAGAACCTCAACTGGGGCTACACCGTACTCATTAGTCTACGGGATGGAGGCTGTTTTACCAGTGGAAGTTGAAATACCATCTCTAAGAGTTTTGGCAGAATGTGAGGTAACTGAACTGGAATGGTTGCGAGGGAGATATGAGGAATTGATGTTATTCGATGAAAGGAGGTTGGCTGCTGTGAACCATACTCGGGGATATCAGAAAAGGATAGCTCGTGCTTTCAACAAAAAGGTTCGCCCAAGGAAGCTTGCTGAGGGCGACCTGGTCCTCAAAGAACTTAAAGCGCCCGTTTATGACCCACGAGGAAAATTCAAACCCAACTGGGTCGGACCATATATCATCAAGACACTCCTCTCCAGGGGAGCTATCTATCTCATGGACCTAGATGGAGTTGAGTTTAAACAACCAATCAACCTCGATCGCCTCAAAAAATACTTTGCTTGAAACCTTGTCTTTCAAAACCTCCAGAATTGATGAACTACGCTTGACCTGATTCCCGGTAGGGGATACGTAGGCAACCTGCTCGATTCGGTCACAAAATAAAAGATGTACATGTGTTCTTTCTAGCCTTGGCTGAACTACTGCGGACCTGATACCCGTTCGGGGATAAGTAGGCGGGCTCACAAGGCCCTCGGTCCAAAACCCAAACAAAATTTAAGAGCCCCAAAATTTTACCATGTCAAACTAGGGGCAAACTTGCGTTTGCCCTAGAACCGCATCTAAATCCCGAAACCAGGGGCAAACTTCGTTTGATAGAGCCGATGAACCCAGACAAAGCTTAAACCCATTTCTGGATATACTGGCTATCAAAATGTGCATCATATGGAAACAAACAAGAATTCATTACATAGAGAGATTAAAACTAAGCAAGACTCATGAAGGAGTAATAAAAGCCGAAGGAGGCATTGAGGGGAAAACTGTTCATAACCCAGAGAAATTAAAGAAGTGCTAACTTTGATTCTTCATGATCAGGTTTTTTTTTTTTTTTTAAAAAAACAAAAAAAAAAAAAAAAAAATGCATCACAGAAAATAAACCTAGCCAAAGTTAAGCAGAATTTGTCAAAACTTTTTTGCTTCGTTCCTTTTTACTTTGTCTATCTGGAAGCTACCCCCTGACCAGAAACTGAATCTCAAGCAAATACTCTGCGGTCGGGACAATTGAAGCTGGAATCCTCCGAAAGGGAGCTGATACCCTATCATGCCAAGCCTCTGTGAATATCCTCACTGTCGAAGGACGTAGGGCAGAACTTCTCGAGAAATCAGCAGTAATAACATCGGGGACATCTTGGAGCAAGCCGAATTGGCGGGCTACCCGGCTGGGAATGTAAAAGGTGGTAACTCGCAGACCAGTCAACCAAATCCCAGGGCGCCCAGGAAGACGTACCGCGACAGAGCAATAAGACCAGCGAGGGCATATCCAATAGATGTCCTCATAACTCAAGCCTCGAAACCAAGTCAGCCAGCTGGAAACTGTGCGGGAGGGGTAATGGACGTCCATACGATCATAAGGGAGCTGTCTCCCAGGGGGGAGGTGAGCAAAGAAGCCCAAGCGCTCGAAGAGCCAAATCTGTAAAACGTGGGGTGACCCCGAAAGCAGCATCGATCCCGCGGTATGTGCATAATCCAGACCTAGAAAAGTCTCCCCCAGAACGAGCATAACAGCACTCCGCATCTCTCGGAGGCCACATACGATCAGAATCAGGATATCAGTAGAAAACTGGAATAAGAAGTGTGAAAGCATCGCTAGAGAAAGGGCGTTCCGCCGGGTGACCTGATACCTCCTATCGTCAGGATCGCCAATGGGTGCGTAAATGGAGGAGAGGCGGTCGAAATCAATATGATGGTCATGAATAAGGGAGCCGGCAGCGCCCCGAGAAATGCCAAGAAGGGCCGATAAATCCTGAATATATCCTGCTTGGATCTGCGGAACAATCAAATCGGCATACGGATCGGTGTGGAGGATGGCGCTAAACTCCTCAAAGAGGGGACAGACCTCCTCGTGACCAAACCGAAAGACGTGAAGAGAAGGGTCCAAGCACATAATAGCTGCTCGAAGCAAGTCCTCATCCAGAGCTGTATGGCGAAAAGCGAAGAGGTCAGTCAGTCTGTGGGATTCAAGGTTGAGTCGATCTATGCCAGAAAGGGAATCCATCCATGGGTACAGGATGTCGGAACTGATAGGGGCCATAAAGAAAAGGAGGAGGATACAAAAAGAAAAATTTTGAATGTAAAGAAGGCAAAATGGCTCCAGAAATCATGAATGAACCTAGGAATGGGTAAATGGCAGCTTATATAGAAAAAGGGGCCGGACCGGCACTCGATGTAAAGTGGCGGCACTCACTGAGTGCCGGCCGGCAGTCACCGAATGCCGCACGGCATTCACGGAGTGCCGCCCAGCCTCACCGAGTGCCGGCCCAGGTATAAAAGGCACATGGGTCATTTCGTAACTTCAATCAGCCCAAACCTGCACAGAATTTGAATAAAAATGCTGCCAATCATCATTTTAAGCACCTTTGCTTGCACCACTCATTAAAATAAAGGCAAGAGAGGGTATTCATGATCCAAATAAGCAAAGGGAATAAGATTCAAGAACTAATACGGGGAAGCAATCAAGCATGAATATAAACAAATTCAAAATGGGCACGCAGGCCACCATGCATGAGTATTGCCGAATTTGCCTAAATAAGAGAATTCGAAATTCTTTCGTCCTCACAGGGACATAACATAACATAAAGGAGATAAGCTATCCTCGTCTACGACGAGGATTCCTTCTGGGCGTTTGCTGAGCTGCCTGACCTCTCCCAGCTCCACCATCGCCTCCATCTCCGCCATCGCCTCCATCTCCACCATCTCCCCCATCTCCATCACCTCCTTGGTAGCCGCCGCCTTGGCCACTACCGCCAGCACCTCCCTGATAGCCACCGCCCTGGCTCATTTGAAACTCCTGGAGTTGTCTCCTCAGAGCCGCCATCTCAGTTTCCTGTAAGAAAGAACAGGCGAAATAAGTAATGCAATTAAGAAAAGAGAGAGGAGAAAGGAAAAGAGGAGAGGGAGTGTAATACCATAGCTCTAGCCTGAAGATCGGCGTTGGTCCTTGCTCCATCAGCCTGAAAAAGAAAAAAGAGAAAAGGAAAGAAAAGAGAGAATTAGAATACAGTTATTAGAATAAAGGTGATCATTCGGATTCTTTTTTGAAGATAAATAAGAAAATCTTTTGAGTTTTATGGCTGTTTGAATTTTTTTTTTGAAAATAAAATAAGAGAATTTTGTTCCAAACAAAAAGGGATTTACCCTCCATTCACGTCCATGAATCCAGTGCTGGACGGTGTGAGCATATGACAGACCCTCTTCAGCATAATCCCGGGGGACTGTATCATATTGTAGAGGGATAGTCGGGACATTCTGAGTGTAAGGGGTCAACTGATACATGGTCTCTTGACCCATGTCGACCGTGGGAACGCTCCAATTCCACTGCGGAAGGGCTGGGGGTTCAGCGACCCCAGGAACAGGCTGCAAATAAGAGTTTTCGACGTGAAAGATGGAAAAGGAATGGAAAGCAGAAATGAAAGAAATATACATATGTGAATGTGAATAATATTTGTTACCCGGACGATATCCATAAGGGGAAAATTATGCATAAGAGAGTTCAATCTAAAGGCTGCATAACCATCAGGGCCGTCCAGAAGATTTGCAATGTTCTCCCCGTCTAGAGCAGCCACCAGGTCCTCGTGATCTAGGGTCTCTGTGCTCCTCATGGTAGCTGGAGGGACCCACGGCACATAAAAGTTTGGGGCAGCAAGAGACTGCCTAGTCACCCTCTCACCAAGGTACCATTCCCGGCACGCCTCACCCACCATCAGAACCCTCAATCTAGAATAGGCCACCGCCGCCTGAATTGCTTCACCTGCCTCTGGGAGGGCCGCTGCCCACGGGTTCCATATCACATGAATCTCACGCAAATTAATGAGGAGGTTCCGGTAGCCAACAAAATCATGAGCCCCGACTTTTCGGCCCGTTGCCTCCTTCCTCCACTTCAAGCCCTGAGGCATGATAGTCGCCTCGTTGCCCCGAGTACTGGGAGCTCTCATCCGGAGGTATTCATGCGACCATATCTGCAAGGCAAAATAAAGAGGCAAATTCAGTTTTCAAAATTGGAAGAAATAAATGCAATAAAAATAAAAGGAATAAAGATGAAATGAATGAATAAATAATAAAGTTGAAGCTTTACCTCCCAAGCTCTCCAGTACCCGCCCGTGGAGGGGGAATTTTCCCTAGAAACCTCACTCATGTGGTTGTAGAGAGTGGCCAAACCTGCCCCTCCCCAGTTGTATTGGGAGATGCGATCGACGTCTGTGAGAGAAGCCAAATACCCAAGACTGATTGTGTCACCCTTTGTACTCATCAGTGAGCAACCCAGCACATACATGATGAAGGCCCTGGCCATTTGATCGTCAGTAAAGGCCTGATCCTTGAAGGTATCCAGGAACCATTTTGCGGGAACTATGAAATCCCCTGGATGAGCCCCAAGTAAGTCAATAATTTCTTCATGACGGTTCTAAAGATCGTCATAACGAGCGATAGGGAGGCCACCAAATGGGACGCCGGTGATCATGGCGAAGTCTAAGGGAGTCATCGTCATCTCCCCGAAAGGCATGTGGAAGGTGTTCGTCGTGTCCCACCACCTTTCCGCCAAGGCTTGAATATGGGTCCGGTCATTTGTACTTTTCTCCAGAAGCAAAGCAAAGAGCCCAAATCCAGCATTGTTGACCAAGGTTCTCACATCATCAGAGAGCTCCACGTACCACCTTCGGCCATGGGCCATGCTCCCATGACCCTTGAGGACAAATTCTGGAGACTGCAAAAAAGAGAGAGAGAAAAGAAAATAAGAAAAGGAGGGAATAGAATAAATACTTTCTTTGGGATTCAAGCAATGCAATTGAGTGAGTAAAAAATAATAAATGAAATTCTTTGGAGTCTAAGCGACTCATTGACTTGAAAATAAGAAATTCTTTGGAGTCTAGGCGACTCGTTGATTTGAAAAAAAATAATGAAATTCTTTGGAGTCTAGGCGACTCGTTGATTTGAAAAATAATAAATGAAATTCTTTGGAGTCTAAGCGACTCATTGACTTAAAAATAAGAAATTCTTTGGAGTCTAAGAGACTCGTTGATTTAAAAGAAAATAAAAAGGGGATCTCTTGTGAGGTCTAAGCACAAAAATGTTTGTGGGTTGTAAGCAATGATTGGATTTTAGGTTCATTCAAAATATTAAGCATATGCAAAATTCATCCAGATTAGCACAACCGCCCATTTAGCAATGAATAAATGGAATAATGAAATCAATGTGTCCAACTAAGGGCAATAATAAAAAGAGGGGGGCACAATACCAAGCATCGAATCCTAATCATGAAAGAGGGGATTGGTGAATATGTTGAATTTTCAAATATGGATTCATACAAGCATTGATTGTCATATACTACATTAGCATAGAAAGGGAGAAAGGGCATTCATGCATGCATTCATTGCTCATCATTCATAGCACTACATTGCATTATCTCATCATAAGCATAAAGAGGAAAGTTTGGGAATGTACCATTCGATTGAAGGCCCGTGCCGAGAGATGCGCCCCGGGATCGGCAAGTAAAACTGATGAACTGTGGACTGGATTGGGTTTGTACTTCTTCTTGGGGGGACCATAAGACCCTGAACCACTAGCCATGGAAAGATCTACAAGCAAAGAGGGAAGTCAATGTTCATATGAGAAATCTTGAAGGAGAGAGATCAAATAACATGAAGAAACATGATTTCAAACACAATGATTAAAACAAAGATGTAATCTTTATGAAACATACCTTGATTGTGAGTGGTTCTTGAAGAAAGAATCAAGAGAGGGTGGGATTGTAGAGAAGAAATTCGAGAGAGAAGGGAGGAGAGAATGAAAAAGAGAGAAGAAGAAACCAAGTTTTAAAAAAAACAAACTGCTGCTCAAACCGGCACTCGGCGAAAAGGCGCCGGCACCCACTGAATGCCGCCCGGCATTTGGTAGAATGCCGGCCGGCACTCAGTGAGTGCCGGTTTCCCACACCGAGTGCCGCCGAGGGTGACAGGTGGCCCTTTTACCCCTGATTTTCACTATTTACAAAAGAACCCCCGAATTTTGCTCCCATGTCCTTATAAATTTTCCCTCGTTTCAAAAAGACCCCCGAGTTTTGAAAAATGAGTTTTAAAGCCCTCTTGTAATTGGGAATTAGCCCCTGCTTGTTGAAAATTTTGTCAAGGAACGCCCGTTTGCAATAAATAGGTTAATCAACTTCGGATTTCTATGAAATTGAATTTGATTAGGAGTCTAATTGACTCCGATTTTGAACAATTGAATAAATTGGAGTCTGATTAACCCCGGGATTTTGAAAATTGATTTAATTAAGAGTCTAATTGACTCCTGATTTTGGAAAATTAAATAAATTGGAATAAGTTTGAAGTTTAATCTGATTAAGAATCTGATTGATTCCGGGATTTGCGAAAGCATGTATTCAACCGAAGTCTAATTGACTCCGAACTTTGAAACCTGATTTGACTTAAGCCTGATTGGCTCCAATTCTTTGAAAATTGATTCGATTTAAGCCTGATTGGCTCTGATTCTTTAAAAGTTGATTTGACTTGAGCCTGATTGGCTCCGATTCTTTAAAAATTGATTTGATTTGAGCCTGATTGGCTCTGATTTCTTGAAAATAGATTTGAATTGAGCCTAATTGGTTTCAACTTTTTGAAATTTGATTTGATGTGAGAGTCTTGTTTGATGCTGGAACTTTGAAAATTGATTTGGTTCGACTCCAGGATAGGAGAAAATTCAGCAGACTTTAATATGATTGATCTTCTATTTCAGGAATTAAAAGCGAATATGAATCCAAGTGCTTTCAGATTTAGGAAAATTTGAAAATAAACCTTGAAAAAGAGAGTAACTCCAAAAAGGGAAAATAAGAGTCGAGTTTGACTTTGCATAGAAAAATGACACATGTGCATCTTTGGTTTTTCGCAAGCAAATCTGCGCTTATCAGATGATTTTGGGGGATTTTGAGCATAGAGCTGCTCAAATCTTTCTGCGTGCTACCTGATTCGGCTTAGCCGATCAGATGATTTTGGGGGATTTTGAGCATAGAGCTGCTCAAATCTTTCTGCGTGCTACCTGATTCGGCTTAGCCGATCAGATGATTTTGGGGGATTTTGAGCATAGAGCTGCTCAAATCTTTCTGCGTGCTACCTGATTCGGCTTAGCCGATCAGATGATTTTGGGGGATTTTGAGCATAGAGCTGCTCAAATCTTTCTGCGTTCTACCTGATTCGGCTTAGTCGATCAGATGATTTTGGAAGATTATGGAGTGTAAGGCATAGAGCGGCTCAGTCTTCCAGCGTGCTACCTGACTTGGCTATGGAGTGTAAGGCGCAAGGCGCATCTCAGTCAATCAGACGATTCTCAAAACGCATGTAAAATGTATATACATTAGTCATGATGTTCTTAGAGTAAGACGGTGTCATAATAGGATGATTCGATGTATTTGGTGCATTTCTGATAATAGGAAGAGTAACGTGACTCGGGATCATCACGTTTGGGAGCATAAGATATAAGATTGCATGAGCATGTGCATCACGATAAGATAGGTGCATTCATCTGTGTGACTACCTGCGTTGGTGTATTGTTGTCCTTTGCCCGAACTACGTCCTGGTCTGATTCCCGTTGGGATACGTAGGCAGCTCACCATTGAGCACGACCAGCATTTGGCTATCTGCGCACCTGATTTTGCAACGCACTTTTGTTTTTACCTGGATTCGACTATTTGGTCAAAGGCTTGTCTTTCACACAGGCTTTGACATTCATTTGTGATACGCGTTGCTTCACAAGCTCTGTCAAAGAGGGGCAAACTGTAGACACCCCGATTTTGACCAAACGTCAAATCCAGGGATTGGTTACCTCTTAAAAGACCAATGATGACAATGGCCGGTTACATTCGAAGATTTTCCAGGAAATTCAAAATCTTCAATTGATTCTTCAAGGCAAATTTCAAAATTAAAAATAGAAAATATAAAAAAGGAGAAGGAAGAGAGAGAGAGTTTGGGTATTCGGGAGAAACCCGAACAATGAAGAACGTGTGAGAAACCCAGTCTGGGAACCAGTTTTTTAAGAAGATAAAAATAAAAATAATAAAGAGTTCTTTTGAAAGAGATGGGAGGACAAAATAAATAAAAAATCTTGGAAAAAGAGAAAATACAAAAAGAGAGTAGTATATTCAAAATATACCATGCACATGGTTGATACCATGCACATGGGGGATCTTAATACAAATATATACATATATAGAATAGAAAAAATTGTGTTTACACCAACATATTTTTGAAAAATCAAAAAGAGGGACAAAAATCAGTTAACCCCGGCACGCGGAAAACGCGGCGGCACTCACTGAGTGCCGCGCCGGCACTCTCTGTTTGCCGCCCGGCACTCAGAGAGTGCCGCCGGCACCCGTCGAGTGCCGCTGGCTGTAACAGACTGCTTTTCTCACATGTTCTAGAAGAAATCTTTGCACATGGGTCTCCACCCCGAATTTACCCATTTATCCCTGGATTAATGGTCTATATAAACAAACTTTCACCTTCATTTTTGATATACTTGAAATATACTTGAACTTGAAAATCAATAGCTAGATACATACAAGAATCATATAGATTTTGAGAGAGAGAGAAGAAGAATTTCTTGAAGAACTTGAAGAATTTGAAGAATTTTGGGAAATCTTGGAAGGTCTTTACAAGAAGTTAAAGAAATACTTGAGGTCCTAGAGGTAACCTCTTAATCCTTGATAGAATTAGGACTATTCAATCACAAGTTCATAGTTCTAGGAACTTTTTCACATTTTCAAAACCTCTCTTCTTATCCCATTTCATCACACACCACAAAGAACTTGTGATTGAATCTCATGACATTTCATCAATTTGGATGTAATTAGCTTTGGGTTTAAGACAAATTTGATTTTAAAGAGTTTGTATCTTTAGTCTTCTAAGTAATCCTTGATTTTCCTTATTTCTATTTCATTAAGAAGGTGCATGAGATCTTCCATATCTCATTGAACCTCTTTGAGTTTGATTATTTAATTTCCTATGATCTTATGATCTATATGGAGGTTAGAATGAATCATAGTCTTAATCTACATATAATTAGTGAGATGCAAGTCCTAATCCATGACTTGAACCTCTTCATTGAGAAATCTTATGGAATCCTTACTATATTCCAATAAGGTTTAAGTAGATTTTAACTTCATTTAGTCTCCAATGACCATCAAATGGTAGGAGAAAATGTGTTAATTCAAGTTTACTCCCATGGCTTGGATTAATCCTTCTCTTAGGTTTTAAGAAGTCTTTCATACTTCATCTAGAACCTATGAGCATGTATGTCTCTAACTCCAATGACCATCAAATGGTAGGAGTGATAAGTTGAATTCAAACTTGGGTCCATAGGTTTGAGTTCTTTATTTGAGGATTTTGTGAAGTTCATTTCAATACTTCATCAAGATCCATAAGTGTAGTATGCCTCATAGTCTCCAATGACCATCAAATGGTAGGGGAAATGTGTTAATTCAAGTTTACTCCCATGGCTTGGATTAATCCTTCTCTTAGGTTTTAAGAAGTCTTTCATACTTCATCTAGAACCTATGAGCATGTATGTCTCTAACTCCAATGACCATCAAATGGTAGGAGTGATAAGTTGAATTCAAACTTGGGTCCATAGGTTTGAGTTCTTTATTTGAGGATTTTGTGAAGTTCATTTCAATACTTCATCAAGATCCATAAGTGTAGTATGCCTCATAGTCTTCAATGACCATCAAATGGTAGAAGAAGTAGTTTGGTTTGAGCCCCAACTTCATGTTCTAATAGTTGAGGCCAATCAATAACTTGAACTAGCAAAATGAAACAGTGGGTTCCTAAACTGTTTTTGATCAAGGATTTTTAGTTTGAAATCCGACCGTTGGAATCGAATGAAACCAACGGGAAAATGTTCATAACACATTGTTTTACCACTGTGATTTTTGTTTTAGCAAGATATTGTGATTAGAAGGGTTTGATCATGATTTTTGTGAGCTAATCACAATCTGTCCAGAGTTCTAAAATGCTTTCAGAATAATAAGTCCGTTTTGAAATTAATAAATCAGAACCCTAATAAAGTTTTCGGGGTCTCAAATAATTTTTTATAAGTACCTTAATGTGTTAGGAAGGTACCCTAAAAAGATCTAAGTGTTTCTCATTTTTTTACTATTTTTAGAAAATCATACAAGATCTCTGGACAGAGAGTTGTAGAATCCTGAGTGAGGTCTAGTATTTTCAGTATTCCCGGAGATCTAACCGTTGAAACCTCGATTTTCTTTTTGGGTTAGAAACTAGACTCACAGAGGCATCACATATCCAAAAATCAGTAAGATCCAATCGTTGAAAGTATTTTATATCCATTTTTGAACGTCGGGTCTGCTCTCTGTAAATCACAAAAACTGCTACTATTTTTGTCTAATCTTATTTGTTTCAACTCAAATGGTCTCTTAATGTCTTGGGACTCAAACCATGTTTTGAATAATGATAATTTAGATTAAACCCAGAGGCTTAGGGATCCAAATTAGTGAATAAATTCATGTCTCATCCTTGTTCATAATCATTCATTCATTCATGTACATTGATGCTTATAGTTAGAACTAGTTCTTGGATGAAGTTGGACTTAGTTGAATTTAATTGAACATGACCTATGATTAATTACCTTTTGATATTATATCTTGTCTAAGGCATGTGTACTAACCTTTGTTTTGTAGCGCTTTGAGGTACAATTTCTCAACCCTTCTCTAGTTTAATCTATTTTATTGATTTTAATTGATTTTTCGACCCCATGTGCGACACCTTAGCTTAGGTTTTGCCTTATGTGTATATATGTATTAGAGACCTTTCTTAGGTTTATTTTTGCATGCATTGCACGTTTGATATTCGCGGCCGGATCCCGGGTATGTTTTCTAGTTCTCTATTGCATATCATGATGTTTGCTAGTTGAATTATGTGACTTATGAATGATATTTTACCGTTAGCAATTTTGCACCCTTTCAACATGCTTGTGTTATGTATACCTATATATGTATTAATTGAGGGCATGCTTAGATTAATAACTTGATTAAAAAGGATGTTGAGTAGAGGCCTATCGTGAGATAGGATGAAAGGGGGTGTTTTAGTCCGTCGGGCTCCTTCCCCTTTCATTCCATAATCCCCGGACCCAGTTTATCTTTGGTTTCGCAAAAGATCAGTTCGCTTAAAAATGGTTTCTTAATTTTCCTTTTAAAAATTAAGTGGCGACTCGTATTTGATTTTGATGTGAAAAATGTTTTAAAAGTGGGTAAGAAAACCTGCGATATCCACACAGTCTTACTTATCTTATGAACTGTACTAGACCTGACATTGCTTATGCAGTTAATAGGTTGAGCAGATACACTCATAATCCTAATAAGGAACATTGGACTGCTATTTGTAGAGTACTAAAATATCTCAGAGGTACTATGGATTTTGGTTTGACATACTGTGGATTTCCCGCTGTACTAGAAGGATACAGTGATGCTAACTGGATCTCTGATTCAGATGAGACAAAATCCACAAGTGGGTATATATTTAACCTTGGAGGAGGTGCAGTCTCTTGGAAATCATCCAAACAGACATGCACTGCTCGGTCCACTATGGAATCCGAGTTTATCGCCTTAGAGAAGGCAGGTTCTGAGGCTGAGTGGCTTAGAAACCTCTTGGCAGATATCCCTTTATGGATGAGACCAGTTCCATCTGTGTCGTTACATTGTGATTGCCAGGCTGCAATAGCCCGAGCAAGAAATAAGGCCTATAATGGAAAAAGCAGGCATATTCGCCTAAGACATAACATTGTGAAGCAGCTGTTAAAAGATGGGATTATATCCCTAGACTTTGTGAGGTCAGAGATGAATTTAGCGGATCCTCTGACCAAACCATTAGCAAGAAAGCTAGTGGCTAATACATCGAGAGGGATGGGACTAATGCCCATAACAGAGGTCAATAGTAGTGGTAACCCAACCTATATGAGTGGAGATCCCACAAACTAGGTTCATATGGGTAATAACAAACTACTGGTTGACTTGGTGAGACACTATCAATTATACATAATTATAGTTCATCCCTATGGTGTAGATAGTGTAAACTGCAACGTGTGAGGTTGAGTATTAACTCTTAATGAATTCATAGTCCTTATTGGGTGGTATGTATAGTTGCAATACATACTTGATGAATTCACCTATATGAGTGTGGAAGTGGGGCCGCTTCCTATGAGAACTTAGGCAGGTTCTCTAGAGCACTCATGAAATCCAGGTACGGCGCATGGCCGAAAAGTGCCAAACCGCGTTAACAGCCTTGTTTATCACAGTGTATTGTGGGTGATAAGTACTTTGATTCACACAAAGAAATAAGGTTCATAGAAATTCTAATTTCACCAAATTTCTGTGAATCAATTCTTATTTCCCTAAGTGTTGGTTCATAGTCCAAAAGACACCATCACTGATGCAATATACTAAAGTGGTCGATCGTTACTTCTCTAAATTTGTCTTTGAAAAATGTGGGGGATTGTTGTAATTTTATTGTAAGTTGTGGTCCAAAGTGGGTGTTTTTCAAAGTCAAACTTTTTCTCTCTCTACATCTCTCTTGTTGGTGTGGTGTTGGGTAAAAGAGTGGTGGAGACTCTTGTCCCACATTGCTTATGAAGAGGGAGTTGAAAGGCTTAATATATACTTTGTCATTATGGGCTTAGTAATAAGTTGGAACATGTGGGCTCTCACGCGCACATGAGCCAAGCCCAAGTTAATTCCAAATCCAATAGAAATTTGGGTTTCGATCCGGAAATCGTTTAACCGGGCGCGTCACGTCTTACTCGCGCGCAGGGGGGGGGTGCAAATCCCGGCCTCCAAGCCTCGCGGGCTCACACAGTTGGACCACAACCTTTTGCAAATTATTTTTTCCAAAACTTTCCATTTAATTTTGCTTTGACTGGATAATATCATTCCCTCACAGATTTACGCCTTCCTAAACTGTGCAATTAATTAGCCGTTTAAATGAAATCTTATCCTTTCTTTCAACACGTTTTTATAAATCAAAGGATTCCTGTCGGGTTAATATGGCTATAAATTCGTGGGACTTTTTCCTTGACAATACAGAACAATATACAATCTTCCCTCTCTGCTCCTTCTCTGTTTTCCTCTGTTCATCGATCACTGATATACATACAAGGTTGTTCTGTACCCTTTGTTCAACGAGTGCACGTGAACAAAGACGAGGCTGCTTAATCCTGGAGGGTAAACCGCTGAGACCTTTCTGTGCCGAGTCAAGAACTCTGAGGGGCGGAAATTGCTCTTAAGGACAGTGTCTAATACACGACTCAGTCAGATTCTTCAACCCTACTGATAAGTATTTTCGTTCACAGCAGTGTCTATTCATTATTATTTTCTAACAAGAGGTACATGGAAATCAAAATTAAAGAAGCAAATGTATAGGGGGGAAAATTAAAAGGACTGTGAAATATATTACCAATGTGAGTTTGTTTACTTATTTGCAACTCAGCTGCGGTCTTGCCCAAAGTTTCCAAAGGTGTTGCCAAATGAAAGAAAAATAGTTACTCTGACTCATGTTCTTAACATAAAGCCGAGAACCAAAAAAACATAACAGACTCAAAATAAAAATAAAAAATTAATAATAATAAAAGAAACCACCATCTAGACAACCAACCCAAAAAACATGATAAAAAAGCCCGAGTCCAGAACAACATTTAGTGTCACGCCACACCCAAAGGCATGGAAGAGCAGCCACTTTATCCACACATAAATTCAACAACGTCGTGAAGGGTTCCAGCCAGTAGAAAACATAGAATACTCTCCACCCTTTCATATATCAAACCTTGTTGAAGCATAAACGCAAAAAGTTGGTGGGCCACATCTCACACCCTTCCATTATCAGTTCACAAACCCAAAATTTGCAAACCTCATTGAAGCATAAACACAAACAGTTGATGGGCCACATCTCAGACCCTGACACTATTAGTTCACTTCGCAAAACACTCAAACCCCAATAATCTTCCAGTTCTAAATCAAACCAACTGTCTTTCTTGAATCTATTTATGCTATTATTAGACGATCTCGTGCAAGATGTGTACCATAGTCAAATACACGCAGTGCGTGTATTTGACTATGGTTCCTTAGCTTCTTTGTGACTAGGGGTGTGTTTCGACCGGAACGGAAAGGAAATACCCTTTTCGGAAAAAATTCTGAAATTTTCGGAAGCCAAAAATGCATTTCGAATTCTGTTCCGAAATTTCAAAAATTCCAAAATTATTTCCGATTTCGAAATATCAAAAATTTCGGAATTTTCAGAATTTCATCAGATTCCGAATTTTTCGGAATATTCGGAATATTTTCGGAATTATTCGAAATTCAAGCTTAATGAGATTTCACTTGAGACTTGTAAGCCTTTTATAGAAGCACATCACATCCCCTCTTTTGTGTTTTTTCGATGTGGGATGAACACAATTTTCAGAATATTTCAAAATATTTTCGGAAAAGTTTCGAAAAATACAATTTCGGAACATTTTCGGAATTTTTTCGGAATACTTAGGAATATTTTCGGAAAAGTTTCGGAAAATACAATTTCAAAAATTTTTCGGAATTTTCGGAATTCTAAAAACAATTCCGATTCCGATCCGATTTTTTTCGGAATTTCGGAATTCGAAAATTCGGAATTCGGAATGCATATTTAGTTGCCAAAATCGGAATTTTTCGAATCGAAATCGAAATTTCCGTTCCAAATGACACCCCTATTTGTGACTAATACAATTATGGGCCACTGTTTGGTTTGGTGGAATGTAAGGCAGCAATCACTTTGTCTGAAAAAAGTCAAAAGTTAGGCCTATCTCGAATTTGTTCTTAGAACACCCATTATAAGCAAGATCACCATTAGATAATGTGTTTCTTAAAGAAAATGGTAATTAACAAAGCTGAAATCGGATCGATATTTGAGTAAATTCTACAGTTTTTTGCCATCCTTCACCAAAAACCATCAAACATGCTTAAAGTGGAACTTCGTAAAGAAATTCTACAGTAATAGGTTATTGTATCTCATTTTGCTAGGCCAAAAGAAATTCTACACAGATTTTTTATTAAAATAAAAAATATATATTTAAAAATCGATAACATTCCAAAACTATGTAGCAACTGCACCAAGTCAAAGTTCGGTAACGAGTCCCTATCCTTCAATGACATTCTGAGTTTTTTTTTTTTTTGCATTATTAAAAAACAGTCAACTTTTATTTGATATTTTAAAGCACAATTATATACTTTTTCAAAATGAAAAAAAAATCAAGTTAAAATTAAAAATTTAAAAACACATCAACTTTTTGATTTTTTTAAATAAAAAAATTATATTTACCTCTCATCTTCTTCCTCGCCACCACCTCTACCAGCTGCCACCACCATGGCTAGCCACCACACCACACCACCACTACCACCACTATCAGCCACCACCACACCACGATACATATAAATATATGATCACCACCACCCCCAACCTCTCTTTATCTCTTCTCTCTCTTATCACCATCACCACGGGTCTGCTTCCTCATCCACCCTTGTCTTGCAGAAAAGAAGGAATAAAAAAAGTTACAGGTTGGAGTAACTGTCCAAACAGTAGGAACAACTCACCAAACGGAAAGAATAACATTACTCCTTATGTTTGGCGAGTTGCTCCTTCTGTTTGGACATTTGCTCCAAAAACCTATACATTTTTTTTTTGGTAGTGGTGATGGTGAATGAACGAGGTGGCCCTTGGTAGTGATGGCTATGAGAAGAGAGAGAGAGAGAAGATATCAAAGAGAGAGACGAGATGGGGGGGGGGGGGTAGCAAAGTGTAGATTTTTTGAGCAATTGTCCAAACAGAATAAGCAACTCACAAAACGTATCAGAAGCAACTCACCAAATGTAAGGAGCAACGTTACTCGTTCTATTTGGTGAGTTGCTCCTAATAAGTTTGGTAAGCTGTTCCTGCCGTTTGGACAGTTACTACAACCTGCAACTTTATTTTTTTTCTTTTCTGCAGTGGCAGTAGTAGATAAGGGAGGAGGCCCGTGGTAGTGGTAGTGAGAAGAGAGAGAAGAGATAAAGAGAGGTGAGGGGGGTGCTGGCCATATATTAGATATATATATACATAAAGAGAGAGAGAGAGAAAGAGAGAGAGAGAGGGGTTGTAGTAGTGGTGGTGGCCGTGGTGGTGGCTGGTGGTGGTGGTGGTTGTGGTATGGTGGTGGCTGGTAATGGTAGTGGTCTTGGTGTAGTGTGGTGGCTAGCCGTGGTGGTGGCGACTAGTGGTGGTGGACCAACTGGTGGTAAGGAAGAAGACGGGGTAAATGTAATTTTTTTTTCATTTTATTATTTTGAAAAAAATTAAAAGTTGATGTATTTTTAAATTTTTAATTTTAACTGATTTCCTTTTTATTTTAAGAAAGTACCTGACTATCCTTTCAAATTTTAAATGAAGTTGACTGATTTTTAATAATTTTTTTTTTTTTTTTTTTTTTTTTTAGCATCTCGGATTGTTATTGTTGACAACTTGAAAGTGACTTGTAAATATAAAAATGTAACATATAATTCGTGCATAGATCTAGATCTGTTCAGCAGTCTGTTTCTGTGATTTGTACATATGTATTTTTGTTTTCTTCTGTCAAGAAATCGGTGCTTTGGTATTTAGGCTAAAAAACCACTTTGATACCTTATATATAAATAGAGAAGTTTCACTTTGGATCTTATATTTTTTATTGTAATATTTTGAGTTCTCAATTTATAAATTTATTTTTTTAATTAAAGATAATCGTTAATGATATTAAAAAAATAATAAAATGAAAAATATAACATAATAGACCACATGAAATCAAGATGGGCTAAAGTGAAATAGGCCCAAATTGAAACTCTGTGTGATTCATTATGTTTTACTTTTTTAACACCATTATCAAATATCATTAATTGAAACAAGTTGATAAATTGAAGGCTCAATATATTACAATCAAAAAGGCCTAAAATAAAATTTTACTATAACTATATGGTACCAAGGTACATTTGACCCCTAGTATTTATTATATAAATTCCAATAGATGCTCAATTACTAATGGTCCAAAATTGATCCTCTATCATTGCCAACATAATTTTATTTTTTTACTCTTTTTATGTATCCCTCCAGCTCTTAGCAGGAAAAAAAATTGTATCCCTCTAGCAAAACAAATTAAACTGGTTGAATAAGTAGCATATGTGGAGTGTGGACTTAGACTAACAAATTAAATGTTGAAAAAACAATCTTGGTTTTCGGTACCATTGTAAAATACATTACCATTGAAAATATATTTAGCAAAACAACGGCTTCATTATTGGAATTCTAATCTTACCATTCTCCCTTCTCTTACGCCTAGACATTTACATCGCGGAACGAAATCACTACACTAAAAAATACTTTAAAAATATATATATATATATATATATATAATAGACACTTCACAATTAGAAATGGCAACGGGGCGGGGTAGATCGAGTAGGAGTCGACATTTTCCTACGCCACTTCGCTTATTTATATGACCACTCCTACTCCACTCCACTCCACTCCTACTTATGAAGTATACCAACTCCTATATCATTAATTTTGCCCACTCATACTCCACTCCATTTCACTCTTACTCTATTTACCAACTTATACATCAATTTAAAAAATCAAAAAGATCTACAATCAGAAGTTCATTCACAACAAAGACATGCTTGAAACATAATATAACGTGATTAGAGTGTTGCAAAATATAGCAAAGTAGCAAATCACAGCATGATTAAACACAATCAAGGGTAGGAGTGTAGTGGATTACCAATGAGGTAAATTAATTGCTTATAGTACCAATGGTAGTTTAGTAAATTTGTAACATAATCGGCTCGGAGCGAAGTGGAGCCGATTAAACGGGACGGAGGAAATTGCCATCCCTAGCACAGTGTCTGCAATCAATTTTTTTTTTTTATATATGAATGTCTACAATCATTTATAATGATGAAATGACTGCTGTGAATTTCTCATTAATAGGCCAATTATTTTTGGTATGTCAAAGTTGATAAAGCAATTAAACTAGGGCTGCTCAAAATCTAATCGATCACCCGGTTCACTCGATCACCCAATTCACTCGTAGTCTTTTTATTGATTTTAAATAATGTGGGTGTTTGGTTGGAAAATTTATAAGTGTGTGCGAGCGTGCCAGGCAAGCAAATTGCCAATGTGTGTGAGTGATTATCCAAACTGCGCCTCACCAGGGAATTGTGGTGACGTTCGATGCCTTGAACAGGACTTTAATTGTGTAAAGATGTAACTAACTGAAGAACTTCGAACTGATTAAATTAAAATCTACTCCTAAATAAAATAGTAAAATGACAAAGTAATTCAACTACTTAAATTAAAGAAACTACAATCTAACCTTGAAGATAACTTCGAAGGTGTTCTACTCCTAATTCTAAGTATCTAGATAACAATACAATAGATGTATTGAGAGATTATATGTTGATGTTTGATCGAAGGATCTCTTTCAAATACACAATCCTTCTATTTATAGACATCGAGGCCTCAGTAACTCAATTCGAATACTCCCTCCTATTTTCAAACTGATAACTGCCTTTATCCGTGGCATTCCCTCACATTGACAACTGTCCTTCAATTATCCCATGACGTTCAACACGTGTCTTCTATTAACAAAAATGGATTAACTTCAACTGCCTATTAACGGTTTTCTTGTCAATCAATTTCCACCAATTATCTTGCCACATCACATCCTGCGTGTCAAACTTGTATTGGCTGAATATTTTCATCACAAACATTACCCCCCGCGCCATTTTCCTTTTTTGTTTAAAAAAGATAATGGTGATCGTGGTCTAACCATATTGGGCAGTTACTACCTTATGCAGTACTTTAAATTGCATAATCATCTCTTCAATCCATTCCAAACCATCGCTTTTATTTGATCCTTGATCATGTCTTCTTCTCAATCTTCCTTCAATGTTAGCGATACCTTTCCTATTGATCTTCCCGAAGAAGTGATGTTGTTAACCAAACGCCCTGATATTCCTTTTCGAACAAATTGGGATCCTCTTGAGATTCCTCCCGAACCTTTTACTTACTCGAAATGGGGAAAATGGCATAAAATGTTGAACAAATCAAGTGTTTCATCAAGGCAACATTCATCTTCGACTTCTTCCAAATCAATCTATAATAATCAAACGTTTCCTCCTGCTTGGGAACAACATATTTCCCATGGTGAAGGTGTAGGATATTACAAGGGAATGAAGCTCGAAACTCCAATCACAGTACCTTCAGTTGTTCATCCAAGCTTCGAGTATTTTGAAACTGAAGGTGTTATTCGAAGTAGAACAATAAAACCATATTATCCATTTTCAAATCATCTTTCTCGAGAACAAAATTTATTGAATGCCTGGCTGATCTCTTCAACCAGTCCTCCTGGTGAAAGATTCCAGAGAGGTAATATCTTAGTTCCTCAAAGCAGACCTCCTATTCATACATATGTAAGGACATCTCATGAAAATTTTTCCAATGAACATTACTCCTCAGCCTTCCTTTCAAAATGCAAACTTTTTGAAAAAGATTATGAAGAGAAAGTACTTCTCTTTGATCATTCTGTATTAGGCTTTCCTGATACCAAAGTTCAGGTAATAGATCCTACTGAGGACATTAGTGATCCTTTTTTAAAGCTAGACCAATTGTGTAGATATGGTCCTACATTCGAGCATACTCCATCTATTACATCACCTTCCCCATGCTTGATTATTCAAGCTCAAAGGCTATTAGTTGCTTTTTCTCATCTTCCATTTTCTATTCTGCAAAATTCAAGGGCTCGAATCAATTTCGAATGGAGCTGTCATGTCTTATGTCATGAATGGAATATATCCACGCTTGTTCGAACTCAAATAGATTTTACCCTTCGAACTTTGGCTTCCCACATGAGATGGTATTCTCATCACCAAGAAAGTATCCATCATCTAAATTATCTTTTAGATCTCTATGAAAAACTCAAAGAAACTCCCAAAGCACTCCTTGATGAAGTCCTAGAATTCAAAGAGAAGTACATTTATGGTTGTGGAAGCTCTGATGAAGAAAGCATCATTTCTCATTATTCGAAGCCTGATCTCGAAAGTCGAATTGCATATCTCAAAGATGAAGCCAAAGTTGTTGGTGTTTCTCTTCGAGGCAAAACTCCATTGGCCAAAGAACTTCGAAGTCTCCGCAAAGCTCTATTCAAGATCAATTTTCAGTTAAACCAATATGAAGAACAACTTAAGGAAGCTTACATTACCCTTCGAAGTGAAGACAAACTGGCATTAGAAACCAGAAACCTATGTTTCGAGATAGAACTAGAGGCAGAGTATTTTGCCTATTATTGGGCCATGTTTCATAACTTAGTTACTTATGGGTTTCCCCACTTTTATCAATTATGTCTTTGAATTGTAACTACACTTTCTTCTTAATGTAGTGAACAATGAAACATTCTCATTCTTTCAAATGATGATTTCATATGAATAAGATGATCATCGAATGTTTTTGATTTAACAATTATATCATCAATATAACATTCTAAAAATGTTCCAATCATGTCATGGAAAATAGCATTCATGGCTCTTTGATAAGTAGCCCCTGCATTTTTTAAACCAAAAGGCATTTGTACCCACTCGAAGGTACCTATACTACCTGGACATCTAAATGCAGTTTTATGAATGTCTTCTTCGGTAATAGATATTTGATTATATCCTGAATGACCATCCATCATGGACATTATAGTATTTCCAGCAGATCTATCAATTAATAAATCAACTATTGGCATAGGATATTCATCCTTAGGTGTAGCTAAATTAAGGTTTCTATAATCAATACAAACTCTTAATTTACCATTTTTCTTCATTACTGGAACAACATTCGATAACCATTCAACATACCTGGCAGTTCTAATGAATCCTGCCTTAAGCAATCTTTCAATCTCTTCCTTAACCTTCAGAGTAACTTCTGGAGTCATCCTTCGAGGTTGTTGTTTCACTGGTTTGTAGCCAGCTTTGATAGGCAATTTGTGTTCTACTAGACTTCTTTCGAGCCCTGGCAATTCATCATAATCCCAAGCGAAACAATCTTGAAATTCTTTTAACAATTCGACCAATTTATATTGGTCATCCTTTCCAAGTTTGGAACTTAAGTAAGTAACTCTCTTTTGTTGATCGGATCCTAAATTTACTTCTAAAAGAGGATCTTGTGATACTTTCTGTATTGAATTTTCTGGCAATACAGATAATTCTTCTCTGCCACCAATTTTTAATTCTTGTGAATCTTCTTCAAAAACATAATCTGACCAATTTATGGTCGAATCTTTTTCAATTTTTGACTCTAAATCTGTTATCATTAACTTTTGCAAGACCAGTCGAATGGTCTCTTCCACATCTTTCATTGCCATAGATGTATGAGTCATCAAATTATCTTGTCATCACCCAATGGTTCCAAAGAACCAAATGGCATTTCAGCCAAAATGTCCCAATTTTCTTCTGAGGATTCGTCTTCTGACTCTTTTAGGTCAATTGGCCTGACATCCTCTTGATACAATTGAGCTTCGACACAATTAGAACTTGCATGAAAAGGCTGGACATCAGCCTTCACTGTTTCAATTTCACAGTTTTCCTTCACTAGCAACAATTTCTGATGCATTGAAGAAGGAACACATTTATTAGCATGAATCCAATCTCTTCCTAATAAAGCATGATAATTAGGATTTGCATCTACCACAAAGAAAGCAGTTTTAGATTTATTCGAACCTACTATGGTTTCAATAGGTATTACACCTTTGGTATTTTTCTTATCACCAGTAAATCCTGAAATCATAATATGGGTTTTTATCAATTTTGCATTTTGTTTATTGATCTTTTTCAAAGTATTCTGAGGAATAATGTTGACAGCAGCACCATTATCAACCAATATCTTGTTTAAAAGAACACCATTTAAACAAGCCTTTATGTATAATGGTTTAAGGTGTCTAGTCATTTCTGTGGATGGTTCTTCGAATGAATAAACAAAATTACAATCATTAAAAGTAAACTCAGGAAGATCTACCTCAGAAACATCCTCAGTAAATGCTTCCACTTCCATTTCTTCAACTAACTGTTGATCTTCTGCTGTCTCGAAAATTTTTGGCAACATAAATGTAGCAGTGTTAACTTCCATTTGTTCAGGAAATGTACCAAATTGAATGAGCATATTCTCATTATTTACCATCTCATTTTCTGGTTTCATTTCAGCATTTCCCAAATCTTGAGATTTCACCATTGTCATTGCTTCACTTTCATCTTCAATACTCATTGCCTTTTCTAATTCCAATACTTTGGCTTTAATAATACTTTCTTCAGACATAGTGTCAGTATCACCTTTTGAATTTCGATCGAACCTAGGATTAGGCTTTGAATCATCACTAAAATCTTTCTTCATTTCATTTCCTAATTCCTGGTTTCTATTTTGCATATTAGAAAATTCCTTCCACATGGTAAACTTCCTCTGCAATCTTCTCTGTTGAGTCCTATTTATCATAGAGACCATGTTCTGGTTTTTTCCCTTGGGATGTTGAAGTACATGCCATGTATTCTTTTCAACATGAGGAGGTTTAATCATCCTATTTTTGTTTTGAAGGCCTTGCTGTTCGATCATATTTTTTACCCTATCATCTTGCAAAATAAACCAATTTGGCACTCCTGGTACCAATATAGACTCACCTGATTGTGATGTTTCACCATCTTTTGGTGATTTCTCTACTATTTTCATATTTTTCTCAGCCTGCACCACATGTGCTGGTACCACTTTCGATGATATGAACTGAATCTGCCTTTCTCTCTGCTCCCCATAATATTTCTTTGGTGTATGAAGGAACCCTGGTCTCACATATTGCATGTTCCTTGATGGTCGACCATGACTACCAAAATGAAAGTTTCTTGAAAAATTAGCTTTAAAAGGAGCCACTGGTTTTGATGCATACCTTGCTGTCATAGGTCCAGAATATGTTGAAGCTTGATAAATTGGTCCTCTAAACTGTCCTCTCTCAACATTCATGATTGGTTGGAAAGGAGGTCCACCAAAAGTGCTTGGTTTCTTTTGTTCGATCAAAGACTGCTTGTTTTTCCTGCCTGCTTTGATTCCAACCCTTTCATCATAGATTTCAGCATATCTTTTTCCACAACCAATGCATAAATTCTTTGCATATTCATGGTTGAAAACCGATACATCAGGTTTTTTCCCTGTTATTTCTTCGATTCTTTTCATATGGTCTTCTGACTTTGCACTTTCTCTTTCTTGGACCAGATCTTCGAAGGAAATGTCATGAACATTGATTGACACCTCCTGTACTGCTGGGAATGGATCTTCATCAATCCCCATTTGTTTTTCAGGGAATTTCAATTTCCCTTTCTTGATCAAATCCTGAATCCTGTCTCGAAAAACAGTACAATTATTAGTCGAATGAGTCCCAGAACTATGCCATTTGCAATATTTCCTATCTTTTAATTCATCATTCGAAGGTAATTTTGTCCCATCAGACAATTTAATAATTTTTCCTTCTAACAGGTGATCAAATATTTCATCCAATCTATAAACATCGAATGAATACTTCTTAAAAGTTCCTTTTGATTTATATACTTCAGCAGAAACATTTTTCTTTACAAGACTCTTACATGTAAAAGGCTCTTTGCCTATTATTTCTGCAGCATCTATCTCATAATTAGGATCCTTATAATATGTTTTTATTGAAGAAGCATTTCTTTCATTTTCTTCTTCCAATAAAGCTTCGTATCTAGAGACTCGAGCAGTCAATTCAACAAGATCTCTAATTCCAAAGCATCGAATTTCTTTCTGAGTCTAAATTCGAGACCATTTTGAGCCAATTTAACAAATTCAGATTCAGGCAACATGATTTTACATTTTGTTCTAGCCCTTTTAAACCTATTTATGAATTGAGTTGCCTTTTCATCAGACTTTTGACATAATCTGGCTAAATCAGCCATTGATACTTCTGGTTCTGTCTGGAAAAACTGAGTATGAAAAGATTCTTCCATCTGAGCCCAACTATAAATCGAATTAGGGGCTAGATTAGTAAACCAAGCAAATGCAGTATCTGTTAATGAACTAGGAAACAAACGAAGTCTAAGATATTCATTATTTCCTGCATCAGCACACTGACTGACGAATTTTGCTATATGTTCAACTGTGGATTGACTTCCATCCCCTGCAAACATAGCAAAAGTAGAAAATTTAAATCCCCTTGGGAATTCAATCCTATCAACCCAATCAGGATAAGGCTTCCTATAAACTGGAGTTTGTACCCCCCGAGCCATAGGTCCACAAATCTCATGGATTAGATTAATCATATCATTCCTATCAACCATATTAAATGGTTGTTGATGACCTGGTTGGCCAAAAAGGTGATTTATTGGTGGTGGTTGAGGATTATTATCTATCCTTCTAATATTTTCATTCCTTCGACCCATTCCTATCCCAGTAAGGTCTGGTTCGAACATAGGATTATTATTTACTCTCCTATTTTGACCTATCATGTTTTCTCTAGGCCTTGGTTCTTCAAAATTTATTGTTCTATGACCATGATCTTGGCCATTCACATGATTTCCTTGGGTCCCTTCGAATACTGGGAATGTATTATTAGGGACAGACATATAAAAACTTTCTTGGGAATTAGGCCTGATAGAAGGCCCATTTATATGATTAATAGAATTTGGCTGAAATAAGCCATGTCTATAACCCCTTTCATTCTGTCGAATCGTAGAAGGATTCCCACTTGACACCATTGTTGGTGCAAATTGTGGTAAACTATTGTTAAGGGAAGTAATCAGAACATTAACATTCTGAAGCATATTTTCCAAGTGATCAAATATTGGTGTCAATTGACTCACCAAATCATGTTGATTCTCTGAATCAACATTCCCATTATTTTGAGTCGAACTTAAATTTTCAACTCCCACTTCTGGGTTTTCATTGGTTGTATGATTTCCAGTATTGCTATTCTGAGGATCTTGGTGTGAAGAACCACCAATCTCAGCAATATTAACACCAACATTGGCATTATCAACAGACCTATTACTTCGAAGGTTTCTGTTTGCCATCCTTTGACACTAGGGTCCCACCGGGCGTGCCAAAAATGTTTGGTTGGAAAATTTATAAGTGTGTGCGAGCGTGCCAGGCAAGCAAATTGCCAATGTGTGTGAGTGATTATCCAAACTGCGCCTCACCAGGGAATTGTGGTGACGTTCGATGCCTTGAACAGGACTTTAATTGTGTAAAGATGTAACTAACTGAAGAACTTCGAACTGATTAAATTAAAATCTACTCCTAAATAAAATAGTAAAATGACAAAGTAATTCAACTACTTAAATTAAAGAAACTACAATCTAACCTTGAAGATAACTTCGAAGGTGTTCTACTCCTAATTCTAAGTATCTAGATAACAATACAATAGATGTATTGAGAGATTATATGTTGATGTTTGATCGAAGGATCTCTTTCAAATACACAATCCTTCTATTTATAGACATCGAGGCCTCAGTAACTCAATTCGAATGTTCCCTCCTATTTTCAAACGGATAACTGCCTTTATCCGTGACATTCCCTCACATTGACAACTGTCCTTCAATTATCCCATGACGTTCAACACGTGTCTTCTATTAACAAAAATGGATTAACTTCAACTGCCTATTAACGGTTTTCTTGTCAATCAATTTCCACCAATTATCTTGCCACATCACATCCTGCGTGTCAAACTTGTATTGGCTGAATATTTTCATCACAAACAGTGGGTGGAGTCATGGATCTTGGGGGTGGAAACCCGACAATTTTGGGTGGAGTCACGGGTCTAGGGGGGTGAAAACCCGATTCACCCAACCCGACTCGAAACACACTTAATTTTTTAAAAAATATATACGTAATATGCTTATATCAATATATGCATTACGTATTATATAGTCTTTAATATATATATATATATGTACTATGCTTATATCAGTATATGTATTATGTATTATATAATCTTTAAATATATATATATGCTATATTCATGTATCAATAAAATATATATGTCATTAGTAGAGATATAGAAATATTAAAACCATCAAACTAGCACATGACTATGTTTTTATTTTTTGTTTGGTCAGAGTTTTGGTTAGCCCATGACTATGTAGGCAAACATTCAAAGCAAAAAAAAAAAATTTAAGATAAAGTCATGTGTAAAGCAAATGCTTGATTGAGACAAATGAGACAGTCGAATTTCATCCGACTCGACCCGACTCACCCGATCACCCGATGAGTCGGGTGCACCCGACAAAGCGAGTGAATGACAGGTAGAGGGAAAGCAAACCCAACTATATTCGGATGGATAAGCGGATGAGGGTCAAACCCGACTCACCCGCCTCGTGAGCACCCCTAAATAAAACCTTCAAGTTTTTGTTCCACATTTGCATCACTAAGAATTGAAAAAAAAAATAAAAAATAAAAAATAAAAAAAGATATATATATATATATATATATGACTGTATAGTACAAATTTCATGCAGAAAACCGGTGTACATGTATCAAATTTGTAGCAAGACTGTTGTATTGAATATTATGTTGCTCTTGCGCTATTTTTCTTTTTTTCTCTCTTTTTTTTCCTTTCCCCGTCTCGACTCTCTAGGCCTAAGTGTTGGTAAGGCATTAAAACTTTTAAATCTGAGTTAAACACTCACTCATGTCACTAATGATTGAAAAGGCCAAAAAAAAAAAAAAAAGTTGTGAAATACAAGATTCACACAATGGTATATACCATCAGATTAATTGCAGTTTAAGAAGAAAAAGAAATCCATTTTTTTAAGGAACATTAAATTCAAGCAAGATGTAATAAATAAATGACAAAAAGAATAATTCATTTATTTCATGTACACTGAACTCATCCTTAATATCCACCTGTCAACACGTGAGCCCTGTATCACCAAAATAATCAACACATGCAAACATATCCATCCTAATGAGTCAAACCCAATATTGAATTTAAATGAACCAAAATACAACCAAATAAAAACACGGGAAAAAAAAAAAAAAAAAAAAAAGACTACACAGAACTCAGATAGATAAAAGAACAAAATAAATCTTGTCCGTCCACCGGAAGTACAGATCTACAGCTGACAAGCCTTCCACGTGTCCACCACGTGCATTTTACATCAAGATCATAGCGACAAATGTTCCAGTGAGGGCAGTCCCAGCAATGACCGCCCTGTTCACCCAACCGTCAGCGAATGAACCGCTGGGGCTCGGCGGCGACGGTGTGGGCTCCATCGTCGGAGAAGGGCCTTCGGTGGGCGGCGCCGGCGGCGATGCGATGATCGGCGACGGAGATGGGGCCGTTGTAGGCGTCTTAGCGGGGGAAGGGACTGGAGCCGGTGAGGGAGTATGGGGTGCCGGCGCCGGAGCTGGTACCGGAGTCGGTGAGGGAGATGGTGGAGGAATCGCCGGCGCCGGCGTTGGTGTTGCGGTGGGTGAGATCATTGGGGCCGGCCCAGGGGCCTGTGCTATGCAGGAGGTGGTGAAGAGGGCTAGTAGCATTAGAATTCGGAAAGCAGAGGAACCCATCTTCAATTTGTGATCTAGAGAGAGAGAGAGAGAGGGAGAGAAATTTTTTTTAGAGAGAGAAACGGATGATTTTTAGTGAGAGAGACTAGGAGGGTTTGAACCAAAGGGAGATTGTAAAAAGGATTATATAAAAAAGGAGAGAGAGTGTGTGTGGGGCTATGAGACAGCTATTAATCAATCGTGTTAAGATTCCACAAGTAGCTTAATATATACACATATATAAGATACATCTATATATGCACGCATAATCCATGTATGTATGTGTCAAATATATATATATATATACACATGTACAAGGCCAGTTCCGGGGAAACAAAGTAAGCAATCGCTTGGGCCCCTATTTCAAAAGGCTCCCAATTTCAATTGTAGATTTGACAAAAAATCAATTTTACATGTAATTATGTATAAATAGATCTAAAAAAATTCACTTCGAGACACTACCCTCGAACCCCTTTATAACTTTAGGGCCTATATTTTAAAGTACACTTAGGGTCCTCCAAAACTTAAGACCAGCACTATATAAGTAGATGTACAGTTCAACTCTAAAGAGGGGTGTATTCGTTAGAAAATCTTTGCATATGTGTATATTATATATGCGCATGAACATGATAGTCTGCTCTTCGCCCCATGAGAAAAAGGGAGGGAGCTTAGTGGTTGGCTATCTCAGCACTCGGACCCAAATTAGAATAGTCTGCCTGTGGTTACAATTTTTTGTTACACTGCTTATAACTTTTTGTCCTGATAATCACACTATGAGACACTATGAAAGGTTACAAATTTTGGTCAGTGATTAGAATTTTTTGTCACGTGATTACAATAATCAGTAATTATCACTTTGTTACAATTGTTTATCATAATAGCTGTAATTTTTTGTGATGATTGTTACAATTATTTGTCTTAGATTATAACTTTGTCATCAAATTACAACTTTTTGTAATAAATTTTGTTGAGCATGAATTATGTAAACGCATAAAGCTCATGATTCATGAATGGATGAAGTGAAAGAGACTCAAGGACTGCGCATGTGATTTCACACACTAGAAGTACTTCTTCGAAGCTTCCCGAAACAAAGCGTACAATGACCATGAAACCCATCAAATCATACACTAACACTTGTCCGAGTAGGTTATGTTGCTAATTTACTTCGTCTCTACACGACGTCGTTGTACTATTTTTTTTTTTTTTTTGAAGTACAGTTTTACATTTTTGCACATCTATTAGACCATCCACAATGGACGATCTGTACAATAAACTTAATCATTGTTTGTTGTGGGATATCTGTAATGGGATAATCAGTACAATAGTGTACAACACTAAATTTAGTTAAATTTAAGTTTTGTGTACAATTAAGTTCAGCAAATGTATAAGAGGCACGGCACTGAGAGAACCGTGAGGCTCTAAATGGCACACACTATATAAGTTGTGTGATATTTAGTCGGCATTGCCTGTATCGTGTGATATCACACGGCACAATGTGTGCCGTGTGAATTTGTCCAATTTGATATCATACGGCACACACTGTGCCGTCTACTCTCCCACGACACTCCCATTCGGCACATCGTGTTCTATGTAATGTCACACATGACACTCTCCTTGTCGTTTGGATAACTATCTATTATTAGCGGTAAACTTAATAAATACTCTCCTTAAATTTACTATACGCATGGTGATATTCTTACTTTGGTGAGTGGAAAACCTAGCCAATTAATTGTTCACCAAAATGCATTCTTTTTCTCCTGTTTTAAATTCTAATTTACGAAAACACCACCTAACAGGCTACCAGAGACATGTGTCCATTTTCTAATGGTCAGTAGAACGTCTCTATCTACTCTACCATTATGTGAATGCATACATATATAACTAGAAATATGATATCAATAATATTAGATATATACATTTTTTTACATAATTTTTAACACACTATACATTAAATACATGTATCTTGTATTTTTTGAATTTTTCACAATTTTCTGTGCACCATTACACAATACAGAGTATATGCATTTAAAGCTGTGTGTCAAAAAGTGTGTAAAAAAATGTATAAATGTAATAATACTCATATGATATTGCGAGTCCATCACAGTCTGTCCTCCGCGTTAACCTTTTCTAAACAACTCTTAGCGTGGTCGGTGAATGTCCACTGCTACCCCTGAAATATATTTAGATATATATATATATATACACACATCTATACAAGTCTGCATAGGGAAGTCTAGGGTAACGTACTCAGAACCCCAATCAGATGACCAAATGGGTACCAGCCACGTATCCAAAAAGTTTGTCTATCTGTATATTTTTTGCTTTGAAAAAAAAAAAAAATATACAGATAGACAAACTTTTTGGATACGTGGCTGGTACCCATTTGGTCATCTTCATCATATATAGTATTATATGCTTGGAGGACCCCTTAATCTTTTTCAATCGTGTGGTTTCATGACATTCATGTGGTGCTGTTGGTATCTGAAAGATAGGTATAATATTTTGATTTAAAAAAAAAAAAAAGAAAAAAAGATGGGGATTATATTATTGTAGATATATTAGCTGTAATATAGACGTTTAATTTAGATAATTGTAGAAAGAGAAAATATAAACAAACTCATCCTGAGTGGGGAACAACCAACATTTTCATTTCGGAGCGTTTGCCCGAAAAATAGAGTTACACTTTGTGTGTGTCTTTGTGTCGTGCTTTTAAGTTTTGAGTATACTACAAAACATTAAGAAATGAGAAAGCTGATTAGGGTAGGGCACTGTGTCATACACTTACTGTATAATCGTGACACGTGGAATCATAGGGCACCATAGGACAGGTGTCCAGCCGGGAATGTAATCATATTGCTCTTTGGATGCATCCTATTGAATCAGTGGTAACATGGGCCAATCCTGGGTTTTCCTGTTTTTATTTTGCAAGATAAGAAACAATATATATATTTTTTTTTTGGTATTACAAGAAATACTTTATTGCACGTTATGCAAAACATACAGATTTTAATTAAAGCTGGCAAAAGCTGGCAAGCATTAGATTATGTACAAAATATGAGAAAATTGTGTCCTTCCCGTATTTCTGATTAATTTGTTTCATTGATAATATTCCATTAGGTGAAGGCTAATCATTCTAACAAATTGTGTTTAATTAATAAAGGTCTTGCTAAGAAGGAATTTTCATTTAAATTTTGTTTTTCCCACAATAATGTCTCCGAGAACTTGAGCGGGGATTCAAGTTCTCCTTTCTATTTTGGTTAAAAAGAATTATCTCATCAAAAAAAAAAACCATCTACTCGTTTTGTTAAATTAACAAGAAAACAATCAAACAAAGAAATATATGCGGTCAAAAAGTGGAGAGATACTTCTAATTTTATTTTATTTTTTTTTTTTGACCAGCAAATAGACATTGATATTAAAATAAACTGTGAAAAGGCATCCCCACAATTGCACCCCGACAGTGATAAACATTAAACTTGTTGATCAGAAGCAAACAGGGTACTGCCAATTTACTATGTACTGATTATAGTGATTTGAATATTTGTAGGATTCGTGAGGAGATTCATAAAGAAATGTTAAAATTACAACGAGATTTAACATATCCTGTTTATTCACCAGGAAAAAAATACACATCAAATTTATTTTCATAATAAACAAAATCAAAGCAACTATATATACATCACTTGCTATGGTATAAACTCATGAATTTGTTTTTGACTAGTTAAGAGAAACGTTAATCTATATGTAGACAATTGATTTTTATTTAAAAAGTATATATATTGTTCAGACAATTGGGATCCTACATATATGTGTGTGCAACAATGTGTCAGCACTGAGGTCATCTTCAGTTAGCCGTTGGATCTTGGGAGTTCAAACTCTTGAGATAATTGGTGCCTCAAATGATGAGAAAGCATTATAGAATTCTGTGAATTAAATGCTACCATACAATCAAGTGGTTTGGTTGTACGATACAACCAAATCACTTAACATATAATTGGAAGACATGTTTGTACTACAGGTACAAAGGGTTTTTTACCATAAGTACTAAAGTTTGTTACCATAGGTACAAAGCTTCTTTACCACAGGTACAAAAGTGTTTGCTATATTTGTTTTTCAGGCGTGCCAGAGTCTTGTTAAGTAGACCCAAACTAATAAACACAAAATTTTCTAAACTACTTGTGTGAGTGATACACAAGGTTTTGAAAATCTGTCTTCTAACAGGTGCGATTGAGTGTGGTGAGTAGGAAAGTACCCTCACCAAAAGTCTTATGGCAGTACTGAAGCATACAAGCCAAATAGTGTAGAGTTTACCAGGTAAACAAATCACAAACGATTAATAAAATACAGATTTTATTAAGTGTTTGTAAATTATAACATATAACTGAAGAACAGAATCAGAACAGGCTCTGATTGTTCGTAAAATTGAAAACAGTAAAGAAAATAACAAACGAGGGTAGACCTATTTGCTACGAATGCAGAAAGAACACAAAGGTCTGAATGCCTTGAATGCTTTTTGGATGCAGTGTGTGTTGTTTTTCGAGATGACGCGGATTCCCTTGATCGCTTTGGTCTGCCTGCTGATTTATAGCGGCCCGGACTGGTACAGATAAGGCATGTAATATCTGCAAAATATAATCTGGTACTCCCTCCCTCCCTCCCATTTTGTGAGTCCATCTTTGGGAACTCAACTTATTAAGGGGACAAAAAGAATCTACACCTACTTTCCACAATTGTCCCTAATCATTACAACAACTTTTAAAATTTTGTCTTGGTGTAGATTTCAAGGAGGGATAGTTTTGGAAAGTAAGTAAAAATTGTACATAAAATTTAGGAAAGTGGACACAATTTTGGGACATCCCAAAATGGAATATTAGACTCACAAAATGGGACAGAGGGAGTATAATTTACCAGATTTATCTCCCCCAAACTGATAATAGCTGCCATAATTATCTTCGAATATATATATATATATATTTGCAGCTTGAACGTGGTGTGGACACACGGGCTTCCACCTCTTTTTGCTTTTGTTACTTTGTTTGTTTGAAATTGATTTGGATCAAAGAAAGAAAACGGTCTGTTGAAAATAGATACATAGTCGCCACTTGATTTTTAAGGAACCAAGAAACCTAATTTGAGTCACCCAAATGGATAAAGGGCACCGGCCCTTCATAACCAAAGAACTTGGTTCGGGGTTTTGGTACGAGAGAGGAAGGAGCCTTTGTCGCGACTAAAACACCCTCAACTCGCCCCGTCTTTCGACGGGTCTCAAGCATCCAAATAATCATCTTTTACTATGCATGGTTCGACAATTAATACTATGATAGTATATTACATCACATAAGGAAATTTGAAATGGAAAATCAAAAGATAAGATATCATTCGTAAAATCTAAGCCAAATATCATACAATGTAAAGTGAAAAAATCACACAAATGAACCTAGGAAAAATCGTCTAATCATGTATCAAGTAATAAAGTTTCCCTAGTCTAAAGGGGACATGAATTGTTCTTGAAACAAAATAATCAAAGAAATCAAAATATGCTTAGCAAGCTAGTATGATGCATGTTAATCTTTGAGGAAAAGAAGACCTCTCAATCCCCGGGACGGATGAGAAAGGAAGATTAGATCGAGGGGAAACATGAACGTATGATCAAGTTCATTCCTTATGATCTTCTTAGATTAGGAGCCATGAAAGCCCCAAATCTTGCATGGATGCAATGTATGATCTTAAAATGTGCAAAGGTTGTAGTGTGTTTGTGTACATGAATTCCTAGAATGACTTAGAAGTCTAGAATATGTATGAATGTATGAAGGAAATCATCATGGGATATATACAAATGTAGTATGAACTACTTCCTAAGACATGAGCTAATTTGGAGTACATGTAAGCATCAAATCAAAGAATGAAAGTTAAAATGTGCTTGTTGTGAATAGTGGACAGGACAGTAACATAATCTTTTGGAAATTGAAAAGAGGGGTTAGAAATGTTTTCAATGCATGATTTTTTATGGATATCTTCATTATTGTTCCTAGAACACAACCCAAAAAGGAAATCTTTAATAACTATCACAGATTGAGAGAAATCATATAAACAATAGAGGTCACTCAGAAATAGAGTCCGTACTGTCGACTGAAATGTTGAAAAATCTTAGAAAATGAAAACAACTGATCTAGAGGCCCATTTTATACAGTAAGTTCCCTAAGACATTGAAGTGTAAGGGAAAAATAGGTTAGGACCACCCCTTTTGGAAAAGTTTTCTGAAAAAGAGGTTGGAAGTGGGCCTAGCTGCTGTGACAGCAAAAACAGAATGTCTGGAAAGAATGTTTGGTCCCAAATGGACCATTTCCAAGTACTTCCAAATCAAACCAAAAATCATGGGTATTCTCCAATGAGTTTGGAAGACTTTCCAAGTGGCCTTGCATCCATATGTTGAGTATTGGGTTCTAGAAAAATCTTTGAACTCAGATTACTCACTGTTTTGAAAATTTTGGGAAAAACTAGAGTTTTCTTTCTTGGGATTAAAATGAGGGGGGTTTTAAGAGGGGTTTTGAAGTAGATATTTTGAAAGCATATTTTCAATACTCAATGAAGGTTATAGCCACTTAAAATGTCAACCTCAAACTCATCATCAAGAACCTCCAAGATTGTTGGAGAGATTTATTTTTATTTTGAACATAACTTCAAGAATACCTTGGAGGTATTGAAGTTATGATCATCATCTATCAAACATGTTTTTGAGGTCAAGAGCTACTATCCATAAGGATTCACTCACCCCAAACTTCATGTCATCATTTAGATGATGATGTACTAGTAAGTAAATAAAGAAAATAAAAAAGAAGTGAGATGAGAAGAGATGAACATTATATAAGCAAACAAGTAAATAGATAGCAATCAATAGATGATATTCATGATGTATAGAACTTGTAGTTTGGTGTTTCACTCATATGTAATGACATTGGACATGGAAGAAGCTTCTACTCTCTTAAATGCTCACTAAAATGGTGGTTGGGTGTATTGAATGTTGAAGTAAATGAGAGTAATGAAGTAAAAAACAAAGTTTAGAACTCACTTTTGTTTTGAAAATCAAAGAAGGAAGCTTCTTTTCTCCCTATTCTAACCTTATCTCTACAACTTTCTCTCCCAAACTTTTTCTAAGCTTTCATTTGACTCCCCCAAAATGAAGAGCAATGGAGGGTTTAAATAGGCCAACTTGGGGTGATTTTGGAATTTAGAAAGTATTCCCATTGGCTCCAAACATCTGAAATCATAAAACTACGTTGTTTTGGTTTTTAATTAATCAAAATGGAACCCCAAAATTATTTACAAAAACACACTGTTCTGGAGGGGAGTACCGCGGCGGCACTGGGCCAGTGCTCCTCCTTCGTCCAGATAATGCTGTTTAGGCCCTTAGAGGTTCCGGTATTCGCGAAAAGGCCCCATTTCGTCCGAAATTCACAGAAAATGCATACAAACTCCAAATTGAGGTTGTGATATACCGTTGGAAAGGTAATGGAGTCTACTTTACATAAAAAATATTTTGGGGATAGGTCACTTTGAAAAGTGTTGCGGTATTTGCGATAAAAGCCGATTTGATCGCCTTTTTCGTCTCCGGAAATTCATAACAAACTCGTTTTAAATCCAAATATTATGTGCGATATACCGTCGGAAAGCTATTGACCTCTAGTATCCATGAAAAATATTTGAAAATTGTTACGGTGCCCCGGTTCTAAAGTCAAATTCTGGTCAAACTGGTCAAACTTGGGATTCTTGGAAAGTTCTGGGAGTCTTCGGGAGTTCCCAGGAGGTGACGTTTTCGCTCGATTTTCTTTTAAAACTTATTTTAACACTTTTCTCATGATCTAGAATGATTCTGGTGAATTCGGACGATTTTGGTCAAACTTGGTCAAACCTTGGTCAAACCTTGGTCAAACCGGTCAACGGGGACTTTCCGGGAACTTCCGGGACTTCCGGGGGTCTCTGGGAGCTGACGATTTCATCCGATTTTTTCTTAAAAACTCAATTTATCACTTTTCTTACGACGTAGTATGCTTCCAGAACTTTGGTACCAAATCTGGGAGTTTTCGGGCTTTCAGGGGCATTTTGGTCATTCTGAGCATTTTGAGAAATTTAGCTAACTTCCAGGAGTCCTTTTGAGTCTTTTTCGATCATTGTGAACCACCAAGCTATGGGTCTCCTAAATCTGATAGCCGACAAAATGGGGTGTCTACACGTGGTCCATATTTAATCTTGATTTACTTTGCTTTCCCTCCAAGTAAATGATAAACTTCCATAAAGTGATAATATTGTCAACAATTATCTCCCAAATAAGATAATTTCTTCCCTAATCAGATAATATGGAAATATTATCACCTTAATTATGGAAGTTGTAAGGGGTGATAACTTCCCATAAATTTGAGCCCCACCGTATATATATACATATATAATATATACTTCCAAAGTTACAAGAAATATAAAACACAACTAAAATAATATCAGCCCGAATTATCACGTGGAGGCAGCCCGATCTGAAGGCATAGCCTACCAAGTTGAGTCCAATAGCCATTTGAAGTTGGCTTATACTAAGCAAAGACAAATTAGTAGTGTGGCCCACCACTATTTCCACACAATTCAATAAGTGACGTGGATAATAAACCAAATGGCCAACCTTAAGATTCATTATTAGGGGTGGCCCACCACTTAATGCTTTAAAAAACAATGGCAGTTGCACGTGGCTGACCAAATGAGTGTGGCAGACCGTTTGGTAATTGAAGTCCGATTCGTAGTTGTGAAGCCCGATAGAAGTGAACTGCCAAACAAGGCCTTGGCCGGACTGAATCAATGACTACCCAAAAGGTTGGTTAGTCCGAATAGCTTTTGGGGTGCTAAATTATTTAAACGATAGGTACGCTAAGAAAGTATGGCCCACCATACGTTTTGTCAAATATAACCCATTGAATCGAACTCATGAGGCACTTCGAACCGAATATGCATGCCAGCCTGACTGTAGCTAGATTGTTCAAAATATATCTGACCTTATTAACTTTGAACCAATCACTTAGCCATAAATTTTATACGATCGGTCTCTCAGTCCGATGAAAAAACCTCAATCAGCCTCAAGCAAATTATAGTTTAAAAAATGTATTTTTTAGGTGCAAACAAAAAGATCATTAGTACAACGTTTTCTTATCATGCGTACAAAGCTCTATTACCATAAGTACAAAGATTTCTTACCACGGATAAAACTACCCATGATTTTGATTTGGTATAAATATTTCTTATAAGGGTACAGTATTTTGTTACTTGGTACAAATATTTCTTATAAGAGTGTAACATTTTCTTTCTAGGTACAAATATTTCTTAAAAAGGCACAACATTTCTTATATAGATATAAACATTTATTATAAATATACAAATATTTATTAGCATAATGCAAATATTTCTTACATATTATTTGATTGTATCATACAACCAAACTACTCGATTGTATAAAAGATTAGTCCGAATGTCAAAAGAAAAGAGCACAACACAGTCAGCAAAAGCAAAAAAGAAAAGTAAGCCTTCCTCTTTCTGGAAGTCCTCACAACTCAAACACAAAGTTCGGTTAGTTGTCAAGTGATTCCTCGTTTGAGAACAAACAATGCTCAAGACTCCCCTAATTACAAAAGGGTGACACTATTGTCATTCTATATAGATATTTTATAGTACTATTCTTAAAGTATATTATATTATATGCATTATTAGTAATATACTCTAAAAGTCAATTGTTAGATGAAACGTTTTAGGAAAATTACATTCATTAAAAGTCTCATAAATTATTAAAGGATAAGTTTATTATTTATCATGATAGTTATTGTTGCTTAATTTTCATGACAAGTCCATAAAATTAAAGTTGAGAAGATACATTTTTAAAGAGTTAAGAAAGAAGACATTATACTTATGGGTAACTTTATTCTTAAAATATTCTTAGTTGTATGATTATTAAATTTGGCATTTAATAATCAGTTAGATTAACATATGTCATGTTTATTTTATTTGATAAAATATGACTAGTCTTAAGTTATCAGTGTAGGGACACTGGGACAGACATGTAGGTGCTTATTAGAGAACAAGTTCACTAAATGTGATCAGTTGTAAAGAACATCCAAATGGAATTTCACTTATACGTCAATTGGTTGTTCTTAGTTACAGTAGTATAAGTGATCCTTAGACCTGAGACATCATGGTTGCCTTGTGTGTGGGTTGTTACACTTTAACAGTATGCGGTGTTTATGCTTTCACCAGAGGCATATTCATGTATTGTTGGGTGTAGTGAGTTGCACATACAGGCATGTGGATGTACAACAAGGAATCTATCACTCTTAAGTAAGAGAGAGAATGTCCAATGTGATCTTCTAAGATATAACTCATGTTAAGTTCCTTGGCCAAGGCAGAGTGACAATTACAAAAGAGTTTTTTGATTTCACCAAATAGAGCAATATCAGTTTGATTGAGAACATATAATTAAATTGGGGTTTGATATATATGTCCATTACCCAAAAGATTTAACTAGGACATCGTGTGATAGAATGATTGAATTGTACAGAAACTGATAATGGAAAGGTTCACTATTTTTCAGATTATCGGGGTGTGTTATGATATGCCGCTAGGTGTCACTCATGACTAGTAGAAGCCCGAAAATAATAAATAGTAATATTAATTATTTCCTATAAGGGAGAATTAGAAAGTATACTAATTCAATAATGATTAGAATGTTCTAATTGAAATGCTTTATAAGTATTAGTCCCTACTACCAGATTAGTATGAACCTAAGGGGTCACACACAAAAGGCAAAGTATAATTGGAAAAAGTAATGTGTGCCTACTTAATATTAAGTTGTTAATATAGAAGTAGTATAATAATATCATAAGTGTATATTTGATTTAAGATAGTTTTATAATCGAATATAATTTGCTAATTAGATTAAGAAAGTGAGTTATACACTTATTATATAATAAGAGGTAAGGGAAAAGATTAGAATCTAGTACATCAAATCTTTTCCCTAAAAGGAAGCCCAACCATACGGCCATCACTATGATGAATCCCATCTATATCAAGTCTAATGAGTTTGAGAAAGTCTAAGTTCTTCAATTTGATGAAGAAAATAGAATGCTTCTTCTAGCTCATGAATTGCTCATGTGGATACATTTAAAGATCGGACAGTTAGACGATTCAAGTAAACCTTATACAAGGGTACCAAAAGGAGGCAGATCGAATAAGGATCTCAAAGTTTTGTAAAGCATGCTACAAGGGTTACTATTCGCTTAAACCCCCTATGGATATTTTATGTGTTTTGTATACATCATAGACTTTATCATGGATACGTTTTAGGAAACCTAAAATTTTGTTTTCCGCTGCGCAAACCTTTAAGGGTTCTATACAGTTTTCTGTCATGTATGTCATGTATTGCATACATGGTACCACATACTCTTAGAGTTGTACTATGGAGTGCTTTAGTTCAATAATAGAGTGACAATAGCAATTTCCTTACAAAATATTAGCTAATTATACTTTTTTTTTTGTGTGATTGATTCGCTATATATATTGCTATTAAACTGAGAATTTAATTTTTAAAATAAATTTTTTTTAGCTTTTGGTGTTTTGTAATTAATCACTTATAAACTCGGACACTATTTTGCGTAGCTTCCATTTTTACAATTTAATTGCAAAATTCTAGCTAATTAATTATATATTTTTTGAATGATTCACCATTTCTTTTTTTGCTGTTAAATTGAGAATCTATTCTTAAAACATTTTTATTTTAGCATTTGGGGTTTATGATCACTTATAAACTCTGACGCTGTTTGGGGGGGGGGGGGGGGTAGCTTCTATTTTTACGATTTAATTGCAAAGTTCTAGCTAATTACAATTTTTTGTAATTGATTCACCGTTTTTGTTCTATTAAATTGAGAATTTGAATTTTAAATAATTTTATTTTAGCATTTGGTGTTTTGTAATCACTTGCAAACTCCAGTTGCCAATCACTGTCTCCATTAGTTTGGAAACACTTATGCTCTGCATTGAGAATAGCAGTTTTCTTTATTGCCACATCAAACATAGATTACCAAACAGATGACTAGAGTCTTAGTTGCGGAAGAGTAATAAAAACACTAACGCCGCGTTTGTTTCGTGGGATTGAGGGCAGGAGAAGGCAACATTAGACAAATGGTCCATTTTAACTTAACAGTTCGTCGTTTGGGTATGTTTAAACACATGGGATTAAGAGTCCATTTTAACTAAATAGTCCTCCGTATATGAGATTATATAATCTCAAGGGGTGTGGTATTAGTATTCCCAGGATTATTAATTAAAATGGACTAATTGTCCAGTCCTACTTTTGGCAGCCAAACGTGGTCTGGGAGTCTGAGACTACTGGGAAGGAAAAGAAAAAGATAAATTAAAATATAAAACTTTTGCATATTGATTTCATTCATAAATAAATAACACGAAGGAATTAAAATATTTTGAACTATTATATGATCATAGAAAAAATGATGGGTGATGACTCACAACATTCAGATTTGTTTTTTTATTGTCTAATTCTCTTCTTATTTTTTTTCTTCATATTTTTCTTATTGTTTTTCTTGTGAAACAAAGAAATATATTTTCCTTAGTATTTTCGGTTCATTTCCCTTCCTATATTCATGAATCAAATAGAGCCTAGGAAAACATTTCCTAATATTTTTGTGATTTGAACTTTACCATGTTAATATTTTTGTGAATTTTTTACAATGGAAAATAAGATTTTAGTTTCAAATGTTCTTTCAGCATAAGGAAAAGTGGGGTGCTAGAGGCACCGGATTTTTTTCTATATTTTGGATTATTCTACCATGGTTAGGTTGCTACATATATTTTGTCATTTTTTGGTTAGATCCTTAAGACACTCACCTATTTTGGTACATGCTGAATTTTACACTTGCATTCAATTGAGCATGCCTTTGAAATACTTGATAATTAGGCACTTCGTCCAAAGTTTGAACCTCACGATCATACGTGTTTTATTTCAGTCTTGACGACATTACTCTATATTGGTTTGTCATTATCAAGAAGGAGAGATTGTTGGCCCCATGTTTTATTATGACATCATAATTATGATTTTGATGATCAACAAATGAATGTCATGCTTATAATTGCTCAAATGCATGTATGTGCTCATTGTATTCTAATTTGATTTAACCATAGCTTTCTAATCCGAGCAAATGGTGTAAGAACAACTTTGAAGGACAAGACGACGCCAAGTCAAGATAAAGAATCAAGTACGACATGCGAAGACTCGAAGAACTAGAATAGGTTTCATTAATTCTTGAGAGTACTTCTATTTAAACGCTTAAAATTTCTAACCTTTGCCATGCAATGTTTAGAAATTTTGGGTTCGATCGATCGAAGATATTTTGATCGATTGAACCAGAGCGCAGTCAAACGATTGAAGGCATTTTGATCGATTGAAGGATGATGCAGTTCGATTGATTGAACATGTTAATTCTTGAGATGATTCTTTTAAGTATTCCTAGGCTTTCTGTTTTAGAAATCTGTCATTAAATTGTTCTAGTAAGTTCAGCTTGTCACAATAGTTTTTAGAACTTAAAGCCTTAAGGCTATTTTCTTCAATGACTTTTGAAAACCACTTTGAATGCTAACACCATTTAGAGTGCAAGTATTAACCATTGCTTAAAACTGTCTTTTAAGTATTTTAAATCAATTGTGATGATGTAGTCCGGTCATGTAAGGGCTATTGATTCTTTATCTTTACAAAAATATGGAATGCTGAAAATGGATGAACTCCATATAACGTTAATGAATGTGCATGATAGATGGTTATGATCAATGTGGATTCTCGTATTTCCAACACCTTTAATTTATATGTTTAATTAGTTATGTTTCTTTATACTTTAGTTTGTTATTTAGTTTAAGTTAATTAATTAGGATTCGTTAGAACCTCCACCTATATATTGATATTTTCATTTTCTTTAGGTTATAACTTAGTATATATTCTTCCCATTCCTTCTGGTGGGATCGACTTGGACTTATCAAGCATTACTTGCACGACCACCTACACTTGGGTGTTGCACAAGAGCGCACAACTTTTTAGTCGTGTCAAACGGGACTGAAAAGCTATTTTGGAGATATCAGAATCTCTAACCCGATGTAATACCCGTACCCGGAAAATAGAAGTAACATTTATTTTGACATGCATTAATTAATATAAATAATTGCATGTGATGATTTGGGTAAGTTTCAGTTACCCCGATGTGATAAGTGCCTGATAAAGGGCACAGTTGGACAAATGTGAAACGGGACCCACGGGAGGTCCAGGGTTGATGAATTGCATTTAGTTGCAATTATGTGATTAAATGGTATACATGTAAATGTAAATGTGTACATTATAATACATGTTGATGCCATATGATTGTTTAATTGATAAAATATTAAGTGCTTTGCTATTTTATTATCGTTTATGTTTATTTATGGGACCAGTTTGGGTACCCTTGTGAGGTCGTAATTGGACACTTGGCATAATTAGTAGGCTAATTAGTGCCTTCATATGATATTTGGGACCATATTTGAGGCCCATGCGTGACATAGATACATACCCATTTAGATATTGGGTAGTTAATATAAAGTTTAAAGGGCTTCACAATCAGATTTATAAAATAATTAGGTGTCTAAATACAAATATGGGTTAATTTATATAGATTGAGAAGCACCATAGTACTTCCCATGCTCATCTTGTTTTAGAAAAAAAAAAAAAACAAAACGTGGATGTGTGTGTTGTGTTATAAGGCGGTGGGGGCGGTGTACAGTATAATGTACATATATATATATTTATATTATATTATATGCATATTAGTTATATAAAAAAAAAAAAAGGTAAAGGAAGGTAATGAAAAAAAAAAAAAGAAACAGAGAAACGCAGTGCCGAGAGAGAAGAGCGAGGAAAGGGAGGGTCTCACATTCCTAATGTCATAACTTTGTTATATGTTGTCCAAATCGTGATACGAAGTCATATTTGGACTCATGGGGGTAAGTCTAACTTATGGTATAATTTAATTTGGGTTTAATCGATAGATTTTTCGTGACCCAAATGGGTTGGTAATATTTAGTTTACCAAAATTGTATAGGTAGCTGCAGGTTCATATTTGGGCTGGATCTAGGAAAATTCGGGATTTCTTGGCTTATTTAATTATTCGAAGAGGTGAGTGACATTAATTATAATATGTGGATGGTTTCATGGTTAAGTTCATTTGGGATGTAAGAGCATGTTAAGTATAGCTTAATAAAGCTTCTTTAATTTATTAATGGGCAAAATTCATGTGATTAATTAGGCCCAATTTAATTATGAAAACACGGTGTAATGTTTGTATGATCATGTTGAGTTGCTTATTTGGGTCAATGGAATTGCTAGTTTTATTCCACCATGAGGTAATCGATGTGGTGACGACCACGGCCGCCAGAGGCCTATGGGACTACACGTGAGGCGTGGGTCATGACTAGGTCACGTGGGCTTAGGGAGTGGAGCCGCGGACTAGTTGGTAGTGGTGGAAGTGAACTAGTAATTGCCGGAGACTATAGTTGGTTGTAATGAAATGAAATTGAGCATGTTTATTATTCATATGCATAATTAATGTTATTCACAAGCATATAGCTTATATATTGTAGTGGTTATTGAATAACCACCATAGGTGTTCAAGATGGAGCTCAGAAGAAAAAGGAAAGGACTTGGAGAGCAATCGTGGGCGTGGGATTATAAATAAATTCTGGTTAAATAGGCTTATGTTTAATAAATATAAATAGTGGAATATTGTAATTAGTTGCTTATTCGGAATTGTGTAATAAAATGATATTGACTTAATTTCTTATAATATGGGGGACGTGATATGTTGGTTGACTTGGGATTATGGTGGTATTTTTGTACCTTGCATAGTTGGATCGGGGCGACGAACTCGGAGTTTCTATTCGTTGAGTTCGACATTAATTGAATATAGATAATATTTTCCTAAAGTATTTTGAAACTGTGTTAAGAACTCATGAAGGTTGGGGCTATGACCTGAAAGTGATTTTACATGTTTTCGAAATGTATACAATGTTTTAAAATGTTACTTTTGAAAATGGATTTTGTTAGGATAAATTTAGGTGTGTGTGTGTGTTCAAACTTTTGGAAAAAAAAATAAATAATGTATCGAGTTCATTGGTCAAAACATTTATTATGGTCATTTTCGAAACTTTAATGTCTTGGGACGAGTCTTGGTGGTGTGCCACGTATCCTAGATTTACATGTGTGGATCCGGGGCGTGACATTTAGTGGTATCAGAGCAATAGGTTAGAGCTTTTGGGGACGAGAGACGAATACGACGTGTAAGTTGAATAAAATGACGCATAATTGCATGAACATGCATACACGTTTAAATTAGCATTATTTAAATATTGTTGAGCATGCATGTCATGTTACATACATTCTATATATTATAATATGTGGAGAGATTGTTGGAAGCTTTATTTTGATAAAATGGAGCTTAAATGGACATGTTTTTCCCGTATGTTGAATTGATTGAGTTGGAAAGAGGGATTGAGAATTTAGTAAGAAATTCTGAGTTTGAGAATATTTGTGGAATTTGGGTTCAGAAAATCAAGAGTTAAGTTGGTCATCCTGAAATGATTTAACTGGTATTATATTATCAGGGGTATTGACTTGATGAAGGGTTATTGAGTATTGGGTTGTAATTGTGGATATGAATTTCTTTCCGAATATTATTGGGTATTATTAGTATCTGTGAAGATTATTTCTTATCTTCTATCAAGAAAATGGATATCTGGATTTCTTTTTTTACGGTGGGTCTTCTAGTATTTAAATATTATAGTTTGGGGAATTCTGGATTTCTTATGATTTATATGGGCCTCATGAGCAGATATGATATTATTGTTATCTCTTATTCCTCAATTTATTTGGTAATGATCTTTGGAAGTATTTATCGAGCTCCTTATATATTCTTTTGGGATGGAGGGAGAAATATTGGGTTTGCCGAGGTGATAAGATATTCAGGGTTCATTCAGTTGTTTGAGTTATCTTGGGTTGTTGAGGAATCTCTCAATTCTATTTGGGTTATATCGGCTTGTTGAGGAATCTCTCAACATAAATTTATTTATTTTTATATCTTGGGATGCCTCTCTTATTATCGAATAATGATTGGTTCTCCAACGTGTCAGTATGAATAGTAGATTTGGGGTTAACTAAGAATAACAGACTTTTCTATTATGTTTCCATCGATTGGGTATCACCATGGTTATAAATTATTCTTTTCTGCTTAAGGATATGGTTGATTCTGATCAAGACTAAGTAGTTGTGTTGTACGGATAACTTATTGGGTTAATTGGCTATACGGGGTATCAGAATTTTCTACCAGAGATCTGAATTTGGAAATGGGTTTACAAGTTTAATAAGTAGTATCCTCTTAAATATCCAAACTACTCCAAGATCCGTTCAACCACCATGTGTATCAGGTAATAGTATTATTATTATTTCTTTGCACTTTATATGTAAGTAATCGAGATTTGACTATTACATCGCACTGTAGCAATTGTCATGTACACTAGCATATCACTGGAAACTTTCAGACTTTACATTTAGCTACTAATAATATATTAGAAATTTATGGGATATTTGAATGACGTTAAGCGAATTTATATATGTTTAAATGAATAGAAAATATTTTGAAATCATCTTTTGTGAAAAGAAAAGAAAAAAAAAATAATAATAATAATAGTAATAAAATATTTTGATTATATGATAGTTGTGTAAACATTTTTATTCTAAGGAAAGAGATTTTAAATGAATATCGTTGGGCTAGAAGCTCAGCTGAGTACACTACCTTTACCTTGGTTTTAAATTGGAATATGATATTTTCAAATGAATTCCAAATGACTTTAGTAAGAAAAGAGTCTGGAAGTAACTTGTGATATTCTACGTACTACTCTGAATATTGTTTGTTGCGGATACATGGTAAGGAGTATCAATTTATTTTTTTGGGGACTGAGTTAGGATATTCTTGGTTATTAAGTGAGTCTGATAGGGAAATGAAGCACTTTATTTTAAAAACATGTTCTGGATATCTTCAAGTAAATATTGAGTCACAATAACTGGTGGGTATTGTATTCCCCGAGTGTATGATTGTGTGGAATTCTTACATTGTAAACAGACATGGTAGTTTATCGCTTGTTGCTGGGATTATTGTAGGAGATCAACAAGTAATCTTGTTTCCATACAATTGACGTCTTTAAAAGGGTATTGCACATTTGGGAAAATAGGAGAAAATTTGATATTGAGAAGTATTGGATGATATTCGAGTTTTATCATGACAAAATCAGCCGCTTATTGATTGTGAGTGCTACAAGGAGGGGACAGATGTGTATATCGATTTCTATATATTGGGGTTTAAACAGTGTAAACCGAAAGACAGGTGTGTTCTACAGTCTGGATAGTTTGAGAATTGTGAAGCTTTGCTTTATGTTGAACATCTAGTGGATGAATTGTACTTCTGAAATATGTGATGTGGGTGTCGTTGGAAATTAATCAATCCGGACTTATGAAGTTGACATGAATTTGAAGTTACGGGATTGACTGGGTATTATTGAAAATATGCTGAAAATTTCTTTTCTGTATGAGGACACGTTTGAAACTTATATCGGTTACAGTGAAATTCTCTATAACCAAAGAAAATCGATCTATGATGATACTGATATTAATATTGCAAAGGTTTGTGTTGGGATTGGGTTATACGTTGATGCAACAGTGATTTACACTGTATATGGTTGAAATTTCTTAAAATGAATTATCTAGTACAAGATCTAAAGTTCATGGTATTCTTTTTATATTGAGTATTTGGCAGTAATACTCTTACGAGCAGGAAGTTTATATTAATTGTTGTGACTTGCAATATTTAGTTATACAACGACAATTGAATACATGGTACAGAGAACAGTTGTAACTCGTGATAGCTACAGTTTGAAATTTTATATTAATCTGGGGAAAGTAACATGGTTGTTGGTGCTCGAATCAGAGATCAACGGGGATTTAGTGTGCGCGTTGACTATTCAGAAAGGATTTGAGTTAAGATTCAAAATCTATTGGAAACTAAAATTTATTCCAAAAATTGGGGGAAGCAATGATGATAGTAAATTGAGGTCAACCAGTATTACTATAACAGATGAGCAGAAATTGACTTAAAGATTGGTTTGGGTTTCTGTTTTCAAAACTTATGAGAACTTATTGAAAGAAAAGTGATTTGAGTATGGTCTATAGTAAAATGTATCATAACCTCAAAAGCTCAAGTATGTACTTTGAGTGAGAATAACTCAAAGGAATGGGTTCAATGAAATATTGAAGTGTATAATGAGATATGAGTATATAATACGTTGATAATTGGGTATGCGATATTACTAATTACATTTTATTGCATATGATGACTTAGTAACTAATTACGATGGGCACAAGTTTTCGTGAAGATTGATTTGGCATTCACGTACTAACAGGTAAAAGCTTCAACTAAGATATTGAGAAAGCTACTTTGAGATGAGAAATGTAAAGCATTATTTGTGATGTATGGTATAAGAGCAGAAACAATGAAGGTTCATGGGGTTATTGTGATTGATATTATTGACAATCTGAAATTGAATGTTTATCGTATTAAACTCCATGACGGGATTGCCAAAGTCAACAAGAATTAGGTGTTGTCACATAAATGATTTGTTGATAGGATGACACAATCAGATTGTGATTATTGGTTAAAACTGCAAACTTATTTGGGTTAAACAACCTATATGTGAAAAGAATTATGCAATTATATGGTACTGACATTTGTCATTCTAGAGGGAAGCGGTCGATTATGAATAAATTCTGGAATCCTGCAAGAAGCAGTGAAAATAAGACTAAACTTTTGTGAAACGTTCTATCATCCGCTGATATCTAGTGGGGAAATATAATAAAGGCAAGTGAGATTTGTTCCAGAATGATTAGGGGATATGACTACTGTGGGGAAGAAATATTTCTAGAAGTTTTACCTTCAGAAAAGAGTATAGTTCGACGAATCAAGTGAGATTGAAATTCCAGTATGCCAATTGAAAGTATTGAAAAGAATGGGGACCAGTCAGTTGCGATTGTGGTCACACCAGTGGGTATAATGTATTTTGTAACCGTGTTATTGCATATGAACCAGTACAGGTTCGAGGAGAAACGCTTACATCTATTGGATTCGTAAGGTGAGAAAGGTTTGAGGACAAACTTCCTAAAAGGGAGGGAGAGATGTAATACCCGTACCCGGAAAATAGAAGTAACATTTATTTTGACATGCATTAATTAATATAATTAAATAATTGCATGTGATGATTTGGGTAAGTTTCAGTTACACCGATGTGATAAGTGCCTGATAAAGGGCACAGTTGGACAAATGTGAAACGGAACCCACGGGAGGTCCAGGGTTGATGAATTGCATTTAGTTGCAATTATGTGATTAAATGGTATACATGTAAATGTAAATGTGTACATTATAATACATGTTGATGCCATATGATTGTTTAATTGATAAAATATTAAGTGCTTTGCTATTTTATTATCGTTTATGTTTATTTATGGGACCAGTTTGGGTACCCTTGTGAGGTCGTAATTGGACACTTGGCATAATTAGTAGGCTAATTAGTGCATTCATATGATATTTGGGACCATATTTGAGGCTCATGCGTGACATAGTTACATACACATTTAGATATTGGGTAGTTAATATAAAGTTTAAAGGGCTTCACAATAAGATTCATAAAATAATTAGATGTCTAAATACAAATATTGGTTAATTTATATAGATTGAGAAGCACCATAGTACTTCCCATGCTCATCTTGTTTTAGAAAAAAAAAAAAAAAACAAAACGTGGATGTGTGTGTTATGTTATAAGGCGGTGGGGGCGGTGTACAGTATAATGTACATATATATATTTATATTATATTATATGCATATTAGTTAAATAAATAAAAAAAGGTAAAGGAAGGTAATGAAAAAAAAAAAAGAAACAGAGAAACGCAGTGCCGAGAGAGAAGAGCGAGGAAAGGGAGGGTCTCACATTCCTAATGCCATAACTTTGTTATATGTTGTCTAAATCGTGATACGAAGTCATATTTGGACTCATGGGGGTAAGTCTAACTTATGGTATAATTTAATTTGGGTTTAATCGATAGATTTTTCGTGACCCAAATGGGTTGGTAATATTTAGTTTACCAAAATTGTATAGGATTAGCTGCAGGTTCATATTTGGGCTGGATCTAGGAAAATTCGGGATTTCTTGGCTTATTCAATTATTCGAAGAGGTGAGTGACATTAATTATGATATGTGGATGGTTTCATGGTTAAGTTCATTTGGGATGTAAGAGCATGTTAAGTATAGCTTAATAAAGCTTCTTTAATTTATTAATGGGCAAAATTCATGTGATTAATTAGGCCAAATTTAATTATGAAAGCACGGTGTAATGTTTGTATGATCATGTTGAGTTGCTTATTTGGGTCAATGGAATTGCTAGTTTTATTCCACCATGAGGTAATCGATGTGGTGACGACCACGGTCGCCAGAGGCCTATGGGACTGCACGTGAGGCGTGGGTCATGACTAGGTCACGTGGGCTTAGGGAGTGGAGCCGCGGACTAGTTGGTAGTGGTGGAAGTGAACTAGTAATTGCCGGAGACTATAGTTGGTTGTAATGAAATGAAATTGAGCATATTTATTATTCATATGCATAATTAATGTTATTCACAAGCATATAGCTTATATATTGTAGTGGTTATTGAATAACCATCATAGGTGTTCAAGATGGAGCTCAGAAGAAAAGAAAAGGACTTGGAGAGCAATCGTGGGCGTGGGATTATAAATAAATTCTGGTTAAATAGGCTTATGTTTAATAAATATAAATAGTGGAATATTGTAATTAGTTGCTTATTCGAAATTGTGTAATAAAATGATATTTACTTAATTTCTTATAATATGGGGACGTGATATGTTGATTGACTTGGGATTATGGTGGTATTTTTGTACCTTGCATAGTTGGATCGGGGCAACGAACTCGGAGTTTCTACTCGTTGAGTTCGACATTAATTGAATATAGATAATATTTTCCTAAAGTATTTTGAAACTGTGTTAAGAACTCATGAAGGTTGGGGCTATGACCTGAAAGTGCTTTTACATGTTTTTGAAATGTATACAATATTTTAAAATGTTACTTTTGAAAATGGATTTTGTTAGGATAAATTTAGGTGTGTGTGTGTGTTCAAACTTTTGGAAAAATAAATAAATAATGTATCGAGTTCATTGGTCAAAACTTTTATTATGGTCATTTTTGAAACTGTAATGTCTTGGGACGAGTCTTGGTGGCGTGCCACGTATCCTCGATTTACATGTGTGGATCCGGGGCGTGACACCTGAAGTTCATGATAACCTGATCGAAGATCGATATTGGAAAAATACTTTGACCCACGAAGTTGGTCCAACAAATCGTCAATCCTAGAAAGAGGATACTTATTCTTCACGGTAACACGATTTAGTTTACGATAGTCAATACCAAACAGAGCGTTCCATCCTTCTTCTTCACAAAAAGGACCGGAGCTGTCCAATGCAATATACTAGGATGAATGAAACCCTTATATTGGAAGTCTTCTAACTGAAGCTTTAACTCCTTCAATTTCATCGGTGCCATGCGATATATAGGAAGAGTAATAGGCAAAGTGTCGGGTACTAAGTCAATTGAAAACTCAATAGAGTGAACCAGGGGTAAACCTAATAGATCTTCTGGAAACACATCTGAATACTCGCAAACTACTTGCGGTAACTCCACGAAAGAAACCTCACTTTCAATGGCCGCCAAGCTAGCCAGAAACCCCAAAGAGATCTCCTTTCCACCATCAGAAGGCGAAGAGGGTAAAGAAAAATCTAAGTGATCACCCTTGAATCGAAGGCGTTCTCCTTCAAGAGTAAAAAGAGTGATCTGCCTCTTGAAACAATCAATAGAAGCACCATAAACCGACAACCAATCCATTCCAAGAATGACGTCAAATCCCAAATTGGGTATAAGAATTAAGTCTATACTCAAACTCCTATTGGCTATATTAAGCACACACCCACGACACTCTTGGTCTAAGCATATAGTACCCCCGACAGGAGTATCTACACTTAAAGAAAAATTTAAACTTTCTACCTTTATACCCAAATTCATAGCAAAAGAGGATGATACGAATGAATGAGATGCACTCGTGTCAAATAAGATGGATGCCAAAGAATTAAACAATGGAATGGTACCTCGAATAACCGAAGATCCCACTGCTTCTGCTAGAATCGGATCAAGAGTAGGAAGTGCATAGTTACGACCCTGAGCTTGAGATTGATGACCCCTACGGTTACCCTGATTATGCAGTGCCCTCTTACCAATGTTCTTCTAGACACTCTGAGAAGATGGGGGCGGAGATTGTAGTGGTGGTGGTGGTGGTAGAGGTGATCAGAACGCCGTCGATCCCATAGAATTTGTCGGATTCGGAGGATGGGGACAATTCCAAATGAAGTGGCTTAGATCCCCAAAACGGTGGCATGTCTTCGCATTGGAAGAATACCCTCCGCAGAACTTGCTCGGATACTGAGAACCTCCAAAGAAAGTCTTCTGTCTAGACTGAAAGGACCTTTATTGAGGTTGGGGTACCAGAGTAAAAGAATGATCTTGTTTCTGTTTCTTCCAAGGCTGATTGCTCTTTACCGGAGGAATCATGTCACAACTCTTCTTCGGTTGTGTGTCTTTGCTCTCAATAAATAAGGCTCGGGTCCAAACTTCCGCAAAGCTTGTAAAATCGAAGGCAGCTAAGCCCCTTTGAATGTAAGGCTTCAGACCACCTTAAAACTGTGCCACCTTGAACTTATCATCGGTGAGTTGAGATGAGGCAAAACACGCTAAGGTGGAGAAAACGAGTCTCAAACTCCGATACTGTCATCTCCCTTGAGTGAGTTGGAAGAATTCAGTCATCTTCGCATCGCGAAAAGATCTAGGGAAATACTTGTCTAGGACAAGACGTTCAAAACTGACCCAAGTCATTCTAGCCAAAGGGTTGGCCGAAACAGTGGTGTCCCACCAATGAATAGCTTCTTTGATGAATTTGAAGGAAGCAGCATTAATAAGTGTGGCATTCTCCCGCAGGTTGATATAGATGAAGATATTGTCATGCCCCGACGTAGCATAATTCAGGAAAGTATTTAATTTTTTTTAGAGACTCGTAGGTCGTGACAAGTGAGAGTGACCAATTGTCCCTGCAACAAATAACTTAAACAACATGTCTAAAGAAAAGGTTACTAATAAATATAAGCTCCCAAATTAAAACTTATTAAACTATTACATCAGTCAATATCTTAGGCACAAACCGCCTTATTCAAATGTCTAATAACTAGTTTATTACAACTCTAAAATAAAAGACATAAGAAATATATCAAAATAGCCCTCCTCGAAAGTCTCTTGCCTCTAACTAGCATAGTCAACATAGCCTGGTTGCTGCTGACCTGAAAAATCTGGACATAGAGTCCATGACGCATCAACGCCGTCAGCTTATGCAAGCTGGTGAGTAAAATAAGTATATACTCACAATGTATATACAAACATACATCACAACGTTACTGGTTAAACTTTAAAATAATAAATTCAAGGTTCCAACTTCAACATAAGTCACGGGAGGGATGTAGTAAGCAATAAATATGAGACCGTTCATGAACAATGTTTCATCTCATCTTTTCGACTCTTTTCTCTCGACAACCTCGATTCAACCATCCCTTTACCTCAGATACCAGGAATAATATCCGCTCAGTACCTAAGTTGCACAACACATCGTCGCCTTGAAAACCAGGAATAATATTTGATCAATATCCAAATCGCACACCATACCATCACTTCGGATACCAGGAATATTATCAGCTCGATATCCAAAATGCGTGCCTCAGATACCAAGAATAATATCCGATCGATACCTGAGTCGTACACAACACTGTCACCCCCATACCAGGAATAATATCCGCTCGATATCTGGGTCGATCACTACATTGTCGCTTCCAATACCAGGAATACTTTCCACTCAATATTGGAGTCGTACAATACGTCACCGTCCTTTACTCTTTTCACGCCTTCTCACACACATGCATGTCGACTCAATTGCGACCCTATTATGCATGTCAATGTTCATGAATCGTAACATCAGTTATTAATCACAAATTTGAATATCCATACGAATGTAAATCTCAGTCTTAATCATTCTTATTAATCCAATTCTTAAATGTAAGCCTTAAAAATAGTATATCTGTCAAACAGTTCCTTAAAAACTTCCAAAACCTTTTCCAAATAGTCCCTTATACAAAAATACACAAACTGCCAAAATTGCCCCTTCGCGCGAGCGGGCCGCACGAGCGAGGGGTCGCACGAGCCAACCGCGCACACGATTATGCCTTTTTCACGAAAACTGTTAAAAATCCTTTTCTGCCCAAAACTGCTCAGGTCACGCGAGCAGGCCGAGCGCACGAATTGAAGTAGAAGCTTCATCTTCTCCGTTTTTCCCCTATTTCTAATTTCAAAACTGAAATTGACCCATTTCTGTTTCAATCAAGACATGTAATATATGGATTTCTTCATTTTTTCCACGTAGATTAAGAATATGAAAATGATTTAAACTAATATGAATTGCATCTCTATATATTTGCGATTAAAGTAAGAGTGACAAAACTTTAAATCAACAATACATCGCGATACAAATGAATTAAGCCGTAGCATTCGAATCACAGCTTATTAGGACTAAGATCTTCCATTTCCAATTCACAGAATTGAATATGGTTAAGTTTCACAAAACTCCATTTTTCAAGCTTTCATGGCAATTACATACATATATATATGTATATACACCTATATATATAGCAATATACATATATAAACATTTGGAGTGAGTTTATAATACTCACAGATGGATTTAAGACTGAGAATTCGACACTGAGATTTCTGCCGAATAATTCGTCGTTTTTAGAATTTCTCTTCTCGTCTCTTGATTTTGATATATCAATATATATATATAACTATGCATATGTATGGGTATACATATTGATTGTATGTGGGTGTGTGTTCTTGAGAGAGGGAAGAAAATTGAGAGAGATAGAGAGAAACAGTGAGTGAATTGTGAGAGATTAAGAGACTGGGTGATATATATAGGTAGTCCCAAATTTGGGCACCAAGAAACTAGTAGGAATCATCCAGTGTGGTGAGCTCACGTGCTCTCACACACACATTGCAATATAATCGCAGATTAAAAACATAAACTGGTATGTCTTGGTTAAAATAAAAATACAGAAAATCATATTAACGTAGGAAATAGATTCCGATTTATACAAAAATATCGATATCGTTTTCAAAACCATAGAAAGTATTTTCTATATTCATGAAAATTACAGTTTGACCCCAAACAAATATTTATAAATAGAAATAAAAAATGAAATATTCCTTTATTAATGAAAATAGAAATACAGGGTGCTACACTCTACCACCTTGATAGAGATTTTGCCCCGAAATCTGAGCTAACTAATCCTGAAACAACACGGGGTATCTAGTCCTCATGTCTGACTCTAACTCCCATGACGCTTCTCCCTCGTCATGGTGCCTCCACTGAACCTTAACCAAAGGAACGTCTCTTCTTCTCAGCCTCTTGATACTCTGGTCAAGAATCCTCACGGGTCTATCCTTGTAGACAACATTCTGACTCATCTAAATATCATCAAAATTAACCACATGTGAAGGATCCCGTATGTATTTTTTTAACATACTGACATAGAATACATTATGAACACCAGAAATCTTTGGTGGCAACACGAACCGATAAGCCACTTTTCCAACATGCTCCAGTATCTCAAACGGTCCGATAAAACGAGGTGCTAACTTTCCTCTTTTCTGACCAAAACGTACTACTCCCCGAACGGGTAGAACCTTAAGGAGTATGTGATCTCCGATACTGAACTCTAAATCCTTTCGATGTCGATCCGCATAACCCTTATGCCTACTCTGTACAGCTTTCATTCTTTCCTTGACCAGTTAAATCTTCTCATTGGTTTCCCTTACCAATTCTGGTCCCAATAGTTCTGTATCTCCTACTTCTGCCCAACACAACGGAGATTGACATAGTCGTCCATACAAGGCTTCGAACGGTACCATCCCAATACTCTAGTGATAACTGTTGTAATATACAAACTCGATCAACAACAAGTGTGTCTCCCAAGAATCTTCAAAGTCGATTACACAAGCTCTGAGCATATCCTCCATAATCTGATTAACATGATCAGTCTGTCCATCAGTTTGAGGATGGAAAGCAGTACTCATTTTGAACGAAGTTCCCATAGCCTTCTGCAAACTTTTCCAAAACCCCAAAGTAAAGTGTGCATTGTGGTCTGATACAATAGACACAGGTGCACCGTGCAGTTATACCACTTACTGTAGGTACATACGACTCATCATTTCTATTGGGTAAGTCATACTATACGCGATGAAATGTGCGGACTTCGTTAGACGATTCACAATTACCCAAATCGCGTCATGGTTCTGTTGTGACCAGGGTAGTCCAACTACAAAATCCATAGTTAAGTGTTCCCACTTCCATCCTAGAACATGTAAGGGTTGTAACAATACCGAGGGTCTCTAATGTTCAACCTTCACTTGTTGACAAGTCAAACATTTAGACACGGACTCGGCTACCTCTACTTTCATTTCTTCCTACCAAAAGTTTCTCTTCAAATCTTATACATCTTTATTCCTCCTGGGTGTACTGTCAGTCTCGATTTATGTGCTTCTTCGAGAAAAACTTTTCTCAAATATCCTGAAGCTGGCACACACAATCTGCTTCTACATCTGTATCCTCCGTCGATCCCAACCTTCCATTCTGTCAGGTCCTTTTCTGACATCTTGGTAATCCATGCTTGAAATCTCTCATCTTCCTTTTGGGCCTCGATAATTCGACTCACAAGTGCTGGTTGTACTATGAGACATCCAAAGTGTTGCCCGACACTTCCCTTAGAAATCTGCATATCAAATTCAGCGATTGTCTCTAAGGCTTTCCATTCCCTTATCATCAATGAAACAATCATCCCTCGAGGTTTCTGACTTAAGGCGTCTGCGACTACATTAGCCTTACCAGGGTGGTACTCCAATGTAAAGTCTTTTTCCTTAATCAGTTCCATCCACCAACGTTGCCTCATGTTCAGCTCTTTCTAAGTAAACAAATACTTAAGGCTTTTGTGATCTAAGAACAAGTCAAACTTCTCCCTATAGAGGTAGTGTCTCCATATCTTAAGTGAGAACACGTCGGCTGCCAGTTCTAAATCATGAGTTGGGTAATTTAATTCATTTGGCTTCAACTATCATGAACCATATGCGATAACCTTTCCGTCTTGTATAAGGACACATCCCAATCCTTGGTAAGAGGCGTCACTGAAAATAGTGAACTTCTCACCATCTTTGGGTATCGCAAGCACTAACTTTGTTGTCAGTCTTTCTTTCAATTCCTGTAAAGTGCATTCATGCTTATCAGTCCATTCAAACTTCAAATCTTTCTTAGTCAAACTAGTTAACAGGGCTGCTATCTTTGAGAATCCTTCCATAAATCTCCGATAGTAACCAGTGAGTCCCAGAAAACTTCTGACTTCTATAGCATTGGTCGGCCGAGTCCAATTCACAACTGCATCAGTCTTTGATGAGTCAACTGCGATTCCTTATTGTGAGATCACATGCCTGAGGAACTTAACTTTTTGAAGCCAGAACTCACACTTACTGAATTTATCATATAGACGGTGATCCTTGAGAATCTGCATCGTGATCCATACATGTTGTTCATGCTCTTTCTCCGACTTGGAATAGATCAAAATGTTGTCAATGAAGACAATAACGAACTAATTCAAGTATAGCTTGAATACTCTGTTCATCAAGTCCATAAACACAACCGGAGCATTCGTCATCCCAAACGGCATCACTAAGAACTCATAGTGTCCGTACCTCATCCTGAATGCAGTTTTAGGTATGTCTTCCTTTCATACCCTTAACTGATGATACCCCGAATCACAGATCAATTTTGGAAAAGGTCATGGTTCCCTGTAATTGATCAAACAGATTGTCTATCTGAGTTAAAGGATACTTATTCTTGATAGTAACCTTATTCAGTTCTTGGTAGTCAATACACAATCGCATGGTTCCATCTTTCTTCTTCACAAATAACACTGGTGCTCCCCAGGGTGAAGTACTTGGACGAACAAAACCCAACTTCTCAAGTTCTTGAACTTGTTCCTTCAACTCCAGTAGTTTGGTAGGGGCCATCCTGTAAGGAACTTTGGTTATAGGTCGAGTACCTGGCACCAATTCCACAAAGAATTCTATGTCCCTCTCAGGCGATAATCCAGAAATGTCCCAAAATCCTTCTTCAAACTCCTTGATCACCGGTATTGATGACATCGTCACTTCCGTACTAATAACTTTGATGTTTTCTAGGCATCTGGTAAGGAACATATCACCCGAAGGGTTACATTGGAAATCAAAGGGTTGATTCCCATTGTCTGTAAATGAAATTCTCTTCCTTGCACAATCCAACCGTGCATGGTTCTTTTCAAGCCAATCCATTCCCAGGATTATATTGAACTCCTTCATCGATAGAACCACCAATCTCGTTAAAAGTTCACGGTCTCCTAACTCTAGAGGACAATCCTTACATACATATCCTAACTTGACTGTGGTCCTGAGTGATGATACACATTCAAAGCTTTATCTAAACGTTGCGGTACTATACCTAATTTCTGAACAATCTTAACAGATATAAACGAATGTGTAACACCCATGTCAAATAAAACTTTAACATGAAAGTTAAACAAGGTTAGAGTACCTTCCACCATTTACGATACCCTGTTTCCTCATAATCAGCAGCCTCGGGGATAACAACATTCAGGCGGGCATGTCCTTGCTGATCGTAGTTACCTTTCCTGGGGGCTCTGTAGTCCTTACTCATGTGACCTGGTATACCACAGTTATAGCACACAATGTTCGAACGATCGGCACGCCTAGGTGCTCTGCAATCTTTAGCTCGGTGACCAGGAATGCCACAATTGAAGCAATTATTGTTGTTGTTCCCTTCTATTGCTCGAGGAGGATACTGCTGTACTACTTGTGTCTATTAAGGTTTCTTTCCTCTATCCCAAGTTATTTTCTGTCCCTGAGGGTACACAGGTTTTTGTTCAGGATAGCCTTTCGGCGGGGGTCGATTTCCAAATGGTTTCGGATTCTGACAACCATCATTTTCCAATCCCATAGCCAACCTTACCAAAGCTTCAAATGACTGGTTCAGGTGCCCCATAGTCAGATGTCGAAGAGAAAAGTTGAGACCCTTGTGATACTTCTTGATTTTCTTCTTGGGTGTGTCCACCATATGTGGAGCAAAGCGGGACAATCTTTCAAACCGAGTAGTGTACTCGCGGACCGTCAAATTCCCTTGTGCTAATTCCATGAACTCTTTCTCTCTCTTATCCTTCTCATCTTCAGGGAAATGCTTCTCGAAAAATCTTTCCTTGAACACCACCCACGAAATTCCCCTTGCGGCTTCTTCCCCAATAGTCGCCTTTTTGGCATCCCACCAATTAGCCACTACATACGATAACTGCCAGACGCTTCTTCTCCAGCTCTGTGCACTCTATGGTCTCAAAGATACGTTCTATCTGGCTTAGCCAGTGTTATGCTTGCCAGGGCTCATCAGTCCTAGCAAAATACTCAGGCTGCAGAGCGCAAAATTCTTTGAAAAGCTTGTCCCTAGTCTGGTGGGCTCGCCTCTCATTCCCGTTATGATTCGCATTCTGGTTATTCTTCCCTGTGTTCTGATTGTTGACCCTCTCAAACCGTTTTACAGAAGCCTCAAACATCCCGGTTGGATCTACTGCCGGGGTACAGCTTCAATAGCAGCGGGACGAGGCCTGAGATTCCTCCTATCAGCCATACTTCAAGAGAAAGGTACCTATTGATCGATTAATAGAACTCGATCAATCTCTAGATAAGAAAGTCCTCAACAAAAGAATACGACAAAACACAGAATGAAGTCGAACTATCTTAACTTAATGCTATCGTAACGGAAGATCCTATCTGTCTTAGACAATTGGTCGAGCCATAACTTGGCTTTGATACCAAAAAGCCTATCACGCCCTGACGTAGCATAATTTAAGAAAGCATTTCATTTCCTTTATGGACTCATAGGTCGTGACTAGTGAGAGTGACCAATTATCCCTGCAACAAATAGCTTAACCAGCATGTCCAAAGAAAATGTTACTAATAAATATAAGCTCCCAAATTAAAACTTACTAAACTATTACATCAGTCAATATCTTAGGCACAAACTGCCTTATTCAAATGTCTAATAACTAGTTTATTACAACTCTGAAATAAAAGCCATAAGGAATATATCAAAACAGCCCTCCTGGAAAGTCTCTTGCCTCTAACTAGCATAGTCAACATACCCTGGTTGCTCCTGACCTGGAAAATCTAGACATAGCGTCTAGGACGCATCAACGCCATCAGCTTATTCAGGCTAGTGAGTAAAATAAACATACACTCGCAATGTATATAAAAGCATATATCACAACGTTATTGGTTAAACTTTAAAACAATAAATTTAAGGTTCCAACTTCAACATAAGTCACGGGAGGGATGTAGTAAGTAATAAATATGAGACCGTGCATAAACAATGTTTCATCTCATCTTTTCGACTCTTTTCTCTTGACAACCTCGATTAAACCATCCTTTTACCTTAGATACCAGGAATAATATCCGCTCAGTACCTAAGTCGCACAACACATCATCACCTTGGATACCAGGAATAATATCCGATCAATACCCAAATCGCACACCATACCATCACTTCGGATACCAGGAATAATATCCACTCGATATCTGAAACACGCGCCTCAGATACCAAGAATAATATCCGATCGATACCTAGTCGTACACAACACTGTCGCCCCCAATACCAGGAATAATATCCGCTCGATTTACGGGTCGATCACTACACTGTCACTTCCAATACCAGGATACTATCCACTCAATAATGGAGTCGTACAATACGTCACTGTCCATTACTCTTTTCACGCCTTCTCACACACATGCATGTCGACTCAACTTCGACCCTATTATGCATGCCAATGTTCATGAATCGTAACATCAGTTATTAATCACAAATCTGAATATTCGTACGAATGTAAATCTCAGTCTTAATCATTCTTATTAATCCAATTCTTAAATGTAAGCCTTTAAAATCGTATATCTGTCAAACAGTTCCTTAAAAACTTCCAAAACCTTTTCCAAACAGTCCCTTACACAAAATATACACAAACTGCCAAAAATGCCCCTTCGCGGGAGCAAGTCGTGCGCGCGATTATGTTTTTTTTCACAAAAACTGTTAAAAATCATTTTCTGCCCAAAATTGCTCAAGTCGTGCAAGCGAGCTACACGCGCGAGTTGAAGCAGAAGCTTCATCTTCTTCGTTTTCCCTTGTTTTTGATTTCAAAACTGAAATTGACCCATTTCTGATTTCTGTTTCAATTAAGACATGTAATATATGAATTTCTTTGTTTTTCTGTATAAATTAAGAATATGAAAAAGATTTAAACTGATACGAATTGTATCTCTAGATATTTGCGATTAAAGTAAGAGTGACATAACTTTAAATCAACAATACGTCGTGATACGAATTAATTAAGCCATAGTATTCGAACCACAACTTACTGGGACTAAGATCTTCCATTTCCAATTCACGGAATTGAATATGGTTAAGTTTCACAAAACTCTAATTTTCAAGATTTCATGGCAATTATATATATATATATATGTATATACACCTCTATATATATAGCAATATACATATATAAAGATTGGGAGTGATTTTATAATACTCACAGATGGATTTAAGACTGAGAATTTGACACCGAGATTTCCGCCGAATAATCCGTCGTTTTTAGAATTTCTCTTCTCGTCTCTTGATTTTGATATTTCAATATATATATATATGCTAGTTTTGTAACCCGTGCAATGCACAGGAGAACATTCATCTGATTCATTGTTCTAGAATTTATTCGATAAATAAAAGAAGTTTTATTAAAACAAATTAGAATAACTATTAAATTCTGTGTGTATCAAATTAAACTTGGCATGAATGTGTTTATTATTAAAATTTATTCTAAAAAGTATTTTTTTTTCTACCATTCAAATATGCAACACAAACAAATTACAAAATAATTGTGGTTAGAATAGTAAAATTTCCTTTCATAAATAAAGGGTTGCTAATCTTTCCTACAAAACAAATGGACACACCAAACAAACTATAGTATATGTTTATAAAATCGATGGAGTTAAATATGAAAAAGAATGCAATATGTAATCATAATCAATGCATGATAGGGAAATAAAAAATAAAAAATGATAGAGATACACACCAAACGACACACTAAACGACACACCAACTTTAAATGCATGCACCTTGTGCTGTGTAAGTGATGCACAGAAAAGTGTGAAAAATTCAAACAAAATAGGGTACATGCATTTAAAGCACAGTGTGTCGTTTGATGTGTCGTTTGGTGTGTATCCCTATCATTGTTGAAAAAAAATTATTATTTTTTAAAAAAATAATAATAAAAATTTCAAATCCAAATATGATAAATGTGGATTAGAATCGAGTAATGAACGAACTATGCCTAAATTGCTACCAACAACTACAAATTGAGTAATGAATAATTGAATATCGGTGACATGATAAGTCATGACTCATGACCGTCTCCTTTCATATCTACTCTTTGTTCTTCATCTTCCTCTGCTTCCTAAGTGAAATGCACATACAATGCCAATGTAGAGAGAGAGAGAGAGAGAGAGAGAGAAAGAGAGAGAGAGAGAGATTTTAACATAAAGGAGAAATTATCCATTGGATAGTGCTTTTTGGTGTTAAACGTTTACATATAACCAATACCATATATGAAATCCATAGGTGATTAATGCGATATGCATTATATTTTTTTAATATTAAAATTAGGTTCATGAAGCATTAATATAGAGAGAATAAGGCATTTGGTGTAATACCCGTAAAATTTCTTCATGAATAAAACGAGTCCCTGTAGTTTGTTCGTAATTTTCCAGTATTTTAATTTCGTAATCCCAGAACCTGAACATGTACACGTATGTAATTAATTAGAAATTTCTCGGACTGCAAGTTCAACCTCGGACTGGCGTGCACGCAAATCTGTAAAAATTTGTATCAAAACTAGACTGCCCGACACGTATTCCTAAGCGACGACTATCCCTGCAAATTTGGAAACATGAGTACGCTAGGAATCTTGCCTATTATAGTAGGTGTACTACCCAACCACCCATTAACCTATGGGTAATAAACTTAGACTACCTAAACACCCACACAACCGCCGGACAACACACCACCCCTCCCCCTACCGTCGGTTTCATCTCCCCTCCCTAAGATCCCACTCTAATCAATCTATCACTCCCATCTTGTCTAGTAGGATACACAATCTGCCTTTAGTATATGTGTATAAGCCTATATGGACTGTTATTTATACATGAGGGTGGGTGTATGCTTGAGTTTATATCAAGAGCAGAGAGAGAGAGAGAGAGCTCACCGGAGGCAGAGAGAGGAAGAGAGAAGACTCACTGAGGTATAAACCCTACATCCCCTATGATTGTCTCTATGGTATTTTACACACTCACACACACCCTCCCTGACCCTTTCCACGCGAACCAAACAGAGCCTTAGGCTCTGAAAATGGCGAATCTGCCATTAAAGCCCCTCACCGGAGCTCAAATCTCCAAAATCAATTAGGACCCCTAAAATTTATACCAAACGGACCATATAAGTCCCAGATAGACCCCCTGATCACAGCTTTTGAAAAGAACCACGATTGGACCTCCATGCATGCGATTATTCCCGAAAGACCCGAAAAGAATAATGTCTCAGTAGGAACCCTAAACGAATGAAGCACGAACCTAGCTTATAATATGTGTTTGAGGACACCAAACCGGTCCTAATGGCGTTGGTTAGAGCCATTTCCATGGAGGAACGGCCAAGATATGGCCATTTTTAGTTTTCCGGCGAAAACGCGCCTTGCCGGCGGCGGGTTGGCTCACCGGAGAAGACAAAGAAGCGGGTTATATCGTTTACCCATATTTAAATCATTTGGGTCGGGTCGTGGGCACGGGTATGGGTTTAGTTGTTAGTATAAATGGATAGTGGGTTCGGGTTATATTAATTAGAAGTGGATCCGGTTCGGATCTTTTAAGTAGGGTTATAGTTAGAGTGTATATGGGCGACCCGTGGGCATGGGTTTGGATTCGGGTTTGACCCGCGGACTTTTACTTATAATTATAAGTTTTTATATTACTAATTATTCTACTAATCTTGATTAAGTTTTATTTAACTGTTTTATATTATTAAGTATTCTGTTAATCAATATTTGTGTATTAATAATCTGTTTTATACGGCTAATTATTCTGTTTAACCTAATTGGTGTTATAATAATATGTTTTAGTAATAATTAGTATATATTAATTTAGATTAGTGCATAACTATATTATTTATAATATAGTTTGTATTAATTAGTAAATATAAACGATTATAAATGATTTTAAAATTGTTTTTAATATCTAAAATAATTTCAATAATGCTATAAGTTATATTTTAATAAATTGTAATATTATTTTATAATATTCTTATATTATGAAAATATGGAATTTTCATTTTATGGTATACTTATTATTTATTGGTTTAAATAAATAATAAGTAAATAGTTTAAATTAAAATAATTAGGTAATAAATACCTAATGACCCCTTTTTAAGTATAGGAAAATTATAATAAATTTTCCTAAAGGTCTAGTACCTCTATATTATAAATTATTATTTATAAAACCCTAGCTTTAATATTTTAATAATTATCAATTACTTATAAAATATCCGTTTGGTTGTATTTTAATTATTTAAAATACCAAACGAGCCCCGAAAATTACGAGAAAAATACTACTAGCCTAATTTAAGGCCTAGTATTTAATAAAAATATTTATGAGAGCCAAATATCTCCCTAAACTATATTTTATAATCATGGGACCCCGCAGTCTATTATTAGACGATTTAAACTTCAGAAATTCGTAATAAATAAACCGCAGCTCAGAAAAATACGTGGTCAGTTCCTAGAGTCTTAGAATAATGTCTAGAACATCCCCTTAAAGTTTGGTGACCTTTTGACACGGTAAAAAATACAGCTTATCTTTAGGGCCCAAACTGGTATAGAAAACCCAGCCTTTTATGCGACGGACTCCGATTTGAGTCTAGTCAATGGCGTTGGATTCAGAATGATGCCCAGATCATCATGTTGAGGTTTAGGAACCCACCCGGCACAATTACCATTATGCCCCTAATTTTAGTAGACTTATTAATCTATGTTCTATGTAATCTTAATGCTTTGTAGGGACCGCTACGCTTGTTTTTACGCAACCGCTTCAAGGTGAGTCGTCCTAACTCACTTGGTATATTATAGAATTATTCCTTGATCATATATGTATGGCCAGTGCGTCCTGTGTGGACGATACTGATAAATATTAGTATTGTAAATGTTGAGATTGTTTCTTATATATTGAACGAATGTTAGATAACTATACTCCATGCTTAGTTAATATTCGCTGACACTCTTGTTTATCATGATTTCTGTTTCTATAGTCACATGAACATTCATATGAACATGGTCGAGTCTTGATGTCAACATTGACGTCCGCATGGTTAGTCACGGGGACTAACCCAATCATATCATTATATACATTGAATGGACTGTGGTGGTCCGAGTGGTACAGTCGAGTAAATGGGAACAACAATGAAACTGCTATAGGGCCCTGCTAGGCAACGATAGCCAGAGTTTCCATTGAAATCATTGAAGTGATGCATGAATTGATGATTGATACGCTATAGGGCCCTGTTAGGCGACGATAACAATGTATCCATCAGAATACAATAGTTACCTTTCAAATGCTATAGGGCCCTGCTAGGCGACGATAGCGCTGTAACTATTCTATTCTCCCGACAAGGTCACGAGGACCTAAGAGTCCAATGATTACACTCTTTTTAAAACCAAAACTGCTATAGGGCCCTGCTAGGCGACGATAGCAACGTAATCATTCTACTCTGAGCTAACGGCGTTACACTGGTAATTTAACAAGTCACATGAGTCGGTTGTGGTGTTCACGGTCGAGTTAAAGTCGAATATATCGATAATGCATTATGTCATCATTCTACATGTCATATGCTCATTAATATTGTTTCAAGATATGTTGTACTTGTATATCCTTATCTGTATTAGGAGTGATCGGTTAAGACGTTCTCACTTAGCTTCAAAAGCTAACGGCTTCTTCCCTGCCCTGGACTTTTTACGTCTAGGTTATGATGAGGAGAACTATCAAGGTAACAATGAAGATGAATATCACTATCCTCAGAATGGGAATTATCAGGAAGGTGATCCTGAGGCAGACTATCAGGAAGAGCCTAATAACGAAGGTTATGGGTTTGCCAGTTAGAAAGAGGACCCTGGCCTATTTCCGCATTAAGACTTCTATTACGTTTTAATTATCTTTTGGTTGATGTAATATTTAAGTGGTGTAGATCGCCCAAACTTCTCTTTTGTGGTTTTCATTTGGAACTTCTGTAATAGCCTAAGTAGCAAAACATTATAAGTTCCTCCATGAATACCATTAGGCGCTTTTGTAAATTTCTTACTCTGATCTATATATATTTTGTTAGTATGTTGCACGGACAGGTCAGTTTTATGTAACTCGTCATTCCCTACGGGTCCAGAAAGGAAATTTTAATTTTTCCCTATTTTTGGCTACTCCGGGGCGTGACAGGATTTTTGGTATCAGAGCACTAGGTTTAGTTGTGCTCGCTGACTGTCTGACACCCTTAAGTTAAGAACCTTAAGGTACTTTAGAAACAACAACCAATACTAAAATAGTCTTCTGTCCAACAGGTAGTATAGAGCATTTCCAAGGAACTTTTCCCCAAGGTTTAGTTTGCTTTGGTGCTGCTTTCCGCCATCAGACTTGCAAAAAGATAGGAAAGATGATGAAATGCCTCCTCCACATGAAAAAGGTTCCCCCAACCGTACGTCATATTGTTGAAGCACCCCGCTTAGTGCCAATAGAGGTGGATGAGACCTATGACACTCCTAACGACCTCGTGACCATCGGCTTAGAAGAAACCCAAGCAGAAATCGCTCCTCTAGAGACTCCTGTTAGTCCCATAAGCAGCTCTGAAGACGAAGAAATAGAGATTTACCTAGCCGATGAGGACCTCATTGAGAAGGGAACGTTGTACACGTATGACCCTGACTGGCCGATAGGGTGGGACAATGAGAGATGGATGTCATTCACCCCGCCCGAAGAGATGGACATCTCGGAGGAATTCACACAACTAGAAGATTAGCACGCCTTAGTCCGCTTATTTTTGTATTAATGCTGTACTGGGATTAAAATCCCACATTTTTACGGATATATATGTAAAAGCTGTATTTCAAAATTTTCCCTTATGTAAATATTCTTTTATTAATGGAAAATCTACTTATTAGTTTCTGATTTCCCGTATTATATTACCCTCTTATACGATTGAATAAGTGATAAACCTTAAGGCAATTTGCACCAGTACCCTAAATACATAGTTCTTCTGATGAAACAGGTAACATGGAACCCCACTATATTTCAGACCCTTTTGGAGGACGACTGATTTTCCCTGACCGTGTAGTACCAGCAAACCCGGACATATACCATCGCCAAATCCAAGAACTAGCTAGAGATGGAGGAAAAAGGAACTTATGGGTTGAAATGAATAAGAGCAACGTGTATAACTATAATACCTTGCGCTTAGAAGCGATCTATGAAGCTGAAATCGTCCAGAAGGTCCAAGACGAAATGGTTGCACTACTTAAGAACCCTGAGGACTATGAAAGGATGCACAATAGTGCCTATCAAATGCCCCCACCACCTTCTGTACTCCTCCAACAACCCCCACCATTCCAAGGAGTACCTATGCACAAAACACAGTCCCGAGAACCTGGTCACTATGTCAACGATGACTTTGGAGGTCATATGATTTACCCAGATGGCATCGAACCAGCTGACCCAGAAGGATTCCTGGAAAATGTACAACTAAAAGCCCGTCAACGTCTCCGAGGAGGACTTAGAGTCCAGCGACACGTATATAATATCTCCAACCCCCATCGACTTCAAGCTGAAGCCATCCATACTGCATATACCCAAGAGTTAATGCATGGAGAGATAAAGAGACTAGCAATGAAGCACTCAGTTTTCCAGCCACTAGTAAACCAGATACTACAGGAGCCCTCCATTTACCCAGAGGACCGCCTGGTTGAGCCTCCTAATGAAAATGCCCCTGTAGGTATGGCACCCCCTATGGAAGCACCTGCTGATGAACCTGCTAATGCAGAGATGTCTGACGATGAACTAGGTGCATACCTAGAAGTAGAGGATGAGGAAGAGGATGACGAGGAGGATGATCCCGAAGAAGAAAACCCCGAAGAAGAACCTGAACAAGAAGTACCCCAACAACCTATGGAAGTTCACCCGATGATAGAAGAGCCTATGGACAATGATGATAATGAAGAGGATGAAGGCAATGTTGAAATTGAAGACTGGGATTTGGGTGAACCCATTATGGACGAAGATGGGCCTAATGACTCTGATATGGGAGAGATCACATCCGAGTCGAATATGGATGATTAGATTAGTCTGTTGTTATATGCTAGTAGTTTAATTGTATCTAAGTTATCTTGGACTAGTGACCCATCTTGTTGTATGAATGCATGCGATAGGGTAATACCCCATTTTGTAATCATGTATTCTCGGCTAGTTTAATCTTGTAATCACTGTTTTAATATTAAATGAAATAGACGTTTTAGTACTATACTTGTCTATATGATTGTTTGGTTTGTTTGATTGATTTATATATGTGTTAGTAGATATCTAGATGTATCCATATTCGAGTCTTGAGTAGAATACTTCTGTAGGTAATCGGATACGCAATGGCAGAACGACCAAGGAGAAATCGACGCTTAGGACTTCCAAACCCAGCCGAAGGAGCACCGGAACCCATTCCTGCTGGAATGGATCCCACTGGAATCTTTGGAGCATTCTTACAACGTTTGGAGCACATCGGAAATAATCACGGTCCAACCAACAATGCTAACGTCAATCCCACAGTTCCACCCAGACCACAAGAGGATCATACGGTGGAACGATTCCGGGCAATGCGGCCAGACAAGTTTAATGGGATGACTGAGCCATGGGAAGCAGAACAATGGCTTCGTGGATTGGATATCATCTTCGACACACTGGGATGTTCTGAAATTGATAAACGCCGACTGGCTACATATCAGTTGACCTATGCTGCAGCTGACTGGTGGGAATCCGAAAAGGCAACCCTGGGAGGAGCTGCACAGAGGATGTCATGGACAACATTCAAAGAACTGTTCCTAGAGAACTACTTCCCCCAGACAGAAAGGAACAAGAAAGAAAAATAATTTATTGACTTGGTGCAAGGGAACCACACTGTACGGGAATACACAGTGCAATTCGAACGTCTCTCTCGATTTGTACACCACATGATCGATACCCCGGAAAAGAAAAACTGGAAGTATCACCTGGGACTTTCCCTACCTCTACAGAAGCTGACCTATGGCCACCTAAATCAGACTTTCAAAGCTTTAGTAGGAATGGCTCATGGCTTCGAGGAGATCACCGGTCGTGAACAAAGGCGTTTCGTAACTCAACCACCCCCTCTGAGATTTAATCAGGGACCGAGACAAGCCCCAGCTCGCAATCAAGGATTCAAGAGGAGCTGGAGTGGTGAGAAGAGGCCGCAGATGGCCCCGTTCCGTAACAAACCGACTGTACCGTTTAAGCCAACTCCGCCCCAAGGACAATCAGGAACCACCAATAACCCTGGAGTCTGTTTCAACTGTGGATTTCCCGGACATCTGTCCAAGGATTGTCGTGTTCCGAGGAAGAACAGTCGCTCCGATGTGGTCTGCTTTAACTGCAACAAGAAGGGACATCTGTCCAAGGACTGCAAAGCACCTCGAGGTGGTCACTATGGAGCATCGACTCAAGGACAGACTCGCCTCAATGCTATTATCCCAGAGGAGGCAGGATTTGACGAGGAAGAGCAAGGAAATATGGAAGGTACTCTAACCCTCTTTAACAGTCAAGTGAAAGCTTTGTTCGATACTGGCGCATCTAATTCTTTTATTGCAATTAGAATCGTGCAACGCTTAGGCTTGGTGCCTCAAACAATGGATATGACTTTGAATGCTACGTCACCTCTAGGAAAGAGTGTTAAGTTGGACAAAGTATGCAAGGACTGCCCTCTAAACTTGAAAGATTTGAATCTCCCCGCTGATTTGATAGTTTTGTCGATGAAGGAATTCGACGTGATCGTAGGAATCGATTGGCTTGCGAAATACCATGCCAAGTTAGACTGTGCTAGCAAATCTATACTCTTTTCAGTACCTGATGGTGAACCATTTGATTTCAAGTGCAATCCCTCGTGTGACGTTTTCCTCACCAACTGCCTAGCTACCCTTGGAACCACTAGTGATGAGATTCCTATTAACCAAATTCCAGTAGTTCGAGACTTTGAAGATGTTTTCCAAGAAGTTAAAGGATTGCCACCCAAGAGAGACATTGATTTCTGTATCGAGTTAATGCCTGGAACCTCCGCGATATCGAAAACACCTTACCGAATGGCCCCGATGGAGATGCAAGAACTAAAGACGCAAGTGCAAGAACTCCAGGACCTTGGATTTGTTCGTCCAAGCACTTCACCGTGGGGAGCGCCGGTATTATTCGTCAAGAAGAAGGATGAAACACTTCGACTCTGTATTGACTACAGGGAATTGAACAAGGTCACAATCAAGAATCGGTACCCACTACCGAGGATTGACGATCTATTCGATCAGCTACAAGGAGCTACCACATTCTCGAAGATAGATCTGCGATCTGGATACCACCAATTACTCGTTCGACCCGAGGACGTACCCAAGACGGCTTTCAGAACCAGGTATGGACATTATGAATTTCTGGTTATGCCGTTCGGATTGACCAACGCCCCAGCAGTATTCATGGATTTAATGAATCGAGTTTTCAGACCTTACTTGGATCAGTTCATCATTGTGTTCATAGACGATATCCTCATCTACTCTAAGACAGAGGCAGAACACGAAGGACATGTGAAGATAGCACTTCAGACTCTACGAGACAACCACTTGTATGCGAAGTACAGCAAGTGCGAGTTCTGGCTAAAGGAAGTCAAATTTCTAGGATATGTTGTCTCAAAAGAAGGAATAGCGGTGGATTCATCGAAGATTGAAGCTGTCTTAGATTGGAATCGACCGACCACAGCAACGGAAGTCAGAAGTTTCCTTGGCCTAGCTGGATATTACCGGAGATTCGTGGAAGGATTCTCGAAAATTGCAGCCCCTCTTACTGGATTAACTAGAAAGGACTTGAAGTACGAATGGAATGACAAGCATGAATGCGCATTTGAAGAATTGAAGAAAAGACTAACTACAGCACCAGTGCTTGCAATACCAAAGAGCGGTGAACAGTTCACCATTTACAGCGATGCAACACATCAAGGGCTTGGATGTGTGCTTATGCAGGACAGAAGAGTGATAGCGTATGGATCACGACAATTGAAACCTCATGAGCTTAACTATCCGACGCACGATCTGGAACTAGCTGCAATCGTCTTTGCACTCAAAATTTGGAGACACTACCTCTACGGAGAGAAGTTCGACCTATTTTCAGATCACAAGAGCCTGAAATACTTGTTTTCTCAAAAGGAATTGAACATGAGACAGCGAAGATGGATGGAATTGCTAAAAGATTACGATTTCACGCTGCAATACCACCCTGGCAAAGCAAATGTTGTTGCTGACGCATTGAGCCGAAAACCCCGAAAACTCATCGTATCTTCTCTCATGATCAGAGAATGGAAAGTGTTGGAGACACTAACAGAGTTTGATTTTCAGACTTCCGAATCAAGTGAAGGACGACATCTTGGATGCTTGGTAGTATAACCAACGCTCATAAGCCGTGTTCTCGAAGTTCAAGGAAAGGACGAAGGACTTCGTCAATGGTTTGAAAAGGCATCGGCAAAGGACCCCGCTGAGTGGAATATAGGAGCAGATGGAGGATTTAGGTGTCGCAACCGACTCTGTGTGCCCAATGAGGACAACTTGAGGAAAGATATATTAGACGAAGCACACAAGTCAAGGATGGCAGTTCATCCCGGAGGAACAAAATTGTACAAGGATCTAAAAAGGAACTTCTGGTGGGACGGAATGAAGAGAGAAGTAGCAGATTATGTATCCAAATGCATGCCATGCAAGCAAGTCAAGGCAGAACATCAGAAACCAGGAGGATTGTTACAACCACTACCCGTTCCCGGATGGAAATGGGAGCACATAAGGATGGATTTCGTTGTCGGAATGCCAAGGTCACGGCAGAATCATGACGCCATTTGGGTAATTATGGATCGACTCACCAAATCAGCTCACTTTATCGCTTATAGCATGACTTACCCGGTTGAGAAATTGAGCAGAATGTATATACAACAAGTTGTTCGACTACATGGAGTACCCGTGTCAATTTTGTCAGATCGTGATTCACGTTTTACGTCAGGATTTTGGGAAAGCTTACAGACAGCACTTGGAACTTCGTTGAAGTTAAGTTCAGCTTTTCACCCACAAACTGATGGACAGACCAAGAGAGTCAATCAAGTCATGGAAGACATGCTTCGAGCTTGTGCAATAGATTTTGAAAGTTCATGGGAAGAGAACCTACCGTTGATAGAATTCGCATATAACAACAGCTACCATACGAGTATAGAAATGGCACCATTTGAAGCTTTATATGGAAGACCGTGCCGATCACCCTTATGTTGGACAGAAGTTGGAGATAACAAGCTACTAGGACCAGAGATGATTCGAGAGACGAACGAAAAGATCAATACCGTCAAGGAAAAGATGAAAGCAGCTCAGAGCTGACAGAAAAGTTATGCGGATAAGAATCGAAAGGACTTGGAATTCAGTGTTGGAGATCACGTATTCCTAAAAGTATCACCCGTGCGAGGAATAGTCAGATTTGGACAAAAGAGAGGAAAACTTTCGCCGCGTTACATTGGACCGTTCGAAATCCTAGAACGCGTGGGAAAAGTTGCTTACAGACTTGCACTGCCGCCCAAGATGTCAGGAGTGCATAATGTGTTTCATATCAGCATGTTGAGGAAAGTCGTGCACGATCCGTCTCATGAGATCAACTTCACGGATATCGAGGTAAACGATAATGTGACTTTCAATGAAGGACCGGTGAAGATCATGGAACGAGGAACTAAGAAGCTGAGGACTAAGGAAATCCCTCTAGTAAAAGTTCAGTGGAAACATCATGATGAGCGAGAAGCTTCTTGGGAGTTAGAATCAGAGATGCAAGAGAAATTCCCCTACCTTTTTAATGTATAGCTAGCTCTGATTCCGGGGACGGAATCTTTAATAGAAAGTGGATGATGTAATACCCGTAAAATTTCTTCATGAATAAAACGAGTCCCCGTAGTTTGTTCGTAATTTTCCAGTTTTTTAATTTCGTAATCCCAGAACCTGAACATGTACACGTATGTAATTAATTAGAAATTTCTCAGACTGCAAGTTCAACCTCGGACTGGCGTGCACGCAAATCTGTAAAAATTTGTATCAAAACTAGACTGCCCGGCACGTATTCCTAAGCAACGACTATCCCTGCAAATTTGGAAACATGAGTACGCTAGGAATCTTGCCTATTATAGTAGGTGTACTACCCAACCACCCATTAACCTATGGGTAATAAACTTAGACTACCTAAACACCCACACAACCGCCGGACAACACACCACCCCTCCCCCTACCGTCGGTTTCATCTCCCCTCCCTAAGATCCCACTCTAATCAATCTATCACTCCCATCTTGTCTAGTAGGATACACAATCTGCCTTTAGTATATGTGTATAAGCCTATATGGACTGTTATTTATACATGAGGGTGGGTGTAGGCTTGAGTTTATATCAAGAGCAGAGAGAGAGAGAGAGAGCTCACCGGAGGCAGAGAGAGGAAGAGAGAAGACTCACTGAGGTATAAACCCTACATCCCCTATGATTGTCTCTATGGTATTTTACACACTCACACACACCCTCCCTGACCCTTTCCACGCGAACCAAACAGAGCCTTAGGCTCTGAAAATGGCGAATCTGCCATTAGAGCCCCTCACCGGAGCTCAAATCTCCAAAATCAATTAGGACCCCTAAAATTTATACCAAACGGACCATATAAGTCCCAGATAGACCCCCTGATCACAGCTTTTGAAAAGAACCACGATTGGACCTCCATGCATGCGATTATTCCCGAAAGACCCGAAAAGAATAATGTCTCAGTAGGAACCCTAAACGAATGAAGCACGGACCTAGCTTATAATATGTGTTAGAGGACACCAAACCGGTCCTAATGGCGTTGGTTAGAGCCATTTCCATGGAGGAACGGCCAAGATATGGCCATTTTTAGTTTTCCGGCGAAAACGCGCCTTGCCGGCGGCGGGTTGGCTCACCGGAGAAGACAAAGAAGCGGGTTATATCGTTTACCCATATTTAAATCATTTGGGTCGGGTCGTGGGCACGGGTATGGGTTTAGTTGTTAGTATAAATGGATAGTGGGTTCGGGTTATATTAATTAGAAGTGGATCCGGTTCGGATCTTTTAAGTAGGGTTATAGTTAGAGTGTATATGGGCGACCCGTGGGAATGGGTTTGGATTCGGGTTTGACCCGCGGACTTTTACTTATAATTATAAGTTTTTATATTACTAATTATTCTACTAATCTTGATTAAGTTTTATTTAACTGTTTTATATTATTAAGTATTCTGTTAATCAAGATTTGTGTATTAATAATCTATTTTATACGGCTAATTATTCTGTTTAACCTAATTGGTGTTATAATAATATGTTTTAGTAATAATTAGTATATATTAATTTAGATTAGTGTATAACTATATTATTTATAATATAGTTTGTATTAATTAGTAAATATAAATGATTATAAATGATTTTAAAATTGTTTTAAATATCTAAAATAATTTCAATAATGCTATAAGTTACTCCCTCCGTCCCATTTTATGTGTCCATCTTTCCTTTTTGGGATGTCCCAAAATTGTTGTCCACTTTCCTAAATTAGTATATAAATTTTACTTAGTTTCCCCAACTACCCTTCCTTGCAATCAATACCAAAATAAAATAATAATAAAAAAAGTGCAATGATTATGGGTAATTGTGGAAAGTAGGTGTAGATTCTTTTTGTCCCCTTAAATAGTTGGACTCCCCAAGATGGACACATAAAATGGGACGGAGAGAGTATATTTTAATAAATTGTAATATTATTTTATAATATTCTTATATTATGAAAATATGGAATTATCATTTTATGGTATACTTATTATTTATTGGTTTAAATAAATAATAAGTAAATAGTTTAAATTAAAATAATTAGGTAATAAATACCTAATGACCCCTTTTTAAGTATAGGAAAATTATAATAAATTTTCCTAAAGGTCTAGTACCTCTATATTATAAATTATTATTTATAAAACCCTAGCTTTAATATTTTAATAATTATCAATTACTTATAAAATATCCGTTTGGTTGTATTTTAATTATTTAAAATACCAAACGAGCCCCGAAAATTACGAGAAAAATACTACTAGCCTAATTTAAGGCCTAGTATTTAATAAAAATATTTATGAGGGCCAAATATCTCCCTAAACTATATTTTATAATCATGGGACCCCGCAGTCTATTATTAGACGATTTAAACTTCAGAAATTCGTAATAAATAAACCGTAGCTCAGAAAAATACGTGGTCAGTTCCTAGAGTCTTAGAATAATGTCTAGAACATCCCCTTAAAGTTCGGTGACCTTTTGACACGGTAAAAAATACAGCTTATCTTTAGGGCCCAAACTGGTATAGAAAACCCAGCCTTTTATGCGACGGACTCCGATTTGAGTCTAGTCAATGGCGTTGGATTCAGAATGATGCCCAGATCATCATGTTGAGGTTTAGGAACCCACCCGGCACAATTACCATTATGCCCCTGATTTTAGTAGACTTATTAATCTATGTTCTATGTAATCTTAATGCTTTGTAGGGACCGCTACGCTTGTTTTTACGCAACCGCTTCAAGGTGAGTCGTCCTAACTCACTTGGTATATTATAGAATTATTCCTTGATCATATATGTATGGCCAGTGCGTCCTGTGTGGACGATACTGATAAATATTAGTATTGTAAATGTTGAGATTGTTTCTTATATATTGAACGCATGTTAGATAACTATACTCCATGCTTAGTTAATATTCGCTGACACTCTTGTTTATCATGATTTCTGTTTCTATAGTCACATGAACATTCATATGAACATGGTCGAGTCTTGATGTCAACATTGACGTCCGCATGGTTAGTCACGGGGACTAACCCAATCATATCATTATATACATTGAATGGACCGTGGTGGTCCGAGTGGTACAGTCGAGTAAATGGGAACAACAATGAAACTGCTATAGGGCCCTGCTAGGCGACGATAGCCAGAGTTTCCATTGAAATCATTGAAGTGATGCATGAATTGATGATTGATACGCTATAGGGCCCTGTTAGGCGACGATAGCAATGTATCCATCAGAATACAATAGTTACCTTTCAAATGCTATAGGGCCCTGCTAGGCGACGATAGCGCTGTAACTATTCTATTCTCCCGACAAGGTCACGAGGACCTAAGAGTCCAATGATTACACTCTTTTTAAAAACCAAAACTGCTATAGGGCCCTGCTAGGCGACGATAGCAACGTAATCATTCTACTCTGAGCTAACGGCGTTACACTGGTAATTTAACAAGTCACATGAGTCGGTTGTGGTGTTCACGGTCGAGTTAAAGTCGAATATATCGATAATGCATTATGTCATCATTCTACATGTCATATGCTCATTAATATTGTTTCAAGATATGTTGTACTTGTATATCCTTATCTGTATTAGGAGTGATCGGTTAAGACGTTCTCACTTAGCTTCAAAAGCTAACGGCTCCTTCCCTGCCCTGGACTTTTTACGTCTAGGTTATGATGAGGAGAACTATCAAGGTAACAATAAAGATGAATATCACTATCCTCAGAATGGGAATTATCAGGAAGGTGATCCTGAGGCAGACTATCAGGAAGAGCCTAATAACGAAGGTTATGGGTTTGCCAGTTAGAAAGAGGACCCTGGCCTATTTCTGCATTAAGACTTCTATTACGTTTTAATTATCTTTTGGTTGATGTAATATTTAAGTGGTGTAGATCGCCCAAACTTCTCTTTTGTGGTTTTCATTTGGAACTTCTGTAATAGCCTAAGTAGCAAAACATTCTAAGTTTCCCCATGAATACCATTAGGCGCTTTTGTAAATTTCTTACTCTGATCTATACATATTTTGTTAGTATGTTGCACGGACAGGTCAGTTTTATGTAACTCGTCATTCCCTACGGGTCCAGAAAGGAAATTTTAAATTTTCTCTATTTTTGGCTACTCCGGGGCGTGACATTTGGAGGGTTTATAAGGATGAAAAAAAAATACAGGGAGATGGATACTTATATATGCAGGTGTGCATTTATATTACAAATACCATATAATATGGGTAATTAGTGAGCTCTATATTCTAATATTGTTATACGGAATATGAAGTCTCTCCATTGTGTATTTGTCTTTGTAACAGTCAGGCCGAATGTGAGTAATTGGTAGTGAGTAATTGTGCTGTTATAAAAATTGAATTGTTCTTTTATTTTCTCTTTCTCAATAAATACAATCAATATTCTCCATCAATTTCATTTACATATTCAATTTAGAATTTTTTATTTTGTATGATATGCATTTTTTCTCTTTCTCAATAAATGCAATCAATATTTTCTCCATCAATTTCATATACAAATTCAATTTCATTTACAATTATTTAGGAAATAAAAAAAATTGAAAAATTAAAAAATGGAGCTAGTGCCACGTGGAATCAGTGTCTTCCATATTATAATATATAGAATAGATAACTATGTATATGTATGGGTATATATATACTGATTGTATGTGGGTATGTATTCTTGAGAGAGGGAAGAAAATTGAGAGAGATAGAGAGACACAATGAGTGAGTTATGAGAGATTGAGAGACTGAGTGATATATATATATATATAGGTTGTCCCAAATTTGGGCTCCAAGAAACTAGTAGGAATCATCCGATGTGGTGAGCTCACGTTCTCCCACACACATGTCACGATATAATCGCAGATTAAAAACATAAACTGGTATGTCTTGGTTAAAATAAAAATACGAAAAATCATATTAACGTGGGAAATAGATTTCGGTTTATACAAAAATATCGATATCATTTTCAAAACCATTGAAAGTATTTTCTATATTTTTGAAAATTATGGTTTGACCCTAAACGAATATTTGTAAATAGAAATAAAAAATGAAATATTCCTTTATTAATGAAAATAGAAATACAGGGTGTTACAGATACAGTTTATCCTTTGGAGCCATTCTTCGGCTACCATTGGATCAGGTCCTCCCGCAAAGGTAGGTGGATTATGGCTCTCAAAATCCCTCATCACTAGTCAATGACGGGACTTAGGAGTATCAAGGCCCGTAGGTGGATTTGCACCTCTCCTCGGAGAATGGGGTGGAGGAGGCAGAGGAATCTCATTGCGAACAGCTCTCGCAACATCTCTTATGGCATCTGCCATATCTTGGAGTTACTAGGGTCCCACAAGACCTTCCATATGCCCTGAAGAATCGGCAAAATCTTCTGCCACAATACCTCGACCTCCACGACCCCCACAGACTCTACCTGGACTTCCTCATCTTCCTCGTGCCAGTACAGATGCAACCAATGTCGGATCACTAGCCTCTCCTCGGCCACCTATCCCTCAGCCACGAGCACGAGCACGAGCTCTAGTACGCAGTGGCATAACTAATGCCACAAAAAAATTAAGAGAGGAATGATTTAATAAAACGTCAACTGACCAGAAAGACAGTTAAATGCAAATAAGATGTCTCCTAGCACATATACAATATTTAATGAATGCCCTTTATCCCAAAGTATTCAAACCTGGTTAAGCTCTGGTACCATTCTGTAACGCCCCAAATTCCATAAATATGGGATTAGGGTGGTTAAATAACTAAAAGTCCAATTATAACATTTTAAAATAGGAAAGTTTGAAAAGTCTAAAGATCTAGTCGATTAATCGGTATTTCGGTAGACTGGTTTTGCAAGATACTAAGAGCATTTTTTTGAATAGCCTGACCCAGTCAATTGACAAACGTTCCGATCGACTGGTTTTCAAATAGAGAGTTTATAAACCATCTGACCTGATCGACTTGGATAAGACCAGTCGATTGGGACGTGAAAAGCTCAGTCGACCGGGGATACCTGGTCGACTGTTTTTATAAATACAAAGAGTCCAAACCCATTGAGTACAGAATCCAGTTGAATGGACACCCGATCGGTCGACTGGATTGTAGCAGCAAGAGACTCTGCAGCACAACAATCCCTATGTTCACCCCACTTCACTCCCAAACGATGGTTTTAACTCAATAAAAGGAGAAGTAAAAGCTATAGGACACCCTACTAAATCAAGCATACTCTAGGTGGAATTTTAAAGTTTAAACAACAATAGTAAAACATGTAAACTTGTACGAATATAGTGACTTATGCCAAGATTACATGTCGACATGAATATAATAAGTTCTAACAGGTTTTGAGGAGTTCAAAAATACAATTTTAGAGGAAAGCGGACTAACAAGCGTCCGATAACAAAACTACAACATAAATACATAACTTACAATATCAACATATGTAATTATTACAATTCGAACCTAGTCATGAAGGCTTCAAATTGAGCTAAATTACACTAGATGAGCTATGTATTACATTAAAACAAAACTCCCCACACATAGGGTCTTTACTAAGCCTATGGCACACGATCATTCAAGGGCCTTACCCTTGTCCATTTCGCCTGAAAATCATTTAAACATAGTTCATGAGCACGGCGGCCCGTAGTCATATAATTCAAATATTACAATGAATCCTATGCATGAATGCGTGAATGCAACGATTCATTGTCGATGCAAAAAAAATGTTGCTCGTAGGCCTTTTTGTGTATTTTCCAAACATTTACTCTCAATACATCATTCGGTCCATGGGCTACCATGCTATAGGAGCCTTTAACCACCTCATACGGGTCTTTAGCTTATGATTCCTATGATTTGCAAGACCGGGAGATTGCATTCCTAATAGATCCAAACCTCACATTTTACACCTACATCTGAAATTATCTAAACTTCATATCAAAATCCTTTTTGTGCATTTTCATGGTTATGCACATGTTATGCTCACAACCATAGTCATACAAATCTCATGCTATGAAATGTTAATAAGCAATAATATGCTAACGAAACAAGCATAATAACAATATTTCATAACTTCAAATGTAACCAAAGGTATGACGTGTAGTCTAAGCATATTTATCAAAACTTAAATAAATCTCAGAGACATGGTTTCAACTTCCATTTAAGCATAAATGAACACTTAATCATGAAGGAAAGAAAACATATAAACACCAAGAACACATAGCACTTAAGCAAATTTTCAAGAAAGATAGGTTTGGATTAATGATAGGCCAAACGTGCTCCAAACTTTGTAGTATTCTAGATTAAGCTTAGTTTTCATATAATACACTATATTAGAGAGTTATATGAACTACCTTGGATTCTTAGAATTAATTTTTCCTAACCAAGAAAAGTAGTCGGATGGGAGAAACTTTGGTGTCCATGCATGCTCCTCGTCGCAAGGAGTAACTTTAATGCACATATATTTGTTAGGAGATTGTCAGATCTAGATGATACCAAGGGTTTTATCCCTAAGTATTTAGGGTTTCAAGGGTTTGAGGCCTTAAAGAGAGAGAGGAGAGAGATATAGAGAGAAAGAGTTGACAACTTATGAAAATAAAACCTAACATGTTCTATTTATAGTAAGTGATTATGTACAACTCTTAAAGCACGCGGTACCACTCACATAAGCTGCTATATCTCACTAACCATACACGTTATGAAAAAATTTAAAACACAGATAGTGAATCATTTGAGCACACACTCCTTTCTGTCCAAATATCTCATTTTTGAATTTCAAGTCAAGTCTAACTTCACAGGTACAAATGACCAAAATTCTCCTATGACTGATATTTTGAAAAAGTTTTAAATTAGACTCCAATTTCATACCAAGTATTTAAATGCTCAATTAAGATAAACTAACATTTAAGCACAAATAAAAAAATGCAGGTTATTACACGTACACACGTCACTGAAATCTCAATTGTGGGTTATAACTTCTTTTCCCTCTTTTTCGTCGCCAAATCAATCTATCTAGTTGTTAGGTGTCCAATTTTATCTTATTCATTTATGTTCAATTGATATATATATATACACACATGCAACCATTTTATTTTAATTTGGAAGAATGATTCAAGTGTTAATCTTTCAAAAACTTTTAATGCATATATATATATATATGAAAAGTTGTGTCTGAGGGTGTCCGTGTGAAATAACCAAGTTCTTGGAATTTTCTCTTCTTTGTCTCAAAGAAATGGGGAATGTTGGTAGAATTAAAGGACGTGTTTTTCATCGGATTCTAATTAGAGCACAGATTTGGTATTCTGAATAATTGACAAAATGTAAGTTGAGGTTGTGTAAAAAAGTTGAGCAAAATAATCAATTTACTTTATAAAAATAAACACATTTTTTATCTTTCATAATGAAGATAGAAATTGAAAGACCTGCCAAGAAATACAACATGTTTGTTAACTTGAATGTGAATAAGAGTCCAAAACCATCAAGATTATGATACAACCAAAATAACTAGAATGTAACATATGATTCTTCTCTTTCTATATATCTTAGAGTTAAATATGTTGGGTGTAGCATGTGTCCACACACATAAGATTTAAGCCCACTTTAATGGGCTAATTTTTTTATTTTTTTTTTGTCTTTAATGGTTTGTGGGCCAGGTGGGCCAAATCATGTAAAGCAACCAACCTAATTATATTAGGGTGATAGATATCAAAAGGTAGTAGCCTTTGTTTGGTGAATGATGTACATGCAAAATCAAGACAAGAAAACAGAGAGGTCTCGGCTTGTGCAGACAGTGGCGGGGGTTCAACTTCAAGAAGGAGAAGAGTGAAGGCTGGTTTGGGTAGCCTTGAAAGGCTTGTTGGTTTACCAAAATCAAGATGGATTCTGAGGAAGCTTTTGCTTGTATTCCTTTGGGTATTGTGAACCCTAAGAGGTAATCATTGTACTCTCTCTAGTTGATTTGGATACCTCAAGTTTTGGGGCAATAACTTGAGAAAACACTTGTATTCCTTATTTTGCATAGTAGAATTATTCGGAGTTGTCCTGTGGTCTTCATTGGATTCCACATAAATTTTGGTGTCATTTAATTCTTGCCTGGGTGCCATATTGTTTTATTACGTGTGGTTGATTGTGGTGGAAAGCATATTATTTTATTGTGTCTTGGATCTATTATTTATTTCTATTTAATTTACACTTGACAAGGTTAAGAAATGTTATTCCTAATAGGGGGGATTTTTTTATTTTTCCCCAACAAAGTGGTATGAGAGCTAAGGTTAATCATTATTTATAGTCTTGTGTAATTAAATGAAGGAATTATCAAATTCGATGATTAAGCTTACGGCTTCGAATTATGCAATTTGGAAGCCAAGAATGGAGGATATTCTCTATTGTAAGGATTTGTATGATCCGATTGAAGGTGATACGGCCAAGCCTGAAAAAAAATATCCACTACAGATTAGATAAAATTAAACAGAAAGACAGTGGGTCAAATTAGACAGTGGGTTGACCACACCGTGTTTCACCACATTGTCCAAGAAGTTAATGCACAAAGTTTATGGAAAAAATTAGAGTCTATGTACGAGAGGAAGACCGCGCAGAACAAAGCTTTCTTGATTCGGAGGCTTATGAACTTGAAATTCAAAGATGGGAATTCCGTTACCGAGCACTTGAGTGACTTTGAGAGTCTGGCAAATCAGTTGGCTATGATGAAGATAAATTTAGAAGTTGAATTTCAAGCTTTACTATTGTTGAATTGTTTGCCTGATAGTTGGGAGACATTAGTTATGTCGTTGAGTAATTCAGCTCCCAATGGTAAGCTAACTTTAGAGATGATTAAAGACAGTATGTTTAATGAGGAATCAAGGCAGAAGGATACAGTACAGATCAAATACATGCTCTTGTCACGGAGAATAGGGGTAGGGATCCGAACAGAGACAACAATATTACAGCTATAGTAATGTATTACAGCTATAGTTTCTGAGGATGTGGTGGTACTTTCATTTGGAGATGAGGAGTGCCTATATGTTACAGATAGTAATGTTGAGTGAGTTGTTGATACAGTTGCCTCCAACCATGCTACTCCTAGGGGAGAGTTCTTCACTTTCTACAAAGCCGGTGACTTTGGTATTGCGAAGATGGGTAATACCAGCTATTCCAAGGTTGAGGGGATAGGTGACGTGTGTATTTGGAATAGCCTAGGTTACACTTTGACATTGAAGAATGTTAGGCATGTTCCTGATTTATGGTTAAATTTGATTACTGGTGTTGCACTAGATAAAATGGATTATGATAACCATTTTGGGAGCAGAAAGTGGAAACTCACCAAAGGGTCTCTAGTTGTTGCAAAAAGGGAACTTTGTTATACTTTGTACAAGACTCATGTGAAGGTATGTTCAAGCGGCTCAATGCAATTGAGGATGAGTCTTCACCATATTTGTGGCACAGGCGGTTGGCACACATGAGTGAGAAAGGGTTGCAGATTTTGGCAAAGAAGTCCTCTATTCCCTTTGCCAAAGGTACAGTTCTTAACCCTTGTGATTATTTCTTATTTGGTAAGCGCCATAGAGTTTCCTTTCATGCTTCTAGTAAAAGAAAAACAAATTTGCTTGATATGATTTATTCTGATGTTTGTGGTCTCATTGATGTGGAGTCTTTGAGCTGAAACAAGTATTTTCTTACTTTTATTGATGATGCTTTACGTAAAGTGTAGGTGTATTTTCTGAAAACAAAAGACCAAGTCTTTCAGCATTTTCAGAGGTTCCATGCCATGGTGGAACGAGAGATAGGAAAACTTTTGAAGAGCTTTCGTATTGATAACGAGGGAGAGTACACTTCAAAAGAGTTTGAAGCATATTATACAGGTCACAGTATATGGTATGAGAGGACAGTTGCACGTACCCCACATCATAATGGAGTGGTCGAGAGGATGAACCGCACTATTGTAGAGAGAGTTAGATGCATGTTACGAATGGTTAAGTTGCCTAAGTCATTTTGGGGTGAAGCAATTCGCACAACTTGTTACTTGATTAACAGGTTTCCTTCGCCACCTTTAGATTTTGAGATTCCAGAGAAGGTATGGACTGGTGGTGATACATCGTACTCTTATCTGATGGTGTTTGGGTGCAAGGCATTTGCACATGTTGCTAAGGAGCAGAGATCTAAGCTTGATGATAAAGCTACTCCATGTATCTTTGTTAGTTATGGAGTTGTAGAGTTCGGATACAGGTTGTGGGATCTAGAAAATAAAAAGGTGATCAGAAGTAGTGACGTGATTTTTCACGAGCATCAGACTTTGGCAGATTTTAAGAAACCTATATAGCCTAGAGTGAGTAGTGCTCCAAACCTCACATCAGTTCCTTCCACATCACAGGGTGCTATAGATGGGGGAGAATTACAGTATGAGCCAGTTATAGATGTTCTAGAATTTAGGGATGACGATGATGTGCCAAATACATAGGGTATTGAGCAGGGGGAGCAGCCCCCATTCACCAGAGATCACAGTTCCTCAAGTTAGGAGATCGACTCGAGAGTAGAGGCCATCAATCAGGTATTCCAGTTCTGAGTATATTTTGCTTACAAATGAGAGAGAGCCAGAGAGTTTTTAGGACATTCAGACTCATAGAGACAGAGGCAGTTGGGTACAGGCTATGCAAGATGAGATGAATTCCTTGCATAAGAACAATACTTATGAGTTGGTTGATCTTCCTAAGGGTAGAAAAGCATTGAGAAACAAATGGGTGTTCAAGTTGAAGCAGTATGGTGACAAGCTGCTGAAGTACAAGGCTCATTTAGTTGTCAAGGACTTCGGGCAGAAGTATGGCATTGATTTTGATGAGATTTTCTTACTGGTGGTGAAGATGAGTTCTATTCGAGTGGCTTTGGGTTTAGTTGCTAGCATGGATCTTGAGCTTGAATAGCTAGATGTGAAGATTGCCTTCCTTCATAATGATTTGGAGGAAGAGATTTATAAGTTAGGGGAAAGAACACTTGGTTTTCAAGTTGAAGAAGAGTCTCTACGACCTTAAGCAAGCTCCAAGATAGTGGTACAGGAAATTTGACTCATTCATGGTGGGTCGTGGGTTTACGAGAATCACTGCAGATCAATGCGTTTATGTCCAAGAATTCTCGGATGGTAACTATATTATGCTTTTACTTTATGTTGATGACATGCTTATTGTTGGGCAAGATGCTAATATGATTCACAGGCTAAAAAGGAGAGTTGTCCAAGTCCTTTGAAATGAAAGACTTATGCCCAGCACGACAAATATTGGGTATGAAGATTGTTCATGATAGGAAAGCCAAGAAGACATGGTTGTCACAGGAGAAATACGTTGAACGGGTGCTTGAAAAGTTCAACATGAGAGATGCTAAGCCAGTTAGCACTCCTCTTGCGAGTCACTTTAAGCTAAGTAAAAGATTGTGTCTCTGTACGCAAGAAGGAATAGAAGAAATGGAACTGTTCCTTATTCCTCGACAGTAGGGAATCTTATACATGCGATGATTTGTACACGGCTAGATATTACTCATGCAGTGGGTGTTGTGAGCAGATTTCTTTCCAATCCTGGAAGAGAGCATTGGGAAGCAGTTAAAGGGGTTCTTCGGTAATTGAAGGGCACTTCACGCTTGTGTTCATGTTTTGGGGGTTCAAAACCAGTCTTGGAAGGGTTTACAGATTCAGATATAGCAAGGGACATTGATGACCGAAAGTCTATTTCGGGTTTCTTGTTTACTTTTGCAGGTGGAGCTGTCTCATGGTAGTCCAAGTTGCAAAAATGTGTTGCCTTGTCTACCACTGAAGTTGAGTATATTGCTGCTATTGAAGCAGGTAAAGAGATGTTATGGATGAAACGGTTTCTCCAAGAGTTGAATTTGATGCTATGGACTTGAGCAAGAATGCTACATACCATTCTCGTACAAAACATATTGATGTTTGTTACCATTGGATACGTGGGGTAATGGAAAAGCAAGAGATGAAGTTGAAGAAAATTCATACAGAAAAAGAATCCGTCTGACATGATGACTAAGGTCGTGACAAGAGAGAAACTTGAGCTCTGTAAAGAGCTAGCCGAAATGGTCTTCAATTAAGGAGGGGAAGATTTGGGCGTAGCATGTGTCTACACACATAAGATTTAAGCCCACTTTAATGGGTTGTTTTTTTTTGGTCTTTAATGGTTTGTGGGCCAGGTGGGCCAAACCATATAAAGCAACCAACCTAATTATATTAGGGTGATAGATATCAAAAGATTGTAGTAGCCTTTAGGGTAAATTACACAAACCTCCCCTGAGGTTTGCCTTAATTACACGGACCTCCCCTCTAGTTTGCAAAATTACACAAACCTCCCTCGAGGTTTGTAATACGGTAACAAAATGCCCCCTCCACTAACGTTCCGTTAGTTTTTTTAACATTTGCCTCCCCTGAAAATTATAATTAGCCCCCCTATACTATAAAATTGTCATACTAAGCCCCCTTTCTCTTATATTTTTGTTCTAATTATAAAATCCCTCCTCCCTCCTACGTTTTTGGGTTAATTTTTTTAGCATTAATTTATATCTACACAAAATATACACAAAATATATATAAATAGGTCCAAAATTTTTTTTTCCAAGAACAAACCTCTGTCAAGTCCCCCTGTATTAATTTTTTCTAGATCCGCCCCTGCCCTTATGCTTCAAAAGTGGACACTTAAAACCCCGGTGATTGTGGACTAAAATGGAACTGTTATGTTTTCACTCAAAACTGACGAAAATTCTAAAATTGGTTAAAAATATAAACACTTAACCCATTTATGATTTCACTCAAAGAGCGTTAACCCCAAAATTAACATCACAAAATGGGTTAAGTGTTTATATTTTTAACCAATTTTAGAATGTTCGTCAGTTTTGAGTGAAATCATAACAGTTCCATTTTAGTCCACAATCACAGGGGGTTAAGTGTCCACTTTTGAAGCATAAGGGCAGGGGTGGATTTAGAAAATTAATACAGGGGGGTTTGATAGAGGTTTGTTCTTGGAAAAAAAATTTTTGGACCTATTTATATATATTTTGTGTATATTTTGTGTAGATGATATAAATTAATGTTACCAATGACCTGTTGGCCAAGTGGTAAGGAGTTCGTTCTCCTCGCTATAAATTTCACTCAAAGAGCGTTAACCCCAAAATTAATATCACAAAATGGGTTAAGTGTTTATATTTTTAACCAATTTTAGAATTTTTGTCAGTTTTGAGTGAAATCATAACAGTTCCATTTTAGTCCACAATCACAGGGGGTTAAGTGTCCACTTTTGAAGCATAAGGGCAGGGGCGGATCTAGAAAATTAATACAGGGGGACTTGACAGAGGTTTGTTCTTGGAAAAAAATTTTTTGGACTTATTTATATGTATTCTGTGTATATTTTGTGTAGATATAAATTAATGCTAAAAAAATTAACCCAAAAACGTAGGAAGGAGGAGGGATTTTATAATTAAAACAAAAATATAAGAGAAAATGGGGCTTAGTATGACAATTTTATAGTATAGGGGGGCTAATTATAATTTTCAGGGGAGGCAAATGTAAAAAAAACTAACGGAATGTTAGTGGAGGGGGCATTTTGTTACCGAATTACAAACCTCGAGGGAGGTTTGTGTAATTTCTGCAACTAGAGGGGAGGTCCGTGTAATTAAGGCAAACCTCAGGGGAGGTTTGTGTAATTTACCCTAGCCTTTATTTAGTGAATGTTGTAAACGCAAAATTGAGACAAGAGAACAGAGAGGTCTCGGTTTTTGTGCAGGCAGTGGCGACGACACAACTTCAAGAAGGAGAAGAGTGAAGGCTTGTTTTGGGTAGTTTTGAAGGGCTTGTTGGTTTACCAAAATCAAGAGGGATTTTGAGGAAGCTTTTGCTTGTATTCCTTTGGGTATTGTGAACCCTAAGAGGTAACCCTTGTACTCTCTCTAGTTGATTTGGATACCTCAAGTTTTGGGGCAAAAACTTGAGAGAATATTTGTATTCCTTATTTTATATAGTGGAAATATTCGGAGTTGCCCTGTGATTTTTTCCATTTTCATTGAAGGGTTTTTCCACATAAATTTTGGTATCATTTAATTCTGGTTGGGTGCCATATTATTTCATTACTTGTGGTTGATTATGGTGGAAAACATATTATTTTATTGTGTCCTGATATATTATTTATTTCAATTTAATTTATACTTGACAGGTTAGGAATTGTGACTTTTAATAGTGGGAATTTTTGATTTTTTTCAACAAAATATTGAATAATTTATTTTATACAAAAAAATAAAAATAAATTTGTCATACTCCATAAATAAACTAGTACACATTAATTATACTATAGTGCACTTATTTAATTTTAGAGTAAGAATAACAATTCTCTTACACATTATTATTCAACAATTGGAAAAATTACTCATTTTGCACATCTTGAGGAGCTCTCAATTCAACTCTTCTAATAGTATTTAAATAAAGGGTAATATTTGGGGCACAAATAAACACACAACTTTTAGGACACAACTCAAATAATGTGTCTATCTCTCTCTTGTGTCACTGTGGGGTCCAGTGACATCACTGGAGAGAGATAGACACATTATTTAAATTGTGTCCCAAAAATTATGGATTTATTTGTGTCCCAATTTTACTCTTAAATAAATGAGGTGGCTACTGGCTACCAAATCCTCAACCCAAAGCTGCTTTAAAGTCCTACCAATTTTATGGGTTGGTGAAGAACCAAAGCTCCGTACAATGGCTCTCTGTTCCGGCGGCACATAAATCGATGCACAGACCCACCAATTTTTCGTCATCGCCTTCCTCCCAAGGAGTTGGAAACAAATGCATTAGGATGGAAGAAAATAAAACCCAGATAGAGAAACCCAGAATTCTTTGCCTCCATGGGTTCAGGACAAGTGCGGCGATTCTGAAGAGCCAGGTCGGCCGGTGGCCGGAGACTGTGATCGGAAAGTTGGATCTCAACTTCGTCGATGGGCCTTTTCCGGCTCAGGGAAAGTCCGACGTCGAAGGCATTTTTGATCCTCCCTACTTTGAATGGTTCCGATCTAGCCAGGTCACCTCCTTCCCACTGATCTCTCTCTCTCTCTCTCTCTCTCTCTCTCTCTCTCTCTATATATATATATATATATATATGTAGTATATATTCTTAGGGAACTGCCATGTCCACTAATTTTGTTATCTACCCCACTCAAATTTGCAAAAATAAAAATGTTTAGAAGAAAAAATGATTAGAATAAAAGAGATTGGATATACATAGCAAAATATACGGGTATACATAATAATTTTCTATTTTTATTATATGTAAATAAATTTATGTATATGAAATTGTGATGGATTTTACTATCATGTGGGTGGTATAGTATATGCAATGCCACATCTTTTATCAGAATTTAAATTCTGGACATTGACAGCATAAGTCATTGCCTAGGTCCCCAATTCTCCTCAAATTCCCAATTTTTCTGTATATACTACTAGTGTTAGTGTAGCCTAAAGCCATTCCCAACTGAAAAGGCCCAAAACCAAATACAAACAAAAGGCTGAAGCTATACTGTCCTAAGCTAATCTACCGTGAGTTGCGGAGTCCATGGCAAAACAAGGTGTTAATAGAGGAGCAGACTTGCGTGCTTTGTTCTAGTGGGTTAATATATAGGGTATAAGGGGATGGGTGTGGTTTCAGATTTAGTGTTATGTATGGGTGGGGTCTGGAGTGGATGTGTCATTTTTTTGGTCAGGTTTGGGTGTATTTGGGTGAATTTCGTGCTTTGGGACTTGGTATGTTAGTGGGAGGATTGGGATTTTATGTGCAGGGGATTCAGGTCATTCGTGTAATGGGATTCTTGCTGATCAAGTCTAATTTTTGGGTGGGCTTCGGGGTCTAGTGTGTTGTCTCAACAGGTTATTTATTGTCTGGTTTGTTTTCTGGTATGTTTTCGAAGGGATAGGTCCTATAGGCTGTGGGCAGTGGTGGTGGTACTAAGACAATGTTATTTTTTTGGTCGATGCTAAGGGGGTTTTGAAGGGTTAATTCTACATGGAGAGGGCGGGGGTGGGGTGAGTTTGGGGCTGCTGTGAAGGAGTATGAATTTGGGGCTTAGAAAAAAAATAAAAAATTATTGTTTGTTAAGTTTGGGGTTGGCTAGAATCTGATGATGTGATGTTCATAATGATCAAGGGGTGTTTGTGTGTGTGTTTTCTTTTGACGTGCTTCTATTTTTAGCCGAGTTTCTTGCAAAGGTTGGAGTTTGGTGTGTGTGTGTTTCTTTTGTGTAATGGGTTTCGGTGGGAGTTTTTCGTTTTGCGGGTGTGTGTTTTGGCATTCTCTGCTGGGTGTGTGTGGGTATGGGTGCTCAAATATGTTCTATGCATTCTCGGGTAATAAGGGAAATTCTTCGAGTTTGCGTGTCTGTTTTCTGCAATGTGTTAAGATTGATAAACTCAGATGAATCACAACATTTTGATGGGAATTTTGAGTATGGGTTTTTGGAAAAAAAAAAAGTTTTTTTTGAATATAGGGTGGCTCTTGATGATGCTCCCTATGACGGTTTGTAAGGTAATGGCACAAGTGTGGAAGGGTGCTAGACTTGATACATGTGGGGTGCTCCAATCTGGGTGCCCTCTTGATGGTCACATTTGCCATTGACAGATTCAATGTGGACTTGAGATCGATGTCATAGATCTGGGAAGCTATTTGAAGATGAAATTTGCTGATGATTTCACGCATGTATTAATCAAGACGTCATTTGGGGCAAATGTTTTTGGCTTCTTTACAACTTTTTGTTTACTTGGTAGATGACATAGAGTGACCCTTTATTCATGTGATCCAGCTTGTTGAGGCTTTGAGGAAATTTGATTGTGATGCTCTGGGGTGTTGGTGTTCTATGGAGATGGAGTGTATTGCAACTATATTAAGTTGTCTTGCCTTGGGATTATGTTCTGAAATTCTATAGGATGCTCGAGTGTATGCGGTAGTGGATGCTTTCTTCATTGGGTGGTCCTGTAACTTTTGTTTTATGCTTAGGACGTGTTTGTAATTTTGGTGCCTTGGGTGTGTGCATGGGTGGTTTAGTTGTGGGAGCATTAAGGGTTTAGCCATTTTCTTTTTTTTGAGGGGTGCCACAGTTTAATGTTTATTTTCTGTAATTCTTGTATGTTAAAATAATAAATCATTTTTTTTTGTTAAAAAAAAAAAAAACACAAAATATATACATATACCTACCTGATACCCCAAAATATATACGCATACCTACCTAGTTTAGGGATAATTTTTTCTTCGTAATACATTAGGTTTAGTTTGTTTTTTGTGTGCATCTCAACTGTTTGCTCTAATGTCTTGCTTAAGCTTATAATTATTTAAGGTCTAGCTTATGGTTTCTGAACTTTTAGTATTGGGGTTCTAATTTCTATGATTATTATTTTTTATTTTAGTGAGTTACAGTGACTTAAAATGTTTATTTGATGTTAAAAAAATCACATAAAATAAATTCTATGCATAATTATGTGCATGTATATCCCAAAAAAAAAAAAAAAAAATCGTCTCGAGGGTGCTGCTCTCTAACCTCAAGGTCTGCCCTGCCTTTTGTGAGCATCTCTTTGTGACCTTTTTGTGTCTCTAGCATTACCCATTTGTGAATACAGCTACCAAGTAAGAGCCCATTCGGAATCTTGGTATTTTTTTTTAGAAGTAATCTTTTTGTTGGGATTTTCTAAAAAATGTTTAAATTTTGGTATGGTTGTGGTAATTAGAGATTGTTTTGAATAGAGTAATGTTTTGCTTCTCAGATCTGCATTTCAAATGTGTTTCCCAACACATGTGGCAGTGGACAAACTTGATTTTTATTGGAGGATGGTGAAATGGTTTCACTTTCACCATTATTAAAGTTGGTCCACTGCCACTTGTGTTGGAAACTGCATTTCGGATACAAAATTTGAGAAGCATAACATTACTATTTCAAAAAAGAGTGTTTGACAATTTAGCACCCAAGGATTCTCGGCAGCCCTTTGGGTAGCACCCATGTGGGTATCGCAAGACCACAAGTTGAATTTTTATTTTTATTTTTTCAAAGTGTTGCTTAGGATCTTACCCCAATTTAGCTGAAAAAAATGAATTAATTTTTTTTATATAGATTCGTAAAACGACCAAAAAGGGCACTTGAAACATAAATTTCAAATTATTACAATGACATCTACACAATTTATTTGAAATGCAGTATGGATATTTATGTAAAACGATAGTTTCAGTGGTTTAGCTTTTCTGAAAAAACTTTCAGTTTGCTATCTCTATATTTTTCTTAAGCTTGTCGAAAATATGACTTTTTTGAAAAAGCTCTAAAAAGTTAGCTGTTAAACAGGCTTTACGTTTTCAGTAATGTCAAACAGTTGATTATCAAACGGCACTAAGTTACTAAATTTCTTTTTTTTTTTCCCTTATAGGGTTTCAGGGAGTATTACAATTTCGATGAATGTCTTGTCTTCCTGGAAGATTATATGATAAAGCATGGACCTTTTGATGGTCTACTCGGTTTTTCACAGGTAGGTTTGGTTAAAATTTCATTTAATTCGTTTGTCCAATTAAATTTAATCCTTTTTTTCTTGTTTGGTTTATAAATTTGGGGGACAAAAAAATTAAAAATAAAAATAAAAAGAAGCGAGGTTTTTTTCCATTATTTTTTGGTTTGGTATCCCTTTAGAAAATAAAATATCGAAGAAAACTAATATGATAGGTAGAAGAATTTTTTTTTTGTTTGCGCCTGTCATTTTCCTTTGTTATTCCTGACATTGTCTTTTAGACTTTCAAATTCTGAGTATGATAAAATGAGCTCTACGTCATGAGATATTTGATAAATATGGGGACCTACGGCTACCTCGTGTTTTACCAAATAGATATTACATTAATTGTTAATGTCCCTGGAGCTAAGTGTTTACTATGTAAAATTGAGCTCCCCTCAAAGAAATTGTATTTCATGGCATATCTTATGAGTAAATTTACTTCTTATAATGTATTAACTTTTTACCATAGAAATCATATTATTTTCCAAGGGTAAATCAGTACTTTCACTAGTATTGTAAACATCTTAGGTTTCCATTTCTGACGAGACGGTGATATTGATAGTGGACGTTTAACTACAAGGAAAATCCCTTTTTTTTTTTTTTTTTTTAAGGAAAACCGGGAGAAAAACGTGAGAAAATAGAATAATTTGATAAATAAAAATTTTGAATGTTATGAGTCATTTCCTTTCATTTATTCATATATTACAATTAGAGTTCAAAAACTTCTAATTTGTAATGTAAATTAAGCCTGGAGGAAAGTACGAGCGAAAACACGAGGGAACTAGTTTTCCTTCTTGTTTTCCTTACACTTTTCTTTTCTCCCATGAAATCCATGAACCAAACGGAGCCTTAGGGGTTGAGTATGAGTACCTTGTGGTCACCGCATTTTTAAAATTGCCTCGTGTAGTTCAAACTAGGAAGCACGGACACTTCTATGAAGATAAGGTGTCGCGTATTGTGTCAGTGCCAGAGACACTGACATGACACTTCTCGGACACTTTCATGCGGTGTAGATGTGCAATTTGGTTCGGATTTGTCGTGTTCAATGTGTCGGTGTCGTGTCGACGTGCCCGTGTCCGTGCTTCATAGTTTTCAAATATGTCACTAATACCTCCTATGGTTTGGGCTAACCTGCAATCGATAGGTTATCCGTTAAATTTAATGGACAAAAGTCGGCATAATATTTTTATTCTTGGTTTAATTACATATGCACCTCCTATGAATCGTGCGTTATTTAGGTACACCCCTATGGAGGCTCTGCTTTGTCAAATTTAACGTATTTGTTAGTAGTTACACAATAGTCCAAACCACAGGCTACATTAGTGACACATGTGAAACTAAAGGGGACAAACCGAAAAATACGCTAACCAAAGGGAGGCTATTGTAATTAAACCCTACAATTAGCATCCCAATTTTCATTTGTAAATGTTTATAAAGTTTTTGTTGAATTGTTATTGCTGATGATGCACTATATATATATTTATATATATAGGGGGCAATTTTATCTGCAGCATTGCCTGGGATGCAATTGGATGGAAAGGCTCTTACAAAGGTTCCAAAGATTAAGTTTGTGATAATAATATCAGGAGCTAAGTTTGGAGGATCCAAGTTTGGGTTGCCCAAGCCTGCTGCTAATGCATTTTTGTCTCCCATCAAGTGCCCCTCCCTCCACATTATAGGTATTAATCTTCCACATCTTTTTCTTGCCAATGGTGGTTACCCATGCCTTGCAGAATAAAAATTACACTTTCCAATTCTTCCAGTTTGATGCTACAATGGGGGGGAAAAAAATTACACTTTCCAATCCTTTTTGTGCACGCACAGTCGCACGCACACATAGCCCATAGGGTAAACATTGGTATCAGTCCGTGTTTATGACCAACTGTGTTTATGACCTATGACCAACTGTGTTTATGAACCGTGGCCGCAATCGTAAAGCTGGAGTCCCAAACATGGCATTTTCGTGATTAGTTTTCAGTCTCTCACTAGGTGAGTGGCTCCAAGGTTTGACCTTGGGACAATGGGACCTCATGAGACCGGTGAGAACTCCGAGGTTCGACCATAGGACCTCATGAAACAACCTGCTGTGAAGCCCCAATCACGCGGTCTATCCCTTTGGGGTTTTGCCTTTATATTAGGTATCCCAAAGTTTTGTCATAATGTCACCTTCATTGCATTAAAATCAAAAATCAAAAATAAAAAAATTTGCATAGACGAATATGCGACCAAAATTAACACATGTCAAATGAGGGTTATCATATATTTTTTTAACAATTTCTGAATTATTCTATTTATAAATTCGTACAACATAAATTCGGTGTATATTCATTTTGTTCATTCCGTTTATCAGTGGGTGAACTGCAAACACACACACAAAAAATAATAATAATAGTAATGCAAGGCATGTAAATGACGTTTTGGGACTGATTGATATGAAGGACATACATCCATACCATATATACACAAAAAGAGATAAGAAAAAAAAAAGAAAAAAAAAAGAGCATCTCTAATTAGTAGCTACTAAAAATGTGCCACACACTACGTAGGTGAGATGGATTTCTTGAAGGAACAGGGGACTGCATTACTGGAATCATTTGAGGACCCTGTTGTGATTCACCACCCCAATGGCCACACTGTGCCAAAACTTGGTTAGTATTATTTACTTACTTAATATTGCAAATATACATGATAGTGATTCACACACACATTAAATTGTTAAACCAACCAGTGATGTTATATTAGGTGGGATGACTAATTCGATGAAATGCATAGCAATAAGAAGATCCTTGCACTATTTAAGGTTCTCTGCTTCAAGCTCCAAAAGGCCGAAAACATGTAGAGATTATTTTTGCTCACCCATTGCTGACCTAGGCCTCCAGTGGATGACATGTGTCCAATTTCAATAATTATGTATATAATATATGGGCAAAATGAGAATAAAACGGGACACATGTCATCCACTGAAGGCCTAGGCGAGCAATGTCTAAGCAAAAATGGGTGAGTATAAATGCTCTCAAATATTTAATCCCTCTCGACGACGTTTGTTTCTCAGTACTGAGGGCAATACTGATCTCAAATATTTAATCCCTCTCGACGACGTTTGTTTCTCAGTACTGAGGGCAATACTGAACTAATAGTCCATGTTAATTCAATAGCCCACTATTTGATCATGCTCAAACATGAGAGACTAAGCCACATCAGTTGTGCTGGATTAAAGGTGAAATTGTGATGGATTGGACTATTATAGTCCATTTCAATTAAAATAGTCAAAACGATTTGGATATCAATTTGACGCTGGAATAATAAACCGTTTTAACTAAATACTCCCGAGGCCGCTAGTTAACCTGGGGGTTGGTTTGGCGAATTAAAATGGACTATATGTCAATCTGGCCAAAGCCATGCAAACGTGGCCTCATAGTTCCGGGAGTATTAAATTAAAATGGATTAATAGTCCAATCCACCCTTTCCAGCCAAACATGGCCCTAATGTATGCCCATAGTGGCCTTTTTTTCAGAAGACCTTTCGTCCATTCTGGTTAGTTGCATGGATTGGAATTCTAATAAGTTCTCATAGTCATAGATAGGCCCAAGATCACTGAAGCACATTTTGGACGCCTTCAAGGTTTCAAAAGCTTAAATTCTCTGCCTTCAATTTTTCTTTCACGATCCAAGGCACGCATTAATCCTGAAATTCATTCATTTGTTGTTGCATACTAAGTCCCTGTTTGGAATCATTTCTCAAGCGTACGTTTGGACCAAAGTGCTTTTTGATTAAGAGTTCTTGCTTCTACTTTAGCTTCTACCTAAATACAACAGTCAACACCCGAAGCCAATCCAGATGGTACTTTGTAATTTCGATGAAGTTACATTTAATTAGAGACTATTTCCGAGATTTATTGGCATATGGCTTTGTATGAGCGTTTAACATATTTCTCTAATCTAGATGCCTTCAACAAATTTTTTAGTATATTTTTTTTTAATTTTAAATTTACATTTGCTGTTAACATTGGAACAGATGAGAAAAGAATGGAGATAATGCTCAACTTCATTGAGAAGATTCAAAAGATCCCTAAATGAAGGAGTAGAAGATCTGTTTTAGTTGAATGCTGCATTGTTTCCCTGATATTTTTTCATCATGGAATATTTTGATTATGGCCTATAAATAATCTACTTTTAAATGGTTTTCGAAGAATTCATTGAGGGAATCATATATGTATTGGATTAAATTTTAGTCGGTTGATTATTAATGGTGTTAAATGGCACCCAATACGAGTAAAACCAAATCAGATTTTTTTTTTAGGTGGTTAGTGTACACACAATAATACATTATTTGTTAAATTCAATGGACAACTTAATTGCGTGGGTGGGATCAATTTCTTACCCACGTCTAGACTATTTTCTTTGTCCTATTTTGGCTTGAATTGGTATTTGGTGTGAGCGTAACATTACTTAACTCTATGATATTGATATATCCCAAGTTTGGATGCTTGCTTTGGATTGGACATGCTCTTTCTTCATGGATTATCCTATTCTATTACATTGCCCTACGTTTCATTCCAAAACTTACAATTTATTTAGAAAAGGAATAAACAATAAATAGACTAGAGAAACTGGTGTGATTTTTCTTTTTGCATGAATAAAGTCGCAGTGTCCTTTACACGTGCCTTATAAACCAAACCAATATATACATTTCATCAATCACATATTCAAAACATAGAAATTAAAGGTCTTAGTACCATGGGAGATAATGATCTTATAACTTGTTGTAAAAGGTTAGACGTATATACATACTGTTTGCACCTAAAAAAATACATTTTTTAAATCAAAGTTGGTAAGAGGCCGATGATTGAATGATGAGCCCGAGGACACATGTTTGATGGTGGCCCAATTTGGTGGTTTTTTAAGTCTTTATGGAAGTGGGAAGTGACAAGGCAACTCAGTTCATTGGTCTGCCAGTGATAGTCAATGGTCTTTTAGACCAATGTCAAAAATTCGGACTAAGCGTTTAGGCCGAGTGGAAAAAATATGGCCATTTAAAATTTCACTTGCTTTTATTTTAAACGGTCAAGGGGGCAATTGTTTGCACCTAAAAAAATACATTTTTTAAATCAAAGTTGGTAAGAGGCCGATGAAAATTTTGAATCGGACTCACTAGACCGATCACCATTTACTCGGACTGGGTAATATATCTTATTTGGACTGATTTGGTAAAACCAGACCAGTGAGCTTCATGGAAAGATTTAATCGATGAAGTCCATGAGTTGAGTGTGGTGGAGCCCGAAAACATGTGCCAAGCCAGTATTTGTATGCTGTGAAGATTAAATTCAAATGAATAGAACATGAGGCATGCTTACATCATCACAGAAGAATAAACCAACAAATGAGGACTTCAATCGGGCTGCCAACTATTAAATGCATCCCTATAATTTGGCGTATGGCTGGGGGTAAGAAATTCGTGGGCCCATGATAATTCAGCAACATGTTTGCCATATATTAAAAATCTATTTGTCCTGTTGTTAAATATGAGTCAGCCCGATGCCACTTTGGCAGTACTAAAGCACATGCCATATTCGGACTCTTCTAAGAGTAATGATTCGGGCGATGCAGCCATCATATGATCATGTGAAAAGCAGTTTACATTGGCAGTTTGTTTGGGGATTTCATATTTCTGTCATTGGGAAAGTTGATGAGTAGGGCCCGTTTATGGAAATAGTGTCATTTATGGTGAGAATGTTATTATCTGATAAGGGAAGATTGTCAAATTATGGAAAGATATATTTGATATTATCTTTTAGGAGAAATAATATTATCACTTTAGGAAGCATATTTTTTGCTTGGGGGGAAAGTAAGTGAATCAAGCCAAGAAGGGAACCACATTCGAAGATATATATATATATATATATACACACCTGTATATATATATTCGAAGATATGCAGTTTTTATCAATATGAAAATTAATTGGTATTTTTTACCAGATTATTGTTCAAAAGCTTTTATTTCCTAATCAGCTTCAACCTCATGACCGCTATAAATCAACAGGCAGGCCAAAGCTGCAGAGGACTCCGCGTCACTTTCAAAACAGCATACATACAGCATTCAAAGCATTCAAAGCACACTTAGACTTTATGTTTTTTCAGCTTTATTAACAAATAGGTATGTCCTTTTGTTATTTTCCTTTTTGTTCTTTTGAATAATCCGCCTGTTTTGGTTTGTTCTTAAGATCTGTTTAGTTTTTCCAAACATTTAATAAAAGCTGTTTTATTAAACCGTTTGTGATTTTGTTTACCTGTTAAACTTGATACTTTTTAGCTTGTGCGCTTCAGTACTGCTAAGGAACTTACAGTGAGGGTACTTATCTACTCACTATACACAATCACCCTGTTTAGAAGTTAGATTTATCAAAGCCTTGTGTATCACTGACACAAGCGGATAGGAAATTAGTTTGCACGTACACACACACACACCGAACCACAGATAGGTTCTGGCACGCCCGCGCAAATTACAAGCAAACAATTTGGCATGCCCGGTGGGACCGCCAGGTGATGAGCCATGCACACCGCGAAGCATGGCTGCAGTTCTACCACGATCAGATTCGTTGGCGGAACGAAAAAATAAGCCATTTTCATGGTTTAATTTATCGGTTTAAGGACCGATATGATGAAGAGATCGGTCATCTTTACAAAGATATTGACCGTTTTAAGACCAATATACAGTTCTTCAACAATGAAATCGGTCTCCTTCTTGCCGTGAGTGAAGCGGAAGAGCCACCACCCAATGGAAATATTTTCATGTCAATAAAGGAATTTTTAGATGGTGGTTGGAGGAAAAAACCAAGCACTTTTTCAGATTTACCGCTCGGGGGGACAAGAAGACAAAAAAAAATTGCTAGTGACAGGCCGAAAATTTTTATTTCGGCCATAGAGCTCCTCACCGACGTTGAAGAAGACGATGAAGCGCTCGGGGGGCAAATTCAAGATGAGCCTCAAAATTCTATTGAGGCCGAAGAGGAAGAGTGTGATAGGCCGAGTGATCCCGTATCGGCCATAGACCCTCCTAGTGATGAGGAGGACGATGATGAATACCCCTTTGTTGATGAAGAAATCGGCGATGAAGGGCTCGGGGGGCAAGCTCCAAAGAGACCGATTGATTTTAAATCGGTTCATAAATATTTTGAACATATTCCCTTGAGAAAACTTAGCCTTAAGGAGTTGTTCAATTTTTTCGATCTTATTGTAGTGACCGATTATTATTATTATTTTAAGCCAATTAATTATTTGGCTTGGGTTAATTTACATCCACGATGGCTGTGTGGTTGTCACCAAAAACTCGCTATTATTTGGTGGTTGTTTTTACAGCAATGGTACTATCAAAAGATTGAAAAAGTATTAAAGGCCGAACACAAAATTAATAAATATTCGGGCTGTTCTCCAGACCGGAAAAAAATAAAAATATATATATATATAAATAAAGAATCCGGCCACTCGCTGATGTTTGGGCCGATTGCTTTTAGTGAATGCGGAAGTTTGATCGGACTTATTATTTCAAGGCAGTTAAAGGGGTGACACTTCCATGCAATAAAATATGGACATGAGAAGGCCTCAGTTTATGATTGGTTGGCTGGTGTCTTCAAACTTTGGCTTTCCATGTATGATTGAATGATGAGCCCGAGGACACATGTTTGATGGTGGCCCAATTTGGTGGTTTTTTAAGTCTTTATGGAAGTGGGAAGTGACAAGGCAACTCAGTTCATTGGTCTGCCAGTGATAGTCAATGGTCTGTTAGACCAATGTCAAAAATTCGGACTAAGCGTTTAGGCCGAGTGGAAAAAATATGGCCATTCAAAATTTCACTTGCTTTTATTTTAAACGGCCAGGGGGGCAATTGTTTGCACCTAAAAAAATACATTTTTTAAATCAAAGTTGGTAAGAGGCCGATGAGAATTTTGAATCGGACTCACTAGACCGATCACCATTTACTCGGACTGGGTAATATATCTTATTTGGACTGATTTGGTAAAACCAGACCGGTGAGCTTCATGGAAAGATTTAATCGATGAAGTCCATGAGTTGAGTGAGGTGGAGCCCGAAAACATGTGCCAAGCCAGTATTTGTATGCTGTGAAGATTAAATTCAAATGAATAGAACATGAGTCATGCTTACATCATCACAGAAGAATAAACCAACAAATGAGGACTTCAATCGGGCTGCCAACTATTAAATGCATCCCTATAATTTGGCGTATGGCTGGGGGTAAGAAATTCGTGGGCCCATGATGATTCAGCAACATGTTTGCCATATATTAAAAATCTATTTGTCCTGTTGTTAAATATGAGTCAGCCCGATGCCACTTTGGCAGTACTAAAGCACATGCCATATTCGGACTCTTCTAAGAGTAATGATTCGGGCGATGCAGCCATCATATGATCATGTGAAAAGCAGTTTACATTGGCAGTTTGTTTGGGGATTTCATATTTCTGTCATTGGGAAAGTTGATGAGTAGGGCCCATTTATGGAAATAGTGTCATTTATGGTGAGAATGGTATTATCTGATAAGGGAAGATTATCAAATTATGGAAAGATATATTTGATATTATCTTTTAGGAGAAATAATATTATCACTTTAGGAAGCATATTTTTTGCTTGGGGGGAAAGTAAGTGAATCAAGCCAAGAAGGGAACCACATTCGAAGATATATATATATATACACCTGTATATATATATTCGAAGATATGCAGTTTTTATCAATATGGAAATTAACTGGTATTTTTTACCAGATTATTGTTCAAAAGCTTTTATTTCCTAATCAGCTTCAACCTCATGGCCGCTAAAAATCAACAGGCAGGCCAAAGCTGCAGAGGACTCCGCGTCACTTTCGAAACAGCATACATACAGCATTCAAAGCATTCAAAGCACACTTAGTCTTTATGTTTTTTCAGCTTTATTAGCAAATAGGTCTGTCCTTTTGTTATTTTCCTTTTTGTTCTTTTGAATAATCCGCCTGTTTTGGTTTGTTCTTGAGATCTGTTTAGTTTTTCCAAACATTTAATAAAAGCTGTTTTATTAAACCGTTTGTGATTTTGTTTACCTGTTAAACTTGATACTTTTTAGCTTGTGCACTTCAATACTGCTAAGGAGCTTACAGTGAGGGTACTTTTCTACTCACTATATACAATCACCCTGTTTAGAAGTTAGATTCATCAAAACCTTGTGTATCACTGACACAAGCGGATAGGAAATTAGTTTGCACGTACACACACACACCGAACCACAGATAGGTTCTGGCACGCCCGCGCAAATTACAAGCAAACACATCCACACATATATATATATAACAATATATATCAACAGGAACTTCTAGATTACAGTCATACTTCATAAAACACTTTTAGAAGCCTTTTAGTCTTAAAAAAAATAATAAATTGTGTTCTCTGTTCAGACCAATTGATTGGATCATACACCAATCGATTGCTTAATCCAATTGATTAATATCAATCGATTGGTACTGATATCAATCAATTGGTTGAAGAAAGTAATAAAAGGTAATTAAAATTTTAGAATTATTTTTGAAAAAATATTATCAAATTTTTTAAAATTTTCATAGAAGACTTTCTAGACAAAATAATGTCAATCGATTGGACCAGACACCAATCGATTGGCCCTGATTGATTGGTTAAACTTTCAATCGATTGTCTAAACACAAATCAAGTGGCTCTGTCACCAATCGATTGGTCCAGTTTGATCCAGAATCTAACAGATCTGTTTTTGTAATCAAATCGATTATAGAAACACATTTTTGTCTTTATAGTTTTATAAAATGACTAAAATACATGCAAACACATCTAGACTTCCAAAAAACACGTTACTAGATTCGTATAAGCGTGGCTCTGATACCATTTAAAGGAAATGGTTTATTAAAAATCTATTATCAGATTTTTTAAAATTTTCATAGAAGACTTTCTAGACAAAATGATGTCAATCGATTGGATCAGACACCAATCGATTGGCCCTGATTGATTGGTTAAACTTTCAATTGATTGTCTAAACACAAATCAAGTGGCTCTGTCACCAATCGATTGGTCCAGTTTGATCCAGAATCTAACAGATCTGTTTTTGTAATCAAATCGGTTATAGAAACACATTTTTGTCTTTATAGTTTTATAAAATGACTAAAATACATGCAAACACATCTAGACTTCCAAAAAACACGTTACTAGATTCGTATAAGCGTGGCTCTGATACCAATTGAAGGAAATGGTTTATTAAAAATCTATTTACACAGCAGAAGATTAAGTTTCAAAAACTTTAAGTCAACGGAGCTACTACTTATGAATCTAGTAACATGTAGTAAAGAATAATAGCTTTTGCTCGACTAAAACTTGCAAAGATCTCCTTGGTTGAGATTCTAGCACCCTCCACTAGATTATCTTCACTCCTTGGACTTGTGGGAGTCCTCTTTGGGTGAGAAAGAGCGGTTGGATGCTTATAGAATGTTTCTAGAGAGTTAGGGCTTCAAAAAGGACGAGTTCTCATTTTTTGCCCGTAGGTCTCCTATCTATAAGAATTTTCAACCAACCTACGGTCTAATTGATTACCCAAAGTAGCAATCGATTACCTTCCCAATCGATTGCCCAACTTTGCCATCGATTGCGCCACCAATCGATTGGAAATACTCCCAATCGATTGGTCTCTTTCTCACTTGTCTTCTTACATCATTTGGAGCTAAGAGTTAGACGTCCTAGGTTCTTTATTGTTGGCTTAAATCAATTATTAATTCCTATGATCAAACTCTTTGGCAAGCAAATTAACTAACTGATCAATTAACGTTAACTCCACTATAAAATGATAACTGTACTTTAACGCAAAAAACACATATCCGAAGCAGTAACTAGACTTGTATGATTGTACTAATATCCCTCTACTATCAGAATCTGTAATCATATTTAGGTAGTCGGATAAACTATTTTTGTCAACATGATTACATTTTTTATTTCTTGAGTCTAATTCACCAATCATGATTTCCAAACATGTTGATAACTACTTATCAACAAGACTGTAGTTCTCAATAATCAACTTGGCAACATTCTCATGGGAATGCTTACTCCATCAGAGAGTAGATTCTATCTTGACAATATATGTTCACAATGAACATGTCTTACCCATGTGCCCAGGTGTTGATCTTAAAGATCCCACTAATTGATAAATCAAAGCAGTCACATACATAGTTTATGTCCATAATCGTCTTAAGATTAAGGACACGTACCTTGTACAAGTTATGAGTTCATATCGACTGTTGACAATTATTAGATGTCAATAGGATAATTTCATGGTCCGTCAATGCACTACAAGCACTAGCATATTTAACTAAGAGTCGCGCACTGTAGTGATTGAGATTCATCACTCCATCCATTGGTAGTTAATCACGCTACAGTGTATACCTGATGAGATATTCAGTCTCATCATCCATTGTAACAATTTCAAATATCAAAGAATAGTAATTCGAATCTCATGCACATGTATCTCATACACACATGAATTACTTACTATGATATTTAAGGATTGCATACAACATTCATCTCATGAAATATACATAATAAATGTAAAAGCTGATATCCATACATAAAATGTCAAGTGTCACATACATTTAGAAAAGGGTTTGAGGGCGCAATCCCAACAATAGGTCCATCCATATTATCTTCATATTAATAAGTCCTAGTTTGGTGAATGTTTTAGGAATCAGTCCACAATCCCCAATTAAAGACAAATCTATTAACCATTTTACCCCTCAATTATATACACAATTGGATATATATATATATTGATATGTACAAAAATATCTGGTCAAAGTCAAGCCTCGCCACCTCAGAAAGGAGAAGTTAAGTCACCTCGAATCCAGGTCTACTGTTCAATCCTCCCGAGCCGTTGCATGAAACCGCCCAGTCTGGTCAAAAGCCTGGGCGTTTGCTCCAGATTGGCCCCACATGGGCACGCCTCCAGAAGACATAATTGCTTGTCCAGCGGGTAACCAGGCAATTACCTATCCCAGCTAGAAGACTGAATGGAAGGAGCAAGTAGTTTTCTAAACCACTTAGGAAACTCTCCTAAATTCGTGTAGATCAGATTATAGTCAGATTAAGATTCCTAATCTACAAACTTACCTTGTATGGGCGGTCTCTTGTAGCTATAAAAGAGGACACCCACCCCCATTGAATGGGTCGCATTCTAAACCTAAAGAATAGCATTTACATTCATTGATACGCATACACCCGATCGGTTTTGGCTGGTAGTGTCGCCTAATCTGTTGACTCACCAGTCCCCACCGGTGATCTGGTAGTAAAAGCGTATCGACGCACCCGTGTGCATAGGTCTCCTCATTAACGGGACCGAACAACATACAATCTCTTGTGTCTCTCTCTAAACCTCTCTTGCCAATTTCCGACATCATCAATTTGGCGCCGTCTGTGGGAAATCGTAAGTTTTTCGCCAACAAATTTCTTGATTGATCAATATGCCACCGAAGACGAGTAAGAAAAATACTGCCCAGGCCGGTCAGGAGAACTTGCAACTTACAGCAGGCCACCTCCAAGACCTCCGAGTAAGTAACAGCGGCGCTCGCGCAACTCCTGGAAGGCCAGCGACAAACCCAGCAGCAAATTGAAGCGCTGTTGGCCCTACAGGAAAAACGTCCTCAATCCGAGAACTACCCAGGAAGAGTGTCCCCGGCCGGGAGCCCGCAGAGTCCAGAACCATACCCACTCTACGCTGGTGTCCCCGTCGGGTTGGGAACACGTCTGTGATGGTGACTGTAGCAGAGCGCTCAAGCGTACCAAGCGGCAAGCTCAGACCAATCCCTGCTGGGTGGATGATGCTAGAGATGTCATCAACAAACGACGTGCTGCCAAAAGGGAGGAATCAGGACAAAAGGCCAGGGAATCGGCCAAAGACCCTTCGGTCCAGAGCCGGGGAGATCTTAGGCATACGATTAACCAGAGTCGGAGCCGGGTTCTTTCCCCGAAGATGACACACTTCGAAGAGGAGGCCTCATCATCGGACTCGATGTACCGCTAGGATATGGAGGGAAAAACCGGGCGAGATGTAAAGGCCCAAATTGAGGACTTGCAGCAGCAAATCGAAAGACTGAACCGCAAGCAGCGCCACGATCATACCAATACAGAGACCGAGTCACCCTACATCGCTCAGGTCACCGTATTCCCCATCCCGCGAAAATTCAAGATGCCCTATCTCAGCTCTTATGACGGTTCAGGGAGTCCAGTGGACCATGTCTGCACTTACAAGACTCAGATGGCGCTAGTCACTATGGTTGACGAGTTACTCTACCTGGCCTTCTCCAGCACTCTTAAAGGGCCAGCCGCGCAGTGGTTCCATGCTTTGAAACCCCGAACGGTTGGTGATTTCAAGACATTAAGTAAGCTCTTCATCAGCCAATTTGTGAGGATGCTCGACCGATCACAACCGGACACCCACCTGCTGACCATCAAGCAGCGAAAGGGGGAGTCCCTAAGGGAGTATGTGGATTGTTTCAATCAGCAGAGGCTCCAGATCTGCAACCTGAACGAAATGGCCGCGATCATGGCCTTCTACTCGGGAGTTTAACATACCAAGATCGCCACGTCGTTTCACCGTGACCGACCGACAACCCTGGTGGAGCTCTCGGAGAGGGTCGGAAAGTACATCGACATTGAGGAATTCCTTAAGGCCAAGCGCGCAAGTTTGGCAGAAGACGAGTCCTCGGGATCAAAGCAGAAGTGCGATGCCTCAGAGAAGGGCTTGGGAAAGAAGATAAAACAAGATCAGCCTAAAGGTGGTCGGGATCAGCTCCCAATCAAGTTCACACCCCTTTCCTGGCCTATTCATGATGTTATGGCCACTGTCGAGACCCGACTTCTCCTCCAGGAGCTAGCAAGCTGAAAAGCCCGCCCGGTAAGATAAACCGAGATAAGTTCTACCGCTTCCACAAAGACCATGGACATGACACAGAGGATCGCTTTAAGCTCAAGATCGCCATTGAAAAGTTGATTGAGCAGGGTCATCTAGCCAAGTTCATAGCGGCAGATAGATGACCTCGGCAAGACACCCGGGACATCGAGCAGCCGTGACCCCTCAGGCAAATCAATGTAATCTCCGATGAAACTTCGTGCGGAGGGGACTCACAGTCGGCCAGGAAGAGGCATACTAGGACATCCCGATCGGATGTTTGGCATGTCCAATCCACCCGTTCTCTCCCAACCGACGTGTTGCTGTTCTCATCCGAGGACATGCTAGACCTGTACTCCCTCATGATGATCCACTGGTGGTGATGCTCTCTGTAACAAACTATATGATTAAAAGGGTGTTGGTGGACACGAGCAGCTCCTCCGACATCATGTTCGTCTCAGCATTCGATCAGCTCGACCAGTGGCCACTCCCCTAGTAGGTTTCAATGGGTCCAGCACTCAACCGCTCAATACCATCAAGCTCCCAGTCCTTATGGGAGCCTACCCCCAGCAGAAATCTGTACTGATAAGCTTTGTGGTCGTGGAAGATCCATCTGCGTACAATATCATCCTTGGGAGGCCAACTCTCAACAAGGCCAAGGCAGTAGTGTCAACGTACAGCCTGGTGGTTAAATTCCCAAACCCTCAAGGACCCAGAAGCCTACGAGGAGACCAAGCCGTCGCTCGGAGTTGTTATGTCAGTTCCTTGTGCCGAAAAGCCATTACGGAAATGCTAACATTCAGGAGATGGACCCTAGAGACAAAAGTGGCAGAGTGGGTCCAATGGAAGAGCTGGAAATGGTGGTGTTGGATCCTTGGTTTCCTGACCGGACCGTTAGCATTGGCACTCTCTTGGAGCCAGGCCTCAAGGAGGAGCTTGTTTAATTCCTGCGGCAAAGCGAAGATATTTTCGCCTGGAGCCATGAGGACATTCTTGGGATAGATCCCCGAGTCATGTCTCACCATCTCAATACCAACCTGGATTCTCGATCGGTCAAACAGAAGAGGCAGGGTATGGCACCCGAGAGACAGGTGGCAGTATGTGAAGAAGTCGAGAAGTTCCTAAAAGCCAATTCCATCCGAGAGGTCAACTATCCCGACTGGTTAGCAAATGTGGTACTAGTCAAGAAAAGTAACGGGAAGTGGAGAATGTGTGTAGATTTCACTAATCTGAACAAGGCCTGCCCCAATGATTGCTATCCATTACCCAGGATAGACCTCCTTGTGGACTCCACAGCCGATCATGCACTCCTCTCGTTCATAGATGCCTATTTGGGGTACAATCACATCAGCATGTATCCCGGGGATGAGGAGAAGACTTCCTTCATCACAGATGAAGGAACGTACTACTACAAAGTGATGCCTTTCGACCTCAAAAATTCTGAGGCATCCTATCAACGCCTGGTCAATCACATGTTCAAGGATCTGATCGGGTAGTCCATGGAAGTCTACATCGATGATCTTTTGGTTAAGAGCCGAGATGAGTTCGACCATCTCGAGCATCTGGACGGGGCCTTCAACATTTTGAGGAAGTTCGGGATAAGGTTGAACCCGGCTAAATACACATTTGGAGTCTCGTCCGGGAAGTTTTTGGGACACCTAGTAAGCATACGGGGTATTGAAGCAAACCCTGACAAAATTCAGGCCATTATAAACATGCGGTCACCCAGGTCAACCAAGGCAGTTCAGAGCTTGGCCGGGCGGGTCGCCGCATTGAACAAGTTCGTCTCCCAAGCTACCGACTGGTGCCTGCCATTTTCAAAATCCTCCGCAAGGCCTTTCAGTGGTCGGAAGAGTGCGAGGAGGCATTCCAGGAGCTCAAGAAGTACTTGGCATCACCTCCTTTACTCTCAACACCCGTGCCAAACGAGGAATTGTTCTTATATTTGGCAGTGTCACCCTCAGCGGTCAGCTCGGCTCTCATCCGAGAAGAACACAGGATATAATTCCCGGTCTACTACACCAGCCAAGCACTTCAAGGCGCAAAAAGCAGATATTCTCGCATAGAGAAGCTCGCCTATGCCCTCATCACGTCTGCTCGAAGACTTCGCCCATATTTCTAGGCCCACACTATCATGGTCCTCACAGATCAGCCGCTCCGCCAGATCCTGAGCAGGCCCGAAGCATCCGAAAGGCTCGTCAAGTGGGCCTTGGAGTTAGAAGAATTTGATGTAACCTACAAACCCCGCACGACGATCAAGGGGTAGGCCGTAGCAGATTTTTTCGTGGAGTTCACATGCCCAGAAGACCCGATAGAAGAGGTTGACCCGCCCTATTGTAGACACCCCATTTTGTCGGCTATCAGATTTAGGAGACCCATAGCTTGGTGGTTCGCAATGATCGTAAAAGACTCAAAAGGACTCTCGGAAGTCAGCTCTATCTCTCAGAATGCTCAGAATGACCAAAATGCCCCTGAAAGCCCGAAAACTCCCAGATTTGGTCCCAAAGTTCTGAAAACATGCTACGTCGTAAGAAAAGTGAGTTTTTAAATAAAACCGGAAGAAATCGTCAGCTCCCAGAGACCCCCGGAAGTCCCGGAAGATCCCCGAAAGTCCCGGAAGATCCCCGAAAGTCCCCGTTGACCGGTTTGACCAAGGTTTGACCAGGTTTGACCAAAGTTTGACCAAGTTTGACTGAAATTGTCCAAATTCACCAGAATCATTAGAAAAGTATTAAAATGAGTTTTAAAAGAGAATCGAGCGAAAACGTCGGCTCCTGGGAGCTCCCAGAGGTTCCCAGAGGTTCCCGGGAATCCCAGGTTTGACCAGTTTGACCAAGATTCGACTTTAGAATCGGGGCACCGAAACAATTTTCAAATATTTTTCATGGATACTAGAGGTCAATAGCTTTCCAACGGTATATCGCACATAATTTCTGGATTTAAAACGAATTTATTATGAATTTCCAAAGGCGAAAAAGGCGATCAAATCGGCTTTTATCGCGAATACCGCAAAACTTTTCAAAGTGACCTATCCCCGAACTTTTTTTTATGTAAAGTAGACTCCATTACCTTTCCAACGGTATATCACAACCTCGATTTGGAGTTCATATGCATTTTCTGTGAATTTCGGACAAAATAGGGCCTTTTCGCGAATACCGGAACTTCGGGGGGCCTAAACAGTATTATCCAGACGAAGGGAGGAGCACTGCCGCCGCGGCACTGGCCCAGTGCCGCCGCGGCACTCCCCTCCAGAACAGTCTATTTTTGTAATTAAGTTTGTGGTCCCATTTTGATTAATTAAAAGCCAAAACGACGTAGTTTTATGATTTCAGATGTTTGGAGCCAATGGGAGTACTTTCTAAATCCCAAAAACACCCCAAGTTGGCCTATATAAACACCCCATTACTCCTCATTTTGGGGAGAGTCAAATGCAAGTTTAGAGAAAGTTTGGGAGAGAAAGTGTAGAGATAAGGTTAGAGTGGAGAGAAAAGAAGCTTTCTTCTTTGATTTTTCAAAACAAAAGTGAGTTCTAACTTTGTTTTTACTTCATTACTTCCATTTACTTCAACATTCAATACTCCCAACCACCATTTTAGTGAGCATTCAAGAGTGTGGAAGCTTCTTCCATGTCTAGTGTCATTACATATGAGTGATACACCAATCTACAAGTCTCATGCTTCATGAATATCATCTATTGATTATCATCTACTTGCTTGTTTATTTATTGTTCATCTCTTCTCATCCCATTTCTTTTTATTTTCTTTATTTACTTACTAGTTCATCATCATCTAAGTGATGACATGAAGTTTGGGGTGAGTGAATCCTCATGGATAGTAGCTCTTGACCTCAAAAACATGTTTGATAGATGATGACCATAACCTCAATACTTCCAAGGTATCCTTGGAATGTATTGAAGTTATGTCTAAAAACAAAATAAATCTCTCCAACAATCTTGGAGGTTCTTAAATGATGAGTTTGATGTAGGTATTCTAAGTGGCTATGATCCTTATTGAGTGTTGAAAACATGTTTTCAAAACATCTATTTCAAAACCCCTCTCAATCCCTCTCATTTGGTTTCAAGAAACAAAACTTTATTTTCTCCAAAATCTTCAAAACAATGAGTCATAACAGTGAGTGAGTTGAGTTCAAAGATTTTTCTAGAACACAATACTCAACATATGGATACAAGGCCACTTGGAAAGTCTTCCTAACTCATTGGAGAACACCCATGATTTTTGGTTTGACTTGGAAGTACTTGGAAATGGTCCATTTGGGGCCCCAACATTCCTTCCAAACATTCTGTTTTTGCTGTCACAGCAGCTAGGTCAACTTACGACCTCTTTTCCAGAAAACATTTCCAAAAGGGGTGGTCCGAACTTATTTTTCCCTTAAAATTCAATGTCTTAGGAAACTTTCTGTATTAAATGGGCCTCTAGATCATTCTTTTTCATTTTCTAAGATTTTCTAACATTTCAGTCGACAGTACGAACTCTGTTTCTGAGCGACCTCTATTGTTTATATAATTTCTCTCAATCTGTGATAGCTATTCAAGATTGGCCTTTTGGGTTGTGTTCTAGACACAATAAGGAACATCTCCATAAAAAATCATGCATTGAAAACATTCCTAACCCCTCTTTTCAAATTCCAAAAGATCATGCTACTGTTCTGTCCACTATTCACAGCAAGTACATTTCAACTTTCATTCTTTGATTTGATGCTCATATGCATTCCAAATTAGTTCATATCTTAGGAAGTAGTCCATACTACATTTGTACACATCCCATGTTAATTTCATTCATTCATTCTTGCACATTTTAGACTTCTAAGTCATTCTAGAAATCCATGTACACAAAACACACTACAACCTTTGCACATTTTTAGATACATACATTGCATTCATGCAAGATTTGGGGTTTTTGTAACTCTTAATCTAAGGAGATTATAAGGAATGAACTCGATCACCCGTTCATGCTTCCCCTTGATCTAATCATCCTTTCTCATCCGTCCCGGGGATTGAGAGGTCTTCTTTTATCAAAGAATAACATGCATCATACTAGTTCGCTAAGCATATTTTGATTTCTTTGTTTATTTGTTTCAAGAACAATTCATGTCCCCTTTAGATTAGGAAAAATTGATTAATTGATATATGATTAGACGATTTTTCCTAGGTTTATTTATGTGATCTTTCACTTTACATTGCATGATATTTGATTTAGATCTTATGAATGATATTTTATCTTTAGATCTTCCATTTTCAAGTTTCTTATGTAATGTAATATACTATCATAGTATTAATTGCCGAACCATACATAGTATAAGATAATTATTTGGACGCTAATTGAGGCCCGTCGAAAGATGGGGCGAGTTGAGGGTGTTTTAGTCGCGACAAAGGCTCTTTCCTCTCTCGTACCAAAACCCCGAACCAAGTTCTTTGGTTATGAAGGGCCGGTGCCCTTTATCCATTTGGGTGAGTCAAAATTAGGTTTCTTGGTTCCTTAAAGACCAAGTGGCGACTCTGTATCTGTTTTCAACAGACCTATTTCCCTTCTTTGATTCAAATCAATTTCAAAACAATCTCAAACGAGAGAAGTGGTCCGAAGCCCGGTATCCACAATCTGGCGACTCTGCTGGGGATTTTTATTTTAAAAACAAAATAATACAGAGGTTTGACTCATAAGAAGCATCCTTAAAATCATCTTTTTATTGTGTTTGGTTCACCGCATTGCACTCTTGCATTCCCCCCCCCCCCCCCTCCGACTGTGTCTGAAACGCGGCGCTGACATTGTTCAGGTCTTGCTGTGCCAGGGCACAAGTCACCGTTGATACTGTACCTTCCAAGGTATATCAAAAAGAGTAAAAACCTCCGTACTGTCTCCCCGACGGTATATTGGAACTCTCGTCAACGGACCCTCTTTGACTAAACCCAGCCTTTGCATATAGATTCCTGTAGAACCTTTCATAGGACTGTTCATTTATCTTTTCAGATAGGACAATGTGATATAACTGTTGTATGCCCTGACGTGATTACCTGCGCGGTGTAGACGCTTATGTGGCATAGAACAGAACCTCTTTCTTATGATTCCCAAGGCAATCACTCACATGTAGTCACATTGAGTTGACCTGCCTAAGCATCATGACAAGGATGTCTGCTCCATGCTCGCGAAGATATACACCGCAAACCTTGTTTGTCGGTCTTGAGACATAGGAGTATGAAAACCTGCTAGAAAGTATGATCACTATAACCGTACTTACCAGCTTCCCCAGAAACTCTGTCCAAATATCCCAGATATAACCACATTAACCAGAAACTCTGTCCAGATATCCCAGATATAACCACATTAACCAGTTTTTCCCAGAAACTCTGTCCGAATATCCCAGATATAACCACATTAACCAGTTTTTCCCAGAAACTCTGTCCGAACATCCCAGATATAACCACATTAACCAGTTTCTCCCAGAAACTCTGCCCAAATATCCTAGATATGACCATATTGACCAATTTCTCCCAGAAACTCTGTCCAAAATTCCCGAAGTATCTTGGAAATCCATGTTATCCCTTGGTGATCATACTAGAAAGTAAGGTTAGCACACTCTGTATGGCTAGGGCCTTACTTGTTTAGCTGCTATCTGTTAGAAATAGGAGCATCATATAGATTAGGGCTTACATCCGCATGTTTGTCCCATTTGCATGCACTATTCCCCATCAATCTGCACGCGCTGTTTCGAGTCGGTCCACATCACTATCTTTGTCTGCCTAAAGTCGCCACTGTCAAAGATCTAATCTAGCCCTTTCAAAATCTGTCAGGTCAGTATAGATTCCCAAGGTCAGCAGTCAGGGTCTTATTCGTGGGTCAGGAGTTCGGATAATCGGTTAATCAGAATCAGTCCGACAGCTTGCTTCAACATGAATAGGGAAGAGTTGGAAAACAAGGTTACTGAATTGGGAGCGACCATAAGCCAGCAGTCTGACAGCCTGGCCCAGGTTTTGAAGTTCATGGAAGAACTAAAGCAGCGGCGACCGCAACCTCCGCCCGGGTTTCCACCACCGGAGTTTGAACTACCCCCACCTGAGAATAATGGGGAAGAAGACTGGTTTTAGGGGGTCCCACCGTCCGCATACGAGAAGAAGCTCCAAGAAAAGATGGACAAGGTTGACAAACTGGAAAGCGTACTCAGGAAAAGCAAGGGTATCGACGATTACATGTTAGATCTGAAAGGCCTTTTCGAGCCTGTCAAGCTGAAACTGCCAGAGAATTTCAAAATGCCTGCCATCGATCGCTTTGATGGAACTGGAAACCCAAAAAGTCACGTGAAGCTGTGTATGAGTATCTTCCAGTCCATGGGCTGTACCCACGAACACATTGCAATGCTATTCCCGCAAACTCTGGCAAAATCTGCACTATCATGGTTCCTAACCTTGGAAGCCTCCAAAACCCGGGCCTGGGAGGACATTGTTCGAGTCTTCGTCGATCATTACTCTTACAATCAAGAGCTGGATGTCACCATCAGGGATTTGGAAACAACCCGGCAAAGCAACAATGAATCCTTCGCTGCATTTCTGAGCAGATGGAGGAACAAGGTAGCCCAAATGACCCACCGGCCAATCGAGAAAGAACAGGTAAGGATGCTCATCCGGAATCTACAGCCGCTCTATCATGAGAAATTATTCTACCAGTCCATCTCCACCTTTGAGGAGTTGTTTGAAGTCGGAACCCGAATCGAAGATGCTATCAGGGAGGGGAAGATCAAAAAGGAAGACCCTCCGAGTCAGCCAAGAAGGCCAACTACTCCCGGAATCCCCCGGATGTCAATGCCCTTAGCGGCCAACCCATGGCATATCCTCCAAGGCCATACCAACCCTCCAACCAGGCAAATTCCTCCAACCGCCCTTTCCAGAAAAAGCCCCCTCGCAATTTTGCCAAGCTAGAAATCTCTCTCTCCTCAGCCCTAGATCGCCTCCTCAAAAAAGGCCATCTCCAATTACTCCAGCCTCGAAATACCCCGCTCCCGCCTAACTGCGATATGTCCAAGCGATGTACTTACCACCAAGCCCCCGGCCATAACACTGATGATTGCATGCGCCTCCGCCATGACATCCAAGACCTCATCGACCAGAATATTATCGAGCCACCACCAAAGCAGCCTCATATCACCCAAAATCCCCTACCAAACCACCAAAATGTCAACCTCATTGAGTCTAGCCCCGTACCCTTCAACCCTGCTACTTATATCACCCCCCTAGGACAACCCTTGCCTTGCATTGACATCCCGGATTCTGAGGGAATTCATCTGATCGGAGGGGAGAATGACGAGTGGCAGCAACAGCTTGACGACGAGCAAGACTTGTTCTTCCTGGAAGAGCATGACCTAGGGGCGGTAGACCTCAAATGGTATGATCCTAACAACGAGAGTGATGCTTCCATCTGGAACGAGCCGGAAAAGCCATTTGTGGGAACGGATTGTGATTGGTTCAAGAAGGATGGGACTGTAGAAGGGCCTACTCCTGCCGAGATTGATCATCTGACCAGGTCAGGACGTCACTACCAGCCTCTGCAGCCTACTACTGAAGCCGCCGAGAAAGGTCCGGTTAAAGACAAAGGGAAGGGTAAGATGGATGAGGTCATCGAAGAAGACAATGAGCTGATCAAGCAGCTAAAGAAAACCCAAGCACATCTCTCGATGTGGGACATCATGGTAACATCCTATAAGCACAGGCAAGCCGTGTTGAATGCCTTGGCTGGGATTGAAGTCCCCATCGACGCCGCGCCGGAGGACATGGTAGCTTTCTTGGGTGCGCTTACCCCCGACCCGATCATTACATTCTCCGATGAGGACCTGCCGCCAGAGGGATCCGCGCACAACAAGGCGTTATACATTACTGTGGGATGTAAGGAACAACAGGTGCCGTTTTGTCTAGTCGATACAGGTTCTGGTTTGAATGTTTATGCCTTAAGAACTGCCACTGCTTTGGGGGTCAATATCCTTGACATTACGCCATCTATGCAATCCGTGAGAGCCTATGACAACACTAGAAGAAATGTGATGGGAACTGTTTCTCTCCAAATCCGGGTAGAATCTTTGGTGAGCACCGAGATCTTTCAAGTCATGGACATACCTGCCTCGTTCAATCTGCTGATTGGAAGACCCTGGCTTCACGCCAACAAAGCTGTATCATCCACTGTGCATCAAATGATCAAGTACATTCATGAGAAGGAGGTAAAGATCATCCTCGGTAATAGTTGGGGTAACGAAGCTTTCCCAAATTACGCTCCCATTTTCGAAGTCCAAATACCTGAGCTAGAAGAAGGAGAAATCGGAGGATTCTTCATGGAAGAAGTTCATATGATCCATGATGAAGACCGATTCCCTGAGGTCCACTCTGCAGTTGTCAACATTGTCCGCAAGATGAACTACTTCCCCGGAATGGGGTTGGGTCGACGCCAGCAAGGAATTCGGGAATTCCCGTAGATCAAAGGGCAACAAGGCACTTTCAGGTTGGGGTACAAGCCCACTGATGAGGACGCCGAGCTACAAAGGCCATGGAAGAAGAGGGTGAAGGGTCTCCCGCCATACCGCAAGACTTTGAATGGACAATTCGTCAAAGAAGGGGATGATTTCCCTTACTTCGGGTTCCCCGAACCCTGGGTCCATCAAACCACTGGGAGAAGGCATCCCGGGCTTGAAATCTTCGCTGACTGCGAGAGCCCCCATATCAAGACCCGTTCTATCCCGAAGAAGTTGAGAAGACCCCAGAGGAAGACTGGTTGAAATACATGGACACTGAAGCAATCAAGAAGATGTGGGAGGAATCCGCTGAGGAGGAGGAAGAAAAGAGGGCCAAGAGCCAAGATGATCAGATCAAGCCAACTAAGGAGGGTCTGAGCAACCAGGCTGTAGAGTCATCTGTCTGTGTCTCCCAATCCCCTACTCCCCCGAAGTCTGTACTACCGGTTATCGAGTCTGTACTGGAGTCGGCTGCTGTAAGCCCACCACTATCCAATGTAATCACTTCACCTATCATGAATGAAATGAAAGACGATTCTGCTTACTCCTCTGTGTCTGACACTTGTGAATGCACAGATCCCTCCGAGGATCTCCCAATCGAACTAAAGCAACTAATTGAAAAACCACCTGCTTATGAAATAATCGAAGATACTTTATCAGTTAACTTAGGTGAAATAGATAATCCACAGATTGTGCAAATTGGCTCAACCCTTAATAAAGAAGAAAAAGAAAAATTAACCCTCTTGCTAAAAGAGTTCAAAGATATTTTTGCTTGGTCTTACGAAGACATGCCTGGGGTCGATCCCGACATCGTCCAACATCATATTCCTCTCCTCCCTAATTCTAAACCTGTCAAGCAGAAACTGAGGCGCATGAGACCGGAATGGGCACTCAAGGTTAAAGAAGAGGTGGAGAAGCAGTTCAAGGCAGGGTTCATCATTGTCACCGAATACCCGGAATGGGTTGCCAATATCGTGCCAGTCTCGAAGAAGGATGGAAAAGTTCGTGTGTGCGTCGACTTTCGTGATCTGAACAAGGCCAGTCCCAAGGATGACTTCCCGCTTCCCCACATTGACGTTTTGGTAGATAACACCGCAGGACATGAGCTACTGTCTTTCATGGATGGCTTCTCAGGGTACAATCAGATTCTAATGGCGCCAGAAGATCGGAAAAAGACGACATTCACCACCCCTTGGGGAACCTACTGTTATAGAGTAATGCCCTTTGGACTCAAGAACGCGGGGGCAACGTACCAAAGAGCTGCCACCACTCTGCTGCATGATATGATTCACAAAGAGGTAGAAGTATACGTAGACGACATGATTGTAAAATCCAAGGATAGAGAAGGGCACCTGGTAGCGCTGGAAAAGTTCTTCGAAAGGTTGCGCAAATACAAGATGAGGCTGAATCCAAAGAAATGCACTTTCGGCGTAACCTCCGGTAAACTCCTGGGTTTTCTCATCACACAGAGGGGAATAGAGGTGGACCCCTCTAAGATCAAGGCAATCCTCGAAATGACGCCACCACGGAATGAAAAAGAAGTAAGGGGGTTCCTCGGAAGAATCCAGTTCATCAGCCGCTTCATTTCTAAGCTCACAGCTACATGCGATCCTCTGTTCCGATTGTTGAGAAAAGGGGAGAAGTTCCAATGGGATGACCAATGCCAAGCCGTTTTCGACAAAATAAAAGCCTACCTCCAAAATCCGCCTGTCCTTTCACCACCAATGCCTCATAAGCCCTTATTCCTTTACCTATCCGTCTCTGAAAATGCCATGGGTTGCATGCTAGCCCAAGAAGGAGGAGAAAGCCACTCCGAAAAAGCCATATATTACCTCAGCAAGAGGATGACTGGGTATGAGCTCAACTATTCTACCCTCGAAAAAACATGTTGGGCCTAGTAGACACCCCAATTTTGACCGACCGTCGAATTTAGGAGAGCGTCACCTCCACGTCCAATGATGACAATGACCGAGAAATTCGAAGTATTCCAAGCTCTTCAGAAAATTCTCCAAAACGCGATAAAATTTCACAGAAAGACGGAAATACCAGGTATTTTAGGAGAATTCAGGCATAAAACACAACTTTTGGAAAAGATATTCAAAAATAATTTGTTTCAAAAAGAGAAAAGACCTAAAAGGGGAATTTTAGTCAAAACCGGCACACGGCGGGCTTCCGCGGCACTCGGTGACTGCCGCACGGCAGTCACAGAGTGCCGTGCCGGCACTTGTCAAGTGCCGCCGCAGGTTTCTGACTGCCGTCTGCTTCTAAAGTCTGTATTTTGCAGAACAATACGTATGCGCATGCAAATAAGAACAAAAACTGATAAAGTAAGACTGAAAAAGTTGCGGCAATCCATTAATTGCCGCGGCATTTGGTGAATGTCGTGCGGCAGTCATGAAGTGCCGCAACGGCATTTGATGAATGCCGCGGCGGCAGTCACGGACTGCCGCGTCAGTGTCTGGACTGCCGCGCTGGACAGCAGTCTGCATAATTTCAGAAAGTACACATTGTACCAACTAATGAGGGAATTACACCTGTTTTTTACTCCGAAATCCACCAAAAATACCTGGTAATTTTGCTTATAAAAGAAGAGGTATCTTCATGGAGAAGGGGAGACCAAAAAAAGAACACCAAGAGATATTGAGAGAGAACATACACTTCCATTTCACCAACATTCTTTTAGAGAGAAAAAGAGAGTGTTTAGAGAATTAGAGAAGAGCTTGGAAGATCTTCAAAGAAAAGAAAACTTTGAGGATAATTTGGAGGTGATCCTCTAACCATAGATTATTAGCTTATCCTTTTTTTTCTCATCTCTAGTCTTAAAATCTTTCATTATTTTCTTTGTTTATCAAGTAAATTTAGGAGCTTCTTTTGTTTCCATGTTACTTTCTTCCATTTTCTTGTTTGCTTTCTTCTCTTGAAGGTCTTGGAGATCTTCAATATCTCTTTTGACCTCTAGAGCATGATTTTTGAATCCTATGTAGGCTTGTGCTTCACATAGGAGTCAAAGTTTAATTAACACTTCATAAGAGGCTCCAAATCCACACCCATGATTTGGATCTTCTAAACTTGGTGTCTTGAGGAATCCTTTCAATATTCCTTCAAGACTCATGAGTCATGGTCATGTCCCCCCTCTCCAATGACCATTAAATAGTAGGAGAATGTAGTTTTGAGTCTAAATCCATCTCCATGGTTTAGATTTCCCTATCTTATAGATTTCATGAAGTCAATCCATATTTCATTTGAAATCTATGAAGAATAAAGGTTTGTAGTCTCCCATGGCCATCAAATGGTAGGAGAAATGGTTTGGTTCAACCCAACTTCATAGCCTAATAGTTGGAGTTACCAAACAAAAGTTGAACTAGCGAAATAAAAACAGTGAATTCACAAACTGTTTTTGATCAAAGATTTTTAGTTCGATATCTAACCGTTGAAATTAAGTGAAACCAACGGGAAAGCGTCAATAACACATTGTTCTACCACTGTAATTTTTGTTTTGAGGTGGTTTCATGTTTAGAATGGTTTGATCATGGTTTTTGTGAAGCAACAATAATCTGTCCAGAATTTCAGAATAGTTTCAGAACAGCAACACTCTTTTGAAATAATTAAATCAGAGTTCTAACAAAGTTTCTATGACCCAAAATAATTTTTTCCAAGTAGATTAATGTGTTAGGAAGTCACCCTAAAAAGAACAAAGCAATTCTGATTTTTTTACTATTTTTAATAAATCGTGCAAGAATTCTGGACAGGAGATTGCAAGGTGCTGAGTGATGTCTAGTGTTTTCCATATTCCCGGAGATCTAACCGTTGAAAGCTTGATTTCCTTTTTGATTTGTAAACTAGACTCACAGAGGCATTCTGTGTCCAAAATTCACCAAGATCAAACCACGAGAGATGTGCTTTTTATTTCTTTTAAGTTCTGGTTTGCTCTCTGCAATTTTCAGAGTTTTATGACACATTTGACTTATTTTTGTAAATAAGGATCTAAATGACTTTTTTTATGATCTAGGGCTTAAACCATGCTTTAATAATGATTAGTTGAGCTTGAATTCAAAGTTTAAGAGTATTTCATAGTTTATCCTTGTCCATGTACATATTCATCCATATGGTTTGACCCTTATAATTAAGACTTATTTGCTTTGGATTTAATTACATTAGATAGATGTAAGCTAGAAATTTAGGATTGTTATTTCTAACATCGTATTTTGCATATCATGTGGACTAACCCTTTGTTTTGTAGCGCTATTAAGGTACGATTTCTCGATCCCTCTCTAGTTTATTAAATTACTTGATTTTATTTGATTTTTGACCTTAATGCGCGACACCTTAGAATTAGGTTTTGCCTTATGTGTGTATGTGATTAGAGACTCTTTTTAGGATTTTCTTTTGTTCGCACGCATTGCACGTTTATTATCGCTGCGGGACCCCGGGTAAGTTCACTTGTTCTCCATTGCATATCATACCGCTTGTTACCTGAATTATGTGGCTTTTTGAATGATATTTTGTCAATTGCAATTTTACACCCTTTGGACATGCTTTTGTGATGTATATGTATATATGTATTAGTTGAGGGCATGCTTAGATTAATAAATTCGATTAAAAGGATATTGAGTAGAGGCCTATCGCAAGATAGGATGAGAGAGGGTGTTTTAGTCCGACGGGCTCCTTCCTCTCTCATTCCATAATCCCCGGACCTAGTTAATCTTTGGTTTCGCAAAAAGATCGGTTGCTTTAAAATGGTTTCTTAATTTTCCTTTTAAAAATTAAGTGGCGACTCCTTTTGTTTTGAAATTGGAATTTTGAAAAGAAAAGCTGTGGGTAAGTCAACCTGCGATATCCACAATCTGGCGACTCTGCTGGGGATTGAACCCAGAATCTCTGGTTTCGCAGACCAGAATTCTGATTTTGGGTTCACTTGAGGATTAGACTTGAAAAATATCCTTTTAATAAAATTAATTAATCTTTGTGTGCCTGTTGCATTTCACTTGCATGTCCAGCCAGTCAATTGCACGGAACTATGACCTTGGAGGCTCAGGGCAACCCGGTCGGTCAAGTCATCATGGGACTGTGTGATCACCCTTGATCTCGTACCATGATTTGGTATATGAAGCATCCTATCGGGTGTGTGTCAAGGGTCCCTTATTTGACCAAAACCCAGCCTTTGCATAGTAGTTTCTATAGAACATTTCAATCTTAGGAAATCAATTCTTGATTAGGGTTATGTGTTAGGAAGTTTTGTATGCCCGGAAGGGATTACTTGAGATGATGACGATACTTGCTTGATGAAAGATGAATAATCTTTTAATCACCTTTTAGCAATTTCTCCTCGTGTTACATGACATTTGGAGGACATGCCGAACCTTGATTATAAGATTATACTTCTTATATCATGCTTAGTTAAGCATCATTGACCTTGTATGCATCCAAATTTATGAAAAGTACGGTAATAATCCGATCGTGTGATCCTTCTACCCCGAAAGAATTTTAAGACCATCTTTGAAAGCAAGTGGATTTTTGTAATCTTCATCCCAAAGTTTTCAATCGCTTTTTCAAAAATCTTTGGAGTTCACTTTTGATTAAAGCTCCAAACTAATCTTTGGGAATTGTTTTTGGAAGAAATGCTTTTCAAATGAATTTCAAAACAAAATTTTAATCAAATCATCGTCATTGAGAAACATTTCCACTTGAGAGTTGTTTTGAAGAATCTCATCATTTAAAGAAATGCTTTTCAAGTGAATTTCGAAAATATTTCGCCCGACCTTTGAAGGGGTAGTAAGGATCACAATGATAGGTGAAGTTGGCGCATTTGACATGAATGAGGATTTTATGTGATTATGTGCTTTATGTGTTAGGACTAGAATTTTCCTTTCTTTTGCATATAGAATAGGCACACACACACACATGCATTGCATCCGCATGATGCATAAAATAAAATCTTCCTCGAATAAAATAAAGGTAAAAAAGGGGTTTTTTCTAAAAAAGAAATTTCCAAAATTTATTGTAGGAGCAAAAATAGCAAACCAAGGGTGGTTTAGAGGTCCTACGGCAAGATTAGTGAGAAGAGGATACGCTGACATGGCCGAAGAGAGAAACACTGAAGAGATGACCGGATTGAGGGTACTAGTTGAGCAACAAGCGGAACAGATGCGAAGACAGGCTGAAAACATGAACCGAATGATGGGAATGATAGAGGAGCTGAACCGCCGACCACCGCATGTGGTTCCACCTGTCATGGACCCGCCTTTGGGAGGGGGAGACGGGGATTGGTTCGACGATCAAGAGGCACATTGGAATGATGCACTGAGAGCCAACAGAGACAGGGAAAAAGATGAGAAGGAGAAGCTGCTGACCGAGAAGATAGAAAAATTGGAGAGGGTAATGCGCAAAGCTCAAGGGGTGGATACCTATCTGATGGAATTGGAAGGGTTGTACGACGGAGTCCATGAGACGCTGCCGGCCGGTTTTAAAATGCCCGTCTTTGATAAATTTGATGGCACAGGCAACCCCCGCAGTCATGTCCGAATGTGCATAGGAGCTTTTCAGCCTAGTGGGCTGAGCACTACCATGATGGCTGTCCTGTTTCAACAAACCTTAACGGGAGCTGCCCTGTCGTGGTACCTTACTCTCGAACCAAGCAAAACCAGAGTATGGGAAGAGATGATTAAGGCATTTGTGGCACAGTACGAATACAATCAGGACTTGGATGTTACTGTCCGAGATTTGGAAACAACCAGGCAAGGGAACAAAGAATCATTGCTGAGTACTTAAGCCGTTGGAGAGGGAAAGCTGCGAAAATGGTACAAAGGCCGTCCGAGAAGGACCAAATCCGAATGTTGATGAAAAATCTACAGCCAGTTTATCAGGAGAAGATGAGATTCCAGTCAATCAATACCTTTGCTGAGGTGTTCGATGTGGGGACAAGAATCGAAGACGCAATCCAAGAAGGAACAATCAAGAAGGAAGAACCACAGAACCGATATCGAAGGCCCAGCTATGGGTCGAATGGAGGGCATTCGGGGGGTCACTCTGGCCCCACCGATGTCAATGCGCTTAGCGGGCCGGAGAAGAAATTCGATATCACCAGAAGTCATCCAAGGGGAGGGGAGGACAAGCCAATGAGGAAGTTTTCAGATTTGGGAGTATCATTATCAACCGCCCTCGACAGGCTGTTAGCAAAAGGGCATCTCCGTCAGCTGGAACCTCGACTCCCGCCGAGTCCACTCCCGCCATACTTCAAAGGAGATCTCTACTGCAAATATCACCAACAAAAGGGCCACTCGACCGATCGGTGCATGAGGTTAAGGCATGACATACAGGACCTCATTGACAACAAAGTGATATCCGAGCCACCTGTCAAGGCTCCCAATGTCACCAAGAATCCACTGCCAAACCATCGTGCCGTACCACCGCCGTGGGGCCTTTACTTCTTGGGAGTAGAAGAAGTGACATTCGATCCGTCCAAGCTAATCACAAAAGTTGGGGAACCAAGGAAGTTTTATCAGTCACCGGAGAATCTGGGAATCTGTATGATAGGAAGCCAGCCAGGGATATGGGAAAACGAAATGACGAGGCAGTCAGATTGGTGGGTCCAAGAAAGCAATGATCGGAACATAGGCCTGGTAGGGGAAGATGATCTATGGTACCAAAGCGACGAAGAGGTAGAAGAGGGCCCAAAGACCGTTTCAGAAACCGATGATATTTGGGCAAAAGAAGAAATTGACCACTTGACTCGGTCTGGTAGGCACTTCAAGCCACATGAATTAGAGGAAGATCACCCGGGGAGAGAGCTGAAGAAAGGGAAAGGAAAGATGAATGAGGAAGAAGAAGAGGATAGAGTCCTCAAGCAGATGAAGAAGACTCAGGCTAACATCACTGTTTGGGGATTGCTGATTGCCTCCAAACGTCATAGGTAGGCGGTCCTAGACGCCCTTAATCAATCTGACGTGTCTATCGACACCACCCCGGAAGACCTTGTAGGGCTGATCAACAAAATTCCGACTTTGGCTATTGCTTTCTCATCAAAAGACTTACCACCGGGAGGGCCCATGCTCAATAAGCCTTTGTACATCACTGTTGAATGTTTGGGGAACACCGTACCCGCTTGTCTCGTTGACAACGGATCTGCTCTTAATGTGTGTCCTTTCCGCACAGCCAAACGAATGGGCTTGGATGAATCTTCTTTTGTGCCGTCTCAACAAAAGGTCCGGGCATATGATAACACCCAAAGGGCAGTCATGGGCATCATCTTTCTTAACCTTGCTATCGGATCAATGGATAAAGAAGCCGAGTTCCAAATCATCGATATCCCCGCTTCTTTCAATCTACTGCTGGGAAGGCATTGGTTGGACAGTTTGGGCGCTATACCGTCAACAATCCATCAAAAAGTTAAGTATGTCTGGGAAAACAAAGTCTGTGATATCCTCGGGGACAGTTGGGTTCGATCATCTGAAGCATCGTCAAGTGCACCGGTCCTAGAGTTACAGCTGCAAGAAGAAGAAGCAAAAATGGGAGGATTCGAGTTCATCAGCGCGATAGAAGAAGGAAAGTCGGGAGAGTCCCTACCACCCCATTTTGATCAATATGCTAGTCCAGTCGTCGCCGGAATCATGAAGAAGATGGGTTTCTTTCCAGGATTGGGGTTGGGGAAGAACCTTCAAGGCCTGCCAGAGGCCCCAAGAATCCCTACTCAAACTCACACCCACGGTCTCGGGTATCAGCCAACGAAGAAGGAGCTGAGAGCAAAGAAGAAGGACGTCAATGCGCCACTAGACCCTTACTTGAAGACCCTCAACGGGTATTTTGTGAAGGAAGGAGAAGATTTCCCCTTCTGTGGTTTCCCAGAACCATGGATGGACCAAAAAGACAAATGCATGAAGCCGGGGTTCGAGATTTTCTTCTCCCATGAATTTTCTGGGTACAAAGACCCATTTTTGCAAATGCCTGAAAAATCTGTTGCTGCCAAGGACTGGGTTGGTATGCTGGACGGTCCTGCCATGAAAGATCTGTTAGGCGAAGGAAACGCAGAGGTCATAAAGGAGGATCCTGGAAAGACCAAAGGTGAATACATCGAGGGAATAGTGGAGGAAGCTGCCGAAAGTGAAGAAGGTGAGGAAGGGAAGGCTGAGGAAGAAGAGATGGAGAAAATCACCAAGACAGGAGGCCCGGAAGAATACTTCATTACTGGCCTGGGAGGAGAGCACAAGAAGGAGTGGGTTTTTGAGTCTAGTGATAGGTTCCCCCCACACCCAGAGTCTGTAATGGCCCAAATGAGGCGTCTTTCAATTTCTATGTCTGTTGTAATCACTCCAAAGAAAATCAATGAAAGTATGACTGATTCTGCCTACTCGAACGCGCTTAATGAATGTGATGAATGTGATGATCATGAAATACCTATTGAACTGCAAAAACTAATTGAAAAAGAAAAAGAATCTGCATGTAAAATCATTGAGGACACCCTAACAATTAATCTTGGAAATGAGAACAACCCTCAAAATGTCTTCATCGGCTCTAGACTTAGCAATAAAGAAAGTACAGAACTAATCAGTCTATTAAATGAATTCAAAGATGTTTTTGCATGGTCTTACAATGATATGCCAGGTATCGATCCAAAAATAGTCCAACACCACATCCCCCTCTTTCCCAATTCCAAACCCGTAAAACAAAAATTGAGGCGAATGAGGCCAGAATGGGCACTCAAAGTAAAAGAGGAAGTTGAAAAGCAATTAAGAGCTGGATTCTTGATGGTCACCGAGTATCCCGAGTGGATTGCCAACATTGTGCCTGTCCCAAAGAAGGATGGTCGTGTTAGGGTTTGCGTGGATTTTCGGGATTTGAACAAAGCAAGCCCTAAAGACGATTTCCCATTACCCCACATCGACGTGTTGGTTGATAACACTGCGAGACATGAACTTCTATCTTTCATGGATGGGTTCTCCGGGCATAATCAAATCCTCATGGCTCCCGAGGATAGAGAGAAAACCACGTTCATCACTCCGTGGGAACATATTGCTATAGGGTCATGCCATTCGGACTCAAGAACGCGGGCGCAACCTATCAAAGGGCTGCCACCACTTTACTGCACGACATGATCCACAAAGAGGTAGAGGTGTATGTGGACGATATGATTGTGAAATCCAAGGAGAGGGGAGGACACCTAGAGGCTTTGAGAAAGTTCTTTGGGAGACTGAGGGAATTCAAGATGAGGCTGAACCCACAGAAATGCACGTTCGGGGTCACTACTGGCAAGTTGTTAGGATTTCTCATTACTCAGAGGGGGATAGAGGTAGACCCCACCAAGATAAAGGCCATAATCGAAATGCAGCCACCAAAGAATGAGAAAGAACTGAGGGGATTCCTAGGGAGAATACAGTTCATCAGCCGTTTCATTTCCAAACTCACCTTGACCTGCGACCCACTCTTCAAACTACTCAGAAAGGGAGAAAGATTCAAATGGGACACCCCGTGTCAACAAGCCTTTGACAAAATCAAAACCTACCTCCAAAACCCGCCTGTCCTGTCACCACCTTCGCCTGGGAGACCCCTGTTGCTCTATCTCTCCGTATCCGAAGATTCAATGGGATGTATGCTGGCCCAAGAAGGAGAAGAGGGGCGCGTGGAGAAGGCCATTTACTACTTAAGCAAGAGAATGGTAGGATATGAGTTAAAGTATTCGCCCTTGGAGAAGGCCTGTTGGGCCTTGGTTTGGTGTACCCGTCGCCTCCGCCACTATATGTTAGCCTTCCCCGTGATCCTAATTTCCCGGATGGACCCGTTAAAATACCTGTTCGAAAAACCCGTCTTGACCAGTAGGATTTCCCGTTGGACCATGATGCTGGCTGAGTTCGATATCAGATATGTCACCTCCAAGTCCGTAAAAGGAAGGGCCGTCGCCGAATTTCTAGCCGACCTCGCTGTAGAATCTGAGGATAAGGGAGACTTCAAGTTCCCAGATGAAGGAATAATGGAAGTGAAGGAAGAGTTGTGGAAAATGTACTTTGATGGAGCAGCCAACCAGTTAGGTTACGGGGTCGGAATCGTTCTCATGGCACCAGACGGGGTCCCTACCCCATTAGCTGTCAAACTCAAATACGACTCAACCAACAATACCGCAGAGTACGAAGCCTGCATAATTGGAATGGAAGCGGCCTTGGCTTTGAAAGTCGGACGGATTGATGTCTTCGGAGATTCCAACTTGATCATATCCCAGGTCCGAGGAGATTGGAGGGTAAAACATGAGAAATTGAGACCTTACCATGACTATCTAGAAAGTCTGAAAGCGCAATTCCAAAAGATTTCCTTCTACTACCTCCCTCGTGAAGAAAACCAACTAGCCGATTCTTTGGCTACCTTAGCCTCGATGATCCAAATCCCTTCCAAAATTGCCATGATTCCGCTGTCCATAGAAGTAAGGAATCAACCGTCATTTGAGATGATCGCAGCCATAGAGAGAGAAGATGAAATGCCTTGGTATGTGGACGTATGGAAGTTCATTAAAGAAGGAGAATACCCCGAAGGAGCCTCAGAAAAGGACAAGAAGGCGATACGACGATTTGCCGCTCAATTCGTGATCTACGCAGATAAACTATGGAAGAAGTCCTACACCGGGTATAATCTGGAGTGCTTATATGGGAGGGAAGCTAAGAGAATGATGGAAGAAATACATGAGGGAGTATGCGGGCCCCATATGAACGGGCACATGCTGGCGAAGAAGATCATCCGACAAGGGTACTATTGGACGACCTTGGACAAAGACTGTTGTGAATATGTTAGAAGGTGTCACAAGTGTCAGATTCATGCAAATTTGATGCACACCCCACCGTCGCAGCTTTATAGCATGACCACCCCTTGGCCATTTTCTGTATGGGGATTGATATCATTGGTGAGATAGTTCCAAAGGCTTCCAATGGGCACCGGTATATAATCGTGGCGATCGATTATTTTACAAAATGGGTAGAGGCGGCCTCATATGCGACTTTGAAAGCCAAAGATGTGGTGAGTTTCATTGAGAAGAACATAATCTGCAGATATGGAGTCCCGAACGAGTTTATCTCCGATCATGGCAGCCATTTCCAGGGGGAAGTCATCCCGCTCTTAGAGAAGTATAAGATCACTCGCCATCAGTCATCCCCGTATAGGCCCCAGACGAATGGAGCAGTAGAGGCAGCAAATAAGAATGTTAAAGCAATCTTGGGAAAGACGACAGATACATATAAGGATTGGCATGAGAAGCTGCCATTTGCCTTATGGGGGTATCGGACGTCAGTAAGGACTTCAACGGGTGCTACGCCATACTCGTTGGTCTACGGGATGGAAGCAGTCCTTCCAGTCGAGGTGGAAATACCCTCTCTCAGAGTCTTGACAGAATGTGAAGTGGCAGAATCAGAATGGATACAAGGAAGATATGAGGAATTGATGCTGCTTGATGAAAAGAGGTTGACCGCGATAAACCATACTCGGGGGTACCAGAAGAGGATAGCTCGTGCTTTCAACAAAAAGGTTCGCCCAAGGAAGCTTGCTGAGGGTGACCTGGTCCTCAAAGAACTAAAAGTGCCCGTTTATGACCCCAGAGGAAAATTCAAACCCAACTGGGTCGGACCATACATCATTAAGACCCTCCTTTCGGGAGGAGCGGCTTATCTCATGGACCTGGACGGGGTTGAATTTAAACAGCCAATTAACCTCGATCGCCTCAAAAAATACTTTGCTTGAAACCATTTCTTTCAAAGCTTCCTACCTTGATGAACTACGCTTGACCTGATTCCCGCTAGGGGATACGTAGGCAACCAACTTGGTTCGGTAATTTCAAAAAAAAAAAAAAAAAAAAAAAAAAAAACAAAGGTGCTAAACTAGGGGCAAACTGACGTTTGCCCGGAATCACTTCGAAGCCCTAAAACCAGGGGCAAACTTCGTTTGCTAGCCGAAGAACCCAGAAATAAAACCATCCTTCAGGTCACCTGGCTGTCAGAATAAGTACTATAAAGAAACAAATAAGAATTCATGGAAAAGAATGAGTAGAAAACAAAAAGCAAAGTAGGGAGCCAGATAAAGACATTAAAAGGAGAATTCCTCATAAAAGATTAATCGAAAGGTTGAGCGCTTTGATTAAGCATGCTAGAAATTTCCCTAAAGATAACAACATCAGTCAATCACATTCGGAAAGCGTTAAAAAGTAGGCAGGGTCCGTCAGAAAGTTTTGTGAAAGGGCCAACTTTTCTCTGTTTTCGTCTGTTTTATTGTGCACGTGTCTCATCAAGTCTGTCTCACGACCAAGGCCTGGATCTCCAGAAGATACTGGACGGTGGGCACAATCGAAGCAGGGACCCTCGGGCACGGAGCAGCCATCCTACTCGACCAAGCCTCTATGAAAGCCTTCACGATGGGAGGGCGCAGAGTAGAACCCCTGGTGAAATCAGCAGTCACAGATTCAGTAGTATCTTGCAAAAGTCCGAACTGACGGACAACTCGGTCAGGAATGTAGAAAGTCGTAGCGTTTAAACCCGGCAGCCAGATGCCAGGACGCCCAGGGAGGCGTACAGCAACAGAACGATGAGTCCACTGAGGGCAGATCCAGCAAATGTCACCAGAAGAGAGGCCTTGGAGCCAACCGAGCCATGCATCGGCAGATTGGAATAAGCAATGGATTTCCATACGGTCGTAAGAAAATGGCCCACGAAGATGCGAGGGGTGAATGAAGAGATCAAGGCGTTCCATGAGCCAAACTTGCAGAACAAAAGGTGCCCCGGCAGATAACATAACCCCAGTAGCATGAGCATGGCCCAGCCCGATCAGAGTTTCACCAAGGATCAGCATAACAGCACTTTTCATCTCCCTCAAACCACAGGTAATGGGTATAAGAATGTCAGAAGATGACTGGAATAGGAAGTAAGAGAGCATGGCAATTGACAAAGCACTACGACGGATGATCTGGTGCTCGCCATCATAGGGGTCCCCTATGGGAGCATAAACGAAGGCGAGGCGCTCAAAATCGATATGCCTGTCACAAATAAGGGAGCCCGCCGCATTTCGAGATATGTGGAGAAGAGTGGCTAAGTCGCGGACATACCCAGCCTGAACCTGAGGAACCGTCAATTCAGCAAAAGGATCAGTGTTGAGAATAGCGCTGAATTCCTTGAACAAAGGACAAATCTCCTGAAAGCCGAAACGAAAGACGTTGAGAGCAGGGTCCCAACACTGAATAGCAGCTCGAAGTAAGCCCTCGTTCAAATTCATGCGTCGGAAAGAGAAGATATCGTTCAATCTGAAGCATTCAAAATTGAGCTTTTCAATACCTGAGAGAGTATCCATCCATGGGAAGAGAATTTGGGAGCTAATGGGGGCCATTTGAAAGGAGGATGGAAAGAGAAAGAGATGTTTTGCGGATTGTTAGAAGAGGAGGGGTATAAGTAGGGAAATAAAGCTGCCCACTAGATCGCGGCACTCGATAAAGTGCAGCGGCACTCCATGAAGTGCCGCGCGGCAGTTCGTGAGTGCCGCACGGCATCCACTGACTGCCGTTGCGGCATTCGTTGAGTGCCGCGGAGGCTTAACCGAGTGCCGTTCTGAGTTTTTCATTGGCCAGAATCTGTTTGTAACACGATCAGCCCACCTGCAAACAGAAAATTAATTGAGAAGCAATAAAACGTGCGCATCATGCAGCACGTGCAAATACATACATTCATTCATTCATTTCATTCATTTGTATATATCAAATAAGTAAAAGAAGCAGAAGCATTCAAAGATAGAAATAAAATCGGGACCAAGCCATGGTCCCACATACGGCAAGATTTGGACCAAGCTATGGTCACACATACGGTGAATAAGCAGAAAGCATAATAAAAGGAAGCAGCCATCAAAATAAAGCATATGTGTATATTTATACAGTCATCCACCCAAATATGTACAAAAAAAAAAAATTCCTCTCAAAAGAAAGCAAAAATATAAGCAGGATCAACTCCGACCCCGACCCCGGCCGCGAGCCTGACGAGTCGTGCGCCTAAGAGGCTCCTCCTCTGACTCAGTCCCGCTGCCTCCTCCACTCTCTCCACGCCCGCTGCCTCGGCCTCTGCCACCGCTAGTGCCCTCGCCAACGCCTCCGCCACGCCCAACACCGCTACCTCCGGGGGCGTCGCTGAAAGAGATGCCGAACTGCTGAAGCCGATGCTGGAGCTGCCCCACCTGCTGAGATAGGACTCTGTTCTCCTCCATCTGGAAGAGAAGGGATGAGTCCAGAAAATTGTTGAAAAGGCATTTGGGATGCTAAGAATATGGGAAGGGTAGAAAATCAGACCTGGGCCCTCAACTGAACCGCAGCAGTCGCCCGAGCTCCCTCAGCCTGAAAACAAGAGTTAGGAACAAAGATCAGTAAAAAGAGATACGATCCCAGTCAAAAGTAGAGAAGGGGGTAAAATTTCTTACCATCCACTCGCGCCCGAGAACCCACTGTCGCACGCTGTGGGCATACGACAGGCCCTCCTCCGCGTAAGCGCGCGGGACAAGGTCGTAGTGAATAGGAATGGTGGGGGCGCCCTGCGAAAGTCGGGGGATCGTCGTCACGTGAGGCTCGCCAAATGAGACAATCGACATAGTCCAGTCCCACTCAGGTAGGCCAGGGGGGCGGACCGCAGCAGGGACATGCTGCAAACAAAGGTAATAAAACATGGGTGAAGAGTAAAAGGAAGAATTCACAAAAAACAATAAAGGAATCATTTACTCACCCGAGTCATTTCCATCAGCGGGAAGTTCGGCATCAGCTTGGCGGCACGGAAGGCCGCGTATCCGTCAGGGCCGTCTAAGAAGCCGTGGATACCGAAGCCGGCTAGAGCAGCCGAGTAGTCGCCGCCCTGAAGAGTGTCTGTAGCTCTCATAGAGTCGGGAGGAGGGAACGGCACAAAGAATCTGGGAGCCGCTATAGACTGCCTGGTCACCCTCTCTCCCAAGTACCACGCCATGCCCTCTGACCTACCATCGAGTAGCAGTCTCATCGGGTCATACCCGGCCGACTCCTGAATCCCCGCGCTAGCCTCGGGTAGCGCCCTGAGCCACGGCTGCCACTGTACATGCTCCTCCCGTAGGTTCGTCAGGAAATTCCTGAACGAAACAAAGTCATGAGCCCCGGTCTTTCGCCCGACCCTGTCCTTCGCCCACTTCAGCCCCTGGGGCATGGTGAGGGCGTCCGCAGCACGTGTCTCAGGAGACATCATGCGGAGATACTCATGGGACCAAATCTGTAATAAAAAAGAGAAAGAAAAGAAAAATTAGTATCGCAAGGTAAATAAATTTCTGAAAGTAAAATAAGCGATGGAATGTAAAAAAATAATAAAATAATAAACAAGATATGAATATACCTCCCACGCTCTCCAATACCCACTGGTGGCTGTCGACCTGCCCCGGGAGATGTCACTCATATGCCTGTACAGGATAGCTAAACCTGTACCAGCCCAATCAAACTCGGTGACCCGATCCAGATGCTCCAGCGACGCCACCAGGGGAGCAGAAATCTGGTCGCCCTTGGTGCTCAACAAAGAGCACCCCAGCACGTACATCAAAAAGCCGCGGGCCATCTGCTCGTCCGAAAAGCCGGGTTTTCCCCGGAAAGTATCCATGAACCACCGAGCTGTAACCAGGGCCTCCTCCGGGACCACTCCTAGCAGCGGCTCCATCTGATCCCACTCCTGGTCCGTGAGGTGCCGCAGGGGCTCTCCCCCGAATGGAATCCCCGTAATCATCGAGAAGTCCAGCGGGGTCAACGTCATCTCGCCGAAGGAAAAGTGGAAGGTACTCGTGGTATCCCACCACCGCTCGGCCAGCGCATGTATCTGCTGCAAGTCGTTGGAGCTCTTCGTCAAGAGTTTGACGAAGTCTCCAAAACCCGCTGCGTCCACCAGAGCTCTCACGGTCGGGCTCAGCTCGGTGTACCACTCATGGCCATGTGCAAGGCTGCCATGGCCCTTCAGCACTTTGGGCTGCAGCTGCAAGAAAGAATCACAAGATTTGTTGTCAGAGAATAAATAAAAGGAGAAAGCAATGAAGAAGGAGATAAGTAATAAATAAAAGAAAAGAAAGTATAGAAGTGTTCACATAGGATTTCACAGGAGAGACATTCATTTGCAATTTAAGAGAAAATGAATAAAAGGAAACGCTCAGAATTTTAACAAGGTTTCAAAAAAAAGAAAAAAAGAGAAAGAGCAGTTTTTGTCCACCTACTTTGGAAAAACATGCATATACAAGTTTTAAAGGAGATTTTGGGCCCGAGTCTGGTTGCAAAAAGGAATGCGTGATTGCAAATATTCACGAATCAATCATTTTGAATAATAAAATGGCATTAAGAAAACTCGCCAGGACGGTAAATACAGGAAAAGGTTCGTGATTTCATTTCTACGAGCATTGGATTTCATTATTCACAAGAAATGTTTGAGATTTCGATTAAATGGTTTTCAAAAGTCGTTGAACAAAATCAAAAGGGAAAATAAAGGATAAATCGAGCATAGAATTCATTTTCTATTTTATTTATTTTTTAAAAGTTCACGAGAAATAAAGATAATAAAATTTGAATTCCTTTACGAAAAGCATGGAATAAGGTATTCGAGACGCTCGAGGGCGCCACAAACATGACATTTGGAATAGGGTATCTAAAAGTGGTGACAATCCTGTGTTACATCCACAAGGAAGATATACGGGAAAGAAATACGAGAAATAGACAAAAGGGAAGCGTTTACCTCGCGCTTGAACGCGCGGACTGACAAATGCTCATCAGGGTCTCTCAATAAGAGAGTAGCATCTGGATGATGGGTGGCTGTATACTTGGCCTTCTTCTTCCTAGAACCACTCGCCATAGCCTATCAAAAAAAGAGAGAAGAAGAAAAAGGGAGATTCGCACGTTAAAATTCGTGAAAGTTCAGGAAAACAATGAAATAAAAGAGTTTAACCGAACCATGATCTAGCAGAACTTGCCTGTGGACGTCGTAAATCGATATAGAAGCGGAGAAGAGGATGAGAAAAAAAATTTTCAGAGAGATTTCGAGATAGAGAGAGTGAGAGAATGAGAAAATGTGTTGAATCCCGGCGGTTTTAACCACTGCCGCTCAAACGCGGCACTCAAATTTCCGTGCGCGGCAGTCAATCAACTGCCGTGCGGCACTCGTGAGTGCCGCGCGGCAGTCACGGACTGCCGCGGAAAACCGCGTGTGCCGCGATTAAGGCGGTTCAAAGATATTTACATTCCCCCCAAAAATTCAAATCAAGTCCCAAAAATTGAATTTGAGGCCCCAAAAATTGCCCCCATTGCGCTTTTGGCCCTCAGGGTTGTTTCATAGGTACACTTTGACTACAAATTTTGGAATTCAAAAATATTCGAGCCCATGGGCCCCCATTTTTGAAAATTGGAGATGTTTGAGCTCGTGGGCTCCCAATTTATGAAAATCGAAAATATTTGAGCCTGTGGGCCCAGACTTATATTCCCGGTTTTCGCAACGGACTTGCGATTACCCCTCTTTTGGAGAATATAACGGATTTATATTCCCGGTTTTCGCAACAGACTTGCGATTACCCCTCTTTTGGAGAATATAACGGATTTATATTCCCGGTTTTCGCAACGGACTTGCGATTAACCCCTCGTTTGGAGAATATAACGGATTTATATTCCCGGTTTTCGCAACGGACTTGCGATTAACCCCCGTTTAGAGAATATAACGGATTTATATTCCCGGTTTTCGCAACGGACTTGCGATTAACCCTCTTTTGGAGAATATAACGGATTTATATTCCCGGTTTTCGCAACGGACTTGCGATTAACCCCTCTTTTGGAGAATATAACGGATTTATATTCCCGGTTTTCGCAACGGACTTGCGATTAACCCCTCTTTTGGAGAATATAACGGATTTATATTCCCGGCTTTCGCAACGGACTTGCAATTACCCCTCTTTTGGAGAATATAACGGATTTATATTCCCGGTTTTCGCAACGGACTTGCGATTAACCCCTCTTTTGGAGAATATAACGGATTTATATTCCCGGTTTTCGCAACGGACTTGCGATTAACCCCTCTTTTGGAGAATATAACGGATTTATATTCCCGGCTTTCGCAACGGACTTGCAATTACCCCTCTTTTGGAGAATATAACGGATTTATATTCCCGGCTTTCGCAACGGACTTGCGATCACCCCTCTTTTGGAGAATATAACGGATTTATATTCCCGGTTTTCGCAACGGACTTGCGATTAACCCCTCTTTTGGAGAATATAACGGATTTATATTCCCGGTTTTCGCAACGGACTTGCGATTACCCCTCGTTTGGAGAATATAACGGATTTATATTCCCGGTTTTCGCAACGGACTTGCGATTACCCCTCATTTGGAGAATATAACGGATTTATATTCCCGGTTTTCGCAACGGACTTGCGATTACCCCTCGTTTGGAGAATATAACGGATTTATATTCCCGGTTTTCGCAACGGACTTGCGATTAACCCTCGTTTGGAGAATATAACGGATTTATATTCCCGGTTTTCGCAACGGACTTGCGTTGACCTTCGTGATCAAATCAAAAGCACTTTCTTGACTCCTGTGTCACATTTTTGGCATGAAAAGTCTTGCCTGGCTAACACGCCACGAAATGCGCGTCATACGTAGGAAAACACGATGAGCATGACATTTACACAATCAGGTCAATTTAGAAAAAGCCAATGCATTACACTTGCATCACGACAGGATAGGTGCATCCATCCGTGTGACTACTTGCGTCTGTGAAATGGTCAACCCATGCCTGAACTACGCTTTGGTCTGATTCCTGATAGGGATACGTAGGCAGCTCGTCATGGAGCACGACCAATTAGAATTCTGCTGCACGCCCGTTTTTGCAACGCAATTTTGTTTTTTGCCTAAATTCGACAGTCAGGTCAAAGGCTTGTCTTCACACAGGCTTTGACATTCACTTATGGGACGCGTTGCTTCACAAGCTCTGTCAAAGAGGGGCAAACTGTAGACACCCCAATTTTGACCGGCCGTCGAATTTAGGAGAGCGTCACCTCCACGTCCAATGATGACAATGACCGAGAAATTCGAAGTATTCCAAGCTCTTCAGAAAATTCTCCAAAACGCGATAAAATTTCACAGAAAGACGGAAATACCAGGTATTTTAGGAGAATTCAGGCATAAAACACAACTTTTGGAAAAGATATTCAAAAATAATTTGTTTCAAAAAGAGAAAAGACCTTAAAGGGGAATTTTAGTCAAAACCGGCACACGGCGGGCTTCCGCGGCACTCGGTGACTGCCGCACGGCAGTCACAGAGTGCCGTGCCGGCACTTGTCAAGTGCCGCCGCAGGTTTCTGACTGCCGTCTGCTTCTAAAGTCTGTATTTTGCAGAACAATACGTATGCGCATGCAAATAAGAACAAAAACTGATAAAGTAAGACTGACAAAGTTGCGGCAATCCATTAATTGCCGCGGCATTTGGTGAATGCCGCGCGGCAGTCATGAAGTGCCGCAACGACATTTGATGAATGCCGCGGCGGCAGTCACGGACTGTCGCGTCAGTGTCTGGACTGCCGCGCTGGACAGCAGTCTGCATAATTTCAGAAAGTACACATTGTACCAACTAATGAGGGAATTACACCTGTTTTTTACTCCGAAATTCACCAAAAATACTTGGTAATTTTGCTTATAAAAGAAGAGGTATCTTCATGGAGAAGGGGAGACCAAAAAAAGAACACCAAGAGATATTGAGAGAGAACATACACTTCCATTTCACCAACATTCTTTTAGAGAGAAAAAGAGAGTGTTTAGAGAATTAGAGAAGAGCTTGGAAGATCTTCAAAGAAAAGAAAACTTTGAGGATAATTTGGAGGTGATCCTCTAACCATAGATTATTAGCTTATCCTTTTTTTTCTCATCTCTAGTCTTAAAATCTTTCATTATTTTCTTTGTTTATCAAGTAAATTTAGGAGCTTCTTTTGTTTCCATGTTACTTTCTTCCATTTTCTTGTTTGCTTTCTTCTCTTGAAGGTCTTGGAGATCTTCAATATCTCTTTTGACCTCTAGAGCATGATTTTTGAATCCTATGTAGGCTTGTGCTTCACATAGGAGTCAAAGTTTAATTAACACTTCATAAGAGGCTCCAAATCCACACCCATGATTTGGATCTTCTAAACTTGGTATCTTGAGGAATCCTTTCAATATTCCTTCAAGACTCATGAGTCATGGTCATGTCCCCCCTCTCCAATGACCATTAAATGGTAGGAGAATGTAGTTTTGAGTCTAAATCCATCTCCATGGTTTAGATTTCCCTATCTTATAGATTTCATGAAGTCAATCCATATTTCATTTGAAATCTATGAAGAATAAAGGTTTGTAGTCTCCCATGGCCATCAAATGGTAGGAGAAATGGTTTGGTTCAACCCAACTTCATAGCCTAATAGTTGGAGTTACCAAACAAAAGTTGAACTAGCGAAATAAAAACAGTGAATTCACAAACTGTTTTTGATCAAAGATTTTTAGTTCGAAATCTAACCGTTGAAATTAAGTGAAATCAACGGGAAAGCGTCAATAACACATTGTTCTACCACTGTAATTTTTGTTTTGAGGTGGTTTCATGTTTAGAATGGTTTGATCATGGTTTTTGTGAAGCAACAATAATCTGTCCAGAATTTCAGAATAGTTTCAGAACAGCAACACTCTTTTGAAATAATTAAATCAGAGTTCTAACAAAGTTTCTATGACCCAAAATAATTTTTTCCAAGTAGATTAATGTGTTAGGAAGTCACCCTAAAAAGAACAAAGCAATTCTGATTTTTTTACTATTTTTAATAAATCGTGCAAGAATTCTGGACAGGAGATTGCAAGGTGCTGAGTGATGTCTAGTGTTTTCCATATTCCCAGAGATCTAACCGTTGAAACCTTGATTTCCTTTTTGATTTGTAAACTAGACTCACAGAGGCATTCTGTGTCCAAAATTCACCAAGATCAAACCACGAGAGATGTGCTTTTTATTTCTTTTAAGTTCTGGTTTGCTCTCTGCAATTTTCAGAGTTTTATGACACATTTGACTTATTTTTGTAAATAAGGATCTAAATGACTTTTTTTATGATCTAGGGCTTAAACCATGCTTTAATAATGATTAGTTGAGCTTGAATTCAAAGTTTAAGAGTATTTCATAGTTTATCCTTGTCCATGTACATATTCATCTATATGGTTTGACCCTTATAATTAAGACTTATTTGCTTTGGATTTAGTTACATTAGATAGATGTAAGCTAGAAATTTAGGATTGTTATTTCTAACATCGTATTTTGCATATCATGTGGACTAACCCTTTGTTTTGTAGCGCTATTAAGGTACGATTTCTCGATCCCTCTCTAGTTTATTAAATTACTTGATTTTATTTGATTTTTGACCTTAATGCGCGACACCTTAGAATTAGGTTTTGCCTTATGTGTGTATGTGATTAGAGACTCTTTTTAGGATTTTCTTTTGTTCGCACGCATTGCACGTTTATTATCGCTGCTGGACCCCGGGTAAGTTCACTTGTTCTCCATTGCATATCATACCGCTTGTTACCTGAATTATGTGGCTTTTTGAATGATATTTTGTCAATTGCAATTTTACACCCTTTGGACATGCTTTTGTGATGTATATGTATATATGTATTAGTTGAGGGCATGCTTAGATTAATAAATTCGATTAAAAGGATATTGAGTAGAGGCCTATCGCAAGATAGGATGAGAGAGGGTGTTTTAGTCCGACGGGCTCCTTCCTCTCTCATTCCATAATCCCCGGACCTAGTTAATCTTTGGTTTCGCAAAAAGATCGGTTGCTTTAAAATGGTTTCTTAATTTTCCTTTTAAAAATTAAGTGGCGACTCCTTTTGTTTTGAAATTGGAATTTTGAAAAGAAAAGCTGTGGGTAAGTCAACCTGCGATATCCACAGGCCTTGGTTTGGTGCACTCGCCGACTAAGGCACTACATGCTGGCCTTTCCGGTTGTGCTCATATCCCGCATGGATCCTTTAAAATACCTTCTCGAAAAACCCGCCCTGACCGGTCGTATATCCCGTTGGTTACTTCTATTATCCGAATTCGATATCAAGTATGTTACGAGCAAGTCGGTAAAAGGGAGAACCATAGCTGAGCATCTCGCAGAACATGCCGTTGACTCCGAAGAAAGTGGGGACTTTCCGTTTCCAGACGAGAGCATCGTGGAAATCAAGGAAGAACAGTGGAAGTTGTACTTCGATGGAGCAGCCAACATGAAGGGATACAGAGTAGGTATGATCCTAGTATCGCCGAGTGGGGACCATACTCCGCTAGCAGTCAAGCTCAATTATAACTCCACCAACAACACTGCTGAGTATGAAGCATGCATCCTGGGAATGGAATCAGCCTTAGAGCTGAAAGTTCGGAGGTTGGATGTCTTCGGGGATTCAAACCTCATCATATCACAAGCCAGAGGAGAATGGAAAGTAAAAGAAGAAAGGTTGAAGCCCTATCATGATCGTCTCGACCAACTCAAGAGGCAGTTCGAAAGTATCACATTCCTCTACTTTCCCAGGGAAGAGAACCAGCTGGCAGATTCCTTGGCCACTCTAGCTTCGATGATCAAAATTCCTGTGGGAGTCAGGATGATGCCCTTGGTAATTGAGCAGAGGTACGAGCCTTCGTTCAACATAATCGCCACAGTCGAAGAAGAAGAGAATGAAGCGCCATGGTATCAGGATGTCTAGGATTTCATAGAAAATGGGACGTTCCCCCAAGAATCCACCGAGAGAGACAAAAGGGCAATTCGAAGATTCGCAGCGCAATTCATCATTTGCGGCGGGAAACTGCTGAAGAAGGGATACAACGGTCACAACCTGACTTGCTTGTTTGGGAAGAGCTCCAGAAGAATGATGGAAGAAATACACGAAGGGGTATGCGGCCCACACATGAACGACCACATGCTGGCCAAGAAAATCGTGAGACAAGGGTACTACTGGACAACATTGGAAAAAGATTGTTGCGAATACGTGAGAAAGTGTCACAAGTGCCAGATTCATGCAAATATGATGCATGTACCACCATCCCTTCTGTACAGCATGACTTCACCTTGGCCATTCTCAACCTGGGGAATCGACATCATTGGAGAAATCATTCCGAAAGCCTCAAATGGAAATCGGTACATCCTGGTAGCCATAGATTACTTCACAAAATGGGTAGAAGCTGCATCTTACACCAAGTTGGGGGCCAAGGAAGTGGCCAAATTCATCAAGAGAAATCTCATTTGCCGTTATGGAGTTCCCCATGAGATTATTTCAGACAACGGAAGTCATTTCAAGGCAGATGTTAGGGATCTGTTCGAGGAATACAAAATCACTTATCACAAGTCATCACCGTATAGGCCGCAAACCAATGGGGCAGTCGAAGCTGCAAATAAGAATGTCAAGGCCATACTGCAAAAATCAGCTGATACCTACAAAGACTGGCATGAAAAGCTACCGTTTGCACTTTGGGGATACAGAACATCGATAAGGACGTCCACAGGAGCGACTCCTTATTCACTAGTGTATGGGATGGAAGCGGTACTTCCGGTGGAGATAGAATTACCATCCCTACGCGTGATGGCAGAGTGTGAAATTTCGGAATCAGATTGGTTGAGAGAAAGGTATGAAGAATTGGCCCTCATAGATGAAAAGCGTCTAGCGGCGGTCGACCATGTCCGAATCTATCAGAAGAGGATAGCCCGTGCCTTCAACAAAAGGGTTCGCCCAAGGAAGATTGTCAAGGGCGACCTTGTCCTTAAGGAGTTGCGAGCTCCGATCTTTGATCCCCGTGGGAAGTTTAAGCCAAAATGGGTCGGCCCTTATATCGTCAAGACTGTTCTTTCCGGAGGAGCAACTTATCTCATGGACCTCGATGGTGTCGAATTCAAAGAACCGATCAACATGGATCGCCTCAAAAAGTACTATGCTTGACTATCCAATAACCATTCCTTTCAAGCCTTGCCTTGAACTACGCTCGACCTGATTCCCGCTCGGGGATACGTAGGCAACCACATCGGTTCGGTCGCTCCACCAACAAAAATAACCTTTCCTTTCAAAACCTTGGCCCGAACTACGTTGGACCTGATCCCCGCTCGGGGGTACGTAGGCAGACTTTCAAAAAGAAAAAGAAGGATGGTTCGCTAGGTTGAAAATCCGAAAGGACGCCTAGGCAAAAATTAGAGCTAAATCCAAAGTGAGCAATAACAAAAGAGAGAAAGTAGCTCGCTAGGTCACCTCCTTGGTGCCTAGGCAAAAATTATGAGCACGTGAGGGAAATAAAGTCGCGGTCCTTACCATAACCCAAAAACCACCCTCCACACTAGGGGCAAACTTCGGCCACTCGCCTCGTTTGCCTGAACCTCTTCTAAACTAGGGGCAAACGCCGGTCATCTACCTCGTTTGCCTCACAACCATATATATCCCAAACTAGGGGCAAACTTCGGCTACCCGCCTCGTTTGCCTCTAACAACCCCAGCATGCTCAAGCAAGTACCAAAAGCAACAACTAATTGAAATCTCAAGTTACAAAATGTTTTTAGAAAGCTAAAATGCATAAAACGAGATTCCCAAAGTAACCAAGGTTCACCGATAAACAAACTTTGAATATTACATAGGCAGGAATAATCAAAGAAATAAAAGTCTTTCAAAAAGCAACCACATGTTCAAAGACACTTGGGGGAATGAGCAGAATCAGTCAGGACTAGTTTTGTCTTAGTGTCTTTTTATTTCTTCAAAGGTCTTTAGAAGTAGGCCTTTACTCGGTCAGTCCAACCATCAATAAAAGCAGCAATAGTGGTAGCTCTGATCCTGGAAGCAAAGACCCTCTCAATAAACCCCCGGGGAACCTCCTGAACCTGCCTATACTGTCTGGCCAAACGGCGAGGATGATAGAAAGAAGTCTCTCTCAGACCCATCAACCACACTCTCTGGTGACCCTTGAGGCTCGTGGTGATAGCATAGAGGCCCCAACGCCTCACGATCCAGCAAATGTCAGCCTCAGATAAGGCGTTCATCATGCCCACCCAATCGGCGAAGGTATAGTGAGAATGAAGCACGGCTCGACGAAAGTAAATTGGTGGTATACGGCCCGTCCACAGCTGAAGGCGCTCGTAAAGCCAAGCCTGTAACACCAAAGGCGCCCCAGAAAGAAGAGGAGTCCCATGGTTGAAGGCATTATCCAAACCATTCAAAGTTTCAGCTAGAACCATGGTCGTGGGATTCCTGCTAAGTTTCAGCCCGAGGCACACGTGTACCAAGTCAATGGAAGTGCTCGAGAACAGGAAGTGCGAAGTCATGCACAATACTAAAGCGGCCCCACGGGAAGCATCATACACGCTGGGATTCCCAGGACTGGCGTACCGGGCAATAATAGAAGCAATGTTGAGAACCTCACCTTGAATCAGCCGGCGGGAAATAGTGACGGAGCAACTCAAGTATTCAGCCAAGGCTCGCGTAGGGCTGAGGGTATCAGCAGAAGGGAGAATCAAGTCAGAGTCAGAATCGAAGCCAAGAATAGCACAGAACTCCTCAAACATGGGGCATATTTCCAGGCCGTTGAAGTTGAAGACATGATTCACCGGGTCCCAGTGGGCAATGGCAGCACGCAAGAACTCAGTGTTCGAGTTCATCTGGCAAAGAGAGAACAGCTCGGTTAAGCCATAGCTAAAGAGGTTAATCCGCTCCACGCCATCCATGATGTTCAGCCAAGCTGTGAGTTGAGCGGGATCATACGAAGCCATTTTTTCTGTCGTGGCTCTAGCAAAATTCAAAATTTCGGCAGCACCTCCCCGTTTCACGGACTATCCCACCTGCAAGGCAAAAACACTCACTATCACAAAACTGCCCATCGCAGTAACATCCAGCAATCACAGTGCACATATATCAACAAGCACACAACTGCGCCTCTAAACCGGAAGATATCCGGCCTAGGAGGCGAAACATCATAATACTCTGTCAAAAGGTCACAAATTGTGCTACACATCGTCCTACACTGTCCAAATAATCATATCCTCAGTACAACCCGATCGAAAACAGAAAAAGAAAATAAAAATAATAATTCCCGCTTGGGAAGCCTCAGTCCTCCTCTTCTTCGTCCTCCGTCGGACCGCCCGGAGTGTATGTCGGCGACGGCCTCCTCCTGCCACCTCTGCATCTTGGACCTGTCCTCGATGAGCCAGCCCCGCCTCCACGGTACTGCACACACAAATAAAAATGAGGGCAATCAGTAAGGGAACAACAAAAAAAAAAAAAAAAATACAAAAACAGAGTCGAGTCAGAGACTTACCAAAGACGCCATCTGATTGGCGGCAAATTGCCGCATACCATCCATCTGTCAAGAGAAAAAATCCAGGGTTAGAACCTTATAACCTTAAGAAAGTGCAAAATTAAAGATGTACCCGGTGGTCTCGTGTGAGGACCAGGGACCGTAAGCTAGCTGCCAAGGCGTGACCCTCCTCAGCGTAACTCCAAGGAACATTGAGGATGCCCGCTGGCTGAGTAGCGTACCCACATGTGACTCGCGGCACCTCCATCATTTGGGGAGTGCCATCAGCGCCAAGAATGTTGACAGTCCAATCCCAAGGAGGGATAGGGTCGGGAGCCTGAGGAGCCTGTCTCCTATACATCTCGCGAAGCTAAAGGCACAGAATAAGTTAGGAAAAGATAAATCAAAAACGAACAATGAATATAAACAAAAAATACAAAAAGAACTCACCTCTAGGAGTGGGAAGTTAGGCATCAGGAAACGACCACGGTAAGCCTCGTAACCGGTCTCAGAAAGAAAATGGTCCCAGACATCGGTGCCGGCTAAGGCCGCCAGCAGAGCATCTCCAGAGAGGTCACCAGCATCCATCGCAGGAGGATCGTGAGGGACGCGATACCGAGAACCACCAACCACCTGCCGGGAGACCCGCTCCCCAAGGAACCACTGTCTGCACTCGGTACTCTCCAGCAGAAGGCGGCAAGAGGTAAGAGATTTAACTGCTTGTATTTCCTCTGGGGCGGCGTAAGCGACGCCCTCCCAAGGCGTCCAATCAACACTAGAGGCTGTCAGCTCAGTTAAGAAGTTTCTGAGCAAAACAATCCGGTGGGCCCCGCTCTTCACCCCAACAACGTCCCTCCGCCATCTCAAACCTCGTGGGAATAGAGGCACAGGAGCCATGCCATCCTCATCCTCGCCTGATTCATCCGCCGGGGAAGGAGCCAACATCTTCAAGTATTCAAAACTCCAAAGCTGCACAGACAAAGAAGAAATCAAAACAAGTATGGAAATCAAAAAGATGGAAAAATAAAAGAGGAAACGGTGCGTACCTCCCAAGCTCGCCAGAATCCCCCAGTAGATTTAACATCCCCCGAGAGACCTCCCCCATATGCTTGTAGAGATGGGCCAAGGCAGCACCGCCCCAGCTGTAGGAGGGGATCTCATCAATGGTCGCCAGGCAAGAAAGAAGCCTCAAGCTCACCCGGTCGTTCCTTGTCGCAAAGATTGAGCACCCGAGGACATACAGAAGATATACTCTCAGAAGCTGGGAATTGTTCAGATTATGATTCCCTCTGCCATAAGCCCGGTAAAGCCAGCCGCAGGGAAACCAGTGCCTCTCCAGGTTAGGGGGAACAGCCCCAATCAGCATCTCCACCGCCTCCGGGTCGATCTCATAAAAGTAATCCAGAACCAGGCGCTTCCCGCCGACCCTCAAGCCCGTGATCATGGAGAAATCAAAAGGCGTCATAGTCATCTCTCCGAACGGCAGGTGGAAAGTGTTGGTAGTATCCCACCACCTCTCGGCCAGTGCATAGAAGTGAGCCAGATCATTGCTACTTTTCGAAACCAAGCGGACGAAGCCTCCGAACCCGGCATCATCAACCATCCTCTTAACGGTGGGCGAAAGCTGGGTATACCATAAGAAAGCATGGGCAAGGCTACCATGGCCTTTCAAGGCCACTTCCGGCACCTACACACAACAAAGACGACAAAAGATGCACAAAATCACTATTCACGACCCAAGAGCAAAATTCACAAAATCAACATTTGAGCACAAGTCGAACTTCTAACAGTCTCTAAGTGTACGCTACGGCTCACAAAACTAGCATAGTACATGAAAGTGGTCCTAAAGTGTCGAAAGTTTCATATACCGAGCTCGCTAGAGCCGCGGCCGAAAGATGGCGTTGAGGGTCCTGTAAAATCAAGTCCGGAGCTTGCACCTCGGCCTTCATCCGTCCCTTGGCCTTCTTAGACGGCCTCCTTGAGCTCGAAGCCATGGATCTACAAGAAAAATGGAAGTCACATTTAAACTTTCTTCTTGAAAATTTGGGCAAACCAAAACACCAATCAAAAATCCAACTACGGGGAAAGATTACTCACCTGAGCGCGCACAAGCTGCGTTTTGATGAATTTTGGCTCCAAAAACACCCCAAAATGGCCAAGAATGAGCTTCAAAAGCTCAAAAACCCGAGATATACAAAGTTAAAGTCCGGCCATCCAGTGCCGCCGCGGCACTGGCCAACTGCCGCCGCGGCAGTGGCCCAGTGCCGCCGCAGCACTGCTCCCCGTGGGCCCCGCTTCGCTCCGTTTTGCTCTGTTTTGCCCCGTTCTGGCCTGTTTTGGCCTTTTTCAGCCCGTTTTTGGCCCCGATCAGCCCCGATGGCCCATTCCAATCGAGATTTATGAGGTTTTACCCCAAGCAGACTAAAAGTTGTCAGAATTACCTCCAGTAGGCAAAAACTGGGAAAAATCGGCTCCCGAAGACCCGAATCGGTCGTTTCAGGACAATCGTCGCGAGTTTCGATCAAACACGAGAATTCTGGTAACGGATCCTGGTTTTTAGTTAATGCACCGAATAAAGAAAAGAGATTCCCCGAGAACCCTGCAGGACAAAAGCAGACAGATACCAGCTCCCAGAGGCCCTGACAGGCTCTCTTGGATTGAGCACCAAAAGAGATTCCCCGAGAACCCTGCATCATCCCCCGAGGACAAAAGCAGACAGATACTAGCTCCCAGAGGCCCTGACAGGCTCTCTTGGATTGGGCACCAAAAGAGATTCCCCGAGAACCCTGCATCATCCCCCGAGGACAAAAGCAGACATATACTAGCTCCCAGAGGCCCTGACAGGCTCTCTTGGATTGAGCACCAAAAGAGATTCCCTGAGAACCCTGCATCATCCCCCGAGGACAAAAGCAGACAGATACTAGCTCCCAGAGGCCCTGACAGGCTCTCTTGGATTGAGCACCAAAAGAGATTCCCCGAGAACCCTGCATCATCCCCCGAGGACAAAAGCAGACAGATACCAGCTCCCAGAGGCCCTGACAGGCTCTCTTGGATTGAGCACCAAAAGAGATTCCCCGAGAACCCTGCATCATCCCCCGAGGACAAAAGCAGACAGATACCAGCTCCCAGAGGCCCTGACAGGCTCTCTTGGATTGAGCACCAAAAGAGATTCCCCGAGAACCCTGCATCATCCCCCGAGGACAAAAGCAGACAGATACCAGTTCCCGGAGACCCTGACAGGCCCGTAAGATTCGATCAAAAGGAGCAGTTGAAGAGAGATCCTAGAAAGTATCGCTTCATCCCCAGCAGATTCAGATTAATCCTCAGCGGATTTATACACCGTCAGTTCAAATCACAGTAGTCCATTGTCGACTCGTCATCTCGATGCAAACATCGTCGGTCCATCGCTCTCATCACACCATTGGGGCTTCCATGTTCATCATATGACGTCCCAGGATTTCACGTTCGTCCCGTGACTTCTATGTCAGTCTCTTAATTTCCAGGGCCCCTGTGTCCGTCGGTTATTTGCCAAAAGACATCTTCGATCATAGTCCTCTGAGACCCCACACCCAATTACGTTTGTTTACGAAGCACACTTCCAGAAGTTTGCCCCTAAACCCGTAGTCTTCTAGACTTCAATGCCCTTATCTGAGTCACCCACCACGTCACAATCGCAAACACTAGCACAACACCAGCCCACTCGGAGTGGCACACCCCATGGCACCTGCTCATTCTAGGATCAGAAAACTAGGCATGATAGGACTCATGTATGAGATCATATCACACCCACACATTGCATATCATCCTCATATAGCATAGCATCCGCCTGATTGTTGTGTATGTGCATATGTGATTTATCCCTTTGTGTCCTGAACTACGTCCTGGTCTGATTCCCCTTGGGATACGTAGGCAGCTCACGCGGAGCACGACCAGCATCATCCTTCCATCTTTTGCAACGCTGTTTGTCCTAAATCTATAGCCTCCAAAAAGTCCTGTCTCTTCAAAACTTTGGCACTCGCTTGCGACATGCGTTGCCTCGCAAGTTCATGCCAAAGAGGGGCAAACTGTAGACACCCCATTTTGTCGGCTATCAGATTTAGGAGACCCATAGCTTGGTGGTTCGCAATGATCGTAAAAGACTCAAAAGGACTCTCGGAAGTCAGCTCTATCTCTCAGAATGCTCAGAATGACCAAAATGCCCCTGAAAGCCCGAAAACTCCCAGATTTGGTCCCAAAGTTCTGAAAACATGCTACGTCGTAAGAAAAGTGAGTTTTTAAATAAAACCGGAAGAAATCGTCAGCTCCCAGAGACCCCCGGAAGTCCCGGAAGATCCCCGAAAGTCCCCGTTGACCGGTTTGACCAAGGTTTGACCAGGTTTGACCGAAGTTTGACCAAGTTTGACCAAGTTTGACCGAAATTGTCCAAATTCACCAGAATCATTAGAAAAGTATTAAAATGAGTTTTAAAAGAGAATCGAGCGAAAACGTCGGCTCCTAGGAGCTCCCAGAGGTTCCCAGAACTTCCCGGGAATCCCAGGTTTGACCAGTTTGACCAAGATTCGACTTTGGAATCGGGGCACCGAAACAATTTTCAAATATTTTTCATGGATACTAGAGGTCAATAGCTTTCCAACGGTATATCGCACATAATTTCTGGATTTAAAACGAATTTATTATGAATTTCCAAAGGCGAAAAAGGCGATCAAATCGGCTTTTATCGCGAATACCGCAAAACTTTTCAAAGTGACCTATCCCCGAACTTTTTTTTTATGTAAAGTAGACTCCATTACCTTTCCAACGGTATATCACAACCTCGATTTGGAGTTCATATGCATTTTCTGTGAATTTCGGACAAAATAGGGCCTTTTCGCGAATACCGGAACTTCGGGGGGCCTAAACAGCATTATCCAGACGAAGGGAGGAGCACTGCCGCCGCGGCACTGGCCCAGTGCCGCCGCAGCACTCCCCTCCAGAACAGTCCATTTTTGTAATTAAGTTTGTGGTCCCATTTTGATTAATTAAAAGCCAAAACGACGTAGTTTTATGATTTCAGATGTTTGGAGCCAATGGGAGTACTTTCTAAATCCCAAAAACACCCCAAGTTGGCCTATATAAACACCCCATTACTCCTCATTTTGGGGAGAGTCAAATGCAAGTTTAGAGAAAGTTTGGGAGAGAAAGTGTAGAGATAAGGTTAGAGTGGAGAGAAAAAAAGCTTTCTTCTTTGATTTTTCAAAACAAAAGTGAGTTCTAACTTTGTTTTTACTTCATTACTTCCATTTATTTCAACATTCAATACTCCCAACCACCATTTTAGTGAGCATTCAAGAGTGTGGAAGCTTCTTCCATGTCTAGTGTCATTACATATGAGTGATACACCAATCTACAAGTCTCATGCTTCATGAATATCATCTATTGATTATCATCTACTTGCTTGTTTATTTATTGTTCATCTCTTCTCATCCCATTTCTTTTTATTTTCTTTATTTACTTACTAGTTCATCATCATCTAAGTGATGACATGAAGTTTGGGGTGAGTGAATCCTCATGGATAGTAGCTCTTGACCTCAAAAACATGTTTGATAGATGATGACCATAACCTCAATACTTCCAAGGTATCCTTGGAATGTATTGAAGTTATGTCTAAAAACAAAATAAATCTCTCCAACAATCTTGGAGGTTCTTAAATGATGAGTTTGATGTAGGTATTCTAAGTGGCTATGATCCTTATTGAGTGTTGAAAACATGTTTTCAAAACATCTATTTCAAAACCCCTCTCAATCCCTCTCATTTGGTTTCAAGAAACAAAACTTTGTTTTCTCCAAAATCTTCAAAATAATGAGTCAAAACAGTGAGTGAGTTGAGTTCAAAGATTTTTCTAGAACACAATACTCAACATATGGATACAAGGCCACTTGAAAAGTCTTCCTAACTCATTGGAGAACACCCATGATTTTTGGTTTGACTTGGAAGTACTTGGAAATGGTCCATTTGGGGCCCCAACATTCCTTCCAAACATTCTGTTTTTGCTGTCACAGCATCTAGGTCAACTTACGACCTCTTTTCCAGAAAACTTTTCCAAAAGGGGTGGTCCGAACTTATTTTTCCCTTAAAATTAAATGTCTTAGTAAACTTTCTGTGTAAAATGGGCCTCTAGATCATTCATTTTCATTTTCTAAGATTTTCTAACATTTCAGTCGACAGTACGAACTCTGTTTCTGAGCGACCTCTATTATTTATATAATTTCTCTCAATCTGTGATAGCTATTCAAGATTGGCCTTTTGGGTTGTGTTCTAGACACAATAAGGAACATCTCCATAAAAAATCACGCATTGAAAACATTCCTAACCCCTCTTTTCAAATTCCAAAATATCATGCTACTGTTCTGTCCACTATTCACAGCAAGTACATTTCAACTTTCATTCTTTGATTTGATGCTCATATGCATTCCAAATTAGTTCATATCTTAGGAAGTAGTCCATACTACATTTGTACACATCCCATGTTAATTTCATTCATTCATTCTTGCACATTTTAGACTTCTAAGTCATTCTAGAAATCCATGTACACAAAACACACTACAACCTTTGCACATTTTTAGATACATACATTGCATTCATGCAAGATTTGGGGTTTTTGTAACTCTTAATCTAAGGAGATTATAAGGAATGAACTCGATCACCCGTTCATGCTTCCCCTTGATCTAATCATCCTTTCTCATCCGTCCCGGGGATTGAGAGGTCTTCTTTTATCAAAGAATAACATGCATCATACTAGTTCGCTAAGCATATTTTGATTTCTTTGTTTATTTGTTTCAAGAACAATTCATGTCCCCCTTTAGATTAGGAAAACTTGATTAATTGATATATGATTAGACGATTTTTCCTAGGTTTATTTGTGTGATCTTTCACTTTACATTGCATGATATTTGATTTAGATCTTATGAATGATATTTTATCTTTAGATCTTCCATTTTCAAGTTTCTTATGTAATGTAATATACTATCATAGTATTAATTGCCGAACCATACATAGTATAAGATGATTATTTGGATGCTAATTGAGGCCCGTCGAAAGATGGGGCGAGTTGAGGGTGTTTTAGTCGCGACAAAGGCTCCTTCCTCTCTCGTACCAAAACCCCGAACCAAGTTCTTTGGTTATGAAGGGCCGGTGCCCTTTATCCATTTGGGTGAGTCAAAATTAGGTTTCTTGGTTCCTTAAAGACCAAGTGGCGACTCTGTATCTGTTTTCAACAGACCTATTTCCCTTCTTTGATTCAAATCAATTTCAAAACAATCTCAAACGAGAGAAGTGGTCCGAAGCCCGGTATCCACACCTATCTACCGCCCAGGCTGTAAAAAGACATCCCGACCTGGGTACTTTACATAGATGGGTCCTCTAACAAATAAGGCAGCAGGGCTGGGATCATCCTGACTATTCCCGATGGGATCCATCTTGAGTACACATTGCGGTTCGGGTTCCGGGCCTCCAACAATGAGGCCGAGTATGAAGCCCTGTTGGTTGGATTGCAACTGGCCACATCGATGGGTGTACGGTAAGTCCAGGGGTACAGCGACTCCCAACTCGTAGTCAATCAAATTACCCAAGAATATGAGGCTCAGGAAGACAATATGGTAGCTTACTTGGCCCTTATCCGAACAATTTTAAAGAAATTATAAAGCTTCTCTATAATACAGATTCCCAGGGAAGAGAATACGAGAGCCGATTGGTTAGCCTGCCTCGCCTCGTCCTCCGAGTCAGACTTGGCCTGGGATAAGGGTTGAATACTTACCTGAGCCAAGTGTGATCAACTTGGAAGGCATGGAGGTCGATCTGGTCATCTTGGGCCCCAGTTGGATGGATCCGATCACGACATTTCTCACAACCGGCTCGCTACCGAACGAAAAGGAAAAAGCCTACCGGATAAAATACCAGGCGGCCAGATATCACCTCGTCGATGGCATCCTCTACAAAAGGGGGTTCTCAATCCCATATCTCCGTTGTGTCCACCCCACACAGGTCCAAGCGATACTACATGAAATCAATTAAGGTATGTGCGGTAACCATGTAGGAGGTCGGTCACTCTCCCGAAAAGCCCTGCTACAAGGCTACTATTGGTCGACAATGGCTCGGGACTCCCAGGAGTATGTTAGACAATGCAATAAGTGCCAAAGATACTCCCCCATGATCAACCGCCCGGGAAAACTCCAAACACCCATCCTCAGACCATGGCCGTTTGATCAGTGGGGCATCAACATCGTCGGTCCCCTCCCGATGGGAAAAGGGCAAGTTAAGTTCGCTGTTATAGCAGTGGACTACTTCACCAAGTGGGCAGAGGTTGAGCCCTTAGCCACCATCACCGAGAAAAAGATGGAAAGTTTCGTTCAGAAGAACATCCACTGCAGGTTCGGTATTCCCCGTGTTCTGGTCAGCGACAACAGCTGGCAGTTCGACACCCCGGTGTTTAGGCAGTTCTGCTTGGGCTATGGGATATCAAATCACTATTCCTCTCCCGAGCACCTTCAAGCCAATGGCCAAGCCGAGGTGACAAACCGGACTATTCTGCATTCAATCAAGACCAGACTCGAGAATGGCAAGGGGCTTTGGGCAGAGGAATTGCCGACCCTTATGTGGGCCTATCGTACCACTCCCTGGGCGGCAACAGGCGAGACATCATTCTCACTAACCTATGGCTTTGAGGCAGTGGTCCCCACCAAGCTCGGGTTACCTACATACCGGGTGGCAATTTCAGCGAGCAAAGCAATGAGGAAGCCCTCAGAGCAGAGCTTAACATGATAGAAGAAAAAAGAGACCGGGCATATCTAAAAGTGGCAGCTTATAAGCAGAGAGTTTCCCGGTACTTCAATAGCAAAGTCAAGCACCAGAGTTTCTAGGCCGGGGATCTCATTCTAAAGGTGGTGAACCAGTCTACCAAGGTCCCGAGCCATGGGAAGTTGGGGCCAAACTGGAAAGGACCATACCAAGTTATACGGGTCAACCGCCCGGGGACCTATTGGTTACAAACTCTAGACAGACATGACCTCTCTCACCCTTGGAACGTGCAACATCTTTGTAAGTATTTCCAGTGAAACATAACAATAATGTTGGCTAGGAACCATGTAGCTCTGCCTGAACAATTCTGTTTTTATAAGTAACATAAGTTTCTTTTTCCGCCAAACAACTTTTCTCTATATTTGCTCATCCAAAAGACCTCGGGGTAAGACCCTAGGCATCCAAAAGACCTCGGGGTATGACCCTAGGCATACAACAGACCTCAGGGTAAGACCCCAGGCATCCAAATGACCTCTGGTCCATAACCCGAGGCACATGCATCGGTTAGGTCCAACCGACGATGGGGGCAACACCCCTAGGTGGCTGATGATAGCAAGCCTCAAAGGACCCTGCAACCACCCACGTTCCAGGTCGGTTTCCTACAGTCACTCCCTCTATACGCCTGCCTTAGCAAACGCTTAGGGGGGGGGGGGGGGGTAGGGGAATACCAGGCTAAACAGGAAATCACACCGGGTACTAACATGACTTGGAATCCTAGGACACCTAACATTCCTAAGCACCTACAGTACCCAGAGAAATTGCTCGGATAGTAAACAGGTCACAAGCTTACACTATACCCAAGCGGAACCTACTTAGTAGGTCTCTAAAAGACCAAGTATTCTCTGCTGGTTACAGTCTTAAACCTTTTGCTAAGGCAGGGATTTAGATCGGCTAACAACCGGTCAGGTATTAGCAATCACAAACAAGCATACACGTACAAGTGAGAAATACAAAACAATTAATGCAAAAGGTGGCCTCAAAGGACCTTTTCATTAATTAAAAACAAAAATATTTACATTGACTGGGGGGCAGTTGCAGTAGCCTCCCCCCCCAAAAAAAAAAAACAAGTGTTCTAGTGTAAGGCCGACCCCCACATTAGACGTCAACGACGTCCACATCGTCACCCGTGCCATCCCCACTGGCCAGCACATCATCGTCAGCAGCAGCAACGACCCCCTCATCTTCCTGGGCCAGCTCCTTCCAGAAGTTAGAGTCAGCCCAGGAGTACCCGGAAAGGTCCCAGTTCGCGTGGTCCGAGGAGACTCGAGTGGTCAAGTCGGCATAGCCCTTGAGGAAGCTCACCTCGAATTCGTCCTCGGCTTCCTTGGCTTTGGCATCCCGGGCGGCGGTGACCTCAGCCAGGGTCGCTATCAAAACCTCGGCTTCCTTCTCGGCGGCCACCCTCCTGGCCTCTTCATCCACAACCTTTGATTCCAAGGCCTTTCAAGCAGCCCGCTCATTGCAGATGGTGTCCCGGGCCTCCTCCATCTCAAGGGCCAAAGCCCTGGACTTTTTCTCTGCCACGGAAAGGGAAAACCCTGCAGACTCTCGATCAGCCTTCTCTTCTGCTAGGGCGGCCTCAGCACCGGTCAATCTCGGCCATCCTGGGCAGGGTAGCCTCGGCCCCCACCACCAAACAGCTGACCTGCAGGAAAAGTTCTCAAGTATAAGTTCCCGAAAGATAAAAACACGAAGTGTAAAGGTCAATTTACGATGTGGCTGACGCTGTATAGCTAGCCGACCAAGGCATCGGGGCCTAGCAGAGAGCATTTGTCGACCTGACTCTGTAGCAACCCGGACCGGATTCTTCCTCTGACAGCATCCGCCGTCTCCACCGCTGGCATTGAGGACGGCTCTGCGTGAGGCTCCGAGAGCGTTGGTTCGTCTAGGGTCGGGAATGGCACCCCGGCCGGTGTGGCGGTGGGGGGCAGCTTTGGTGTTGCAGCAACGATGATGCCATGGTTTGAAGTTCCGACTGCTTCCTTATCGACCCGGATGGCAATCCCCCAGGAGATCCTCTTCAACTTCTGACCCTCGACAGAGTCCTATTTCTTCCTCTTCATTCCCGCCCGGGTCAGCAGGGCCACCTCCTTCTCTTTCAATGATGTCATGTTTTTCGGGGCCATCTCTGTCTAAACAATCAAGGACGAGTCAGTTATGCATGGAAATTGAACAAATAGCAAAGCAATCTGAGAATGAGATCAAGTTACGTACCGGGAATGATCGGGAAGAATCTGGGAGGCCCGAGGCGACGCTTGGGCTTGTAGGACGTCTTTTAACCCCTCACCCGGGTTAGTAACTTACTGATGTCTGTGGGGTCTTCGACCAAGGATAGAATCCTTGCCTGGCACTCGTCGGGAATGTCGGGCGGATTGACCGATCCCTCTCTACATGATGAAAGTATTCAGTTTGGTAATAGCAGCAAAAAAGAAGTAAAACACGAGAAAGGACAGAGGCTTACTCCTCAACTCCCTTGCCCAGGAGGTCCTCAATTGAATGCCCGGTGCCTCGTCACAGAACCCGAGGGTGGATACTTGGAAGAATTTCTTCTTCCACCCCCTGTTGTTGCTCGGGCAGTTAATTATTATTTTCCTACCCTACCGAGCGGATTGCGAGAAGAAACCGGTCTCCCTGTGCACTTTGAATGGCCAGTGGGCACAATAGAACTCCTGTAGTGTGAGCTCATAACCTAGAGCCTGGGGCCACAGTGAGATAGCCCCCATCAAGAATCTCCACCCGTTCGGGGTGAGCTGCCTGGGCGAGATCCCGAGGTATATTAGTACATCCCGGGCAGTGGGATGTAGAGGAAGGCGAAGGCCCTCTATAAGGGCGTCCTCGTAAAGAGTGACAAAGCCCGACTGGTGAAGGTGAGCCCCGTCACTATGCATACCTAAGGAGAAGCGGTCAGGAATGTCATATTTTTCCTTGATCCGGATTAGATCAGTAGAGCGTAAGGTGCTAACAATCTGCTCGCAAGAGAAAACCATGCCCGGATTGTTCGAAATAGACTCCTCGACATCTTGCCTCCTAAACGCCGAGGTAACCAGCATATCATGAACCCCCTCGGCATCAGGCACCAGGATAGGAATCCTGCCCTCGCTATGCTAGTCTGACGGGGATACCGAGGGTGGGTCTAGGCTGGTGTCAAGGGTCCCAGAGCGGGACCGCTCATCTTTTACCGGGAAGACAAGTTGAACCCTGAGTGGCACATCCCTAAAGCACTAGAGGTTGGGAAAGGGAGTAACTGGCGACCTTGATACGGGTCAGGAACTCCTAGCCTGAGGTACAATGGGGACATAGTGACGAACCTAAAGGGAAAAAAGTAAAGGGTCCCCAATGTAAAGCAACACTCGGTCAAAACTGCTACACGGCAAACCATTCGGTTCAACCGCTCTACAAACTAAAGACGGGCTACTCAACCTGAGAACAAAAATGAACTTAAGGAAAAGGAAGTCCTACTCCCGGGCGAAACCTACTGGGTTTGATCCCTCCAGCCTCACTCAGAAGGGAAGAAAAAGAAAACAAGAGAAGGTGGAATGCAGCAAATGGAAGTTTGGAAAGGAAGGACTTACAAGAATCAACGCAGAAAAGGAGTTGGGAAACTTGGCCAGGAAAGTCTTGCTCTCAAAACCGCTCGGTAGTGTCTACTTCTTGGCAGTAGGAACTAACGAATTGAGCAAGTGTTCTTTATATAGGAGACGCGGATGACCCAGATTAGATTAGATCTAACGGTCAGGGAGCTTTCCCGCCAAAACCGACCGAAAACTGTCATCTTGGGCACGTGAACAGTCGCGTCAAAAGGTGCGAGCATTAAATGTGCGATGGGACGGTCCGGCTACCACGCAACTGCTTGGTTACTTTCACGTCGTCCTCGTTGGATCCTGACCAGGTCAGTGACCAGTTGATATGTGGCAGTAGTAGGCCCCGGGCCCGCCTAGTCACTGCTCGGTCTAGACCCCGGAAGACCAACGCGACAGTTCACGTCCCGAGGGTCCCGGCCTCTTTCCCAAACAGTTTTTCGGAAGCAGTCTTAATTTTCAAACCTCATCAGATAGGGCATCCCATTAGTTTCAAAAATGGGGGGCAGCTGATATATACAAAAATATTTGGTCAAAGTCAAGTCTCGTCATCTCAGAAAGGAGAAGTCAAGTCACCTCGAATCCAGGTCTACTGTTCAATCCTCCCGAGCCATCGCATGAAACCGCCCAGTCTAGTCAAAAGCCCGAGCGTTTGCTCCAGATTGGCCCCACATGGGCGCGCCTCCAGAAGACATGATTGCTTGTCCAGCGGGTAACCAGACAATTATCTATCCCGGCTAGATGACTGAATGGAAGGAACAATTAGTTTTCTATACCACTTAGGAAACTCTCCTAAATTCGTGTAGATCAGATTGTAGTCAGATTAAGTTTCCTAATCTACAAACTTACCTTATATGGGCGGTCTCTTGAGCTATAAAAGAGGCCACCCACCCCCATTAAAGGGGTCAGATTCTAAACCTAAAGAATATCATTTACATTCTCTGATACGCATACACCCGGTCGGTTTTGGCTGGTAGTGCCGCCTAATCTGTTGGCTCACCAGTCCTCACTAGTGATCTGGTAGTGAAAGCGCATCGACGCACCCGTGGACGTAGATCACCTCATTAACGGGACCGAACCACATACAATCTCTTGTGTCTCTCTCTAAACCTCTCTTACCAATTTCCGGAATCATCATATATATATATATATATATTTAAAAAGTAAATATTCATGATTTAAATATGTTACAAATATCCCATTGATTTTGAATGTCTATATGGAAATAACTAAATCTCATGATTTTAGATATATAGGTTATAAAAGTTGTAATACAGAGCATTTGTGAGAGTTTTAGGATCGAAGAAGATAATAGTCGATTGAAGAGAAGATAGAGTTTGATCGAGAAAGACAGCAAGTGATTGCAAGGCGTTTTGTTTGAAGATTATAAGAGGTGTGTACATATTACATTATGTATTCTTTCAGTTTAAGATGGACATTTCATCATCTCATCCCAAAAACATGAAACTTTAAAATTCTGACTACATTCATACGATTTGCATTTTTACAATGTGAAATTTCACACTACAAATACGACAATTTTCTCAAATTTCACACTGACATAACTCAAAACATTTGTGTTTTCAGTGTAAAATTTTGCACCGAAAGTAACTTGTATTTTTGGTAATATGCATGTGGGGTTTGTATACTCAGTTTGGTTTTTATCCGATCGAGTTTTCAGTGCGAAGTTTTTCGTTAACATCGAATATGTTTTTGTTGAACAAATGCATGTGGTTTTTCTCGATCACAATTGTGAATATATTTTTTTCTTTTATTTGCAGTTCATACTGTTCATGTTTGAAATGATGGAGAATCGGATTATTATTATATGCTCATATGATGGGGAGTCGGGGACACTGCTATCATTAGGGTATATTGTAATAGTGTTTAGTGAGAAATTTATCACAACCAATAATTTTGTACCTTTTGATCAATTTAAGTGAGTAATTTGTCACCTATAACAAATTTGTAATTTTTATTTTGTTTTCTAATTTGGTTTTGTAGCAATTTTTAGTGCAAAATTTATCACTACATATATGCTATATGTAGTGATAAATATACTATATTTTTAGTGCAAAATTTTACGTTTAGTATAAACACACACACTACATGCTATATGCAAAATATAGCACTAAATATATGTTAAATGTAGTGATAAAATATATTGGAGTATAGTTTTAGTACAAAATTTCAATTATAGTGTTTATGTATATAATAATATATACACACATATGCACATATATAATGGATTGGAGTTTGAATTTGAAAATTCAACATTTTAGCAATCTGGAAGTATCTAGATATAGAAGGGGCACTGAGATAATTGATTGGAGTTTGAATTTAAAAAATTCAAGATTTTAGTAATTTGAAAGTGTTTAGATATAGAAGGATAGTGCGGTCCAAAATAAAATTGTGAACTTACCACTAAGTAGTTTTTTTGGGTTGGGTCAATTGCCACAAAGATACACCTAATAGGACTTATAACAATGATATGCACACAACATATTCCACAACCATACTTTAAATGCATGGTACTTTGTGCTTCTAAAAAAAGTGTGGGTCCTATGTGAAAAATTCACACAGTACAAGGTACATGCCTTTAAAGCATAATTGTGAAATGTGTTGTGTGACTAGCATTATTCATAGAACTTAATACTAATTAACTCCAATATAATAATAATAGTAATAATAATATTGATAGAGATATTAAGTTGATGAGCCATACTATGAAGCTATGAGAGAGAGTGATGGAGCATCGATTAAGAGGCGCAGCATCAGTGTCAGAAAACCAGTTTGGATTTATGCCTGGAAGATCAACTATGGAAGCAATTTATTTACTTAGGAGACTAATGGAAAAGTATAGAGAGAAGAAAAAAGATCTACATATGGTTTTTATTGATTTAGAGAAAGCTTATGATAGAATGCCTAGAGATTTAAATTGGTAGGTGCTAGAGAAGAAGGGAGTGGCCAAGAGTTATATTGACGTGATGAAAGACATGTATGATGAAGCGATTACTACAATTAGATCACCAGCCGGAGAAACATGCGAATTCCCAGTTACCGTAGGCCTGCACTAGGGGTCGGCCTTGAGCCCTTACTTGTTCGCCCTAATTATGGATTAATTGAATAAACACATTCAAGATGAGGTCCCATGGTGTATGTTGTTCAAAGATTATATTGTCTTGGTTGATGAGACTAAAAAGGGACTCAACACTAAACTAGAAGCTTGGAGAGAAGCACTGGAGACTAAGGGCTAAAGATAAGTAGGACGAAAACAAAATACATGGAATGTACTTTTAGCAATAGTGGAAGTAGAGACTACGAAGTAGTGAAGATCGAAGATCAGGATATCTCAAAGAGGGAACTCTTTCGCTATCTAGGTTTAATTATCAGTAGAGACGGAGAAATTGGTGATGACATGGCCCAAATAATTAAAGTGGGTTGACTTAAGTGGATAAGTGCTTCTGGAGTATTATGTGACCGGAGAAGACCAGCAAAATTGAAGGGAAAATTTTATAGGACAGCTATGCTCTACAGGACAGAGTGTTGGGCAACTAAGAAACAACACATTAGCAAAGTAAGTGTAGTTGAGATGAGATGCTAAGATGGATGTGTGATAAGACTAGGAAATATAGAATAGAAATGCGCACATCCAAAAGACTGTAAGAGTGACACATATTGAGGATAAATTGAGGGAGAATAGACTTAGATGGTTTGACCATGTGCAACGAATACCTATAGATGCACCTGTGCGAAAGAGTGATAAGATCGTAGTATCTGGAATAGTTAGAGGGAGAGGCAGACCTATACTGACTTGGGAATATGTAGTGCAACAAAGTATGGATATATATTATATATTATATATATATCATATATAGTGCAAATAATATATATTATATATAGTGTAACAAAGTATGAATATATAATTTAAATGAGTATATAGCCCTTGATCGTGCAGAATGGAAAAAAATTATTCATACAATCGACCCTAATTAATTGGGACACGAGGCAAGGCTTAGTTTGATTTGGTTTGGTCGGATTATTATAATAATAATATTGAGTTTCTTAAATAGAGGCAAAAGTTCAACCGACTCTGATCCGTCAATATATAAAGAAGGGTTAATTACATAAACACCCTCTATGGTTAGGCCTTTTATTAATTACCCCCCTATACTTTAAATTTTATCACTAATACCCCCTGTGGTCTGGACTAAAGTGAAATAGTCACTTTTTCCGTTTAAGTTAACGGAAAATGGGTAAAAATACGAAATTACCCCTACTACATGCTAATAAGGACACCCTTATATGCTTAAATGTTTATTTAGGCATATGTGGTATACTATTATATTATTTTGATATTGTATTTGTTGTTAGAGACCATTCTGTAGTCACTTTGAGGTACATTCATGAGAGCAAATTTATTTAATTTTTGATCTACCCTTAGACACACACACACACACACACACAGTCTTCGCGATATTTTATTATTTTTTATTTTTTTAATCTAATCTTGGACACACACAATCTTGTTGATATGTTAGTTTTTTTTTTAATCTACTCTTGACCACACACACAGTGAAATCCAGTGTAGTGATGTACTAAGATCTAAAAAAAAATTTATCCCCAAAATTTTGTGTGTGTGTGTGTCAAATTCGCTCTCACAAAGGTACCCCTAAGTGACCACATAATGGTCTTTAACAACAAATGTAATATCAAAATAATATAATAATATACCACTTATGCCTAAATAGACATTTAAGCATATAAGGGTGTTATTATTGACATGTAATAGGGGTAATTTTATACTTTTATCAATTTTCCGTTAACTTTAATGAAAAAAGTGACTGTTTCACTTTAGTCCAAACCACAAACCACAGGGTATTAGTGATAAAATTTAAAGTACAGGGGGTATTTGATAAAAGGCCTAATCACAGGGGTGTTTCTGTAATTAACCCTATAAAGAAGCCGAAGCGTCTAATTGGTCCATAATATTAATAATATTGGCGCCTTTTCGTATTAGGAAGGTTCTTCAAATCCTAGTTGAACTCAAAAAGCAGTTTTCACTCTGATCCGTCACTATATAAATAAGCCGAAGCGTCAAATTGGTCCATAAAAAAACCCTAGTTGAAATCAAAAGCACCCCAAATCGACCTAACCCTAGACTGAGAGCCATTTATCCAATTTTATTTGTCGAAGAAGAAAAGATTAAAGCGAGGATGAGGTTGACTATGAGGAAGAAGCAGATCAAACAACGCTTAGGTGGGTAATTTTTGTGCTTAATTTCAGTAATTTTCTGTTCTGTTTCCAGTTTTCATTGATGCTTTTAATGCCTCTGTGTTTATATACACGTATATACATATTTGTAATTGTATATTGTATTATATATAACATATATATATATATAACCTGATAGTTATCCCAAATACCATCTTGTAATTACGCCTTTATATCAGCAGAGCTTGAAGTCCTAGCAAGTCAGATTGTTGAACTGCTTGGACTTCTATATGTTGCTGAATATTTGATACCAAATTGGTTTCAATATCTGTGTGTGTGCAGGGGCGGACCCAGGATTTTTGGCCAGGGGGGGCCTAGTCTTATACGGGGGTTCGGGGGCAGCGCCCCCGAGGCGAATTTTTTTGAGTCTACCTATACATAATTATGTGTAAAATGGTAGAATCGTATATAGAATAGATTTAACATCCATAATTGGAGTAAATCATGTAATTTTAGGGGGCCTATATCTAAAACATGTAAAATATTACATGTAAGTCTAGAATTTTCAAAAGTACAAGGGGGCCTATGTGTAAGACTTGTAAAATATTACATGCAAGTCTAGAATTTTTAGAAGTTCAGGGGGGGCCTGTATGGAATTTAAGAGGACCTATTTCTAAAATCTATAAATTACTATGTGTAATTTTGTAATTTCCAAAATTTCAGGGGGGGCCTGTGCCACCCCTGACCCTCACCTGGGTCCGCCAGTGTGTGTGTGTGTGTGTGTGTGTGTGTGTGTGTGTGTGTGTGTGTGTGTGTGTGTGTGTGTGTTTTAACTACTAAACCTAGGTGAGCACCTGTATTATTAGGATTCTGAAAATAAAATGATCATATGATGTGTTGAACAACAATCACAGTTTGCTAGTTCTAACATCGGTTATAACATAATTACAAAATGTACAGCTCATTGAGTTTTTCTTCTTTCATTTAGGTACAGCTGGAACGGAATTTTTGAGATCCATGGAGAGGAGTGGGGGAGTTTACATTCCTCCATTTAAGCTAGCCCGAATGAAGAAAGAGGTTGAGGACAAGAGCAGTGCGGAGTATCAGAAGCTAACTTGGGATGCACTAAGGAAAAGTATAAATGGTCTAGTGAATAAGGTTAATGCCACTAATGTGAAAAACATCATTCCTGAACTCTTTGCCGAGAACTTGATTCGGGGAAGGGGTCTGTTTTGCCGGGCTTGTTTGAAATCTCAAATGGCGTCGCCGGCTTTTACCCATGTTTTTGCTGCTTTAGCTGCTGTTGTCAATACAAAGTTTCCTAAAGTGGGTAAGCTGTTGTTGAGAAGGATTGTTCTGCAGCTCAAGAGAGCTTATAAGCGGAATGACAAGCCCCAACTAGTTGCAGCTGTAAAATTTATTGCACATCTTGTTAACCAGCAAGTGGTTCACGAGCTTGTTGCTCTGGAGCTGCTGACTCTTCTTCTGGACAAACCTACTGATGATAGTGTTGAGGTGGCTGTTGGCTTTGTTACTGAGTGTGGTTCAATTCTTCAAGATCTTTGCCCCCGAGGTTTGCACGGTATTTTTGAGCGTTTCCGTGGTATCCTTCACGAAGGAGAAATCAACAAACGTGTCCAATTCTTGATTGAAGGTCTATTTGCAATAAGAAAAGCCAAATTTCAGGGGTACCCAGCTGTCTGTCCGGAGTTGGACCTTGTTGAACTGGAAGATCAACTAACCCATGAAATATCTCTTCAGGAAGAAGATATAGATCAAGAGACTGCTTTAGATATTTTCAAGCCGGATCCCCAATTCTTGGAGAATGAGAAGCGTTATGAAGACCTGAAAAGGACCATACTTGGTGAGGAGTCTGAGGATGAAGCACACTTGGACGCAGGTTCGGTTTATGAGGATCATGAATTCTCAGATGAAGAGGAAGAAGAGAAGATGAGAATACAGGATGAGACAGAGACAAATATCGTAAATCTTCGGAGAACAATTTATCTCACAATTATGTCCGGCATTGACTTCGAAGAGGCTGGTCACAAACTATTGAAAATCAAACTAGAGCCTGGTCAAGAGGTATGTGATACGAGCGCTGCTTTCAGTTTTTGCAATATGACTAAATAAATTTTGATTATTCTAGCTCATGATGTGACATGAATAGGGGCTATATTCTCCAGGAGAAATGTGTTGATTTTTGTGAACTAGCTTGCTTTTGGCTAATTCTGTCTTTCTCCTCTCAACACACACGCACTCTGGAATATAATTTTACTTGCCTTCAGTTTATTGTTTGCAATGTGAAAATATCTTTCTTGGAAAGTTTTAGTTGCATGATTCTCCTTACGGGTTGGTCTTGGTAGTGCAATTACCCTGGTGACATCATGGGTTGTCTACTGGTGGGTACTTTGCATTTCTCTTTAGATTTTAGTAACTCCTAAAGGCGGGCGCCAGTTTCAATCTGTGAATACGTCTAGGCTTGGTTACAGTCGGTCGATTCAGGAGTTGTTTCATACAGGTTGATCCGAGTCTCATACAACCGGATACGATTCATGATTCCGTACGATTGCAAGATTCATAATTTCTTAAATCAATTCACCACTTGATAACAATGCTTCTGGGCTACTGTAGGACCAAATAAGCCTCCACTGTGACTGAGAAATTAAGCGTGGCTCATTAGTTCAGCATGACCTTTAAGTATCCAATATATCACTAAAGAATTTTCGGACATCCATTGTAATTTTGAACAGTAGGGTGCTAGGCAATGACCTTAACCCGCCAACTAATTACTCCCATAAGACCCCTCTCAGGGTCCTCAGGTGACTAAGTACATTTTTTTGTTGTTTCGTTCTGAATGCAACAAAGTCAATTCTGAAATGGATAATGGAGATCAATTCTTAACATGCTTATCTTAGTATATTTTTTCAGAAATTTACTTCTCTTGTTATGGAATTGCCTGGCCCGTGTAACACTATCTTTTTCCATGTTTTAAGTTTCTGGATTTGTTGTGTTACCATTATATTCTTCAAGATTGCTTTCCTGTTGACTTAAGAGCAAGTTCATAGTTAGTAATGGGGTCTTGATTTGGTGTGTATGCAGATGGAACTATGCATTATGCTATTAGAATGTTGCAGTCAAGAGAGAACGTATCTCCGGTACTATGGTCTTTTGGGGCAACGGTTCTGTATGATCAACAAAGTTTACCAAGAGAATTTTGAGAAATGCTTTGTTCAGCAATATTCTATGATTCATCGGCTTGAGACAAATAAGCTGCGTAATGTGGCCAAGTTTTTCGCGCATTTACTTGGCACTGATGCTCTTCCTTGGCACGTTTTAGCCTATGTACGCCTTACAGAGGAAGACACTACCTCTTCGTCCCGTATTTTTATCAAGATTCTCTTCCAGGTAACTATATCAACAGTGTACTATTTGTGTTGACCTCCAAACTTATTGTATTGCTCTTAATTGTATTGTATGTATCTCTCCCGATCAAGAAATCACAAGATACTATTTGTAGAGTTCCTTTTTGTTTTTTGTTTTTTTTTAACTCTGGAACCTACTAATTGGGCCTTCGTATGGTTTATGGTGCAGGAATTGTCTGAGCTTTTGGGGCTTTACAGGCTGAATGAGCGGCTTAACGACCCCTCAATGCAAGATTCCATGGAATCAGTCTTCCCAAAGGATAAGCTAAAGAACACGCGATTTGCGATAAACTACTTCACTTCTATAGGGCTTGGCGGTATCACTGAAAAATTACGCGTGTACTTGAAGAACCAGACTTATTATGCAAATACAAAAACCTGCGACTGAAGACTCAGGTGTTGTTTGGCGTAACTTCTCACACAGAAGTCCATTTTCGGAATGGACTTCTGAAGATGAAATTTTCAAAATGGACTTTTTTTAAAGAATGATTTGTTTGGCGAATGAGTGTTTTTTAAATAAAAAGTGCATCTAAATGTGCAAATATGTTTGGTGGCAACTTTTTAAAAGTAAAAACTTATACTTACTTACCAATATTACCCTTAATCATAAATTTAAAACTAAATGGATATAACATATTATAGTATATAATTTTAGACTGCAAAATAGTTAGCTAAAATAAATTAAAAATATTTATCTATCTGCATGTCAAACGAACTAAAATTGGGCACAAAAAAAAAAAGAAAAAAAAGAAAAAACACTTTTAATTACAATGTTGGATAAATGACTTATTTTCAATAGGAATTGTAAAACAATAGGGATTCGGCTAGGCTACATAATTCATGTATGGGATTTGGATAAAGAGGGCATTAATTATAAAACGAGGGATAAAAGTGTAATTCTGTGTATAAAGCTCCTAACTTCTAGGGAAGTGCAAAAATCACAGTTTTGAGAAGTCAGGATTTTTGACTTCTTGAAATGGGCATTCTGGAGATGCACTTCTTGTCAAGAAGTCCATTCTCAAATCTCACCAAACGAATTTCAATTTTGTAAATGGACTTCTTCTTTCAGAAGTCCATTTCCTTTGGTTTCCAAACACCCTCTCAGTGTTTAGGAAGGGTCGGTGGAGCTTTGGGCATTCACAATGGAACTAACCCACAAAATTAGGGGTGGCAATTTCATGTGATAAACTAGTCATGATTGTGTCGTTTTTTAAATGTATCAAAAATAAAAATCCAAACCCGATTAATATGGTACACGGTTACCCATTTAATTCATCTAACCCAATTACGAAATAACGTGTGTGGATCCACATAACCTTTACTGACCTATATAATAGATTAACTATATATAATAAAAATTCAAATATACAAATAAAACTAACATACTCTATTTCAGAGTTTTTGACCAAATTCATAACTTTTGGAGTGATATTTACTTGATCTGTCATATTTTTAACTTATTTTTTAAATTCATCACTTTTTTTTTTAATCCAGTCTCGTTGCGGCTAGAATTCGCGAGTTGGACTTGCGACTTCTTAAAGAAAAAATTATGAAGTCGCTGTTTCAACTAGCAACTTTAAAAAAGTGATGGGTTTGAAAAATAAGTTGAAAATGTGATGAATTAGGTAAATATCACTCTAAAAGTGATGTGTTGAGTAAAAAATTCCTCTATTTCAAGGATACGAGCTCTCTCATCGGATGTAGTAATTACTAACTGTTTGCACCCAAAAACCGTCAGTGATTTTTGAGCCCGAGTGGAGTTGAAGTTGGGCGAAGAAGACGCTGGGACTAGTGATGACTCATCGGACTCAAGAGGTAAGCCCGATGGGAGCGTGTGGCAAGTGTAAGCATCATCGGGCTATGAGAACATAACTCATCATGTTGAGAGCCCGATGGAAAAGTAAAGCAGCGTTATAACTGATCGGACATTATGAAAAGGGAGAGGTCGATTGATGAAGGACAGGGCATTGATGTCCACAGCTGGCATGATGACGTCATCTCTGAGAGTTTTTTGGAAACAGGAGTCCGTTTAGGAAAGGAGTTGTTAGTTGCCAGCTGGATGGGAGCGTCTAATCCCTAAATTAAAGGGATCAATTCAAGTAAGTTCTGGATAGGGAAGGATTTCTTCAATTAACCAATCAGTGAATAGCTTAAGGCGCAAGTTAAGGAATCCTTTCCTAGTAGGAATTAAACTGTGGCCGCTATAAATATACAGGCAGGCCAACCATTGAAGACACTCCGCGTCACTCTCGAAAACAGCATTCAACACAGCATTCAAAAGCATTCAACTTTTATGTTTTTCTGCAAGCATAGCAAATAGGTCTACCCTTTTTTCTTTGTTAATTTCTTTTACTGTTTTCATTCTTACGAACAATCAGTTTGTTCTGAATCTGTTCTTTGGTTGTATTTTCCAAACACTTAATAAAATCTGTATTTTATTAATCGTTTGTGATTGTTTACTTGGTAAACCCATACACTATTTGGCTTGTGCGCTTCAGTACTGCCAAGGGATTTCTGGTGAGGGTACTTTCCTACTCGCCGCACACAATTGTTTAGTTTAGAAGTCAGATCTGAAAGCCTTGAGTATCACTGACTCAAGCATATAGGAAATTAGTTTGTACACACCGAACCACTTTTGGTTCTGGCACGCCCGCGCATAACTACTAGCAAACATTTTGGCACGCCCGGTGGGACCCATAGTGTCAAGTCATGCCGCCAAAGAGGGATAAGCAGATCGGAAAAAACGGCCAAGAAGAGTCGGCCGTTGATATACCTACGGAGGAAAGCACTGGTCATTCTCCGGATGACGGTGGCGTTACTATCGAAGCAATCTCGGAAACCGTGAGAGCCACCGTTGATCCTTTGAGGCAGGACTATAACACCTTGATAGGGTCAATGGCAGGTCTCAACAATGTGGTCAGGCAAACGGCCGATATACGCCGGGAACAGTCTGAGTTGGTCATGGAGACTAGGGTTACCCACGTGAAGCTGGACGCCCTGGCTACTCAGATACAACAGCTTTGCGCCGTTCTTGAGGCCAATAACAAACAAAAGGCCTTGGGATCAGGCTCAGGCTCGGGATCGGGCTCTGGCACGCCGCTTGAATCCGACAGACCAAAAGACCCACTCTATGTCTGTCCAAACCTAAGGGAGGGTAACATCTCGGGCAAGAAGCCCGAATTACATAACGAAACGGCCAGTGGCGTGGTGGTCACCGATCCCAGTGGATCGGCGACACCAAGTTTTGTCCAGACAGGAGGCCGTGTTGAAACCCAGTTCGACCGGACTCCACCTCCAGTTCGCGCTGCTGGGGGGCAAAGAAACAATGGGGGGTTTTGGACCCACCAGATCACCAATAATCAACAGTTGCCACCTCTACTAACCCCGGGAACAGGGGCTCAGCCTGAGGTAATTGCAACAATAGGCCGTAACCCAGAGGTAATCGGCCAACAAGTGCCCCCAGGTAACACTGCTGGGGGGCAAAGGAATAATGATGATTTCTGGCTTCGTCAGGCTAATAACAACCCACAGCAACCACCACCTCCTGTGGGTGGTGCCCGACCTGCTGCGCAGCCTATTAACAGGGAGGAGTTGGTGGCGGCCATACATGAAGAGTATGGCCCGTTCATGAGAAGGATGGAAAGGCCGACGTACAGACGGCCTTACCCGCCTGAAATTGACCAAGTTAATTTCCCACCAGGGTATAAAGTCCCGAACTTTACTCTATTTTCTGGAGAAAGTGAGCATACCACGGTAGAGCACATAGGTCGGTTCATTGTGCAATGCGGCCATGCAGGCAATAGTGACCCTTTAAAATTAAGGTTGTTCCCAAATTCGCTCACGGGCATAGCATTTTTGTGGTATGTCAATCTCCCGGCCAATTCAGTACGAAATTGGCCAGCAATGGAGGAATTGTTTCATGGGCAGTTTTATAGGACTGAGCCCGAGATCTCGTTGGCAGATCTGTCTAGGATGCTCCAACTAGTGGGAGAGACCGTTGAAACCTATATAGCCCGATTCAGGAAGGCTAAGTACAGATGTAAGACAATATTGCCCGAGGAAGAATACGCAAAGATGGCTATGGGCGGAATGTCTTTCGAGCTTCGCAAAAAGTTCGAAGGGACCGATTTCCGTGATTTATTCGAGCTGGCTTCAAGGGCCGCCCGTTACGAGCGTATCCTGCTTGATGAACAGGAAAAGAAGAATTCTTCTAAGGGAACGTATTACAAAGATCCCAATTACGAGGTCCATCTAGCAGATTGTGACCTCGAGGCAGAAATCGACATGGCCGAATTAATCTCTAAGCGGCCTATTGTGTGTAATGTCTTGAACAAACCGGTCAATAATAACGCTGCTGCTAAAAAAATGACGTTCGAGGCAGGGAAAAATTACACATTTGACATAACAATGGCCGATCAGATTTTTGACGCCCTCTTGGCTGAAAAAGTGATCAGGCTAGGTGAAGGTCATCGGATACCCAAGGCCGATGACATAAAAAATAAGGAATATTGTAAGTGGCATAATTCCTGGAAACACTCAACTAACAACTGCGTTGTTTTTCGTAATGTGATACAGGAGAACGTGGAGAAAGGAGTGTTCAAATTTTCGGACAAAGCTATGGGAGTTGATGCGAATCCGTTCCCACAGATCACTGGAACCAATATGGTAGTGCCCGATTTGACTAAGCTGACACGGCCAAGGGTCAAGATAGACTTGACCGACGGCGAGAAAGTCCCAAAGCAAAGGGAAGGAAAACAAATTGCCGTTTCAGGAACCGATAGGCCGAAGGTGACTATTCACGAGCTTCAGAGGACATACCAGGAACGCAAGGAAGCAGAACTAAAGGCTGATGGAGCCCGGTCAACTACAGAGAGCTTGATTACGGATTTACGACACCAACTAGAGTTGATTGAACAAGGCCTGTGTCCGAGGTGCAAGGCCGATATTAAGAAAGGGGCCTCTAGCCCAAGCAAGAGGCCTAGGGTTGAGGAACGACGAGAGTACAGCCCGAGAAGATCCGTGCATGAGAGGCTTTCCTTGCCCAAACAGGGACGCCCAAAGCCCGAGTGGAAGCCAAAGCCGCCGCCAGCAAGCAGTATGCCTAGCTCGAGTCATAGGGAAGGAAGGGAATATGGAGCACGACCCACGATGAGTGCATCACAAAGGGTTGCAGCATCGGACATTCGCTCCCGAATGATACTCCCACCAAGAGTGAGTGATGGGAGATGGTATAGAGCTGAGCATCCAAAATTTCCAGCGATGCCTCAGTACAGCAAGTCTCAGAAGAGGAGGTACCAGAGGCTGAGACAGGCCGAGAGGGAACGGCAGCGCTCGCAAGGCCGTGTCCAGATTCCTCAAGAGTCCCTTCAGCGCAAGGCCGACAAACAGATAACGGCCATGGAAGAAGATGAGCCCGTTTTCGACAAGAAAGCGGGTAAAGGGGCGATGCATGCCACAGAGCGCTTGAAGAAACTGTTTGAACAAGAAAAGTGTGAGTCATCGGCCCATCCAATGGAGGAGGCTGATGATTATGAAGATGAGGATGATTCACCGATTCAATTCGGGACAATCCCGAAAAATCTATCCTCAAACATGGTGTTTACTTTGCCCATGTCATTTATGGCCAAACCGGATCAGCCAACGGCCATTGAAGGTGACGTAATAGAAGGCCGGACCAAGGAGTCGGCAGTAATAGAAAGTGTATGTTGGGGTGGTGGTGAGACCGTCAGACCCAAGGTGGTAGAGGCTACGAGCAAGAACGTGGACACTACCGATATACAAACCGATCGGCCTAAGATAACCATCTTGAGGCCGAAAGGGATCCAAACTGAGGAGGGGCTGAAACCGGCGGGGCCAGTCAAGGTGGTTTTCGAAAAACCTACCTATCAAATGTCTCAGCACCTGAAGCCGAAGTACATGAAGGGATCTGTGGGGCTCATCAGGCCGGTACAAAAATGAAATGGTTACTGAGAAGGTATAACTATTATTGGCCAGGCATGTTGAAGGATTGTATCAGCTATACAAAGGGATGCCAAGCGTGTCAGAAGCATGGCCCGATCCAGCATGTACCGGCTAAAGAGCTCCAACTAATAATAAAACCGTGGCCGTTCAGAGGATGCACTATGGATCTGATTGGCAAAGTCTTGCCACCATCATCAGGCCAACACTGTTTTATTATAGTGGCAACGGATTACATCACTAAGTGGGCCGAGGCCATACCATGTAAAACGGTGACCCAGACCACCGTGATAAAATTCATTGAAGAGCACATTATACATCGATTCGGCCTCCCAGAAACCATAACGGCCGACCAAGGATCTGTGTTCACAGGAGCTGAAACGACCGCTTTTACGGAGAGCAGAGGGATTAAGATTCTCAATTCTACCCCGTACTATGCTCAAGCTAACGGTCAGGCTGAGTCAACCAATAAGGTCCTTAAGGGGATCATTGAGAAGATGATCGATGAGAACCCTAGAGAGTGGGACAAGTTGTTGTCCGAGGCTCTCTGGGCCTATCGGACATCTAAGAGGTCCAGTACCGGGGTCACACCATTCATGTTGACTTACGGGCACGACGCTATGTTACCAATGGAGGTTACCGTCCGATCGGCCAGGAGAGCTTTACAGAACCAGCTTGAGCCCGCAGAGTACACAGAGGCTATGATAGCTGAGTTGGAGGGACTTGATGAAACGAGGCTCATGGCTTTGGACTCGTTAAAAGTGCAGAAGCAGCGGGCCGCCCGAGCTTATAACAAGAGGGTAAAAGCAAAGTCTTTTAGTACAGAAGACTTGGTATGGAAGGCCGTTTTACCTATCGGGGACAAGGATAGTCGGTACGGTAAATGGTCGGTCAACTGGGAGGGTCCGTTCATTATACATCAGGTCAAGAATGGTGGTGCTTACAGACTGCGGGATATGGATGGTGGTATTCATCCTAGATTAATAAACGGTCAGTACTTGAAGTCTTATTACCCTACTCTGTGGGAAACTATTGATTTGAACTATAAACCAAATCCAGGATTAGAATACGACCAAATTATTAACTACGACCCTGAGCCCGAGTAACGAAAATGTGGTTTGTATTGATAGGCTGAGCACAGCTTACTTACAAATATATGCGAATAGAAATAAGTACAAAAGAGGAGTCGGCCTCTAGGCCGACTCAAAATTCCTAAGTTTAGCCTTCAAGTCTTCCCAGGTCTTGACGGCTCCAGACCGGTCCTTCTTGGCCCTTTCTAGCTTCTGGGCCCAAGCCCGAGATATGGGGATGCTGGTTTGTAGTTGATCGCGGCATTTCTGGGCGTCGCCACCCAGTGAAGATAATGCCTCGTCAATTTTTTCAATGGAGGCGTTGTTGGTAACAACCTCGGCCTCACAATTGGCGAGTTGAGTTTTCAGTACAGCGATTCGATTCTGCAGCCAAGTACCCCTGGCTAGAACTTGAGCACGGGAGGCCTTTCCTGCTTCGAATTTGATTTTGGCCCCTTCCAAGAACTTCAATGCTTTCTGACGGGAGCCTAAATGAAGTTCTGCATCCGCTTGAATCTTCAGGGCCGTTCTATCCATAAGACGGACGCTAGGAAGTCTTTCTTTGATCTCCACGAGTAATGATAGCTGCCCGTCTGAAAGTGAAGGATCGGCCATGAGGGTGTTCAAAGCGGTGTCAACGTCAGCCGCAGCAGGAAGATTGGAAAGTTCTTGGTCAGCAAGCCCGAAGAGCAGGTCCTTGGCTTGTTGAAGGATGGAAGGTGAAACCGCTTCGGGCTCGAGGGGACCAAGGTCAAAAGCTCCCAGGTCCAGGCCCAAGAAGAAGTCATCGAAGGGAATGACGGGCACTGGGTCTGAAGGATCGGCCTGTTCAAGAGAATACAGTCAGGCATTGTTTTTGAAATCATACGAATTAACGCAAAGTAACAGCAATACCTGGGTATGATGATGAAGCGAGGCCGAGATTGTTTCGCGAAAACGGCCTCGCTTGGTTGAGAAGATGTTTGGGAAGAAGCAGGGAGGCCGGTTCCCACGTCCGGACTTGTTGGGGCCATTGTCGTCTGTGGGGCTTCTGTTTCAGGGACAGAGCCCGGATTATCATCACCGGCCTCCACAGCAGAAGATTCAGGAGGACTGACCTCGGCCACCACCGGTCCTGGTATGATGTGAACAGGAGAGCTGATGGCGGTGGTAGGTGCCCCTTGACCGGCTGGAGTTTCGGTTTCAGAAGGGACGGTTTGATTTACTTCCTCCCCAGCGGCCTCGGTGGCAGGTTCAGCACCGGCCTCACCCTCAGTACTCGAAGAAAGAACAACCTGCTCAGGGACTTGGCCGACATGAGCAAGGTCTTCGTCTCCGTCTCCGCTTGAAGGAGTTAGAGGAGGCACGATGTGAAGTGGCATCACCCTAACGGCCACTCGCTCTAGATAAGCCGCTGCAGAAGCCGGTGATGTAGGGAGAGTTGGGGGAAGAGTCTGAGCAAGGTTTGGAAGTGGATCCTCTCCCGAATCTTCATCAGCAAGCTGCAAAGATAGAACAAAAGGATTAATATGGAATAACAGGAATTCGGGCTCAAATCAAAAGGGGAAGAGCAAACCTGAACAGAGGCCGGTGTTTTTTGTTTCTTTTGGGGCGGACCTTTGCCCGGGGTTTGTTTACGAGCCGGTCTCTTGGCGACTTGTTTGCGCCGGGTTGGAGCTGCTGCTGGTATAGGGACATCGGCCACAGTGGCCGATGTTGCAGTGAAAGGAGCCAGGGCCTCAGCAGCGGTGCGTGGAAATATGTGTCTAGCCCGTTCACCCCACCATTGGGTGAACTCTTCTGATACCACTGGCCGGGCAGAGAAGGGTGTAAAATTGAACGCGGCTTTGAGCCGGGCAGACCTCTCTGCTATCTTCTTCACCTGCCCGTCGTTAACGATAAGGCCCCGTTCAACCCAATCAACGTTGACAGTAATACCAGGAGGAACGGGCACTAGTTGAGTAAGCCCGAATTGGCGGGCATATAAAGGAGCAAAGTAGTACTCGGCCCCGCATTTATTGTTGGCCGACGGGATGCTTGGGCTGAAAATAATGTCTCTAGCTACTAAGTAGCTAGAAAAAATTTCATTATAGGTAGACTGGGTGCCCGAACCCCAGTTTGAAGGGTTATTGGAGAGCTGGAGAAAAGAAGAGAATTGAAGGGAAAAGAATGGGGTGAAGAGATTGACGTCCCGAGGGGAGCAACCCTGGTAAAAGAAGGAAAAACACTCTTCAAAGGAATGTACAGAAGGAGATACGTTCATGAATTGAACGGCAGAGATAGGCACGTCGGCCAAGGGAGTAATTGTGGGTTGGAATTCAGGGAAGTAAGAATGAAGCCACAGTTGTAGGATCCACATCGGGCTCCCACCAGCACTGAAGCCCGAATGAATGAAGTCTGTGGTGCCTCGAACCAAATGTGCCCAAACCAGCGTAGCCATGGCCAGTGGCTGCCCTGATGCAAGGGCCAGGGCTACGGTTGTATATTCTTTAGTGATGGCCTGGCTGGCTGAGCAGAAGAGATACTTGTTGAGCCAGTAGATGAGGAAGGCAGTGTGCTCTGCATCGGACACCGCCGTATCATCTGCCCCTATGCAGGCCGCAAGGAAACCTCCAAAGGCCGTGATCGGCCTATGAGAAACGGCCCCGTCCCTGACAATATCCTGTTGTGGATAGGCAAAGCTGGCCGGTCCAACATTAAGCCCTGGAATGATCTCTTGTCCATGGGGACGGAGGCCGAGCAGATAACTAATATCTTTGACAGTAGGAGCCATTGGTCCGCAACGGAAAAGAAAGCCGTTGCAAGATGAGGACCAGAAGAGTAGAGCAGAAAGAAGGAGAGGCCGGTCTATCTCAATGCGAGACCGGCTGAGCATGATTGCGTCGTAGATGCCCGTTTGCTTCCAGACGGCGGCCTTAGAGGCCGAAACCCTAGTCACCCATTTGTCCCAGTCAGCGGCGGGGGTCGGCCATCCCCGAATGGGTTGATTCGCCGTCTGGACCTTGGCCCAATGACCAGGGACTTGTAGGAATGTCTCGTTTCCTACCGGAGGAAAGAAAGGAAGGAAAGTCGCCGGAGGGTGGCCCAGAAACGCCGCGCCTAGGCCTGGAGCGACGGGAGAACCGTCGGAGGAGCTGTAGGGGGTGAGATATTCGGTGGATATGTCAGCGGCGTGCGCTTTAGCTAAAGCCCTAACCTCCCTACAGCGATTTTGTGGCGGTGGAGCGTCTGCGAAGGATTTTTTTCCTTTGGAGGTGGCCGGAGCGGTTTTGGGAGCCATGACAATGGAAGGAAGAAAGGTCGCCGGAAAAGATGAAGATAGAGTGAGAAGCTCTGTGTTTGCTTGAATTCTAGAGAGGGGAAAATATGAATGTGTGATGAGTTTCGGACGTTGGATGATATTTAAATATCACGACGCCGTAATCATGGCGCATTAATTGTAGGGTGACTGGTGGGATTCTCCATAACCTGACGTTGGCTGCGTACTTGACGCGTGGCATATTTGAAATTCAAAACGTCACATCAATCAGGGTGGGACGTTTGATATGACCTTTTGGGGGGCAATTGTTTGCACCCAAAAACCGTCAGTGATTTTTGAGCCCGAGTGGAGTTGAAGTTGGGCGAAGAAGACGCTGGGACTAGTGATGACTCATCGGACTCAAGAGGTAAGCCCGATGGGAGCGTGTGGCAAGTGTAAGCATCATCGGGCTATGAGAACATAACTCATCATGTTGAGAGCCCGATGGAAAAGTAAAGCAGCGTTATAACTGATCGGACATTATGAAAAGGGAGAGGTCGATTGATGAAGGACAGGGCATTGATGTCCACAGCTGGCATGATGACGTCATCTCTGAGAGTTTTTTGGAAACAGGAGTCCGTTTAGGAAAGGAGTTGTTAGTTGCCAGCTGGATGGGAGCGTCTAATCCCTAAATTAAAGGGATCAATTCAAGTAAGTTCTGGATAGGGAAGGATTTCTTCAATTAACCAATCAGTGAATAGCTTAAGGCGCAAGTTAAGGAATCCTTTCCTAGTAGGAATTAAACTGTGGCCGCTATAAATATACAGGCAGGCCAACCATTGAAGACACTCCGCGTCACTCTCGAAAACAGCATTCAACACAGCATTCAAAAGCATTCAACTTTTATGTTTTTCTGCAAGCATAGCAAATAGGTCTACCCTTTTTTCTTTGTTAATTTCTTTTACTGTTTTCATTCTTACGAACAATCAGTTTGTTCTGAATCTGTTCTTTGGTTGTATTTTCCAAACACTTAATAAAATCTGTATTTTATTAATCGTTTGTGATTGTTTACTTGGTAAACCCATACACTATTTGGCTTGTGCGCTTCAGTACTGCCAAGGGATTTCTGGTGAGGGTACTTTCCTACTCGCCGCACACAATTGTTTAGTTTAGAAGTCAGATCTGAAAGCCTTGAGTATCACTGACTCAAGCATATAGGAAATTAGTTTGCACACACCGAACCACTTTTGGTTCTGGCACGCCCGCGCATAACTACTAGCAAACACTAACACACATGATGCATTGTCTTAGATACCAAAAAATGTGTATATATATATATATAGGGAAATGATCTTTAGTGCACTAGGTAGAGTGCATTGACCTAATGCACTGTCTTTTAAACCTAAAAAAATTTGCGGGCTACCCGCTAACCCGCGCCCGTTCTGCCGCCCCTCGGAGTTAGGGACTTGATACACAAGGTCACAGACTCACGGTGCTATGCTCTTCAGGATACAACAATCATTCTCTTTCAAACATGCACTTGAATTGAAAGAGTGTATGAGTGCTCCGATATTTTGCTCTAGAAAAACTAGTGAAGAAAGGAAAAGAAAATAGAAGAACTGATTAAAGGAAGAAGAATTATTTCTGAGTGTGTTGAACTGGAAGAAAGAGATCATATATATAGCAAAACAGATTAAGATACCAATAGTCAGAAAATAATGACCCTCCAACAGTCATTTTTAATATAGAAAATAATGACTCTCCAACAGTCATATTTTTAATACAGAAAAAAAATAAATAATGACTCCAACAGTCATATTGAGTTAAAACATTAGTCAAAGCAGTTTATGTTGTTTAAACATGTGCTGAATAGCACTAGGAACAAAATGCGACAGTGCCACCCATATGCGCAAGAGTACAAATCGAGCCGTTTTCGTGTCCGCAGGACACACTCGCGCAAGTCACGATTTTCAAGCCAAATCAATCGGTCCAAATCACGATTTTCAAGCCAAATCAATCGGTCGGAATCCAAGATTTGCAACCCCCACTGGCGCGCGCGTGAGAGAGCATTTCCCAAATACAAGTTTAATAGCTTATGAAAGTAAAGTACATATAAGGTGTTGAAAGTTCTTGTAAGTTAGCAATGTGGGATAGGTGTCACATCAAGGTTTATAGCTTGGGTATGGGTTTTTGAAATAAAGAGGCCCATGGCCTAAAACAAGCTTTGTTAGTTTTAAATTAAAAGGCCCAAACAACAATGTTATAAACCCAAACAATTATATATAACGCATAAATGTTTATAACCCAATAAATAATCCAACAATCCATGAACCAGAACTAGTGCCTTTAGGGCTATGAACCAGTCCCTAGGAATCTAAGAAGTGATATTACAGGAATTTGGTGAAATGACATTTATATGAACCATCATCCCTTATCATAAATCAATCATTTTACACCCACATTGATTCCTCAGAATTTGAGTAACTCTAATCATTGTGGCGCCTCTAGCCCTATGCATGTCTTGGTTTTTCATAAGTGCTCTAGAAAACTTGCCCAAGTTTTCATAGAAAGTGACCCCACTTTCACACTTACATAGGTGAATCCATCAAGTATGTATTGCAATTAAACACACTATCCAAGTAATATGGACTATGGAATTCATTAAGAGTTTAACTCAACCTTTACATATTGCAATTGCATTATACACCATAGGAATGGACAAAAAGATAATCAAATTATAGTGCATCTCAAATCAACCAATGGCTTGTTATTACCCACATGAACCTATTTCTTGGGTTCTCCAATTACATAGGTTGGGTTACCATCATTGTTGATTTTTGTTATAGGTTTTAGGAGTACTTATGTCGTGGTAATCTATGAGAGAGGTCCAAGGTTGTACGAGGCGTGTTTTGCTAGAAAGCTGGAACTACGTGTCAGGCTTATGTGGGGTAGAATTGGTACTACGTGTTAGGCTTATGTGTCAAAAAGCTAGGGCTATGTATCAGGCTTACATGTCAAAAAAGCTAGGACTACGTGTCTGGCTTATGTATCAAAAGAGCTAGGACTACGTGTTAGGCTTATGTGTTGTAGAGTTGGGACTACATGTCAGGCTTACGTGTGGTGACACTGGGACTGCGTGTCAGGGTTACATATGGTAACGCTAGGACTGCATGTCAGGCTTACGTATAGTAGAGTTGGGACTGCGTGTGGGTTTGATAGGTTGTGATGTTTGATATTCCACACCCAGCTTTTCCCAGTTATGAGAATATAGGGGAGGAGTACATTACGAGAGGCTATGAGGAAGAAGTCTACGCTAATAGAGACTATGTCGGGGACGACTACTATGCAAGCTAAAGGCCAGGAGCTTCACTGTAGTTATTATGTTTATGTTTTAGATACTTTTGTATTAATATAATGTTTGTAATCGGTATGTGTTGCCATAATACTTTATTGTGCTTCCTCTGCTCCTTATGATTTGAAATAGTTTAGTATTAAACTCTAATTATATGTATTGAACTTAGAACTTCCAAATGCGTCGTTTGATTAATCACTTTGTTGATTAGACTTTGTGGACAACATGGTGACATTCAAAAAGGAATTTTATTTTCCCTACTTTTGCTACTACGGGGCATGATAGGATTTTTGGTATCAGAGTAATCACTCACTGATTGTCCTACATTTTTAAGTTTGAACCTTAAGATTCCTTGAGATAATAGTTGACTCTAAGTAATGTTTTGGAGTCGTTCGTATGGAGTTTTCCCTTAATATTAATGTGAAAATAATCGTGGTTACTATATACTGTTGTGAACTACTTTCTGCGATTATTTTGTATATTTATTATGGATTGACGATTGACTGATAGATGTTTATATAGGTACCGAATCACACTGAATCGATGGCAGAGAGACCTACCCAGAACCATCCTGAACAGATTGAGGCTGCACCCCCATCTGCTGATCCAACTGGATTGTTTGAGGCCTTAGTGCGAAGAATGAAACGAATTAGCAAACCCAATACAAGCAACGGTAATAACCAATGACCACCTCCGAGGCCACTTGAAGATAGAATGGTAGAGTGTTTCTGTCACTTTCGTCTTGAGAAGTTCGACAGGGATGCCGAGCTATGGTGAGCAGAACAATGACTCCGGGAAATAGAAGCAATCTTTGACACTCTGGGATGCAGTGAGGTTGAGAAGCGTCAATTAGCTACGTTCTAGTTGACGTAAGCGGCGGCCGAATGGTGGGAATCGGAGAAGGCGACCGTAGGAGAGGAAACAGTAAGGAGAATGCCTTGGTCATTGCATTCCATAGTCTTAAATATATGATCTATCTGTCTGCGGACACGTAGATCCACCTCGGGTTTTTCCCTTTTGAAAAAGAAAGGGGTTTTTCTTTTCCTTGTTATGAAATTGATTTTGAAATTCTTGTATGGTCTAGGAAAATAGATATAGAGTCGCCACTTGAACTTAAGGGAACTAACTTGACTCACCAAAATGGATAAAGGGCACTGACCCTTCATAACCAAAAAACACGACTCGGGGTTTTCGTAAGAGAGAGGAATGAGCCTGCATAAAGACTAAAGCACCCTCAACTCACCCCGTCTTTCAACTAGCCTCAATTAGCATCCAAATAATAATCTTATACTAAGTTTGGTTCTACAACTTATATTATGATAGGTATATTACATTACATAAGAATCTTGAATTGAAATATCAAAAGATAAGATATCATTCATAAGATCTAAGCCAAGTATCACACACTACAAAATGTGAAAATCATGCACATACTTATCAAGTAATCAAGTTTTCCTAATCTAGAGGGGACGTGGATTGTTCTTGAACAAATAATCAAAGAAATAAAGTATGCTTAGCAAACTAGCATGTATGCATGTTGATTCTTGAGTAAAGAGGACTTCTATCACACCCCAACCTGCCCCTTATGGATTAGAGTAGTAACAATGAAGATTAAACACCTAAATAATCAAAAGTTAACATTAGAAAATGAGATTTTAAGCTTAACTAGGCAAAACAGCCCAAATCACACTAGTTTAACTTGTGCTAATTGGAAAATTCTGTGAAACATACTCCATCACTTTTATAATCAAAAGTAAAGTTTTGGTGGGTCAAAGGGACCCCAAAGGTACCCTCATAACCAATTAGAAGTGAAAATAAAACAAGGTAACACCTAGTATTAAAGAACCTGCAGTGGGTTTTTTGACCGGTCGAATGGGTCCCTTCGACCAGTCGAAAGCCCCTCTGCAACAACCCCTTTGCAGCAAGCTTTCAACCTTATACACGAAGTTTTGAAAATAAAACTCATTCAAACACTTATGGAAGCTTACAAAACTTCTCGAACATGATCTTAACGCATATTAGAGTACCTCCAAATTCAAAATGTGTTTCCAATCTCATTTGAATCAAAGTAAGTCGTTAAGGCTCGCACCATGCCAAACTTAAAGTTGATGGAAAGAGTTCAAAAGCTTTTCAAACGACTTGGTTATAACTGGAACATAACCACAATAGCTATGACACATATCCAGATTTGCCGGAATGACCCTACACAACTAATACACACAAACCATGGTTCAGACAAAAAGGAGTTACATAAGTTTCCCAAGTCTAGCACCCAAAACCACCAACTACAAGCATTATAACTTTAGTACTACTACAAGTCCAAAACCATAATCCATAACATATTACAAGATTGTAAACATATGAATAAATCCCATGCCTTGCCCCATTCCCAAGATCGGTTTTCGTGCCTTGTTCAAAACCTATGGTGTCATAACCTGCATTTTCATATTTAATTTGTAATTGCATTGACATATTTCATTTGGTATTAACTGCTTCATTGATTTCATTTCTCATATTCTAATTATTATCCCTTGTGTTATTTCACGTTAAAATTCATGTTGGGGTTAAATTGTAATTTTTATAAAGTTAAGCAATACCTGTGTGGATTTCAAAATCTGTAATTCAAAATGGTGGAAATATTTCCTTTTGACTCAATCAGTATTTTTATGAAACCAGGAAATCACTTTTTACACTAAAATGAATTTTCTGTATTTTTGTGGTGGACACCGCACCCCGAAAATACCAGTTAGTGTTCAAAACTGTCCACGCTGTGTGAGCTTCCACAGATTTTGGAAGTGACCGATTTGGACATTTGCTTTACTTCCATTTATGGCAACTCATCATTGGATGTGCTTTGTTTGGTTGTGCTTGTAGTGTGTGTGTGATTGTTAGGCCATAAGCTTGATTTCCCAAACACTTGCTTGTTGCCCCCCTAGTACTCTACATGACCCTTCAAACAATTGGGAGACATTTGCAGCTTTGAATCTGTGTATATGTGTATACGTATATACATATGTGCTGTGTATTTATGATATTAACAATCACAATTGTTTTGTTGAGTGAAGAGAGTTGTTCTTGGAGCCCAAGTTCTCTCTATTGGGTTCTATATATATACACTTCATTCCCTCTCATTACACACACACATTCTTTTTCTGCACTTCACATACACTGAGAGAATACAGAGAGTTTAGAGAACTTCATTCCATTAAATTTTGTAGAGAGAAGAGCTTCTAATCTCCATAGCTAAGCTTGTAGTGGGTTTCTTGCTTGGTCTCTCTTTCTCAACACTTATCTCTACACTCTTATTCACAGTGAGTATTATTAACTCACTCCCAATGTAAATTCTATGCTTAATTACTGATTTTGTGTATGTATAGTTGGAATACCATTGCTAAATTCGTCCATGGAAGCTTGAGCTTCAAAATTCACAATTTTCCAAACTCAACCAAAATTCATTTTTAGAGATGATTATGGAAGATCTTACACCATATATGCTATGTTTGAAGTTTTAGAACCTAATTTACTCACATGAGAAAGTATATAAGAAAATAAGTTTTGACTTGTTTTAATTTTTCATAAAATTGAAGAGCTATAGTTTGATTCATAGTAAATTGATTTCATAATCTTAATCCTTGTGAGAAAAGGAAGAGATTCGTATATTGCATGTCATATATAGTTGCATAATCGAAATGGGTCAAAAAGACCCCTGTTTTGCTGAAACAGAGCAGTTCCTGCAGAGAAGATGAAGCTTCTGCTTCATCTCGCGCCACGATCGCGCGCGCGAGAATCGCGCGCGCGAGAATAGCGGGAGCGGCCCGCGCGATCCGCGTTTCCACAGGCAGACAGAAGAGTTTATATATATAAAGTGAAAATTAGGCTGGTCGCGCGAGAATCCTTTCGCGCGAGCGATCCGCGCGCGCGACCTTGGGTTTCTCAGGCAGAAAGAAAAGTTTATATTATAAAAGGAAATTTGGGCATATCGCGCGAGCGGCCCGCGCGGGCGACCTTTCGCGCGAGCGGCCCGAGCGCGCGAGGTCTGGCAGTTTCTGTTTTTGTCTGTTTTCTGTTAAGGGACTGTTTGGTCTAACTTTTAAGTACTGATAAGGCCCTGTTTGGGAAATTTAGTAAATCAGAACTCTATTTGGCTATGTTTGAATGATTAAAACATTGTAGCATGATTCATCAATCCCCGTACGCATGTTGTTCCTTTAATTCAGCATCTTTGCTTTCGTTTAAGTGCATATCATTCATGTGGGGTCAGTGGTACATGCATGGGGGTGTCAGTCTGTGTGGAAAAGAGTAATGGTCAGTGTGAAAAGAGTTAGAGTTTGAGTTTGAGTTGTAGTTGTGGTTGTGATTGAGTTTGAGTTGTGGTTGTAGTTGTGGTTGTGGTTGTGGTTGTGGTTGTGGAGAGGGTATCTTTGAAATGCGACGGTGGCAAATATGGACACTCCCTGACGCCCATGGAAGCGTTAAAGTGTGTGAAGCCGAACTCGGACATTCCCTGGCACCCATGGTAGTGCTAAAGTGTGGCCTACGGACACTCCCTGATACTCGAGTCTGGATACTGCGTGAGGGGTTGCCCCGGTATTTGCATGGCGGTTAGGGTATTCAAAGTGTGAGGCATTGGACACTCCCTGGTACCCCGGACCAAAGTGTGAGGCAAACTGGACACTCCCTGGCGCCCCGTTGCTAAAGTGTGGCTATCTTAGTGTTTCAAAGATACCAGGAGTAAGATAGTGGGTTGTTGTGGCTGTCGAGAGAAAAGAGTCGGCAAGATGAGTGTGGTGCATTGTCTCATTACACGAGTATCTGTTTTTATGAATGAACGACCTTTAATATATTCCTTGTTGTTTTATAAATGAATTCTTTCTGCGGTTTAACTATTGATTTTACAAACTGATAATTGAAAAAGGTAAATGGGTATGTTTTACATTCAAAGTCATGTTTTTAATACTCACCAGCTTCTTGAAGCTGACGACGTTGATGCGTCCTGGACATTCGTGTTCAGGCTTTTCAGGTTATAACCAGGAGGAATCATACGACTATGCAAATTGAGAATGGCTGCTTTTGGAATAAGAGAACTGTTCATTAAATATATGATTTAAGTTTACATGTTTAAGTTTTTAACTGTTTTGTCTTAAGGATGATTGTAACAGACACTAAGTTATTGTTTTATTTTAAGGCGGTCTGTGCCTTAGTTGACCCCGTATCATAAGATGTAATAAGTTAGAAAAATTTTTGTAAGCCTTGATTGCTTTACTCTGATTATTATGTTTTGTTGTTCGACGTTTGGGACGGAATCGATCCTTCAAACTGTCGCGACCAACGGGTCCATAAAGGAAATTAAACGCTTTCCTTATTTATGCTACGTCGGGGCGTGACATATGGTGCTTATTATGTACCACAACAGAAAATGGAAACTGTTTTCTTAAGCATTTTTGCTTAGTGAGTAATCTAAACATGATTAAATGCTTAATGTCTCCAATGCTACAACTAAGCACAACCTCATATTCGTGATTGCCAAACCACCGGTTTAATGATTCATTCAGACCCGAAGACATTCCCTTGGCCCCGTGGTCACTTTTATTCCTTGGACTTCCGTTTTCAATGGATTCTTCTCCTTCACCAACCTTATTACTCCCAATGATGAATCATTTCCCCAGCGTTCTTTGATCATCACATAATCACATAAGCATATAAGCACATAAGCATGACAACTTTTACATAATTGGCATGTAATTCTCAATATAGCATATTCATAGTTTCTAAGCATGAGTTTAACAACTCTAAAGATCATTAAAGCATTCAACACATTAAAGCACAATCAAATCTTAGTTAGAAAACTCACCTTAATGGATTTCTACCCCAATCAAATTAGAAATGCTGAATTATAACGAATCCTAGCTCAAACCCCACTCTAGAGTAAATCCTACAAGTTTTTGACAACCGCGTGTCACCGATTAGAATGAGCTACCAAAACTCGATAATTAAAACGTAAATAAAAGGTATAGAAATGATTGTCTCACCTCCACAATTCCGGATATGGCTTCGGTTCACAAATTGGAGATCAGACGATGATGGAACGATGTGAAATGGACGTCGGTGTCTTGTAATCTCGTCAGCTCTCTCTTTCCTGTCTAATTTTCTGTAAATTATGAGACTTCATAGCCTCTTGACACACATTCAATGTGCATGTTGTGTTGTCAACACCTCATTTTTCCCTCTTTTCATTTACAACCCCGGAATATCTTAAGTTCTTATTATGAAATCCCCAAACATTCCATTAACTACCCAAGTATCTGATGAGTATTTGCCTAAGTCCTGTATGGGTCCTACACATGGTCCCAAATATTTTGTGAAGTTGCTATCGACCTACTAATTATGAATCTTTTCAGTTATGCCCTTATATGGGTACCCAAACTAGTACTAAATGCTAAACATATATCGCACTATAATATGAAAGCATCTTAAACATTTACTCATTTAATCATATAAATGCATTTAACATGTAAAAATGCAAATTATATTATTTGGGCCCTTCACTGGGTCCCACTTCATTACCTATCCCTCCTCACTAGGGACTTTTCCAACTATGTCCTTTTCTAAACACTTTCGCAGGCGACTCCAAAGCCTCCACTTAATCCTTTTATGTACTAATTAAATGAATTAATGCATATTAACATAATAATTAACCATTTTCCTGGGTACGGGTTACATTTCTCCCTCCCTAAAAGAAAGTTTGGTCCCCAAACTTACTCTTACCTCAAGTTTTGAATAAGTGCGATTACTTGGCTCGAATTTTATCCTCTCACTCCTAAGTAGCTTTCTCGACTGAATGGCTATGCCATTGAACCAATACAAGGGGAATCACCTTGGTTCTTAATACTTGATCCTTCCTGTCAAGGATTTGCACGGGATGCTCCACATAAGTCATAACTTCCTGAATCTCTAATGGTTCTGGAATGATGATATGTTTCTAATCTGATACACAATGGCGAAGCATCGACATATGGAACACATTGTGAACATTTGCCAACTCTCGTGGCAATTCTCACCAATAAACTAACGGTCCAACTCGATTCAAAATCAAATAAGGTCCAACATAACTTGGACTAAGCCTACCTCATTTACCAAAACATGCTATGCTTTTTAAAGGCGATACTTTCAAAAACAGATAATCACCTACCTTGAACTCCAACGGTTTTCTACCCGTATCTGCATAACTTTTGTAATGACTCTGAGCCATTTGCAACCGCTGTTTAATCAATCTAACCATTCCGGTAGTGATTTGAACTATCTCTGGTCCCAAAAGCTATTTTTTCCCAACTTCTATCCAACAAACTGGCGGTCTACACTTTCTTCCGCACAATGCCTCATAGGGCGCCATTCCAATACTAGTTTAAAAGCTGTCGTTGTAGGAAAACTCTATTAATGGCAAATAAGTCTCCCAATCAGCCTTGAAGTCCATAGCACACTCTCAACATGTCTTCTAAAATTTGAATCACCCTCTCGGATTGACCATCGATCTAGGGATGAAAAGCAGTGCTAAAATGTACAAGTGACCCCATAGCCCTCTGTAAGCTCTCCCTAAATCTAGACACAAATTGGGTGTACGATCTGACACTATCGACACTGGTGCCCCGTGAAGTATAACAATCTCTCTGATATAAATCTCTGCAAGCTTCGACGGATTCTTGGTTTTGATTGGTTGAAAATGGGTTGACTTAGTCAAGCGGTCTACAATAACCCATATACTATCATTTGACTTCAGAGACTTTGGATAACCTGATTCAAAATCCATTATAATATGTTCCCACTTCCACTCCAGTATATTTAGAGGTTGTAATTCTCCCCCGGGTCATTGATGTTCCATTTTTACCTTTTGACATGTCATACACTTAACAATAAATTCTGCCACTTCCTGCTTCATACCACTCCACCAGTAAATCTCCCGTAGGTCTATGTACATTTTGGTGCTACCCGGATGCACTAAATATATGGTATTATGAGCTTCCTTCATAACTTTATCTCTCATATTTCCACCATCGAAACACGTAAATGGTTAATATACCTCAAAACACCATCTTGGAAGCTAAACTCTAGCCTTTTACCCTCAGGTAATTCATCCACAATCTTCTTAAAATTTGGATCTAAAAGCTGATTAAACTTTATTTCACCAATTAGACTCGGCTGTGCTACAATTACAGCCATCAAACCACCTTCAATTCTAGGAATCACTTCAAGTTTTAATTATTCAAATTCCTTTACCAACTTTTCCTGTCCTGTCAAGGTATAAGCTAAGTTTTTTGATGACTTCTGGCTCAAGGCATCGTCGACGACCACATTCGTCTTCCCCGGGTGATATTGAATCTTCAAGTCATAGTCTTTCATAAGTTTAAACCATCTTCTTTGCCTCATATTGAGCACCTTTTGGGTGAACAAATACTTCAAGCTTTTGTGGTTGATAAAAATTTCACATATCTCCCTGTATAGGTAATGTCTCCAAATCTTCAAAGCGAAGATTACCGCCGTTAACTCCAAGTCATGCGTTGGATAGTTCTTATCGTGAGATCTCAACTATCATGAAGCATAAGCTATCACCTTGTCATCTTGTGTCAAAACACATCCCAAGCCTTGGTGAGAAGCATCATTGTAATTTCTAAAATTTTTGATACTTGACGGAATTGCAAGTATCGGTGTTATTGTCAACTTCTCCTTCAATGCTAGGAAACAATCTTCGCATTCCTAGTTCCACTCAAACAGTACATCTTTTCTCATCAATCGTGTCATCGGAGTTGCAATTCTAGAAAAGTCTTTGACAAACCTCCTGTAGTATCCAACTAACCCCAAGAAACTTTGAATCTCTGACACGTTAGTCGGTCTTGACCAATTCATAATGGCTTCAATCTTCTGTGGGTCCATGAAAATGCCCTCCTTGGAGATCACGTGTCCTAGGAAAGTGAAACTTGTCAACCAGAACTTACTCTTCTTAACTTCCCAAATAATTATTTTTCTTAACGTTGCTGCAAAACTAACATCAAATGTTGCCATGCTCCTCCAAACTCTTGGAGTAGATAAGAATATCATCAATAAACATAATCTTGAACTCATCCAGATAAGATTTAAACACACGGTTCATCAAATCCATAAAGGCGGCAAGTGCATTAGTAACTCCAAACAGCATCACTAGGAATTCATAGTGTCCGTGTCGGGTCCTAAAGGCTGTCTTCTCTACATCCTCTGCGTTAACCTTCAGTTGGTGATACCCGAACCTCAAGTCAATCTTTGAAACACCTGAGCCCCTTGAAGTTGATCAAATAGATCATCAATATGTGGCAACGGGTACTTTTTCTTGATCGTTACCTTGTTGATTTCCCTATAGTCGATGCACACACGCATTGTTCTATCCCTCTTTTTTCACAAATAATACTGGTGCACTCCATGGAGACATACTAGGCTGAATAAAACCCTTGTCTAATAACTCTTGTAACTGAGTCTTCAACTATTTTAAGTCAACATGTGCCATTCGATACGATGCTCGTGAAATAGGTTTAGTCCTAGGCATTACATCGATACCAAAATCAATCTCCTGCTCGATCAACACACTAGGCAACTCTTCTGGAAACACATTAAAAAATTCTCTAACTATTAGAATATCTTCAAGTTTAAGATTGGCACTTATAGTATCAAAAATACTACATAAAATCCCTGATAACCCTTTTTTAATAAGTGATAAGCCTCAATGGCTGACACCATGTATGGTGGTACTACAACACCCTTGCCTTAAAAATAAAACACATTGATTTGGAATACAGAACACTACCCCTTTATTGTTACAATCAATATTCGTGTGATTAGCCGCTAACTAATCCATACCCAATATAGCATCAAAATTTTGGAATACCAATGGTACCAAATCAACGGTTAACTCTTTCCATTCATGTTAATCTCATATGTTCTAATCATACTCGAACTAACCAATGGAGTCCCCACTGGTATTGCAATAGATAGATCATAATCCAAAAACTCTAATGGTTTATGTAGTTGCTTACCAAATTGATCCTTTACGAATGAGTGTGTTGATCCTGAATTTATAAGTACATTTGCTAGGTATAAGTAAATGGGAACCATACTTGAGACAACGGTGTCAGCAGAAGCAGTCTCTCGTAGCCTGAGCTGATATGATCTTGCCTCCCATTAATCCCTCCTCAGAGATTATTGAGGAGCCCTCGGTGTAATAGCACTAACCATGGAAGAACCCAAATCTGAAGCTCCTTGGCGCTTGGTAAGATAGTCCTTGACTTGATGCCCCAATTCCCTACAGGTAAAGCATCGGCCCCTCATATCCACGTTCTGATTTGGATAGTTCCTTGCCATGTGTCCCAGTTGTCTATAAATGTTGTAAGTGTTCAGATTTGGAAGTTGATTGCATCGTCCCCAATGAAATTTTTGAAAAGTCTAACACCTCAGGTTATTTCCACTCGAACCACTGCCATTGCTAGCCAATGAACCTACCAGACTTTACTCTTTGCACTACCTTAGCCACTAACCTGACTTGATCCCATGCATTTGCTTTGTTGGCTCGGTGGTGGTGGCATGCTTGGATTAAACCCGAGATCTCTCTCAGCAATAGAAGTGATGCCTAGTGCCCCAACGTAAGTTTGAGGCCGAAATACTATCACTCATCCCCGGATATCGTTTCGGAGTCCCACCATAAACTTTCTTGCCTTTACCTTCTCATTGGTCACTATATCTCCAGCAAACCTTCCCAAGCTTGTATATTGCGCTTAATACTCTCGAACTGGTAGTCCCCCTTGTACCAACTCCATGAATTCTTGCACTTTCTGGTCATTGAAGGACTTTGGGAAGTATTGCTCATTGGCTATCTCTAGGAATTGTTCCCAAGTGGTTGGTTGACCTGGGCCCAACTTGGTACGCCACCAATATTGTGCCTCATCTTTTAACGTATTAGCTACAAATAAAACTTTTTGCTCTTCCATACATGGTAATACTCTAAAAATCTTTCCATGTCTAAAAGCCAGAAGTTTTCCCTCATCAGGTTGGCTTCCCCACGGAATATTGTCGGCTTTTGCTTGTGAAATTTTGAAATGGTAACAACCTCCTCCCTCGGATTTGAATTTGGTTGCACTGGTCTCTCCTCAGCCATACGTATCTCAGCCACCTGAACTAACCCTTCGATTGCCCTTTCAACTCGTTCCATTCGGTTTGGGTTCTCACTCCAGACATTATACCTCGCACCCACAATATAATACACACACACACACACACACACACGTTAGTTTAAATAATCTCATGGCATGCTAACTAATATTAAAAGCATGCTAAGTAAACCTGTATACATGATTATGTAGCTGCGTGTCATTGTGTGTATACTATGCATTGTATACATCACTCGTCCCAAAGGCTTTAGCCTTTGCTCTAATACCAAAATTTATCACACCCCAACCCGACCCTTACGGATTAGATTAGTAATAATAAAGATTTAGCACCTAAATAATCAAGAGTTAACATTAAGCGTGATAAATTCATTAAATTTGTGGGAATCACCCTTCTTGAGTCTAGAACATATAGGAAAAATCCAAACTACCATCAAAGTTATAGAATGAGAGATATCAAACAAATAATAGAGGTTGTTCAGAAACAGAGTTGGTACTATCGACTGAAATGTAGAAAAATATTTGAAATTGTATATGACACATCTAATGCACCAAAATATATAGAGATTTCCCTAACAGACTAAAGTTTAAGGGAAATATGAGTTTGGACCATTCACAATGGAAAAGTTTTCTAGAACAAATGCTCAAAGTCAACTAAAGCTACTGTGACAGAAAGACAGAATGTTCCAAAAGAATGTTTGAGTCAAATAGGAACCCTTCCAAGTATTTTTCCTTTCAAACCAAAAATCATGGACATTATGTAATGAGTTGGGAAGACTTTCAAAGTGGTATCACCATCATCCATTGAGTATTGAACTCATAAAGTTATTTTAAATTTGAGTTGTGCATTGTTTTGGGGGTTTTTGAGAAAAATAAGCTTTCATTCTTTGGAAATCAAAATGTGGGGTTTTGAAATAGACGTTTTGAAAGGGTATCTCATCACTCAAATGAAGATTACAACCACTTTGAATGTCAACTTCCAACTTACTTCAACAACTCTTTAAAGTGTTTGCAAAACATGGTTTTCATTTGGAAAGTGACTTCAGGAACTCATGAGGGTATATTATAGTTGAATCATCATCTATCAAACATATATTTGAGTTCTTGAGCTACTATCAGTAAGGATTCACTCCTTCAAACACCATGTCATCCTCTAGATGATGATAAACAAGCAAGAAATCAAAGAAAAATAAAAAATAAATGAGGCAAGAGAGATTAGCATCATATATAAAAGTAAGCAATAGCAATCAATGTGTGAATATCAATGGGGTATTGGACTTGTAGCTTGGTATTTCTCATATATAGTGACATTTGGACATGGAAGTAGACTTTCAACTTATATATACTCAAAGAAATGGTTGTTGGGTGCGATAAATGTGAGAAATAAAGAGTAATAATGGAGGAAACTTGAGTTTAGAACTCGCTTTTAGAAGAAAAATAGTAGCTAATAAGAGCTCACTTTCTCTCTTTTAACTCTCTCTCTCCCTACAAATTTTTTTTTTTGCTTTGCACTTTTTACCCCTAAAATGAAGCACCTAAGGGGGTTTATATAGGCTAAATTGGGGGGGGGGGGGGGGGGGGGGGGGGGCAGTTTATGAAGCACCAAGAGGGGTTTATATAAGCCAAATTGGGGGAGAGTTTGGGATTTAAGAATTGCTCCCATTGGTCGAAAGCTCTATGGACAAATTTCACGATCTGTCTTCTCCTTTCTCTCTGCCTACCAACAACAACAACTATCGCCTCCACCATCTCTCCACTGCCGCTACCGCCACCGCCACCATCCTCGCCAAGCTATTTCAGCATCAAGCGCTCGGATAGGGACCGTTCTTCTTTCTCTTTAAATCACGATACTAGTGAAAGCGACGGCAGTGGAGGTTGTGATGAGGAGTGGGCGATATTGCTCATTGGCTGCATCAAGCGCTCGGTTGTTCATTAATGGGTATTTTAGTGAGATGTGATCTTGATTTGTAATGGCTGAGAAGTAAAATTTTTGAAAAAGAAAGTAAGGAATTTGGGCAAAAGTAAAAGAAACTAAGAATTTGGACAAAAGTAAGGATTTTCTAAAATGTCTCTGAATTTTAATCCCGAATTTAGAGATATTCTATGAACTAATTTCTATGTCTGATCTTGCTCGATTTTGGGTTTAATTCTACAACATTTGCTATTTCTTTATTTTTTTAATTTCCCGATCTTATGATCTTATTTTGGTCAGATTAAGTGAAATTTCACTTAATATTCATGTACAGGTTCAGATGTACAGGTTCAGTGAAATTTCACTTAATATGAATGAAAACATTTCCAACTTTAAGAGATATGTAGGCGAATGTCCCTAGAACTAATTATCAAGAGTTTTAAAGTACAATTTGATTCTTAAATTGTTTTTAACGTCCCTTAAATGCCAAGTTATGTAAAACTTCACTTAATATTCATGTACGTGTTTAGTAAAATTTTACTTAATATTTTTGTGTAGAAGACCTTTTCTTAATAAAAAATTTTAATTGTTATGAACTCTAAAAAGTCTTATTATAAAGTCCTTTCTACTAATTGTCCCTTTTTTGTTTTCTCAAAATTTAGGTAAAAGTCCCTAGAAGTAATTGTCAAGAGTTAAAGTCTAATTTGATTATAAATTTATTAAAAAGTCCCTTAAGTGTCAATTACGTAAAATTTCACTTAATGTTCATGTACGGGTTCAGTGAATTCCACTTAATATTCATTTATGCCAAGTGAAATTTCATTTAACATTTTTGTATGGAGAACTTTGACAAGCGGGGGTATTTATAAAATACAACCGCGCTAGGTGAAAGTCCCTAGAAAATATAATGATTTAGTTTGCAATTCCTCAATTGTACCTGCAGTTTTATTACATTACATGGCTGGACACGATGAAATGAATCTATGATGAATTTTGTTGTTTTAGACCCTATTCTGTGCACAATTACTATGATGCTGTGTGCAGGGATGAATTCCAGGAAAAGGGTAAAGCCAAGATGCAAGCAAGACATTTCAAAAATAAAATGTGAAGTTCGAGCGATCGAGCATTCAAGCAATTGAACTATTTTCAAGCGCTCGAGTTATCTGACATACAAGCGATCGAACATCATTCGATCGATCGAATATGGGTTTACCAGATTTTTAAGGGAACGCAGCAGACGTATCATTGTTAACCCTAGCCTTAGGTTTCTTTATATATAGTTGTTATAGACATGTCCAAAAGGACACCCACACTTTGTTTTTTCCAGTTTATAGAGAGTGATAGGGAGTTTTTGTTTGGTTTTGTAGGTTTCATGGTTTGAAATTGAGTTCCTTTGGATTTTTAGCAAGTTTAGTATAAATACAATGTTCCAGGTTCTTAAATATTGTCTTATCTACATACTGTTCGTAGTTTCAGTAGTATAATCAGTTTTGCTCGTAGTTGCATGTTAGTTTCTCCATTATCCATAGTTTTTTTTTATTTTTATTTTTTTATTATAGTTTTCATGTTTAAAACATAACCAAACAAAGCCTTAATGTTTTCTTATGTTAAAAACCAATCTTTCATACTTAAAACAATGTCTGAGTAGTCTCAGAGTTGGGAGATCATGATGAAACAGTGATCTCCAACTTTTGTCATGCAAACTGCAGAAAACCTGTGTTCAATCGATCGAAGTCTTTTCGATCGATTGAACGTAGGAACAGTCAAGCGATCGAAGACATTTCGATCGATTGAGAGATGATGCAATTCGATCAATCGAAGGCGTGTCGATCGATCGAATATGCAAAATCTTGAGATGATCCTTTTTGGTATTCCTAGACTTTCTGTTTTCGAAATATTCTATCAAACTGTCCCTTTAAGCTTAATTTGTCAAAGCAGTTTCTTAACTTTAAGCCTTAAGGAATTTTTCTCCAATAACTTTTGCAAACCATTTTGAATGCTTACACCATTCATAGTGCAAGTCTTAACTATTGTTTTAAACCGCCTTCCATGTGTTTTAAATCAATTGTGAGGATATAGTCCCGGTCATGAAAGGACTATTGAATCTTTATCTTTAGAAAATATAGGAATACTGACAAGAGATGTACTCCATTGAGCGGTAATGAATGTGCATGGTAGATGGCTAGGTCACTGTGGATTCGTGTGAACCCAACGCTTTTCCTTTATAAAGTTAAAACCTAGTTTTATATTACTTTAGTTAGTTAATTATTAGTTTAATTTAATCTCTTTACTTTCATTAGTTAGTCATCAGTGGAACTTTGGTTTCACATCTTATTTAAAACATTGAATTTTTTTTTAATTTCCTTTTCGAGATTAGTCTAAGTTAGTAGCTTTCCACCTTCCCTATGGGATCGATCTGGTCTTATCCAGTTTACTATCTGCACGTCCACCTACACTTGGGTGTTGCACACAAGAGCGCATAACATTTTAGTCGTGTCAAACTTTTCCCTAATAAAAAATTTAAATGTCCTTAATTCTAAAAAAATGTTATCATAATGTTATTTCACTAATTGTCCCTTTTTTGTTCTTCAGAATATCTTTGAAACTTTTCCAACTTTAAGAGACATTTAGGCGAAAGGCCCTAGAACTAATTATCAAGAGGTTAAAGTCCAAATTGATTATGAATTTGTTAAAAAGTCCTTAAATGTCGAGTTAATTAAAATTTCACTTAATATGTATGTACGGGTTCAGTGAAAATTCACTTAATATTCATTTATGCAAAAGTGAAATTTCACTAAACATTGTTGTGCGGAGAAATTTTTCCTTATAAAAAATTTAATTATCCCTAACTCTAAAAAAATTCGTATCATATGTCATATCCGCTAATTGTCCCTTTTTTGTTGTTCAGAATATCTGTGAAACATTTCCAACTTTAAGAGATAATTCAACATCTTTCAATCACAATTTGATGTGTATATGAGTAGTTGGTTGCTTAAAAGTTTGAGTATAAAACAATAGTCACATAAAAGGACACATGTAGTATCATTTTTTTAAAAAAAAATTTATGTCCAATATTGGTCTTGATTGGAATATTCCAAATATATAATTTTTTTTCAAAATCTGAATTATCATTTGAAAGATATATCATTTTGAAGTTTGCAAAAAAAAAAAAAAAGATTACATCATGCTTACATCAGCAATATGTTGATGCACGTTAACACTATGTTTGGGAGTTTAAAAAGTGAGAGAAAAGAAGAGAAAATGAGATAAAGTACCTCACCTTCTCTCATTTGGGAGTTTTAATGTGGAGAGAAAAGGAGAGATAGAGAGAGAAAACTAACCCCCACTTTTTTCAATTTCTTTCTCTCCAACTTGGGAAGAAAATGAGAGAAAAGAAAGTGGAGATTAATTAATATTTCTTAATACCCACTATACCCTTTTAGTTTAGTTTGTCTTAATTATAATTTCATCTAAGTCCTAGGGCTTGTATAATAGGATAACTCTTGGGGCACGTATGAATCCCACAAAAATAATATACATAAATCACAATATGTCTATCTCTCTCCTGGTGGGGTTCACTGATACTGTGGGATCCATAGTGTCTATGGGGTCTAAAGAGGAGAGAGATAGACACATAAAGTTTATGTATATTGTTTTTGTGAGAGTCTTATGTGCTCCAAGAGTTATCCTGTATAGTATGCAACATACATTAGAAAAATATAAACAACGATCACAGAAGAGAGGGCATCGTCCACTCTCCCCATTGTCGGTTCGACTTTTCTTTATCTGAAGGAATGTTTGTGCTTACATCATCATCGTTGCTTGTTGTAGTTCTTTTTTTTACCATAGCTTTTTGTAGTAGGAATGGTATGTGATACGTACAATAATATTCATCAAAGGTGCCACTTTGGCAAGGAGTGCCAGGTGGCCCGTTAATTGCACCTGATGCGTGGCTATCCTGAGTTGTGTATCCAGAATCGCTCGGTATCGCCCGATCCCTAGCCAACGGGTTGGGAACTCTGCCCGGGTCTGCCCTATCGCAGAGGTTGTCCCGGAGTTCTTTATGACGTGCTCTAGAATGTCCCAAACAGTTTCCTATCTCAGTTAGAAGACTTATGGAAAGACTTAGTTCCCTAATCTTGTTAGGAGACTCCCATGATTTGTGGTAATCAATCCCTATTTGATTATACTGCCTAATCAGGCCACTTACCTCGTACGAGTGGACTTTTGTGTTTATAAAAGAGCCCACTCACCCCCTTCAAGGGGATCGTATTCTTTCCCAATAGAATTGCAATTTTATATTGCACACATACTCTGTCCGACCGATTTCTGGTAGCTCTAACCCATTGTTGGTTCACCAAAGATCCCCGACGATATTCATATCATAGTGCAGGTGCTCCGACACAACACGTGGACGTAGGTTCCTTCATTAACAGGGCCAAACCACATACACTCTCTTTTTTTATTTCTTCTTGTTTCCTTACCCATCATAGGCTGGCGCCGTTTGTGGGAAAATGACAAGCTTTCTTTAAAACAAATTTGACTGATCAACATGGCACCAAAGATGGGTAAAAAGACTATTGCCCCGGCAGGTCAATCAGATTCATAGGCCGGGTAACTGGCTGCCTCCATGACCTCCGAGCATATCACTACGGCTCTCCCCCAACTCTTGGAGGTCTAGCGTCAAACTCAGCAACAAATCGAAGCACTACTGTCCTAACAGGATAAACTCCCTCAAGCTGAGGATCAGCTTGGGAACGATACATGTGATTGTGTGCCAATGCGGACTCGACGGTGTGCCTATACCACACCGGTTTTCCTCCTAGCTTTGGAGCAGTCCAGGAATGATGATCGTAGCCATGTCCCTGATTGAACAAGGCAACGAACCCGGGTCAACCTTAACTAGGCAGTGGACGCCAGAGAGATCATCAACAGCAGACGCGTTGCTAGTGTTAGGAAACTGCATTCCCAGAATCCATTGACAGCGCGTATAAATTGGTACTGCAAAAAAATTACATGAAAACTACAATAACCCTACAAGGGCGGAACTAGGGTTACCTTAAACTGCTAAAACGGATTGCTGTTGTAGACGAATCGAGAACACGGGTTCGATAACAGCTCACGATCTTCTACCGTATTCCTCTGCTGCCAGAATATCGAACTGAGTGTGGGCTCTTTCGAAATCCTTTATGTTTTCTGCTCTTCCCTCTTTATGTTCTGTTTTCTATTCCCAGTTATAACACTCTCTTTGATTACTGTGACGATTCAATCCTGATCACATTGATCCGACAAAGATGTGTTCGTCAGGAGGACTAAACGATCTCCGATTGACTTGAATTTTTTTACAGCAGCTCCGTCTCGACGTCAGGAACGTCGTGTAAACAATTCAGCAACTTTCGATCAGTATCGAGCAGTCCGAAGTTCTTTAAGTGAGCGTTGTCCGACGCTAGCGATCTTCACTCCTATGTCTCTTGAATGCTCACAGAGACTAGGGTTTGGTGGAAACCCTTCTAGAAGAAAGCTAGGAGGTCAAGGGAAGCTTAGAATGTGAAATCATGCCACCTGAGAGAAGAGCCAAGGCAGCATATATATAGGCTACGATAGGGACCATAAGAAGTCAATAAGGAATAGGCTTCCTTATGGAATTCGGAAACCCTAATTCGAACTGAATCAGATTCCTATTTCCATAAATTATAATTCATACCACTAAAGAATTATAATTGTACTCCTACCCTTATCTCAAAAATAAATTTTGAGCTCCATGTTATTAAATGCTTATTATCTCCCCGCGTTAAGATTACAGATATCCATTAATTAAATATAATTACTGACAATCATATTTAATTAATCTCTTCAAATTCCTTGAGATCCTCTGCTTAACTTATCTGATATGTCGGATACAAAATCCACCTGCAGAGTTTGACATAATCAAAACTTATAAGCTTTCTCAAGGGGATATCATCAATCCCAAAATTGAGACATGGATTCCATCATTAATTAATATCCACCACACAATTAATATTGCCACCCAATCCAATGAGATATTGACCCATTTAAGGATCTCACCCTTTTAGGGATCAAAGTATAAATATCAAATGTACGTGTCTATAAATTAAATTAGGATTTAGAACATAAGCACTTATAATAGCCATGAGGTATTAATTATCTTATAAGTCAGTATAAAGATAATTACCCCAAGTTGGTCCTGTTTAATACACAAAGTGTACCATCATAGTGAGTTGAAACTGTACCGTTTCCCGCAATCAAGACAAACCTAATACAACACCATGCTGCAGTCCTACCAATGGTGTGTCCAATCCCATCTAAGATAGTAAACCAAAATCTTACATTCTATAATATCTGGTGGTCTGATCTTCCGTGTGTAAGCCAAACTCTACACACCAAACCACCTACTATGTAGAATGAGAGACACACATGCATAATATTAAATAAATAATATAATACAAACATTGCCCACACAGATTCTCATAAAAATGGAATAACTGATTTTATTAAAATAATAAATTAACTACATAAAGCATGGCTTTTAGTATACATCCCTAACAGCTAGGAGGGAGGGGCAAGAGCAAACAGTTAGGGAATCAACCTAAGAATGCCCAGCCAAAAGCCATGGAGATGTTAAGCACATGATTACCCGAAGTCGTGCCCCGTCTCTGAGGACAGTGCACTTTAAAGAAGAGGCTTCATCATCCGACCCGAACAACCACTCAGATACAAAGCGGGAGACCGGGAAGGAGGACATCAGAGCCCAAATCAACAACTTGCAACAACAAATCGAGAAGTTTAACCACAAGCCAGGTCGTGATTATACCAATACTGAAACTGAGTCACCCTTCACAGTTCGGATCATAAGATTCCCCATTCCTCACAAGTTCAAGCAACCGCATCTTGATTCTTATGACGACTCGGGGAGCCTAATCGATCATGTTTAGACTTACATGGCTCAAATGGCGTTAGCTACCAACGCCGACGAACTGCTCTGCCTAGCCTTTCCCAGCACCCTCAAAGGTCCAGTCGCACAGTGGGTCCATGCACTAAAACCCCAAATGGTCGACAATTTTAAGGCGCTCAACAAACTATTTGTCAGCTAGTTCGTGGGGATGCTTGATTGATCACAGCCAGACACCCAATTGCTGGCCGTCAAGCAGCGTAAGGGAGAATCCCTAAAAGATTATGTCGACCATTTAAGCAACAAAAGCTTCAGATCCACAACCTGAATGAAACAGTCGTGATCACAGCCTTCTGCTCAAGGGTTGAACACACTAAGGTTGCCACATCATTCCACCATGACCGGCCTGTCACCCTGGAAGAACTCTTGGAGAGGGTTGGGAAATACATTGACACAGAAAAGTTCCTAAAGTCTAAGCGCACCAGCTTGGAGGGAGATGAGTCCCCAAAATCTAAACGGAAATGCGAGGGTTCTGAGAAGGCCTTAGGAAAGAAGCCGAAGCTGAAGCCGAAGCTGGATCAGCAAAGAGGCGGTCAGGATCAGGCTCAGATCGCCTTCACACCTCTTTCTCGGCCTATCTAGGAAGTCATGGTCATCGTCGAGGCTCAGAGGTTGCTCAAATAACTGATAAATCTGAAGAGCCCGCCTGAGAAGAGAAACTGGGACATATACTGCCGGTACCACAAAGATCATGGTCACGACACAAAGGACTACCCGGCTAGAACCAGAGGAACTGTCAGATCTGCAGAAGGATCAGTGTGCAAAATGGCACTAAACTCCTCAAACAAGGGGCAGATCTTCTGGGAGCCAAAGCAAAAAACGTGGAGAGAGGGATCCTAACACCGAATAGTAGCTTGAAGCAAACCTTCGTTTAGAATCATCCGTCGGAAAGAGAAGATGTCATTTAGTCTAAAACACTCAAAGTTGAGCCTATCAACACTAGAGAGAGCATCCATCCATGGGAAGAGGATTTGGGAGCTAATGGGGGCCATTTGAAAAGTGGGAGAATGGAAAAAGAGTGTCTTTACGAAATTGTAAAGAAAGAATGCTTTAAATAAGAGTAGATCTGCCCCTACCTACCTGCGGCACATGATAAAGTGTCGCAACACTTATCAGAATACCGCACGGCAGTCAGAAATTGCTGTATGGCAGTCACAGACTGCCGCAATGGCACTCACCGAGTGTCACAGAGGACTAACTGAGTGCCACGTGGAGTTTTATTTTGGCCAGGATGTGTTTGTAATATTTTTAACCCACCTGCAAATAGAAAATTGAATAATAAAGGCAATAAAAATGTGTGAATCATGCATCACGTACAACAAGACCAAGTTGTGGTCACAATCCTTCATTCATTCATTCATTCACATGGATAAGCAATAAAAGTAGAACAGTGACTACGAGATCACAAAAAAAAAACAAAAAGAATTAAAATGAAATAAAAGGACTAAGCCATGGTCACACATACGATGAGCAATAGTAAGAAGCAGAAAAAGTAAAAAATAATTGCAATAAAGTGATGCAGATGCCTATCCTATCATGGCTATCCAAGAATCGTCATAATAATAAGTAAGTATATATATACATACAAGTAATCCAAGTATATGAATCCTCCCCAAAACACTCATAAATAGAAAAGAAAGAGAAGAAGTGCTAAGTTAACCTCGGCCCCGGCCTCGAGTCTGACATGTAACACGTCTGAGGGGCTCCTCCTCTGACTCTGTCCCGCTCGCTCCTCCTCTGCCTCCGCCTCTACCTCCACCTCTGCCGCCACAGGTACCCCCACCGCTGCCTCCACCTCGTCTAATGGCACTACCCCCCGGGGCATCGCTAAAGCTAATGCCAAACTGCTGAAGCTGCTGCTAAAGCTCTCCTACCTTTCGGGCCAAAGCCCCAACCTGCTCCTCATGAACGGAGATAACAAATCGAATTACCAAGTTGTATTTAAAGTGCTAAAAGTAATTAAACGTAAAAAGGAGCATTTTTTTTTACCAGGGCTCTCACATGAGCCTCAACAGCTGCCCGCGCCCCGTCAGCCTGAGTCAAGGGAAGAAATGTTCGAATGTCAGAATGAGATTGCAAATTTATACCAAAAGGCAAGTTTTAGAGATTACCCTCCACTCTCGGCCATAGATCCACTCTCTCACGCTATGAGTGTAGAGTATGCCCTCCTCCGCATAGTCCCGCAGGACATGGTCATACTAGAGTGGAATGGTGGGAGCACCTGCCTAAAATTGGGGGACCGTGGTCATGCCCTGCTTTCCAAAAGAAACTGTCCTGACACTCTAATCCCAAGGTGGAAGAGCTGGAGCCCGAGTCGCAGTAGGAATAGGTTGCAAAGAAGGAAAATGGAATTAGTAAGAAAACATGTATGAGCAATAAGAACCAAGAAAGGGAATAAAGGCTAAAAGAAACTCACACAAGTCACTTCCATCAGAGGGAAGTTCGACATCATCTTGGTAGAACGGAAGGACTCATACCCACTGGAAGACTCTAGGAAATCTTGAATGGAGAGCCCAGATAAAGTGACTGTGAGCGCGGGACACTCGAGGGTCTCTAAGGTTCTCAATGACTCGAGCGAGGGATGCGGCACGAAGAAACCCGGAGCCGCCAGCGACTGCTTGGTCACCCTCTCCCCTAGATACCACTCCCGACCCTCTGGACACTCCAACAATATCCTTTGTGGATCGTATCCAACTGGCTGCCGTATCTCCAGAGAAGTAGTAGGGAGCACGTCGAGCCAAGGCTGCTAGCGGAAGTTTGGCTCTCGCAGGTTCGTCAAAAAGTTCATGAAAGAAATAAAATCATATGCTCCGGTCTTCTGCTAGATCTGTTCCTTCTGCCATTTCAACCCCTGGGGAATAATGAGGGCGTCCGCTGGTCATGTCTCAGCCCACATCATGTGTAGATACTTGTGGGACCAAATCTGCAAGAAAAGAGAAAAATCATAAGTTTTGGGATTCATAATTAAGAAACTGAAAGGAAAGTGCAAGCTTTAAATAAGAATTAGCAAAAAGGAGAAGTACACATCCCACGCTCTCCAGAAGTAGCCTGTAGAAGTCGGCCAATCTCGAGAAATCTCTCCCATATGCCTGTATAGGACGGCTAATCCTGCTGTGGCCCAGTCATACTAGTAAATCTCTCCCAAGACCTCCAAGGACCCCACCAGTGTCACAGAAATCCGATCCCCCTTGGTGCTCAATAGGGAGCACCCAAGCATATACATGAGAAAGCCTCAAGCCATTTGCTCACCCGTGAAACCCTCCTGACCCATAAAGGTATCCATAAACCACTTAGCTGTGACCAAGGGCTCCTCAGGCATGACCCCCAGTAGTGGTAGCAATCGGTCCCACTCGGTGACGGTATCTAGGTACCGTAGGCACTCCCCCCCAAATTGGATCCCGGTGATCATGGATAAATCAAGCGGGGTAATCGTCATCTCCCCGAATGAGAAATGGAATGTATTGGTGGTGTCCCACCACCACTCAGAGAGAGCGTGAATTTGTCTTAGATCATTGGAGCTCTTCATCAGGAGTTTGACAAAGTCCCTAGAACCCGCAGCATTTATGAACCCCTTCACAGTCTCGCTCAACTCCTCATGCCAAGCAAAGCCATTAGCTAGGCTGCCGTGCCCCTTTGGCACGTCGGGCTGAAGCTGCAAAAATTGTAAGATTCAAATGTAAGCAAGTGAATGAAGGAAAGGAAATAAAGAAATAAAGAGTAATGAAAATAATAAAAATAGTAATAATGAATAATAAACAGGGAGTGATAAATGAATAATGAAAGGGCGAAGATGAAAGCATCTAAAGTACTTGAGAGATTTCACAAGTTTAAATTCTCGAGGAAACGTATGTAGTTCTGATAACATGCCTAACGTCCACGAACTTTGTGTGAGAAGGTTCAAAAGGAGTATAGGTTCACGAGTACTCAGATCAATTTGGAATAATAAAAAGGCATTTGGGACGCTCGGAAAAATTCATAAGCATAATTCATGGGGGGGATGTACAAGGTCTTGATTGACATACATCACATTCCAAAGTCTTTAGGAGAAGTTGAAAGAAAAATTATACAATTGAATGAGCGTAGAAAAAGGTGAAACACCCAAAAATTCACACGCATAGCATTCATTTTCATATGAAGTTTTGTCTCTACATTCATAAAGTTCATAGGAAATAAGATAAAGGATTTAAAAAATTGAATGAGCTCTGAAAAAAAAAAAAAAGTTTGAAACGTTCGAAAATTCTAACAAGCATAGCAATTGCATTCATAAAAAGGCATTTGAAGTTTTGTTGATTATGCATTGCATTCATAAAGTTCATAAGGGAAAAGAATTGCAAGAAAAGAGAGATGAGGGGAGCGCGTACCTCTCGCTTGAACGCGCGGGCAGACAAGTGTGCGTCGCGGTCCCGGAGCAAGAATGAGGGATCAGGGTAAGGGGTGGCCACGTACTTAGCCTTCTTCCTTCTCCTCGAATCGCTAGCCATGACCTGTCGCAAGAAAAAGGAATGGAATGTCAATCCTTTTGAAAAAGAAAAAAAATCGAGAAAATAACTAAAATAAAGAGAATATTGAGATTCTGATCGAGAGGAACTGACCTATGAATCCTTTAGATCAATACATAAAAAGGGAGAAAAATCTCCAGAGGGTTTTGGATTAGAGAGGTTATGAGGATGGATTGAAAAAATGATTTGAAACCTGCGTTTAAGCAATCTGCCGCTTAAACGCGGCATTCGATTTTTTTACCTGACAGTTGGTAGAGTGCCGGACGTCACTCGCTGAGTGCCACAGCGGCGCTTCGTTAGTGCCACACGGCATTTATGTACTGTCGTATTTTGAGGCGTGTGCTACGGTTGAGGCGATTTAAGTGCCGCTGATTTCCCCCAAAATTTAAAATAAACCCCAAAATTTGAACATGAACCTCCCTGATTTTGTCCACTTTTAGCACTTTTGTCCCAGAAAATATTTTTTTCGGAGTCACGTGGTCCCTGATTTTGAAAATTCAAATGAATTTGAGTCTGATCGATTCCTGATTTCGAAAAATTTGAATGAATTTGAGTTCGATTGACTCCTGATGTCTAAAATTTGAAAAGAATTTTTGTCTGAGTGACTCCTAATTTTGAAAATTAAAAAGAATTTGGGTCTGAGTTACTCTTGAATTTGAAAATTCGAATGAATTTGAGTCTGATCGATTCCTGGTTTCAAAATTTGAATGAATTTGAGTCTAATCGACTCCTGATGTCAAAATGTTGAAAAGAATTTTGGTCTGAGTGACTCCTAACTTTAAAAATTAAAAAGAATTTGGGTCTGAGTGACTCCTGATTTTGAAGTTTGAATGAATTTGGGTCTATTTGACTTCTGACTTTGAAAAGGTGAAAAGATTTTGAGTCAGATTCGACTTTTAATTTTGAAAATCGAGAAAGATCTTGAGTCTTTGTGAACTTCCAAAATTGAAAAATTCAGAGAAAACACATCTGACGGGGCCGAAGGGTTGCTGATAATTTTGAGAAAACATATTCGACGGGGCCGAAGGGCTGTGGATCATTTTGAGAAAACATATTCGACGGGGCCGAAGGGCTGCGGATCATTTTGAGAAAACATATCCGACGGGGCCGAAGGGCTGCCGATCATTTTGAGAAAATATATTCGACGGGGCCGAAGGGGTGTGGATCATTTTGAGAAAACATATGAGAGAGCAAACTCATGTTGACACCGGGGCCTAAGTCACGAAGCGTCGCCCAGTCACGTCAGATTTGTCTATTCGGCCGAGATGGCCACACATCTTAGAGAGGATCAACCTGTTAGTTACGAAACTTTGAACTTTGAAAATAAATCAGCTTTGAATTTGAGTAACAACGAGCATTGAGTAGCATAAGTCGTGAATTGCATCTAGCTACATCGAGGTGGCACGATTTCAGAATCACATCATTTACAAAGCATGTAATTGCAGCAATAGTCATCGTTGCATGAGCACGTGCAGCACGATAGGATAGGTGCATTCATCCTTATGGCTACTTGCGTTTATGTGTGTTTGACACTAGCCCGAACTACGTCTCGGTCTGATTCCTGAAAGGATACGTAGGCAGCTCACCGTTGAGCACAACCAACTTGAACCTTTGATGCGCGCCTGTTTTCTTTAGCAACACATTTTGTTTTTATCTAAATCTGACAGTTTGGTCAAAGGCTTGTCTTCACAGGCTTCGACATTCACTTGTGACACGCGTTGCTGCACAAGCTCTGTCGAAGAGGGGCAAATTGTAGACACCCCAATTTTGACCAAACGTCGGGTTAAGAGGAGTATTACTTCTAAGATCCGATGATGACAATGTCTGACTAATCTAGGACTTCCAAAAGTGATTCAAGCTCTTCCAAAGGCTCTTTTAATTCAAGACAAAAAAGGAAAAAGAGAGAAAAAGGGAAAATAGAGGAGAACGGCACATAGTAAGATATGCGGCAGTCATGGGTTACCGTACGACACTCTCTTAAGTGCAGGAACGACATTCTATGAATGCCGTAAATTTTACTAAATGCTGCAAAAAATGGATTTCCAGAGAAAACGACAGTCGCTGGAGTTGTCCGCGGCATTCTCTGAATGCCGGTGCGGCAATCATTGAATGCCGTAACGGCACTCATCAAAATGCCATTCTGGCACTCACCAAGTGCCGCTTCCATCTCCATTGAGTGCCACATTTTTGTGACTGCCAGCTATGAGATAGTACTCTTGTACCCTTAAAAGGACATCTGAATTAGGGTTTCTTGCTATGAATTTACTGGAATACCCTCTCAAAATTTGTCTATAAAAGAGAGGTGAATATCCCATTACAAAGGATCTTTTTTTTTGGAGACTTGGAATTTGGAATGTTAGCATCCCTATATTGATTCTTCTTCCAAAACCTTCTAAATTAATAGAGTAAGAGAGAGAGTTAGAGGAAGAGCTTGATTAATCTTGGAAAAGTCCAAGAGCAACCAAGGAGCTGAGGATAATTAGAGGTAAACTCTAGATTATTTAGTTCCATTATTCAAAGTTCAATCATAATATGTAGATTCTTAGGATCCTTAACACATTTTCAAAAGCTCTCATCCCACCTCATTTCATCACACACCACACATATTGTGATTGAACTCTTATTTCATTAGTTTGGATCAAAATAGCTTAAGGTTTAAAGTTTAAGTGAATCTTGAAGTTGATTTAAATGGTATTTGAACTATGGTTTCCTTTCTCTTGATTATGTTTATTTCTTGGAATTTATGACACTTTCAATGTCTTATTTGAATTCTTGAGCTTAGAATCCCTCAATATTCTCATAAACTCATGATTTATGAGAGGATTAAAGTTGATATTAGTATATTGAGTCAATGAGTCTAAACTGTTACCCATAGTTTGAATTCATTATTTTGAGATATTATGAAGTTTCCTCATACTTCATCAAAATCCATAAGTATAAGAGTCCTTAGTCTCCAATGACCATCAAATGGTAAGAGAAGTAGTTTGAGTCTAAGCCTATCTCCATGGTTTAGATTCTTTATCTTGGGATTTTATATAGTTTCTTCATACTTCATTAAAATTCCATAAGTTTAAGTGTCCTTAGTCTCCAATGACCATCAAATCGTGGGAAAAGTAGTTTGGTTTAAGCCCAACATCATGGTTTATTAGTTGGGATTAACAAACAAAGTTGAACTGGACAAATGGTGCAGTGAATTCAATAACCACCTTTGATCATGGATTTTTAGTTAAACATTGAACCGTTGGAACTGAATGAAACCAACGGGAAAGTGTCCATAACTCAAAGTTTTACCACTGTAATTTTTGTTTTATTGAGATTCCATGGATAACTTGGTTTGATCATGAGTTTTATGGAACATCCATATTCTGTCCAGAATTTCAGAACAGAAGGTCAGTTTAGAAATGGGTGAATCAGACCTTTATTCAAATATTTTTAACTTTAAATAATTTTTTATAAGAAGTTTAATGTGTTAAGAAGATCTCCTAAAGAGAACAAAGTGTTTTTGATTCGTTTACTATTTTTAAAAAATCAAACAATATCTCTGGACAGAGAGTTGTAGCTCTCTTTTCGTTACGAGTAAAAGCAGGTTTCCCTACTCTGAGAGACGTCTGGTCTTTTTCCAATTCCCAGAGATCGAACCGTTCAATTGTCGATTTTCTTTTTGTGTTACAAACTAGACTCACAGAGGCACTTTGTGTCCAAAAATCATCGAGATCAAACCATGTGAACCATGCCTTTTATTTTCTTGAAGTTCAGATCTGCTCTTTGGAATTTTCGGAACCTTATGACAGATTTGACAAACTTTGTAAGTAATAGTTCAAATGATCTTTTCTTGACTTAAGGCTTATACCATGCTATAATAATGTTTCGTTAAGCTTAAATCCAGAGGCTAAATGATCCAAATCAGTGAATAGTTTATAGCTTTATCTCGTTCATATTCATATATTCATATGCATTCATCCATATAGACTGATACTTGTAATTAGAATTCATCTTAGGTTATGATTTATTACTTAGGAATTCAATGAATGTACCTTGTTTAAAGCATGTAGACTAACACTTTTGTTTTGTAGCGCTTTCAAGGTACAACTTCTCAACCCCTTCTCTAGTTTAATTTACTTCTTTGATTTTAATTGATTTTCGACTCCACGCGCGACACCTTAGTTTAGGTCTTGCTTTATGTGTATATGTGATTAGAGACCCTTTTTCTTAGGTTTTATTTTCTTGCATGCATCACATGTTTCATATTCGCAGCGGGATCCCGGGTAAGTTCTCTAGTTCCCTATTGTATATCATATTGCTTGCTAATTGAATTACATGATTTTGAATGATATTTTATCGTTACCAATCTTACACCCTTTTCAATATGCTTTTGCGATGTATATGTATATATGTATTAGTTGAGGGCATGCTTAGATTAATAATTTGATTAAAAAGGATGTTGAGTAGAGGCCTATCGTGAGATAGGATGAGAGGGGGTGTTTTAGTCTGTTGGGCTCCTTCCCCTTTCATTCCATAATCCCCGGACCCAGTTTATCTTTGGTTTCGCAAAAGATCAGTTTGCTTTTAAAATGGTTTCTTAATTTTCCTTTAAAATTAAGTGGCGACTCATTTTTCATATTTGAATCTGAAAAAGGTTTTAAATAAAAGCTGTGGGTAAGAGAAAATTGCGATATCGATAATCTGGCGACTCCACTGGGGATCGAACCCAGAATTTCTAGTTTCGCAGAGCAGAATTTTTATTTTGGGTTCACTCAAGGATTAGACTTGAAAGCATCCTTTTAATCAAATTAATTAATCTTTGTATGCCCGTTGCATTTCATTTGCATGTCTCGCCAGTCGATTGCATGGAACTATGACCTTGGAGGCTCGGGGCAACCCGGTCGGTCAAGTAATCATGGGACTGTGTGATCACCCTTGATCTCGTACCATGATTTGGTATATTAAGTATCCTATCGGATGTGTGTCAAGGGTCCCTTATTTGACCAAAGCCCAGCCTTTGCATAATAGCTTCTATAGAATCTTTCAAATCTTAGGAAATAAATTCTTGATTAAGGTTATATGCTAGGGAGTTTGGTATGCCCAAAAGGGATTACTTGAGATGATGACGATACTCACTTGATAAAAGATATGTAACCTCTTAATCACTTCTGAGCAATTCCTCTTCATGTCTCATGACATTTGAGAAAATGCCAAAGTTCGATTGTAAGATTACACCTCTTATATATCATGTTTAGTTAAGCATCATTGGCCTTGTATGTATCCGAATTCAAGAAAAGTACAATAATAATCCGATCATATGATCCTTTTTACCCAAAGAACCTTAAACCCATCTTTGAAAGAAAATGGATTCTTGCCATCCTTGTTCCAAAATTTTCAATCAAAAGATCTTTTAAGTTCACTTTTGGCTAAAACGCCAAGCTAATCGTGATTAAAATATTTCTTTTATATATCTTCACAAGAAAAACCCAAAAATCTTAGGAATTGTTCTTGGAAAAATGCTTTTCAGATGAATTTCAAAACCAAATTATCGTTCTCAAAAGAATTCTCAAAGAATCGTTTCCAAAAGATCCAAGAGATACTTTCCAAATGATTTTCAAGAAAGTAACCAATCCTTAAAGGGGTAATAAGGATCATGATGGGAGGAGAAATTGGCGCATTTGACATGAATGAGTATTTTTTTATATGCTTATGTGTCTATTTGCTAGGATTAGAATTTTCTCTTTCTTTTGCAAATTGAGTAGGCACACACGCACACATGCACACATGCATTGCATCTGTGTGACATGTGAACCATTTCATCTCATCAAAAATCTTTCAAAAATTATATATATTTTTGATAAAAAAATAGAAAGATCTTTCGAAAAATATTTCCTTTTGTAGGGAAAAAATAGCATCTAGTTCAGGCACGATTTGGTTTAGAGGTCCCACTGCAAGGTTAGTAAGAAGAGAAGAAGATAGTGAAATGGCAGATAAATGAAACGATGGGGAAGTAGCAAAGTTAAGGACACTGGTAAAACAACAAGCTGAGAATATGAACCGAATGATGGTCATGATAGAAGCAATATCATGCCCACCACCAATCATGAATCTGCCAAACAACGACCCGCCAGTTAGGTAAGAAGGTTGGTATGATGAACCAGAAATGCCAACGGCCGATCCCCCCAAAGTAGAAAGAGAAAGGGTAGAAAGGAAAAAAGAGAGGATAATGACCAAAAAGATAGAGAAGCTGGAAAGGGTAATGCGCAAGGCTCAGGGGGTCGATACTTACCTGATGGAGCTGGAAGGTCTGTACGATGGGGTCCGTGAAATGCTACCTACCGATTTTAAAATGCCAATTTTTGATAAGTTTGATGGGACAGGGAATCTTCGCAGTCATGTGAGAATGTGTATCGGGGCTTTCCAACCGAGTGGGGTGAGCACTGCCATGATGGTTGTCTTATTTCAGTAGACTTAACTGGAGCTGCCTTATCCTGGTACCTCACTCTTGAACCAAGCAAGACCCGGGTTTGGGAATAAGTGATCAAAGCATTCGTGGCACAGTATGAGTACAACCAAGACTTGGATGTCACAGTCCAGGATTTGGAGACCACTAAGCAGGGAAACAAGGAGTCATTTGCTAAGTATCTAAGTAGATGGAGGGGAAAATCAGCTAAGATGGTACAGAGTCCGTCCGAGAAAGACCAGATCTGAATGTTGATGAAGAACCTTCAACCTGTCTACCAAGAAAAAATGAGACTCCAGTCAATCAACACTTTCACTGAGGTTTTTGATGTGGGAACGAGAATAGAGGACGCGATTAAAGAAGAGGTGATTAAGAAAGAAGAATAGCTGAACAAATATAGGAGGCCGAATTATGGGTCGAATGGAGGACATTCAGGAGGCCACTCTAGCCCCACCGATGTCAATGCACTGAGTGGACCGGAGAGGAAGTTCGATATAACACCAAGAAGAGGAGGGGACAAACAGCTAAGGAAGTTTTCAGATTTAGGGGTATCACTGTCAATTGCCCTTTATAGGCTAACAACGAAGGGGCATCTTCGTCCGTTAGAGCCTCGACCTTTACCAAGTCCACTCCCTCCAAGTTTTTGAGAGGATCTCTATTATAAGTTTCACCAACAGAAGGGTCATTCTATAGATCAGTGCACAAGGCTAAGGCACAAAATCTAGGATCTCATTGATAACAAGGTGATATCTGAACTGCCTTTCAGGGCTCTTAATGTTACCAAGAACCCGTTACCAAATCATCATGCAGTACCACCACCACAAGGTCTCTACTTCTGAGGGGTAGAAGGAGTGACATTTGATCCATCCAAGCTGATCACGAAGATTGGGGAACCGAGGAAGTATTATCAATTATCGGGAGATCTAGGGATCTGTATGGTTGGGAATCAGTTTGGGGCGTGGAAAGATGAAATAATATAGTAGTCAAATTGGTGGGTACAAGCCGATAGTCAAGATGTGGATCATACAGAAGACGATTTGTGGTATGAGAGTGACAAAGAGATAGAGATGGGGAAAGAAGTTAAAAAACTACTCCAAAAATTGACAATCTGTGGGCAAAAGAAGAAGTCAGCCATCTAACCCGATCAGGGAGACATTTCAAGCCTCATGAGTTGGAGGAGGATCACCTAGGGAGAGAATTAGATAAAAAAAGGCAAAATAAATGAAGAAGAAGAAGAAGAAAAAGATAGGGTTTCGAAGCAAATGAAGAAAACTCAGGCTAATATCACCATCTGGGGATTGTTGATTGCTTCCAAACGTCATCGGCAGGTAGTTCAGGACGCCTTGAACCAATCCGATGTTTCTATCGACACAACACAAGAAGATCTCGTGGGGATGATCAGTAGGATTCCGATCCTTACTATTACATTCTCATCAGATGACCTACCTCCGAGAGGGCCTGTTCACAATAAACCGCTATTTGTCACTATTGAATGCCTGGGAAATACTGTGCCTACTTGTTGTATTGACAACGGGTCCGCTCTAAATGTGTGCCCATTCTGAACAGCTAAGCGCATGGGTTCTTCCCAAGTATGGGATTGGGTAAGAATCATCAAGGTCTATCAAAATTTCCAAAGATCGCCACTCAGACTCACACTCATCAACCAATGAAGAAGGAACTGAGAGAGAAGAAGAAAGCAGCCGACGCACCATTGGTGCCGTATCAGAAAACGCTCAATGGATACTTATGAAAGAGGGAGAGCATTTCCCCTTTTGTGGTTTCCCAGAACTGTGGGTGGATCAGAAAGACAGTTGTCTAAAACCAGGGTTTCAAATCTTCTTTTCCCACAAATTCTTTGAGTATCAAGATCCATATCTGCAGGTGCCCGTAAAGTAAGCTACTGCCAAAGATTGGATTGTTGCACTAGATGGCTCGGTCATGAAGAATCTGTTGAGCTATAAGTACACGAAGGATGAGGGAACGGGCCAAGAAGAGGTCGTGGCAGACAAAATTAGAGAAGAGCATACTGAGGGTCGGGTATAGGAGGAAGAACCGGGAAAATAAGAGATGGAAGAGATTACCAAGATAGGGGATCTGGAAGAATGCTTCATCACCGATCAGGGAGGAGAAAGCAAGAAAGAGTGGGTCTTTGAGTCTAGTGATAGGTACCCCTACACCCAGAGTCTATAATGGCCCAAATGAGGTGTCTTTCAATTTCCATGTCTATTGTAATCACTCAAAAGAAAATCAATAAAAGTATGACTAATTCTACCTACTCGAATGCGCTTAATGAATGTGATGAATGTGATGAATGTGATGATCCTGAAATACCAAATGAATTACAAAAATTAATCAAAAAAGAAAAAGAACCTACATGTAAAATCATTGAGAACACTCTAACAATTAATTTAGAAAATGAAGATAATCCTCAAAATGTTTTTATTGGCTCTACCCTTAGCTAAGAAGAAAGCAAAGAATTAATCAATCAATTAAATGAATTCCAAGATGTTTTTACATGGTCTTATAGCGATACACCGGGTGTCGATCCAGAAATAGTCCAACATCATATTCCTCTCTTTCCCAATTCAAAACCTGTAAAACAAAATTTGAGGCGAATGAGGCCTGAATGGGCACTCAAAGTCAAAGAGGAAGTTGAAAAGCAATTGAGAGCTGAATTCTTAATGGTGATCGAGTATCCAGAATGGATTGCCAATATTGTGCCTATCCCAAAAAAGGACGGTCGTGTTAGGGTCTGTGTCGACTTCCGGGATCTGAACAAGGCAAGCCCTAAAGACGATTTAACTTTACCTCACATTGAACTCCTATCTTTTATGGATGGGTTCTCAGGGTATAACCAGATTCTAATGGCACCTGAGGATAGGGAGAAAACCACTTTCATCACACCATGGGGCACATACTGCTATAAGGTGATGTCGTTTGGGCTCAAAAATGCGGACGTAACTTACCAGCGGGCCGCTACAACATTGTTGCACGATATGATCCATAAGGAGGTAGAAGTGTACGTGGACGATATGATTGTGAAATCTAAGGAGAGGAAAGGACACTTGGATGCATTGAGAAAGTTCTTCGGAAGGTTAAGAGAATTTAGAATGAGGCTGAACCCTCAGAAGTGCACCTTTGGAGTCACTACTGGAAAGTTGTTGGGGTTTCTCATCACTCTGAGAGGGATAGAGGTGGACCCGACAAAAATAAAGGCCATAGTTGAAATGAAGCCGCCTAAGAACGAGAAGAAGTTAAGGGGATTTCTGGGTAGAATACAATTCATAAGCCGTGTCATCTCAAAACTCACCCAAACCTGTGACCCTTTGTTTAAGCTGCTTAGAAAAGGAGAGAAGCTTGAATGGGATACCTTATGCCAAAGAGCCTTCAAAAAAGTCAAAACTTGCCTTCAATACCCGCCTGTCTTATTACCACCCTTACCCGGAAGACCTTTACTACTGTACCTTTTCGTCTCCGAAGATTCAATGGGGTGTATGTTGGCCTAAGAAGGAGAAGAGGGGCACCCAGAAAGAGCCATTTATTACTTAAGCAAAAGGATGACCGGATACGAGTTAAAATATTCACCTTTAGAAAAACCCTGGTGGGCTTTGGTCTGGTGCACCCGTCGCCTTAGGCACTACATGTTAGCCTTCCCTATAACCATGATATCCCGAATGGACCAACTCAAATACCTGTTTTAAAAACCCGTGTTGACCAGTAGGATTTCTAGGTGGACCATGATGCTAGCTGAGTTCGATATCAAGTATGTTACCACCAAATCCGTGAAAGGAAGAGCTGTCACTGAATACTTGGCGGATCTCACAATAGAGTCAGAGGAAAAGGGCGAGTTTTGGTTCCCAGACGAAGGAGTGATAGGGATAGAGGAGAACTTGTGGAAAATGCATTTTGATGGAGTGGCTAATCAGTTAGGCAATGGGGTCGGAATCATCCTTATGGCACCAGATACACCGTTAGCTGTCACGCTTATATACAATTCAACCAATAATATGTGGAGTACAAAGCATGTATAGTCGAAATGGAAGTGGCGCTGGCCTTGAAAGTTGAGAAGATCGATGTTTTCAGAGATTCTAATTTGATCGTATCTCAAGTCTGAGGTGATTGGAGGGTGAAGCACGAGAAATTAAGACCCTACCATGACTATCTGGGAAGTTTAAAGGTGCAGCTCGAGAAAATATCATTCTATTACCTCCCCCGTGAAGAGAATCAGTCAGCCGACTCCTTAGCGACCTTAGCCTCAATGATACAAATTCCTTCAGGAATTACCATGATCCTACTATCCATAGAAATAAGGAACCAACCATCATTTGAGATGATCGTAGCCCTAGAAGAAGAAGGTGAAGTGCCATGGTACAAGGACGTTTGGAATTTCATTAAGGATGGGGAGTACCCCGAAGGAGCCACTGAAAAGGATAGAAAAGCAATTTGAAGATTCTCCGCCCAATTCGTGATCTGTGTGGGTAAACTGTGGAAGAAGTCATACACCGGCTATAATTTGGAGTGCTTGTATGGCAAGGAAGCCAAGAGAATGATGGAGGAAATACATGAATGAGTTTGTGGACCCTACATGAACGGGCATATGTTGGCAAAGAAGATAATTCGGCAAGGGTATTATTTGACAACCCTGGACAAAGACTGCTGTGAGTACGTCAGGAGCCACAAGTGCCATATCCATGCAAACCTGATGCACACCCTGCCATCTCAGCTCTACAGCATGACTACGCCTTGGCCATTTTCCGTCTGGGGAATCGATATTATAGGCAAAGTAGTTTCGAAAGCTTCCAATCGGCACCGGTACATAATTATGGCAATTGATTACTTCACTAAGTGGGTAGAGGCTGCGTTATACGTAACTCTAAAAGCTAAGGATGCGGTAAACTTCATCGAGAAGAACATAATTTACAGATACGAGGTCCCAAATGAGTTCATTTCAGAACACGACAGTCATTTCCAAGGGGAAGTTATCCCACTGTTGGAAAAGTATAAAATCACCTGTCATCAGTCGTCGCTGTATAGGCCGCAAACGAATGGGGCAGTAGAAGCGGCAAATAAGAATGTCAAAGCAATCTTGGGAAAAATGATGGACACATATAAGGATTGGCATAAGAAGCTGCCATTTGCGCTATGGGGATACCGGACTTCCGTAAGAACTTCTATAGGAGCTACACCGTATTCGCTGGTTTATGGGATGGAAGCCGTCCTTCCCGTCGAGGTGGAGATACCCTCTCTAAGGGTTTTGGCCGAATGTGAAATAACTGAGTTAGAGTGGACATGGGGAAGGTATGAGGAATTGATGTTGCTCAATGAGAAAAGGTTGGCTGCAATAAACCATACTTGGGGATATCAGAAGAGGATAGCTCGAGCTTTTAACAAAAAGGTCCGCTCAAGGAAGCTTGTTGAAGGAGACCTGGTCTTTAAAGAATTGAAAGTGCCTGTTTATGACCCCAGAGGAAAACTCAAACCCAACTGGGTCGGGCCATACATCATTAAGACTCTCCTCTCTAGAGGAGCGGCCTATCTTATGGACCTAGACGGGGTTGAATTTAAACAAACAATTAACCTCGATTGCCTCAAAAAGTATTTTGCTTGAAACACCTTCTTTCAAAACCTCCTACATAGATGAACTACACTTGACCTGATTCCCGCTATGGGATACGTAGGCAACCTGCTTGGTTCGGTCACTAATAATTGCCTAAAATGGCACTTTTAGTTAAGCCTTGAACCAAACTACTGCAGACCTGGTACCCATTTGGGGATAAGTAAGTGGGCTCTCAAAAGCCTTCGGTCCATGAAAGCCTAAAAAGAAAAACCCTGTGCTAAACTAGGGGCAAACTTGCATTTGCCTGGAACCACTTCGAAATGCCAAAACTTGGGGCCAACTTCGTTTGCTATCCGAAGAACCCAGATATTTACTTTAAGCCGGTCTCTGGATCTACTGGCTATTAAAATAAGTACTGTAAAAGAACAAACAAAAATTCATGGTATAGAATGATTGAAACTTTAGGCAAGGCTCAATGCAAAGTAAAGAGCCAAGAAAAGACATTAAAAGGAAAAATTTTCATAACTCAAAAGATTGATCGGAAGAATGAACACTTTGATTAAACATGTTTGGACAATTCCTAAAAATGAAAACACTCTTAGAGAAGAGAAATAACAGAAGTCACATTCAAAAGTGCAAAAGGATAGGTAGGACTTGTCAGAAATTTTGTAAAATAAAGCTTCATCCTGTTGTTTTACTTTCATCCATGGATGTCTATGAAGTCTGTCTATGGATCATAATTCAGATCTAAAGAAGGTACTCAGTAGTAGACACGATCGAAGCAGGAACTCTCCGAAAAGGAGCTGACACCCTATCATACCAAGCCTCGGTGAAAGCCTTTACAATGGAAGGGCGCATGATCGAACTCCTCGTGAAATCAGCAGTAATAACCTCAGTGATATCCTAGAGAAGCCTGGACTGACGAACCACCCAGCTAGGAATATAGAAAGTGGTAGCATGCAAGCCAGGTAACCAAATACCAGGTCGTCCCGGAAGACGTATAGCAACGGAAAGGTAAGACCACTGCGGGCAGACCCAACAAATATCACCAGCAGAAAGGCCTCGGAGCCAACCAAGCCAAGTATCGATAGAATGGAATAGGCAATGAACCTTTATATGGTCATAAGGAAGTGGCCCATGAAGACGTGAGGGATGCATGAAGAGATCAAGGCATTCCATGAGCCAAACCTATAAGACGATAGGTGCTCCTACGGATAACATACCCTCAGCAGTGTGGGCACAATTCAAACCTATCAAGGTTTTACCAAGGATCAGCATAACGGCACTCTTCATCTCCCGCAGACCGCAAGCAATGGGAATGAGATCATCAGAAGATGACTAAAAGAGGAAGTTAGAGAGCATAGCTATCGATAGTGCACTACGCCGAATGATCTGATGCCCACCATTATAAGGGTCCCCCATGGGAGCATGAACGGAGGAAAGGCGCTCGAAATCAATCTGTTTATCACGAGCGAAAGAGCTCGCTATATTCCCGGATATACGGAGAAGAGCGGCCAAATCCTGAACATACCCGGCTTGAACCAGAGGAACTGTCAGATCCGCAGAAGGATCAATGTGCAGAATAGAGCTAAACTGCTCAAACAAGGGGCAGATCTCCTGGGAGCCAAAGCGAAAGATGTGGAGAGAGGGATCCCAAGACCGAATAGCAGCTTGAACCAAACCTTTGTTTAGAATCATCCATCAGAAAGAGAAGAGGTCATTTAGTCTGAAACACTCAAAGTTGAGCCTGTCAATGCCGAATAGAGCATCCATCCATGGGAAGAGGATTTGGGAGCTAATGGGGGCCATTTGAGAAGGGGGAGAATGGAAAAAAAGTGTCTTTATGGAATTGTAAAAAAAGAATGCTTTAAATAAGAGTAGATCTGCCCCTACCTACATGTGGCACACGATAAAGTGTCGCGGCACTCGTCAGAATGCCACATGGCAGTCAAAAATTTTCCGTACAGCAGTCACGGATTGCCGCAACGGCACTCGCCGAGTACCGCGGAGTACTAACTGAGTGCCGCGTGGAGTTTTATTTTTGCCAGGATGTGTTTGTAATGTTTTTAGCCCACCTGCAAACAAAAAATTGAATAATAAAGGCAATAAAAATGTGTGCATCATGCATCACGTACAACAAGATCAAGCTGTGGTCACAATCCTTCATTCATTCATTCATTCACATGGATAAGCAATAAAAGCAGAACAGTGACCACCAGATCACAAAAAGAAAGCAAAAATAATTAAAATGAAATAAAAGAACCAAGCCATGGTCACACATACGGTGAGCAATAGTAAGAAGCAGAAAAAGTAAAAAGCAATCCCAATAAAGTGCTGCATATGCCTATCCTATCTTGGCTATCCAGGAACCGTCATAATAATAAGTGAGTACATATGCATACAAGTCATCCAAATATATGAATCCTCCCCAAAACACTCATAAATAGAAAAGAAAGAGAAGAAGGGCTAAATCAACCCCGGCCCTAGTCTCGAGTCTGATGCGTAACACGTCTGAGGGGCTCCTCCTCTGACTCTGTCCCGCTAGCTCCTCCTCTGCCTCTGCCTCCACCTCTGCCGCCACTGGTAGCCCCACCGCTGCCTCCACCTCGTCCAGCGCCGCTACCCCCTAAGGAATCGCTAAAGCTAATGCCAACTGTTGAAGCTGCTGCTGAAGCTCTCCTACCTGTCGGGCCAAAGCCCCAACCTGCTCCTCCTGAACGGAGAAAACAAATCGAATTACCAAGTTATATTTAAAAGTTGAAGGGCTAAGAGTAATTAAAAGTAAAAAGGAGCATTTGTTTTTACCAGGGCTCTCACATGAGCCACAACAGCTGCCCGCGCCTCGTCAGCCTAAGTCAAGGGAAGAAAGGTTAGAATGTCAAAATGAGATTGTAAATTTAAACCAAAAGGCAAGTTTTAGAGATTACCCTCCACTCTCGGCCATAGATCCACTCTCTTATGCTATGAGCGTAGAGTAAGCCCTCCTTTGCATAGTCCCACGGTACATAGTCATACTGGAGTAGAATGGTGGGAGCACCTGCCTAAAATCAGGGGACAGTGGTCGTGCCCTACTCTCCAAAAGAAATTGTCCTGACACTCCAATCCCAAGGCGGTAGAGTTAGAGCCCGAGTCATGGTAGGAATAGGCTGCAAAGAAAGAAAGTGGAATTAGTAAGAAAACATGTATGAGCAATAAGAACCAAGAAAGGGAATAAAGGCCAAAAGAAACTCACCCAAGTCACTTCCATCAGAGGGAAGTTTGGCATCAGCTTGGCGGAACGGATGGCCTCATACCCGCCGGGGGGCTCTAGGAAATTCTGAATGGAGAGCCCAGCTAAAGTGATTATGAGCGCGGGACCCTCGAGGGCCTCTGCGGCTCTCATAGACTCAGGCGGGGAACGCGGTACAAAGAAACCCGGAGTCGCCAGCGACTCCCTGTCACCCTCTCCCCCAGATACCACTCTCGACGCTCCAACAATATCCTCTACGGATCGTATCTAGCTGACTGCCGTATCTCTGGAGAAACAGTAGGGAGCACGTCGAGGGCTCTCGCAGGTTCGTCAAAAAGTTCCTAAAAGAAATAAAATCATGTGCTCCGGTCTTCCGCCCGACCCGTTCCTTCTACCATTTCAACCTCTGGAGAATAATGAGGGCGTCCGCTGATCGTGTCTCAGGCGACATCATGTGCAGATACTCGTGGGACCAAATCTGCATGAAAGGAGAAAAATCATAAGTTTCAGGATTCATAATTAAGAAACTGAAAGAAAAGTGCAAGGTTTAAATAAGAATCAGCAAAAAGGATAAGTATACCTTCCACGCTCTCCAGAAGTCGCATGTGGAAGCCAGCCGATCTCAAGAAATCTCTCCCATATGCCTGTACAAGAAGGCTAATTCTGTTATGGCCCAGTCATATAGTAAATCTCTCCCATGACCTCCAAGGACCCCACCAGTGTCACAGAAATCCGATCCCCCTTGGTGCTTAATAAGGAGCACCCAAGCATATACATAAGAAAGCCCCGAGCCATCTGCTCGTCCGTAAAACCCTCCTGACCCCTAAAGGTATCCATAAACCACTTGGCTGTGACCAAGGGCTCCTCAGGCACGACCCCCAGTAGTGGCAGCAACTAGTCCCACTCGGTGACGGTATCTAGGTACCGTAGGCACTCCTCCCCGAAGGGGATCCCAGTGATCATGGAAAAATCAAGTGGGGTCCTAGTGGTCATCGTCATCTCCCCGAACGAGAAATGGAATATGTTAGTGGTGTCCCACCACCGCTCGGAGAGAGCGTGAATCTATCTCAGAACATTAGAGCTCTTCGTCAGGAGTTTGACGAAGTCCCCAAAACCCGCATCATTTATGAACCCCTTCACGATCTCGCTCAACTCCTCATTCCAAGCAAAGCCATGAGTTAGGCTACTGTGTCCCTTTAGCACGTCGGGCTAAAGCTGCAAAAATTGCAAGATTCAAATGTCAGCAAGTGAATGAAAGAAAGGAAATAAAGAAATAAAGAGTAATGAAAATAAAATAATAATAATAATGAATAATAAACAGGGAGTGATAAATGAATAATGCAAGGGCGAAGAGGAAAGCATCGAAAGTACTTGAGAGATTTCACAAGTTTAAATTCTCGAGGAAACGTATGTAGTTCTGATAACATGCCTAACGTCCACAAACTTTGTGTGAGAAGGTTCAAAAGGAGTATAGGTTCACGAGTACTCAGATCAATTTGGAATAATAAAAGGACGTTTAGGACGCTCAGAAAAATTCATAAGCATAATTCATGGGGGGATGTGCAAGGTCTTAATTGACATGCATCACATTCCAAAGTCTTTGGGAGAAGTTAAAAGAAAAATAATGCAATTGAATGAGTGTAGATACAGGTGAAACACCCAAAAATTCACAAGCATAGCATTCATTTTCATATGAAGTTTTGTCTCTACATTCATAAAGTTCATAGGAAATAAGAGAGATGAGGGGAGCGCGTACCTCGTGCTTGAATGCGCGGGCAGACAAGTGTACGTCAGGGTCCCAAAGCAAGATTGAGGGATCAGGGTGAGGGGTGGCCACGTACTTGGCCTTCTTCCTGCTCCTCGCACCGCTAGCCATGACACGTCACAAGAAAAGGAACAGAGTGTCAATCCTTTTGAAAAAGAAAAAAAAATTGAGAAAACAACTAAAATAAAGAGAATATTGAGATTCTGATCGAGAGGAACTGACCTATGAATCCTTTAGATCAATACAGGAAAAGGAAGAAAAATCTCCAGTGGTTTTCGAATTAAAGAGGTTATGAGGATGGATTGAAAAAATGATTTGAAACCTACGTTTAAGCAATCTACCGCTTAAACGCGGCATTGATTTTTATGCCCGATAGTTGGTAAAGTGCCGGCAGCGGCGCTTCATAAGTTCCGCACGGCATTCACGGACTGCCGCATTTTGAGGCTTGTGTCGTAGTTGAGGCGGTTTAAGTGCCGCTTATTTTTCCCCAAAATTCAAAATAAACCCCAAAATTTGAACATAAATCCCCCCTGATTTTGCCCACTTTTAGCACTTTTGTCCCAGAAAATATTTTTTTCGGAGTCACGTGGTCCTTGATTTTAAAATTTTGAATGAATTTGAGTCTGATCGATTCCTGATTTCAAAAATTTTGAATGAATTTGAGTTCGATCACTCCTAATGTCCAAAATTTGAAAAGAATTTTTGTCTGAGTGACTCCTAATTTTGAAAATTGAAAAGAATTTGGGTCTGAGTGACTCCTGATTTTGAAAATTTGATTGAATTTGAGTCTGATCGATTCCTGATTTCAAAAATTTGAATGAATTTGAGCCCGATCGAATCCTGATGTCAAAATGATGAAAAGAATTTTGGTCTGAGTGACTCCTAACTTTGAAAATTGAAAAGAATATGGGTCTGAGTGACTCCTGATTTTGAAGTTTGAATGAATTTGGGTCTATTTGACTTCTGACTTTGAAAAGGTGAAAAGATTTTGAGTCAGATTCGAATTTTAATTTTGAAAATCGAGAAAGATCTTGAGTCTTTGTGAACTCCCAAAATTAAAAAAATCAAACAAAACACATCCGACGGGGCCGACGGGCTGCGGATCATTTTGAGAAAACATATTCGACGGGGCCGAAGGGCTGCAGATCATTTTGAGAAAACATATCCGATGGGGCCGAAGGGCTGTGGATCATTTTGAGAAAGCATATCCGACGGGGCTGAAGGACTGCGGATCATTTTGAGAAAACATATCCGATGGAGCCGAAGGGCTGCAGATCATTTTGAGAAAACATATGAGAGAGCAAACTCGTGTTGACACTGGGGCTTAAGTCGCGAAGCGTCACCCAGTCACGTCACATTTGTCTATTCGGCTGAGATGGCCACACATCTTAGAGAGGATCAACCGGTTAGTTACAAAACTTCAAACTTTGAAAATAAATCGGCTTTGAATTTGAGTAACCACGAGGATTGAGTAGCACAGGTCATGAATTGCATCTAGCTACATCGAGGTGACACGGTTTCGAAATCACATCATTTATAGAGCATGTAATTGCATCAACAATCATTGTTGCATGAGAACGTGCATCACGATAGGATAGGTCCATTTATCTGTATGGCTACTTGCGTTTGTGTGTGTTTGACCCTGGCCCGAACTATGTCTCGGTCTGATTCCTAAAAGGATACATAGGCAGCTCACCGTTGAGCCCAACCAACTTGAACCTTGCTGCACGCTTGTTTTCTTTTACAATTCATTTTGTTTTTACCTAAATCTGATAGTTTGGTCAAAGGCTTGTCATCACACAGGCTTCAACATTCACTTGTGATACGCGTTGCTCCACAAGCTCTGTCGAAGAGGGGAAAACTGTAGACGCCCCAATTTTGACCAAACGTCGGGTTAAGGGGAGTATTACCTCTAAGATCTGATGATGGCAATATCTGACTAATCTGGGACTTCCAAAAGTGATTCAAGCTCTTCCAAAGGCTCTCTTAATTCGAGACAAAAATGGAAAAGAGAGAAAAAGGAAAAACAGAGGAGAATGGCACATAGTAAGATATATGGCAGTCACAGGTTGCCGTACAACACTTGTTTAAGTGCCGGAATGGCATTCTATGAATGTCGCAAATTTTACAAAATGCAGTAAAAAAATGGATTTCCAGAGTAAACGGCAGTCCCTGGAGTTGTCTACGGCATTCTCTGAATGCCGATGCGGCAATCATTGAATGCCATCACGGCATTCATCAAGTGCCGTTCCGACACTCACCAAGTACAGCTTCCATCTCCATTGAGTGCCGCGTTTTCGTGACTGCCAGCTATGAGATAGTACTCTTGTACCCTCTCAAAATTTGCCTATATAAGAGAGGTGAATATCCCATTACAAAGAATCTTTTTTTTGGAGACTTGGAATTTGGAATGTTAGCATCCCTATATTGATTCTTCCTCAAAAACCTTCTAAATTAAGAGAGTAATAGAGAGAGTTAGAGGAAGAGCTTGATTAATCTTGGAAAAGTCCAAGAACAACCAAGGAGTTAAGGATAATTAGAAGTAAACTCTAGATTATTTAGTTCCATTATTCAAAGTTCAATCATAATATATAGATTCTTAGGATCTTTAACACATTTTCAAAAGCTCTCATCCCACCTCATTTCATCACACACCACACATATTGTGATTGAACTCTTATTTCATTAGTCTGGGGATCTGTATAATTGGGAAACAGTCCAGGGCATGGAAAGAGGAAACAATATAGCAGTCAGATTGGTGGGTACAAGCCGATGGTCAATATGTGGATCAGGTAGAAGACGATCTGTGGTATGAGAGTGACAAAGAGATAGAGATGGGGAAAGAAGGTTTAAAAGCTACTCCAGAAATCGACAATCTATGGGTAAAAGAAGAAGTCAGCCATCTAACCCAGTCAGGGAGACATTTTAAGCCTCATAAGCTATAGAAGGATCACCCGGGGAGAGAATTGGATAAAAGAAAAGGGAAAACGAATAAAGAAGAGGAAGAAGATAGGGTTTTGAAGCAAATGAAGAAAACTCAGGCTAATATCACCATTTAGGGATTGTTGAATGCTTCCAAATGTCACCGGCAGGTAATTCTGGATGCCTTTAACTAATCCGATGTTTCTATCGACACAGCACCAAAAGATCTCATGGGGATGATCAATAGGATTCCGACCCTTGCTATTACCTTATCATTAGATGACCTACCTCTGGGAGGGCCTATTCACAATAAACCGCTATATGTCACTGTTGAATGCCTGGGAAATACTGTGCCTGCTTGTCTTGTTGACAACGGGTCTGCTCTAAACATGTGCCTGGTCCAAATAGCTAAGCGCATGGGTTTGGATGAATCAACTTTCATACCATTTGAGCAGAGGGTTAGAGCGTATGACAACACTCAGAGGATGGTCAATCGGTCATGGGGATAATTCTCCTTCATCTTGCTGTAGGGCCTGTGGAAAAGGAAATCGAATTTCAGGTCATCGACATACTTGCTTCTTTCAATTTACTGCTAGGAAGGCCGTGGCTAGACAGTCTGGGTGCCATATCATCTACATTTCATCAGAAAGTCAAGTGTGTCTGGAAGAGCAAGGTCTGTGATATTCTCGGGGACAGTTGGGTCCGTCCATCTGAAGCTTCATCAAGCGCACTGGTTCTAGAGTTACAATTCCAGGAAGAGGAGACAAGTCTGGGGGGTTCATGTTTGTTAACATGTTGGAGGAAGGGAAGCCGAAAGAGTTCCTACCACTGTATTTAGATCAGTACGCGAATCCGTTGGTCACTGGTATCATGAAGAAGATGGGTTTCTTCCCAAGTATAGGATTGGGTAAGAATCATCAAGGTCTGTCAAAATTTCCAAAGATCGCCACTCAGACTCACACTCATCAACCAACGAAGAAGGAACTGAGAGAGAAGAAGAAAGTAGCCAACGCACCGTTGGTGCCGTATCCGAAAACGTTCAATGGATACTTATGAAAGAGGGAGAGGATTTCCCCTTTTGTGGTTTCCCAGAACTGTGGGTGGATCAGAAAAACCGTTGTCTAAAGTCAGGGTTTCAAATCTTCTTTTCCCATAAATTCTCTGAGTATCAAAATCCATATCTGCAGGTGCCCGTAAATTCAGCCACTGCCAAAGATTGGATTAGTGCACTAGATGGCTCGGTCATGAAGAATCTATTGAGCGATAAGTACACGAAGGATGAGGGAACGGGCCAAGAAGAGGTCGTGGCAGACAAGATTAGAGAAGAGCATACTGAGGGTCGGGTACAGGAGGAAGAACCGGAATAAGAAGAGATGGAAGAGATTACCAAGACATGGGATCTGGAAGAATTCTTCATCACCGATCAGGGAGGAGAAAGCAAGAAAGAGTGGGTCTTTGAGTCTAGTGATAGGTATCCCCATACCCAGAGTCTGTAATGGGCCAAATGAGGTGTCTTTCAATTTCCATGTCTATTGTAATCACTCCAAAGAAAATCAATAAAAGTATGACTAATTCTGCCTACTCGAATGCACTTAATAAATGTGATGATAATGAAATACCAAATGAATTGCAAAAATTAATCAAAAAAGAAAAAGAATCCGCATGTAAAATCATTGAGAACACTCTAACAATTAATCTAGGAAATGAAGATAATCCTTAAAATATTTTTATTGACTCTACACTTAGCAAAGAATTAATCAATCTATTAAATTAATTCAAAGATGTTTTTGCATGCTCTTACAGCGATATGCCGGGTGTCGATCCAGAAATAGTCCAGCATCATATCCCCCTCTTTCCCAATTCAAAACATGTAAAACAAAAATTGAGGCCAATGAGGCCTGAACGGGCACTCAAAGTCAAAGAGGAAGTTGAAAAGCAATTAAGAGCCGGATTCTTAATGGTCACCGAGTATCCAGAATGGATTGCCAATATTGTGCCTGTCCCAAAAAAGGACGCTCATGTTAGGGTCTGTGTCTTCCGGGATTTGAACAAGGCCAGCCCTAAAGACGATTTCCCTTTACCTCACATTGATGAGTTAGTGGACAATACAGCAGGACATGAACTCCTATCTTTTATGGATGGGTTCTCAGGGTATATCCAAATTCTAATGGCGCCCAAGGATAGGGAGAAAACCACTTTCATCACACCATGGGGCACATACTGCTATAGGGTGATGCCATTTGGGCTCAAAAATGCGGGCGCAACTTACCAGCGGGCCGCTATAACGTTGTTGCACAATATGATCCATAAGGAGGTAGAAGTGTACATGGACAATATAATTATGAAATCCAAGGAGAGGAAAGGACAATTGGATGCGTTGAGAAAGTTCTTCGGAAGGTTAAGAAAATTTAGAATGAGGCTGAACATTCAAAAGTGCACCTTCGGAGTCACTACCGGAAAGTTCTTGGGGTTTCTCATCACTCAGAGAGGGATAGAGGTGGACACGACCAAACTAAAGGCCATAGTTGAAATGCAGCCGCCCAAGAACGAGAAGGAGTTAAGGGGATTCTGGGTAGAATACAGTTCATAAGCCGTTTCATCTCAAAACTCACTCTAACCTGTGGCCCATTGTTTAAGCTACTTAGAAAAGGAGAGAAGTTTGAATGGGATACTTTATGCCAACAAGCCTTCGAAAAAGTCAAAACCTGCCTTCAAAACTCACCTATCTTATCATCACCCTTACCCGGAAGACCTTTACTGCTGTACCTTTTCGTGTTCAAAGATTCAATGGGGTGTATGTTGGCCCAAGAAGGAGAAGAGGGGCATGCAGAAAGAGCCATTTATTACTTAAGCAAAAGGATGATCGGATACGAGTTAAAATATTCACCTTTAGAAAAAGCCTGTTGGGCTTTGGTCTGGTGCACTCGTCGCCTTAGGCACTACATGTTAGCCTTCCTTGTAACCCTGATATCTTGAATGGACCCACTCAAATACCTATTTGAAAAAATCGTGTTGACCAGTAGGATTTCCAGGTAGACCATGATGCTAGTTGAGTTCGATATCAAGTATGTTACCACCAAATCTGTGAAAGGAAGAGTTGTCGCTAAATACTTGGCGGATCTCGCAATAGAGTCAGAGGAAAAGGGCGAGTTTTGGTTCCTAGATGAAGGAGTGGTGGGGATAGAGGAGAACTTGTGGAAAATGTATTTTGATGGAGCGGCTAATTAGTTAGGCAATGGGGTCGGAATCATCCTTGTGGCACCAGATTGGACTCCTACACCATTAGCTGTCAAGCTTAGATACAATTCAACCAATAACATAGCAGAGTACGAAGCATGTATAGTCAGAATGAAAGCGACGCTGGCCTTGAAAGTTGAGAAGATCGATGTTTACGGAGATTCTAATTTGATCGTATCTCAAGTCTGAGGTGATTGGAGGGTGAAGCACAAGAAATTAAGACCCTACCATGACTATCTAGAAAGTTTAAAGGTGCAGTTTGAGAAAATATCATTCTATTACCTCCCCCGTAAAGAGAATCAGCTAGCCGACTCCTTAGCTATCTTAGCCTCAATGATACAAATTCCTTCAGGAATCACCATGATCCCACTATCCATAGAAATAAGGAACCAACCGTCATTTGAGATGATCGCAGCCCTAGAATATGAAGATGTAGTGCCAAGGTACAAGGACGTCTGGAATTTCATTAAGGAGGGAAAGTACCCCGAAGGAGCCTTGGAAAAGGACAGAAAAGCAATTTGAAGATTCTCCGCCCAATTCATGATCTATGCTGGTAAACTATGGAAGGAGTCATACACCGGGTATAATTTGGAGTGCTTGTAAGGCAAGGAAGCCAAGAGAATGATGGAGGAAATACATGAAGGAGTTTATGGACCCCATATGAACGGGTATATGTTCGCAAAGAAGATAATTCGACAAGGGTAATATTGGACAACCCTGGACAAAGACTACTATGAGTACATCAGGAGATGCTACAAGTGCCAAATCCATGAAAACCTGATGCACACCCTGTCGTCTCAGCTCTACAGCATGACTACGCCTTGGCTATTTTTTGTCTGGGGAATCGATATTATCAGCGAAATAGTTCCGAAAGCTTCCAATGGGCACCGGTACATAATCATGGCAATTGATTACTTCACTAAGTGGGTAGAGATTGCGTCATACTCAACTCTGAAAGCTAAGGATGTGGTAAACTTCATCGAGAAGAACATAATTTGCATATACAGGGTCCTAAATGAGTTCATTTTAGATCACGACACTCATTTCCAATGGGAAGTCATCCTACTACTGGAAAAGTATAAAATCACCTGTCATCAGTCGTCGCCATATAGGCCGCAAACGAATGGGGCAGTAGAAGCGGCAAATAAGAATGTCAAAGCAATCTTGGGGAAAACGACGGACACATATAAGGATTGGCATAAGAAGCTGCCATTTGTGCTATGGGGATACCGGACTTCCGTAAGAACTTCCACAGGAGCTACACCGTATTCGCTGGTTTATGGGATGGAAGCCGTCCTTCTCGTTGAAGTGGAGATACCCTCTCTAAGTGTTTTGGCCGAATGCGAAATAACTTAGTCAGAGTGGACACGGGGAAGGTATTAGGAATTGATGTTGCTCGATAAGAAAAGGTTGGCTGCAATAAACCATACTCAGGGATATCAGAAGAGGATAGCTCGAGCTTTTAACAAAACGGTCTGCCCAAGGAAGCTTGCTGAGGGCTTCCTGGTCCTCAAAGAACTAAAAGTGCCTGTTCATAACCCCAGAGGAAAATTCAAACCCAATTGGGTCGGGCCATACATCATTAAAACTCTCCTCTCTAGAGGAGCGGCCTATCTTATGGACCTAGACAGGGTTGAATTTAAATAACCAATTAACTTCAATCGCCTCAAAAAGTATTTTTCTTGAAACCCCTTCTTTCAAAACCTCTTACATAGATGAACTACGCTTGACCTGATTCCCGCTAGGGGATACGTAGGAAACCTGCTCGGTTCGATCACTAATAATTGCCTAAAATGGCACTTTCCATCAAGCCATGAACCGAACTACTGCGGACCTGATACCCATTTAGGGATAAGTAGGGGGGCACTCGAAAGCCTTCGGTCCATGAAACCCTAAAAAGAAAAACCTTGTGATAAACTAGAAGTTTGCCCCGAACCACTTTGAAGGCCCAAAATCAGGGGCAAACTTTGTTTGCTATCCGAAGAACCCAGATATTTACTTTAAACCCGTCTCTTTATCTATTGGCTATTAAAATAAGTACTGTAAAAGAACAAACAAAAATTCATGGTATAGAATGATTGAAACTTTAGGGAAGACTCAAAGCAAAGTAAAGAACCAAGAAAAGACATTAAAAGGAAAAAATTTCATAACTCAACAGATTAATCGGAAGAATGAACACTTTGATTAAACATGTTAGGACACTTCCTAAGAGTGAAAACACTCTTTAAGAAGATAAATAGCAAAAGTCACATTCAAAAGCGCAAAAGGATAGGCAGGACTTGTCAGAAATTTTGCAAAATAAAGCTTCATCCTGTTGTTTTACTTTCATCCATGGATGTCTATGAAGTCTGTCTCTGGATCAGAGTTTGGATCTGAAGAAGGTACTCAGTAGTAGGCACGACCGAAGTAGGATCTCTCTGGAAAGGGGCTGACACCCTATCATACCAAGCCTTGGTGAAAGCCTTTACAATGGAAGGGCGCATGATCGAACTCCTTGTGAAATCAACAGTAATAACCTCAATGATATCCTGGAGAAGCCCGTACTGACTAACCACCTGGCCAGGAATATAGAAAGTGGTAGCATGCAAGCCAAGTAACCAAATACCAGGCCATCCCAGAAGTCGTACAGCAATGGAAAGGTGCGGGCAGACCCAACAGATATCACCAGCAGAAAGGCCTCAGAGCCAACCAAGCCAAGTATCGACAGAATGGAATAGGCAATGAACCTATATGGTCATAAGGAAGTGGTCCACGAAGGCCAGCCAAACCTGTAAGACAAAAGGTGCTCCCGCCGATAACATAGCCTCAACAGTGTGGGCACAGTCCAAACCAATCAAGGTTTTAACAAGGATCAGCATAACGACACTCTTCATCTCCCGAAGACCGTAAGCAATGGGAATGAGAACATCAGAAGATGACTGAAAGAGGAAGTAAGAGAGCATAGCTATTGATAGTGCACTACGCTGAATGATCTGATGCCCATCATCATAAGGGTCCCCCATGGGAGCATAAACGGAGGAAAGGCACTCAAAATCAATCTGTTTATCATGAACGAAAGAGCCCGCTGTATTAGGAGATATACAAAGAAGAGCGGCCAAATCCTGAACATACCCGGCTTGAACTAGAGGAATTATCGAATCCGCAGAAGGATCAGTGTGCAGAATGGCGCTAAACTCCACGAACAAGGGGCAGATCTCCTGGGAGCCAAAGCGAAAGACGTCGAGAGAGGGATCCCAACACCGAATAGTAGTTAAAAGCAAACCTTCATTTAGAATCATCCGTCGAAAAGAGAAAAGTTCACTTAGTCCATCCATGAGAAGAGGATTTGGGAGCTAATGGGGGCCATTTGAGAAGGGGGAGAATAGAAAAAGAGTGTCTTTATGGAATTGTAAAGAAAGAATGCTTGAAATAAGAGTAGATCTGCCTCTACCTACCCGTGGCACGCGATAAAGTGCTGCGGCACTCATCAGAATGCTGCTCGACAGTCAAAAATTATCGTACGGTAGTCACTGACTGCTGCAACGGCACTCGCTGAGTGCCGCGGAGGAGTAATTGAGTGCCGTGTGGAGTTTTATTTTGGCCAGGATGTGTTTGTAATGTTTTCAGCCCACCTGCAAATAGAAAATTGAATACTAAAGGCAATAAAAAAGTGTGCATCATGCATCACGTACAACAAGACCAAGCTGTGGTCACAATCCTTTATTCATTAATTCATTCACTCACATGGATAAGCAATAAAAGCATAACAGTGACCACGAGATCACAAAAAAAATACAAAAAGAATTAAAATGAAATAAAAGGACCAAGCCATGGTCACACATATGATAAGCAATAGTAAGAAGTAGAAAAAGTAAAAAGCAATCGTAATAAAGTGATGCAGATGCCTATCCTATCTTGGCTATCCAGGAACCGTCATAATAATAAGTGAGTATATATGTATACAAGTCATCCAAGTATATGAATCCTCCCCTAAACACTCATAAATAGAAAAGAAAGAGAAGAAGGGCTAAATCAACCCCAGCCCCGGCCTCGAGCATGACGTGTAACACGTTTGAGGGGCTCCTCCTCTGACTCTGTCCCGCTCGCTCCTCCTCTGCCTTTGCCTCTACCTCTACCTCCACCTCTGCCGCCACTGGTACCCCCATTACTGCCTCCACCTTGTCCAGAGCCGCTACCCCCCAGGGCATCGCTAAAGCTAATGCCGAACTGCTGAAGCCGTTGCTGAAGCTCTCCTACCTGCTCGGCCAAAGCCCCAACCTGCTCCTCCTGAATGGAGAAAACAAATCGAATTACCAAGTTTTATTTAAAAGTTGAAGTGCTAAAAGTAATTAAAAGTTAAAAAGGAGCATTTGTTTTTACCTGGGCTCTCACATGAGCCTCAACAGCTTCCCGTGCCTCGTCAGCCTAAGTCAAGGGAAAAAAGGTTTGAATGTCAGAATGAGATTGCAAATTTAAACCAAAAGGCAAATTTTAGAGATTACCCTCCACTCTCGGCCATAGATCCACTCTCTCACGCTATGATCATAGAGTAAGCCCTCCTCCGCATAGTCGAGCGGGACATGGTCATACTGGAGTGGAATGATGGGAGCACCCGTCTGAAATCGAGGAACCGTGGTCGTGCCCTACTCTCCAAAAGAAACTGTCCTGACACTCCAATCCCAAGGTGGTAGAGCCAGAGCCTGAGTCGCAGCAGGAATAGGCTACAAAGAAGGAAAGTGGAATCAGTAAGAAAACATGTATGAGCAATAAGAACCAAAAAAGGGAATAAAGGCTAAAAGAAACTCACCTAATTCAGTTTCATCAGAGGGAAGCTTGGCATCAGCTTGGCGGAACGGAAGGCCTCATACCTGCCGGTGGGCTCTAGGAAATCCTTAATGGAGAGCCCAGCTAAAGCGACTGTGAGCGCGGGATCCTCGAGGGTCTCTGCGGCTCTCATAGACTCGGGCGGGGGATGCGGCAAGAAGAAACCCGGAGCCGCCAGCGACTGCCTGGTCACCCTCTCCCCTAGATACTACTCCCGACCCTTCGGACACTCCAATAATATCCTCTGTGGATCGTATCCAACTGACTGCTGTATCTTCGGAGAAGCAGTAGGGAGCACGCCGAGCCAAGGCTGCCAGCGGACGTGCGGCTCTCTCAGGTTCGTCAAAAGTTCCTGAAAAAAATAAAATCATATGCTCTGGTCTTCTGCCCGACCCGCTCCTTTTGCCATTTCAACCCCTGGGGAATAATGAGGGCGTCCATTGGTCGCGTCTCAGGCGACATCATGTGTAGATACTCGTGGGACCAAATCTATAAGAAAAGAGAAAAATCATATGTTTCTGGATTCATAATTAAGAAACTGAAAGAAAAGTACAAGGTTTAAATAAGAATCATCAAAAAGGAGAAGTATACCTCCCACGCTCTCAAGAAGCTGCCTGTGGAAGCCGGCCTGTCTCGAGAAATCTCTCCCATATGCATGTACAGGATGGCTAATCCTGCACTGGCCCAGTCTTACTAGTAAATCTCTCCCATGACCTCCAAGGACCCCACCAGTGTCATAAAAATCCAATCCCCCATGGTGCTCAATAGGGAGCACCCAGGTATATACATGAGAAAGCCCCGAGCCATCTGCTCATTCGTGAAACCCTCCTGGCCCCTAAAGGTATCCATAAACCACTTGGCTATGACCAAGGGCTCCTCTAGGTCCCACTCGGTGATAGTATCTAGGTACCGTAGGCACTCCCCTGAAAGGGATCCTAGTGACCATGGAAAAATCAAGGCGGGTCATCGTCATCTCCCCGAACGAGAAATAGAATGTGTTGGTGGTGTCCCACCATCGCTCGAAGAGAGCGTGAGTCTGTCTCAGATCATTAGAGCTCTTCGTCAGGAGTTTGACAAAGTCCCCAAAACCCGCAGCATTTATGAGCCCCTTCACGGTCTCGCTCAACTCCTTATATCAAGCAAAGCCATGAGCTAGGTTGTCGTGCCCCTTTAGCACATCGGGCTAAAGCTGCAAAAATTGCAAGATTCAAATGTCAGCAAGTGAATGAAGGAAAGGAAATAAAGAAATAAAGAGTAATGAAAATAATAATAAAAAAATAGTAATAATGAATAATAAACAGGGAGTGATAAATGAATAATGAAAGGGCGAAGAGGAATGCATCTAAAGTACTTGAGAGATTTCACAAGTTTAAATTCTCGAGGAAACGTATGTAGTTATGATAACTTGCCTAACGTCCACAAACTTTGTGTGAGAAGGTTCAAAAGGAGTATAGGTTCACGAGTACTCAGATCAATTTGGAATAATAAAAGGGCATTTGGGACCCTCGGGAAAATTCATAAGCATAATTCATGGGGGGATGTGCAAGGTCTTGATTGACATGCATCGCATTCCAAAGTCTTTGGGAGAAGTTGAAAGAAAAAAATTGCAATTGAATGAGCGTAGATACAGGTGAAACACCCAAAAATTCACAAGCATAGCATTCATTTTCATATGAAGTTTTGTCTTTACATTCATAAAGTTCATAGGCAATAAGATAAAGGATATAAAAAATTGAATGAGCTCTGAAAAAAAAAGTTTGAAATGTTCAAAAATTCTAACAAGCATAGCATTTGAAGTTTTGTTGATTATGCATTGCATTCATAAAGTTCATAAGAGAAAAGAATTGCAAGAAAAGAGAGATGAGGGGAGCGCGTACCTCATGCTTGAACGCTTGAGCAGGCAAGTGTGCGTCAGGGTCCTAGAGCAAGAATGAGGGATTAGGGTGAGGGATGGCCATATACTTGGCCTTCTTCCTGCTCCTCGAATTGCTAGCCATGACCTGTCGCAAGAAAAGGAACGAAATGTCAATCATTTTGAAAAAAAATATGAGAAAACAACTAAAATAAAGAAAAAATTGAGATTCTTTTCGAGAGGAACTGACCTATGAATCCTTTAGATCAATACAGGAAAAGGGAGAAAAATCTCCAGAGGGTTTCGGATTAGAGAGGTTATGAGGATGGATCGAAAAAATGATTTGAAACCTGCGTTTAAGCAATCTGTCGCTTAAACGCGGCACTCGATTTTGTGCCCGATAGTTGGTAGAGTGCCAGATGGCACTCGTTGAGTGCCGAAACGGCGCTTCGTAAGTGCCGCACGACATTCACGGACTGTCGCATTTTGAGGCATATGCCGCGGTTGAGGCGGTTTAAGTACCGCTGATTTCCCCCCAAAATTCAAAATAAACCCCGAATTTGAACATAAACCCCCCTGAATTTGCCCACTTTTGGCACTTTGTCCTAGAAAATATTTTTTTCGGAGTCACGTGGTCCCTGATTTTGAAAATTCAAATGAATTTGAGTCTGATCGATTCCTGATTTCAAAAAATTTGAATGAATTTGAGTCCGATCGACTCCTGATGTCCAAAATTTGAAAAGAATTTTTGTCTGAGTGACTCCTAATTTTGAAAATTGAAAAGAATTTGGGTCTGAGTGACTTCTGATTTTGAAAATTCGAATGAATTTGAGTCTGATTGATTCTTGATTTCAAAAATTTGAATGAATTTGAGTCCGATCGACTCCTAATGTCAAAATGTTGAAAAGAATTTTGGTCTGAATGACTCCTAACTTTGAAAATTGAAAAGAATTTGGGTCTGAGTGAATTCTGATTTTTAAGTTTGATTGAATATGGGTCTATTTGACTTCTGACTTTAAAAAGGTGAAAAGATTTTGAGTCAAATTCGACTTTTAATTTTGAAAATTGAGAAAGATCTTGAGTCTTGGTGAACTCCCAAAATTAAAAAACTCAGAGAAAACATATCCGATGAGACCGAAGGGTTGCGGATCATTTTGAGAAAATATATCCGACGGGACCGAAGGGCCGCGGATAATTTTTAGAAAACACATCCGACGGGGCCGAAGGGCTGCGGATCATTTTGAGAAAACATATCCGACGGGGCTGAAGGGCTGCGGATCATTTTGAGAAAACATCTGAAAGAGTAAACTCGTGTTGACACCGGGGCTTAAGTCGCGAAGCGTCGCCCAATCACGTCATGTTTATCTGTTCGGCCGAGATGGCCACACATCTTAGAGAGGATCAACCCGTTAGTTATGAAACTTCAAACTTTGAAAATAAATCAACTCTAAATTTGAGTAACCACGAGCATTGAGTAGCATAAGTCGTGAATTGCATCTAGCTACATCAAGGTGGTACGATTTCGAAATCACATCATTTACAGAGCATGTAATTGCATCAACAGTCATCGTTGCATGAGTACGTGCATCACGATAGGATAGGTGCATTTATCCGTATGGCTACTTACGTTTGTGTGTGTTTGACCCTGGTCCGAACTACATCTCGGTCTGATTCTTGAAAGGATTCGTAGGTAGCTCACCGTTGAGCACAACTAACTTGAACCTTGATGCACTGTAGACACCCAATTTTGACCACACTGATAGGATTTAGGGTGGACAACGTCTTGGAGGATTCGATGATGAAAAGTACCCCGTGGAAGGTACTGGATTCCACACAATCAGAAGATCGGACTTCGGAAAGTGACTTCAAGCTCAGAAAAGCCCTTTTCCATGGATAAATCCCGGTTTTGTCAAAATCATCTCTCAGAATTCATATTCTCTCAGGGTTATATGAACATTAAGTGTTCTAAACGCAGTATTCTAGGTATCCAGAGATTCAATTTTAAAGAAAAGTTCGAAATCGACGCACATTTAAAAGCAATTTTGGAAAAGACGTCATTTGATTTCAAAAAGACGACGAAAGTTCCGGAGGACTTCCGGACTTCAATTGGACTTCAATTCTCATTATAAAACCTCTGGAAATATTTTTATACTGAAATTCAACCTGACAGCTTTCCAACGGTACGTAAACGGACGATTTCGGACACCAAAAAGCATTTTTACAAAAATCTGGAAAAGCAGTGCGCATGAAATTTGAAACAGAGCTTGTGGGTGACCAGAGGGACCCAAATAGTAAGTGGCGGTTTTGGGTATGGGGGTGGCGGGTCCCACCATAACCGCCACTTCCATTTGTGTCCTCCACGGAGCTTTTTGAGTTCCAGACCCTTCTAGAAGCTTCCCACTGCGAGGAAATTGCCTGGAAATTGCGTTTAAGCTCCGAAATGGCCATTTTAACCCTCTTTTAAGCTCTAAAAATCCTGTTTTAACCCTGAAACTTAAGAGCTAAGTCTTCAAAACTCTATATAAGATCTCATACATCTCATATGAGATCACATCTTAACACACTAGACACTTGGAAGAGATACACTTGAATATACTTGGAGATACAAACACACATAGAAGCACATACAAGAGAGATAAGTATACTTTGAATATACTTTCAATTTAGGTGAATTCTAGAGAGAGAAAATTATGAATTGAATTTAGATTAACTTAGGCTAATTAGACCACAATTTGAACATCAATTGCCTCCCTCAACTTCCATGGATGAGTGCTTGAAGAACACTTGAATAACACTTGAAGAAGAAGATCTTCAAATCAATTTTGGTCTTGTAATTGAGAATCCTCCAAGAGGTAAACACTATAGTTCTTCTCTAATTCCTACTTTGTATATATAGATCTATAAGATTTGGATCTAACTTAGTTCTATTTCTACTTATTAGAACACTCATCTTCTTCCTCTCATGTTCTTCACACACTCACATAGTTAGATCCAAATCTCTTTGATTTTTATTGATAATTTACAATTAGAGATTGTTTTTCACTTTGATTTTCAATTTTGGTTTCATTCTTCAATTTTAGTTTAGATTCATGCATACATGATTATATATATATACATATATCTATTTTGAATTCCATGATGGTTTGGAAATATGATCTATGAGAAGGATGATTTCTATGTTCATACCTATCTCTTGATTATTCCTATTACCTAGAATTCCTATTGAATTTCATCTCCAACATGATATTTATAAGTCCCTTTGATCCTTGATCTAAAAGTTCTTCATAGAACTTGAGGGCTAAATTGATTGGGAATCATGATAATTAAGTTGATCTATGAGTTTGATCTCTCTAATAAGCTTCAACTATCACTAAAATGTTTTCCTCACACTTTAAAATGAACTAGATAAAAATTCAGCAAAGCAGATTGGTTTTGTCCATTAGATTTGGTCCATCAAAACCCATAGTTTGATGGATTTCAAATTTTCTGGGTAAACTTTGATGAATTAGCTTTCATCCGGTCCGTTTTGAGAGCTTTTAGGATTCATATACTATTTTTAGAAATTGTTGAGAAATCGGTTGACAGATTTGAACATCGTCTCTTTGTGCTTGAATTTCAGAAAATCTATAATAGTTATCGACGTTCCGCTTTTTGGGGATGATTCCTAACTCATATATCTATATGCCGATGTAAAATCGTGAGCATACGATCAAGTTAGGATCGTTTTCTAAGCGTTTAAAGTTGATACAACTATTCTGGAATTTTCTAAGTTTAATTACAAATATGATTATGTATACAAAATGGTCATACCTTGATCACTCAACAACAATTGATGAATAAAACTTGGTTTAGAAATCACCTAGGATAAATGGATGAGAGATCAAAAGCTTAAATCAACTTGGTTAACATGATTCATGAACTTCTATTATACTTCTATTATGTTTTGCATTCATTTGTCAAATGATACCAAATTTCCAGAATAACAGAGTCTGTTTAAAACACTTTTTCAGAAACCTTGTGATTACAGAATGTCCATGGGTTTATTTTTATCATATACTACAATGAAATAGCTTTCTTTTGACACCAAATAGAGCTTCATATGATTTTTGTAGATTTAATTATGATTTTTACAAGAACAGTGGACAGTCCTGATCCACTGTTCCCAAAACATTTATTTCTCAAACAATAAAATTGATATTGAGGTCCCACTTTTTGGAGAAGTTCCCTAAGACATGTATCTAACTTTCTGTAAAAGGGTTTTTATCCAGCTCATGTTTAAGACCACTTTTGATAGGATTCATTAGAGGTTGCTGAATCTGGAAATTTGATTGATGACATGTTTTCTTTGTTTATCATGCATATCATTTGTTTGCTTGTATTTTTTGCAATGCTTGGGTATTCTTTGGTATATTAGTGCAGAGAATTAAGTGCCTCGGACCCGGACTTCGATTTGTGGTTTGCCTCGTCTACATGTGGCTTAGTGCCCATGTATCATGTACTATCTCTATCCTTTCTCTTAGAATTTTTCTAGGTTTACAACTTTGATTTCAACGACACATTTCCTTTAGGATAAGTCTCCGTTTATATGATTATTTGTTAGAGACATCTTATCTAGGATTGTTGCATGATTGCATTGCACGTTTACACTCTTTTTGCTTTCGCGACTCCGCTTGAGTCAACCAATGTAAGTCTTCTCGTTCCCTTTGCATATCATGACATGTTTACTTTATTTGCATCGGTCCCGGGCGGGACTAGCCACTGTGAGTATACTTCTCCCTTGTATTGCATGAGCATCCGCTTTCTACTTGATTTAGTCTCTTGAAATGATTTTCATTAGATGTTTCTTTTTGCCATGTATATATCTATCTAGTATGTTTGAGGAAACAACATCTATTATGAATTAATAACAAGGATATTTGAATCAAGGCCTACCATTCGGTAGGGCGAGGAGGGGGTGCTTTAGTCCTGCTTGGGCTCCTTCCCCTCTCGTACCAAGACCCCCGAACCTTGTTTCTGGTAATGAAGGGCGAGTAACCTTATTCAATTTTGGGCGAGTCAAACTTGGGTTTCCTAATTCCCGATAAAAATTAGGTGGCGACTCTTTGTCTCTAGGATCGCGTGAGGAAGTCCTAGTTTTCCCTGAAGTGTGCTCCTTGGGATCCGTCCCGGGACACTATCGAGGGAGAGCGTCAGGACCTCCTCCTCCATTCGCGACGGTCCACAATCTGGCGACTCTGCTGGGGATTTGAACATGAAACCGATGGTTTCTTGTTCTTCGAGGGTTTGACTTGAGCCAAAGAATATCCTTGTTATTAATTCAATAATCATGTTGTTTCTGCCTGCATTTGCACTTGCATTGTTCTTTCACCGCGACTGCTTGAAATCATTGCCTTGAAGATAGAGGGCCCTCTTTCCTCTATTTGTCAAGAGTTTTGGTAGCATGTAGTCACCGTTAGCCTTGTACCGCGTGCGGTATATAGAGCTCATGTGTGAACGGCACGCCCTCGGGGAGGCGGTCAACCACACCGTTGAGCTTGCTAATGGACCCTTTATGAGACTAAAACCCGGCCTTTGCATATAGTTTCTATAGAACCCTTCAATTAGGATCTTGATTATCATCTTTGATTAGGACAATGTGATGAATTATTTGCGCTTGCCCGTAAGGGATTATGTGGATGATGAGGACGTGTATGCGAAGGCATCATCAAACCTTGTATGGTGGATTCCTCTAGGATAGTATGGTCTTTATCCGAACATCCAATCACTATTTGAGGACAATTTTGAAAATTTTTGAAATTATAAGCACTTCTTTGAAAAACCCCAAGTCTTTCGAAAATTCCAAGAATATCCCTTTTGAAAATTTGCTTTAAGATTCACTTTCACAAAATCTTTCCAAAATTCTCCTTAGATTTTAGAGAATTTCAAAATTCCTATTTCCAAGAATCATGATCACACTTTGATGATTCAATTTCAAATTCTCCTAGATTTTAGAGAATTTCAAAAAAAAAAAATTTTACTTTGGTCTTCAAGAAATCATGATGATTCAATTTCAAAATCTTCCTCTCAGATCTTAGAATTTCAAAATTCCCACCTCAATTTTTAAGAATCATGATTTCTCACCACAAGCATTGATGGTTCAAAAATTCTTTTGAAAATTACAAAACTCCCCATCTCTTTCAAAGATTTTCATGAAAAATTTCAATTTTCAAACCTGAACCATCAAGAATTTCAAAACTCAAAATCCTTGGATAATGATTGGATTAGTAGGGTGATTAGCATACTCAAGGAATCCTATGTGCTTATGTGTTGATATGCTAGGTCTAAGCTAGATTAAGGTGCATTGCATTTAGATTAGATTGCATTTCATCTGCATTGCATGCACTACACGAGCATTGCATATACGACTCACGAGTGCGACGCCCCTAATATACCTTCAAAAAGAAAAGATTTGTTTTCCTCAGAATTTTGAAACTTGAAAAGGTTTCTTCAAGAAAAATGTTTTTGAAAAATGAAAAAGATTTTCCATCTTTGATTTTCTATTTTTGATTTTCATCCACTTTTTTTTATAAGATACCTGATTATTTGAAAAGCCTTAATAAATCAGAGTAGAAGGATTGAACTCCCTGAATTTGAGCAGAAAGAAGTAACATTGCGAACAAGATGGCTCCTCTTGATCCTCAGGCTTTGTTTTCATGGATGGATGAGGTCACCGGTATTGATCATCTACATTTCAGATATTTTGGCCTTAGTACTCTCTTTCAGCTGAGGAATGTGAAATTTGAAGAAGATATTATGCGTGCCGCCATTCGATGTTGGGATCCAGAATTCCATGTATTTCGATTTGGACATCAAGAGATCTCACCACTATTTGAAGAATTCAGTGCCATTCTCGATTTCAGCCCTTACTCCGATCTGATCCTTCCCACTATTCAGGCTGGATATGTAAAGAACCTATCATCACTTCTTGGTTGTTCTCCTTCTGTTGCTCGGTCCATGATTTCTGATCAGGAGGTTGATTTTCCCCGATTATTTGCTCGCTATTGTACTACCATGGGAGGACATTTTGATCATTCTGTATCTGGATGGGGTGCCTTGACATTGGCTATGATTTCGTACTTCCTGTTTTCTTCCTCATCTCATGCCCTCATACCAGTTGCTTGTGGACTCCGTTCCCGACAAAACCCTATGATTTTGGTCTTAGCAGAAACTCTAATGGGTTTAGATCAGGCACATACTGATGGGACAGTACTGCTTTCTGGTGCCCCTTTAGTGCTACAAACTTGGCTTCTTGAGCGACTCAGTTTATTAGTGTATCCTCGCGGTCTTTGCAGGATCCCTTCTTTAGATCAGAGGAAGGTACGAAGATTTTTCAGCAACTCTGAGGTTTGGTTTGTTTGGCTAAGCGGTCTCACCACTGAGGACATCCGTTGGGTCTGCGCCCGTTGGGATTATTGTTCAGTTACTGTTAGATTTCCAGGAAGGAGCGGGATATGGCTTCTTGGTTTACATGCTACCACTTTTTCCATCCCATACAGAGTAGCCAGGCAGTATGGCTGTAGACAGGACACTTCTGAGGATGCCATCGGGGTTATAAGAGATTCCATTCTGCGGTCTTCATTGATTACTGCTTTCACTACTGCATGGCATGAGCGGATTGCGGCACCTTTTCCACGAATTCCCGCCTCCATCCAATTATCAATTGAGTATTTCCTAGAGATCCAGAGGGTGATTGAAAGGCAGAGCCAGATTCAGCAAAGACATTAGAAAAAGGCACTTTAGAAGGTTTGAGGATTGGGTGATGATGTTTGGAATAGCTGTTTGTTGAAACCAAATGGATGTTTAAAAAAAGGAAAAAGCAAGTCACTGTGACGCTCCACTTGAGATCGAGTTGAGTTCAGTCGAGTCTATTGTTTTAAGTCTTGTTGTCGAGTCTGTCCATCGTCAAGTTGTGTTTGAGTTTATGTCGAGTACTGTAATCCTTCTATTTCTAGTAATGAAATGAAAACTTGATTTGCTTGATTTAATGCGCCTAGTCATGAATGAATGAATCACTAAGCTGAAAGTGTAATTTCTCTGACTATTGTGGAAAAATACTCTGTTGATCAATTTTTGCATTGAAAAGAATCCTGAAAGGATCAAAGTTGATTTTGCGCTAATGCCAAAGAAAGCTAAGAATTGATTAGTTTTACTTTAAGAATCTTGAGATGCTTTTGCTCGAATCTTGAAAAGATATGCTTGATAGTAACTCGGGACTAGCTTAACTCCCTTTTCTCCCCACTTCAAAAATCTTGAGCCCAGAAAAATGGGTCATTCAAACCTGTCTAAACTGCAAGCCATGTACTCTTTGTCCTTGATGGTAGCCAAACATTTCAAATAAACTACTTCTCTCAAAAAGAAAAAATAAGCTCGCTGGGATGAAAACCCGAAAGGGCACCTAGACAAAAGTTAGAGCAAAAAAAAAAAAAAAAAAAAAAAAAAAAAAAAAAAAAAGAAGCTCGCTAGGATGAAAACCCGAAAGGGCGCCTAGGCAAAAGTTAGAGCATAGAAGAAAAGAAAATTTTGCGCGTTGTTTTCAAGAACTTGATCCTAGCCAATCAAGACTTTAGAGAGAAAAGAAAAGAAAGAAGAGAAAAAAAAAAAAAAAAAAAAAAAAAAAGAAGAATGAAGAAGATTAAGAAATCGGGAACATAAATTGTCCCAAAACTTTGATTTGTAAATTCTTTGAGTAAGCCTAAAAGATTTGAAGGGCTAATCCTGCTGTATGATGAGTGATGTAAAATTGACTGGCTAGTGAAAAGGTGAAAAGAATCAACCGTCAAAGAAAAAAAAAAAAAAAAAAAAAGGGAGAGGTAGTTTAGTTTCTTTCAACGCTACCAAAAGTGACCTACTTCAAAAAAAAATCTGTCTGATGACATGGCTTGAAAAGCCCCTAATTCTTGAAATCCTTGCTCTTTTAAAACCTCCAGCCTTCGAGGAACTACGCTTGACCTGATTCCCACTTGGGGATACGTAGGCAACCTACTCGGTTCGGTCACTGCTCCTGAAACACTCAGCCACATCTCAAATACCTTCTTTCAAGACTTAGCCGAACTACTTTGGACCTGATTCCCACTTGGGGATAAGTAGGCGAGCTTCCCTGGTTCTCGGTCCCTGAACCTTGCAAACTAGGGGCAAACTTTCAAAGTTTGCCCAGAACCTCAAGATATCACTACCACACTAGGGGCAAACTGCGTTTGCCCAAGCTTTCATTTATCCCTGTCAACTAGGGGCAAACATCGTTTGCCAATACCCTTTCTACATTATAAGCGAATCCCAAGCCGTCAAGTATATTTTTGAAAACATTTGAAATGAATTGTCTCTTATTCTATAAGCTAAAGGCACTAATTCGAAGCACCTTTTTGGTAAAAGCAAAGGATTGATTGAGATCCATATGGAATATTTTCAAAGCATTATTTTATCAACTGAGTATTATCACAATAAAATGAGAAGAGCACATGAAAGCAAAGAGATACGTCAAACATGACAAATGCGCATTATGTAAATGGCAAAGTTGAGTTGTCTCCTCCAAACTTCTATTTCAGTGTCAAGTGTGTCATCTTCCTGTGTCAATGTTTGTCGTGGTCAAGTCTGTCGTCGTCTAGTCTGTGATCTCGAGTGTGTGGGTCCGAAGTGATCTATAATTGTAAAATTTTCAAAGTATCCGAAGGTGGATACAAGTAGAAGTTCCAAACATTGTTATTGCATCAATTAAACCTAGTCGAGATGAAGTGTCGATCAGAAGACCGGCCTTGGATGTTGAGTTGAGCTGTTATTGAGACAAGATCTGTATGCATTACATGAATATCTGCTAAAATTGATTTATGAAGCACGTCAAAGTCATCAGGTCTTTTGAGTACCTATCAGTCACGGATCAGAATTGAGATATCAGGAGACTTGAACAGCCTAAGAGTTAGGATTTGAGTTTTGCTTTAAGATTGGGATCTAGATGTATGAATTGCCAAGAAGGCCTGCCTCGTCAAGAAAGTTGGATTTAGATCAAACACTAATCATGCTCTGCATTTGACATGCACTTCAGCAGCATTTTCCGCATATTATTTGTGCCTTTGTTAAACCAGCTCTACTCTCTGCAAATTGACCCCACAATTTATTTTGACCACAGATTGGTCCAATCTTGATGCATAAAGAGTGCTCGAAACTTGTTGGAATTGGTCTAGAGGACCTCTGGAGATTTGAATCTTGGTAAAAATCCATTCAAGAATTGAAAAAAAAAGTCCCCCAGATGAGAAGAATCAAAGGCACCGCAGCCTGAAAGTGGCCGAGAAACGGCAAACTCCCGTCGTTTTGGGATTGATTATGAGTTGTCTTAGAAAATGGACATTTGAGTCTACTGTCGCTTGAGAATTACATCCAGAAAGGACTTTCAGAAGATGGGTCAGAATGCGAGATGTTCAGAAAGGGTTAGAGTAAGCCTGACGTGTTGCAAGAATGATTGCATTGGTCGAAGCACCAATATGAGTCTCAGAAAGAATCAGCAGGGCCTCCAGAAAATGTGCTCGCGTCCCAGAAACCTCAGATATCTCCTCAAGTAGAGAATTTCCAGATATTGTCAAGGTATACAGAATTCGTGCATCTCTCAGAATCATAGGATCTCCCCAGTAGAGAACTTTCAGAATTAAGTTTCTCACAAGCATCATGTATCCACGGGTTGCCTCCAGATAAAGGGTATCTCTCAGAATTTGAGCATCAAAATCGCCTCCAGAATACAAGGTTTATGCCAAGCATCATGTATCCAGGGTTGCCTCCAGAATACAAGGTTTATGCCAAGCATCATGTATCCAGGGTTGCCTCCAGAATGTAGGGTTTCTCTCAGAATCGTGGGTTGCCTCCAGAATGTAGGGTTTCTCTCAGAATCAGAATCGTGTATCCAGGGTTGCCTCCAGAATGTAGGGTTTCTCTCAGAATCATGTATTTCTCAGCATCGCATATCAGGGTTGCCTCCAGAATGTAGGGTTTCTCTCAAAATCAGAATCGTGTATCCGTGGGTTGCTCTCAGAAGAAGGGTCATCTCTCAGAATTTGTGTATCTCTCAGAATCCGTGCATCAGAACAGAAGATTTGTCCTCAGAAGAAGGGCCTGTTTCAGAAGAACAGAGGATTTGTCTCCGGCAGAGAGACCTGTTTCAGAAGATTTGTTTCTAGACCTGCCACAGAAGATTTGTCCTCGGAAAAAGGGCCTGTTTCAGAAGAACAGAAGATTTGTCTCCGGCAGAGAGAGACCTGTTTCAGAAGACTTGTTTCCAGACCTGTTACAGAAGATTTGTCTAGAAGAAGGACCTGTTTCAGAAGAGCAGAAGATTTGTCTCCGGCAGAGAGACCTGTTTCAGAAGATTTGTCCCCAGCAAAAGGACTCTACATCAGCAATCGTCCCCAGCAAAAGGACTCTACATCAGCAATCGTCCCCAGCAGAAGGACTCTACATCAGCAATCGTCCCCAGCAAAAGGACTCTACATCAGCAATCGTCCACAGAAGAAGGACCTGTTTCAGCAATCGTCCCCAGCAGAAGGACTCTACATCAGCAATCGTCCCCAGCAGAAGGACTCTACACCAGCAATCGTCCCCAGCAAAAGGACTCTACATCAGCAATCGTCCCCAGCAGAAGGACTCTACATCAGCAATCGTCCACAGAAGAAGGACCTATTTCAGCAATCGTCCCCAGCAGAAGGACTCTACATCAACAATCGTCCCCAGCAGAAGGACTCTACATCAGTAATCGTCCCCAGCAGAAGGACTCTACACCAGCAATCGTCCAGTTGTTTGACATGACTCAGAATTCATCCAAGATACTTCGCTATTTCAAGAGTCGTCCAGGATACAGATGACGCCTACGAGCCTTAAGATCAGAAGAATAACTTTGACAAAAACCTCGAGAATCATCCAAGATACCTTTAGCATATTCGACTGTGAGAGAGAGTCGTTGCATCCTTTGCATTAGATTTTGCATCTAGGGAACCCTTGAGGATGATTCCTCCAGCACTTTCACATTTCATGTTTTCATATTGCACCAGCATCCTAGGATAGGAGCATTTCATCCGCATTGTTGTTGTTTGTTTTCCGTTTTCCCGCGCGCTTGAACTACGCCCTGGTCTGATTCCTGGAAAGGATACGTAGGCAGCTCCAGCGGAGCACGACCAGCATCAGCTTCAACTTAGCCGCCTCTACCCAGCATTGCATTGCATTCTTGCATTCGTAATTTCTTGATTTTCTCTGATTTTGAATTTCTTGATTTTGCGAATTTTTTGTTTTTCCTAAAACCTCTCAGTATGGTTATTTGGGTGCCTTCAAGGCTTTGGCACTCACTTGCAGTTCACGTTGTTCACAACAAGCTCTGCCAAAGAGGGGCAAACTGTAGACACCCAATTTTGACCACACTGATAGGATTTAGGGTGGACAACGTCTTGGAGGATTCGATGATGAAAAGTACCCCGTGGAAGGTACTGGATTCCACACAATCAGAAGATCGGACTTCGGAAAGTGACTTCAAGCTCAGAAAAGCCCTTTTCCATGGATAAATCCCGGTTTTGTCAAAATCATCTCTCAGAATTCATATTCTCTCAGGGTTATATGAACATTAAGTGTTCTAAACGCAGTATTCTAGGTATCCAAAGATTCAATTTTAAAGAAAAGTTCGAAATCGACGCACATTTAAAAGCAATTTTGGAAAAGACGTCATTTGATTTCAAAAAGACGACGAAAGTTCCGGAGGACTTCCGGACTTCAATTGGACTTCAATTCTCATTATAAAACCTCTGGAAATATTTTTATACTGAAATTCAACCTGACAGCTTTCCAACGGTACGTAAACGGACGATTTCGGACACCAAAAAGCATTTTTACAAAAATCTGGAAAAGCAGTGCGCATGAAATTTGAAACAGAGCTTGTGGGTGACCAGAGGGACCCAAATAGTAAGTGGCGGTTTTGGGTATGGGGGTGGCGGGTCCCACCATAACCGCCACTTCCATTTGTGTCCTCCACGGAGCTTTTTGAGTTCCAGACCCTTCTAGAAGCTTCCCACTGCGAGGAAATTGCCTGGAAATTGCGTTTAAGCTCCGAAATGGCCATTTTAACCCTCTTTTAAGCTCTAAAAATCCTGTTTTAACCCTGAAACTTAAGAGCTAAGTCTTCAAAACTCTATATAAGATCTCATACATCTCATATGAGATCACATCTTAACACACTAGACACTTGGAAGAGATACACTTGAATATACTTGGAGATACAAACACACATAGAAGCACATACAAGAGAGATAAGTATACTTTGAATATACTTTCAATTTAGGTGAATTCTAGAGAGAGAAAATTATGAATTGAATTTAGATTAACTTAGGCTAATTAGACCACAATTTGAACATCAATTGCCTCCCTCAACTTCCATGGATGAGTGCTTGAAGAACACTTGAATAACACTTGAAGAAGAAGATCTTCAAATCAATTTTGGTCTTGTAATTGAGAATCCTCCAAGAGGTAAACACTATAGTTCTTCTCTAATTCCTACTTTGTATATATAGATCTATAAGATTTGGATCTAACTTAGTTCTATTTCTACTTATTAGAACACTCATCTTCTTCCTCTCATGTTCTTCACACACTCACATAGTTAGATCCAAATCTCTTTGATTTTTATTGATAATTTACAATTAGAGATTGTTTTTCACTTTGATTTTCAATTTTGGTTTCATTCTTCAATTTTAGTTTAGATTCATGCATACATGATTATATATATATACATATATCTATTTTGAATTCCATGATGGTTTGGAAATATGATCTATGAGAAGGATGATTTCTATGTTCATACCTATCTCTTGATTATTCCTATTACCTAGAATTCCTATTGAATTTCATCTCCAACATGATATTTATAAGTCCCTTTGATCCTTGATCTAAAAGTTCTTCATAGAACTTGAGGGCTAAATTGATTGGGAATCATGATAATTAAGTTGATCTATGAGTTTGATCTCTCTAATAAGCTTCAACTATCACTAAAATGTTTTCCTCACACTTTAAAATGAACTAGATAAAAATTCAGCAAAGCAGATTGGTTTTGTCCATTAGATTTGGTCCATCAAAACCCATAGTTTGATGGATTTCAAATTTTCTGGGTAAACTTTGATGAATTAGCTTTCATCCGGTCCGTTTTGAGAGCTTTTAGGATTCATATACTATTTTTAGAAATTGTTGAGAAATCGGTTGACAGATTTGAACATCGTCTCTTTGTGCTTGAATTTCAGAAAATCTATAATAGTTATCGACGTTCCGCTTTTTGGGGATGATTCCTAACTCATATATCTATATGCCGATGTAAAATCGTGAGCATACGATCAAGTTAGGATCGTTTTCTAAGCGTTTAAAGTTGATACAACTATTCTGGAATTTTCTAAGTTTAATTACAAATATGATTATGTATACAAAATGGTCATACCTTGATCACTCAACAACAATTGATGAATAAAACTTGGTTTAGAAATCACCTAGGATAAATGGATGAGAGATCAAAAGCTTAAATCAACTTGGTTAACATGATTCATGAACTTCTATTATACTTCTATTATGTTTTGCATTCATTTGTCAAATGATACCAAATTTCCAGAATAACAGAGTCTGTTTAAAACACTTTTTCAGAAACCTTGTGATTACAGAATGTCCATGGGTTTATTTTTATCATATACTACAATGAAATAGCTTTCTTTTGACACCAAATAGAGCTTCATATGATATTTGTAGATTTAATTATGATTTTTACAAGAACAGTGGACAGTCCTGATCCACTGTTCCCAAAACATTTATTTCTCAAACAATAAAATTGATATTGAGGTCCCACTTTTTGGAGAAGTTCCCTAAGACATGTATCTAACTTTCTGTAAAAGGGTTTTTATCCAGCTCATGTTTAAGACCACTTTTGATAGGATTCATTAGAGGTTGCTGAATCTGGAAATTTGATTGATGACATGTTTTCTTTGTTTATCATGCATATCATTTGTTTGCTTGTATTTTTTGCAATGCTTGGGTATTCTTTGGTATATTAGTGCAGAGAATTAAGTGCCTCGGACCCGGACTTCGATTTGTGGTTTGCCTCGTCTACATGTGGCTTAGTGCCCATGTATCATGTACTATCTCTATCCTTTCTCTTAGAATTTTTCTAGGTTTACAACTTTGATTTCAACGACACATTTCCTTTAGGATAAGTCTCCGTTTATATGATTATTTGTTAGAGACATCTTATCTAGGATTGTTGCATGATTGCATTGCACGTTTACACTCTTTTTGCTTTCGCGACTCCGCTTGAGTCAACCAATGTAAGTCTTCTCGTTCCCTTTGCATATCATGACATGTTTACTTTATTTGCATCGGTCCCGGGCGGGACTAGCCACTGTGAGTATACTTCTCCCTTGTATTGCATGAGCATCCGCTTTCTACTTGATTTAGTCTCTTGAAATGATTTTCATTAGATGTTTCTTTTTGCCATGTATATATCTATCTAGTATGTTTGAGGAAACAACATCTATTATGAATTAATAACAAGGATATTTGAATCAAGGCCTACCATTCGGTAGGGCGAGGAGGGGGTGCTTTAGTCCTGCTTGGGCTCCTTCCCCTCTCGTACCAAGACCCCCGAACCTTGTTTCTGGTAATGAAGGGCGAGTAACCTTATTCAATTTTGGGCGAGTCAAACTTGGGTTTCCTAATTCCCGATAAAAATTAGGTGGCGACTCTTTGTCTCTAGGATCGCGTGAGGAAGTCCTAGTTTTCCCTGAAGTGTGCTCCTTGGGATCCGTCCCGGGACACTATCGAGGGAGAGCGTCAGGACCTCCTCCTCCATTCGCGACGGTCCACATGCACGCCTATTTTCTTTTGCAACGCATTTTATTTTTACCTAAATCTGATAGTTTGGTCAAAGGCTTGTCTTTACATAGGCTTCGACATTCGCTTGTGACACGCGTTGCTCCACAAGCTCTATCGATGATGACAATGTCCGACTAATCTGGGACTTCCAAAAGTGATTCAAGCTCTTCTGAAGGCTCTTTTAATTCAAGACAAAAAAGAAAAAATTGAGAAAAAGGGAAAATATAGGAGAACGATACCTAATAAGATATACGGCAGTCATAGGTTGCCGTACGGCACTCGCTTAAGTGCTGGAAAGGCATTCTATGAATACTACAAATTTTACTAAATGCCGGGAAAAAATGGATTTCCAGAGAAAACGACAGTCCCTAGAGTTGTCCGCGGCATTCTCTAAATGCCGGTGCAGCAATCATTGAATGCCATAACGGCATTCATCAAGTGCCATTTCGGTACTCACCAAGTGCCGCTTCCATCTCCATTGAGTGTCGCATTTTCGTAACTGCCAGCTGTGAGATAGTACTCTTGTACCCTTAAAAGTACATTCGGTTTCTTGCTGTGAATTTACTGGAATACCCTCTATAAATTTGCCTATATAAGAGAGGTGAATATCCCATTACAAAGGATCTTTTTTTTTTGAAGACTTAGAATTTGGAATGTTAGCATCCCTATATTGATTCTTCTTTAAAAACCTTCTAAATTAAGAGAGTAATAGAGAGAGTTGGAGGAAGAGCTTGATTAATCTTGGAAAATTCCAAGAACAACCAAGGAGTTGAAGATAATTAGAGGTAAACTCTAGATTATATAGTTCCATTATTCAAAGTTAAATCATAATATGTAGATTCTTAGGATCTTTAACACATTTTCAAAAGCTCTCATCCCACCTCATTTCATCACACACCACACATATTGTGATTGAACTCTCATTTCATTAGTTTGGGTCAAAATAACTTAAGGTTTAAAGTTTAAGTGAATCTTGAAGTTGATTTAAATGGTATTTGAACTTTGGTTTCCGTTCTCTTGATTATGTTTATTTCTTGGAATTCATGAGACTTTCAATTCTTGAGCTTAGAATCCCTCAATATTCTCATAAACTCATGATTTATGAGAGGATTAAGGTTTATATTAGTATATTGAGTCAATGAGTCTAAACTTTTACCCATAGTTTGAATTCATTATTTTGAGATTTTATGAAGTTTCCTCATACTTCATCAAAATCCATAACTATAAAAGTCCTTAGTCTCCAATGACCATCAAATGGTAGGTGAAGTAGTTTGAGTCTAAGCCTATCTCCATGGTTTAGATTCATTGTCTTGGGATTTTATAAAGTTTCTTCATACTTCATTAAAATCCATAAGTTTAAGCGTCCTTAGTCTCCAATGACCATCAAATGGTGGGAGAAGTGGTTTGGTTTAAGCCCAACTTCATGGTGTATTAGTTGGGATTAACAAACAAAGTTGAACTTGACAAATGGTGTAGTGAATTCAATGACCACCTTTGATCAAGGATTTTTTGTTAAACATCAAACAGTTAGAACTGAATGAAATTAGCAGGAAAGTGTCCATAACTCAAAGTTTTAGCACTATATTTTTTGTTTTAGTGAGACTCCATGGTTAACTTGGTTTGATCATGAGTTTCATGGAACATCCATATTCTGTCCAGAATTCTAGAACAGAAGGTTAGTTTTGAAATTGGTGAATCAGAACTTTATTCAAACATTTTTAACTTTAAATAACTTTTTATAAGAGTTTAATGTGTTAAGAAGATCTCCTAAAAAGAACAATGTGTTTTTGATTCGTTTACAATTTTTAAAAAATCAAACAATATCTCTGGACAGACACGTTTTAAATTATCGCTTTAATTTGTTAGTTAGTTGTTAGTTAATTTAGTTTAATTGCTTTATCTTTAGTAGTTGATAAATCGTGGAACTTTGTGTTCTACATCCTTTTAAAATATTGATTTTTATTTTCCTTTTTAGAGATTAATCTAAGTATTTAGTTTAACACCTTCCCTGTGGGATCGACCTGGACTTAACCAGATTACTACTTACACGATTACCTATACTTGGGTATAGCACACAAGCACACACAGAAAAATTCTTGTGTCATTTACTATTTTTAAAAAATCAAACAATATCTCTGGACATAGAGTTGTAGCTCTCTGAAAGACGTCTGGTCTTTTCCCAATTCCCAGAGATCGAACCGTTCAATTGTTGATTTTCTTTTTGAGTTAAAAACTAGACTCACAAAGGCACTTTGTGTCCAAAAATCATCAAGATCGAACCAAGGGAACCATGCCTTTTATTTTCTTGAAGTTCATATCTGCTCTCTGGAATTTTCATAACCTTATGACAGATTTGACAAACTTTGTAAGTAATAGTTCAAATGATCTTTTCTTGACTTAGGGCTTATACCATGCTATAATAATGTTTAGCTAAGCTTAAATCCAGATGCTAAATGATCCAAATCAATGAATAGTTCATAGCTATATCTCGTTCATATTCATATATTCATGTACATTCATCCATATCGACTGATACTTGTAATTAGAATTCATCTTAGGTTAGGATTTATTACTTAGGAATTCAATAAATGTATCTTGTTTAAAGAATGTGGACTAACCCTTTTGTTTTGTAGTGCTTTCAAGGTACAACTTCTCAACCCCTTCTCTAGTTTAATTTACTTCTTTGATTTTAATTGATTTTCGACTCCATGCACGACACCTTAGTTTAGGTCTTGCTTTATGTGTATATGTGATTAGAGACCCTTTTTCTTATGTTTTATTTTCTTACATGCATCACATGTTTAATATTCGTGGCGGGATCCTTGGTAAGTTCTCTAATTCCCTATTGCATATCATATTGCTTGCTAATTAAATTACATGATTTTGAATGATATTTTATCGTTAGCAATCTTAAACCCTTTTCAATATGCTTTTGCGATGTACATGTATATATGTATTAGTTGAGGGTATGCTTAGATTAATAATTCAATTAAAAAGGATGTTGAGTAGAGGCTTATCGCGAGATAGGATGAGAGGGGGGTGTTTTAGTCCGCCGGGCTCCTTCCCTTTTCATTCCATAATCCCCGGACCCAGTTTATCTTTGGTTTCGCAACAGATCGGTTTACTTTCAAAATGGTTTCTTAATTTTCCTTTAAAATTAAGTGGCGAATCATTTTTGAAATTTGAATCTGAAAAAGGTTTTAAATAAAAGTTGTGGGTAAGAGAAAAATATCAATATCCACACCTACCCATAACAGATCTCTATACTCACGAATTTTGTTGTAGTAGAAGCCCCATCCGCTTACAGTGTCATCCTCAAAAGGCCCACGCTCAACAAAGCTAAATCGGTTGTGTCAACTTACAGCCTAGTGATCATGTTCCCAACCCCCAGGGTCCAGGAAGCCTGTGTGGAGATCAAGCAACCGTTCAAAGCTATTATGTCAGCTCCTTGCACAAAGAGGCAATCGCGAAAACACTAAACATCCAAGAGATAGATCCGAGAGACACGCAGAACAGGGTTGGCCCAGTAGAAGAGCTCAATCAAGTAGTACTGGACCCTCGATTGCCCGACCGGTCAATCAGCATCGGTACTCTCCTGGAATCGGGCCTCAAAGAAAAGTTAGTTCAGTTCCTGAGAGAGAATCAAGACGTCTTCGCCTGAAGCCATGAGGATATGTCGGGAATTGATCCCCAGGTCATGTCCCATCGGGTCAACACCGATCTGGGTTACCGACCGGTTAAACAGAAAAGGAGGGGTATGGCCCCCCAAAGGCAGGAAATGGTGCGCGAAAAACTCGAAAAACTTCTCAAAGCCAGATCAGTAAGGGAAGTGCAATACCTCGACTGGCTCGCCCATGTAGTGCTGGTCAAGAAGAGCAACGAAAAATGGAGGATGTGCATGGACTTCACTGACTTGAACAAGGCATGCCCCAAGGACTACTGTCCACTACCTAAGATAGACCTCCTTGTGGACTCCATGGTTGGTCACTCACTTCTTTCTTTCATGGATGCCTACTCGTGATACAACCAGATCAGCATGTATCCTGAGGACGAAGAGAAGACCTCTTTCATCACTGACTAGGGGACATATTGCTACAAAGTTATGCCCTTCAGCCTCAAAAACATCGGGGCAACTTATCAGCGCCTAGTCAACCATATGTTCAAGGATTTGATTAGAAAAACGATGGAGGTATATGTTGACAACAACCTGGTCAAAAGCTGAGATAAGTCCGACCATCTCGAGCACCTGGCCGGGGCCTTCAGCATCTTAAGAAAATTTTGGATGAGGTTGAACCCGGCCAAGTGCACATTTGGAGTCTAGTCCAGAAAGTTCCTGGGGCATCTAGTTAGCCAGTGGAGAATCAAAGTGAACCCCGAGAAAATTCTAGCCATCATAAACATGCGGTCACCCCGATCAACAAAGGAAGTACAAAGTTTGGCTGGGCGGGTAGCTGCCTTGAACAGATTTATCTCCCTGGCAACCGACCGGTGCCTACCGTTTTTCAAAATCTTCCGTAAAGATTTTTAGTGGTTAGAAGAGTGCGAAGAGGCATTTTAGGAGCTCAAGAAATACCTAACATCGCCTCCTCTGCTCTCGACGCCCATACCGGGGAAGGAATTATTGCTTACTTGACAGTGTCACCCTCAGTATTGAGCTCGGCATTGGTCAGGGAGGAGCATGGGATGCAATAACCGATCTACTGCACCAGCTAGGTGCTACAAGGCACAGAAAGTAAATACTCTTGCATCGAGAAGATCGCCTTCGCAATAATCATCTCCAGCCCGAAGACTCCACCCGTAGTTTCAGGCCCATATCATTGTGGTCCTCACAAATCAGCGACTTCACTGGATCCTTCGCCGATGTAAAACGTCCGAGAGGCTCATGAAGTGGGCATTAGAATTGGAAGAATTTGAAGCAATATACTGACCCCGTATAGTAATCAAGGGTTAAGCGGTGGCAGACTTCCTCGTAGAATTCACATATTTAGAAGACCCAGTGGAGGAGTCATTCCTGCCCGAGCTGCCACTCGGCCTACTCCCTGACATCCTGGCCTGGGTACTCTATGTGGACGGATCCTCCAACAAATAGGGCAGCGGGGCAGGGATCATCTTGACCACGCCTAACTAGATCCAGCTAGAGTACGCATTAAGGTTTGGGTTTCAAGCCTCTAATAACGAAACTGAATATGAAGCCTTATTGGTCGGGTTGCAATTAGTTACCTCAATGGGCCCACAGCAAATCCAAGGATACAACGACTCCTAACTGGTTGTCAACTAGGTCACTCAGGAGTATGAGGCATGGGAAGAAAATATGGTGGCCTACTTGGCCCTAGTCAGGTCTATTACCAAACATCTCAAGGGTTTCTTAATTAAACAAATCCCGAGAGAAGAGAAATCAGGGCCGATCGGTTAGCACGGCTAGCATCATCTTCCGAGTCGGACCTTCTTAGGATAAGGGTGGAATATTTTCCCGAACCCAGTGTTTCCAACTTAGACAAAATGGACGTTGACCCGGTCGATCTTGTGCCCAGTTGGACGGACCCTATCTGCAATTCCTCGCAAACGAAGGCCTCCCGAATGGAAAAGGCAAAGCCCAACGGGTAAAATATTGAGTAGCTAGGTACCACCTCATTGATGGTGTGCTCTACAAGAAGGGATTTACCCTGCCCTACCTCTGATGCATCCACTCGTCCCAAGTCCAAGCAATCTTATATGAGATCCACGAAGGAGTATGTGGAAACTACATAGGAGGCTGGGCGCTTTCCTGGAGGGTCCTACTACAAGGTAACTACTAGCCCACCATGGTACGAGACTCCAAAGATTATGTAAAGCGGTGTGACAAGTGTCAAAGGCATGCTAACATGATCAACCACCCGGCAGAGCTCCAAACCCCAATACTAAGCCCTTGGCCATTCTCTTAGTGGGGCATTGATATCATCGGACCCCTTCCCATGGCAAGGGGGCAGGTCAGGTTTGCCGTCATTGCAGTGGACTACTTTACCAAGTGGGCAAAGGCTGAGCCCTTGGAAACTATAACTGAGAAGAAGATGGAGAGTTTTATCGAGAAGAATATCCTCAATAGGTTCGGCATTCCCGGGTACTAGTTAGCGACAACGACAGGCAGTTCGATACCCCGGTATTCAAATAATTTTGCTCGGGCTATGGAATATCAAATCACTACTCTTCTTCTGATCATTCTTAAGCCAATGACCAAGCCGAGGTAACAAACTGGACAATTCTGCAGTCCATTAAAACCAAGCTTGAACAGGCTAAGGGACTTTGGGCTGATGAACTACTGATACTTCTATGGGACTACCGTACCAATCCCCGAGCGAAAATAGGAGAAACACCATTCTCACTTGCCTATGTCTTTGAGGTAGTGATACCCACAGAGCTCGGATTATCGACGTACCGGGTGGCGAATTTCAGCAAATAAGGCAACGAAGAAGCCCTTAGAAAGGAACTAAATCTAATCGAAGAAAAAAGAGACCAGGCATATATGAAGTTGATAGCGTACAAGTAGAGGGTTACACGATATTTTAACAAGAAGGTAAAGAACCACAGTTTCCAAGTCGGGGAACTCGTCCTCAAGTTAGTCAATCAGTCAACCAAAGTCTCTAGTCATGAAAAGCTCAGACCGAACTGGGAAGGCCTGTATATAGTCACCTGGGTCAACCTCCGGGAACCTACTGGTTGCAAACGATAAATAGACAGGACCTGTCACACCCCTAGAACGTGGAACATCTACGGAAGTATTTTCAGTAACCTGTGGAATAGAATTGGTTAGGGACTTATGTTTACACGAAGTTGTAGCTCTTTTCGAGCAGTTTTTTAGTTTGAATAAAAGCTTTTTCTTTTCTAAAGTGTTCATTACCAGTGTTCCATGATACCAAATAGACCTCATGATCACACTGGAGGCACCAAAGAGACCTCAGGATCATACCTGAGGCACCAAAAAGACCTCGGGATCACACCCGAGGCATCGGCTTCGTTTAGGTCCATAACCTACGATGGGGATAAACCCCGCTATGTGGCTGATGATAGCAAACCTCAAAAGACCCTAGAACTACCAACGTTCTAGGTCAGTTCTCTACAGTCACTTCCTCCATGAAGGGCACCTTAGCATAAGCTTGGGGGGCAGGAGGAATATTAAACTAAAACAGGAAATCACACCGAGCATTAACAGGACTTGGAAGTAACCCCTAAAACATTCCCAAGTGCCTACAATACCCAGAGTTAACCACCCGGGGTAGAAATAGGAAAATTCCTTTAATACTTCGGGCAGGGCCTATAGACTTACAAACTACCTAGCCATCAATGACTTGGAGAACTAAGTCGCTACAGGTCCTTTAAAGGCCAAGTGTTCCCTACCGGTCATAGCCCTAAAACCTTTTGCTAAGGCAGGGTTTCTACGAGGCTCACAACCAGTCGAACACAGGCAATTATAAACAAACACAGGCAGAAGTACAAGAACACAAACAGTCACTGCAAAAGGTGAGCTCAAAGGGCCTTTTCATTACTTGTTAAAAAAAAGAGTTATATACAATGCCTGGGGGGACAATTATAACAGCCTCCCCCAAGAAAAATAACAAAACCAAAACAAAACAAAAAGAAAATAAACAAATATACAGTCCGGAGACTAAGAGTCGTCTACCACGACCACTTCATCCCTAGCAGTAGTGTCCTCAGCTAGCGCGTCTTCAGCAGCGGCCCCCTCAGCTGTTGGGTTTATGCCCTCAAACCATTACTTTATGTATGACATTAGCATTTTAATATATGGATATCAGTTTTACATTTCATTATGTGTGTTTCTTTCATGAGATGATTTTCAATCCTTAAGTATCATAGTAGGTAATTCGTGTGTGTATGAGATATATACAAGTGAGATATGAATTACCTTCCTTTGATACTTAAAGCTTGTCACAGTAGATGATGAGACTGGATATCTCATCAGGTATACACTATAGCATAATTAACTACCATTGGACGGGGTGATTAATCTCAATCACTAGAGTGTCACTCTTAGTTAATATGCTAGTGCTTATAGTGTATTAACAGACCTAAACTTTCCTATTAACACTTAATGCTGTCAAACAGTCAATAGGAACTCATAACTTGTATAAGGTACGTGTTCCTAATCTTACGACGATTATGAACACAGACTGTGGATATGGCTACTTTGACTTACCAATCAATGAGGTCTATAGAAGATCAACACCTGGGTATCTTGAGTATGTCATGTTCATAGGGTTGTGAACATATATTGTCAAGATAGAATCTACCCTGTGTTTCAGAGTAAGCATTCCCTTGAGAATGTCACTAAGTCGATTGATAAGTACTATAGTCTTGTTGATAAGAGTTATCAACATGTTTGGTAATCATGAGAGGTGAATGGGACTCAAGGAATACAAGAAGTAATCATGATTCAGGTTGACAGTAACAGTTATCCAACTACCTGAATATGATTACGACTGTTGAAGGTAGAGGGACATTAGTACAACATACAAGTCTAGTTATCGCTTCGGATATGTTCTTTTGCGTTGGAGTTCAGTTATCGTTTTATAGTGGAGTATACGTTAACTGACCAGTTAGTTAGTTTACTGATCAAAGAGTTTGGTCACGGTAATTAACAAACTAGTCTGAGCCAACAATAAAGAGCCTAGGAGGTCCCACTCTTAGCTACGCTAGGAAGCTTGGAAGGGCACATGAGGATCATGTCAAGACAGGTTCGATCGATCGAAGGAGTCTCGATCAATTGAAGTCTAGGCAGGTTCGATCACTCGAGGGTTATTCAATCGATCGAAGGTTCGATCAATCGAATACACTTCGATCGCTCGAAGGTTAGGTCGGTTCTGGGAATCTATAAATAGGGCAGTTGCGTACTGAATGTTTTTAATTGTCGTTTTAATATGTAGAAGCTGCAAAAACTATTTAGGTTTTCCTAACCCTTCCCTAACCTCCCTATTAGGGTTCCTACCAACCCTATTCCTTCCGGCAGGCATCCGCAGGAGTCATAAGAGTGAAGACAGCCTAGGGGAAGTTGTTGCACCATCAAGGAGAAAGAAGTTTTCAGAATTGAGTTCAAGACCTGAGGTATATTTCTTCTCCCTCTTGTTAGTATGCATCTATGGAATTGACGGGTAGTAGATCCTGGGCTACCAATAAGTTTTTATAACTTGACTTTTTCGCTGCGCGTTTAAACTTTTAATTTAAACCGGTTTTTCCATCATCAGCAGCTTGCTCTTCCTTCCAATAGTCAGACTCCGCCCAAGAGTAGCCTGAGAGGTCCTAGTCTGGATGGTCGGAAGCCGCCCGCTGGGTCAGGTCAGAATAGCCCGTGAGAAAGCCAGCTTCAAACTCCTTCTCAGCATCCTTCGCCCCCGTCTCTTGGGCAGCAATGACCTCAGAGAGAGCAAGCTTCTCAGCTTCTGTGGCCTCTTTCCCAACCTCTGCCGCTGCCTTCCCGGCCTCCACAGTTGTCGTCTTAGCTTCTGAAAGGGAAGGCTACCCATTCGGCCACAAGGTCCTCCCGGGCTTCCCCTAGCTCCAAGGCCAAGGCCCTCACCTTCTCCTCTTCCACAGTAAGAGCAAAGTTCGAGGCCTCTCGCGCCGCCTTCTTAGCAGAAAGGGCAATCTCAATGGCGGCCAGTCTTTCAACCACTCCAAGCAGGTAAGCCTCAGCCCCTGCCGCTAAATAACCAACCTGCAGGGTGGAAACAAAAGCCGTCAATTACCACGGGCAAGTAGGTGTGTAAGGAAAAGGAATGCGAAGCTACTCACCATATGATTGACTATGTATAGCCACCCGATCAAGGCCTTGGATCCCAGCCCGGAGCACTTATCAACCTAAGACTGTAGCAGCCTGGGTCGGACCCTTGCACGAACTTCGTCTGCCATTTCTACTGTCGGCATCCCAATCGGAACATCGTGTGGCCTGGAGGGCGCAACAACTTCTTGGGGCGTTGGCTCCCCGACCAGTATGGCGTTAGCAGGGCGACCAAAAGCAATAGTGACGGTTACTTCAGGAGCTGATGTCCCGACCTATTCTTCTACCACGCGGGGCCCCCGGTGAAGCCTTTTCAGCTACTGGCCCTCAGTGGTGCCTTGCCTCTTTCTCCTCTGGCCCACCCAGGTGACCAAAGCAGCCTCTTTTTCCTTTAGAGCAGCCACATCTCTGGGAGCCATTTCTGTGAAACCAAGGAAAGATACAGGTCAGTTACACGTAAAATTGATCGAATAATAAGGCAATCAGAAAATAGCCAAAAAAACGTACCAGCAATGATAGGAGGGAACACAGGTGCCTCAAACTACTAGTTGGGCTCGTAGTAGGTCCTCTGATCCCCCGTCCAGGTCAGTAGTTTGTTAATGTCCGTGGCATCCTCGGCTAAGGACAAGATCCTGGCCTGGCACTGGTTGGGTATGCTGGGCGGGTCGACTTATCCCACTACAAAACAAAGGGCAGTTAGCTCCACGATAATAGCAAAGTAAACTAAAACAAGAGACAAGACAGGAGCTTACTCCTCAAATTCCCTGCCCAAGAAGTCCTCAACTGTATTCCCAGGGCCTTCTCACAGAGCCCGAGGGTGGATACTTAGAAGAATTTCTTCTTATACCCTCTGTTGTTGCTCAGCCAGTTGATTATTATCCTCCTTCCCTGCCTGGCTACTAGCAAAAAGAAGCCAGCTTCCCCGTGAACTGGGAACGGTCGGTGTGTCCAGAAAAACCCTTATATGGTAAGCTCGTACTCGAGAATCTGGGGCCACAAGGAGATAGCCCCCATCAAGAACCTCCACCCATTTGGAGTGAGTTGCTTGGGAGCAATTCCAAGGTATATCAGCACATCCCGGGCTAGAGGGTGGAGGGGAAGGCGAAGGCCCGTCATGAGGGTGTCCTTGTAAAGAGTAATGAAACCAGACTGATGGAAGTGAGCCCCGCCGGTGTTTATGGCCAAGGAGCAATGGTCAGGGATATTGTACCTATGCCTGATCTGACCTAGGTCTAGGGTACACAAGCTGCTAACGATCGACTCGTAAGAAAAGACTACGTTAGGGCTATTCGACACCGATGCCTCATCGCCCAACCCCCTAGACACCGAGGCAACGGGGAGATCCTAAACTGCCTCATCATCGGACACCCGAATGGGAATCCTACCTTCACTATGTTGGTCAGATGGAATCATGGCAGGTAGATCAAGACTTGTGTCCGACCCTAATCTAGATTGTTCGTCTTACGATCAGGATGACGAGTTGAAACCAGACACATCTCTGGAACTCATACGATGGGATAGGGCAGCAGCTGACGACCTAGCTAAGGGTCAGTAACCCCAAGCCTAAGGTACAAGGGAGCAAGACTAAAAGCCTAAAGGGACTGGCGTACAAGGCTCTCAGGTAACGTAACACTCGATTAATACTACCTTGAAACACCCCGACCGGTCCAACTGCTCTACCAAGGAGGACGAACTACTTGACATAAAAAAGAAGATGAACCTAAGAAAGAAAAAATCCTACTCCCTCATAAGCCCTAGTGGATTAGTGCTCTCCAGTCTCACTTGGGAAAGAAGAGGAAAGATGAGAAAGAAAAGTACAGTGAATTAAAACTAGAAAGGTGAGGACTTACAGAAGAAGAGGCAAGAAAGAGCTCAGAGGTCTTGACTGGACGCATTTTTCTCTCAACTCGCTCACTAGACTCAGAAGTTGGACAGCAGGAATAGCAAGAATGCGCAAGTGTCCCTTATATAGGTGGCGTGGACAGTTCAGATCATCTCAGATCCAATGGCCCTGCATAGTTCTCACCAAAATGCTGCCAGTTGTCACCTTGGGTAGCCCAAATAGTGCCTCAAAAGGCGAGCGCATTAAATGCATGATGGTTCGGTTACGATGCAACTATCCGGTTGCATTTGCACCAGTCTCATTGGATCCCAACCAGACCAATCACTCTCTGACACATGGCAAGCACAGACCATAAACCCCGGGGCAACTACTCGGTCTGGGTCCCGGTTGGCAAAGGTGATCGTCCCGATGAAGCATCATATCAGCCTCAGAAATGGAGGGCAGCTGATACGTACAATAATATTCATCAAGGGTTAATCTCTGCCACTTCAGCAAGGAGTGCCAGGTGGCCCGTTAATTGCACCCGATGCGTGGCTATCCTGAGTCGTGTATCCAGAACCGCTCGATATTGCCCGATCCCCAGCCAACGAGTTGGGAACTCTACCCGGGTCTACCCCGTTGCAAAGGTTGTCCAAGAGTTTTTCGTGGCGTGCTCTAGAACATCCTTGACAGTTTCGTATCTCAGTTAGAAGACTTATGGAAAGAGTAGATAGTTCCCTAATCTAGTTAGGAGACTCCTATGATTTGTGCTAATCAGTTTATATTTTATTGTACTACCTAATCAGGTCACTTACCTTGTACAAGTGGACTCTTGTGTATATAAAAGAGCCCACTCACCCCCTTCAAGGGGATTGCATCTTACCCAACAGAATCACAATTTTATATTGCACTCATACTCTGGCCGGCAGATTTCTGGTAGCTCCAAGCCATTGTTGGTCCACCAAAGACCCTCGGCGATTCTCATATCATAGTGCAGGTGCTCCGACACACCACGTGGACGTAGTTTCCTTCATTAACAGGGTCAAACCACATACAACTCTCTTTTTTTATTTCTTCTTGTTTTCTTACCCAAATTTTGGTGTCATCAGTATGTGTGTGTGTATGTGTGTGACGACGTCCTACTAACGCGTTTTTGTATCAACAACCAATTGTAGGTGATCGTACAAGTAATAAAGTTTTGGTAAAACCAGGTTGAACCCAGAAGGAACGGTAGAAAGATTTTTTCAGATAGGAAGTAACTATTTTGTCCCTAAAATGAAAATAAAAGATGACGGATTTTTGGGGCTTTTCCTAAACTACTTGTTCTATGTTTTGTAGTAAAACTAATTAAAAGCTATTTTTTTTTAGTAGTTTACGGTAAATATTTTAACACAACATATTAAAAATAAATTAACTAAGATGCTAGTAAAAAAAAGGAAGAAAAAGAAATAAAAGCTAGATTCATATGAAATGAACTTTTTGGATTTTATTATAGCAAAGATGGAAATAATACAAATACTTAATATAAGTTATCTAAAAATAGGAAATATTAATTAACTTAGAAGAAATGATTTAAACGGATTGAGAATATGCAAATCAAAGCTAGATCACACAACTTTTGTGCTTTTAAAAGGGTTTGACATTTTTAAACAGAGTGATTCTTTATTTGAAAATAAACTTATAACTGTTGAAGTCATATCAAGTGTGTCATGTTTGATATGAAATGATGTCGTTTGGTTTAAAGAGAAAAAAAAAATAAAATAAAATAAAAAAGAGGGGCAATCGGGCAGTAGCTAGGTTCGAACTCAAGCCCGCGAACGTGGGTTATTCGGTGCTCAGTCCCACCACTCTGCCACTACACGATTGCATGTCCATTAATGGATAGAAATATATATATATATATATGTATATATGTATATACACATACTTAAAATATTAACCTTATTAAATAAATTATTTTGTATGCTAGATGTTTTTTTTTATGACAAATGGCATAATTTGACAATTCACAACACATTAAAAATAAACTAACAAAGATGGTAGTAAGAAAAGGAAGAAAAAGAAATAAAAGCTACATTCACAGGAAATAAACTTTTTGGATTTTATTACAGTGAAAGATGGAAATAATACAAATATTTAATCTAAGTTATCAAAAAATAGGAATATTAATTAAGTTGGTGATTTAAAGGGATTGGGAATATGCATATCAAAGCTAGATCATACATCTTTTGTGCTTTTGAAAGCGTTTGATAGTTTTAAACAGAGTGATTCTTTATTTGAAAATAAACTTATAACTATTGAAGTCATATCAAGTGTGTCATGTTTGATATGAAATGACGTCGTTTGTTTAAAGAAAAATAAAGAGGCAATCGGGCAGTGGCCAGGTTCAAACTCAAGCCTGCGGATGTGGGTTATTCGGCGCTCAGTCCCCACCACTCTGCCACTACACGATTGCATGTCCATTAATGGATAGAAATATATATACACATACTTGAAATATAAAATTTATTAAATAAACTATTTTGTATGCTAGGTGTTTTTTTATGACAAATGGCATAGTTTGATAATTCACATAATTAAATTCTTATCTCAAATACGTAATCCTTTGAAGTCCAATACATAATTAAAATTTATTAATATGTTAATTAGTCATAAACTATAGATATTTTTGGCCATGAATGGAGAAACAACCCATCCAGATAAATTTGCCCATTTAAGATTAGTGCACAGAACTTGTGATTTTTGAGTTTTTATTGCATATCCCCAATTAAAAGTCTAGCCTAACATGTTTGGAATTAAAACTATCATCGACATAAATTTTAAAGAAAGATTAAATAGGTGTACACAATCACCGTCTAATTAAGATGAAGGTTCATAATACCAAGAAAATAGTGAAAACTAATATTCATACACTTTTTCTTCACTTAACAATAGTTGGGATTGAATTCGTAGAGTCTGCAAAATAACAAAGTTTTAGTACAGCTAAACTAATAAAACATAAATAAATTGAAATGTTACATCAAAATTAGATACTAAACTTTTGACCTTGATTTCTTGCTGGGTCACAGTAGATGAATTCCAATAACATAAGCAAAGTCAAACCAAATCTTAACCTAATTTGGGAATGGGATATGGATATTTTGGGTAATCTTGGGATTCTAATAGGTGATTATAACAACTACGTAGCAAAGAAATCCAGAATTTACTTGCAAATTCTGTCATACAATGAAAGAATTTTTGTTACAAGAACTGGAAACTTGGGGGTCAAACTATTTTAAGGAAGATCTACAACTACCAACTATCCTAAAAACATTATAAAAAAAAAAAAAAAACCTAACATCTGAAAACTAATTTTTCATATAGTAGATGAAAATAATTACAGAGACTTTGGGTCTTGAAATCAAAACTTTAATAGAAATATTTTACTACTACAAATTAACTAAGAAGTTACAAGAAAACAAATGTTTAAGAACTAATTTGGGAAATATAGTAAACAAAGTTTTGTCACAAATTTTTGAACTTGAAATCATCAATTACAGAAAAGAAAATCTTTACAACTTTTAGAACAAAATCAAACAAAGAAAAGCTTAAATTTCTACTCCTAAGGACACTATGAAATGCTCACACGGTAACTTTGGCTATGGAATTCTTCCTATGGTTTTGTCTCCTTGGGTCTTTGTGTTCTCCCCCCTCTCTAGTTCTTTTTCCAATGGATGTTATTTATAGACAAAAATGCTTTGAAGGAAGATGAAGATTCGTCATTGAGTTTGTCACTTGAACATGGCAATCCATGGAGATGAACGTGAGACTTTCGTCAATCTTCAACACTCTTTGTTTTGATAGACTCACTTTTGTTTCAATCTGGAGAGAGAGAGAGAGAGAGAGAGAGAGAGAGGAATAAAGATTTTCCTATCTGTTATATATATATTACCCCTAGTGGACGAGTGTTGTCTCGTGAGTTTTGTCTCGTGAGGGTTGTCTCGATCTTGTGTTCAAATTTTGCTATCTGGCAATTTTAGCAGCATAATTTTTAAATCACCAATACTTCTGGTGTGCCTTTTGATTTTGGACTGTAATGGGATAGTTCAAATATACAATTTAGTATATTTATTGTATAACATTATTTGAGATTTGAAGACTTGATAAAAAATGTAGCGCCCCGCCCCGCCCCGGCACGGTTCCCGCGGGCGAGGGGGGTGCTAATGTAAAATAAAATAATTAACAAGAGCGGAAGGACTGAACACACTTGTAATGCTTCGAGTCATAGACCCGAAGCTTACCTCAAAACTCTCTTTAGAAAATCAAACGTTTAAACTTTAAAATCATTTAAACTCTGAAGCTCTGAAACATTTAAACTTTGAAACCTCAAAACTTTGATACCATTTTACAACGCCCCAAGTCCCAGACTCCAAGGGTTACTGCGGAAGCATAGAATAGCCTTTTTAAATCTTTGGTGGGAAAACAAAATCTTTAAAGACTCACGGATCTTAGTAAAACTATAGCGGAAATATTCAACTAGTCTCTTGAAAAGCTTTGCTTGTCAATTTAAAAGACATTAACAGAAATTCTTTATCGATTCATTAAATGAACAACAGTGCAGCGGAAAACATACAGATCTCGTAAACATTTATCAGACTTCTCACCAGCTTTATAAAATAACTTTTAAATAGAAACTCAAACTTGGTTTCACATATCGAAAAGTAATACAATGACTTACTGTCATTTTCTCAAACGTTAGAAACTCTTATAATAAAAACCCAAGGTTTTTAAGAACATAAAGTATCACGATATCATAATTTCTTCCCTACACGGAATCTTCACAAGTAAACTCTACTCCAGCTTGAAAATTATATTCATCATTTAGAAAACATTAATAATACATAAATCAGGTTTTCATTTGAAAACTATCCTTTCTTGAAACAAATCATTTTCAAGATAAGCAATGAAAAATCAGAGTTAAGCTATCATGCTATTTAAAAGCAGGTGGACTAACACTTGTCCAATTAAATCATAACATGCTCTTTGAACCATCATTTAAATTAAATTCCCATAAACTCGACCTTCAAACAAAGCAGAAGTTCATCAAATCTCGAGAGCCTTACCCTTATCTATATCACCTGAAAAGGAAAGGTTTGATAGTCCATAAGCCAAAAGGCTCGTATACTCATATAACCGCACAATAACATCTGTTATATAACATGCGTGAGTGCAATGAATGCCAATGTCATGTATGGAAATCACTTTTCGTGCATTTTCAAACACTCACCCTCAATCGTCAATATCATTACCCGGACCATGGGCTTCCCGTCCACGTAGGCCTAGCCTCAAACGTGCGGGACTTTGGGCCTTACGAATTACATGGAGGCCTAGCCTTTACCGTTACGAGGGTTTCTTGCAGCACATCCCGCAATTCGAGTTCCTAGTGGTACCCATCTCACACGCCTACCCACAAATCCGGGATTTCTATCTTTCAAAACAAAATCCCTCCTAGAGGGTTTTATGCATGGAAGCCTCTAAGGTCTTCCCTTTTTAAAACCTGGAAGCCTCTAAGGTCTTCCCTTTTCAAAAATTGAAAGCCTCTAAGGTCTTTCATCCCAAAATCATTTTCGTGATTTTCGTGTTCATGCTCATGCTTATGAAATGATATGACATATGCGAGCTCTAAACATCCAGACATATTCAACATTTCATAAATTACATATCAAAACATGTTATCGATTAAAGCAACACAATAGACATGCTGAAATCACCCAGGTAAACACGTAAGCATAGCAACTCAATTAACCATTTAAAGCATAGCAACTCAAGTAAACATGTAAATGCACTATTAACATGTTATACAACTTTATTGAGGGTTATACGGAACTACCGTTCACCGAGGATTGACTGAATAAGTAATCAGAACAGAAACCGAAATTGCTCAAACTATTACAAATCTTGATATACAATAATGCACGTATATCAGTGAGGTATAACACCTCTAAGCACAAGTACAACTACTATTAAAGTAAAGGTACAACTCTTAAAGCATAGGGTACAAGATCCCTTAGCTCAAATCTGACTCAAGTATAAGAAAATAGGAGTTTTCACTAAACTGCCTAAGGTCGCGCGTGCGGGTTGCTCGCGCCGGACCTCGCTCGCGCAGGCCACTCGCGCGAGGCCTCGCTCGCGCAGACCGCTCGAGCGAGTTAAGCTTAGTAAGGTCACGGGGTTATTTTAAAACAGATTTCAAAATTATGCCTGGTCGCGCGCGCGGGCCGCTCGCGCGACCCCTCGCTCGCGTGGGTCGCGCGTGCGAGTTGTCACAGAATCGTCTTCTTCCTCTTTCTTCCCCTGTTTTGAAATTAAAGGGTAAATTTTACCCAGTTTGAACACTTAATCAAAATAGAGTTTCCAATATATGAAATTCTTCCTTTTTTCCGCATAGCTTTCAAATTTGAAATCAATTTTTCAAGAATTTAAACGTAGCTCTAGATTTTATCAAAAATTCGAAAGGCGATAAAACTTTAAATCGACCGTTCGTCGCAACCGTTGCGAATTAACCTTTGAAATTCGGAAGGGAGCCTCGTGGGATCGAAACCTTTCATTTGATATATAGAAATCCAATTTCTGCTATAGTTTTTCTGCCCGCCATCTTCGGACCCTTCACGATATATATATGAAATACTATATATATATCTATATCTATATCATCAGTTCATATATAAATTGAAATCAAAAGTCATGGAGTTGATTTGAAGCTTACCCAAATTCGTATTACAGAGGGATAAAGAGAATTCCAAATAATAAGCCAAGCTTTGATATCAATCTCCTTGTATAAATATATGTAATTATGTATCCATTTATATATATATGCACTTATATATATATAAGCCGAGAGAGAGAGAGAGAGGGACAGTGAAGAGTTTAGAGTGTTTGCTTTTAAGAGATGGAGAGAATGATAGTTATGAGAGTTTGAGAGCCTTAGGTGTGAATATATAACATTGAATTGCTTGGCCTCCAAGAGGCTTCAAGAATAAGCTCCCCACACATACATATGAAACACACACTACACACACTGCACACATTGTGCACAACTTATTCCTTTGGCTCCAAGTTCCACATGGGAATCTATCTCATGTGGTAGGCTCATGCTCCCTCGCACACACAGGTAAAAAATTATACTGCGAAATTTCAAATCAAGTATTTTTCTTTGACGAAAAAGAAATGATAAATTCTAATATTGTTCATAATTTTTCGTGTCATTACACTCTACCCCCCTTAAAAGAATTTCGTCTGCGAAATTCAAGTAAGGTCATCTGATAACAAGGTAATCACAACACTGCCCAAGGGATGTTTCACAATCCGTCTTACGACACGGATATTCATTTACGAGCTTTCTAAAATGTCGAAACATAAGAACCTTATGCAAAGTAGCTCATAACATTTCATCTCCCCTGAAGTATTTTTCTCAAAAGCCTAGTATCCTATCCTCAAATAGCATTCTTCAAAATTCTAAACGAGATTCAATTCTCAAAGTCCAACATCTACCATAATACAGGTTGAGAGATTCCTCAACCTCTTCATATATGCTGTAATATGATAATACCGTAAAAAGGTTGAGAGATTCCTCAACCATCCCATATACATCGTAATAGAATACGCCTTGAGATAATACCGTCAATAGGTTAAGAGATTCCTTAACCATCCATATACACCGTATTCGAATACGTCAGGATAATACCGTATTAGAATGCACCGTAATATAAGATGAGAGATTCCTCATCTATACACCATAACCGTAAACGAAATCGCAAAAGAATACTGCAATATCACATCGTACCACAATATCGAAAGATATACCATAAGATAGGTTGAGAGATTCCTCAACCGTCCAATATCCACAGAAATACACTGATCTCAAATAATTAATATCTCCAACGACGCTATCGCCGATCTCCGATATACTCAACTCATATCCCCATATACTCACGTCACATCACATAACCCATGTTCGAAACAGAGACTAATGTTCCCAATGTGTGAACCACATAATACTTACCAGGACCAAGTCCAAACAAAATAGTAGATGTACTTTATACTCCACCTCACATGTTGTCTCAAACTCTTGTGCTCACAACACATATAACTGCATATTACGATGTTCCCTATACATTCCTTCTGATGGCATTTCTCAAACATCGAAAGGTCCATATAATAACTCAAAGATTCCATAAAATGACACGATCACAGAATGCTACGCTCTTTCCAGAAAACATGTGAACTTGCACAGAAAGATAGTCATACCAATAAGCTCCACTGACAAAACCAATCATCAAAATCAAACGGCAAGGATTCGTAAAGGCAAACATACCCAGCTCATAAATGAGTGAATTCAACTGTTCAAAAGAATTCCCAAGCAATAGGGAGTACTACAGTCTAACCCAAAGGAGAGACTACTCCAAAAATTCAAGAATTTACCTATACCCGAACTCTCGAAACAGGGGGGTATAGGAACTACGCAAAGTGTCTCACTACCCATTTCACACAAGAATCCATTTCAAGCCGCACTCAAGGGTATAACACAATCGTGTACACGTCTCATTGGTATGCATAACGGCATAAACATATTCGTAGAAAGAAGTATTTCTAGCATGTTTGTCATTTAACTAAACATGTAAGCATATAAGCATTTAAAACAACGTGGCATGTTATATCACATAGTTCTGCAAGCAAGTAAACATGCTCAATTCATCTTCTCAAATATACGTGCAATTAAAACTTTAAACAACACATCACAAGTTATCAAGTAACAGATTAGTACATGATAATACGTTTCTCAAGTCATCGACTAATATGCCAACAAAACAATTTCTCAATCAACACTAGCACATAACCCGGCGTTCCGAAGTATTCGACCCGGTATGCTCTGATACCATTTGTAGCGCCCCGCCCCGCCCCGGCACGGTTCCCGCAGGCGAGGGGGGTGCTAATGTAAAATAAAATAATTAACAAGAGCGGAAGGACTGAACACACTTGTAATGCTTCGAGTCATAGACCCGAAGCTTACCTTAAAACTCTCTTTAGAAAATCAAACGTTTAAACTTTAAAATCATTTAAACTCTGAAGCTCTGAAACATTTAAACTTTGAAACCTCAAAACTTTGATACCATTTTACAATGCCCCGAGTCCCAGACTCCAAGGGTTACTGCGGAAGCATAGAATAGCCTTTTTAAATCTTTGGTGGGAAAACAAAATCTTTAAAGACTCACGAATCTGAGTAAAACTATAGCGGAAACATTCAACTAGTCTCTTGAAAAGCTTTGCTTGTCAATTTAAAAGACATTAACAGAAATTCTTTATCGATTCATTAAATGAACAACAGTGCAGCGGAAAACATACAGATCTGGTAAACATTTATCAGACTTCTTCACCAGCTTTATAAAATAACTTTTAAATAGAAACTCAAACTTGGTTTCACATATCGAAAAGTAATACAATGACTTATTGTCATTTTCTCAAACGTTAGAAACTCTTATAATAAAAACCCAAGGTTTTTAAGAACATAAAGTATCACGATATCATAATTTCTTCCCTAAATGAAATCTTCACGAGTAAACTCTACTCCAGCTTGAAAATTATATTCATCATTTAGAAAACATTAATAATACATAAATCAGGTTTTCATTTGAAAACTATCCTTTCTTGAAACAAATCATTTTCAAGATAAGCAACGAAAAATCAGAGTTAAGCTATTATGCTATTTAAAAGCAGGTGGACTAACACTTGTCCAATTAAATCATAACATGCTCTTTGAACCATCATTTAAATTAAATTCCCATAAACTCGACCTTTAAACAAAGCAGAAGTTCATCAAATCTCGAGAGCCTTACCCTTATCTATATCACCTGAAAAGGAAAGGTTTGATAGTCCATAAGCCAAAAGGCTCGTATAGTCATATAACCGCACAATAACATCTGTTATATAACATGCGTGAGTGCAATGAATGCCAATGTCATGTATGAAAATCACTTTTCCTGCATTTTCAAACACTCACCCTCAATCGTCAATATCATTACCCGGACCATGGGCTTCCCGTCCACGTAGGCCTAGCCTCAAACGTGCGGGACTTTGGGCCTTACGAATTACATGGAGGCCTAGCCTTTACCGTTACGGGGGTTTCTTACAGCACATCCCGCAATTCGAGTTCCTAGTGGTACCCATCTCACACGCCTACCCACAAATCCGGGATTTCTATCTTTCAAAACAAAATCCCTCCTAGAGGGTTTTATGCATGGAAGCCTCTAAGGTCTTCCCTTTTTAAAACCTGGAAGCCTCTAAGGTCTTCCCTTTTCAAAAATTGAAAGCCTCTAAGGTCTTTCATCCCAAAATCATTTTCGTGATTTTCGTGTTCGTGTTCATGCTCATGCTTATGAAATGATATGACATATGCGAGCTCTAAGCATCCAGACATATTCAACATTTCATAAATTACATATCAAAACATGTTATCGATTAAAGCAACACAATAGACATGCTGAAATCACCCAAGTAAACACGTAAGCATAGCAACTCAATTAACCATTTAAGGCATAGCAGCTCAAGTAAACATGTAAATGCACTATTAACATGTTATACAACTTCATTGAGGGTTATACGGAACTACTGTTCACCGAGGATTGACTGAATAAGTAATCAGAACAAAAATCGGAACTGCTCAAACTGTTACAAATCTCGATATACAATAATGCACGTATATCAGTGAGGTATAACACCTCTAAGCACAAGTACAACTACTATTAAAGTAAAGTACAACTCTTAAAGCATAGGGTACAAGATCCCTTAGCTCAAATCTGACTCAAGTATAAGAAAATAGGAATTTTCACTAAACTGCCTGAGTTCGCGCGCGCTAGCCGCACGCGCGGGCCGCTCGCGTGGGCCGCTCGCGCGAGGCCTCGCTCGTGCGGACCGCTCGAGCGAGTTAAGCTCAGTAAGGTCACGGGGTTATTTTAAAACAGATTTCAAAATAATGCCTGGTCGCACGCGGGGACCGCTCGCACAGGTCGCGCGCGCGAGTTGTCACAGAATCGTCTTCTTCCTCTTTCTTCCCCTGTTTTGAAATTAAAGGGTAAATTTTACCCAGTTTGAACACTTAATCAAAATAGAGTTTCCAATATATGAAATTCTTCCTTTTTCCGCATAGCTTTCAAATTTGAAATCAATTTTTCAAGAATTCAAATGTAGCTCTAGATTTTATCAAAAATTCGAAAGGCGATAAAACTTTAAATCGACCGTTCGTCGCAACCGTTGCGAATTAACCTTTGAAATTCGGAAGGGAGCCTCGTGGGATCGAAACCTTTCATTTAATATATAGAAATCCAATTTCTGCTATAGTTTTTCTGCCCACTATCTTCGGACCCTTAACGATATATATGAAATACTATATATATATCTATATATATCATCAGTTCATATATAAATTGAAATCAAAAGTCATGGAGTTGATTTGAAGCTTACCCAAATTCGTATTACAGAGGGATAAAGAGAATTCCAAATAATAAGCCAAGCTTTGATATCAATCTCCTTGTATAAATATATGTAATTATGTATCCATTTATATATATATATGCACCTATATATATATAAGCCGAGAGAGAGAGGGACAGTGAAGAGTTTAGAGTGTTTGCTTTTAGGAGATGGAGAGAATGATAGTTATGAGAGTTTGAGAGCCTTAGGTGTGAATATATAACATTGAATTGCTTGGCCTCCAAAAGGCTTCAAGAATAAGCTCCCCACACATACATATGAAACACACACTACACACACTGCACACATTGTGCACAACTTATTCCTTTGGCTCCAAGTTCCACATGGGAATCTATCTCATGTGGTAGGCTCATGCTCCCTCGCACACACAGGTAAAAAATTATACTGCAAAATTTCAAATCAAGTATTTTTCTTTGACAAAAAAGAAATGATAAATTCTAATATTGTTCATAATTTTCCGTGTCATTACAAAAAAAAATCAAAACTCAAAATCTTTTATGAAAATAATTAGTGCAAGTTGTTCTGACACTTAAAACACAGTGATGAAATTTTTTTATTTTATATTTATATATATATAACAAAAAGAAAAGAACAAATAACAATAGTAATACATAGAAAAATTTCTCAACATATCTAGACGTCGTCTAAGGTTAATGCCCATGAAAAGAGAGGTCTAGGACAGTAGACTCGAAACATCAAATAGGAGTGATAGTCATATAAGTCGGACAGTAGACTCAAAACATCAAATAGGTGTTACAGTCATATACGTCGGGATCATCATACAGCGTTAATTCCATGGATAGATTATATTCAACAATGACTTCTTGAGGAATGAATTGTTCAATAAAGATTGGGACTAGAAAGTCTCCCTATACAAGTAGGTGAAAGAACCAATTCCTCTGGAAGGCATACCTTAATAGTTCTCCATCAATAACTCTAGTTAATAAACGCCTCCATCCAAAAATAGTATCATTTTTCGTCATGAATGGGGAATTGTTCTAAGGATGTCAAGTATCGCTTCCATTCATTTTCTTCAGATTCATTATATAATACTTGGAACACCTCATATTGAGCTTGTTACCATTGATCGTAGTTCGTACCAATGTTTTGCCAGTCCTCTAATTCATCATACTCTGGTGTACTCTCCCAGTGTGGATCTTGGTTAGGATCTTCTAAAGGTGGGTAATTTCCTTCGATGTAATCATTCGTTAATAGATTATTAATGGACTTAGCGTAAAACATCTCGTCATCGTCAGATTCTAAATTCATCAACCGACAGAGTTCTGTCCTCTGATGGATATTTGTTATTTATATTAGACGAGCTAGGTTGGTATGATCTTGAGTTTGCACCTTCTATAGTGGATTTACCACGTTGGAACGGGTCATGTCTTGGTGTTACTTGTAGAATCAGATAATATGTTGAGAATAATTCCTGTAAAATATTAAATAGTAAGAACAAAAAAGAAAAAGAAAATTAAAATTAAAATAAAATTCCTATTATGTACAATTCTAATCATGATTTAAGAAATTAAGGCGCATTATAGTTGGGGTCCTCCAAAGGAATGGACTCCAACACAGGTTCAAAACCTTCTAAGAATGGCTTTAATCTATGCCCATTAACTTTAAAGGTATTTCCATCTTTGATAAACAAGAGTATTAAGACATTCTTCTGTAGAGTACCCTATCATAGGACATGTAACACCCCACATCCCGAACATGGGCGTTAGTGCGGCTATAAATATTGAATTACAAACTTTTTTTGAAACTCTTTTTAAAAAGAATCTAATGATCTTAGGTAAACCAATCCATAGAGGAAGAAGTAAATAAAAGTTCGACGAGGATTCCGGATAAGTCCAGAAAAGTCAACCGTTGACCCAAGATGGCTTAAATGGCCAAGTATGGTCAAATATAAAATTTTTGATTCAAGAGTTTAAAAGTCCCGCGAATAGTGCATCTAGATCCCCATATATCAAATATAATTTTTAAGAATTTTAAAAAGGAAATGAACCAAGTGCAAATGATGCTCCAATATCATAAACTGTGCAAAAATCGATAATTTTGCCTTTGGAGGGAAAGTTGACTTTTTTTCTATAAGGAATTGGATTTTTAAAGTATTTTTATTGAATCCAAATGGGTGGTATTTCATTAATTACATTACTAACTTAAGTGAGAAATGATTCACTTAAATGGGAATTAATGGAATTAACATATATTGTAGGCACTATGCTATGAAACTATTCAGAGGTTTCAAAAACAAAGAAATTGGAAGACTTGCAAATCCAGTCGACTCGAGGCTTACATGTCTAGTCGACTGATTGGGAACCCAATCAACTATTTTTACCAGCAGAGAGTTCTTGATGTCTCAGATTTGGAATCCAGTCGAGTGGGTGCCCATCCAGTCAACTGTTTTTCACCAGCAGAGAATTCTGCAGCACTACACTTGTTCCCAACCTCCAAATCAAAGGTCCTAACAAAGAATTGATTATCAATCACAAACCAAGAGACTCAAAGTCCCAATTTCTAAACTAAATGAAGATGTTCTTGATAGTCAAAGAAAGTTGGATGTTTATAATCCAAATATTACACGTATAAATGTTCGTAGTTTTAAAATGTTTATAAACATTATGTGCAAGTTGCCTAAACCATACTACGACCGTTACATATTTCAAATTGAATCAAAGAATCAAATTACATAGTTTTGAAACGTAAGAATACTAAGTATTACATTTTCTAAATCAATCTCCATAAACGGAGCCTTCATACCTCAACTCCTTAAGTTGACATAACCGGCCTTGCTAATCCAATCTAATCCTGAGGTTTACATAGTTCCTGAGCACAATAGCCCGTATAGCTCGCATAACAAACAACTACTATGCATTCCATGCGTGCGTACAATGAATGCAACAAAAGAGTTGTCGAAGCAATGAAATGTTGTCCATAGACCTTTGTTTTATAAATTCCCCACCCCCCTCCCCCATACACACACACACACATGGAGGTTTTTCCTTATTTTGCAAATCTTGGAAGTCCCACACATGGAGATCATCCCCCTTCTTAATAGAAGCCCCATACTAGGAGGTCTTTCTCTCAAAATCCTTTTTGTAACGTTATATTCATAGGCAATATGCAATAACCATAATTTCAATAACTACTAAGATATATGAATTTCCACAACTTCACATGCTTTCAACTCCTAAGCATTTAATTCAAAGACACACTTTCATATTTTCACTAAACATGCTCTCAACTTGAATTTAAACATATAAGGTTCAAGTATGCACATAGGTTCATGTAAACACATTTACATGTAAACATATAATTACACTTCATCAATTTTTAAAATGTAGGCAAGATCTATAAGCTTTCTACACCAATCATACTTCTCAAACTTGTGTAGAAGTTAAATAAGCAAGTAAGCACACGTATAAACCCCAAGAACATATAGACCTTAGGAACAATTTCAAGAAACCTAGGTTTGGATTTTATGCACGTCAAACGTGTACCAAATGTAGTAGTCTTCTAGATTAAGACTAGTTAACATGTTTTACATAGTAGGTGAAAGTTATAGGAACTACCTTTGTGTTTGAGAAAAACTCTCGAGAGATCTCGAGAGAGAGAGAGAGAGAGAGAGAGAGACAAACATGTCGAAAACACGATCCGAGGGTGCCCAAGTATGCTCCTCGTCGCAAGGATCGTTGTTAATACTGGGTGTTTTGGCCGAAAAAAATCTGAGCTAGATGATATCGGAGGTCAAAGCCTTGACATCCATGGAGGCTTGAGCTTCCATGGCCCCTCGAGAGAGAACCATGAGTTTAGAGAGAGAGAGGAAGAAGAGAAAATGAAAAATATCTCCCAATTTTTCCTTTATATAGTAAGTGATAAGGTACAAGTCCTAAAGCACATTGTACACCTTACCAAAACTGATATAACTCACTAACTGTACCAGAAATGACAAAACTTAAAACACCAGAAGTGACTTATTCTGCCATACGCATCTTTTCCCAAAAATAAATATTTTAAAATTTTCTAGACAGTAAGTCCAACACATGTGAAAATTACCAAAATGCCCTTATGCCCAAAATTTAAAAGTTTTGCACATGAATACCTACTAATCAAAAAATGATGTCAGCACTTCACGGTTAGTCTAGATTAACCCTGGAATTAAAATACAGGTTATTACATGACATGTACTGCAAAGTTCTAGTTTCTTCTTAGATAGAGGAGGATTTGCTTTCTCCAATTTAAAAGCTTCTAGCTTACAAGCTAATTCTTCAATTTTTATTACTAATTCATCTTCTGATTGTAATTGCTATGAACTTTTACCTTTTCTATCCTAGTAATTTCTTCTTTTTCCCATTATGGAGCATTATCGCCCAGCCAATTAATGTATGATTCAACTTCGTCATTAATTTTAAAAAATTCCCCTTGGCACATAGTTTCAAATAATTTTTTTTTACTCTGGATCTAATCCTTCATAAAAGAAAATAATTAGACGCCATTTTTTAAATCCATGACCTGGACAATTTAATGGGAGATCTTTAAACCGTTCCCAACCTTCAGGGCATGTTTCCTTCTCTTTTTGAGTGAAAAGCTTAATTTGTTGCATTATGTAATTAGTTAAATTTCTCTAATAGAATTCTTTTAGAAATGCTTCATTCATATCATGCCATGAAGTTATAGATCCAGGACGGAGAGAAAAAAGCCAATCTTTAGCTTTCTCTTTCAAAGAGAAGGGAAAAACTTGAGATGGATTATTTCAAGAGGACAAGTCTGATTAGAAAATGTACCACAAATGTCTTCAAATTCACGAATATGAACATAAGCATGTTCTGTTTTTATTCCATGGAAAGTTGGCAAGGATAGTAGCATGCTATGTCTAAAATAAAGTTTCTTGTGTATTTTGGTAAAGTGATGCAAGAATGAGTGATGTTTCATTCTAGGGTAAGTAAATCACGTAAAGAGCGTTGTTCACGCTCTGGTAAAACTAGTTGTGGTATATTATCCCAATGTTCACAATGAGCATCATCAGCTATTCCTTTTATGCCTTCAATTTCAACCATGATTCTAGGAAATTGTATACTAGATGAATTAGTAGAAATATTATAATTATGTGGTACTTGATATAAATCTTCAGTAGTATCTAAGGACATATGAAGTAAAAGAAAATTAAGCATTTAAAATATTATTATTATTATTATTATTTATAGTTAAGTAAAAAAAAACTTGAGCATATTTGTTATTTTTTTTAGAAGGTAAGACACACACACACAAACACACACACACACACATATATATATATATATATATATGTATATATGTCTAAGTTTTTTTTATATATATTTATTTTATTTTACTTTTTATTTTTAGAAGATAGGTACATACATACTTATGAATATATATATATATATATATTTATATATATTTATCAAAGAAAAATTATCTGAAGTTTTTTTAAAATTATATTATTATTATTTTTTTATTTTTTATTTTTAAAAAACTAGATTATTTAGAAGGAAGAATAGTTATATATATATAGGGAGAAATAGTTTTAAACCAAACCTAATTTTATTTTTATTTTTTTCACCGTTCCCCGGCAATGACACCAAAAACTTGACGACGTCTTACTAACGCATTTCCTTATCAACACCCAAGTGTAGTTGATCGTATAAGTAATAAAGTTCTGGTAAGACCAGGTCGGACCCACAGGGAATGGTAAAAAAAAAATTTTTATGGGAAGTAACTATTTTGTCCCTAGAAAGAAAATAAAAGATGATGGATTTTTGGGGCTTTTCCTAAACTACTTGTTCTATGTTTTTGTAGTAAAACTAATTAAAAGCTATTTTTTAGTAGTTTACGGTAAAGATTTTAACACAACATATTAAAAATAAATTAACTAAGATGCTAGTATAAAAAAGGAAGAAAAAGAAATAAAAGCTGGATTCATATGAAATGAACTTTTTGGATTTTATTATAGCGAAAGATGGAAATAATACAAATATTTAATCTAAGTTATCTAAAAATAGGAAATATTAATTAACTTGGAAGAAATGATTTAAAGGGATTGAGAATATGCAAATCAAAGCTAGATCACACAACTTTTGTGCTTTTAAAAGGGTTTGACATTTTTAAACAGAGATTCTTTATTTGAAAATAAAATTATAACTGTTGAAGTCATATCAAGTGTGTCATGTTTGATATGAAATGATGTCATTTGGTTTAAAGAGAAAAAAAAAAAAAAAAAAAAAAGAGGCAATCGGGCGGTAGCAAGGTTCGAACTCAAGCCCGCGAACGTGGGTTATTCGACGCTCAGTCCCACTACTTTGTCACTACACAATTGCCTGTCCATTAATGGATAGAATATATATATTGATACGCCCAAAATTATGGGCAGTTTCCTACTCAAGCTAGAAGACTAATGGAAAGTGCATCTATTTCCTAATCAAATTGGGAAACTCCCACAATTAATGTCAATCAATCCTAATACAATTAGGAAACTTACTTGATTGGTGTCAATCACACCCTAATAGGATTATATTTCCTTATCCATGTATGAGTAGGTCTTTTGCATCTATAAAAGAGACCACTCACCCCCCATTGAGGGGGCGGCCAACTCTTGAGTCTACACAGCACCTCTACAAAATTCACCATTATATGCGTACACCCGGCCGGTATTACTGGGAGTGCCGCCCCTCTTTGTTGGCTCACCAGGCCCGCCGGTGATCTGCTAGTGAACGTGCTCAGACACACCCGTGGACGTAGGTACCTTCATTAACAGGGCCGAACCACATACAAAAAATAGTCTCTCACTCTCTCTCCCTCTCTCTTAAATTGCTTACTTTACTGTTACCAATTTTGGCATCATCAGCTTGGCGCCGTCTGTGGGAAACGATAATTCTTCTCATCAACAAATTCTAGACTGATCAATATGCCACCAAAGAAGGCTGCGCAGCAGTCCGACCGGGATGTTCCTTCGGCCCCGGCGTCGACTGCAGCAGTCCCGACATATGAGCAAATCACCGCAACCCTCACACAACTCTTGGAGGGCCAGCGTCAAATCCAGCAACAGATCGAAGCACTGCTAGCCCAGCAAAGCAATCCTCCAGTGGCCGGGAAACGACCCGGGAACATTGCGTACGGTCGAGAACCGATCTTGACCAGACAACGGACCCGAGCCAACCCGTCCCATGTTGAGAATGCCAGAGACATCAATAGTGGGCGTGCTGTCCGAGAGGAAAGGCAGGAGCATATGGCCCGGGAATCAGTCCAGGGTCACTCGGTCAAGAGCCAAGTCGTCCCTAGGCGAACGGTTACCCGGAGTCATAGCCGAGCCCGATCCCAGAGGACAACATCCTGCCATGCAGAAGCCTCTTCCACCAACCCGACCAGCTCCTCAGATACCGGTCGGGAAGGAATGGAAGCCCGAATCAAGGACTTGAAGAAACAGATCGACGGAGTGGCCAAAAAGCTTGGTCAAAACTGTGTTCCGAATCAAGCCAATACGGAGACAGAGTCACCATTCTCCAGCCAGATCACGAGGTTCTCTATCCCGCGCAAATTCAAGCAGCCTCGACTAGATTCATACAACGGCTCGGGAAGCCCGATCGACCACGTCCGAACCTATAAGGCTCAGATGGCCCTAGCCACCAACTCCGATGAGCTACACTGCCTAGCCTTCCCCAGCACTTTGAAAGGCCCGGCCATGCAGTGGTTCTACTCCTTGGAGCCCCGATCGGTCCGCAGTTTCAAACAACTCAGCAAGCAGTTCATCAACCAGTTCGCCGGTATGCATGAGCGGCCAAAGCCAGACATGCAACTACTAACAGTCAGACAACGGAATAATGAGTCCCTCAAAGAGTTCACCGACCGGTTCAACCAACAGAAGCTTCAAATCCGCAATTTGAACGAGACAATCACCATCATAGCCTTCTGCTCGGGAGTTCAATACACCAAGTGCGCCGCGTCGTTCCACACAAACCGACCGGAAACTTTGGTTGAGCTCTCTGAGAGGGTTGGAAAATATATTGACACTGAAGAGTTTCTGAAGACCAAATACACCGGGCAAGAAAGCAACGAGTCTTCCAGAAGTAAGCGAAAGCAAGATCAACCCGGGAGTTCTTACAGTTCTTCCAGTTCACAGAGGTCTGAGTCCGGCAATCCCGACCCGACCACCGGTTCACAGCAGTCCGGGTCAGGCAGCCCCGACCGGATCTCCAGCTCACAACAGGCATGGTTCGGCAGTCCCGACCCGACCTCCAGTTCACATCGGTCAGGATCAAGCAGTTCCGGCTTTGGCTTCAGCACATAAAAATTAGGAGCCCGACGATCCTGATCCGACCCCCTGTCTCCATCATTCTCGATGAACCCGACTACAACGATACTTGCCTGATCACTACGTGAGGCTCCACCGATTGTCAGAGAGCTCATCCAAAGACCTCGGGCCTAACCCCGGGGCATATAAAAAGATCTCGGGCCTAACCCCGAGGCATCCAAAGACCTCGGGCCTAACCCCGAGGCATATAAAAAGACCTCGGGCCTAACCCCGAGGCATCCAAAGACCTCGGGCCTAACCCCGAGGCACTAAAAAGACCTCGAGCTCCGAACTCAGGCGCTAAAAGACCTCGGGCTCCGAACCCAGGCACCAAAGACCTCGGGGTCACGCCCGAGGCACCAGCTTCGCTTAGGTCCAGCCGACGATGGAGGCAAACCTCTTAGGTGGCTGATGATGGCAAGCTTCAAAAGACCCTGCAACCACCATGTTCCAGGTCGGTTACCTACAGATCATAGCCTCTGTAAGACCCTCGTCTTAGCGAAAGCTTGGGGGGCAAGATGGCGCAGTGAACTAAACAGGTAATCACACCGGGTATTTACAGGCCTCGCGGATAACCAAGTCAAAATCTTGGACTACCCGAGCACCTACAGTACTCAGAGACATTAACTCCACTTAGGTCCAGACCGACGATAGAGGTGACTAAAATCTCTTAGGTTGGCCGACGATAGAGGAGTAAAAGGACCCTAAAATAACGTGATTTAGGTCGGCTCCACCAACATGGTCAAGCTCTTCTTCCAACAGTCTTGACGAAGGCTGGCCGGGTAGAAGACAACCATCCTGGGGAGTTAACAGTAAAAAGGACCCTAGAGCAATACGCTTTAGGTCGGCTTGTCCAACATGGTAAAATCCTTCTACCCACAGCCTTGACGAAGGTTTACAGGCAGAAGATAACCATACTGGGAGCTAACTCAAGCAACAAAAACTCCGAATTAGACTGGGTCTCAACTCCCGGTCAGTTCCCGAGCACCTAAAGGTCCCGAGCTAGGCTGGGTCTCAACTCTCAGTCAGTTCCCGAGGACTCACCAGGCTCAGAAGCCCCGAGGCAGCTTCCACAAGTACTCAGACAGCGGCAAGTAACATCAAACTGATTTCCAAACTTGCCCCGATATAGCATCTGGCCAATCTTGGAAATGGGGGGCAGCTGATACGCCCAAAATTATGGGCAGTTTCCTACTCAAGCTAGAAGACTAATGGAAAGTGCATCTATTTCCTAATCCAATTGGAAAACTCCCACAATTAATGTCAATCAATCCTAATACAATTAGGAAACTTACTTGATTGGTGTCAATCACACCCTAATAGGATTATATTTCCTTATCCATGTATGAGTAGGTCTTTTGCATCTATAAAAGAGACCACTCACCCCCCATTGAGGGGGCGGCCAACTCTTGAGTCTACACAGCACCTCTACAAAATTCACCATTATATGCGTACACCCGGCCGGTATTACTGGGAGTGCCGCCCCTCTTTGTTGGCTCACCAGGCCCGCCGGTGATCTGCTAGTGAACGTGCTCAGACACACCCGTGGACGTAGGTACCTTCATTAACAGGGCCGAACCACATACAAAAAATAGTCTCTCACTCTCTCTCCCTCTCTCTTAAATTGCTTTACTTTACTGTTACCAATTTTTGGCATCATCATATATATATATATATGTATATACACATACTTGAAATATTAACCTTATTAAATAAATTACTTTGTATTCTAGGTGTTTTTTTATGACAAATGGCATAATTTGACAATTCACATAATTAAATTCTTATCTCAAATACGTAATCCTTTGAAGTTCAATATAGCAATAGTTTATAAATATGTTAAACAGTTATAAACTATAGATATTTTTGGTCATAAATGGAAAAACAACCCATCCAGGATAAATTAGCTCATTTAAGATTAGTGCACAGAACTTGTGATTTTTGAGTTTTTATTGCATATCCCCAATTAAAGGTCGAGCCTAACATGTTTGGAATTAAAACTATCATCAAAAAAAATTTTAAAGAAAGATTAAATAGGTGTACATAATCACCTTCTAATTAAGATTAAGGTTCATAATACCAAGAAAAGAGTGAAAACTAATTTTAATACACTATTTCTTCACTAAACAATAGTTGGGATAGAATTCGTAGAATCCACAAAATAACAAAGTTTTAGTACAACTAAACTAATAAAACATAAATAAATTGAAATGTTACATCAAAATTAGAGACTAAACCTTTGACCTTGATTTCTTGCTGGGTCACAGTGGATGATTTCCAAGAATACAAGCAAGGCCAAACCAAATCCTAACCTAATTTGGGAATGGGATATGGATATTTTGGGTAATCTTAGGGGTTCTAATAGGTGATTATAACAACTACGTAGTAAAGAAATCTAGAAGTTACTTGCAAATTCTATCAAACAGTGAAGGATTTTTTGTTACAAGAACTGGAAATTTGGGATTTCAAACTATTTTAGAGAAGATCTACAACTACCAACTATCCTACAAACATTAATAAAACTGACATCTGAAAACTAATTTTTCATACAGTAGATGAAAATAATTACAGAGACTTTGGGTCTTGAAATCAAAACTTTAATAAAAATATTTTACTAGTACAAATTAACTAAGAAGTTACAAGAAAACAAATGTTTAAGAACTAATTTGGGAAATCTAGTAAACAAAGTTTTGTCACAGATTTTTGAACTTGAAATCATCAATTACAGAAAAGAAAATCTTTACAACTTTTAGAACAAAATCAAACAAAGAAAAGCTTAAATTTCTACTCCTAAGGACACTATGAAACGCTCACATAGTAACTTTGGCTATGGAATTCTTCCTATAGTTTTCTCTCCTTGGGTCACTGTGTTCTCCTCCCTCTCTAGTTCTTCTTGCAGTGGATGTTATTTATAGATGAAGGTGCTATTGAAGGTAGATGAAGTTTCATCATTGAGTTTGCCATGTGAACATGGCAATCCATGGAGATGAAAGTGAGACTTGCCATTTTTATCAATCTTCAATAATCTTTGTTCTGACAGACTATCACTTCTATTTCAATCTACAGAGAGAGGGAGGAAGAAAGATTTTCCTATCTGTTACATATATTTATGTAGAAACGTCATTTTTAGGCATTGAATGCCTTGCTTTTTCTCATGGTTAGTTTTTTTCTTTCTTTGTCTTTTTTGTTTTTTTTTTTTGTTTTTTTTTTTTTTTTGTTTTTTGTTTTTTTTGTCTAAGACTAGTAGTTGGAAGTTTTGACAATGTGACTTTGGCTATAAAAAAAATCAGCGCGAGTGGAGATGAAAATAATCATGTGAGTTCGCTGCTTCTTTCTTTCCTTTTATTGTATTATTTCAACTTCATTTTCACCTAAGTATATAAACATGTAAAAGTACATAATTACACACATTTGAGTGATATCGTCATTAAAGGAGTTTTAATTTCAAAATGCATGTAAATCTAGGGATTTGGGGATTAAATGAACAATATATCTATTATATTAGCACATTGTTTGGTTGGAAAATTATATATGTGCGAGCGTGCCAGGCAAGCAAGTTGCCAATGTGTGTGATTTGATTATCCAAACTGCGCCTCATCAGACAGATTGTGGTGACATTCGATGCCTTAACAAGGACTTTTATCGTGTGAGATGAAATAAAGTGATTTGATAAACATGTGATTGTAATTAAAAGAAAAGGAAATGCAATCTTGAACTGCCTATATATCTACTCCTACATGCTTTGAACTAAACTGGAAGTATAGAAACTACAAACTAAAACTACATAATAGCCATGATGGCCCAAAAGGAAGAATAGGGAAGAACAAAATAAATGTACTAGACTACTTAAACAATACTAATTAAACTAAAAGGCCATGGTGGCCGGCTAAGGGAATAAGAGAATAACAAAGTATATGTGTTAATGCATTGTTTGGTCAAGGACCTTTACAAAGGAGTACATCATGTGTATTTATAGATACAAACCATAACTACCAATAACCACCTATTTGAATTTAAATATCTCCCTCCCAAATAACTACCAATTTAAATTCATTACACATGTGTATTTTCTAGGAGAAGCTCCTTCCAAAATGACTTCCATCTTCACCATGATCACCATTAATCTTCAAGTAACCATTTTTGATGCACTCCTATGATGACAAGTGTCCTGCAAGTAAAAATGGCTTCCATTGCAAACCAAATAGTTTATAATAATAATATTAATAATAATATTATTATTATATAGTAATATAGTAACATATTAAAATTGCATTACTATAGTAATATAGTAATATAGTAAAAATACACTTTATGGTACAAACATTAGCCCCCCTGGTTCTTTGAAAATGAAGCATACGTAATTTTTGAAGAACCAATTCCTTTATTTCCATAAAATAATATAATTTGTTTCGAAGCTAACACAACAACTTCGAACACGAGAAATGGCTTTAAATTAGCATTCATGGCCAATAAAGTAACTTCGATCATGAAGTAAATGGTTTTAAATTAATGTCAAAGCCAATAAAACAACATCAAATATGAAAATATAAATGACTTTAAACTTGCATCGAAGCCAATGGAATAGCTTCAAACACAAAATAAATTCTTTTAAATTTGCTTCGAAGCCAAAGTAATAGCTTCTAACACCAAATTATGGCTTTAAACTTGTCTCGAAGCCAATCTAATTATTTCAAACATAAAATGGATGGCTTTAAACTTGCTTCGAAGTAAATATAGGGGGTTCGAACACAAATAAAGGACTTTAATTTTGCTTCAAAGCCAAAATAAAAGCCTTGAACACAATATAAACTGTTTTTAAATTGGTTCGAAACCAATAAACTAACTTTAAACACCAAAAATGGCTTTAAAGTTAATTTGAAACCAATATAGTTGCTTTGAACACCAGATAGGTTGCTTTTAAACTAATTTGAAGCCAATGTAATATCCTCTAAAATAAACTGTTTCGAAGCCAATATGATGCTTTGAACACAAATAAACCACTTTAAACTGGCTTCGAAACCATAAGAAAGCTTCGAACAAAATGAATTTGTTTTAAAATGGCTTTGAAACCAATAAAGGTATTTTTGAAAATACTTCTATTTAACCAATTACTATTGGTATATCATCAATCGAATAAGTTCTTGGTTTATACACCAATCAAAGAACTAATGAACTAAAAAGTTTTTTTTTTTTTTTTTTTTTTTTTTTGTAGACCGAATTTTCACAACCCATATCCGTAGAATTCACAACTCTGATCTTATATGTCAAACCAGTAAAAATTGTTCAATGCCAAAACTTGCTCCTTATATGGACATCAATCGTGGCACTTGTATCACATCAACCCACCTGTGCCATACTCAAAGAGATCAACCTTACAGCATGTATTAACCAGGATATCCATGGTATACATCAAACTGTCATGACTGTGGGCCCCCTCCAATAGTATATGGGAGGAGATATTCCAAGGTATCACTTTGTCTTCATTTATCGGTCTGGTATGAACCCTTTTTTTTTTCAATAAAATCGAAAACTTTCAAGAGTAAAGTTCGATCAGTGATACAACCGATTGCATATGATATTGATAAAAATGCTGCCACAAAAGCAACCACATGGTCACAACCAATTTTTTATGAGCCCCACAAAGCCAAAGTGGATATTGACCAATTAAAGCCATGATTGGCTTAAATAATTCATATGTTTCAACACTTTGAATAATATTGAAAAACTCAAATCTATGAACAAAAGTTTGTTCATGATTCTCAACCAAAGTTGGTAGAAAAATGCACCCCTCGGGTACATTTTCATCACTATTATTTGGTTGATTAACCAATATGGGTGATGAGAATGTTGGTGATTTTTTTATTTCCACCAGTAAAGGATCTTGAAGATTCTTCATAATTAATTTATTTTCATCAATTGGCTCATAATTTTGAAGAATAGTTGACACCCCTCGAGCCATTTCATACATTTTAGATTTTCCTATCTGTTACATATAGTTATGTAGAAACGTCATTTTTAGGCATTGAATGCCTTGCTTTTTCTCATGGTTAGTTTTTTTCTTTCTCTGTCTTTTTTGTTTTTTTTTTTTTTGATTTGTTTTTGTTTTTTTTTTTTTTTTTTTTTGTCTAAGACTAGTAGTTGGAAGTTTTGACAATGTGACTTTGGCTATAAAAAAATTAGCGCGAGTCGAGATGAAAATAATCATGTGAGTTCGCTGCTTCTTTCTTTCCTTTTATTGTATTATTTCAACTTCATTTTCACCTGAGTATATAACCATGTAAAAGTACATAATTACACACATTTGAGTGATATCGTCATTAAAGGAGTATTAATTTCAAAATGCATGTAAATCTAGGAATTTGGGGATTAAATGAACAATATATCTATTATATTAGCACATTGTTTGGTTGGAAAATTATATATGTGCGAGTGTGCCAGACAAGCAAGTAGCCAATGTGTGTAATTTGATTATCCAAACTGCGCCTCACCAGACAGATTGTGGTGACATTCGATGCCTTAACAAGGACTTTTATCGTGTGAGATGAAATAAAGTGATTTGATAAACATGTGATTGTAATTAAGAGAAAAGGAAATGCATTCTCGAACTGCCTATATATCTACTCCTACATGCTTCGAACTAAACTGGAAGTATAGAAACTACAAAATAAAACTACATAATAGCCATGATGGCCCAAAAGGAAAAATAGGGACGAAAAAAGTAAATGTACTAGACTACTTAAACAATACTAATTAAACTAAAAGGCCATGGTGGCCGGCTAAGGGAATAAGAGAATAACAAAGTATATGTGTTAATGCATTGTTTGGTCAAGGACCTTACAAAGGAGTACATCATGTGTATTTATAGATACAAACCATAACTACCAATAACCACCTATTTGAATTTAAATATCTCCCTCCCAAATAACTACCAATTTAAATTCATTACACATGTGCATTTTCTAGGAGAAGCTCCTTCCAAAATGACTTCGATCTTCAGCATGATCACCATTAATCTTCAAGTAACCATCTTTGATGCACTTCTACGATGACAAATGTCCTGCAAGTAAAAATGGCTTCCATTGCAAGCCAAATAGTTTATAATAATAATATTATTATTATTATTATTATATAGTAATATAGTATCTTATTAAAATTGCATTACTATAGTAATATAGTAATATAGTAAAAATACACTTTATGGTACAAACACACATGAATATGCAATATTCATTGCTTGTCATTGTGCTACTGTGCTTACATCAACATCATCATTGAACCAAGTTAATGAATTTGTGTACGTGTGGTAGTGTATCTATGAGTGTATTCATCATCATCATCATCATCATCATCATTGCTTTTTGTAGACTATTGTACATGAATCCAAGTTATATATTACTTTTTATTAAAATAACTCAACGGTCAATGGTCAATGTCAAAAATTATATTGTGTGTTGTATGATTTTAGAATTATGTAATAGTATAATCCACTAAAATATGGTCAAAACAAGAGGAATGGTGTCAAATTTGTAATTATCAGAGGTTTAGACAATCTCAGTACCTTTCACAATTCAATTAAAGTGTACAACCAACTGATAGGGAAAGATGCATTTGACGTCATAAGCAACAAGGCTATAGCTGCAGCTAAACTTATGTGTCATATTGTTTATTTTACTGCAATTGAGTAGATGGAATGGCAAAAAATGAGGAAATAAAATAGTTATTTAGCTATAGCTGAACTTATGTGTTATGTTGTTAATTGTATTGCACGTCGAAGAGTTTGTCATAGAAACTACGTGGATCACCACATTAATAATGCCGAAAGACAAAAAGTTCGAGATGAATTAATGTATCAAATAACGACAAGTGAAAAAAAGTCACAATGTAATTTGTATGGGACCACAAGCTTTTATAAAATTATGTAACATATTAGAGAGAGACGGTGGTCTTTTGCTACATGATGAGTATCAGTTGAAGAGCAAATGATAATAGGGGCAATTGATGGAACGCATGTTCATGTAAAAGTGTCAATTGTTGGTGCACCGAGGTTTCGTGGTAGGAAGGGTTATCCAATACAAAATGTGTTGGCTGCATGCTTATTCGATATAACATTTACATATGTCTTGCCTGGTTGGTTAGGGACTGCGTCTGACTCGAGAATTATAAAAAATGCACTTACAAGATAAGATAACTTGCTTATCCCCAACGGTAAATATTATCTATGTAATACCCTGTATTTTCAATAATTATTTAATGCAGAGAGATTCCCTATACTTCAATTGTTCATTCATGAAATTTCATCTTCGATCGATCGAAGCTCTTTCGAGCGATCGAACATTTCAAAGTTCAAGCGATCGAACCCTCTTTCGATCGATCGAAACTCTATCGACCTGAATTTAATACGTGGTCCCCACTTCAATCAATCAAACCTTTGTCAATCGATCTAAACTGGCCGATCTGAGTTTGAGCGATCGAACATCTTTCGATCGATTGAACCTGTAATGATGAAATTCCAGGTTTCACGCAGAACAAGTCACATGCACTCTCGATTTCCCTATATATACTATGCCTGTGTTTGTTAGGGGGTTGTTTTGTGCCCAAGCTTTTTTGAAAAAGAGAGTTGTGAGTTTTGTGTGGCTATATATATAGATATATACATCCATATATACACATACACATATATCTATATTTATATATACTATCAGCCGAAGAAGAAGAAGAAGAAGAAGAAAGAAAGAAACGAAAGGAGAGAGAGGGAGAGAGAGAGAGAGAGAGAGAGAGAGAGAGAGACATGGATAGAGAGAGAAGGCAAAGGAGAGGAGAGAGAGGAGGCCACCATTGGAGGAGCTTTCAAACTTGCCAAACTCGCCCTTAGCAATAGTTGGTGAGTTCCAAACTCACTCAGTAACATAGTTATGATGGTTTACAAGTTCTAGACATATTAATAAGGATCCAAAACCCCTATCATATTTTGTACGTTCACTACAGAATCTATGGAAGATATAGTTTGAGTGATCGAACTGAGTTCAATCAATCGAACATCACTAAGTCTCAATCGATCCAAATGCTTTTAATTGATCAAGGCCACCTACACTACAACCGATCGAACATACTTCGATCAATTGAAGTTCACTTTTACTCAAGCAATTGAAATGACTTCAATCGATCAAACCCGAGCAGAATTAGGATGTTCCCTTTTATAAAATTCTTAATGCGTAGTTGTATAATTGTTGTTCCATGTTCCTATTATGTGATATTACGGATTACAGAGGTAATGGGATACGTAAATAAGATTGAGATACTATGGCGAGTAACGTAGTCAGGTTGGAAACGTCAGTAACAATACGATGCGATAATAGAATAAGGTTGAGTTAATGGTAAGGAAATATTTATGTGATCCTAGTGATGAAGTCAATAGGTTTCTGGTGAGCGTCAGTATCAGTATGTCAGTTATTGTAAGTTGGTCGGGAACGCATCTGCGTGGGATGTGAGCATTATGTATTATACTAGCAAGAAGTACGGATACATATTGATTATGAACGGACGATACTCGCAAGCGTTCTTAAAAGCGGTGAACAGGAAGAGTTCTTAAAAGTGGTGAATAAGAGTATTGGTGCGTCCATAGACTGGTCGTTATATTAGAACAATGTATGGTGATCATAAGAGTTCTTAAAAGCGGTGAACAGTAAGAGTTCTTAAAAGTGGTGAACAGAGCATTGGTATGTTGTGATGATATAATCAGTTCGAGATAGTCAGTTGGGAATTGGTACATTCAGTCTTAGAGTGGAAAGATGATAAGAATCGGTTAAGGATGTGTCTGAATAAAAGTGGAAGAGATTTATTTAGTATCACTGTTATATTATTCATAACGAGTATTACGTGATTCCTATGAGACTGTGTTAGTTAGTTCTCACTCAGCTTTTAGTAAGCTGACGGCCTTTATTGTCTGGACGTTCCCCATCCAGACTACCCTGTGCTTAACAATGCAAGTGATGGAACCTACGATGATGGCTACTACCCTGAAGGGGATTATACAGCGGATGGCCTTACAAATGCCGGATATGTTGGGGATGGCTACTATGCTGATGCTGACCCTTACGCCAGCTGAAGATGTGAAGATAGTTATATCTAGTTTATAATTCTATTGTTCTGTTGAACTCTGTTTAGTTTTAGTTTGATGGGTACTTGGGCATATGTTGTCTCCAAACCTTTTGTGATCCTGTGGACCACTCTGATTTTTTTTTGTAATGGATATTATAGTTATGTTTATGTTTCAATTGTTACTGTTCTTATTTTCTTGTGGACTAGAACTGCATGGTGTAGATAATTAGTGACTTTCACCTGTCATTCCTTATGGACCCAAAAAGGAAATTTATTTTTCTCTATTTTTGCTGCTCTGAGGCGTGATAAGATTTTTGGTATCAGAGCTCTAGGTTGTGATACTACCGTTCACTAGCGAGTCCACACCATCTGGTCCTAGTATTCTAAGATTTCCTTGAGATGAGATATGAGTATAAGATAAGTTTATCTTCCTGATGATATGTAGCTTATTTGCGGGATAAAATGGATCCAGAGTTCCATCAGTTTGTTACCGATGCTTATGGAGGACACGTGATTCATGGGAATACCGTGGAGCCAACTGACCTAGAGTTTTATCATGAGCGAGTGTGCCAGACAGCTAGTCGACATTTGGAGGAAGACATATAGAGAGAGCTTTATGTGACCGGGAGGGCTCACCCGACATAGATGCGTATAGATGCTTACCATTCTGTAAGGGTTAGTAGAGACATTTGTCAGAAGATATTACGGTTAGTTCAGAGTAAGCCAAAATGGATGAGATTGAGTTGAGAGCCATTGTAGCCGGTCTACCAGAGCCTGTAGCTGTACCAGCACTGATAGCCCCACCATCACCGGTACCCAACGTACCAGTCCCAAAGCCCAAGTCGATTGTAGGTGAGGAGGATCTAGAGCCAAAGGACAAGCATCCCGACGAGGAAATTGATGGAGACAGAGACAGAGACGGAGAGGAGGAGCCGATAGATGATGAGGACCCAATAGAGGATGAGCATGCGGATGATACAGATGATGATGAGCCGGAGGATGACCCGGAGGAGCCAGAGTTTGAGCCAGAGGACCAAACACAAGACCCAGAGGCCGTTGAGGCAGACATCGTAGTAGAGGGAGTAGATGAGGATGTGCCCAATGAGGGGATGGTTCTGCTGGAGGCACCTGTTATGCTTTGGATACCGACCGGACCTATTATGCATATGGCAGCTATGGCCGATATGGTAGTGGGATGGATAGCCGAGATGGTAGCCCAGCCAGCAGATTTTGTTATAGAAGAGGCAGCCATAGCAGGAGCTCTTGATATAGTCGATGGATTCGCCGCAGTAGCTTTTGATGTTGCCAACTAGGCGATAGCAGACATGATGGATGCTGATGCAGAAGTGATAGAGGATTGGGATATAGGAGTAGTGGTCGAAGATCTTGCCGCACCTGTTGAGGATGATCCACTTGAGGAAATGGAGATTGATTCAGAGGATGAGGCACCACCAGCGGGATCAGACACTGATGACTTTTGATTCAGGATCTGCAGGGTGTAGATTTTTGTTAGTTTCCTATCAAGACATGTTGTCCACCAAATTTTGGGAGCTTGAGAGATAGCTATTGACCATAGCCTTGTATAGATATTAGCAATAATAGTAGTATTGTATAGCTGACCTTAGCACTGTTGTTGCTTATGTCCCACGTGGTATATGGTATAGTTGTTGTGTATTCCATGGTACATCTTTTGATATATATATATATGAGCCGTACTTCTGGATATCGAGTGTATGCTTGTTGATTGTATGCTGATTTATAGAATTATTAGTTCTCGCTGCTTCTTGTCCTATCTCAATTTCGTTTCTATGAGCAGACTATCAGCTAATCGGTAGGTCTCTTGTAGGTGAGCAACTCATTTTATCATTATGGTCTGACCCTTGAGAAATCACCAAGTGTGGATCGGAGCACCTATCCCAGAGGGAATGGACCCATCTAGAGTTTTCGAAACATTTATGCAGAGGATGGAACATGTAGGTGATACTTACCATCATGCCACAAATCAGCGATCTATTCAACCCCCAGCTGCACCATTCTAGCAGAGACAAACTGGAGATAAACTACTAGCAAACTTTCGAGGGTTACATCCTGAGAAGTTTGATGGACTAATAGAACCATGGAAGGCTGAACAGTGGGTCAGAGAGATGGAGTTAATCTTTGAAGCGTTAGAATGCAGCGAACAGGAGAAGCGTCGCCTTGCTACATTTTAGCTCACTTATGCCACCGCAGATTGGTGCGAGGCTGAGCGAGCCACTATCGGGATGAATGCTGCTAGAGCTATGTCTTGGGAAACGTTCAAAGGAAGGTTTTTGGACATGTACTCCCCAGAAGATGAGAGGGATCAACAAGAGAGGAATTTTCTCAATCTGGTACAAGAAGGATGGACTATAAGGGAATACACAACATAGTTCGAGCGTCTATCTCAATTTGCGTAACATATGATAAACACTCATAGAAGAAGGTGAAGAGATTTCATCAAGGATTGAACCCCCACCTCAGGCATATGATGGTTGGTTATTTGAGTCGTATGAGGAAATTGTTAGATTCACTGTAGGTTGGAAAATGATGCTTATCTAGCACAGTGACCACAGATGAATCGACCTCAGTCGTCCAGAGGTTTTCAACAGTGGAATTTCCAGAACCCGCCACCAAGGAATACACAAGGATGGAGACCTAAGGAAATTTTTTAAGAGAATAAGAGAACCTGGGAGGGAACTAGGAAGCCTCAACAAGGTTATTCTCAACCCCAACAATATCGCCAGCAGGGACCCCAGCCTCAGGCATTGCTAACAACCTCGCCAAGCAATAGTGGAGGATGTTTTAATTGCGGAAAGCCAGGGCACATTGCTAAGTTCTGCATAACCCCTAGGGTTAACCGTCGCATGGACACTATCTGTAGGAATTGTTACAAACTGGGACATATAAGTAAGGATTGCCGTGTACCTCGAGAAGGGTATTATGGAGCACCAGTTCAAGGAATTCAAGGACCCCTGGCTCAGACACAGATGAATGCTATCATTCCAGCAGAAGCAGGCTTTAATGTAGATAAGTAGCAACATTTAGAAGGTACGCTTGTACTATTTCATAGTCTAGTTAAAGCTTTATTTGATACGGGAGTTGCACGTTCATTTATCGCTGTTAAGATTGTACGTCAGTTAGGTTTAGAACCTCAGACACTTGAGCCAACACTTAATGTTGTGCCACCATTGGGCGTGACTGTTAAGTTGGATAAAGTGTGTAGAGATTGCCCATTGACCTTGGGAGATAGGAATCTTCCAGCAGACTTTGTAGTTTTGTCAATGTCAAAGTTCAACATTATTTTAGGGATGGATTGGTTAACTAAGTACAGTGCCAATTTGGATTGCCCTACTAGGATGATTATATTTTTGATGCCAGGATATCCAACGACTAGATTCCAGTGTCAGCCGATGAGCGACATGTTTCTTATGAGTAGTTTGGCTACAATCGAGAGTACGAGTACGATACCAACGATGGATCAGATTCCTATTGTACATGACTTTCAGGATGTATTTTAGGATATAAAAGGACTTCCACCAAAAAGAGAAATAGACTTTTGTGTAGAATTAGTACCTGGTACGTTACTAATATCGAAGACTCCATATAGGTTGGCACCAACTGAGATGTTGGAACTGAAGAAGCAAGTTCTGGAACTTGAAGATCTAGGTTTTGTTCGTCCAAGTACGTCACCTTGGGGAGCACCAGTTCTATTTGTAAAGAAGAAGGACGGAACACTTCAACTCTGTATAGACTACAGGGAGTTGAACAAGGTTACGATCAAGAACCGATATCCACTTCCTCGGATAGACGACCTATTCGACCAGTTACAAGGATCAAGAATTTTTTCAAGGATCAATCTACATTCGGGATATCATGAGTTGTTAGTTCGATCGGAGGATGTATTAAAGACTACATTTAGAACCAGATATAGGCATTATGAGTTTCTAGTTATGCCTTTTGGATTGACAAATGTGCTAGTAGTATTTATGGACTTAATGAATAGAGTATTCAGACCATATCTGGATCAATTCATTATAGTGTTCATCGACGATATCTTAATCTACTCAAAGATGAAGGAGGATCACAAGAAACACTTACAGATTGCTTTGCAGACACTCAGAGATAGTAAGTTGTATGCAAAGTTCAGCAAGTGCAAATTTTGGCTACGAGAGGTCAAATTCTTGGGACATGTTATATCTCAAGATGGTATCTCAATGGACTCATCTAAGATCGATGCAGTCTTAAGCTGGAATAGACCGACTAGTGCGACAGAGGTCAAAAGTTTCCTCGGCCTAGCAGGATATTATCGACGATTTGTTGAAGGATTTTCCAAGATAGCAGGAACTTTGACGAATTTTACAAGGAAGGAGATGAAGTATGAATGGACAGACAAGCATGAGGATGCATTTCAGGAGTTAGAAGAGAGATTGACTTATGCACCAGTACTTGCAATACCTAAGAGTGAAGAGAGGTATGTGATCTACAGTGATGCATCGCACCAAGGACTTGGTTGTGTACTTATACAAGATGGGAACGTGATTGCATATGGATCAAGAAAATTGAAGGTACATGAGAAGAACTATCCGACGCATAATCTGGAACTAGCAGTAATAGTATTTGCATTAAAGATTTGGAGACACTATCTCTATGGAGAAAAGTTTGATCCATTTTTGGATCATAAGAGTTTAAAGTATCTGTTCTCTCATAAGGAGTTGAACATACAACAACGAAGATGGGTGGAGTTACTCAAAGATTATGATTTTTCATTGCAATACCGTCTAGGTAAAGATAAATGTCGTAGCAGGCGCTTTGAGTCGTAAACCTCGACTAGTGATCGCTGCATCACTAAATCGAGAATGGAAATCATTGGAAGTGTTAGCTGAATTTGATCTTCAGCGGGTGGAACCAATGGAAGGATAGCATTTTGGATGTCTAATGGTACAACCGACTTTGATCAACTGTATCATAGAAGCTCAGCAGACAGTAGAGGATTTGAAGTAATGGTTCATAAAGATGTCAGCCAAGGAACCAGAAGTCTGGAGTATCAGTATGGACGGAACCTTATGATGTAAAAGTAGACTCTGTGTACCTGACAAAGAAAATCTTCAGAAGGAAATATTTGATGCAGCACATAGGTCACGGATGACTATACATCCGGGAGGTACGAAGATGTATAAGGATTTAAAGAGGAATTTCTGGTGGGAAGGAATGAAACAAGAAGTAGCTGAGTATGTTTCTCAATGTCTTAGTTGTAAACAAGTAAAGACAGAACATCAGAAGCCACCTGAGTTACTTCAGTCGTTACCAGTTCCTCAATGGAAATGGGAACACATCACCATGGATTTTGTGGTAGGATTGCCAAAGTCACAGCAGAACCACGATGCTATTTGGGTAATCGTGGATAGACTGACAAAGACGGCACATTTTATCGCCTACAATATGACGTATCTAGTGGAATGTTTGAGCCAGATGTATCTACAACACATAGTACGGTTTCACGGAGTACTTGTATCTATCGTGTCAGATTGAGATTCACGTTTTACGATAGAGTTTTGGAGGAGTCTCCAAATAGTGATGGAAACAACATTGAACTTGAGTTCAGCTTTTCATCCGCAGACCGATTGACAAACTGAACGAGTCAATCAAGTGATGGAGGATATGTTACACGCTAGTGTTATTGAATTTGAGAGTTCTTGGGAGATATACTTACTGTTGATCGAGTTCGCCTACAACAATAGTTATCATTTGAGTATAGGGATGGCGCCGTTTGAAGATTTGTATAGAAGACCTTGCCGATCGCCGCTGTGTTGGGCCGGAGTCGGAGATACTCAACTTCTTGGACCAGAGATGGTGCTAGAAACCAGTGAGAAGATTTAGATTGTACGTGAGAAGATGAAGATAACTCAGACTCGACACAAGAGTTATGCTGACAAGCGACGTAAAGACTTGGAGTTTGCCGTTGGAGATCACGTGCTACTCAAGGTTTCACCTGTTCGAGGGATTGTCCATTTTGGTCAGAAGAGAGGCAAGTTATTGCCGCGATTCATTGGACCGTTTGAGATTCTAGAGTGCGTTAGGAAGGTTACTTATGGCCTTGCATTGCCACCGAAGATGTCAGGAGTGCACAACGTGTTCCACATTAGTATGCTGAGGAAGTGTGCTCATAATCCAGCACATGAGATCAACTTTGAAGATATGGAAGTCAAGACAACGTTACGTTCAACAAAGGACCAGTTCGCATTTTAGATCGAGGTGTCAAGAAGCTCAAGAACAAGGAGATTCCGTTAGTCAAGATCCATTGGAAGCATCATGACGAAGGAGAAGCTTCATGGGAGTTAGAGTCAAAGATGCGTAAGAAGTTCCCGTTTTGAGTTTAGACCTTGTATGTTTTTTATTTCTAGGACGAAATCCTTAATGAGTGGTAGATGATGTAATACCCTGTATTTTCAATTATTTAATGTAGAGAGATTCCCTATACTTCAATTGTTCATTCATGAAATTTCATCTTCGATCGAAGCTCTTTCGAGCGATCGAACATTTCAAAGTTCAAGCGATCGAACCCTTTTTAGATCGATCGAAACTCTACTGACCTGAATTTAATACGTGTTCCCCGCTTCAATCGATCAAACCTTTTTCAATCGATCTAAACTGGCCGATCTAAGTTTGAGCGATCGAACATCTTTCGATCGATCGAACCTGTAATGATAAAAATTCTAGGTTTCACGTAGAACAGGCCACCTGCACTCCCAATTTCCCTATATATATACTATGCTCGTGTGTGTAAGGGGGTTGTTTTGTGCCCAAGCTTTGTTGAGAGAGAGAGTTATGAGTTTTGTGTGGCTATATATAGATATATACATCCATACATACACATACACATATATCTATATTTATATATATTGTCAGCCGAAGAAGAGAAGAAGAAGAAAAAAACGGAAGGAGAGAGAGAGACAGAGATAGAGAGAGAAGGCAAAGGAGAAGAGAGAGATGAGGCCACCATTGGAGGAGCTTTCAAACTTGCCAAATGAGCCCTTAGCAACAGTTAGTGAGTTCCAAACTCACTCAGTAACATAGTTATGATGGTTTACAACTTCTAGATGTATTAATAAGTACCCAAAACCCCCTATCATATTCTGCACATTCACTACAGAATCTGTGGAAGACATAGTTTGAGTGATCGAACTGAGTTCAATCAATCGAACATCACTGAGTCTCAATCGATCGAAATGCTTTCAATCGATCGAGGCCACCTTCACTTCAAGCAATCGAACATACTTCGATCGATCGAACTTCACTTTTACTCAAGCAATTGAAATGACTTCAATCGATCAAACTCGAGCAGAGTCAGGATGTTCCCTTTTATAAATTTCTTAATGCGTAGTTGTTTAATTGTTGTTCTATGTTCCTATTATGCGATATTATGGATTACGGAGGTAATAGGATATATAAATGAGATTGAGATACTATGGCATGTAACGTAGTCGAGTTCGGAACATCAGTAACAATACGACGCGATAACAGGATAAGGTTGAGTTAACGGTAAGGAAATATTGAGGTGATCCTAGTGATGTAGTCAATAGGTTTTTGGTGAGCGTTAGTATCAGTATGTCAGTTGTAAGTTGGTTGGGAATGCATCTGCGTGGGATGCGAGCGTTATGTATTGTACTAGCAAGAAGTATGGATACATATTGATTATGAATGGACGATACTCGCAATCGTTCTTAAAAGCGGTGAACAGTTAGAGTTCTTAAAAGCGGTGAACAAGAGTATTGGTGCGTCCATAGACTGGTCATTATATTAGAACGATGTATGGTGCTCATAAAAGTTCTTAAAAGCAGTGAACAGTAAGAGTTCTTAAAAGCAGTGAACAGAGCACTGGTATGTTGTGATGATATAATTAGTTCGAGATAGTCAGTTGGGAATTGGTACAGTCAGTCTTAGAGTGGAAAGATGATGAGAATTGGTTAAAGATGTGTCTGAATAAAAGCGGAAGAGATATATTTAGTATCACTGTTATATTATTCATAACGAGTATTACGCGATTCCTATGAGACTGTGTTAGTTAGTTCTCACTCAGCTTCCAGTAAGCTGACGACCTTTATTGCCTGGACATTCCTCGTCCAGACTACCATGTCCTTAACAATGCAGGTAGTGGAACCTACGATGATGGCTACTACCCTGAAGGGGATTATACAGCGGATGGCCTTATAAATGCCAGATATGCTGGGGATGGCTACTATGTTGAGGCCGACCCTTACGGCAACTGAAGATGTGAAGATAGTTATATCTAGTTTATAATTCTGTTGTTCTGTTGAACTTTGTTTAGTTTTAGTTTGACAGGTACTTGGGCATATGTTGTCTCCAGACCTGTTGTGATCCTGTGGACCACACTCTGATTTTTTGTAATGGATATTATAGTTATGTTTATGTTCCAGTTGTTACTGTTACTGTTCCTGTTTTTCTTGTGGACTAGAACTGCGTGGTGTGGATAATTAGTGACTTTCACCTGTCATTCCTTATGGATCCAAAAAGAAAATTTATTTTTCTCTATTTTTGCTGCTCCGAGGCGTGACAATCTATTCGACACTGGGTACATGCATAGGAGTGGACTTATAGCTCCCTTCAGAGAGGTACAGTACCACTTGAAAGAATATTCTAGTCGACCACCAAAGAATGCTAGAGAGTTGTTTAACCTCGACATGCATCATTATGTAATGCAATTGAAAAAGCATTTGGCTCACAAAAGAAACGATATCCGATCATAAGAAGCACAACTGAGCCAACTTACTCCGCCGACATCCAATCAGAAATCGTTCTAGCATGTTGTATCCTACATAACTGTGTAATGGATGAAAATCCTGATGAAAAACTAATTCGTGAAGTTGACCAAGATATTCTAAACTAATCTCCTACTGAAAAAGTTAATCTTCCAAGGGATGAGGATGAGGATGCTGTACTAGGAGAGGTTATAAAGAATACAATCGTAAGCGACATGTGAAATGATTATGTATTATAAGTATGATTTACTTATTTTATGATTTTATGTGTTAAAAACCATTTGCTTATAATTATGTGGAATGATTATGATTATTGATTATGATTATGGATTATGATTTTATGCTTTTATGATTCTAGATTTTATTTGCTTATGATTATGCTGAATGATTATGGTGTACGATTATGTATAATGACTATCTATTTTGATTAGGTGTTCAAGATTATCTTTTTTGTAGATATTAACAATGAGCAAAAATGAAAAAGAATGGTGGTGGGACAATAAAGAACATTTGAATTAGACCTCCCAAATGGACGATGCATTCACTGATGCAATGCTTCACCAAACATGTAAAGGAAATAGGCCTAGCAAAACTTTCACAACCGTTGCTTATACCAATATGGTAGCATAGTTGCATGCAAAGTTCTCACACATTGACTTCAACAAGACGCATTTGAAGAACCGCTTAAAAATCCTTAAAGAGCATTTTAGTAAGAGTTATGACTTCTTTACGGTCAGAACAAGTGGTTTTGCATGGAATCCCATGACAAAATTGTGGAGTGCGGAGCCTGAAGTTTGGAAAGCATTGATAGAAGTATGTTTCTCACTTGCATTTATTAACTTATTTTACATCTAATTTTGTAAATGTCATTTAATAAATAAATAAATAAAATCTTGTAATAGGCAAAACCTAAAGCATAAAAATGGATGTCTAAACCTATCAACAACTACGATAAATTAGAAGAATTATTTGGCAAAGATAGGGCAACGGGTGAAGGTGCTGAAACTACGAAGGAAAAAAGGGCATCGATGGGCTAACTCAGTGGATAAGAACAACATTTAAAGTATTGATGATGGAGTAGCTAATGATGAGATTAGATTAGGAAGATTTATTGATTTTAATGATGATGATGCTTGAGTTGATATGGCATCCCCTAAATGAGCTTCTCAAACACTGGGTCAAAGTGCTGCAATAAACTCAAAAGGAAAAAAAAGGGTATCAAATGATGATAATATATGAGGTCAAGGTTTTGGGTATTGCACTTAATAATGTTGCCGATGCAATTAGAGAGGGAAATACCGTTCTTGAGAGATCTCGTGCACGTGTGTATTCTGAGGACGAAATTTTCAATGAACTATTGGCTCTTGGAATGGACTCCTCCTCAATTGATGAGGCGTACCTCTTTCTCATACAAAATCCTGACAAAGCAAAGGCATTGTTTAGTTGTCCACCTGGGAGAAGAATCAATATCTTAGAGAAAATGATGATTAATTATTGTGGTCATTGATTGATTGTTTAGAAGTTAGTGGTTGTTTTTGGACCTTGCCATGGTAAAACTCTTATGGTTGTTTTGGGGCCGCACCATGGTGAAAAATTATTACGGAATATTAAATTTTTTTTTGAACCTTATTGCGTGAATGCTATTTATGTTTTGTTAGACCTAAATATTGTGATACGCATTATGAATTGTTTGAAATTATTTAGTAAGATTTATTATGTTAATATGATGATTCATTATGTGATTTTTTATGAGATAAAATATCCGGTAAATTTGGATGCTATTTGGTGTTAAGAGAAAAGAAAAAGAAAAGAGACTTTATTAGTCGAAATCATTGATGGGTAGAATGGTAACTTCTTTCCTTTTTTTTTTTCCTCTTAACTTGCATACAAGGGAAAAGAAAGTTACCTTCTCTTATCTCCTAAACTCCCAAACAAGATGAAAGAAACCATAATCTTTTCTCTTCTTTTCTTTTCTCTCATCACTTATGACTTTCGCTTTTATTCTTTTCTCTCCTAAACTCCCAAACATAGCGTCAACGAGGAGCAGCGACTTGCTGACATCACATGATGTCAGCAACACTCGTTGAGGGTATTTTTCTTCCAAAAGAATCATAGGAACTTGAGAAGGAAGTAATATTTTGGATCTAATTGATTAAATGCTATTGTCTAGGGAACTTAGACCAAGTCTCCTTTAAGAAAATATATAATTAAAAGAAATATATCTCACCATGTGAAAGAGGATCATGTTCATCTATACTACTATAGAAAGCCAGAACAAGGGGTACCACAATTTTTTAATCTAAAAAGTAATTTATAGAAACACTCATATGGTGAACTCATAAAAAAAACTCACATAAAAGGATAAAAAATTGTCAGAATGCCCACTTTCTCTACAAATTGCCAATACACAATAAATTACTTTTAACTTCCTTCTCTCTCTCTCTCTCTCTCTCTCTCTCTCAAATTTGAATTTGTCTCTCCATTTTTTTTTTCTCTCTACTCACAAAGTGAGTGGGTCCCCTACTAGTTTTATCTGACTAAAGATGGCAATGGGGTGAGTTTAGTACGTAGTAGTATATTCCCAACTGATATTAAAAAGTTGCTTATCAAACTCATCACAACCCTAGTAGTAGCGGAGTCTGATTTGATCGATTTTTTATCGGGGCGGTGACAGATTTAGGATACGTTTGATAAAACTGAAAATTAAGTACTGAAAATTAAGTGTTGAATTTTAAGTGCTGAAATTATTAAGTGATTGAATTTGTAGTATTGAAAATAATTTTTCAACTACTGAAATATAATGTATTTAGTCATTATTTTCAGTAGAATTTTTTTATTTAAAATTTTCAGTGATTTTTGACTTCTTTTTAATTAAGTGGTATGTTATCAAATGCACTAAAAAAAATAAGTGCTAAAAATTTTTATTTTCACCACTTAATTGGATTATCAAACATACAATCGCTTAAATAAAATTTAAAAAACTTATACTTTAATAAATTAATAGATTGAATGATTAATTGGCTAATAACATGATTAATTAAAGAAGATCTCCATTCCCCACCTCCGCCGATCCCACCGCCGCAGCTATTCAATAGGTGAAGCTCATTTGTTACGAGTAAAACTTGAGGTACAACAATTTTCACAATCTCACCCCATAATTTGATGTGTCAATTGTATAATGAAAGTATCATATGTGAGGTTGTGTTAAATGGAGAATCCCATCCCACCACATGTTTCACACATCAAGTTGTCAAGTTGTGAAGGGTGAGATTGTGGAAATGTGTGTGCATGTAGTTTTACTCCCATGTTACAGCCCCATGATCAGCCCAACTCCTTCATGTGGTAATCATCATCAATAAAAATTATCTCTTCTCTCTTCTTAACATTCATCTCTCTCTCTGTCCCTCTCAATGTTGTTTCAATTCTCAATGTCTAGATCTTAAGCCGATCGTGAGAAAGTGATTACTCTAAAATCGTTTCAGCTGTGCCCTAGAATCAGGTTAGTGATTACTCTGAACTCTTTATTGGGTTTTCAGTGTGTGCCATAGAAATCAGATGTAAGGGTTTGTTATTCAGGTGAAGCTTTTCAACCTAATTCACATTAAGATGTGTTTGTGCATCATCTCTGTGTGTAATATGTGGACTGCGTGTGTTTGAATCGTCTCTATTTGTGTACTTTATGTACGTGTATATAATCTGTGAAGTTCTTTCATTTGGTCATTTTTTAACAAAAAAAATTAGGTTATGTGCATCTTTTTAGTGGTAGAGCATTGAATGCTTGTTAATTACTTACACACACACACACACACACACACACACCACACACACACACACACACACATATATATATATATATATGCGTGTGTTGATTTATCGGATTGATGTGTTAACTATTACTAGACTTTGTATCGTCTATCCAGCTTTCTGCTTGAATTTGTTTTCGAGAGTTTGCTTTTTCAAGGGTCTTGTAACATTATAGGTTTTGAGGGGTTTTGTTAGCCAAGTGTTTGCTAAAATGCCTATATGAGGCTATGATTGTTGGTTTTTTTTTTTTTTTTTTTTCCCCTAATAAATTTGATGATCTTGAAAGTGGTCTTTGTTGTGGACATTTGTGAAGTTTTTGCAATTCCAACGGAAATGTTGAATTATTCTTGCAAAGTTGCAAAGTCTTATTTTTTGATCAAGTAAATTGCAAAGATTTGAATTATCATGAGTTGTAAAGTTGTAAGTCAGGATTTTATCCCAACCACCATCAAAGCCTATGAATGTTGGTTACTGTTTTTTTTCCCTAATGAATCTCTTTGTTTCAAAATGTTAGAATTGTCAACAATACTGGACATTTGTCAGGATTGGTTTAGTTAGTTAAGTTAGCTTTTAGGAAATATCCCAAACACAATGATTAGGAAATGTAATTGCAAAAAATGTTAAACTATATTTAATTAATGATTTTATCCCAAATCGTAGGATATTTCCGGGTATATAAAATACAGTAATAATATCAAACTAGTATTTTTTTAAAAATACGGAATTGAAAATTATAGGTTGCTACAGTTAATAAGTTATATTTTGTTTGTGAAAATTACACTTATACACATGTACTTAAAGGTCACTTTCACTGTGACCTCCTGTATTTCTATTCGTTACACCAATTCCCCTTGTACTTTTAACTAAAGGGTCGTCGTTGGTAAAACGTTAAACTTTAAAATACAGAGCTTGTATTGGGGTGCATCTAAAAATGTGCAAACTATAGGGCGTGTATCTATATAGGATTAACTCAAGGTTAAAATAACTATGAAAACTTCTGTTGTGCTAGGTTTAACAAATTTACTAATAGTGATACTTTAATCGAAGTCCACGAGGTATGACACGTTTAAAACTACAGGATATCACGACAAAATAGCCTTAAAAACTACAGGATAACGAGAAAGTAGCCTTAAATACAAGGATTGTAAGTGTAGTTTCCCTATTATGTTTTAGAAGGTATATAAGTGATTTTGCTTGCACTATTAACTTTGCTAGATTTCTGTCTATGATAGTCACGGAGATGCCAATGTAATTTACCCTTATTAAGTTGATGAAAACTCTTAGGTACCTTCTTCTATACAACCAAGTAATTTGGTAATACCATGAGTACACCAATAGTTACTACTCATTGAGACTCGGCTACTGTGGATTATGACCAAATGTTAATATCAATTGGTTCCTTAAAAATTTACTATCACCTAACGTTGTTATAATAACCAAGTAGCAACGTAGAAAAATTATTACTAACTAGTGTCAAACAACAATGAATAGCAAATTATCTATCATACACATCGGGTTTGTAATAATTGGTTGTCTCATACCACAGAAACTACATTAACGTATTGAATAATTATTCAAATCCTTGCTAGAAACATCATATATTATTGTGCCACCGTATGGGAGAATGCTTCAATTCATCCTAGTAGTTTGGTTGTATGATACAACCAAACCACTTTGACACATGGAGTTATAAGAAATGTTCGTACCAAGGTAAGAAATATTTGTACTCTTATAAGAAATATTTGCACAACGGGTACTAAGGTTTCTTATTATAGATACAAAGGTTTCCTACCGTAAGTACTAATGTTCCTTATCATGGGTACAAGTACAAAGTTCCCTTACCACTAGTACAAAAGGTCATAGGTACAAAGATTCCTTATCATGCATTCAAAGCTCCCTTACTATAAGTACAAAGGTTTCTTATCATGTGTAAAACTACAAGTGGTTTTGGTTTGGTACAAACATTTCTTATAAGGGTACAACATTTTCTTACCTAGGTACAAACATTTCTTATAAGAGTGCAACATTTTTTACCAGGCACAAACATTTCTTGAAAATAAAGTTAAAGATGTGACAAAAAAATGTGATAGTTGAGATATTTCAAATTCAGCCATTCCATTGTCTGTACATTGGCAGTTGTGTTAGTTGGCCGGTGTGCTGCTCCATTAATACTACGTACCACTAAAAACTTCAACAACGCATCCTCGTACCAGCAAGAACAAGTGAACCTCATAGGCCATAGCTAAATTTTAGAGAATTTAGATAAGACGAAGAAGAAGAAGAAGAAGAAGAAGAAGAAGAAGAAGAAGAAGAAGAAGAAGAAGATGATGATGAGCACTCAAGTTGTGAAGAAGCCAAGATTTCTATGCCTTCATGCTTTTAGAGCAAGTGGTTTGATCCTCAAAGAAGAGATTGCAAGATGGCCAAAAGTTGTGCTTGAAATGATGGATCTAGTCTTTGTGGACGCACCTTTTCCAGCAGAAGGAAAATCGGATGTAGAGGGAAAGTTTGACCCTCCCTACTATGAATGGTTCCAATATAATGTGGTAGCTTCTCATTTAGCCATATCAATATAGTACAAATTGCACGTGTCCATGCGCACTACTTAAAAAAAATAGTTTGTTTATACCTATCAATTAATCATATTTTTATATAAATAATTTGTAAAATATCAGTGTTTTGATACATATTTAATTTAGTGAGAAAGAATGTTAAGAAACAGAGAATGATGTATAGAGAGAGCGGAGGGTAATGCAAAAGGTATAAAAAATGTGGAGAGTTTCATTTTTAAAAAAAATTTAAATTTAAAAAAGTGGTGAAGAGTGGACAATTTTAAATCCTTAGATCATGACCTTCTCAAACGTCCAAAGTATCATCGTCATCCAAGGCATTCTCCAGTATTATATAGATTTCTTGTCTCCATTTCCCTTTCTTTTTGGGTTAAATACGTTTTAAACATCTCTATGTGGTTATTAAATCCGTTTTCACTTAAGGCTTGTGGTTCAAAATTCGACACTCAATCTCCTGTGATTGTATGTTAAGTGTAAACTCTAGCAGTTTCGATTTTTGTCTTGAAACGACAAATGTACCCTTCATTTCTATCGAAACCACAAGGGGTTAAGTGTCAACTTTTGAACTATAAAGGAAAAAGTGAGAATGAGTTTAACCACATGGGATAAAGTTTATCTAATACCTTAGTTCTTATGGAAAGCTTAATTGTTTCATTTTAGTCACAACCACAGGTGTAAAGTATCAACTTTTAAATGATGAGGGTAAAGTGAAAATGGGTCTAATCATGGAAGAGTAAAATGTATTTAACTGTATGTTTTTCCCATCCTAAAATAACTTTTTGGGATGATTACAGTGCCCTTCCTTTAGGCTTTGTTTGGTTTTTAGATTTCATGATGGAAAAGACAGAAAAAGAAATTAAACAAGGTAGAAAACTAGTCAAGGGAAAGGAAAACAAGATGAAAAACTAGTTTTAGGTTTCCTTAATTTGTGTTCCTTTTCCTTGTCTTTCCTCTCACAAAATCCATGAACCAAACAAAGCCTTAGATAATGCCAAAATTATTATTTTTTTTCCCTTTCAGTGCAGTGTTTAAAGAGGAATTGTTGGCAATGTTAATTTGTAGGATTTCTCGGAGTACAAGAATTTTGATGAGTGTATAGCCTACGTAGAGGATTGCATGGTGAGGCTTGGACCATTTGATGGTTTGCTAGGAATGTCTCAGGTATATATATTCCAATTTTTATTTTTACTTTTTTTTTTTCTGAATTCATTGCCATTGCTCACAAGAGAATTCTATCATACGACAGTAGTGGTCTGGTCCTACTATAAGACCTAAATATGGATGCAGTATTTTGAGATCCGGGTGTACTGTTTTGGGAACTAAATATGAGTATAATGTTTTGGGACCTAAAGCACTACGGTAATACCACATAATTGATTGATTACGATGTTTTGAGACATGGGTGCCATGTTTTGAACGATATTTCGGACCTTGAACTTTTGAATTAAATGGTGGCAGGCAGCTTTACACATGGCTGCTCAGTCACATATTAAGATCGTGTGATAGAACTAACCACTATGATCGGATCATAGAATTCTCCTTACACCTGTATTGGTTCATTGTGTTTGAAAAAAAAAAAATAGGTGTCATGTAACAGATCTATAGAAAAGATTAGTAAATTTTGTGAAACTTGTAGGGCTGTTTCGTTGTTTATCCCGTCGAAGGATATTTGTGTAATATGTGTGCGAGCGTGCCAGGAAAAATATAATTAGCAGTGTGATTATTAATGCCAAATGTGCCTAATCAGGCCAATTGTGACCGTTTGAATGCCTTGAAAACAAGAACTTTTCTGGTATGAGATGTTAAGAGTGTGAAGTAGAATTGAAATGGCAGCTAACCATAATAACAAGTAAGTTAAACTAAACTAAACTATCTAGAATAGGAGAAGGAAATTGGACAAGGAAAATTAATTACTTTATTAAAAACAAAGCAAAGAATAAGTTCCTAACCTCGAAGGTACTTTGAAGTGATTCCTACTCCTATTGCAAGGGAAGGTAAAATATATAAGTGAAAAGTAAAGTGTAGTTGTATGGATTGTTTGTCAATGTACTCTTCTTCACTTCATCTTCCATTTATAGACCTTCGAAGTAACTTCTCCATTTGAATTTGAATGTCCTCTAACTACCTCATCCAACCGCTACATCTTCTGTCATCCACTTGTCCTAGCAGTAACCCTTGAAATTCAAACATCCCAAATTGTTGTAACTCCTCACGCCTCTGCCTTGTTCCAAACAGCCTTCCACGTGTCCAAGGGGGGATTCAACCCTGGGCTCAGCTGGCTGTAGCCCAGGGCAAACTTTCTAAGTATTTTATTTTACACGTGTTCTAGCCCAGCTCATTCACAAAGCACAGCATTAGCCCAATCCCTTAGTCCAACCCGCACCCCACATGTGTCAAAAAAAATGTTCAAGCTCTCCGCATTTCGTTGAACAAATATAGTCTGTGAAGCCATCTCGCCCAAATAGCCTGCAACCATTTGGATAGCCACGTGGATTCATGTAGTCCTTTCCCAGTGTTAGCATGGTTTATATAATAGTCATGTATGTTTAATGCATGTTAATATTATTTATTTATGTAGTATAAGTAACCATGTAGTTTTCGAATTTTGACATTTGACATTGAGATCACATTTAATAATAGTAAAATTAATGATATGTTTCACAAATTTGAATTCCAAATTCGATTTCCAAATGCTTAACAGTTGTACCACATGCTATGACAGTGTTCGGTGGTATCAAATAGCATGTCATGTGGTACAACTGACAAAGCATTTAAGAATCAAATTTGGAAAAATAAAATAAAAATGGAAGAATAGCATTACTCTATTAACCGTTGTCTCATAGCAGCTAAGGTGTTGCTAGGAATAAATTTTTTTTGGATTACTTTAGTTGTATGAAGAATTAAAAACGAGCTTCGATCATCTGGCGCGCGCTGGTGGGCAGCACCCATGTGTGCTCAGCAGCACCACAAATCCTTTGTTTTTTCAATATATATATATACATATATGTTTGTGATCTTGGCACTTGGTAGTACCACGTAGGTGCTGCCCACCGGCTCAGGATCCTAAGGCATTAAAAACACTTCTTTTTGAATAGATACACTTCGTTCTCGAAGGGGTGGCTAAATATTACTTCCTTTTTTTTTTTGGGAGATAGCAAAATTTTAAACGAGATAGTGAATATTTTTTTTTTACAAAATAGATATAATTCTTTCGTTAGCTTTTGTTTCAGTGTTTGTTAGCTCACCCCTTCGAGAATTTCTGAGTCCGCCCTTGCACGTGTTGAATCCTCTTCAGTTCAATGTCATGCAAACAGATCCCTATATGCCTTCCACGTGTCTGAATGCTATTAGTCAGATAATTTTGGCACAACCATACGCCCCCACCATTTGCCTTTTGAATAAAAGTGTAATTGGCGGAAGCTCAACTGTTAGTGGTTGCAAAAATTTCATTATATATATATAAACTAAACATGATATTGAATGAAATGAAATTTAAATACAGCTAAAGAGGAAGGCAAAAAATATCAAAATAATAGTAATTGTTAAACTTTAGAAGTCAAATAAAATGAGAAGGAGAGGAAGATTAAATGTTGTGTTAGCTATGGTATTAATATACTATGATGCACGGACATTCCAAAAATGGAGCCATAGTGGTTAGTTCTTTGGAGTTCTTCAGCAGTTTTGGGAGCGACGTGGGTGCGGATGGGTGCAGCAAGGACACGTGGGGGTGCGGGAGGGACACTTTTTTTTTTTGTAGGGGTCCAAAAAATAAATACTACAAACTTAAAAAAAAAACCCTAAATAGGCTACATACAAGTTACGCAGTCCACAAAAATGAAAAAAGAAAAGCAATAGGGGAGAAGAAAGAGACGTGCGAAACCGGTGATCTACTCCAATTTCTAGATTCCTCTCTCTCTCTCTCTCTCTCTCTCTCTCTCTCTCTCTCTCTCTTAACTCTACTTTGTGGTCAGGTCAACCCACGAGTAACTTAGCCCCTTCTCAAACCGACAATCTGGTATTTTTTTTCTTTTTTCCAGAGATAATTTTTTTCAGATTTTATTTTTATTTCTAATTGCAAATGTATGTTAGTTTTGTGATTTTTATTTTCTTTGGTATCAAATTATTTGTAGTTTGAACTTATACCATTATTAGGTCTCAATCAAAAAAGAAAAGAAAAAAGTGTGTAGTGCTTGAATGGTTCATATATTGTAATACATAAAAACAAATGTATTTTTAATATTTTATATAAGTACCCTGCCGCACCCGCACTCTTGATTTTGGAAAAATTGCCGAACCCTCCGCACCTGCGTCCGTGCTTCATAGTTAACAGACTTAAATAACCAAATTTTGATTTTGTATAATTATTATTGGCTTTAGGAAAAGATCTATCCATTTTTAGAAAAACACATAGCAACATATGATCATACAGCACCGCAATCCTTAAAAATAATGTCTACATAAAGATAAAAGATAAATTTTCACAAAACTTCATAATAGTGACCACTGACCACTATTGGTAATTGTGCATACTTTAATGTTATAGCCTCTCTTCCTTCTCTCTCGCGTTTCACACCACATCGTACCTAAATAGTTATAGCAAAAATAAATATAAAAGAAGAAGAAGGGGTTGAATACATTTCTTTGGATACATCTTGTATATTTTGAGAAGTGATGGTCCTTGGTCCACATATAATCTATATGGTATACAAATATACACGGGCCAATCACATTTCAGAAGCATAATCCTCAAAATTTACTAACAAATAAATTAGAGCATTCATTAAGATAGACACTTGAACACCTATTTTGCATACTTACGCATCAAGGACTGAGTTGATATCAAGCCTTAGTATATGCAGTTCTCACTAAACAAGAAGGTGTGCTTAATTTCTTGAACTTTTCATCTTCTGATATATGTTCATCACTTTGAAACAAGGGAGCATTCATAGCGGCTGCGTTGCCAGGAATGCAGGCAGAGGTACATTTTTAATGCTTTTACAGTAGTACTACATTTACAGTGGGGATGACTGAATTATGTTGGAAGTTTTTTTAAATGGTGCGACTATCAAAGTGTGGGTATCACTATCTGACAAACCTATTAACAATCGACACGTGTCCACTTACGAGCCGAAGGAACTATACTTAGTATCCAGGCGATATGGGTGAAGCCCTAGAAAGACATCATTAGGGCGCCTCAGGTATCTCGTGTAAAAGAATCCTTAGCGCCACAAATACGTGCTACCTATATCAACAAGACCTGGTTCAGATAGACCTACTTGGGGGCAGGTCTTGGTACCGCATCACTATACCGCGACACGGTCGCTCTAGACCAGGACGCGATAAAGTCTTTCTCCATCTAACGGGAACTCTCAGGTTATGTGGTTTGGTTGGCTTAAGAGCAGAGCTCGCTTAGGAAGGTCGCGACGGTCTATTCCGCGATACACTTCCTAAGCCTTTCTAAAGGTCGGTGAGGCTATCTGAAATAAACTCTCTAGTTTACCGCGAGGACATTCCTTGTGTCGTCTCCGGACGACACATGGCATTTTGGTACGCCTCAATAGGAATGAGCCACGTCAGCTGCGCTCATTCCTTGGCACGTGTCCCAATTGCTATAAATAGGAACAGTACCCTCAGAGGTGACGGACACGATTCTCTGGATACGCACTCAGAGAGAATTTCAGATATTATTCCATTGTGGTCTGGGCATTAATGAGCTAACTGTGAATATCCCTTCACACGTACACGCTCAATCATTGAGTGCACAGGCTTCTCTCGGAATACTTCCCCCACTTACCGACCCTTAGTCTGTCTCTCTTTACTTCCTCTCCACTTTCCCTCGAGATTCCCCTTACGCTATTGGTTTCTAGGTTGCTACTCTCTTACGAACTCATTTACCCCACCTCACGCAAACTCCTACCTACATTTTGGCGACTCCACTGGGGAGTAGCACCTTGGAAGCAATGGTGACTGTTCTAAAAAATGGGAAGGTCGTTGGAGATGCTAACGAAGACATCGTGTTAGACGACATGGCTGAGAGTCATCCGGCTCAGACTTCAGGGAATCCTGCGATGGACACTCTGTTGAAAACGTTCGAAACCATGCAAGCATCCATGCTTCAGGCACAGCAAGACATGCAGCGCACTCAGCAGCTTATCTTGGAATCACTGGGAGACGCACGGCAGAACGAGGACCGGCGCAACAAGGAAACCCCCCCGACGGGAGAGGCCACGCCGTCTGCAGCGAGGCATCGTCCGCCTCCCGAGATCAACAGTGAGAACCAGGAACAAGGTCCGCTGGTAACTCCTGGGGGATCAACTCCCAATTCCAATCAAGTCCCGCCACAAGCACACCAGATGCAGAGCTCAACACCCATCGACATTTCGCTGCGAATCCAGCAAGAAGTACAAGCCCTACTCCTACAGGAACGGGCCCGCTTCATGGGCTCTGTCCATTGCGATTTCCGCCCCCCCTATTCGGCAGAAATCGCCGCCATGCCCTACCCCAACGGCTACGTTCCTCCCGTTTTCCGATTATTCGATGGGAAAAAGGGCAATTCTTACGAACATGTAGCCCGGTTCGTAGAAACCCTAGCCAGCTACGGCGGAGATTACAGTCTGCGCCTGAAGGAATTTTCAAAATCCTTGACTGATAAAGCATATACTTGGTACATCAACATCCCACCCGGAACTATCACGAGCTGGGAATCTATGGTTCAACGATTACATGAAAAGTTCTTCCAAATGGAAGAGAGCGTGACTCGCTTTTCCCTCACCAAGATCGTTCAAGGACGAGACGAAGATGTTCTCGTCTACATCAAGCGATTCAGAGAAGGATCCATTGATTGTCACGACAACATTCCTGAAACCGAGCTTATCAGGATATGTGTCGATGGCATGTACCATCGCTTTAAGATCAATCTCGTCAACGCGGACATTAGAACCTTCTCGGCCCTTATGGAAAAGGCGAGGAATCTACAGAACGTGATCCGAGAAAGTTCGAGCCAAGCGCTCGGTCGCTCGTACAACCGAAATCCCACCGCGTCGCCAGTACAAGGGAGCGACAAAAGGAAGAGGAATGAACGAGCATCATCTCCACGAAAAAACAGGGCGGACCCGCCTCCCGAATTCCCTTGCGGATTGAAGGAAGTAAGGGCCATCTTCAAGAAATGGGTGGCGGATAAGATCATCGAGGTGCCAAGGGTGGATAGCCCGTTGAATTGCGAAGAACTGGCAAACGACGATTTCTGTCCTTACCACCACACTAAAAGGCATGCGCTGCGAGATTGTTGGTACTTGCGACGTCTGTTTCACAGAAAGATCCTAAACAAAGAATTGGAAATATCCGACTCCCGAAATATCGAGGCAAATCCGTTCCCTAATCATGGGAAGGCTCACGTCGCCATGGCATCCTATTACGACGAGATAGAGGAGATCGCCATGTACGAGGCGCCGGAGCCAGAATTTGATAGCGAAGAACTCGTCATCAAACAAGCAAATACGTTGATGCGAACGGTCAAATTCCAGCGATTCTATGATCAACTCGGCCTTTCCCCTGAGGCAAGGTTCGCGGCGACTAAGGCAATGATAACCACCACGGAGGTACAAGCAGAGGAATGCATGAGAGCGGGAGGATCCGTACGACGAACGCTCCGAGATGCCGCGTCCAAAATTACCTTCTCTGAGGCAGATAGACAAGTACCTTTTGCGCATAATAGGCCGTTGTACGTACCGGTGGAGGTCAATGGCATTGAATTCCAGCGAGGATTCCTAGATTGCGGGGCTTCCCTCAACTTGATGTCGCTAGACGTGCTCTCCGCCGCCGGATACTCCGAACAAGACCTAAGTCCCCCATCAATCGTCATCAACGGATTTGGGAAGGCTTCTCAACGAAGTCTGGGGCATATCACCATCAACCTCATTGTAGGACCCATCCGATGCCATACCAGATTTCACATAATCGACGCGGATACAGCATATCATGCTCTTCTGGGAAGAAATTGGATGCATAAGTTCGCCCTCATTCCATCTACCTACCACCAATACGCAAAAGGGATTGTTAACAACAAAGTCATTACAATCATCGCTTCCAAATCACCATTCGCGCGACATGAATCCCACTTCGCGGATGCGGTGTTCTACACTGAATTCGCAGATGAAGATGAGGGGTCGAGATCATTCGTGTGTACCCGACCGATCCCAAGGTGGGAACAGGCAAGACAGGACAACTTCGAGGTGATACCTAGGAAAGCCAAAGGCAAAAGGAAGATCAACGAGGAGCCAGAATGCTACCGCATTCGCTTGCCTGACGGAAAGATCGTGTATCGATTATGACGGTCCTTGGGGACTTCCCCACGAGCAAAGGAGGTCCCCCACAGCTGCAACATGATCGAAACCGACCCGGGAGGATCCGAGGAACCCAAAATGGCGCCCGAATGTCTCCAAGACGGGCCAAGGAACAAGGAGCAAGAACTGGAACAAATAAACCTAGCTGATGCGGATCACCAGCCCGCCATGACGATCTTTATTTCACGAGATCTAAGCAAAGAAAAACGCTCCGAGCTCATCCAATTGCTTAAAGCCAATTCAGACGTATTCGCTTGGACTTACGCCGAAATGCCAGGTCTGGATACGGGTATCACGGCACACAAATTGAATATCTCCGCCGCGGCCATACCTATTAAGCAATCAGCCCGAGTCTTCCGTCCAGAGTTGGAGACGCAGATCAAGGAAGAAATCACCAAGCTGCTGACAGCGGGTTTCATCAAACCTATACATCACCCTACATGGCTGACAAACATTGTACCGGTAAAAAAGAAAACCGGTCAAATCCGTGTTTGCGTGGATTTTCGAGATCTTAACCGAGCCTGCCCAAAGGACGATTTCCCACTTCCTAACGTGGATACCCTGATTGACGCGACGGCCGAGCATCAAATGTTCTCTTTTATGGACGGTTTCAGCGGATATAATCAGATAAAAATGGATCCCGAGGACGCGGCAAAGACGGCTTTCAGGACACCAATGGGCAATTTCTTCTACACAGTCATGCCATTTGGACTCAAGAATGCTGGAGCCACGTATCAGAGGGCCATGATGGCCATATTCCATGACTTACTACATTCGATAATGGAATTTTACATCGATGATCTCGTGGTCAAGTCAAAACGAGAGGAAGACCACTTCTCAGACTTGCAAGTGGTTTTTGATAGATGCAGAAAGTTCGAATTGAAGATGAATCCATTAAAATGCGCTTTCGGAGTGTCGTCAGGGAAGTTCTTGGGATGCATCGTTCATCGCCACGGCATCGATCCCGACCCAGCAAAGATCGCCGCCATCAAAGGAATGCCGCGACCTACGACCACGAAGCAACTCAAAAGTTTGCTGGGCAAGATATCTTACCTGCGCAGGTTTATCCCAGCTCTCGCAGAGCTTACCCACCCGTTCTCAACATTACTAAAGGGGAACGCAGCATTCGCATGGGAACCACAGCATGACTCGGCCTTCGATGCAATCAAAAAGGTATTAACCTCACCGAGAACCATGACCGTTCCAACAAAGGGCCAACCTTTACTACTATACCTCACCTCCACAACAAAGTCAATAGGAGCGCTGCTCGCGCAAGAGTCGAACGGACAAGAAAAGCCCATTTATTACATCAGCCGTATCCTCCAAGGCCCAGAAGTAAGATATTCGGCGATGGAAAGACATTGCCTAGCACTCATCTTCGCCACGCAAAAATTCCGCCATTATCTCCTGGCGTTCCCCCTCAAGATCATGACCAAGTGCGATCCAATCAAACATCTCTTGAGCAAGCCAGCTTTATCTGGGAAGATAGCGCGATGGCTCTTTACATTGGCCGAATTCGACATCACTTGCTTACCACCAACGGCAATTAGGAGTCAGGCGCTGGCAGATTTGTTAGCTCAATTTCCCAGCGGCAAGCCCGAACCCATCATCGAAGATCTCCCGGGCGATGACTTCAATGCATCCGCTGCGACCGTCAGCCAGGGCATTTGGGAACTTAGTTTCGACGGTTCATCCACCAAAGAAGGAGGAGGAGCTGGAATCGTGCTCAGATCGCCAGAAAAGGAGACGATAAACCTGTCTTTCAAATTGGACTTCCAGTGCTCAAATAACGAGTCAGAGTACGAGGCGCTTATCTTAGGGCTCATGGCCGCCGAAAAGATGGGAGCTGGAGCAATAGAGATCGTGGGAGATTCCAAACTCGTGGTCAAGCAAACTAATGGGAGTTACGCTGTCAAAGAACCCGCTCTCGCAGCTTATCGTTCCATATTGCAAGGATATTTGGACAAATTCGGTCGTGTCAATATCAAACATGCACCCAGAACAAGCAACCGGCACCCAGATGCCCTGGCAACGCTAGCATCGAAAGTAGAAATCGAAGGAAACTCTGTCACGATTGAGATCTTCAAGAGGACCCTCCCATGCACAGTCACAGAGCTCCTCCCACAAAAGAAGGACAAGTTGGGCGATTGGAGAGTCCCAATCCGACGCCAGTTACAAAATAAGGAGTCCACCATCTCATCACATTTAAAGAATTTCTCAATATATCGAGGTGAACTCTATTTTAAAACCCCGGGAGGATGGATAGCTAAATGCGTGGAAAAAGAGGAAGCCATTCTTCGCCTCGAAACGATCCATAGGCAAACGTGCGGCAATTCAGACATTAGCCTTTACAGGATCATACAGAGAAGAGGATACTATTGGCCGGAGATGTTAAAGGAAGCAAACAATCTTCAGCAAAGCTGCGCGACATGCCAAGAATTCCCCGCTCGAAATGAGTGCAACTTCGTAGAAGCTAACGACGATTGGCGCAGGGCGTATATCGATTATCTCACGGAAGGGACCCTCCCGGCCGAAAATATTGACGCAGCGTCAATCAAAAAGAAAGCGCCGCGATTCTTCGTAAGCGAAGGAAATTTGTTCCGAAAAAGTTTTCACGGAAAAGCCCTAAAGTGTCTTGCAGGCCAGGAAGTGGACGAGGTTTTACAGCAAGTCCACCAATTTGAGCACCAAGGGGGCAGCAAGCTATACCAACAGCTCATACACCTAGGGTATTACTGGCCAACAATGGAAAAGGAAGCATTGGAATTCGCAAAGAAATGCAAAGCTTGCCAGATACACGCTAATAGCATACACGCTCCAGCGGTCGGGTTAAAATGTTTGACGACCCCGTGGCCATTTCATACATGGTCAATGGATCTCATGGGCGCCATAGCACCATCACGAGGGAATATCTGGATATTAGCGGCCACGGAGTTGTTCACAAAATGGGTAGAAGCTATACCATTACGAAAGGCAACTGGGGAGAGCATTGCGAATTTCGTAAAACAGTACATAATTTGCAGATTCGGCATCCCTAAGGTAATCCTATCAGATAACGGCAAGCCTTTCACCTCAAAGCCTGTCACGAGCTTATATTTCAAATACGGCATATCCCAGCATAAGTCCACGGTCTACTACCCTAAAGGAAACGGACAAGCTGAAGCAAGCAACAAAACCCTATCCAAGATCTTGAGCAGAACTATGACTGACTTTCCCAAAAATTGGTCGGATCAATTACCATTGGCGTTGTGGGCCTATCGAACATCTAAGCGACGTGCTACCCAAGCAACTCCTTTCTCGCTGGTTTACGGAACTGAAGCAGTCGTTCCCGCCGAAATCTTGGTCCCTTCAGCCAGAATTGCACTCCAGAGCGAAGTCGACCCAGACACGCGCTATACGGAGTTGGATAACTTGGACGAAAAGAGAGATAAAGCCAAAGGAGCCCTGAAAGTTTACCAAGCAAGAATAGCACGGGCTTATGACGCCATGGTACGCCCTAGACAGATTAAGGAGGGTGATTTAGTGCTAAAAGCGGCAACACACGTCATGCGAAGTATGTCCGCCCCAAAATTCACTCCTAAGTGGGAAGGTCCTTACCTCGTCCAGGAGGTCCACGACAGCGGCTACTGCAAATTGATCCACCCCGAAGATGGTAGCAATCAAGGAACCCTAAACCTCAAATGGGTAAAGCTTTTTTATTCTTAGGATAATTTTCTTTTTTTTACAAAGTGGCACCATACGAATATAAGCGTGCACTTTCGCACCATTTCTTTCATTGTATTGCGGGACAGACTCCCCCATTCTCCATCGCGAGTATCTTGAATGAAAAACCTTTCTTACGTATCGTTTATCACTTATTGCTCACATAAGCAAACAAACGCTTGAGATAAGCCTGTTTCTACGCAGCACTCGTTTGTCAAAAATCAAAAAACAACGCAACGTAAATACATGTATAATAAACACAGCACGAACAAAAAGATAAGCCTGTTTTATTTTCACATTTACTTGCTACAAAAAAGCGGCGAACCGCCTGTACAAAAGTGCTCGTCTAGACGCACTAGGTGTTCGACCAGACACACCGACCCCATCACTACCAACCCACCGACTAAAAAAAAGAGAAAGAGCCACACGTCCCAAAGATCTAGGCGCCTAGCAGGCCTGTACCAGTTGACCAGTTGCTGGTCACGCCGACCATGGACACTTGGCTCTCAATCGCTTGGATATCAGCCCCTAGCCGAAGAAGATAGGCGTCGGCTTCCCTAACTTTCTCATTAAGGCGCAGCGAGGCCACAACAAAATCCGAGCAGGCTTTGTCAAAAGCTTGAGAAGCAGCATCATTAATAGAAGGGAGACGAAGCTGTGCAGAAGACAGATCACCCAACCTGCGAGATTCCACAGCTAGCTCCTCCAAGTAATCTCGGCGACGACCCTCAAAGTATTGTACACTTCGTTTAAGACCAAGACAACGACGCCTCTCTTTCACAACGTGTAGACGAGCGGCTAACCAATCAACATACACACGGCCTCTCTGCAATTTTTCCAAAAGATAGCCGACACGGTCCAATGCGTCGTCAGTAAAGGAACCAAGAGTATTGCTTTCAAAAATCCTAATGGCTTGCGCCAAATCCACGCAATATTCGCTCTGAAGATCGCGATGAACATCAACAAAATCCGCAAAAGTTCCCGGACGATGATTATAGACGCGGTCTAGAATCCCCCTTAGATGATAGGGAACGGTGATCCCCCTCCATCCATCCCACACTTCGCCAAAAACAGCAGGTAAAACAGCAGCGCCAGGATCAGCAACAGAATTAGAGGAAGAGATGGACATCTTATCGAGAATATTTTGTCAAGAACACCGCGAAAAGAAAAAGGGTAGAAAAGAGAAACCGATTGAAGATTCCCTCTTTAGAATTCCTCAAAGAAACCTGAAGTGAATCAACAAAGCGTCCAAAACCCCCTTCTTATAGGGTGAAATTACGTAATACACCTCGGAATACGAGGAGATGTGACACCAATCGTCATCATTACCATTTGACAATAAATGCGCCTATCCAACTCTCTAGGGGAATGACGACAGAGTTCACTTATCAATGACCAAGTACAAGCATTAAATGCGCAACGGCGACCCAATCTTGACTATCTCTACACACAAAATCATAAAATCGCCTATTCTTTGTTAAACATCTCAAATAGCGGGGCACTTGGTATATCAAATGTCTCATTTTATTTCAAAGAGCAAAGTACAAGAGGATAGCAAAAAAAAAAAAAAAAAAAAAAAGGTGGGGGGAGGGGTATCCCCTACAAGTCCAAACAACAAACAGCAGCTAAAAGAGACCATGAGACGCCCGCGCGCCACCATCAACATTTGCAAATTTCGGTCCGAGACCAGGGCGACCCTCCCTAATAATCTTTTTCTCTTCCTTCAAAGCTTCCAAAGCAGCCTCAGCCGCAACAATCTTGGCATCAACGGCCTTTTCCTTGCGTGCTGACTCATAGAAAACAGAAAATTCGCGCAGATCTGCTAAATGAGACCCTAGCCATCCAACAGTAAGGCCAAGCGCCTTAAAGTCATCCAAGGCATCCATATACGTATCAAGATGAGCAGTATCCAAATCTCTAATCGGCGTAATATCCAAGTACATAACAACCGCCGCCAAAGACTCCAAGCAGCAAGACCGCATCGCAGGAAACTTACAAGAAAACGACGCCAGAGTTTCGGGTCGCTTGGCTCTAATAGCTTCCAGCGCAGGAACAAAAGAGGAATTAATATCACAGCCGCCCCAAGACACCAATTTGGAATCTCGAGAAGGCACGCCCAAAACATTATCCCGATTCTCCACACCCATTTCTGAACTCTCACCGAAAAGATCCCTCTCCAAATACCGCTCCAATAAATTGGCAGAATTAGTTTCAGACGAACAAACTGGAGCCAAGGGTATATTTAAAGAAGGACCCTTGGGAACATCGCTGTCAGAGAGAAAGGTTCCTCTGCTCGGCAGGTCATCACAACTTTGCTGAACTCTCTCTTCAACAACGGGAATATCACCTGTCAACGCTGGATCAAAATCTGCTTGTAAAGTTTGCATGAACTCATCCAAAGCACTATGATCGTCAAGATTCGAAATAACCCTACCCGTAGTCGGCGACGCGTATCGATCTGGCGCAGAAATCATTGTCGTCTCCGAACCAGCGTGATCCATCAAAGGTAAAGCGTTATCATCTCCAGCACGAGCAGAGTCAGATCGAAGAACTTCATCACCAGCAACAGCAGCTCCGCAATCAGCATTAGCCTGTACTTCGTGATCATCCTCTCGGAAAACAACCGCGGGATGAGCACGGGCAGTAGTAGAACCAGACTCTGGCTCAGCTCCAGTTGCATCAATCGCATGGGACTTCTTATGCTTTCCACTACTTTTCCTATTCTTCTTTTTACGATGACTGCGAGACCGGTCTTTGTCCTTCTTGCGTTTCCCGCCAGAATGGCCCTCGACGTCATCTCGTATCGAACGATCAACGGGAAGTAGGGATAACTTCTCAGCCTCCCCCTGGGTAGCCGAACCATCTCCTACTTCCCCACGGCCCACACTCGTTCCAGAATCCACAAGTTCCTGCTACAAAAGACACCCGATCACTTTGTCAGAAAGGAAAGGGAAAAGAACGATTATGAACAATGGAAATGGCTGGACAAAATACCTTTCGAAATTCCTTAGAAGACGCCGCTTTCTCGGAAGCCTTCACCAAACGCCTCCTTTTCGGAATCACCCGCGACCCTACTTCCTCATCATCCTGAGGAAAGTCATCAGCGGCGGGCGAACTCTCAACAGCTTGCGATGCCTCGACCCCAGCCTTCGCAGAAGTAACCGACTTCTTAGATTTCGAAGCCCGAAGCGTCCCATCATTAGCAGCTATATCATAAACTTTGGCCTTAACCGAATCGCTTGCATGAAAACGAACCAAAGAAGAAAGGCATCTGTCCCAGAAGGACCCCCAACTCGGGGTACAGCGACCGACCCTTCCTCGCGGGGCAATACGTACGGTGACCCCACCGGAAAGATTCTTTGTCTCAACAGTGATAAAACGCCTAGAACTCCCTACGAAGTCTGATTGGAAATCAAGGCGCACGGGTACCCCCTGATCTAGGCCAAATTGACGAAAAACCCTGTGCGGATTATAGCGCACCACTCCCTTCGTATACTCAGAAAGAAAGGGGAGATTCGAGGGAAACATGGCCGCCGCCATAATAATGCCTCGAGAATCCTGATTGGTGGACAGGTCTACTTCCTCGAAGGAACCAGACGGATATAAGCCCAAATCCTTCTCACCAGTGATAGCCCTTGCATAAGGGCGAAACTCAAACTCTTTTACGATATCCAAAAATTTGCTCGGACACTTCAGAGTCCCTTTCTTACACCATCTGTCCGCCCTGGGTTGGTGATTATCAACGTAGGTAACTTGACGAGTGGGCCCGTGAAGCTTCTTCTTAGTAGTTTCGAAAACAATGGGAGGAGGAGCGTAGCTCTTGAAACGTTCAAAAAGAAACATGGTCAAAAAAGGGGTGCACAAATAACTGGAAATATCGAAACGACCAACAGAACGCTTAAAATCGGCATGAAGAAAATCCAGGCGATGATATAGAGTGCCTAAAAACAGCGGAGCCAAAGGTAACGAATGACCCTTAGCCAGCTTAACAGCCAGAGGAAAGATCGCGGAATTTATCCCGTCTTCAGGAGACATTGGAAGAATGTAGCGCGCGAGCCAGCTGGCAATATACGCTGCTAAGCAGTGGGGACTATCGGACCCCGGGCCCGCTTTCTCGTCACGATCTTGATCACCCGTTACTTGCTTCAAAGGTTGAATGTCCTTATAGAAATAGCGCAACCAAGTAACAAAAGAAGCCCGTCGACCCTTGTTCTCTCCGGTAAAAGCGCTAACCAGCGCGGCGCTCTTAGTGAGACACGACTGCAGGAAGGCCACAGTATCCTTATCCCCTGAATCCTCATAAAGACTCTCTAGCGAGTAGTCACCAGTGACGGGTAAACCCATTAAAGCTACGACGTCTTCTAAAGTGGGGGTAAATTCCCCCCAGGCAGTAACGAAAGTATGGGAGTCAGAGCTCCACCTCGAAGCCAGTTCGGCTAAGCCCAGTGTTCCTTTCCTACAACTCAGAGAAACGCAAATAGAAACTGAATCCAAGATACCCGCGCTGACTAATAGCTGACGACTCCGAGGATCTGATAGTACGAAAGAACTCCATTCGTCCCAGTCAGTGCAAGGACCGGAAGAGGCGTGGAAATCTATGCTAGAATAGGGGTAGTCCCCCCGTTCCATTTCAAGGCGTGGGATACTCGCGGGCGCAATCATCTCGGCCTCTCCCAAGGACGCCTCGGGACACTGAAGCGACAAGTCTTTAATCGGGGGAAGATCCGGGCGAAAATCCCGAACCTTCGACCAAAACACATCTTCTGGACCGCCGATAAAGGGAACAGCAGCAGGAATTTGAGCCGAACGCCCCGAAGGCTTCTTTTTCCCCTTTGGCGAATGAGCGACCTCAGTCATCGAAAGAATAGAATAGACTCTCCCGCAAAAAACCCAGAAGAATATCAAACAAAGGACTGAAGGATAAGAAAATGTGTATACTCCGTAGTAATATGATGAACCGATGGAAAGCATAAGGAACAGGCGGCCGCACGAACTCCCTTATATAACCTCGTGGAACCGCCAAGTGGATTCGGCAAGACGAAAAGTCTTTTCGCAAAAACAATATCTCGGTTTTCCCGCGCAAAACCACCATGGCCTATTTAAGACTGACAAGGCTTCTGCAAAAGTACTGACACGGTGCTCGAGCCACACTTCTGCTAGTACGACTCGAGCAGGGGGCAAAATGTGGGTATCACTATCTGACAAACCTATTAACAATCGACACGTGTCCACTTACGAGCCGAAGGAACTATACTTAGTATCCAGGCGATATGGGTGAAGCCCTAGAAAGACATCATTAGGGCGCCTCAGGTATCTCGTGTAAAAGAATCCTTAGCGCCACAAATACGTGCTACCTATATCAACAAGACTTGGTTCAGATAGACCTACTTGGGGGCAGGTCTTGGTACCGCATCACTATACCGCGACACGGTCGCTCTAGACCAGGACGCGATAAAGTCTTTCTCCATCTAACGGGAACTCTCAGGTTATGTGGTTTGGTTGGCTTAAGAGCAGAGCTCGCTTAGGAAGGTCGCGACGGTCTATTCCGCGATACACTTCCTAAGCCTTTCTAAAGGTCGGTGAGGCTATCTGAAATAAACTCTCTAGTTTACCGCGAGGACATTCCTTGTGTCGTCTCCGGACGACACATGGCATTTTGGTACGCCTCAATAGGAATGAGCCACGTCAGCTGCGCTCATTCCTTGGCACGTGTCCCAATTGCTATAAATAGGAACAGTACCCTCAGAGGTGACGGACACGATTCTCTGGATACGCACTCAGAGAGAATTTCAGATATTATTCCATTGTGGTCTGGGCATTAATGAGCTAACTGTGAATATCCCTTCACACGTACACGCTCAATCATTGAGTGCACAGGCTTCTCTCGGAATACTTCCCCCACTTACCGACCCTTAGTCTGTCTCTCTTTACTTCCTCTCCACTTTCCCTCGAGATTCCCCTTACGCTATTGGTTTCTAGGTTGCTACTCTCTTACGAACTCATTTACCCCACCTCACGCAAACTCCTACCTACACAAAGTATCTAAGACTCAAATCTGGGAATCATAGCATTACTATTTTCATGTACTTAAAACTTCCTCAGCACAAATAGCGAGAATTCCTTCGTTTACTTTATGTTCTGTTTGGTTCTGAGACGTTGAGAAGGAAAAGAACTGAAAAGAAGAGAAGCAAAAAAAAAAACCTTTCCTAGTCTTTTACTTCTTTCATATATAATACTCCAGCTTAAGGGTATGTTTGATAAAATTGAAAATTAGGGACTAAAAGGTAAGTGTTGAATATTAAGTACTAAAAATTTTAAGTGATTGAGCTTGCAATACTGAAAATAGTGTTTCAAGTACTGAAATAGATTACATTCGGTGATTGTTTTCAATAAAAAAAATTTCACTTGAAGTTGTCAATGGGTTTACTGAAATTTTTTGTTTTTAGCACTTAATTGGGTTATCAAACACATTCTCAGAGTTTTTTTTATATCTATTTTTAGATGTCCCATTTTAAGAGTTCTCTTTGAAAAGTTTATGCACTTTAACTAGATATTTTTCAAGTTTACCCTTTACTATGTAAAACTCTCCCATACTTTTTCTTTGATGTAACACTAGAAATTTGAAATTTAAAAAGGACAAGAATGAAAAGTTAGCTAGAAAATTTCACCACAATCAAAAGCGTTTCTTACTTATTAGGATACCTAAAAGAGACTCTCATTATACGACAGAAGAGTATTAGATACTACAAATAAAGAAATTTAGTAGAAAAACAAGGAAAAGGGAAAGAAAATGGGTCATGAAATTCAAGTCATTATATTTTTCAACTCTATTTTAACTCGGAGGTTTTCTAAATAACTTAATAAAGAAAATTATTTTTCTTAAGGGCTATCTGTAAGGTATGTAAATGAATCTGTGGATCACACAACCAATCCTGTTCAACAAGTACAAGATATTTGGTAGAGCTTCTTTTTGTTTGCGTAGGTCTCTGTGCTCAACCTAAAATCTCTCATAAAACTGGTTCTATATCAAACCAAGTTGGTGTTGATTTTTTTTAGAAACTAGATATAAAAAGAGAGTTCCGAACCTAGTCCTTTTTTGTTTCCAAAATAGGCTCTTGATATTTTCTTTTCTTTTCTCAAATTAAACCAATGAATTAGTTGGCTTTAAGGGGAACTGATTAAGGGTTGTTCGATTTCAGGGTGTGACTCTAACCACTGTTCCTAAGATAAAATTTGTCATATTACTATCAGGAGGTAAGTTTGGCGGATCTACATTTTCTTCACCAAAGCTGGCTGAAAATGCTTTTTCCTATCCGATTGAGTGCCCTTCACTCCATTCCATAGGTATTTCTCAGACTAATTTTTCTTTTAAAAGCACTTCAGTCCTTTAGGTGTTGTCCTTGAATGCTATTGGTCAATGCAGAGTCTCTGTGATTATTATTTGGACCAGCAACATTTAAGGACAACTCCTAAAAGCCTCGAGAAATAGCAACGCTTGCAGTCCTTTTACTTTCTTTACTTTTTTTTTAATGACTGCATGGCCATTTTCATTGGCAATTTTCTAAACAAAAATTCTATGATAGATGGCCTATCGGTTTAGGATATATCACACATCTTAGTGCTTTTGGTGTTAACATGTTGTAACTTGATTTTAAAATGTCGTACTCTTTGGGAAAATAGTGGTTTTCAAAAGCAATTTAAAATTTTATCTCTTTCCAAAAATAAGGTGGTTTTCAAAGTACAACCAAATTGGCACCAAGTTACAACCTATTGACACTAAAGTGATGCTAAAATTTTGTACCATTAATTTGAAAAATAGTGATTTTCATTAAAGTCGGGGTTAATTTTTTATTTTTTTTTTAAAGTAAAGTGGTTTTTAAAGTTACAACAAATGACAACAAATTAGAACATTTCGATATTAAAGTGGTGTCGAAATATTTTTATGTACACACTAGGATGTATTCTAGATCCCTTTTTCTAAAGGATTATGATATGGTTTATGAAGGTGAGAAGGACATTGCAAAGCCATATGCGATAGAACTCCTAGAATCGGTTGTTGATCCTTTTGTGATATATCATCGTGGAGGTCATGAAGTACCTAAGTTAGGTAATGTAATTAACCCTTTGTTTCCTTGTTTATGCAATACCATTTTAGTTTGATATTCAATGGTTGTTGGGAAGATATAGAACAAAACCAGGTTTGATCTTGTTTTCTGGTGGAAGGACTTTTGTTTACACTAACTTATGGAACAAAACAGTCAATTGGCCCCCCAAAAGTAAACTAAGAGAGTGGGTGAATTAATTATGTTATGCAATTTTTTCAGCTCAAGGCTCAAATCTAGGGCTCGAATATAATTCAATGTGGCTCAATCTTTCTTAGTATATTAGTAGATATAAGTAGGGAGTCGTCCTAGGTTTACATGGTTTATTTGAAAACATAGCCATTGGAGTGCATTCAATGGTAAAAGGAGCCGCTAAAAACTAGCCATTACGCCTAAATCACAGATCCAATTCACTACGTTGAGCAAGCTGACTACCTGTTTATCACTTTGGAAAAAATATAAGATGATGCACATACGGGTGCAATCCAGACTATCCAGTACTCGACTGGGTTTGAGAACCAATCGGCTGATTTTTTAGCCATTTGAATGGCCTGTCGTCTAATTCTCACAAATTGATATACCTCCAGTAAAATGTCCATAACTCGCTTTAGAAAACTTTGATTTGCAAATTGTTTATTGTGTTGAAAACTAGACTTGAACATCTTTCCAACGATATCTAATTATATTTCAAGTATCTCAGTTTGAACTCAATGTTTAGCCATATGCACAAGTTGCACAGCTTTTGACATGGGTGCTTAAGGTCTTGTGTAAGTGGAGTCAATTAACCAACTATGAGTCAAGTCACATCTTAAGGTCACTTTGAGCCTCTAGGTGTTCAATCGATGAGCATTTTACCTAAAAGGTGAAATACTAAACAATTAAAGGATAGATAGAAGCCCACAGAAGCTGTAAATCCATTAGCCCATCCCACGAGCTATCGAAGGATGGGAGAGTCAAGGGTGATGCCAGATTCACTTTTAGGGTTGACTCAACATAAGAAAAAATAAGTAGTTCGACTAGCTGTTCTCTCTTTCCTGTTACTCATTAAAGCAGGGTGACATTTTACCGTTGACCTCAGACCTCACACTATATTTCCTCTTCCCGATCGCCCGTTGACGCCAAATGCCCAGTTGGAACGATTGACATCGTTTTCGACTGATGAAATTACTTCAACAACTGAAAGGGGAATGGCTCCTTCAGTTGAAAATCATTATTCTGCTCATCCCACTAGATTATGTGAACTCGAGGTGTGGGCTCAATCTCGTAAGTCTCCCGGATTCCAGTCATGCCTCTACCATCAGTTTCTCCCTTTTCTCCAGCTAGCGTGATAAGGAGTGGCGGATCCCAACTCGACAATGTCAGCTCAATCTTTATACTGGCAGGAGGGGGTATAGCATGAGTGCCTGAGTGGATAGGGAATTGGTAGTGACATTGGGCCGGTTTGCCTTTGGTGGCTATGATCTTCAAGTTTTTTTTGCAGAAAATATGATCTTCAAGTTGATCTTGCCTTGTTGATGTGTGCTTGATGTAATTCAAAGTTTTTGACTTAGCCTTTCAACATTTGCTTCCTCATCAACAATTCTCATGAGATAAATGCCAATAAAAATGTCACATGATGATCACCAAGAATATCTATAACATATATAGAGTTTTTATGTACCATTGAAACATAATTAATCATGGTCGTATATTCAACACTTTATTTAAAATTGGTTTGCTGATGCACATTAAGATATGCATAAAAATAGAAAATGCATTCAGTATCACTCTTTTTGTTTTTTAAAAAAGATTTTAGAAAGAAAATAAGATCATGCTGGTTTGACCAAAAAAAAAATAATAATAATAAAAAAAAAAAGTTTTTGAAGAGTGGTTTTATGTCATATATCCATCAAATATTTGAGTTCTGTGAAAATAATGCACTTATAAGCCATTTAAACAGCCGTTCTTAGCATTATTACCAAACAATCCAATGGATTATGGACTGGTACTTCAACAAATTGACTAGATAGCAACTTGTTAATTCTTTTTCCTTGCGTTGTCAATTGGTGCAAAATTGGATTCTTACTTCTCTCTCTATAATTTTCCATGTTTTTTAGATGAGAAAGGTTTGGACGTCATGTTTGGCTTCATCAAGAAGATTGAAAAGTTGTTGTGAAGGTGAGAGAGGCAATATGTTTTGAGACAGGATGCTGCATTACTATCTCATGGAATATGACAATAATTGTACGGAGCACGCTGCATTACTATCATGGAATATGACAATAATTTGTACGGAGCACTTGTGTAGTTGCCATTGATGATATTGTGTGTTTCTTAAAGAAAATCTTCATCTTAACAAAATCAATTAAAGGATTGGCTATCATTACTGTATAGCACTAAAGGTGAACTCGTGCATTGCCCTAGATAGAGCAATTATGGAAAAAAAAAAAAACAATTTAGTATTTTACATTTCAAATGAAGCACAACTTTTATGTACATGATAGGTAATTTTTTTCTCTAGAATTTTAAATACATTATATCCAACAAAGTTTGCTGTATATGTTTCTTTAAATCTTATTCAACAAACATAAATGATCACAAAAGTTGAAAATATGTACATAAACAAAACACTTACGAAGAAGTGTCACATATCCAATCAGGTGGCAAAATTAAAAGTTTTGTTTCCCTATATGTTATATAAGATATAGAAGATGTACAAATGATCTCATTGCATGGCTCAAGGGTTTTTCATATCAAATCTACGTGATGACATGAGCAGAGAAGGATATGCAAGGAGGAAAAAAAAAAAGTGGGGAGAGAGTGGGTGGGGAAGCACTAACCAAAAATAAGAAGATGGCAGGTTTTACCTTTTTTATTAGGCACTGCTTAAAGCCGTGCCAAAATTTGGGACGGTTTTTAACCATTTTGGCACGGTTTTTAGCCGTGCCCAATTTGGAGTTGTTTCTAGCTTAATACTCCCTCCGTCCCATATTAAGAGTCTTTTTAGAAATTCCAACTTATTAAGGGAACAACCTTGATTTTGGTGAGATTTTCAACTTTCCAATATTGCCCTTTTTGAAATTCAAAATTATAGTGTCACATCATATAAAAAGAGGGAAGAGTTGGATATAAAAAAGGACAAATTTGAAAAGTGTGTATTAAAATACTTTGACTTTTCAAAGAGGACTCTTAGAATGGGACAACAAAGAATGACATCAAAGACTCTAAATATGGGACAGAGGGAGTAATAAACCACTCCCATTGTAGCCGAATGGCAAGGCCTCTGGGAATTTTATCCAGAGATCTTAAATTCAAATCTCAAGGGGTGGCCACAGGTGATTTACCCGGACGCCCTAATCTCGTGGGATTAATCGAGGTGCGTGGATTAGTCGAGGTGCGTGCAATCTGACCCACACCACGGTTACCAAAAAAAAAAAAAAAAAAAAAAAATTTGCCGTGCCACAAAAATTAGGGCATTGACGATTCCTTCCTTTATTGTTTTTCAGCCAAAATCTTTCCCTCCCAAACTCCTCTGTCTCTCTCTCGTCTTCTGATCCGCTGCTCTCACGAGTCCCACGCTCTCTCTCCTTCATCTATCTTTGGTCTTTAGGGTTAGACTTACAAAAAAAATTACTCTCCCTAAAAAGATCATGAACATCACCATCGCTCCAACGCCACCGCCAACCACACGTAGCCGCCTCACCAGTCCCCACCGTCACTGTCACCGTCACCGTCACCAACCACATAGTCCGGCAACAAAGGGTGGACGACACTGGCCATTGTGACCACCCTTTCGGTAATTGCTTTCTCTCCTCGAATACTCTTTCTATTTCTTCTATTTCTTCTCAAAACCCTAACGATTGGAATTTTTGATACCCAAGTTATAATTTCAGTCCCTAACCCAAAATTTGAAACCCTTTCTCCAGATCTCTCTCTCTCTCTCTCTCGACTACGGCTCCTTCGGTCTCTCTGTCCCTCCGGTACACACACTTATGCACACAATATGTGTACACACACTCGAATGCACACATATACACACTAAGATCTGCTTTGATTTTGTTTTGCTTTTCCAATGGTCTGATGTTTAACTGGTCAGTGGTCTTCATTAGAGAAGTGATGGATATGAGATCTCTTGCAAACTCTCATCTCTCAAAAATGGTGGAAGAATCTGGAGTTCTAATGCTTAAAACTGGTACATCTTTTCATGATTTTGATTTTTCAGCTTTTATTGTCTTTATCCATTGCTCTGTTCAAGTTCTAATCTTAAATCTGTGTTCAAGTTCAAGAATTTGGGTCATGAGTAGTACTTTGTATTTTCGGACTAGTTGATTCGGAAATGATCAGAGATTCAGAAGATAAAATGAAATTTAGTGGTATTGAAAACAGATTGGCTAGAACTAACCCAAAGCCTTTTGATTTATTTTCCCCCTGCATTTTCAGCAATTAAATGGTCAAGGGTTTGGTACAACTATATTTTCTGTCTTGTTTAGGGTCGAATATTGCTTACTTCAATTGTTGCTGTTATTGGGTTTTGGTAGCTATTTTTCAAGTGCCATATAGAGATTAGTAAAAGAAATAAATACATCATTTTTAGGATTTAAAACATTATTTGTTTCTTTTCTTACATCTGCTTTGCGACAGAGAAAATCAGTAGTCTCAACTTTATATATCTATCTACTGTCATTGATACATGTATTTCTATTGCAAATAAAATGTACTCTCTCTCCGGGTTAATTTTAGTTCAGATTTTTTGTTTAATTTTTTTCAGTGTTCTTTGCTTTTTTAAGCTAGAATAGAGATATAGATGGGTATATACCTCAGTTTTGATAATAATTTGCCTAGCTTAGCTATTTTTTGTTCAAAATAGATTATTTTTAAATTTTTTGTTTGTTTGTTTGTTTGTCTAATGCATCACATACATGCATCCGATGGATTTGACTGAATTCATGAATAATGTGGTTAGTGGAATAGTGTGGAAGAAGGTAGTTTTATGGTATTTTATAATTGCTGTGAACTCTGCCAGATTGCCAGCCTATGTTCATATGGTTGGGTTAGGAAAAATTTAGTTAGTGAGTCATGGTGTTTTCATTAGGCTGTTGGGTTAATTTAGTTACATGTTATGGTGTATAATTTAATGACAAGTTGGTCTGATGTTAAAAAAACACAAAAAGTATATATAGATGTAATAATTTGTTTCTTTTCCCTCACTTATAGCATATAATTACTTCTTTGTGCCAAGAGTTCACATTTTGAGATAGGTAACTAAAGAGATTATAATGTCAGAGGAAAGATAATATTTTTCGAAGTACTCTATTTCTCTTGCAAGAACTATATTGGTTCTAAGAGAATAGATGACCTTTGGATAATGGCTTAAGTTGCTTCTAGTTCAAGATTTCACCAAAAATTCGTTCAAATAGCTTTAAACTCATGCAATTGCAAGGGAAACTTATAAGAAAATAACAAATAAAAAATAAAAATAAAGTAATGATTAGATTCATTAAAAATATACAAGAAACACTTAATAATGTAAAAGAGGGACATACTAGTGGAGGATTATATGTAGCATTAGTTACATATGTTTGTGTATTTATGAGTTAGGACAACCTCCATTGTCATTTCCTAAATCCTAAGGCATTACATTTTTCTTATTTCTAATTTTGTGCTTTTCCTTGTATATATTGTATGCATTGCAACTGTTTGTGAAAATGCCGGCTTCAGTCTATAGTAGTACATGTCTCTCATCATAAGGACCTCTATTTGCTTAAGAGTATTTCATTGGCTGCTTTTATTCTTTTGCTTGTCTTACACTAGTAAGGGAACTGAAGAGATGATTTCAAAGTAAAACATGTGGCCCATGAATCCATTCACCATTGACATCCATGGCAATGAATACCTTCTCACGTAGCATGAGATAGGATAACTCCATTACAATTTGAGAAAAAGAAAAACAAGCAGCAAGAATGAGACTCAAGTGGATGATTCTACATTCAATACTCTTAATTTGAAGTTTATGATTATACATTCAATGTTGCTTCCTATATTCATGTTGGAAATTGGTTTATATGGTGTTAACCTTTAACTCTAGGACCTGCAATATAGTAAAACTAAAAATTAGATAATGAGTTTTTAAGTGCTGAAAATTATACGCTAATGATACAATAATCAACAAATTGATTGTTTTAGATGAAAAACAAATCCACTCTCTAATGTTTTTTTCGGTAAAACTTTTTTATTTAAATTTTTTGTTCATTTACGTAGCTACCACCTTTGAAAAGACCTCATTGAAGATGCTAAATATCTACACTGAAAGGCTCAATTAGGTATTACCAATTTGGGTATTTGATTGAAATCTTTGTCAACTTAAGTGGTATGTTGTTTCTGCATTCTCAACTTCGTAGGTGATTGAAATTTTTTTAGTACTAGCAGAGATCTCTGACAAAAACGAGATTAGGCGCTAAGCTTTATGTAATGGGTCAATTTTGTTTGTATTGTACTGTTGTAGGATGGGAAGACATTGGACAATGAATTGGAACTGGTTGAGGGAATGAAGCTGGACAATGGCTCTCTGTCTCTCTCTCTCTGCACATTTCTTTTTTTAATGGAAATTAGTCTCTTTTTGAATGGAAATTAGTCTTTATGGACCAGTTCATTTCATTGTTTTTTAGAGGAGAGGTTGGGAAATGATTATGAATCCAGCAGCATAGGAGAACAGTATTGTCTCAACGAGAGAAGGTAAGAGTAAGTGTATATCTTGGCCTTTGATCTAAAGTCTAAACTAATATGAAGTATTTTTTTATGAGTGGAACAAAAATTTATTTCTTTATTTTGTGTAAGACTGTTTAACTAATGTCCTGGGTCCATTGCTTGTTGGAAATTTAAAAGCGTGGAATCAAATTCCCCCAATAAATACACAGAAACACACAAACAGTAATAAACAAGCACACCAAAGAAAATTATCTCTTATACTTTCTACAAGCTACCACCTTTAAATTATCTCATATACTTTCTTTTTGTGTAAGACTGTTTAACTATTGTTTCATGAATTATTGTTCATAAAGTATTGGTTTCCAAATTGAATATAACATTTGCAAGAAACAATAATGCAGTTGGTTTCTGCAAACATATAATTGTAGGTATCAAGTTGCAATTCTGGACAAATTATCTCTTATACTTTCTACAAGCTACCACCTTTAAATTTTTGCCTACCATATGCTAACATGATCTTGAGTATGCCAATCATTTTACTCCTGGTAATTGCAAACTTGCAATTACACAGTGGAGCCATCAGTGTAGATTTACGTAGTGCCACATCCTCCAATAGTCTAATCTCACAAATAATACTAGAAGACAAAACAGATTGTGAAGGTTACCACTTTACAGTAAAGAGGATACTATGACAGAGAAACAAAGTGTACCTTATGAAGAGGCTTGCTTAACTTCATAGTTCATATCCAAAATATGTTTTTTTTTTTAATTTTTTATTTTAATATGTAGTTTTTTGCTTCTACTTCAGATGGGAGTTGTGATTTTTCCATTCTTTGATGTAAAGTTCGTAGCTCATTTGGCTCTTTTGTTTCTTTTTTATTTACAGATTGACTAGACATCTATACTTGGCGGCGCTATGGATTACATGAAAGAGCTGCTAAAAGAATACAAACATCATCAGAATAGATTTATCGTCTAGCTATTCTTACGAGACAAGTCTTATGGTTTTTTTTTTTTGTTCTTTTTCTTTTTTTCTTTTTCTCTTTTCCTCTTTTACAGTTATAACTTATAAGCAAGTCATATGATCAGTAGTCGAGTGATATTTGGTTATTGGGCTGTCTTTGCTCACAATTACCATATAGAGCATGGATAAGCTATATAAATCTAACATGGCCTTTTCCCCATTTTTACTTTTGTTGTTGCACTTCTCAGTCTTCTCTTAATACTTGTGACACCAAGAATAATTTGCTACTTGACAGATAAGCATAGATGGTCAAGACATACAGAAGGTGACATTAGGGAGTCTTCGGAAGTCTATTGGTGTTGTTCCACGGGATACAGTAAGTTTAGCAAAGCAACACTTTTATCTCTATGATCCTCTCTCATTTTAATCTCATAAGAGCATCTGCAGTCGGTACAACAAATTTAAACAAAACTTAGCTTAAGTTTGTTGTACAAGCTGTGTGCACTTGCATTGGTGTGCCTCTCAAGTGGCACTCTCAAAGCCGTTTGCGACAAAACGGTATCGTTTTAATATGAAAAGTAACATTTATACACAAAAAAAAAAGGCAAAAAGCCCCAAACGGCTCACACTGTGCCGTTTGGGAATTGGACGGCACAGTGTGTGCCGTGTGGGATGGCACACGGCTTTGTGTGTGCCGTTTGGGCTCTCACGGCACTCCCTTTACCGTATGCCTTGTACAATAGTGAAACTTAAGCGAACAACAAACTTAAGTTTCACTAAGTTTCATCCCCTAAGTTTAATGTTTAGCCTACACCACTGCAAGTGTACAATGCCAAGTTTCCTTAAGTTTGTGGTATAAAACCACCCACTGCAGATGCTCTAAGTTCTTCAAGACACTATTTTTAAGTGACATTTCTGATACTATCAACTCGTGCTGCATGGGCAGGTTCTATTCAATGATACAATATTTCACAACATTCATTATGGTCATCTTTCAGCAACAAATGAGGAACAACAAAGGATGCTGCTTGATGGGCGGCGATTCACGACACAATCCTGAGATTTCCAGAAAAGTATGACACTGGTTGGGGAACGAGGGCTCATGGTAAGAACCCTAAAGCTTATTTTAACACAGTAATACATTTCCTGTGTGATCATGGGCGTAAGTACTAAGAAACAACCCCATTTTACGCGTACTATTACAGCCTCCAGCATCCCATTATATACAGGTTTAACACTGAGTGCTGAATGTAAATGCATGGATAATGCTCTCTGTTTTACTTTATCATATCTAATTACGAAAGCTTTGTTTGGTTCATGGATTCAGTGAGAGAAAGGAAAGGAAAACACTGAGGAAATTACTTTTCTTTGTTTAGTTAATAAGGAAAACATCCAGGAAAATAGGAATGAAAAGAAAATAGGGTGAAAGTAATAAACTCCATAATGCACCTTATTATGGGACGGAGGGAGTACAACTTAATCTAAAAACTCCAATTAAAATGACATTGGGGTGCTTGGAGTACTACTGTTAACTGATGTCTAGCAAAATATGAAATTGACTAGAACTGGTAATTTTGAATAAGTTCACGGCTGCAGTGGTTCAACTTAGAACTTGTAAGTCTATTCATCGCTTGAAAGTTGATTTGTGTGAAATAGATCTGTGTTCTAATAGTACTTGCTTGGAAATGTCATGTTCCCAAATGTGTGTTATCTGTTCTATCAGGCTTGTTATTTTTAGTTCTTATAGATCTGCAGTTATTTTCACTGTGATCATTTCATCTAGTATATTCTCGAATGTGAAATCATTTTGTTCTGCACTTACTCTTTACCAATATTTAGCAACATGTGTACTGTGCTGATAGCTTGACTGCTATGTAGATGTCTGAAATAAATAAGTTGATTCTGGAGATGAGGATAGTTCTTTTGGTGATGACTTACAACCCGACGATGACACTGAAGAAGAATGAAGCAGGATTTACATGTTTTTATTTTTTGTTAGGGACTTTATTTTGGATTATATGTTTTAGCTTGTTCATGTTTCATGTATGCACTATGTTGGATTGCTATGGTTTATTTTATTTTATTTTTTATTGGAGACTTTATTATATATTAATTGATACATATGCATGTAGCTGTGATTCTAGGAGCTATTGCTATTCTTCTGTTGGTGCTATGATGCTGCCAAATTTTATTTTTTTTTCCCTAAAAAAAAATTCTGGCACGGCTCAAAACCGTGGCAAAGTAATGCCAAATCATGCCATATTTAATACTCCTATATATTTTTAAACTCAACACCGAACTGGCACGGTTTTTAGCAATGCCAAAAGCCTGCCAAAATTGTGTCCATGTCGCCGAAAATTGGCTGTGTGTTGTTAATAATTTCGAAATTCTGGATCGGTTTTCAATAGTGCCAAAAAAGCATGCCAAACTCTCGAAAACTAGCATCTTTTGATCAAAATCTGGCATGGTTTACTGTGTCAAAAAATTTGGCTCCCCAATATTTGGCACGGTTTATAATCGTGGCAGGTTGGATCTAGCACTGTTTAAAACAGTGCCAGTTTGGCATTTTTGGTGTAGTGAAGGAAGAAGGAAAGGACTGATCATGAGACTCACCCTTAAATTTTGAAAAGAAAATTGGTGTGGTGAGAAGTGTTAGAGTAGGACAAGAAAGAAAGGGAGGGAAAAAAAAAGGGCAAAGCTAGGAGCACTAACAAAATCCACTAACACACTCTATCTCTCTCCTAGTGGTACTGCGGGGTCCACTGCGGACCCCACAATGCCAGTAGGAGAGAGATAGAGTGTGTTAGTAAGTACACTCTATCTCTCTCCTAGTGGTACTGCGGGGTCCACTGCGGACCCCACAATGCCAGTAGGAGAGAGATAGAGTGTGTTAGTAAGTGTTAGTGGATATTGTTAGTGCCCCAAATATAACTCAAAAAAAAAACTAGTGATGAGAGAGAAGATGACAGAAAAATAGTGAATATGTGAGACCTCTACTAAATAGATTAAAAAGAAAATAAGGAAAGCGAAAAATTACAAATATAAAGATGGAAAAACAAAGTTTGTAGGGAAAAAAAGAGGATAGATTAAACTAACATCTTCTAAGGGTTTTTTACAAGGCTAAAAAAAAAGTTAGTACCCTATAATTTGGGTAAAGTTTCACTTTTGGCCCAGCGTATTCAATTTCTAACACTTTGGTCTGCACAAACTGGATTCACGCAAAATATAGAAGGGGGTGCCAGTCTGTTCTAACAGCTAGCAAGCTATCATAGTAGCTTAGCCATTGAAACCAGCGTTATAAGCCTATCTAGAATAGGCCTATAAACGGATCGGATCTGGACATGATTCACTCAAATCAGATCTAGATCCATTAACAATTCTACTATCCAGATTTGGTCCATTTATCCGTCGGATCTGCCTTATTTAATCCATATCCAGATTTGATCGCATTTGGATATTCGGGTCCATTTGTCGGATTTAAAACGGCAACTTAGCTGCTTACACGTATTTTAGTATTACCATAGAAACCATTATTTTTATTATTTTTTCTCTATGCATACACAAAAATCAATCAACGTTTAACCCATCAGTACACTTGATTATGTAGAAAAATTCTATTTTTAAATCAAAATAATATACCACTGAAAGTAAATATGTATAATCTAGTGTATACTATATACGTTGTTCAATGTTATATGCAATAGTAATCTTATCTAGTGTTTGAATGTATATTTTTTGTGCATAATTTATTTTTCTTCGGATTCGAATCTTAGGTGGATCGGATACCATAAAACCATATCTGATCCGTCAACCTAACACTCTAAACGGATCTGGATATGGATCTAACAAAAAGCTTAGATCCATCAAAAAGTGCTGGATCTGGATCAGATTCGGACCAAGATTTGATACATTGACAGGCCTAATCTAGAAGCCTTATAGAACACCTTATAGAATTGATAAGATAATGTGTCTACTATCTTTTCTATAGACAGTCTTATAGATCAGAGATTAGGATCGTAGGTGAGACTAAGTGTTCTTAGCTTGTTTGTTAAATAAGCAATAATCTCGCAGACTAGTAGACCAATCTTCGCTAATTTAATTCAATTTCATTCTCTTCTTCAATCAAACACATCCCTGGGCCTGCCTGACATTATTGGAAATTTAGTTTTTAAAAACTTAAATTTACGTGCAGCAGAAGATAAAGTTCAAAACTTTGTCACTGTATTTGAGATCTACTTATAGAATCTATTGATGCCTAGAAAAGAACATACCTTTCTAGTCTTGAACCCAATTATGAAACTCTTTTCTTTGAATGTCCAACAGCTTTCTCCTAGTCTTGAACCCAATTATGAAACTCTTTTCTTTGAATGTCCAACAGCTTTCTCCTAGCTGGCAAATCTTCACTCTTATGATTCCTTGAATGCTTTTCGGAAGGCTAGGGTTTGTGGGAACCCTAATAGAGAGATAAGGAAAGTCTAGAGACTATATAATTAGGTCTGGACTTTCTTAGAGCTAAAGACAACGAACTGTATATTCTGTCTTGCAAGTCCTCCTATTTATAAGTTTTCTAACTGACCTAAGTTTCAATCGATTAGAACCCATCCAATCGATTGAAACCCCATCCAACCGATTGAATAGGAATAGTCACCAATCAATTGGACCCCATCCAATCGATTGATTTACCTCTTCATGCCTTTCCAAGTATACTATTGAGCTAAGAATGAGACCTCCTAGGTTCTCAATTATTGGCTTAGATCAGTTATTGATTCTTCTGCGATCAAACTCTTTAATCAGAGAATTAACTACTTGATCAATTAACGTTAGTACCACTAAATAACGATAACTGCACTCTGATGCATAAGAACATATCTGAAGCAGTAAGTAGACTTGTAAGATGATACTAATGTCCCTCTACCTTCAACATTCATTTTCACATTCAGCTAGTCGGATAACCAGAATTGTCAACCTGAATTGTGAATACATATTTCATTCTTTGAGTCTCATTCACCTCTAATGATTACCAGACATGTCGATAACTACTTATCAACAAGACTGTAGTTCTCAGTAGTTAACTTGGTGATATTTTCAAGGGAATGCTTACTCTATTACAGAGGGTAGATTCTATCTTGACAATGTACGTTCACAACATCATGCAATGCGATTACCCAAGATACCCATATGTTGATCTTGAAGGCCTCACTGATTGGTAAGTCAAAGTAACCGTACACATAACTTGTGTTCGTAATTGTCTCAAGATTAAGAACTCATATCATATACAAGTTATGAGCTTCTATCAACTGTTGACATCTATTAGTGTCAATAGGAAACCTCATGATCTGTCAGTGCTCTAAAAGCATCAGCATATTAACTAAGAGTCACATACTCTAGTGAATGAAATACATCACTCCATCCTATGGTAGTTAATCATGCTTCAGCATAAACCTGATGAGATATCCAATCTCATCATCTGCTGTTATAGTTATAAACATTGATGAATAGCAATTCGTATCTATCTTGTATGCATCTCATATATATAAACAACTAACTTGCGACAATGTTTAAGGATAACATTTAATTAACATTCAATTAACATTTATCTCATGAAACATACATAATGAAATGTAAACTGATATCCGTAAATATAAAAGTCATAATGTCTTAAAGTATTTGCACTCATAACCAATTAGAATTACATCGAAGACCTAGACTGTCTAGATGACAATCAAAGACATTCTGTGGCAAGGCCTTCATGAACGAATTTACAAGATTGTCCACTGTGGCAATCTTGGTGAGAGTCACATCTACACGATGAACTATATCTCTGATGAGATGATACTTCCTCTCTACGTGCTTTCCCTTTCCGTGGTTCTTTGGCTCTTTGGACTGAGCCACTGCCACACTATTATCACAATAAAATGTAATAGGTGACAATGGCATCGGTACCACCCCGAGTTATCTAAGAAACTTCTTGATCCAAACAGCTTCTTTCGCACCTTCACAAGCCACTACATACTCAGCTTCAGTAGTTGAGTTTGCAATGCATTTCTGCTTAATGCTCCTCCAACTAACAGTACCACCTCCCAAGGTAAAGAGATGTCCGGATGTCGAATTCCTTGAATCCTTATCCGACATAAAGTCAGAATCAGTGTAACCAACTGGAACTAACTCATCCCCTCCATACATAAGCATGTAATCTTTAGTCCTTTGCAAGTACTTAAGAATATGATTAATGGTTGTCCAGTGTTCTGGACCAGGATTTGACTAATATTGCTTACCATGCCAACGACAAAGCAAATATCTGGCCTAGTGCACAACATCGCATACATGAGACTAACCACTACGAAGCATAGAGCACTCCTGCCATACGATCCCTCTCCTCTTGTGTCTTAGGACACTAATCCTGGGAAAAGTGTAGACCATGCCTAAAAGGTAATAAACCTTTCTTTGAGCTGTCCATGGAAAATCTAGTCAATATTTCATCGATATAAGAAGCTTGAGATAATCCCATTATCTTTCACTTCCGATCTCGAAAGAGCTTTATTCCAACAATATAGCTCACCTCTCCTAGATCCTGATGGATTTAGATTTCGAAAGCTTAAATATATATATGCATAGTGGAAAATAAAGTTCAAAACAATAATTAGTAGCCCGGATCTACAACTTATTAACTCCATAGATGCGTAGGGAAGAGAGAGGAACAAGAACATTACCTTTATGTCTTGAACTCAATTCTGAATATGTCTTCCTCCTTTAGCATGCAATAACTTCCTCTAGATGATCATCATCCTTATGACTCTTTGAACACGTCTCAGAGAGGCTAGGGTTTGTTGGAACCCAATAGAGAGGTGAGAGAGGCTAAGAAAACCCTAAAATAATTTCTGGAGAAGCTGGAGCAGTAAAACGTCGTTCAACTTCATTCTGCATGCAACCCTCCTATTTATAGGTTTTCAAACTGACCTTTGGGTTTCAATCAATCGAAACACTTTCAATCGATTGAAGTAGTTTCAATCGATCGAACTTCCTCTTTTTGCCTTTTCAAGTATTCTTACGGAGCTAAGAGTGGGACCTCTTAGGTTCTTTATCGTTGGCTCAAATTAGTTGTTAATCACGATGATCAAACTCTTTGATCAACTAATTAACCAATTGATCAATTAACGTTAACTCCACTATATAACGATAACTGCACTCCAAATCAAAAGAACATATCCGAAGCGATAACTAAACTTGTATGGTATACTAATGTTCGTCTACCTTCAACATTCATAATCATATTCAGGTAGTCAGATAACTATTATTGTCAACCTGAATGATGATCACTTCTTCCATTCCTTGAGTTTCATTCACCTCTAATGATTACTAAACATGTTGATAACTACTTATAAACAAGACTGCAGTTCTCAGTAATCAACTTGGTGACATTTTCAAGGGAATTTTTACTCTTTATCAGAGGATAAATTCTATCTTGACAATATATGTTCACATCCCTATGAATATGACTTACCCAAGAAAACCAGGTGTTGATCTTGAAGACCAAACTGATTGGTAAATCAAAACAGTCACATCCATAGTCTGTGTCCATAATCATCGCAAGAATGAGAACACGTACCGTATGCAAGTTATGAGTTCTTATCGACTGTTGATAGTTTTAGATGTCAATAAGAAACCTCATGGTCTATCAACGCACTATAAGCACTAGGATACTAACTAAGAGTCACACTCTAGTGATTGAGATTCATCACTCCATCAAATGATAGTTAACCATGCTATAGTGTATTCCTAATGAGATATCCAGTCTCATCATCCACAATGACAAGTTCTAAGTATCAAAGAATAGCAATTCATGTTTCACTTATATGTATCTCATACATACACGAATTACCTATTATGATACTGTAACACCCTGTATTTTATTTTTCATTAATAAATACTGCATTTCATTTCCATGAGTATTTGATTTAATTTCTCTTTGTAATATTTATTCCAGGGTCAAACTGTAATTTCCAAAATATTTTCTATGGTTTCAAAATCGATATCTATATTTTTGTACAACCCAGAATTTATTCATACGCTATTATTATTTTCCTGTATTTTATTTTACCCGAAAAATACCAGTTTTGTATTAAATATGCGTTTATACCGCGTTTGGGTGAGGGAGCACGTGAGCTCAACCTCACCGGGTGATATCTTCCCCTTTCTTGGAGCCCAAAACACATACAGTATATGTATGTGTATCACACTCTCATCTCTCTCATTCACTCTCACTGTTACTCTCAATCTCCCTCTAAACTCTCTCTAATTCTCTCTCAAATTTCTCTTCCTCTCTTCAAGAACAACACACACACACACACACACATATACAGATTATATATTATATACATACACATACAAATACATACATAGCTATATATATTTATATTAAGATCAAGAGGAAGAACGGAGGAGTAATTTCTAACGGCGGATTATTCGGCGGAATTCTCGGTCTCAAAATTCTCTGTGTAATTAACCTCAGTGAGTATTATAAACTCACTCTCAACGTATATATATGTATATTGCAGTATATATATGTATATATATGAAATCACCATTGAAGCTTGAGAATTGGAGTTTTACAAAAGTTAACCAAAATCATTTCTGTAAGTTGGTAATGAAAGATCTTAGTCCCAATAAGCTGTGGTTCGAATACTACAGCTTAATTCATTCGTATCGCGACGTACCATTGATTTAAAGTTTTGTCACCTCTCGGTTTTACGTGAAATCCGAGAGCTACGATTGAATTTAGTTAAAATCGATCGCGTATTCATAATCCTTGCGGAAAAATGAAGAAATCCATATATTACATGTCTTGGTTGAAACAGAATTGAGAAATGGGTCAAAAACAGGCTTCAAATTCGTAACAGGGGAGAAACTGCTGATACCAATCGATTGATATGATTACCAATCGATTGGAATGATTACCAATCGATTGGCATGTTTACCATCCAATCGATTGACATGTCATCCAATCGATTGACACTTTTGCCAATCGATTGACACTTTTTCAGCACTGATGACTTTTACTAAAACGGTCATAACTTCCTCTAGAAAACTCGAAAACGCGCACCGTTCGAAGCGTTGGAAACTAGACTCAAAGACCTTTCATTTGATATGTAATTCATCCATAAAAATTATAACTCATTTTTAAGGGCATTGCTTCAAAGTGAACTTGCTTGTGTACTAGTAGCTGTAAAAGCGTATTAATGTAGTTTTTGATGAATTTACCTCTTGTTTCATATATGACTTGATAATTTAGATTATGGGTGCTAACTCAATGATTCTAAGTACATTGTACCTCATTAATAAAGAAGAATAAAAAGACTTGATTTCTCGTACGTTTGTTTTGGTGTTATAATTTCATGGATATTGACATACATGATAGGGTCGAGGTGGAGTCGACATGCATGGTGTGTGAGAAAGCGTGGAAAAAAAGAGTAAAGAGTGGCGGTCTGGTGTGTGACCTCAATATTGATCGGATATTATCCCTGGTATTGGAGGCAACAGTGTTGTGTACGACTTAGATATCGATCGGATATTATTCCTGGTATCTAGGGCGCTTGTTTTGGATATCGATCGGATATTATTCCTGGTATCCGAAATGATGGTATTGAGTTACGGCTTAGATATCGATCGGCTATTATTCCTGGTATCTAGGGCGCTTGTTTCGGATATCGATCGGACATTATTCCTGGTATTCGAAATGATGGTATTGGGTTACGGCTTAGATATCGATCGGATATTATTCCTGGTATCTAGGGCGCTCGTTTCGGATATCGATCGTATATTATTCCTGGTATCCGAAATGATGGTATTGAGTGCGGCTTAGATATCGATCGGATATTATTCCTGGTATCTGAAGCATTGGTATGGTGTGCTGTTTTGGATATCGATCGGATATTATTCCTGGTATCTCAGGTAATGGTTTGGTTGAGTCGAGTCTTGTTGAAAGAAAAGAGTCAGAAAGATGAGATGTTACATTGTTCATGCACGGTCGCATATTTATTGCTTACTTTATTCCCCCGTGACTTATGTTGGAATTGGAACCTTGAATCTATTGCTTTTAAAGTTAAATTGGACCGTTGTTTATATGCTTATATATACATTGCGAGCACTTGTTTATTTTGCTCACCAGGTTGCATAACCTGACGGCGTTGATGCGTCCTGGACTGTATGTCCAGATTTTCAGGGTCAGGAGCAGCCAGGGCATTTCGACTATGCTAGTTAGAGGCAGGGGGCTTTCCAGGAGGCTGCTTCATATTTTTCTATGTCTTTTTAATTTGGGTTGTAATAAACTAGTTTTAGACATTTGAATAAGGCGTTTTGTGCCCAAGTTTATGACTGCTGTAATAGTTAGTAAGTTTTAATTTTAGAGCTTATGTTTTGTTAGTATCATTTACTCTAGAAATATTGTTAAGTTATTTGTTGCAGGGACAATTGATCATACTCACTTGTCACGACCTACGAGTCCATAAAGGAAATTAAATGCTTTCCTGAATTATGCTACGTCGGGGCGTGACAGATACTTAAGGATTACAACCAATCATCTCATGAATCACACATAATTAAATGTATAAATGATTTCTATATATAAAATGCCAAATGTCACATACATAAAGACCGAGTTTGAGGGCACAATCCCAACAAACTTCTACTTGTACTCATAACCCCACTACATCTGAAACCTAAACTATCTAGATCATCAAAGACTTTCTGTGGCAAAGCCTTTGTAAACGAATCTGCAAGATTGTTAGCGGTGGCAATCTTGGTGACAGTCACATCTCCACATTGGACTATGTATTGAATGCAATGATCGATACTTCCTTTCTAGGTGCTTTCCCTTTCTGTGATTTCTTGGCTCCATGGACTGAGCCACTGCCCCACTATTATTTTAATATACCGTAATAGGTGACAATGAAGCTGGTACCACCTTGAGTTCCATGAGGAACTTCTTAAGCCAAATAGCTTCCTTTGCGGCTTCACAAGCAGCCATATACTCAGCCTTTGAATTCGAGTCTACAATGCATGCATTTTTGCTTAATGGTCCTCCAACTAACAGCACCACATCCTAGGGTAAAGAGATGTTTGGATGTTAACTTCCTTGAATCTTTATCTGACATAAAGTCTGAGTCAGTATATCCTACCGGAATCAACTCAACACTGCCATACATAAGCATATAATCTTTAGTCTTCAAGTAATTAAGAATTTGCTTTACGGTTATCATAGCCCGGTCCCATAATAGGAGAACCGAAGCCCATGGCACGCCACCGAGACTAAATTAATTCATTAACGTTCTCAAAAGAATTAGTTTAAGAACACACAGCAGAAAAGGAAATAATTCATTTTAAAAACTAGCAATCCAGTCGATTGCATCTCATGCCCACTCGACTGAGCTTTGGTCTAGCATGAAGTCTGATTTTGAAACATAATCCAATCGACTGCAATCACGAACCAGACGACTTCTTTGAGTCCCTGGGAGTCCCAATCCCTAAGTTACTCAATCTAGTCGACTGTTTCCCATGTCCAGTTGATTGGGGTGTCAAATTCCTATTCGATTGTTACTGTCCGGTCGATTGAATTCCAGTCCAAGCAGAAAGTCAAAATTTGGAAACACAAACCAGTCGACTGTGTCGGGGGACCCATGTCACGACCCATCCCACTACGCGTGGAAATAGGACACGTGGCACGCCACCAAGGCTCATCCAACATCATCTAATAATACGCAGCGGAAAGAACTTCTATAAAACAACCCTGGCAGTTTAAAACTTAGGAAAACGTTCCCCTCTGTGTTTGTAAAATACATTGAAATCAGAGTTATAAAAAGTTTTGTCCATTGAAAACACATCCAAAGAAGATAGTTTTGAAAAACAGAGGTTCAGTCGACTGCCCAGTCGACTGCACTAGGGTCCAGTCGACTGCTCCGTCGACTGAGTTAAGCAGAACCAAAAATACAACATACTGCAAAGAGGTCCAGTCGACTGCTCAGGGAACCCCAGTCGACTGTGTTATGCAGAACTAAAATTAACATTGCTCATCAGGGGTTCAGTCGACTGATCAGGGAACCCAGTCGACTGCATTGGTTACTATTTGGATCAGTAGCTAAAATCTACAGTGCCTCAGTCGACTGATCAAGGATCCAGTCGACTGCTTCTCTTACTATAGACTTTCAGTGTCTCAATCCCACGAGATCCAGTCGACTGACCCTGGGTCCAGTCGACTGCTCCCCTGCTGGGCAGCCTGTGAAGAAAATAACAAGTCATGCTCCTCAACACTAACAACAATCACAACCAACACCAATTTCCAACATACCAAACATCACTACAGACGTTCAATTACAAGATTACAATACTGAGAAACTAATCCATGATTCTATTACAACATTCTACAAGATTCAAATCCTTATGCAAGTATTAGGATTAAAGCAAAAACATTTACAAAGAGATTCCCCGGCGTTCATCGGCCTCACTCAACACACTTCTTCTTGTCTTTCTTCTTACCTGCAATGGAGTACATCTCCACTGCTCAGCTATATGCTGAGCGTACAATTCTAAATGTATGCTTATATGACAATTCATGGTTTAAGCATCTAAAACACATAGAAATAGTCTCTAGAGTGAGTGGTACGCATTCATCCGGTCGATGCCATAGGAGGCCCACCTCTCCCACGCATCTCGTACACTGGTTGGGCCTTCCTCCATACCAGGTACCGTGTACTGGTTGGGCCCACCTCCAATCCAGACACAACAACAATTTCCAATTCCAATCAATCAAAATCACCATCCTCAAGGTTCGAGGAGCTTACCCCGGATGAATTTGCACCAAACTCCCCTTTGACCCAAGTAGACACATAACATGCTCACATAAACAATTATACGTACTTTTATCATAATTTCACGTGCATAATTAACGGGCCTAACTAATACATGAATTTCGCCCGGATCCAAGAATATCAAAAGTGATGTCCAAAACATGAAAATCCATATATTTCATAGATCTAGAATTCATACCTCGTGCGAATCTCTTCAAACTTTGAAGGATCGTCTAGGGGAATAAATAATCGCCGGATTTCGAATTATACGCGATTCCCACGAGTTTTACCTGATTTTTCCCAAAAGTCTAAAATTACTATTTTTACAAAAGTTGGCCAAACACGGCCTAAGTAGTATCAAAACGTAGATCTTACCTCCACGAGTTCAAATCTGAAATCTGGAGAAAATCTGACAGACGAACGGTCGCCGTTTGTCGTCGCAAAGCCCGTTGGCTCAATCTCCCTTTCTCTCTCCTCTCTCAAGATATTTTTTTTTTTGGAAAGCTTGTCAACTAAGCTTATCTATATATAGACATAATTTTAGGAAATTATGTCTACCACCCCACGAGTTCTCAAAACTTCTAATTAATTCTTGAAACTTCGTACACGTCCATTTTATGCCTTACAAGTGAAAACTAGAATTTTCAAAAGTTTTCGACTAGGTTTCGTTTGGGTCCAAAATAACGTCCGAAAATTATATTCTGTGAAATCCCTACACAACCTACCTTTTTCAATTAACGTGTCTCTCACGTTCTCACCACAGTTCTCAAAATGATACTATCATATCAAAGATTATCAGAATTATACTACACAGGTATAATTACTATTCACAAAATACCAGATAAAGCCAAATAACATTTAAATCACATAAATGTCATTTATACATGATCATGCAATATGGACTTCCATGTTCTCGTGTCCTTACTGACACCTTACCGTTGACCCACAGTCAACTTCATCTCAATCCAATTTATCAAATAACATTGATATACTCACAACTTTCCAATTATGTGTGATAAAACTATGAAATTTTTGGAACGGGTGTGACAACTCTCCCCTCCAAAAAGGAAGTTTGTCCCCAAACTTAAACCATCTTCGCAAGTCACCAAGACTTCACACAAGTATTTCCAACATTTGCCCCATACACAACCCAATCACTTCACTGAGAAGTCACAGTTTTACGAGGAAAATAAATCCTCAGGCTCTTAAGGAAAATAAATCCTCAGAGCCTCCATCTCAATCTGATAGGAGATTCAAATAGAATCCTAGCAATACTCCGAAGCATCTCGATAGATAAGAATATCAATACCTGAGTGAAACTTACCAATAGTCATACCTGACATTAACTCACCTCACGACATCACAACGTCAACTCTCATATATCTTTATTTTACTTGTCCCATTTCATTTCCGAAACTCAAAAGTTTCATCATATAACTAACTCAAGACAACCATTCATCTCTCATTCACCTATCTTGCTTTTCGACTACAAGTCATTGACAACATGTCCTAGCTGGTGTACAATCATATACAGTTCTTCATCTCGAAGTGACCCAAACTGAGTACTATCATACACAAATACAATGTCGATAAGTCAATGCCTCAATGCCTCAACCAACTGTTGCACATACTATTGATCATCATACCACTTGCAGTACCATATCGTATTTCAAATGATTCCCAAGTTCTTATCAAATTCCGACTTGCCTTCCTAATAACTCCACATCACGGCAACATCAGTTGCAATAATTATCACCTAATCGGTAGTTCGTCACTCAGTACTTCCCTCTGTCCCTACAAATTCGTAGCATTCCATTCAGGTTTTGCTAATCTCGTACCATACTCCCATCAATCGTACCTCATAAGGCATCAATCAAGTTCTCTACTGAAAATTTCACACCATTTTATTCATTCAAGTTTGCACATGTCTCAAATCACCCACAGTGAAGCCAAATACAATTGCCGTTCCTCTTTCCCAAGTTTGCACTCGAACTACCACTGATTGAAATAAAGGATTCATACCTCATACTTTTTGGTTTAAAACTTTTCAACAAAGTCAAATGCATTTATGATTTATGATTTAAAACAAGCTGATTTAAAATCTCACTTAATACTTTCATCCCTTCTCGCAACATAATTGCCCCACTATTCTTAGTAACAAATAACATTGTCGCCCAAAATCAACTTAGTCAATCATCCATGTATCACGGAGTTCATTACAACGTATCCCTGCGTTCAACACATACTTCGTCACTGTCTCTATCATTGACTGTTCACAGTCCATCCGACTCTCATAGTATACATATACCCTACGCCAATTCCTTCTCTATCGGAGATCACAACTCCACTGTAATCCATTTCCATCTCATACCTTACCCGTTTACTATTCTTTACATTCTTCGATCCACGTAGGTCCCTTACCATTGCCGTAGTAGTAAAATTTTCCTACTCCTCGGTTGTTTCACTTTAACTTTTACACAAGTCCAGACCATTCACACCTCCGTATACCTCAACTCATATCGAGCTCTTAATAAACCTTCACCCCAAGTATATGCTCCTCGTATATAACATCTCACGACTCCATATTTTATCCCAACATTTAATGTTCCATAACTGTAGTCGATTTTTGACTTAATTTCAATTCAAACTCTCTAATCCTTTGTTTGTTCTATCTGGATCTCCACTCCCTTGTTCCCGAATAATTCTGTTGCTCAACGTTCGTATTATTCTCGTAACCCATCTAGAGGTAGTCCAGTAATCAAACATTTCCATAAGGTATGTCTCACTGTGTTCAGTACATTTCTTATCAATTCCCAATGCTCATACCTGTCGCGACAATACACAAGGTCACCCCATTCTCACTCCGGTTATTAAGTCAACCGATGGATCATAACTGTTATCTCTCAAGTGCTTCATACGTTATGAATTTCACCAAGTTCCTGATCGTTCAAAATTTCAAATCATTCACAATCTCGGATTGTCCCAATACATAAACCCAGATCAAGCTCCCTTTGGCACGATACTCACGATAACTCAATAAATGTCATACGCTCAAACTTATCAAATTCAAGTACGCAAAACCCCACTATCTCCTTACTTTAGCATTTCGAAGTTCACCACCTACTCACGTGGGACTCAATCGTTTGACCACCTTTGTTGCATCCCCAGTACTACGCATACTGCATCCTTCTACAATACTTAGCTTTCAAAACCTACTCAATACATTATCGCCAGCATTTAATACCACATCCCTCATTTAAACAAAAGTTAGGTTTTGAAATATTTTAAACATTTTAAAATTTTCACAGGGACGGAATCTGACATTCGCAAAATCCTCCAACCTTGTTGGAATTCAAGACAACTGTGATAGCTTCCCATTGCATCCACCACTGTACTCTATCAGCCTCACATTCCCACTATCATATCCGTTTACGTGCTCAACGTACTACCAAGTCTTCATTCCACTCAACTGTCCCCGTTCCTTTACTCATTAAAGCTTCATTTTCTCGATTCATATTTTCACTTCTCTACATTGACTTACCCAAAGTCTTTCTACTTGTTTATCGTTCCCACAACCGCTCTTGTTCATTATCGTAATACCCGTTGTACTCTAGCGTCGTGCTGATAGTATCTTGTGTTAAATATTCAACGATATTTTAAAAATATTCAAAGGAAAGATTTTTCATTTTATTTTGAAAATACGTTAAAAGTCCAGGTTTGACATCGCCTGTACTTTACCCCTTGGTGGTAACCACCCTCACACAAGCTTCTTATTAAAGTACTCTCATCCCCATGATATCCAAATTCCACTCGATTTCTCTGAGTTTCTTATCACGTTCCATAATTCACACTTATCTTTTATTCCCGGTCTCCTAATCTTACTCCCTTTATTCTATCTCTTCCGACAACCCCCGGCAAAACATTTGGGAATCTTATTACTTTGCATTTTTGTCCATTTACTCTCCATCAACCTTTCCATGGAATTTCTCTATCAAGATCCTCTTATCCCTATGTTATCAAATTATCAATTTGATTTCTCTGAACTTCTATCCCTTTTTGATCAATTCCCTGCATCTATCATTTCTGGTCTCGTCTTCTTACTTCTTTTATTCCATTTCCTTTGGGGAAACCATCTCGAAACACCAACGAAATTTCATTACTATGCATGTCCATTCTTTTGTTTCTCACCAAGACCTCTACAATTTCTCCTCCGACCTATGTCGTCCTTCAACATCAGTCATCATCCTTATCGTTGCATTTCTACGGTCATAACCATCGAGTCTAGGCAACCACTCTAGAAGTCTCATCATCTCATCAGTTAACCTTCGACTATCTATAAGCTCAAACTATTCACTCATACTCTATCATTTCCATTCATAATTCTCATCTTAGGTCAACCTTCAATCCCAACAATTCCCTTTATACTATTAACTCGATAGCATTTGCTACAAATTCCTACACTGCATCTGCATCTGTTATAGCCCTACGACTATTTGAAACCAGGTTTAGTTGAGAGATTCCTCAACAACCACAATACTGATAACCCGTAGAGATATTGCCCAAATCCCAATACATTCCACAAGATAGGTTGAGAGATCCCTCAACCGTCCAATACATACCGTAAGATAGGTTGAGAGATTCCTCAACCATCCAATACATACCATATACCGCATAATAAGTTGAAAGATTCTTCAACTAACCCATACACACCGTATATACCGTAAAATACATCATAAGATAACCTCGTACGATTATACCGTAGGTTAACATCGTAAGATAAGGTGAGAGATTCCTCACCGGTCCCATACACGAGCAATACATACTGCCGAATTATTTTTCTGTCATAAACCCCAGCTGGTCATCCCTTTTCTCTCACATCATGACGTGCATCCCATGTCTGAAGTATACTTCTAATCTCAAAACTCAACCACAACACTCACTTTCATTCTCTAGGTGAACTATACGGAAATCTTCTCTGACGTTTACTACTCGACTTCGTTCTCGGTAAGATCTCCCAAAGGACATTCGTCACTAACATTAAGAACATCAACAGTCAATCAAAACCATTTTCTTTTCGCTTAGAAATTCCACTGTTCATCACTACCAAAATATCATCTTTTCCTCTTGCCACAACACGCTGTCTATGATAACTCATGATAACTTCACCTCATCACACAGCTCTACATCCGTACGAGTCCACCGATTCACAAATGCATAAATACTATGCATGTATCACAATAACATAATCATGTATGTATAACAACATACCATATGCATCAAACATCTCTACAATGTATGGATGCAATCTAGAACATGTGACAATTCACTCAACACATCACTCGTCGTCGAACGTTCCCAAAGTTTTGTTACCTATAGCTCTGATACCAATAAATGTCACGACCCATCCCACTACGCGTGGAAATAGGACACGTGGCACGCCACCAAGGCTCATCCAACATCATCTAATAATACGCAGCGGAAAGAACTTCTATAAAACAACCCTGGCAGTTTAAAACTTAGGAAAATGTTCCCCTCTGTGTTTGTAAAATACATTGAAATCAGAGTTATAAAAAGTTTTGTCCATTGAAAACACATCCAAAGAAGATAGTTTTGAAAAACAGAGGTTCAGTCGACTGCCCAGTCGACTGCACTAGGGTCCAGTCGACTGCTCCGTCGACTGAGTTAAGCAGAACCAAAAATACAACATACTGCAAAGAGGTCCAGTCGACTGCTCAGGGAACCCCAGTCGACTGTGTTATGCAGAACTAAAATTAACATTGCTCATCAGGGGTTCAGTCGACTGATCAGGGAACCCAGTCGACTGCATTGGTTACTATTTGGATCAGTAGCTAAAATCTACAGTGCCTCAGTCGACTGATCAAGGATCCAGTCGACTGCTTCTCTTACTATAGACTTTCAGTGTCTCAATCCCACGAGATCCAGTCGACTGACCCTGGGTCCAGTCGACTGCTCCCCTGCTGGGCAGCCTGTGAAGAAAATAACAAGTCATGCTCCTCAACACTAACAACAATCACAACCAACACCAATGTCCAACATACCAAACATCACTACAGACGTTCAATTACAAGATTACAATACTGAGAAACTAATCCATGATTCTATTACAACATTCTACAAGATTCAAATCCTTATACAAGTATTAGGATTAAAGCAAAAACATTTACAAAGAGATTCCCCGGCGTTCATCGGCCTCACTCAACACACTTCTTCTTGTCTTTCTTCTTACCTGCAATGGAGTACATCTCCACTGCTCAGCTATATGCTGAGCGTACAATTCTAAATGTATGCTTATATGACAATTCATGGTTTAAGCATCTAAAACACATAGAAATAGTCTCTAGAGTGAGTGGTACGCATTCATCCGGTCGATGCCATAGGAGGCCCACCTCTCCCACGCATCTCGTACACTGGTTGGGCCTTCCTCCATACCAGGTACCGTGTACTGGTTGGGCCCACCTCCAATCCAGACACAACAACAATTTCCAATTCCAATCAATCAAAATCACCATCCTCAAGGTTCGAGGAGCTTACCCCGGATGAATTTGCACCAAACTCCCCTTTGACCCAAGTAGACACATAACATGCTCACATAAACAATTATACGTACTTTTATCATAATTTCACGTGCATAATTAACGGGCCTAACTAATACATGAATTTCGCCCGGATCCAAGAATATCAAAAGTGATGTCCAAAACATGAAAATCCATATATTTCATAGATCTAGAATTCATACCTCGTGCGAATCTCTTCAAACTTTGAAGGATCGTCTAGGGGAATAAATAATCGCCGGATTTCGAATTATACGCGATTCCCACGAGTTTTACCTGATTTTTCCCAAAAGTCTAAAATTACTATTTTTACAAAAGTTGGCCAAACACGGCCTAAGTAGTATCAAAACGTAGATCTTACCTCCACGAGTTCAAATCTGAAATCTGGAGAAAATCTGACAGACGAACGGTCGCCGTTTGTCGTCGCAAAGCCCGTTGGCTCAATCTCCCTTTCTCTCTCCTCTCTCAAGATATTTTTTTTTTGGAAAGCTTGTCAACTAAGCTTATCTATATATAGACATAATTTTAGGAAATTATGTCTACCACCCCACGAGTTCTCAAAACTTCTAATTAATTCTTGAAACTTCGTACACGTCCATTTTATGCCTTTACAAGTGAAAACTAGAATTTTCAAAAGTTTTCGACTAGGTTTCGTTTGGGTCCAAAATAACGTCCGAAAATTATATTCTGTGAAATCCCTACACAACCTACCTTTTTCAATTAACGTGTCTCTCACGTTCTCACCACAGTTCTCAAAATGATACTATCATATCAAAGATTATCAGAATTATACTACACAGGTATAATTACTATTCACAAAATACCAGATAAAGCCAAATAACATTTAAATCACATAAATGTCATTTATACATGATCATGCAATATGGACTTCCATGTTCTCGTGTCCTTACTGACACCTTACCGTTGACCCACAGTCAACTTCATCTCAATCCAATTTATCAAATAACATTGATATACTCACAACTTTCCAATTATGTGTGATAAAACTATGAAATTTTTGGAACGGGTGTGACAACCCAGTCGACCGCTTTACAAAAATAAGGCAGTGTCTCATTTCAAAAAAGAATCCAGTTGACTGGCACTGGTCCGGTCGACTAGTTTACCCTGTAGTTGAACATTCTATAGAATTTTCCAAGTTAAAGGCTTTCTGAATTCATCCAGAGACTAATTACACACTCCTAACTTATTCCAAAGTGATCCTAACTGAATTATAACATCACCAACACATAATTACAAAAGATTACTAGCTATTACAGCATCACAAATTCGTTCTAAGGTTCCAAGTTAAACATTGTTTAAAAGTCATGAATCCTTATTACAACACTCCTATTTCAACACTACGAGGTAACCATGCTCAGTCGTCTTCTAATTGAACTCCACCCAATACCCCATGATCACTTTCCTGATTCCTTGCCAGCATTCACACCTACGATGATTATTTGAATAACCACACATACTTCGATTCATTTAAGCTAACACTTAGTGAATAAAACAACAATGCACATGAAATATGCTCGCATTCACATTCTCTACATTTCGTACTAGTCTCCAGAGTCTCACGTGTATGTTCTACACTCCTAGTCCGCGACTCCTCACCGATAAGTCCACTCAACAAGATAAGACCCACACTTTTTTTCTTCAAACGTGCGACCTTATGCCTATAACAGCTCCACAAAATGGCTTGGTACCACGTGCTTCTTTGACCCAAACAGCAACTAAACATTCTCAAACACATTTCACCATATAATTGGGCCTACTTATCAATATAGTCACCCAATATGAACTACACAATATATATCTATGAACTAACATATGCTTTACATACAAAACATGAATACATGTTAAGAAATCATTTCAAAATACATAGTTAAATCACTCACCTCTGATTGACGCTCTAAAAATTCATTCCAAAGAAAACCAGAGCACAAAGATCATTCAAAAGTCCTTCTAGTACAATTCCTATGGATCAAAAGTCCCAAGTAACAAATTTTTAGAAAAATTCTAGAAAACAAGTTTTCAAAAAACTTAGCCAAACAAGTCCTAGTGGATATCAAAACGAAGCTCTTACCTCTAGGAGTTCAAAAATATGATTTTGGTTAAAAACCAACGGACGAACGGTCGTCGTTTGGCGTCGTGAAAATCAAAGCTTCCAAATCCTTTTGGCCTCTCTAGATTTAGGTTAGAAAACTTTTGTAAATGAAAATATCTCACCTCTTTCTATATATAGGCACAACTCTAAAAAATTGTGTTTACCTCCCCACGAGTTCTTAAAACTTCTAATTATTCTCCGAAATGTTTTACACGTCTAATTCATTGCTTCACGAGTGAAAACTATAAATTATAAAAGTTTTTGTCTAAGTTCCGTTTGGTTGCTAAAACATAATTCTACATGATTTTACAAAATTACTAATTAGCATACCAATAATGTGTTAGGAAATTGCGTTCCTAGAATCCGTTGACAGCGCGTATAAGTTGGTACTGCAAAAATTACGTGAAAACTACAATAACCCTATAAGGGCGGAACTAGGGTTACCTTAAACTGCTAAAACGGATTGCTGTAGTAGACGAATTGAGAACACGGGCTCGATAATAGCTCACGATCTTCTACCGTATTCCTTTGCTTCCATAATATCAAACTGAGTGTGGGTTCCTTCGAAATCCTTTATGCTTTTGCTCTCTCTTTTACGCTCTCTTTTCTATTCCGAGTTATAATGCTCTTGATGGAAAAACGCAAACTGAGGAGAGAGTCAAATCAGCATATATATAGGCTACGATAGGGACCATAAGAAGTCAATAAGGAATAGGCTTCCTTATGGAATTAGGAAACCCTCATTCGAACTGAATCAGATTCTTATTTCCATAAATTATAATTCATACCACTAAAGAATTATAATTGCACTCCTACCCTTATCTCAAAAATGTATTTCGAGCTCCATGTTATTAAATGCTTATTATCTCCCCATGCTAAGATTGCAGATATCCATTAATTAAATATAATTGTTGACAATCATATTTAATTAATCTCTTAAAATTCCTTGAGATCCTTTGCTTAACTTATCTGATATGTCGGATATAAAATCCACCTGCAGGGTTTGACATAATCAAAACTTATAAGCTTTCTCAGGGGGATATCATCAATCCCAAAATTGAGACATGGATTCCATCATTAATTAATATCCACCACACAATTAATATTGTCACCCAATCTAATGAGATATTGACCCATTTAAGGATCTCATCATTTTAGGGATCAAAGTGTAAATATCAAATGTACGTGTCTATAAATTAACTTAGAATTTAGAGCATAAGCACTGAAAATAGTCATGAGGTATTAATTATCTTATAAGTCAGTATAAAGATAATTATCCCAAGTCGGTCCCGTTTAATACACAAAGTGTACCAGCATGGTGAGTTGAAACTATACCATTTCCCATAGTCAAGACAAACCTCCTACAACACCATGCTGCAATCCTACCGATGGTGTGTCCAATCCACCTAAGACTGTAAACCAAAATCTTACATTCTACAAGATCTGATGGTCAGATCTTCCGTGTGTAAGCCGAACTCTACACACCAAACCACCTACTATGTAGAATGAAAGACACACATGCATAATATTAAATAAACAATATAATACAAATATTGCCCACACAGATTCTCATAAAAATGGATTAACTGATTTTATTAAATGAATAATAAATCAACTACATAAAGCATGGCTTTTAGTATATATCCCTAACATTATGTAGCGTGCTAATTCGTCCTCACAAGGATACTAATATTAACTCCAAAAATATATTCTAAACCACATAATAATACAGATAGTGAAATACACAGGTAAGCATTTATTTTTAGATAAACATTTAGGGTATTCCACAATGAACGTCTCAATCTCGGAGAGACTTCAGAACATCAAAACATCAATTTTACACAGTCTCAGAGGGTTCTCTTACACAGACACCCAATTCAACTCGTGAGTCACAACTCACTCACACATGTGTCATAAATGCACATCATATCACATTATCATGCATGACAAATATAATGAAATGCGACAAACCCATACATGGGTGTTATAATAGCTTTCCAGTGCTCTAGACCAGGATTTGACTGATTCCTGCTGACCATGCCTACTGCAAAGCAAATATCTGGTCTAGTGCACAATATCGCATACAAAAGACTTCCAACTATAGAGGCATAGGGAATTATAATACCTATAAAATTTTAAAAATTTATAAAATGGACTCCCATATTTTCTTTCGTATTCCCAGTGTTCTATATACATTATACGTAATTATAAGTTATTAAATTATACAGAAATTCTTAGACTCGAACTAACTTGGTTATGCGTACCCTTAAAATCTATGTAAAACCTGGACTCTACGGCATATGGATCTAAACGAAAACAAGATAATACAAATTTGGGGATACAAGTACAACCTAGGATGCTTGTTGTACTACCTAACTCCCTTGTACCTATTGTGTAATTCCCTTCCCCAAACCCCTCCTCAACCCACCGTATAATCTCCCCAAACCTTCCCCAACCCGCCGGATATGCAACATCAACCCCAACCGTTGGATCCCCCCTCTCAATCAATCCCCCTCAAGTTCCCTCTATTATTCATAACATATGTGCAAAATATGTATATATATGTGTGTGTATCATATGTGTGTTTGTGTATATATAGGAGGCCTTAGAGAGAGAGAGAGAGAGAGAGAGAGAGAGAGAGAGAGAGAGAGAGAGAGAACCACCGAGAGCAAGAAAAGAAAAAGAAACCACACTCAAACCCTCTTTGTCTCACGGTGACCACACACACACATGCAGAAGCTGGGGAAAGAAGAAGGCTGAAGAAGGACACAACAGGAGAGAGAGAGAGAGAGAGAGAGAGAGAGAGAGAGAGAGAGAGAGAGAGAAAGAGAACCACCGAGAGCAAGAAAAGAAAAAGAAACCACACTCAAACCCTCTTTGTCTCACGGTGACCACACACACACATGCAGAAGCTGGGGAAAGAAGAAGGCTGAAGAAGGACACAACAGGAGAGAGAGAGAGAGAGAGAGAGAGAGAGAGAGAGAGAGAGAGAGAGAGAGAGAGAGAGAGAGAGAGAGAAGTTGATCAGAGAAGAAAATGACAAAAGAAGAGGATCTGAGGCTCTATAAGGTAAACCCATATCCCTTTTCATTTATGGACTCTCTGCATGTCATCTAGATGTCCTAGACCCAACAAGTGCATAACCAAATAGAGCCCTCATGTCATTGCTCCGACCTCCATTAGAGCTCAAAGTTTGAGCCCAATTTTCCAAATTATCACCAAACAACCCCTTAGTTGTATCAAACAGACCCTTATGGTCCTAGATAGACCCACTAAGAACAACTTGTAGTATAAGGCATGGTTGGATGGCCATGCATGCAATTATTCTTTTCTTTTGACTGAAACAATAATGGGTTTGTTGGAACCCTAAATAAGATAACCAGACCTCAGGCTCCTAGTATGTTATTGAGGTGAAGATTTCAGTCCATTTAGAAGTTTTTCGGTGACTCGCGACTCACCGGTGGCAAAGCTTCACCGGAGAAGAAGGTGGGGACCCGAATAGCTTTCGGGTTATAATACTCGGGTATGGGTTGGGTTAGGCATGGTTTAGTATGTGAGTGTATAAGGTTTGGGTTATAAGATAGGGTCGAATCTATTTTAATCCATGGGTGGTGCAACTTAAATGAAACGGCATCGTTTCGGGTAGGGTCGGTTCAGATAAAAAATGTGTCGGGTTTCAGTGTGAGTATAAGTGGGTTACGAGTTGGGTTGTTCTGTTAGAATAAATGAGTACCAGAATTTGTTAGGGTCGGGTTTAATGAGACTAGAAATGGATTGTTCTTATAGCTATGGGTTCGAGTCGGTTTGTTTCACGACCTATCCCGCTACGCGCGAAAATAGGACACGTAGCATGCCACCAAGGCTCATCCAAATCAATTATAGTAAATAGCAGCGGAAAACATAAGTGAATTCATTCAGAGTTATAAAAAGTTTTATGCATTTGAAAGTACTTAAAGAAACACCCTATTAAAGCCAGCAATCCATTCGACTGATCATAGGTTCGGTCGACTGGAAATTCAAGATACAGAGAGCCTCAAAATCTCAGTAGCCAATCCAGTCAACTGATTAGGGTCCGGTCGATTGGAAATGCAAGATGCAGAGAGCCAAAAATCTCAGTAGGTCATCCAGTCGACTGTGTTGGGGACCCAATCGATTGTATCCTCAATTTTTCAATCAACTAATACTTCTCGACCGACTGACTCAGAAATTTCTATTTTTAAAACACAATCCAGTCGACTGTGGTCTTCACCCATTCGACTATTTCTTTCATAGAACGAAAAAAAAATATTTCAACCTAAAATCCATGCAACTGCGTCAGGGACCTAGTCGACTGCTTTTCAATATATTAGAGCAGTAGCTGGTTAAAAATAGGGTTCCAGTCGACTTTCCCTAAACCAGTAGACTATTTTCCCTCAGATTACTAAGCATTCTGCAGAATTCCATCTATGATCATCCAAACTCAATTCCAACACATTCACTACTATACTTCAACGATTCAAAACATAATTACAGAAGTTTTACTACAGGTTACAATATTTACAAATCCTTCCAAGATTCTAAACTAAACACATGGTTTAACTTCTCAAAATGTTTATTACAACTTTTGGAAAGGAAAACAAAACATATACAAGAGTGTTCCCGTCGTCCCATCGACCTCACTCTTCGTGTTTCTTCCTTCCTCTCTTCTTTTCACCTGTAATGGAGTAAAGCTCCATTGCTCAGCTATATGCTCAGTGCACAATTCTAAACATATGCTTATATGACAGTTCATGCTTTAAAACATCTAAACACATCAAATAGTCTCTAGGGAGAGAGTTATGCATTCATCCGGTAATGAAACATGAAATCGATGCCGCGGAGGGCCTTCTCCCAACCACTCACCCAAGTATCCTGTAGGCCCTTCTCCTAAACCATACACTGTAGCTGTCACTACCAAAATCCTCAAACATCGAGGAGCTTATCCCTGGAATGAAATTGTCATAAACTCCCCTTCAACCCAAGTAGACACATAGCATGCTCACATAAACATTTACACATGCTTATATCGCATTTTCATGTGCATAAGTAATGGGCCTAATTAATACATGAAACCCGACCCTAACAAATTCTGGTACTCATTTATTCTCATTAAGAAAACATAGAGTTAAGATCTTTGGCATGTTTTTCAAGAAAACATAGTTTTGGCATGTTTTTTTAAGAAAACATAGCGTCAAGATTTATGCAAAACTTTGCCAAACGCGGCCTAAGAGGTATCAAAACGTAGATCTTACCTCAAGGAGTTCAAATATAAAATATTGGGAAAAATTGACGAACGAAAGGTCGTCAATCGGCGTCGCAAAGTTCGTGGTAATAAATCTTCTCTCTCTCTCTCCCTCTCTCTCTTATATTAGTTTTTGACATTTATGAAGAAATATCTTAAGTTTCCTACTTATAGACAAACTCTCGGAAATTATGTTTACCTCCTAATGAGTTCTCAAAACTTCTAATTATCTTCCGAACGTCGTACACGACCATTTTATTACTTCATAAGTGAAAACTATAATTTATAAAAAGTTTTCATCTAAGTTCCGTTTGGGTCTATAATAACATTCCAAAAACTATTTCCGTGGAATCTCTATACAACCTACATTTTATGTAACGTATCACATACATTCTCACTATCGTATTCAAATTGACCTAAACAAGATCAACATCATCAAAGATTATTCTACATAGGTAAAATAACTATTCACATATACCAAATATATTAAATAACATTTAAATCATATAAATACCATTTAAATCATATGTATTCCTCATGAATTACCAACTTCCCGTGTCCCCTCTTGACACTCACCGTTGACTCATAGTCAACCTCATCTCCACTATTAATCAACATTAATAATTCTAGAATTTAAATATGCAGTTAAAATAATGATTTTCCCCAGGACGTGTGTCACAGTTTGACCCGCGAATTTTAATATAGACTCACTTGAGTCTATAAACGTGCTGCCCGTTTGGATCGGGTCGGTTCGGGCTGACCCGCGAACTTTGGATTATTGATTAATTAGTTATATTTAACTTAATTAATCCAGATTAACTTAGTTTAATTATAATCAGTATATTTTTATATTATTAAGTATTCTGTTAATCCTGGTTAGTAATCTAATAAATTGTTCTAGTAATAATTAGTATTTATTTATTCTGTTAAGTAGGATTAGCATTTTCTTATATTATTAACTGTTTATTTGTATTAATAAATAGTTATAAGTAATCATAAATGATTTTAAATTATTTAAAAATAGTTTTAAATCCCAAAATTTAGTTTTAAATATTTTAAAATATTGTTTTAAAGAATATTCTTATATTCTGTTATTATATTATATTAATTATATGTTATGCTTATTATTTATTTTGTCTAAATAAATAATAAGAAATTGTTTTAAATTGTATTAATTAGGTAATAATATACCTAAGGACTATTTTAAAGTGTATATATTACCCAAATGCCTAATGCCCTTATTTATAAATTGCTATTTATAAAACTCAAACTTTGTATTTTTAAATTATTTATAAGGACCCGTTCGACTGTCTTTTAATTAATTTAAAAACAAAACGAGTTCTGAAAATTACAAGAAAAATACCACTATCCATCTTAAGGTCTAGTATTCAATAAAAAATATTTCTAAGGACCAAATGTATATCTAAGATATATTATATAAGTATAGAGCTCCTAAGCCTATTATTATGTAATTAAGACTTTGATAATTCGTAGTAAATAAACCACAAATCATCCCCATAATAATGAAGGACTCAACCATAACTCAAGATCACCTCCTACACTCGCAACTAATCAGCAGCCACATCTATACATGTTGATGAATTCACCTTTCAATGCATAGTTAACTTTCAATGCACATGAGCTTTTCATTCCTTAAAATAAGAACCAAAATCAAAATAGATTCAGCACAATTTTGACAGCAGTATTAGTAGATTTTGACAGCGTCAGCACTATTTTGACAAAGGAATGAAAGTCCCCAAAGACAACAACAAAGCCCCAATCCATACGGCCTTGAATCTGAATCTGAATTTTTTACAGGTGATTTTTGACAGCATCAACACCCACAGCAAATTTTTGACAGCATCAACACCCACGAATATCATTGCAACAGACCACCTTGGCATTAGTACTATCACCACCCATTGAATTAACATTGGCATCCTTATAAACCCGAGTCAAATATAGACTCTGTGTTATGGCTCCATAAATAATAAAAGCAGCCCATAATCTGTGATAAGAAATACTTGGAACCAGCCCCATAAGCAACAACAAGATTCATTTGCGGTGAGTATATCATTCTTATTACCGAAGCCTTGATTATCTTGGCAAGAACCCACTGCCTTCATATAGTCGACTACTATCGTCCATAAATTACCACTCTCTCTCTCTCTCTCTCTCTCTCTCTCTCTCTCTCTCTTACGGCGTTTTAGGTGCTGTTAAAAACTGACTGTAGGGAACTCCAATTAATCAGCTTAACCAAATGCAAGCCAACCCAAACAAACTTCACCACTCACTCACTCTCTCTCTCTCTCTCTCTCTCTCTCTAACGGCGTTTTCGGTGCTATTAAAAACTGACTGTAGGGAACTCCAATAAATCAGCTTAACCAAATGCAAGCCAACCCAAACAAACTTCACCACACACACACACTCTCTCTCTCTCTCTCTCTCTCTCTCTCTCTCTCTCTCTCTCTCTATGAACAATTAAAATTATCATTTATAAGGTAATAATGATACAAGACAAAGCAAACCCCCTTACAGGCAACCATGACAACAAAAACTCAAAATCACCCAATTGAATTCAATCTATATCCTAGCTACTAACACCACAAACAAAACAGGAGCCAACAAATTAGCTGCAACCTACGAGCACCAATCACATAGATGCCAACCTAACTACTGACTTGCAGATCGGAAGCCTCAAGCCTTGAGATAGGAGACCCAAGAAGGCAGCAAGAGGCTAGAACAATGTGCTTGAGAATTGGGCTAAAGCATAAGCCAAAAACATTGTCGTATGGAATGTCTGATCCCTTGAGTGTTGAGATAGGAGACCCAGCCATGAACAGATCCCCATAAAACTTCCCTTGAGATGTTGATATCATGCAATCCTCTAGGAAAACTGATAGCAGTAGCAAAACTCTTTCTCCACCTAAATTGTCATTTCAACTCTGCCAAGCAGAGAAGAACACAATGCATATCGAACCAATAGACGCGAATTGAAAGTCCCAAGAACACGAAGGAAACACACACTGAGACACAATCACACAAAAAGGAGTAGAAGACTCCTATCCACACCAAAAAGATCACGCCAAAGAAAACACACACCAAACAGCCCAAACGCAACCCCATAAGAAGTTTTTCTTCTTCCTCTTATTCTCTGTTTTTTTTAACCACAAAGATCATAGCAACAACCTCCAGACTGGACAGTAAACAATGCAAAAATTGCCTCAGAAACAAACATAAAACTAGCTATATCCCAAGAATATGACAACACGCAATCATAATTTTCGGCTGAAACCATCAATTTATACTAAAACTTTCCATAAATGCACCCCGACGCTCCCAATTTAGCATTACTAAGGTTTAAATTATTATGGTAAAGTTGTAAGTCGGAATTTTATCCCAACTGCCATCAAAGACTATGAGTGTTGGTTATTGTTTTTTTTCCCTAATGAATTTGTCTTTATAGGCATTGTCAAGAATACTAGACATTTGTTGCTTTAGTTAGTTAAGTTAGCTTTTAGGAAATATTCCAAACACAATGATTAGGAAATTTAACTGCAAATAATGTTAAATATTATTTAATTAGTGATTTTATCCCAAATCGTAGGATATTTTCGGGTATATAAAATACAATAATAATATAAAATTGATATATTTATTGAAAATTACGGAATTAAAAATTACAGGTTGCTATAGTTAATAAGTTATATTTTGTTTGTGAAAGTTACACTTATACACATGTACTTAAATGTCATTTTCACTGTGACCTCCTGTATTTCTATTCGTGACACTAACTCCCTTTGTACTTTTAACCAAAGTGTTGCCGTTGATAAAACGTTAAACTTAACAAAACAGAGCTTGTATTGGGGCCGATGCATCTAAAAATATGCTAACGTCTATAGGGCGTGTATCTGTATAGGATTAACTAACTATGAAAACTTATGTTCTGTTAGGTTTGACAAATTTACTAACAGTGATACTTTAATCGAAAGTACACGAGATATGATACGTTTAAAACTACAAGATATCACGACAAAATAGCCTTAAATACAAGGGTTGTAAGTGTAGTTTTCCCTATTACGTTTTTAGCAAGTATATAAATAATTTTTCATGCACTATTAACATCGATAGATTTCTACCTATGATACTCGCGGAGATGCCAATGTAATTTACCCTTATTAAGTTGATGATAATTCGTAGGTACCTAAGTACCTTCTTCTATACAACCAATTAATTTGGTAATACCATAAGCACATCAATAGTTACTACTCATTGAGACTCGGTTACTGTGGATTATGACCAAATGTTAACATCTCCTTAAAAAGTTACTATCACCTGGCATTGTTATAACCAAATAACAACTTAGAAAAAATATTACTACTGGTATCAAACAACAATCAATAGCAAAACCTAGTTAAAAAAAAATATATAAAATAAAAAATCTATCATGCACATCGGGTTTGTAATAATTGGTTGTCTCATACCACAGAAACTACGTTATCGTATTGAAGAAGAGTAAAATTTGGGTGACAAGTACTTTTTACAAACACTTACAAACACACTCTATCTCTCTTTTGGGTGGCACTGTGGGGTCCGACTAATTTTAGTGCACACCACAGTGCCACACAGGAGAGAGATAGAGTGTGTTTGTAGAATGTATTTGTAAGTGTTTGTAGAAAGTGTTTGTCACCTAGCATTGTTGATTGACGAATTATACAAATCCTTGCTAGAATATCATGTATTATTGTGTCACCGTATGCGCGAATGCTTCAATGCATCCTAGTAGTTTGGTTGTATATTACAATCAAACCACGTGACACATGAAGTTATGAGAAATGTTGGTACCAAGGTAAGAAATATTTGTACTCTTGTAAAAAAAATTAGCACAATGGATACAAAGGTTTCTTATAACAGATAGAAATGTTTCTTACCATAAGCACTAAGATTCCTTATCATTGGTACAAAGTTCCCTTACCACAGGTACAAAAGGTCATAGGCTCAAAGATTCTTTATCATGGGTACAAAGTTCCCTTACTGTAAGTACAAAAGTTTCTTACCAGGTGTAAAACTACAAGTGATTTTGGTTTAGTACAAACATTTTTTATAAGGTACAACATTTTTTTATCTAAGTACAAACATTTGTTATAAAATTACAAATTTTTTTTTTTACTAGTAGTTACAAACATTTCTTGAAAATAAAGTTAAAAGATGCGACAATTAAATACCCCCCAAAAAAAAAGATGTGACAGTTGGGATATTTCATCAATTCAGCCATTCCATTCTGTACATTTGACAGCTGTGCTAGCTGGCCGGTCTGCTACTCCATTAATACTACGTGCTACTAAAAACTTCAATAACGCATCCTCGTGCCAGCAACAAGAACCTCAAAGGCCATAGCTAAATTTTAGAGAATTTAGATAAGAAGAAGATGATGATGAGCTCTGAAGTTGTGAAGAAGCCAAGATTTCTATGCCTTCATGGTTTTAGAGCAAGTGGTTTGATCCTCAAAGAAGAGATCGCAAGATGGCCAAAATTTGTGCTTGAAATGATGGATTTAGTCTTTGTGGACGCACCTTTTCCAGCAGAAGGAAAAGCGGGTTTGGAGGGAAAGTTTGACCCTCCCTACTATGAATGGTTTCAATCTAATGAGGTATCACCACAAGGAAATAGGCTATTTATATTACTTTTAAATTTTATTTATGTCAGTTTTATTGTGAGTGACATAGTGTATCTTCTCATTTAGCTATCTCAATATAGTACAAATTGCACGTGTACACGCGCACTATTCATAAAAAACGTTTGTCTATACCTATAAATTATTTATATTTTTATAAAAATAATTTGCTAAATATATATCAATGTTTAGATACATATTTAATTTAGACAGAAAGAATGTTAAGAAACGGGGAATGATGTATAGAGAGAGTGGAGGGTAATGCAAAATGTATGAAACGTGTGGAGAGTTTCAATTTTTAAAAAAATTTAATTTTTAAAAAAATTTAATTTTTAAAAAATGGTGAAGAGTAAACAATTTTAAATCCTTAGATGATGAACATCTCAAACGTCCAAAGTATCATCATCATCAAAGGCATTCTCCTGTATTATATAGATTTCTTGTCTCCATTTCCCTTTCTTTTGGGTTAAATACGTTTTAAACAACTCCATGTGATCATTAGATCCATTTTCACTTAAGGCTTGTTGTGGTTCAAAGTTCGACACTCAATCTCTGGTTTCAACTTTTGACTTGAAATGACAAATGTAGCCTCATTTCTATCGAAACCACAAGAGGTTTAGTGTCAACTTTTGAACTACAAGGGAAAAAGTGAGAATGAGTCTAACCATAGGGGATAAAGTTATCTAATCCCTTAGTTCTTATGGAAAGCTAAATTGTTTCATTTGTGTAAAGTATCAACTTTTAAATGATGAGGGTAAAGTTAAAATGGGTCTAACCATGGAAGAGTAAATTGTATTTAAGTATCTATTTTTCCCATCCTAAAATAACGTTTTGGGATGAATACAGTGACCTTCTTTTAGGCTGTGTTTGGTTCTTAGATTTCATGATGGAAAAGACAAAGAAAAGGAAATTAAACAAGATAGAAAACTGAAGGGAAAAATTGGATCTCAGTGCGCAGTTGAATACAAATATAGTTTAAAACTTTTAACGAATTAGATCTACTTCTCGTTTGTATTACATGCAATCAATATACATACAAAGACATTGGTATAGATATACCTTTGCGATTTGTGGAATCGTTTCGAGAATTTTTCAATCCCGATCACTTTTATCCGACAAAGATGTGCTCGGCAGAGGGACTAAACGATATTTGATTGAATCAAATTTTAACAGCAGCTGCGTTTCGACGTCGACTTTGTCGTGTCCAAAAATTGTCAAGTTGCGATAAGTATTGAACAATACGATCTACTTTATGTGAGCGTTGTCTGGCGCTAGTAATCTTCGCTCCCAATGTGTTCTTGATCTTTCAATGCTAAAGATCTTCACTCCTATGATTCTTGGATGTACTTGGATGCTAGAGTTTGGTGGAAACCCCTCTGGAACAAACATGGGAGGCTTAGGAAGGGTTTGGGAAGCCTACAAACAGATCTAGAACTTATGGGAGAAGAAAAGATGTTCATCTAAACATTCTACCCGCAGTTTCTCTATTTATTTTGAACCGACCTAAGTGCCAATTGACTGCCAAAAGTGGCAATCAATTGCCTTAGAGGGCAATCGATTGCCCATCCAATCGATCGTAAGTGATGCAATCGATTCTTTTACCAATCAATTGGATCTAAACACCAATCGATTGGATCCAACTTTATCCCAAATCTCCCATTGCATTGTTTCTTCACATCCAAACATCCTTATGAGCTAAGAGTGGGACCCCTAGGTTCTTAATTACTGCCTTCGATTCATTATTATTCCATCTAGTCAAACTCTTTGACTAAGGAATCAATAATTAATCATTTATTATTAATACCACTATAAAATGATAATTGCACTCTAGTGCATAAGAACAAAATTACACATATATAAGCAATTACCTGACTTATATAATATGATACGGATGTACCTCTACTAGGCAGTATTCATATTTATTATTGAGATGTTTGTTTTAAGATACTGTCAACCCAATAGATAAATATATCTTATATTCCTCAATAGCATTAACTATGCTTGGATTACCAAACCTATCAACAAACACTTTGTTGACATGGCTGGCCAGCTCTCGGTAAACACTCCTAGTGATATTCTTGAGGGAATGCTTACTCTTATAGAAGATGGTAGAATTCCATCTTGACAATATATGTTCCCAACGTTGCATACATGATTACCCAAGTTACCCAGGTGTTGATCTTGCAAGACCTCACTGATTGGTAAGTCAAAGCAATCAAGCATACAATTTGTGTCCATAATTTTCTCAGGATTAAGAACATGCATCCCTATACAAGTTTGAGTTCCTATTGACGGTGATAGCATTTAGGTGTCAATAGGTTTAACTCAGGTCCGTCAATGCACCGCGTGTACTAGCATACTAACCAAGAGTAAAAAACTCTTATGAATTATTCTACTCCGTAGACGTTAATCATGCTACAGTGCATACCTGATAAGTTATCCAGATTTATCATCCACTGTGACTTATTTGAAACAACAAGGATTTATGGTTCATATCTCATATGTGTAATCACACACACAAAAAAATCACTTACAATGATGTTTAAGGATTGCAGCCTAATATTCATCTCATGAACTAACATACATAAATGCGTCATGATATTCCATTGTCCAACTAACTGATTTGAGGGCATATTTCCAATAAGCTCCAACTTGCACTCATAACCATATAGTGTTAAAACTAATAGCAATATTGTCTACATGACTTGTCAAAATCCTTAACCCACAAGGTTTTGTAAAAGGACCTTGATGATCGTCGACTGAAATAATCCATAATAAAATATCTTCATGTTATATTACATCCCTAGACAAAAGACGTCACTAGACATGTATCCTAAAAAGATAATTCAAACATCATCCAAATCACCATCACCTAGCATACATCTACTAGTTCTTTCTCAAGTTCTAGAGGATTTATGCTTTATGATAGTTTAGGGAACTGAACTTTTATTTGGACTGATATCTATAAACAACCTTAACAGTAAAACAAATATCACATACCTAACATCAAGTATATTGGAAAAACTTAACCTTAACCATTGATAATGCTCCTTTAACATTTCACAATGATAAAGATGTCTTCACTATGAGGAACCATAATCACCACCACACTTTCTTTGTGCAAGGATCCTTTCATCCACATAAGTTACATCATTACTTTGGACGAATCCAAAGTATTTTGACCAACATGTCAAAATTGATGTCGTTATCTCTGGATGATTGCTTAAGTCCATAGACTTATGCAAATCACATACCAGAGATTTCTAATCATAAAACTTCAATGCACAAGAGAATTTCAGCAATGCTGGGAATTATCCAACTACAATGAGGTACTTGTTAGGTTTGTGAAGTCTGATCCACTCTAATACAGGGGGTTCAGGGGACGCCACCCCCCCCCCCCCAAGTTGGAGAGTTGCGTTTAGTATTTTAGTTCGGGGGGCGGGTCCCCAAGGGTATTTTAGTATTTTTTAGTGTAACCCTAGTGGGATATATTTTTCCTTTGTTTGTGCAACCAAAATTATTGATTATAGTGAACTGGTATGAAAGGCTATAGACGTAGGCAATCTTGCCGAACCACAGGGTATATCATGTATTGTGTTTTCTCTATTTCTTGTTTCTGTTTGCATTTGCATTATGTGTGTTACAGGTCATATTCGCAACAATTGGTATTAGAGCGAGGGTGTAAACTAGTGATTCACAATAGCAGAGGAAGGAAAAGTTTAGATTGATAAGTTCAATGGTTCAAACTTTGCTTTATGGAAGATGCAGATTGAAGATGTGCTATACCAAAAGGATCTATACCTACCCATCGAAGGCTTGAAACTAGTAAATATGAAAGACAAAGATTGGGCTGTACTAGATCGTAAAGCCCTAGGAACCGTATGGTTGAGTTTGTCACCATCTGTTGCTTCGAACATCGCGAAGGAGAAGACGATAGTAGGGTTGTTCATAACCCTAGAGAAGATGCACGAAAATTCCTCTACATCCATTAAAGTTTATTTGATGAAGAAGCTATTCAATCTAAAGATGGCAAATGATGCTATCATTGCCAAACATTTGAATGATTTTAATGCAATAACAATCCAATCGGAGTCTATGAAACTTATATTTGATAATGAGGTAAAAGTCTTGTTACTTCTGCCAAGTTTGTTAGATAGTTGGAATGGACTGGTCGTGGCAGTAAGCAATTCATCCGAGTCCTCGGTGCTAAAATTCAAAGATGTGGCTGGATTTATTTTGGGAGAAGAAGCTCGTAGGAGATCTTCAGGGGAAGACTCAACTTCTGGTTCAACATTGAATGTAGAAGAAAGAGGTAGAAAATTGAACATGAAACAATACAAATTGGAACAATGGTTCTTGTGGGAACAACATATCAAAATCGATAAAAGGGATCAAAATCTCGCGGATGTGATAAAAAATCAGTTGAATGCTTGGATTGTGGTAAAAAAATGGCACTACAAAAGATGTTGCAAAAATACGAAAAAGTAGTAGAATAGCAATAATCAAGGGGGTAGGAATACCACATCATTGCTGAAGATGAGCATAGTGATGCCTTGATTTATGTAGCAGACTCTCGTAGTGAGTCAAGGATTGTAGACTCGGGAACTTCATTCCATGGCACCCCATGCATGGATGCCCTTCAGAATCATATGCAGGAAGATTTTTCTATTTAGGTGATGACGAGACCTGCAATATTGTTGGGAAGTGTAATGTACAAATTATTCAAACCAATAGGATAGTGTTAAATCTGAAGGATGTCAGACATGTGCCTAGTTTGACAAGGAACTTGATTTCGGTTAGGCAGTTGTCAGGAAATGGAGTGGTAACGTCATTCACGATAGATTCTTGGAAGATGAGCAAAGGGGCCATGGTTTTAGCTCGTGGTAAAAAAGAAGGCACCCTATATGTCTCCTCGGGTACCTACAGTAGTATAACAGTGGAGTTATCTGGAATCGATGCCAGTACATGGCATAGAAGACTTGGTCATATGAGTGAGAAATGAGTGAAGGTGATGATGAAGGAAGGGAAACTACCTAGGTTGAACTATCTTGATTTAGACTTTTGTGAAGATTGCATTTTGGGAAAACAGAATAAAGTCAGTTTTATCAAGGTGGTAAGGACTCCAAAATCAGAATGACTGGAATTGGTCCATACCCATGTATAAGGACCATCGAAGGTACCTTCTCTTGGTGGCTCTTGCTATTTTGTCACTTTCATAGATGATGCTACTAGAAAATTGTTGGTGTAGTTCATTAAGCATAAATCTAATGTGTTTGGTACTTTCAAGAATTGCTTTGGTTAAAAATGAGACAGGGTTAAAGCTAAAGTGTCTTATGTCCGATAATGGTGGTGAGTACTGTGATGATGACTTTGAGTCACATTGTGCTGCATATGGGATTAGAAGATTGAAAACAATCCCAAGGAAGTTAAGGCAGAATAGAGTAGCTGAGCACATGAATAGGATGATCCTAGAGCGTGCAAGGAGCATGAGAATAAACATTGGGCTGCCTAAGCAATTCTGGGCTGATGCAGTAAACACTACTGTGTATTTGATCAATAGGGGACCTTCAGTTGCTTTGAATTGTGGTTTTCCAGAAGAGTGTTGGACTTGAAAAGAGGAAAATCTCTCTCATCTTCGTATTTTTGGTTGCACTGCTTATGTACACGTTGAACCTGAGAATATGGGTAAGCATGATCCTAAGTCTAAGAAGTGTTACCTTATTGGCTATGGCACTGATAGTTATGAGTATATATTGTGGGACTTTAAAAAATAGAAAATAGTGAGGAGTATGGATGTAGTGTTCAATGAGTCTATTTTGTACAAAGATAGACTTGGTCATCAAAAGGAGACTACTGAAAATTTAGATTTTGTGGAGATTGAGGAGATTTCATATAAGAATGTTTTGAAGACCCAAGAGTAAACATACAACCTATACAGCAGGAAGAACCACAAACTCCCCCTCCGAGGAAGTCTACTAGAGTTAGTAATCATGTAATGTCCTATTCACCTTCAATGATTTTTTTTATTAACTAATTGTGGTAAACCAGAATGTTTTGAGGAAGCTTTATAGGTTGAAACTAGGGAGAAGTGGGAGCATGCCATAGATGATGAGATGTATTCTCTTTCGTCAAACCAGACGTGGGATCTTGTCCAATTGCCAAAGGAGAAGTCAGCTTTGCACAACAAATGGGTTTATAGAATAATGGAATAATCTAATGGGAGCAATCGGTACAAGGCAAGGTTGGTAGTAAAAGGGTTTCAGCAGAAACCAGGTATTAATTACACAAATTTTTTTTTCTCCTGTTGTTAAAATTTCTACTATCAGATCTGTGCTAAGTATTGTAGCAGCTGAGAACTTGCACTTGGAACAATTGGATGTTAAAATTGCCTTCCTCCATGGTGATTTGGAAGAGGATATTTATATGCACCAACCACAATGATATGTGGTGAAAGGGAAAGAGAATCTGGTTTGAAAGCTTAAGAAAAGTCTATATAGGTTGAAACAGGCCCCAAGACAGTGGTATAGAAAGTTTGACACTCTTATGGCAAAAGCTGGTTTTAGTAGATGTCATTCAGACCATTGCTGCTATTTTAAGAAGCTTGCTACATCTTATCTCATATTGCTTTTGTATGTAGATGATATGCTTGTTGCAGGATCAAGCATAGAAGAGATTTTAAATCTCAAGGCACTGTTGTCCAAGGATTTGCAATGAAGGATTTGGGAAATGCAAAGAAAATTCTTGGGATGAGAATCAACAGGGACAGGGTAAACAAGAAGTTGGAACTATCCCAGGCTGAATATGTGGACATGGTTCTGAAAAGGTTTAACATGGAAAATGCTAAACCAGTTAGCACTCCTTTGGAAAAAGTCACTTCAGACTTTCCAAAGATCAAGCAGCAGTCACAGATGAAGACCGTAAGTACATGGCTAGAGTACCTTATGCATCAGCAGTATGCAGCTTGATGTATGCTATGGTCTGTACAAGGCCAGACATTGCTCATACAGTAGGAGTAGTGAGCAGATTTATGGCAGATCCAGGCAAGGAGCATTGGGAACGTGTTAAGTGGATTCTGAGGTACCTTTGAGGCACTAAAGATGTGGCATTATGTTATGATGGTTTAGACATTCGTATTCAGGGCTATGTGGATTCAGATTTAGCAGGAGATATTGACAGCAGAGAGAGCACTACAGGGTATGTGTTTACTTTGGGCAGTACAGCCTTCAGGTGGTCTCTAGGCTACAAAAAATTGTAACCATCTCCACGACAGAGGCAGAGTATGTGGCAGCCAATGAGGCTTGCAAAGAAATGGTATGAAATTGGTAAGGAATAAGAGGGGGATTCTCAGTTGTTCAGTAATAGTTAAAGTACAATTCATCTTGCAAAAAATTAGCTTTTCAATCAAGAACCAAGCACATTGACATCAAGTACCATTTCATTCGCTCACTTTTGGAGGATGTATAGTTCACTTTGGAAAAAATTCTTACAAAAGACAATCCTGTAGATATGTTTACCAAGGTGGTCACTGTGGAGAAGCTGAAGACATGTTCAGCTTCTATTTGTCTTCAAGACTAGAAGACAATGATATCTCACACCAGCACTATATGTTTTGATGGAGGTGACAACGAGTTTATTTTAGATCAGTCTTCAAGTGGGAGATTGTTGGGTTTCTGAAGTTTGATCTACTCTGATACTGGGGCTTCTGGGGCAAGCTCCCCGATTTGGAGAGCTGCATTTAGTATTTTAGTTCGGGGAAGGATATTTTAGTATTTTTCAGTGTAACCTTAGTGGGATATATTTTCCCTTTGTTTGTGCACCTGTAGTTGTTGAGAGCTGGGCTTTTTTTAGAGAAACTCTGTAACCCTTATTTTTTGATTATAGTGAACCGGTGTGAGAGGCTGTGGACATAGGCAATCTTGCCGAACCATATGATATATCATGTGTTGTGTTTTCTTTGTTTCTGTTACGCCTGGATGTAGCAAAAATAAGGAAAGCATTTAATTTCCTTTATGGACCCATAGGTCACGATAGCTTGAAGGATCGATTCCGTCCCAAACGTCAAACAATATAATGACTTAAATCAGAGTAAGAGCAATCAAGACTTATAAAATTTTTGAAACATAATAATTATTACAGCACAGGGATCTTAAGACACAACCCGCCTTGCAACAAAATTTATATCAATTACATGAATCCTTACTACAAGTTCAGTTAAGAAAATAGGCAGTAATATCCAATTTCTCTTCAAGGTAGATTTTCTCAATTAGCATAGTCATATTGTCTAGCCTGGTCGTAACCTGAAAAGCTTAGACACGAATGTCCACAACGCATCAACGCTGTCAGCCTTAAGAAGCTGGTGAGTATTAAAAACATATACTTGTAATGTAAAACATGCTTGCTTACCATTTCTGATTCACAGGTTTATTATTCAACATGTTAGAAATACATGAGTGAATACGTAATTAAAACAGAAACAAAAGATCAATGACGATATTCAATAATATTACTTGTGACCGTGCATGAAACAATGTAACCCACTCATCTCACTGACTCTTTTACCTCGACTACAAAACCCACCACAAACGGTTCCCCTAAACCACCGGCCTACGGCTGTTAGGTTTAGAATGTCTGTTGATGTGACTACCGTATTCGAATCAGCCTGGGCATACCTAGACATACAAGGTTACAATAACCTGATCGGTCTACTGTATCTGAACTGCCTTGGACACGATCGAACTGGCTAGCCGTATCCGAGTCGACCTGGGCTCAATTCCTCTTAATTAACCTGCCGTATCCGAATCGACCTGGGATAATAAAGGCTATAACACATCACTGATTGGCCTACCGTATCCGAATCGACTTGGGCTCAATCCTTCCCAATTAACCTGCCGTATCCAAATAGAACCGGGATAATTGGTGCCGCAACTCACATAACACATTCTCAACTCTTTTCAACTCACCACCATACACCATGCATGTCAACTCGACTCAAACAATGTATGTCACATGACTTGTGCGACCATGCATAATTACTAGAAGGTAGCACCAGATGAGGGTGTGTGAATTCAAGTACTTTTAACTTAATCCTTTTAAGCAAATTCTGAATTAACATATTTTCCAAACAATGCTTTAAAAACTTCTTTCAAAATAGTTCCTTATAAAAAAAATATCAAAGAGGTTTTAAGACTTATCTTGCTTATATTCCTTTTTCGTAGTATCATAATGACTTATACAGATCAATATAGATTGATCCATTTTTATTTTAATCTGATTTATAGAAATTGATTCTCTAATAAAACAGTAAGGTACAACAACTTAGAGCAATAGGTACAACTTTATGCAGCACCCAAAATTTTCCTATAGTTATTGTATTTAAAGAGAAAAATCATTCTGTCTCAAAGAGGCAGGACTGGTCCTGGTCTTTTAGCGGGACTGGTCCTGGTTATGTTTTGGGACTGGTCATGGTCGAGACCGGTCTTGGTCATGTTTCGCGACCGGTCCTGGTCGTTGTCTGCACCAGTTTTCTCCCTTATTTCGATTTTAAGGCTGTTTTTTTTTTTTTACCCATTTTGGAATCCGAATGCAAACATAACTTGTAATATATGGTTCTTTCCATTTTTTGCAAGGATTATGACTATGTGATCGGATTTAACCAATTCGAAATGTAGCTCTCGGATTTTACGAAAAACCGAGAGGTAACGAACTTTAAATCTAATATACTTTCTAGTATGAACGAATTAAGCTCTAATATTTCAAACATAGCTTCTAGGGGCTGTAATCTTTCATAATCATCTATCAAAACCCATTTTGGTAAAGTTAAAAAAATCACCATTTTTCAAGTTCAAGCTTCAATGAAGAACAACAATGGCAAATTCCAACTAAACCAACACAAAGAGTAACTAAGTATAATTTACATTCAAAGTAAGTTTAAAATACTTACTGAGATATAAGATAGAAGTTTTGTTGAGAAGGAATCAAGAATTAAGAATCCCAACTTCAAGCTTGGCTATGGTGATCAAGCTCTCTTACTCTCTCGAGAAATTATGTATAAAACTCATTGTACTCTCTTTTCTCTCTGAAATTTTCTCAGTATATGGACTGTAGAAAAATGTGAGGGTGTATAAGTGTATATATAGAAAATCCAAAGAAGAACTTGGTGGCCAAGCATCTTAACCCTCACTCTACAAAATCAAATTGATTTCTAATTTACTAAATGCCTAAAAATGCAAATTCGTAATATACATACACAAACATATACAATCTGCTGAAGTGAGATTGTAAGGGTTGTATTAACTAACTAGGGGGTCAATTAAAAGTGCTCGGGAAAATTGCTTTTAGGCATAAATTAACACACACACACATGTATTGGATTGCCAAACAAGGCCTAACACAATGATTGGTAAAATTAAATGTGTATAAAGCAATTGTTAAGTCTGATTGACGGGGAATCCCAATCTATGTGAGTTTATCGCAGCGCGGACAGTTTTCGTACATAAACAGATATTTTCGCAGCGCGGTGATCACCACAAAATGTAGAAAATTTATATTAGTGTAGGAAATAATTTTCGGTTGTATAAAAATATAGTTTGAATTGAAAGTAAATATTTTCACCGTCTTGAAAATACAGATTTGAGATCACATGGTATTCCTAAATTTATAAAAATTTCAGTTTGACCCCAAATAAAGAATTTTTATTAAATAAAACAAGTAATAGGAATGTAGTATGGAAATTACATTAAATAATTAATGAAAATATAGGTTAGTACACTCTTCCCCCCTTAAACAAGATTTCACCCCCCATATCGAGACTAACTAGTCATGAAACAACTCTGGGTACTTCTTCCTCATATCAACTTCGACTTCAAATGAGGTTTCATTCTCGTCATGGTGATATCACTGAACTTTCACCAACGGGATGTCCTTCCTCCTCAACTTTTTGATACTCTAACCTAGAATTTTCATAGGTCTCTCCTTATAGGAAACGTTATGACTTATCTCAATACCATCGAAACTAACCATATATGAGGGATCTCGTAAATATTTTCTCAGCATACTAACGTGAAATACATTGTCAACCCCAGACATCTTTGGTAGCAGTACGAGTCGATAAACCACTTTCCCAACCTGATCCAATATCTCGAAAGGTCTGATAAAATACGGGGCTAATTTCCCTGTCTTGAGACCAAAGCACACCGCTCCTCAGATCGGTGAAACCTTAAGAAGTACGTGATCTCTGACACTGAACTCCAAATCCTTTCGGCGTCGATCGGCACAACTCTTGTACCTACTCTTTGCGGTTCTCATCCTTTCTGGTCCCAACAACTCCGTGTCTTTGACTTTTGCCTAACACAATGGAGAACGACATAGTCGTCCGTACAATTCTTCAAATGGAGCCATCCCGATACTCATGTGATAACTGTTGTTATAAGCGAATTCAACCAAAGGCAAGTATGTCTCCCAAGTTTATTCAAAATCGATACCACAAGCCCTAAGCATATCCTCCATGATTAGATTAACACGCTTAGTTTTCCCATCTGTCTGAGGGTGAAAATCAATACTCATCTTTAGCGAGATTCCCATAACTTCCTACAGACTCTCCCAAAATTCAAAAGTGAAACGTACGTCACGATCTGACACAATTCACACAGGTGCACTGTGAAATCGCACAACTTGTTGTATATACATTCGACTCATCTTTTCTACCGGGTATGCCATACTATAATCAATGAAATGAGCCGACTTAGTCAATTTGATCCACGATTATCCAAATGGCATCATGATTCTGCTGTGACTAGGGCAATCATACTACAAAATCCATGATTATGTGTTCCCATTTCCACCCTGGAAAAGGTAGCGGTTGTAACAATCCCAAGGGCCTCTGAGGTTCGGCTTTGACTTGTTGATATGTCAAGCATTTGGATACGAATTCGGCCAGGTCCTTCTTCATACCTTTCCACCAGAAATTTCTTTTCAAGTCCTTATACATTTTTGTTCCTCCCGGGTGAACTGTAAATCTAGACTTATGTGCTTCTTCCAAAATGTCCTTTCTTAAATTTCCATAATCCAGAATACATAATCTGTCTCTGCATCAATATCCTCCATCACTCCCCATTTTCTATTCTGTCGGATCCTTCTCTGACATCTTGACTAACTATGTTTCAAATTTCTCGTCTTCTTTTTGTGCTGTTATAATGCGGTCAATCAGAGTAAGCCGTAGGATAAGACATCCAAAAAGTTACCCTTCCCCTTCCTCAGTTTTTTGCACATCAAACTCGGCCAATGTCTCCAATGCTCGCCATTCCCTAATAATCAAAGAGGCAATTCTTCCACAAAATTTTTGACTTAAAGCATCAGCGACCACATTAGCTTTACCAGGGTAGTATTCTAACATAAATTCATAATCTTTAATCAGCTCCATCCATCTATATTATCTCATGTTCAATTTTTTCTGTGTGAACAAATATTTCAGACTCTTGTGATCGGAGAACAAATCAAACTTCTCACCATAGAGATAGTGTCTCCAAATCTTGAGTGCAAATACCACTACATCCAATTCCAAATCATGAGTGGGGTAGTTCAACTCATTCGGTTTCAGCTGTCTAGATCCATAGGTGATAACTCTACCATCTTACATAAGTATACACCCTAATCCTTGATATGACGCATCACTGAAGATAGTGAACTTCTCATCAGGTTTGGGTATCACTAGTACCAGTGCGGTGGTGAGTCTCTTTTTTAATCTAGAAAGGCGTGCTCATGCTTCTCTTTCCACTCAAATTTCTAAGATTTCTTAGTCAGTTTGGTCAATGGTGCGGCTATCATAGAGAATCCCTTAATGAATCTCCGGTAATAACCCGTGAGTCCAAGGAAACTCCTAACCTCTGTAGGGTTGGTCGGCCTAACCCAGTTTGATACAACATTTGTCTTGGATGAACAACCAAAATTCCTTGGGATGATACCTTGTGTCCCAAAAATTTCACTTCTTGCAACCAGAACTCACACTTACTAAATTTAGTATACAAGCAGTCCTTGAGCGTTTGCATCATAATTCGTAGATGTTGTTCATGCTCTTCCTCTGACTTAGAATAGATCAAAATATCATCTATGAAGACGATGACAAACTAATCCAAATAAGGCTTGAACACTCTGTTTAGCAGATCCATAAACACTACCGGGGCATTCATCATTCCAAACGGCATTACCAAAAAACTCATAATGATCATATCTGGTTCTGAAGGTAGTTTTAGGTATATCTTCTTTCCGTAGCCTTAATTGATGATATCCTGACCGTAGATCTATCTTGGAGAATGTTGTAGCTCCCTGTAGTTGATTAAATAAATCATTGATCCGAGATAAGGAATGCTTATTCTTGATAGTTACTCGATTCAACTCTCAGCAGTCGATACACAGCCAAAGTGTGCTATCCTTCTTCTTCACGAATAACATTGGTGCTTCCCAAGGTGATGTACTTGGACGCACAAAATCCAAGTTCTCAAGTTCTTGAACCTGTTCCTTCAATTCTGACAGTTCAACGGGGGTCATCCTGTAGGGAACTTTAGTTATTGGTGCAGTTCCTGGTACAAGTTCAATACAGAACTCTATACTTCTCTTGGGCGGTAAACCATAAATATCTTGAAATACTTCCTCGAAGTACTTGACTACCAGTATATATGACACTATCATTTTTGTATTGACAACTTCAATGTTTGCTAAGCATCTTGTGAGGAACATATCTCCCAAAGGGTTACATTGGAAATCAACGGATTGATTCCCATTGTCGGAAAATATGATTCTCTTCCTTGCACAATCTAACTTTTCTTGATTCTGAGCCAGCCAATCTATCCCTAGGATTATGTCAAACTCCTTCATTGATAGAACAATCAACCTTGTATGGATCTCGCAATCTTCTAGTTCATTGCATTGATTTTTCCAATTATAAAGAAAGAGCAGAACTACTAGCTTATCATACGTAAAAAAAAATGAAAACGAGGGACTACTAGTCCAATTATTATAGATACCTCTCAGTCCAACAGTCTTCCAACAATGCTCGCACTAAGGGGATAGATTGTCGTTAATCCATGCCATACACCTCTTGCGAATGTGATTCGTCTCACAGAAGTAAAAGCACTGTGCTATCTTCTTGGGTAAAGCACACCTTTTAGCGAAATGCCTGGGCATCTGGCAATTAAAGCAGACCTGAGGTTGGGTCTTCCATTTCTTCTTCTCCTCTTCTGGTGCACACTTTTCCTTACGGAGGTGACTCATACTTCTCTGCTTGGTCTGTTTGTACCCTTGTTATCAACTAGAGTCATCATCTCTTGGAACTTCCTTTTGCCTTGCTACAGTTTAGATGATTTCACAAGAAAACTCTCGTATAGATAATCTCCTAAGTGTCCTACGGTGACTCTATCCCCCATCTCCCATAAGCTCAAAATAAGTGATCCGACCAAGCCAGTGGGATCGACTTCTAGGGAAAATAGCTAGGATTGTGTACTCGATTGGTTCTTGGTTGCCTGAGACTGCTCGGCCATCTATGCTCCTACACACAGGTCCAGCCTAATGGGTTAGTATCATTATATAATATACTCGTACTATAACATAAGTATACAATAAAATCTAAGTATACATAATGTAATTCAAGTATACATAATACACCTAACACATATTTGAACTAGGGTTGTGTCTAATAGTGAAGAGATCTCATTCTTATTCTCCTTCTAAACTCTAGGCCATAGGCTATGCTGACTGTTCCGAGATCTGACTCAGGAAGTTTGTCAGTGCCTAAGCTATTCATGAGGGCTATGGCTTACCTCAACTCCTAATGAACTCGGCAACTATCTATATGGACTTCATACGTTATAACCAATTTAGCTAATTTATTGTAGCAGGTATAACTTTACGCAGCACCCAAACTTTTCCTATAGTTATTGTATTTAAAGAGACAAATCATTCTATCTTAGAGAGGCGGGACCATTCCTGGTCTTTTAGCGGGACCGGTCATGGTCGTGACTAGTCCTGGGTATGTTTTAGGACCGGTCTTAGTCATGTTTCACGACCGATCTTGGTCGTCGTCTTCACCAGTTTTTTCTTCTGTTTCGAATTTAAGGCTGATTTTTACCCATTTTAGAATCCGAATACAAACATGACTTGTAAGATATGGTTCTCTCCGTTTTTCCGCAAGGATTATGAATATGTGGTCGGATTTAACCAATTCGAAACGCAGCTCTCGGATTTTACGAAAAAAACCGAGAAGTGACGAAACTTTAATTCTGATATACTTTCTAGTATGAACGATTTAAGCTCTAATTTTTCAAACATAGCTTCTAGGGGTTGTAGGCTTTCATAATCATCTATCAAAACCCATTTTGTTTAAGTTTGGAAAATCACCATATTTCAAGTTCAAGCTTCAATGAACATCAACAATGGCAAATTCCAATTAAACTAATACAAACTGTAACTAAGGTATAATTTACATTCAAAGTGAGTTTAAAATACTCACTAAGATATAAGATAGTAGTTTTGTTGAGAAGGAATCAAGAATTAAGAATCGCAACTTCAAGCTTGGCTATGGTGATCAAGTTCTCTTTCTCTCTCTAGAAATTCTGTATAAAACTCTCTGTACTCTCTTTTTCTCTCTGAAATTTTCTCAATATATGGACTGTAGAAAATTGTGAGGGTATATAAGTGTATATATAGAAATCCAAAGAAGAACTTGGTGGCCAAGCATCTTAACCCTCACTCTACAAAATCAAATTGATTTCTAATTTTCTAAAAGCCTAAATATACAAATACGTAATATACATACACAAACATATACAATAAGCTGAAGGGAGATTGTAGGGGTTGTATTAGTTAACTAAGGGTCAATTAAAAGTGTTTGGGAAAATAACCTTTAGGCATAAATTAACACACACACGTATTGGATTGCCAAACAAGGCCTAACACAATGATTGGTAAAATTAAATGTGTATAAAGCAATTGTCAAGTCTGTTTGACGGGGAATCCCAATCTGTGGGAGTTCATCGCGGCGCGGATAGTTTTCATACATAAACTAGTATTTTCACAGCGCGGTGATCACCCCAAAATATAGAAAATTTGTATTAGTGTAAGAAATAATTTTTCGATTGCATAAAAATACAGTTTGAATTGAAAGTAAATATTTTCACCGTCTTGAAAATACAGATTTGAAATCACATAACAGGTATTCCTAAATTTATAAAAATTTTAGTTTGACCCCAAGTAAAGAATTTCTATTAAATAAAATAAGTAATAGGAATATAGAATGGAAATTACATTAAACAATTAATGAAAATACAGGTTGTTATAGTTTCTTGTTTCTATGTGCATTTGCATTGTGTGTGTTACAGGTCATATTCGCAACAGTACCGATGCAGGAATGAATGAAGAGGTAGTAGATTTAAGTTCTAGATGATTTATGTATTGCTTTGAGTTATAAATAACTTTACTCCGTAATATATCTTTCCTTTGCAAAAATTGGTTCCCAACCAACTTTTGTTTTCTCTGGAAACATTGTAGCTCCATCGAGAAAACTCAAGGAACAGTAGTAACTCTAAATAACTCATCTCATTACCCAGTTATATCTAAAAGAAAAGAGTTCTTTCTACCTACTACACCATTCCATGGAGGCACACTAGGTGTAAATGACCGAGAAAGAATCTCATTCTTATCTCATATGGACAATAATTGCATTAAACAGATACTTACCATTTTGATCAAATTAATCAAAAGACAATGATATTCTTTTGCCAATGACTCCTCATTCCAAACCTTTCAATTTCTTCAAAAATTGAGAATGAAGATGCAATAGGTAAATATATATATATATATATATCAATATCTAAACTAGCCAAGACTATTTTGTAACTCTAATGTTTATTGGCCTGCATACGTGAGTATGCCCTAATTCTAATAAGCCTTCGGTTATGTGATTTTTCAAAAGAAATTTCACATGATCATATTACCCTCTAAATAGGATTGATAAATAGGCAGTGGTCTTAGCAACCCAAAGAGTTTAGGATCCAATCCTTCACTCTCCATTTATCCTATTTAGATTTAATATGATCTAACCTCTAAACCAACAATTTATAGAATTAGTTGAAGGTCCTATCCTTATAGATGCTAAAATACCCACAAGTTATTTAAATACTATGTTACATAATATACAAGAAACAAGAGTAAACATACACCACACTTGCTTGACAAGTTATTAGAATATCACATTAAAAGAACAACTTCTTTTAATAACAATTTCAGTACCAAAATCAAAAGAATAATTATTATTTATTAATTCAAAACTGAAATTCATCTAACAACTCCTTAAGTTTATTACAATCTAACACTACTAATCTAATAGCAACTCTTGCATTAGATCCCAAAACCAATCTACATCTTCTATCACTACACATTCTTATTTTTCCAATCCTCTGCAACAATTGCAGATATAATTAAAAAAATTAGAATCAGTTCCCCAAGTGATTGAAGTATCATTTTTACAACTTACTTCAAAAACTAGTGATTGGATCATACCATGCTTTTTGGCAGCCAAGTATTCTACACAGTTTCTTTTTCAATGCCCTCTCACGCCACAATGAAAACACTTTCCTTTTGGCACAGTATCAGTCTTCCCTTTCCAAGTCTTGCCTTATTCCCAATAGTTGGGTTAGGCTCACCTATCCTTGAGCCTTACTTCTTCTTCTCTAGACTTGTGCCCTTGGGCTTAGTTCTAGAAGATGAAGTCGTTCCTATGTTTTGAACATTCAACTCCTCTTTGACTATATCCTTCGTTGCCTCAAGAGAGCTCATCAATTCACTTATTGAAAAAATTGTTTTAATCATTTAAAAAACCCTTTTAAATTGAGTGAATGATGAAGGCAACGAATGCAAGATTATGTCAACTTGAGTCTCACCATCAATGTCGAAACCCAGAATATCTAATAGTTTGAAATAAGTAACCATTTTAAAAACATGCTCTCTTATTGAAGTTCCTTCCAACATTTTGGTGTCCATGACTAACTCTAAGGCTCTAAGCTTTTCAGTTTGGCTCAGTTCCCCAAACATCTCCTCGAGGTTCAATATTATAGCACGGGCAGTGCGAAAATGTTGATGTTGCTACTTCAACACATCAGACAAAGAGTCCAATAAGTAAGAGCGAGCCATATTATCAACTTTCATCCACTAATATTGATCCGCAAGATCTATTGGGGTGTCACAGCTTGGAATAGGTGGACAGGGAATGGTAAGAACGTATTTACATCCATTAGCAGTTAATAATTCATCCAGGTCCAGTTTCCATTCAAAATAGTTATTTCCAAATAGCTTATTCTGGATCATGGTTATAGCAAGTGGGCTGGACATAATGAAACTGAAATACAAATAATATAACAAAATTACAATATGGAAATCATAAATATGACAATTTATATGGTACATTGGAATTCCCTTAACCAACTCATAAATTGTCTTCAGAATGTCAAGCCTATGAAATTAAGTCTCTGTGTGGCAATCAAAAGCTCATAGCCTGATTGGGAAGCACATCATGAATGTTGTGCAACTCTTACAAAATAACTCATGGCTCTTGAACTTTTGGTCTCTAAGTTTCTGGATCATGCTCCGTATGGAATCCCTTACCCATAGCTTAGCTAGTGTTCACCATTAACTAGAATCCAATGATAAATTGCCTCAAGTAATGCCTCAGTGTAGTGGTCACCCTCTAACACGTCTCATTGATTCTATCCAAAGGAAGTTCATATCTAGTAACCAATGAACAGTCTATCCACCGTATGGATTGATCACTCATGGTTGGGTGACACAGAATATACTATTCACCTTATAGTGAACCATTTATGGAAGACCGCAGGAGTTATATATAAGTCCCTCACCCACTAAATTTTTATAAGATGTTCATATTTTGTAATCAATAAGACATACCCTCCGTATGGAATGATCACCCATGGCTGGATGACACAGAGTATCTCTCATATTTACAATGAACTAATAGGAATTTTTAATCTTGTATTAGTAAAACCATAGTTTATTCATTTCCCACAAATATCCAATATTTATTGATGTGTCAAAATGCCCATTTTCTTTAACCATGATAAATTTGAAAAATCCAATAATCCATTTACCAATTGAAGAAAACTAATTTTGACTAAACTTATGGTTTTTGCCCATGCAACCGCAAACAATATACAATCAACACATGCATAAGCATTTATCCGCGCATAATAAATAAATAATTAAATAAAATATCATGCATGAAAAAAATAAGCCCATCTCTCATGGCACTATCTCCATAGTCCATCTCAAGGCTTCAGGTTTGAAGGCTCCATGCCATCTTTATGGTTCCAAGCTTCATGGCTCCATCTTCATGGTTCCAAGCTTCATGGCTCCATCTTGCGTCTCCTCCAATTAATCTAATTTACAACCATCCTATACCTCCGAAGAGGTTTACAAAATGATCTAAAAAAAAGTAAATTACATAAATGACTACGGAAACCATTACAGTTCTCCTATGCACAGGATTGAAACTGTATTGCCCTTTACAATGTCACAAATCAAATTAATTAAAATTTAAAATAATTAAAACAATCATCTAATCTTGCCATGTGAGAGTAGGCAACCTGCTTAAGAGGTTAGTAGATATGCACACAATAAATATATAGCAAACACATCCACGCATGAAATACTCTTAAAATAAAAACATGCGACAATCACAATTATGTATATTTTAATTATGAAGTTTCAAGCATTCACAAATTAAATTTATGTATCGCTTTCCATGACGAAACAAACCTATTGCCCAACAATATCTAGGATTTTTTTAGAAAACTCCATAGGTGCTTAAGATTAGGTTTTCTATAACCTAAACATCCAAATATTTTTAAATAATCTATTTCAAAACAAAAATTTCAAAAATAAATTTATTTATAAATATTTCATAATACTTAATATACTAATATTAAATTTTTAAAACAATTTTAAAAGTAAAATACACATTTTGCCCAAAGGCAGTCGATTGCAGGTAAAGTCAATCGATTGCTAATTAAGCCAATTGATTACAGGCTAAACCAATCGATTACCACAATCCAATACGCAACAATCGATTGCCAAAATGAGGTCATCGATTGGACTGCCAATCGATTGCCACTATGGCAATCGATTGCCACTCCAATCGATTGGATACAAAATCAGTCGATTGAACTATACCAGAGAGTTAATTTTCCAAATCAGATCATGAAAAATACCAGATTATGTATTTTAAATGCACCATAACGTTTTATAATTTATCTAATTAGTTCTAAACTAATCAGATTGAAATAAGATAAAAAAAATAGATGATCTTAACAATCAAAGAATCCTTTTCTACAAAAGATTTAACTTTGATTAATCCTAGTTCATCATACTTCATAATCCGATTGCAAGTAGTATAAACGAGATGGCTCTGATACCAATTGAAGGGAATGCACAGTAGAATGCAGATGTAGTTTAAAACTTTTAACAAAACTAGATCTACTTCTCGTTTGTATTACATGCAATCAATATACATACAAAGACATACGTATAGATATACCTTTGCGATTTGTGGAATCGTTTCGAGAACTTTTCAATCCCGATCACTTTGATTCGACAAAGATGTGCTCGGTAGAGAGAATAACTGATCTCCAATTGACCTTAAACTTTTAAAGCAGCTGCATCTCGTCGTCAACTTCGTCATGTCCAAAAATTGTCAAGTTGCGATAAGTATTGAGTAGTCCTATCTACTTTATGTGAGCGTTGTTCGACACTAATGATCTTCACTCCTAATGTGTTCTTGATCTTTTAATGCTAAGGATCTTCACTCCTATGACTCTTGGATGTACTTGGATGCTAGGGTTTTATGGAAACCCCTCTAGAACAAACTTGGGAGGTTAGGAAAGATTTGGGAAGCCTATAAACAGATCTAGAACTTCTGGGAGAAGAAAAGACGTTCATCTAACATTCTGCCCACAGTTTCTCTATTTACAAACTTTTGAACCGATCTAACTGCCAATCAATTGCCAAAATGGCAATCAATTGCCTTAGAGGGCAATCAATTGCCCATCCAATCGATTACAAGTGATGCAATCGATTGCTGTACCAATCGATTGGTTCCAACTTTATCCCAAATCTCCCATTGTATTGTTTCATCACATCCAAACATCCTTATGAGCTAAGGGTGGGACCCCTAGGTTCTTAATTACTAGCTTCGATTAATTACTATTCCATCTAGTCAAACTCTTTGACTAAGGAATCATTAATTAATCAATTATCATTCATACCACTATAAAATGATAATCACACTCCAGTGCATAAGAACAAAATCACACATACATAAGCGATTAGTAGACTTGTATAATATGATACGGATGTCTCTCTACTAGGAAGTATTCATATTTATTATCGGGATATATGTCTTAAGATACTGTCAACCCAATAAATAAATGCATCTTATATTTCTCGAGTATCATTCACTATGCTTGGATAACCAAACATGTCAACAAACACTTTATTGACAAGGCTGGCCAGCTTTCGGCAATCACTCCTAGTGACATTCTTGATGGAATACTTATTCTTATAGAAGAGGGTAGAATTCCATCTTGACAATATATGTTCCCAACGTTGCAAACCTGATTACCCAAGATACCCAGGTGTTGAGCTTGCAAGACCTCACTGATTGATAAGTCAAAGCAACCAAACATACAACTTGTGTCCATAATTATCTCAACATTAACAACATGCATCCCTATACAAGTTTGAGGTTCTATGAATGGTGACAGCGTTTAGGTGTCAATAAGTTTAACTCGGGTCCGTCAATGTACCGCATGCATTAGCATATTAAGTAAGAGTCAAAAACTCTTATGAATGAGTTTCATCATTCTACCCCGTAGACGTTAATCATGCTATAGTGTATACCTAATAAGTTGTCCAGACTTATCATCCACTATGACTTATTTGAAACAACAAAGATTATGATTCATCTCTCACATGTGCAATCAAATACACAAATGAATCACATACAATGATGTTTAAGGATTTCAGTCTAATATTCATCTCATGAACTAACATACATATATGCATTATGATATTCCATTGTCTAACTAGCTGGTTTGAGGGCATATTCCCAACAAAAAAACTAGTGAAATTAAGGATTTTAAAATTGGCCTGATTAGGCGCATTTGAGTTTTCCTTTATTTGTTTTTCTTTAATTTCCTTGTCTTTCCTCTTACAAAATCCATGAACCAAACAAAGCCTTATATAATGCCAAAAATCTTTTTTTCAATGCCTGGGTTTAAAGAAGAATTTTTTGTAATATTAATTTGTAGGATTTCTCGGAGTACAGGAATTTTGATGAGTGTATTGCCTACATAGAGGATTGCATGGTAAGGCTTGGACCGTTTGATGGTTTGCTAGGAATGTCTCAGGTATAAGTTCCAATTATTATTTTTATTTTTATTTTGTAAGGAATTGATTGCCATTACACAGGAGAATTCTATTATATGACCATAGTGGTCTGGTCCTACTATAAGACCTAAATATGGATATAGTTTTTTGAGATCTAGGTTACTGCTTTGGGAGTTATATATGAGTATAATATTTTGAGACCTAAGCCATTAAGGTTATACCACATAGTGGTTTGATCATGATGTTTTGAGACATGTGGGCCATGTTTTGGGGCATGGAAACTATATTTGGGACCTAGAACTTTTGATTACATGGTAGCAGCTTTATATATGGCTTCTCAGTCACATATTAAGATTGTGTGATATAACAAACCACTATGATCAGATCACAAATTAAGGATTTTGTGTGCGAGCATGGCAGTCAAAATGTAATTGGCAACATGATTATTAAAGCCAAATGTGCCTGATCAGGCCAATTGTGCAACATGATTATTAAAGCCAAATGTGCCTGAACTGGCCAATTGTGATCGTTAGAACTTTTATTGTATAAGATGTTAACAATGTGAAGTATAATTGAACTAACTTTACTAACAACAAAGTTAAACTAAACTAAAATATCTAGAACAGGCTTACTTTACTAAAGACAAAGCAAAAAACAAGTTCCTAACCTCGAATGTACTTTGAAGTGATTCCTACTCCTATTGCAAGGGAAAGAAAAATACAGAAGTGAAAAGTAAATTACAGTTGTATGGATTGTTTGTGTATGTACTCTTCTTAACTTCATCTTCTATTATAGATCGACCTTCGAAGTAACTGTTCCATTTGAGTTTGAATGTCCTCTAACTACCTCATCCAATGGTTGCATCTTCTGTCATCCACATGTCCTAGGAGTTACCCTTGAAATTCAAACATCTCAATTGTTGTAACTCCTCGCACCTCTGCCTTTTACAAAACTGCCTTCCACGTGTTCAAGGGGGGATTCAACGTACCCTTATCTCAGTTGAGCTATAGCCCAGGGTAAACTTTCTAAGTATATTGTTTTACACGTGTTCTACCCCCAGCTCATTCACAAAGCACATCATCAGACCAATCCATTAGTCCAGCCTGCACCCTACACGTGTCAAAAACAAATGTTCAAGCTCTCCGGATTTCGTTAAACAACTAGTCGACATTTGCACGGGTTTTGGTCAAAATGCTCTCATGCCAGTAGAAATACATACACATAATACATCTATCCTTTTAGTTTTTATTTTTCATGAATGCCATGAACATACATTGAACATAATAGAACTTGTACGTATTTTCTAATACATGAACCAACAAATATATATATGAAATAAATTAGCACATTTGAAGCCAAGTGGGCTATAGCCCAATTGGCATAGCCTCTCTCTTCCCAGTGGGGAGGAAGAGGGTTCGAATCCCTATAGGGGATTCTAGTTGCTTGCCCCCCCCCCCCCCCCCCCCCCCCCCCCCCCCCCCCCCCCGTTATTCTTTAGTCAAACTGTGGCCCTTGTTGGGCTTTGCTATGAGCCAGTGTAGGGCTTTGGGGTATGGTTGGGTTGGGGCTGGGGTGTGAGTGTGTGTATTCAGTTTGGATCCAAGTAAGTATAAAAAAAATAAAAATAAATAAATAAATAAATAAATAAAACATGTTTGAATGCAAAGAGATTTATTCGTCCAATAAAATGTAATTTAATAAGTGAAAGATAAAAAGTCTCTAGAAGATGAATTTATTAAAATATTGTTATAATTTTGAGAAGTTGAAGAGATTTTTTTTATTAACATATAATAAATATGATATGATTCACACACACAGATATATATATATATATACATATATGTTTTAAAGAAAAAAAGAATTTATAAAAAATGTTAGAATAATGTTAGAATACATTGTCTACATTCTTGTACCTATTGTATCTTACTATACTTACTGTCTAGATACATTGTACTACCAGTTGTACTACTAGCCTACGTACTTTTCTTTCCCTTTTAGGATTCTCTCTTGATCTATATAAAGGCTACTCATTGTAAAGTTTCATCACACCATTCAATACACAATTCATAGTATTGTCTCACTCTCTCTCCCTCTCTCTTATATATTCTAACATGGTATCAGAGCTATAAGCTTCTGGTGGCCTCTTCCTCTTCCCGGTGACCTCTTAAAAGGAAAGTATGCTCTATGGTTGCCACAATAGTGGATCCTCCACATCAAAAATCCTTCTTGTAGTTGCCTCAAGTTCGTAATCGTGTCGCCTCACCCAGGTCACCTCCGCTGCCCGGCTACCACCATCCACATCTATCCTGCCCGACATCCTCCTCCCAGTCACGTCGTCGCCTCAACTTGGGCTCTGCCGCTATCACCGCCTTCGCCGCTCGATCACCACCTCTACCGCCCAGTCACCACCACCCGGCTGCCTCTATTGGCCGGCTGCCAATTCCTCATCCAGGCTCCCTCCGTCAAATCACCACCCGGCCACTGCCACGCAGATTAATTCTACCACTCTCAGGCTATTGTTACACATCATGGAGCCTCTCACAGATACCTACTCTAAATACTGTCATAAACCAGGACATATTCTATTGCATTGTCCTGTCAGAGTGTGTACTTTCTGTCACAAGCGTGGACTAGGGCACTATCTTAATGATTCTAACGAGAATCCTACTAGATATTCACAGGATAATCGATCCCGAGATTGTTCATCATCATCCACTGCTATTTCTACCAAGGGGTCATCATCTTCTAAGTCGTCTACCCCTTCATCCATCTCTGTTTCCCACCTTGCGGACATCATCAAACGAGTTCTTGATCATTCTAGTAACACGTCTCCTACTGCTCTATCTGTTGCCCAGGTACGGTTCTTTGACTCTGGTTGCTGTAACCATATGACCTCTGATCCCACTACATTCTCTACCAAACATTCTACTCTCAATGCACCATCCATACACACAGTTGATGGTTCCTGTATGAACATCAGTCACATAGGGCAAGTCTCCACCACTCACACATCTTTCCCCGACACTTATCTCATTCCTAAACTCACTTTAAATCTCATATCTGTTGGCCAATTGTGTGAACTAGGACTTACCGTCTCTTTCTCTAATTCTGGATGTTTAGTACAAGATCCAAAAACGGGTCATACTCTTGGGACAGGTCGTAAAATAGGACGATTATTTGAACTTAACAATCTCTATATTCTATCTCACTTCATTTCACCAACTCAAACTGTAGCTTCAGTGTCGTAAAATAGGACGATTACCATTGTTTTTCTACAATTCTCTCTCACCATGAGCCTCAATCTTACCATGAGGCCAATTCTAATCCTCTTTGGCAGAAAGCAATGGATGATGAATTGCGGGCACTTGAACAAAATCACACATGGGATTTGGTGGACTTGCCAAGTGGCAAGAATGCTATGGGATGCAAGTGGGTTTACAAGATCAAAACTCACTCAGATGGATCCATTGATCGCTACAAAGCCTGCCTAGTAGCCAAGGGCTTTACCCAGGAGTATGGGATTGATTATTGATTCGAGGTGAAAAGTGCATGTTCATAGCGTATTACATGGTCTTTTATGCATACTTTTATCCCAAAATCCCTACATTTAGGTGCATTCTAATAACAATGTTCTTTTTATTGTGTTAATGCTAAACCATATGTTTTTGCATTGTTTTATAGGTATTAGGATGTAATTCGATGGAGTAGAGCTAAAGAAAAGTGATTCTGGTGAAGAGAACAGTAGAAACAGCTGGGAAAACGCCAATTTTGACAATGATGACTTTAGATTTGGAAGATTTTCCCAGAGATATAAAATGTAGATCTTTGAGTTATGGTCGCGTGGCCGCAAACGGGAGGTCAATCCGAGGTCCGAGTAAAAAGTTATGGCAATTCTCCCATCGGTGCGCAGAGCTGTCAAAATCAGAGAGTTCAATCGATTGAAGAAGAGTTCAATCGATCGAACCTTCGATCGATCGAACTAAGCTCGATCGATCGAACTTTATATTCACCCAAAAGTTGCGTAAACTCTGCGGGAACCCTATATATACGTCGTTTTGACGCCAGACGAAGAGAGGACGCTCCAGAACGCAGAAAACAGCAGTTTTAGGGGAGTTTTAGGGTTAGATTAGGTGTAGATTAGGTTAGATTCATGTGTTCTCTCTCCTTTTTCATTGTTTTACTCAAGATTATTGAATATTGAAGTTTATTTCAAGATTATTTCAAGTTATATACAGAATATTTCCAGGTTTTTCTGTTGCTTTTCTTTATTTGATTGTTAGTTGCTTTAGATACTATGATTGCTATGTTTTACTATTTCTGTACTAGTTTTACTATGTTTTCGTAGTTTAGAAGTTGGGAATATGTGATGAAACATTGATTCCCAACCTCTGCCATGCAATCTTTAGAAACCTTGGGCTCGATCGATCGAAGGTATTTCGATCGATCGAACCAGAGCCATAGTCAAGCGATCGAAGGAATTTCGATCGATTGAAGGATGATGCTGTCCGATCGATTGAGAGCGCTTCGATCGATCGAACTTGCAGAATCCTGAGATGATTCTTTTAAGTATTCCATGACTTTCTGTTTTAGAAATATGTTATCAAATTGTCCCAATAAGCTCAGTTTGTCACAACAGTTTTTAGAACTTAAAGCCTTAAGGCCTTTTCTTCAATGACTTTTGAAAACCACTTTGAATGCTAACACCATTTAGAGTGTAAGTAATTACCATTGTTTTAAACCGTCTTCCAAGTATTTTAAATCACTTATGATGATGTAGTCCCGGTCATGAAAGGGCTATTGATTCTATATCTTTAGAAAAATACGGAATGCTGAAGAGGAATGAACTCCATAGAGCGTTAATGAATATGCATGGTAGATGTTAGGATCAATGTGGATTCACGTGTTTCCAACACCTTTAATTTAGTTGTTTAATTAGTTATGTTTCTTTCTACTTTAGTCTATTATTTAGTTTAATTTAATTAATTAGGATTCGTTAGAATTCCTCCCCTTTATGATATTTTCATTTTCTTTAGGTTATAACTTAGTATATATTCTTCCTATTCCTTCCCTGTGGGATCGACCTGGACTTCCAGTACTATATTACTTGCACGATCACCTACACTTGGGTGTTGCACAAGAGCGCACAACTATTCAGTCGTGTCAAGTTTTTGTGAGGAAACATTTGCCCCCGTTGCTTGTCTCACCTCTGTTCGCAGTCTTATTGCAGTTGCTGCAGTTCGCCGTTGGGACTTATTCCAAATGGATGTCAAAAATGCCTTCCTCAATGGTGACCTCACTGAAGAAGTTTATATGCGTCCTCCTCCTGGTTATCATCATCATCCTCATCAAGTTTGCAAGCTCCGCCGAGCTTTATATGGTCTCAAGCAAGCTCCTCGGGCTTGGTTTGCAAAGTTCAGCACCATTGTTGAACGCTTTGGGTTCACAGGCAGCTCCTATGATTAAGATCTTTTCATCCGTAGAACTGATTGGGGCATTATTCTGCTTCTCCTCTATGTGGATGACATGATTATCATAGGAGATGATACATTTGGAATCTTGGATCTCAAAACCCATCTTAGCCAACATGTTGAAATGAAAGACCTCGGCAAACTTTAACTATTTTCTGGGCCTTGAGATCACTTCTAGTTCCGACGTATATTATCTCTCTCAAGCCAAGTATGCCTCAGATTTGCTTACACGGGCAGGACTTATAGACAGCAAGACTAGTACCACTCCTCTCGAGCCTAACTATAGGCTCACTCCTATGGATGGTATACCCTTAGATGATCCTACTCTATACCGTCAGCTTGTTGGGAGTCTCGTTTATCTGACAGTTACTAGACCTGATATCTCCTATGCTGTCCATATTGTAAGCCAATTTCTATCTGCTCCTCGTTCTCCTCATTATGCAGCAGTTCTCCGCATTCTCAGGTACATCAAAGGGACCTTATTTCATGGCATCCACTTCTCTGCTCACTCATCTCTTGAGCTACGTGCCTACTCAGATGCAGACTGGGCAGGAGATCCTACTAATTGTCGTTCCACCACTGGGTATTGCTTCTTCTTGGGTGACTCTCACATCTCCTGGCGCAGTAAGAAGCAAACTGTTGTTGCCCGATCTAGTACAGAAGCTGAATATCGTGCCCTTGCTGATACCACTCAGGAACTTCTCTGGCTACGCTGGTTACTTGAGGACATGGGGGTCAATCATCCAACTTCTACAACCATCAATTGTGACAATCAAAGTGCCATTCAAATTGCTCACAATGACGTCTTTCATGAACATACAAAACACATTGAGATTGACTGTCATTTTGTTCGTCATCATCTTTCTTGTGGTACCATTCGACTTAACTCAGTCTCCTCCATCGATCAGACTGTTGACGTATTCACCAACAAAAAAGAAAAAGAAAAAAAAATTAAGAAATGTCAAGTGGACAAAAGAAAAATCCACAAATTGCCATGTGGCACATTGTGGAAAAGGTTTTGACTTTGCTCTTTATATATATATACTAAGACACCGGCATGTGCGCTGCACGTGCCAATCCCCCTCTCTTTTTCTTTTCTTTTTTTTTTTTTTTTTTTTTTTAATCTTGATATCAATGGCGTAAAAATTTAATAAACTAATGAAAGACATTACATTCTCTTGAATTATCTTCAGTGACTTTTAAATGTGAGAACTTCTAGATTCTTGGTATTTTTTCTCCTTTGAGTTGGGTTATAGCTTTGTTGTCCCTTTTTTTTGGCAGTTTATAATCTTGTTACCAATTATGCAATAATTTAATAAATTAATGAAAAATATTATCTTATGACATTCAAGTGTTGTAACTAATAATACAGGGTCAGGAAAATGAAATATGAGTAAGCTATACTTCCGAAATATGCTTCCACAATACCTTGCATGGTCCCATTTTGTGTGCCTATCTTTACGTTACCATTTTTTGTTTTCTTTGAAGAAAGCACTACAATATCTTTTTGACTTATTCTCGTCTCCATATATTCAAAGTTCCCTCATAGACAATATTTCTGAAATAGTAGATGATATGTGTGTATAATAATATTAAATTTAGAAGCATGTGTGTGTGAAATAAATTTATATCTATAAAATAATTAAAAACTTCATTTGGTATTTTGAAGGATATAGGTTCATTATTTCTATGCATTTGAGTATAAGATTTGAATTGTATTGTTTGAATTTGGTAAGATTTGAGTAAAAGTGAATTTGGTGGGAATTTGGCTCTAGGATTACTAAGCAAAAATGTAAGCATATTTTTATGAGTTAATTTAATCTCCATATATTCAAAGTTCGGGAAATAAGTTCATTGTTTCTATGCATTTGAATATAAGATTTGAATAGCATTGTTTCAATTTGGTATGAGATTTGAGTAAAAGTAAATTTGTTGGAGATTTGGTTCTAGGATTACTAAGCGAAAAGTATGCATATTTGGATGAGTTAATTTAATCTCCATATATTCAAAGTTGGGGAAAGGGGAAAAGTCACAGCATGTGTAAAAAAAACCCACAAAAGAAGCGAATCATAAAGATGTAATAGAATGTTGGCGTAAATGTAATTATACATATTATAATATACAAAACCTAAATTTGAGGGAAGAAGTTGACCAGAATGCAAATATTAGTGACCAATTCATAAATAGCCACTTTATTTGACTTTTTTTTAAAGTGAAGTATAAATATCCCAGAACTTGCTGACCCAAATGTTATTAGACATATTACAATATGGGCACTGCTGATTGCGCTCCAAAAAGGTACTCCTGTGCTCCAAATTTGGGTATTCACTCACAAAAGTCAAAATAGACCCCACAGTTTATGATAAACATAAAAACATTCAACCATTTCCCTTTCTACCCTTGCTATATTCAACAGAGCTCCTGTTCATCCCCATCAAAACCCACTTCGTAAAATGCTTTTTCTACCCTTTTAATTTCAAACAAAACCCTGTTACATATACCAATTTCCATGAAAAAAAAACCTGCTGCTATAACAGTGGGTTGCAATGTGTTTCCTGCACTAATAATAAGAAAGGTCTTTACATAGCCAACATTTTGAAGCTAACAATTCAGATTCACAAAAGACTACACAAAATTGTGTATCACTATTAAAAAAAATAACAATACCATAAAAAAAAAAGATTGCACAAATTGTGTATCACCATAAAAAAAATGACATTAACACCTTCAACAAAAAAGAGCTCCCCCCATAGCAAATCCATCAGCAGCATCATCAGCTGCACCAGCATAGCAAAATCTCATTAGAAAAGTACATAACATAATTTCTTTTGAAAAAAGCACAAAAGAAATTTTTTACAAAAATCACATAGTAACCTACACAAAAATGTCCTTTAAGTGCTCAAGATAGAGTTTCCAATCTTATGTGGGCAAGTGCGACTATTAAGTCCAATGTCTCGACAAAGAGTACATCTTCGAGTCTTTTCTATAATCTCAAATGTGGAAGGATCACGACTTGTTGAATGAATTCCCTTTCTTTTCTTTGAACCCAATGGACGTCCTTTGTGGGGTTGAATATTAGGTTCAGTAATCAAAGGAAATGGTGAATCAACTAGTCGAGCAATTTGATTTCAAAGGTCTTCTTTTTGCACAAGAGGAACATGTTGATATTTATCATGAAACTCCTTCAGAAGAACTTCAATTTGATCATCTTGGCTAACCAATTCACATTCCATTATAAAAAATGATTGAATATCAATTCTCCATTGTGGATGTATATCATCAATTTTTAAAGTAACATGTGGTAAACCCATGATCTTATTTTTCATCATATGTGTACAAGGTAAACCTATGGTCTTTAAAAAATGACCTCTACATGTGGCCAAAGGGGAATTGGATGTGGCCAACTCATATTGTATGAAAAGCTCCCTATGTTCAAAGACGGAAACATGAGTAAGAAGGTCCTTGAAGAAAGGAATGTAAAATTTATGCGGAATACAAATCTTTTCACTAGCAAGCTTTGTTTTGATTTCATTGTGTTGATTTTCAATGGCAAGACAAATCTTTTCTTTCACCTCACGAAAATTGTCGGTCAAAGCATGGAGATATTTCTTGATCATTACGTGTGCACCTTCAACCCCTTGAAGTAACACGATTCCCGAAATGTGCATATTTTGCCATCCATGCATTTACAAATCTCTCCTTGAAAGGAAGCCAAGTATTTATAATGTAATTGACAATAAATTCCTTCTCTTTGTATTCAACTTCAATACGACGCCAAGCTTCGTCATATGCTAATTCATTCAGAGATTCCATCAAATTAGTCCAACTCGATAAAAAGGTATTCCAATCTTTTTCTTTTTTCAAATTGAGCTTTACATTTTGACAAAATATTTTTCTCAGTATGCCGTACACATAAAAGATGTGTTGTTCTTGGGAAAATAACGTTAATAGCGTTCATTAATGCTAGTTCTCTATCTGACAAAATCACCAATGGTTGCTTATCATCATCCAAAATCTTATCGAACCTTTGCATTGCCCAAACATAGTGTTTTTCTTCCTCTTTTTGCATGAAGGCAAAACAAGAATAAAAGAAGCTATTGAAACTCGAAACTCCAACTATGTCAAGCAACGACATCCTATATCTATTTTTCTTATAAGTACAATCCATAAACATTACTGTAACTCTTAGTTAATGAAATTAAATATGGATGCGCAAAGAACAAATGAGTCAAGAGGCCATCTTTATCACGCTTGATATCAAAAGTAAAATTACCTTGACTAAATTCTTCAAATAATGCTTCAATAGTTGTACGTCCCGATAAGATTTCCTTAGTGATGCTATCCTTTACATTATACAACGTCCTTGCTACTGTTTAAAGATTTGGATTATTTTGTCGAAGCGATGAGAGTATTTGTCGTGGTGCTATGCCAGACATAGTCATTTCTTTGATACGTGAAATCTCTTCTTAGAAAAACGACAACAAGAGGGATGTCCCGACATATCACTTGAAGGGTCAGGGTTATGGGATGCATTTTTTATCTCCAATCTCCAAGTTCTATCAACCTTTTTTTTTCCCCCAAATTTCAAACGGACAATTATAAGACGAGATGTCGTTGCCCTTTTTCGTTGATCTATTGGAACACCATTACCACGATATTTTCCACCTCTATCACAGCCAATAATAACATAACAATCTTTTTTAGATTTTTTAATAGTTGTGGCATAACCTTGCATTACCGCCACATTACGAACACTATCAAGGAGCTCTTCCCGATTTGAAAATTTTTCTACTGATAATGAAAGTAATTTGTTAGACCCAACAATATTTGCATCATTCCTTGTACCCATTTCTTTGCACATTTTGTCACCTGTTATTGTGACGATAGAGCTATGAGGTGAAGATGGAGTCTGAAATTTTTGTTGTGTATCTAAATTGGTTTTAAAAAGAAAAATAAGATTTCCAAACATATAAATCCAAATTATTTAATATCAACAATAAATTAAGTAAACACCACCAAAGTAGAAAAAAAATACCTGAATCATTGGTATTAGAATTGAAAGATGTATATAGCTTTGAAATGTCTTCAATATCAATTGTGGTAGCCAGATTCAATACTTCATTCAACTCAGAAATATCTTCATGAGTAAGCTCCTTCAATTGCCAATCAGAAATTTCTTCATTGAGATCCATCATTAAAGAAAAAGATGGAAGGATTGAGGGGGGATAAGGAGAAGAGGTCGAAATGGGTTTTGCTGAACAAGGGTTCTGTTTGCTGGGGAATGGAGTTTGTAGATCCTTGATAGACTAAGGGTAAGGATAAAGAAGGAAATGGTTGAATGTTTTTATGTTTATCACAAACTGTGAAGTCCATTTTGACTTTTGTGGGTGAATACCCAAATTTGGAGGGCGAGAGTACTTTTTTTGGAGCGCGATTAGCAGCGCCCTACAATATATGAATCCTAAAATTAAGGAAAGAAGTTGACCAGAATGTAAATATTAGTGACCAATTCGTAAATAGCCACTAAAGTAGCCACTTTTTTTTTTTACTTTTTTTAAGTGAACAATAAATACACCAAAAATTATCAAATGTAATTAGACACAAGATTGTTGATTGAATCCTCATTATTATATAGAATAAAATTTCAAAAGCTGACCTGAATGTAATAATCATCTGAAATGATACAATTACCCTAACAAAAATCAATATATCATTATGATGAGTATCATGATGTATGCGTAATTAAGATATAGTGGAAGGGTATTATGATCTTGAGAAGATACAGATGGGTAGTATGGTATTTAACTAACTTAAGTTTGAGCTGCTAGACTCTTATATATATATATATAGTTTTGATATATATTTATATCTAATAGATAGATATAGTGTGCGAAGTCATCTTGCCCCAAATAACCTGACACCATTTGGACAGCCACGTGGATTCATGTAGTCCTTTCCCTGTCTTAACATGGTAATAACTAGTCGATAACCCATGCAAATGCACGGGAATTTGTCAAAAAATATAAATATGTCAAATTAAATACTAAAATAAACTTACAAAATTTAGTGTAGATACAATAATATTTCTTAAAGTACCTTCTACTAATGCATCAAACCATACTATAGAATCTACAAATATTAGTCTATTATTTACGTCGATCAACCTCTATGAGCCATACTTATAAGATACAATTAAGAACTCTAACATATGTTATTTATTTATATTTTTCCTTTGCGATAATAAGAACACTCTATTGTGCAATACCACAAGAAAAATTAGAAATTTTTTTTCCTGTGCAAACGGGGCAATTGTGGAAGCTTTCCCAAACAGGGCTATAGTCACAAAGAACTTTGAGTAATGCAAATAAATTTTAAAGAAGGAATTCAATTTTACATATGCATATGAGATTTTGTCTCACTGACCTGGGGGTTTTTAAGCTTAAAAACCAAGTTCACTGAAGAGCTTGACCTGATATATTACATAGAGAAAATGCCATAATGAGCGAGTACTTTTTTTATTTCTCTTTTATATATTGAAGAAATATATACATATATGTTATCTAAAAAAATATGCTATAAATTTATGTTTATACTTTACATCTGTGTGTGTGTGTGCGCGTGTGTGTATATATATATATATATAGAGAGAGAGAGAGAGAGAGAGAGAGAGAAGGGAAATGGAGAAGCATTGGGAATAGAGAGGGATGCATTCAATTAATGATTTATAAAATCAATTGCAAAAATTAAAAAAAGAAAAATAAAAGAAATAGAAAATAGAAAATATAGGGAATTCTAAGTGGCAAAAAGAAAATTGCTAAAATGCCAAGTGGCACTCTAGATGAAGAGATTTGGCTTTGTCTTTTATATATACTAGTCGATACCCAGTGTTATGCACGGGATGTTGTCAAATAGTATTACAACTCTTGACTCAAGACTTCATAAAACACAAAAATTAGGATTGTTATAAATACATGAACTTCATTCTACCAACTTCTAAATATATAGTAGCTCGTTTCATAGAAATAGAGAGTTAAAATTGCGCATTTCCTTCATATCTGGATACTAATTTTGGCCCAGTTCAGTGTTTCTTTTTCAAAGGAAAACTAACCCGAAGATAAGTAACGGTGTTAGGTTTATTTTTTTGAAAGAGTTTTCTGTCAACCATTTGGGCACTTTATGAGTCTTTTTTTTTTGCAAATAGTCTTAAATAATAAAAAGCAAAATCCCATTTCCTAACGCACGAAGCACTTGTTCAAAGAATAAGAATGTAATAAAATAATCTTCAACCACAAAAATAAATCCATTTTCTAGCACACCAATTTGTTGTGCAAATTAAAATCAATAAATACAAACAAACAATTGAAACTTCTACATGTTATTTCGAAGTGTCAAATGCATACACACATGCATATAGATCGAGTATAGGTGCGTTACCTAGCGGAATAACTCGATGGATCGATGAAACGGTGTTGTTATGAGTCCTCTGCTTGAGCCATGACCTTGCTGCGTCTGTGTACCTTATCGTGCTTCGTATCAGTCACGAAGAGAGTTATTAGAACAATCTTCGATAAAACCACGATCTAAATCCCAAGCTCTTGTGGTGATAGGCTAGAGAGAGAAACCATGAATGAGAGAGAGAGAGAGACAGACAGACAGACAGACTACCGTGAGATGTATATCTCTTGTATGGTTTTTGTGTAATGTATATAAGTATATCTAGGCACATAAAAAACCTAATTGGCTTGGAGCTCCAAAAGCCCATTATTTGGTGTCCAAGCCGATCCTCTTTTGGACCCAGTCCAATTACATATGGGTGCCTGTATGGCCCGACCATAATGTTTGTTACATCTCCCACTCACCCATATAGGGTTAGGACTAAAACCAATCTCTCAACACAACAGAACTTCTCAACTCTTCATATAGGGAAATCGAACATGCGACTTTACGAAATGAAAGTACAGCGACAGGAGTGTAATACCAAATCATCACCATAACTAGCAAGACACCGCACTCGGAAGCTTCTCGCGTATGCCTTCGACGATTAAACCACACCGGACACAGCATTCTCAATCCCTCGGTGAAAAGAATTGTTGCACCACCTCAAAAGTAGTGTACTCATGACATATCAGTAACAAAATACGATTGTCGCAGGCCTGCTAATGAGTTACAAAATATGGTGTGTTATTGAACAATCTTCCCTGAGCCCACATGTCAATCTGACTAACTTAACCGCTTACCCATACACGCCCCATAGAACGGAATAATCTCTTCGTGCTAGGATAGCATGCTAAAGTAGCTGTCATCAAGCATCCTCTTCATGACATAGTCTTAAGTCATGAAGGCAACCGGTTTGTAGGATAACCAATGTCTTGGATATGCTATGTGGCTCACACAGCAATGATATGTATGCTATGGCGTTCTTCCATAAGAAATGGGCATGTCACTATGTGCTTGGAAAAATAAGTAACGCCATACGAATCTTAGTCTAGACTTTACACCAAACGTTTAACTTGAGTCTCCCAGCACGGTCGCTCCTCTTAGCACCCGTCTGAAAACTCACATTCGGCTATAAACAGGCTACATAGAGTCGTGGGATTTCTCTATGTTCGACCAAGTATAAAGGTATCATCTTAGCTCCATCTAAGGCGGCATATAGGGATAATTAGGGTTTATATCTAGCTCTCTGTTCTTACACTGCATAGATATAAGTGTTCAAACTTGCTTTCTAAGCGCTATGGACACACATGTCCTAGCGAGCTATCTAAGCGCCATGAACACAAATGTCTCATCTTGCTCGTAATCTAAGCGCCATGGACATGCATGTCCTAGTTCGCTATCTTGGAGCCAAGGTGAATCACCTGTGTGAGCAAGTCGATTCAAGCCGGTTGACATATTAGAAATGTGCATTCATTCCATTCATACAACAATTATATATATGGAATCAACAAGTTTATTATTAGTTGGATAATAATAAGAATAATAATGTCAAATCCAAAACAAGTGTCTAAGCATATCAAATCCTATGAAGTCCCATGCTACTAATTTGGGACAGAAAAATATCTCTGGCAATGGGCTTAGTCAATGGATCAGCCACCATGTTGCCAGTGGAGATATGCCTCAAGACGACTTCCCCTTGTAGTGATGACGGATATCTATGTGCTTTGACTTTCCATGGTACTTTGGATCTTTTGCATAGGCCAAGGCTAATGTGCTATCGTTGTAAATGATCACTGCTTCATCCCCATGAGGCGAAGAGCCTAGGCATCGCAAAAACCTCCTCAACAAGGCAACTTCCTGAACAGCTGCCAAACAAGCCACATACTCTGTCTCCATCATGGACAGTGCTATGCATGACTGCTTCTTGCTACACCAAGAGATTGCTCCACTTCCAAGTATGAATGCGTAGCCAGAAGTGGACTTGCGTTAATCTTTATCGCTAGCCCAATCATTATCACTATATCCTCTCAGCTTCAAGTCTCCTCCATGATAACAAAGGCCAAGGTCCATAGTCTCGCGAATGTTTCATAGGATCCTCTTCACTGTTCTCCAGTGATATGGACCAGGGTTATTCTGGTAACGACTAACTAGACCCACCACAAAGCAAATGTCTGGATGTGTACACAACATAGCGTACATTAGACTCCCTATTGCAGATGCATAAGGCACGTTGGACATTTGTTCCTTTTCCTCTTCATTCTTAGGACAATAATCTAAAGTCAAGTGGAACGCCTTATCAACTGGATTGTCAATGGGTTTTGAGCTATTCATTTGAAAATGCTCAAGAACCTTATTTAAGTAAGTCTCTTGAGACAAACATAGAAGTTTCTTTGACCGATCTTTTACAACCTTAACTCCTAACACATAGTTGGCCTCACCCATGTCCTTTATCTCAAACTGAGAGGACAACCACTTTTAGTGGCGACAATGGCACTCATGTCATTTCCAGCTAAAAGGATGTCGTTAACATACAAAAATAGAATCAGAATACTCTTCTTGGATTGTTTGATGTACACACAGTGGTCCTCCTCAATCATCTCAAAACCGAAGGAGGTGATTGAATCATAGAACCTCAAGTACCACTGCTTGAGTCCATAAATAGATTGCTTGAGACGGCACACTTTTCGTTCATTCCCTTTGGTTATAAAACCAACGGGTCGATCCATATAGATCTCTTCGTCTAGTTCTCCATTGAGAAACGTAGTTTTGACATCCAGTTGGAAGAGTTCTAAGTCTAAATGTGCGACAATCGCCAGAATAAGGCCTATGGAGGCAAATCTCACCACAGAAGAGAACGTGTCTCCATGGTCTATGCCCTCTCGTTGGGTATAAACTTTCGCCACTAGGCGCGCCTTATACTTGTCAATTGATCCATCTGCCTTACGCTTGACTTTGAAAATCCACTTGTTTCCAATGGTCTTACAGTTAGGCGATCAACTAACTCCCAGACTTTATTCTTGTCCATAGAGCTTATCTCCTCTTGCATAGCAACCATCCACTAAGATTTGGCAGCAGAAGAAAGTGCTTCCTTATAAGAAGCAGGCTCATCATTATCTACTATACACATGAGAGCTTCTTCCTCAACATCAAAACGCCGACGTGGAACTTTTCCTCTCTACTTCTGCGGTGTGCTACTTGAGAATCTTGAATGTCCAGTGGTCTACTCCTACTATCTGATACACTCCCACTAGCATCTAGCAGTGTACTCCCACTCGACTGAAGACTAGTACCATTTTCAGCGATTACTGGATGTGGAATGCCAATTTTCCCACCCTCGCTTAAAGATGGTACGATGTCTTCAACATCCTCCATTTCATAGAGGTCAAGATCTCTCTTAGCGTCACCAATATTGGGGAAGTCATTCTCAATGAAATCAACATAACGTGACTCAATTTCTATTATTCTTCTATCCGGATGTTCACCATACATAACGTAGCCTTTTGAGCTGTCAAAATATCTTATGAAGATATGCTTTGCTCTAGGGCCTAGTTTTCCATACTTATGGGAAGTACTGTGAACATATCCTGATGAGCCCCACGGGCGCAAATGCTCCAAATTGGGCTTTTCGCCTTTCATAGCTCATAGGGGGTGGAAGGAATTGACTATGAAGGCACTCTATTAAGTATGTAGACAGTAGTTAAGAGTGCATCCCCCCATAATGATATTGGGAGGTTAGCTTGCGCCATCATAGATCTAGTCATATCTAGAATTGTTCTATTCCTTCTTTTTGCAATACCATTTTGTTACGGAGTTCCAGGAATAGTAAGCTGTTTGCGTATCCCTTTTTTCTCACACAGTTCCTTGAACTGATCAAATAAGTACTCGCGTCCTCTGTCTATTCGAAAAGTCTTTAGGGACTTTTCTTGCTGATTCTCAACCTTTGCTACGAAGCATTTGAAACAATCTAGAGCTTCACAGCGGTGAGAAATCAGATAGACATATCCATATCGCGTGTAGTCATCGATTAAAATTAGGAATTAAGAGGCGCCATGACGTGACTTCACATTCATTGGTCCACATATGTCAGAGTGTTTTAGTTTTAATGCATAGGTAGCTCTTTTAGCCTTACCAAAAGGCTTGCGGCATGCTTTACCTGCTAGGCAAGACTCACACGTAGGTAGGTCAACCTTAGCGAGTGGGCCTAGAAGGCCTTCTCGAGCTAATCTAGTCATCCTAACACGTCCTATGTGTCCAAGTCTAGTATGCCATGTCACAGAGTCAATATTTCTATTTGAATCAGCAACTAAAGAAGTAGAGGAAATGGAATAAAATAGATCAATTTTAAATAGATTATTCCATAAAACAAAAAAAAAACCATGTCCAAAAGTAATACCATCCAAAACAATATCCAACTTATCATGTCCAAACTGAAAAACAAAACCTAAATCAAGAAGTGCTAAGACCGAGAGTAGATTATATTGGATTCCGTGTATGTGGAGCACATCATGAAGAAGTAATGTGCACCCTGTGCACAAATGAAGCTGGTATGAACCTACTCCCGCTGCTTCTTCACAAGTTTCGTTCCCCATGTATACCCTACTGGTGCCACTTGGAATCTTATGATAATCTACAAACCCCCCTCGATCTCTGCTCATATGCCTTATTGCTCCTGTATCTGCAATTCAATCATGGAGCAAATAAGCAATTAGGACATGAGAGCTTACCAAAACATAGAGAGAGTTAGGTGGAAAAGTTACCTTCTTCGGCTCAGTGAATTCACGAGCGAAGTGTCCCAATCCTCCACAGTTGAAGCATTTTGATTTAGAAGCATTTTTCTTGCCAGCGCACTTACCCCTGCGCTTCTTTGGTTTATTAGCCTTTGGAGCTAACTTATTAGCCCCACCCTTTCTCTGAGCCCTTTTACCCTTGGCATTGCGCTTGGACCCATTAGCCCCGCGTTCACCTCCACCTATGGAAGTTCACGCCATGAGTGTAGTAATGCGGTTCGCTTCTTGGTGTTCCACTTCCAGCTCCATATGTTTAGATATATCAGCAAAGTTCTTGATATTTTCATTATGTGTCAAAATTTGCTTCATATGGACCCAAGTTTCAGGCAGTGACCGAATCACCGCTTGAATCTGTTGTTCATCAGTGAGGATGTTCCCAGTAGCACCAAGATCTCGAATCATACCAGACATCGTCCTAAGGTGTTCAGTCATCGATTGCTTGGGATCTTTCCGATATACCTCGAACTTCAACACCAGGCTCCTAAGCCTAGTGGTTGATGTCCCACCGAAAGCAAAGTTTAGCTGGTCCCATAATTCTTTGGCACTGGAGTATTGGAAATACTCACCAAGAAGGTCATCATTCATGCTGCTTAACAATATATTGCGCGTGCGATGATCCTTCTTGACCCATTCATTATAGGTGTCAAGGTCTCGGCGATATTGGGCCATGGGCCCATTATCTGGCAAAACAGGTTGGACCATTGACTGGATTAGATGGGGAAGTAGCTCTTCCTCAGTCAACAGGAGGGTTACTCTTCGTTGCCATGCGTCATAGTTTTTCCCATTAAATTTGTTATCTTTGTTCAAATCAGTGACAATTTGTTTTGAAGTCATTTGTACATTCAAAAAAACATGAGCAAAGGTATTGACGTTATTATTTGCATATTTCATACAAGTTTGTTTTAAAAATCCAATTACAAATGATCTTTCCCCTTTTTACAATTTTTAGACCAAGAAACTTGCTATTGCTTATTAATCAAATCCTAAATTTTGTAAATCAAGGAAAAACTTTTATAATTGATTTTACAAACAAATATCAATTAGATGGTTCTTTAACCTATCTAAGATCATCCACAATATATTTAAGTGCGCCATACAACAAAAATTGCACAGGGACCCACGTGGATCCAACTTGATAATGTAGAGCTCATGCTAAGGCAATTCAAGTTTATGATATATAAACAAAGAAAACCATCCCTTTACAAAATAGGCTTTTCCATAAATAAAACCTCGTCCTCACATTACATTTTTAGCCCAAAAAAATAAGGGATCCTTTGTTCATAAACATATACAAGAGCAACCTTAGACATACATCGTGAGGACACAAGCTCTATTGATTGTCAATAATTGTCCATTCATTTAAGCCAGATTAAAATATATTAATCACACACATCAAGCACTCATGTGGTCTTATTAAAAATGAATGGACTCATTCGTCACTCCACTTAAGGAGGAGGAATTAGAGGTCATAGGGTCAACCAATCACAAACAGTAGTAATTAAACGTGACCAATAATGCAATGAGCCTCTAAAAAGTTGCAATATAAATATAAATAAATTTGCAGCCCCGGATAGCTCCGATAAGCCAAGGAATAACTATGAAAAATCCTAGATTTTTCATCAATTATATAAACAATTTTAGGTTTTAAACTAATTTAAAACCAATTCTTTAAGAACCTTTAAATTACCATAAATAATTTAAAGTCCACATGGAAATTTTAACTACCTGAAAAACTTATTTTTCATTATTAATAAAAATTTCCAGAATTCATGGGAGCAAAAGATCCAATATTAATCAATTTATCAAAAGAAATTGATTTTGTTAAAACTATTTAACAATTATGAGTTAATTCCTTAAAAATGCAATATTTAAAGGAATGAATCTTCCTAGCAGTCTCACATGGCCCAAAGCAGTGTCCCAACCATATAATATTAATTTTAATAATTAATGGATATTTTAAGCAATTAAAATAATGGCCAAAAACATGATTTAAAGCTTTAAAAATATAATAAACATTAGAGATAGGCATGCAATACTCCCACAACACCCCCAGCAGTGTTAAGAACACCACGTATCAATTCCAAGAATTAATATTTCGGTTTGGATAATTGAAGCAAGTTAAAACGCGTACAATAACACAATTTTATGCTTTAAAATACCAAAAACAATTAAGCAATTTCCTGAGAAATTACTCTGGGTCGCACTCTGTGTCCATAACATAGGAAAAATAAAATTTAATTTTCCACAATTTTTCAAAATTTTAAAGCAATTAAAAATAGTTTAAAAACATTAAAAAAAAAACTATGTTTTTAATTGACAGAAATAGTTTTAAATAGAAAATAATTAAAACTTATTGTGGAATATTTTTATAAAAAATGTATTAAAATTGTAGAGAAGAAATGGGACCCACCCTCGCCAGGGTCAACGCCGGCGTGAGCCTGGGGGTGGCCATCGAGTTTAACATGCGGAACCAAATTCCCCCAAATAAACACATACACATGAGCAGTAATTAAACATGCACACCAAAGAAAAGACAAACAGATTTCTACGTGGTTCGGCCAAACACCTGCCTACGTCCACACCTGAGAGATCCATTCTTCACTATTGAGTAAAACATGGTACAAGTTATATGAATTAAATCCCATAACCCAAATACAAAACCCTTGTACTCTCCCTACTCAATACCCCAAAGAACCTGACACAATTAATCACTGTAACATAGAGAAATCACAGTGATAAAGAAATACACATCCCTACCTCACATCCCTATAACGCTGTGAACACCCCTCACAGAAAACCCCAATGATTAATCTCTCTCACCCTATACCATGTACCCCCATGAGGGGGGACCCCCAACTTGGTACACCAAGGTCTCACATAAATTCCTATATATAGAGCTTACAACCTATTACTTATTGGACAAGTAATACAACTCTATCATAAAGGAAACCAAATCACAATAGGAATCTAGCCAAATCACAATCCCTAAATAAATGGGATTATCCCACATGTGATATAACCCCAACAATCTCCTACCTTAGGAAAACCCTAAAAAATGTAGCCCAGGCTGCGCGACCCCCCACCTTTGCACGCTCATATCTTCCTAGTTTGTGATCTGTTTTCAACAAATTTTATATGGTTGGAAAGATATTGTGGAGTACTTGAACTTTGAACCATAAAAAGACAGATTGCATGTCTCAATCGTCCAAAAAAGTGGATCAAAGTTGAGGGAAATTTTGATTTTAAAAATTACAGAAATTAGGGTTTTTGTTTTCTCTTTCTACGGAGATATTTGGGTCGTGAGACTTTATGGGTAGACTCCATGGACATGTAAGAACATATCCCAATCCAAAAATTCAAAAAAGATTAGGGTTTACTCGTAGACCCACTTTGAAATTCAATTTTGGCAAGTTTTGAATATAAAACTAGGTCCACCCATGATGGATCTATTTTGTGTCCATATATGGGCGAACAAACGTCCTCTCAGCTCTGATACCAATGTCAAATGCATACACACATGCATATAGATCGAGTATAGGTGCGTTACCTAGCGGAATAACTCGATGGATCGATGAAACGGCGTTGTTACGAGCCCTCTGCTTGAACCACGACCTTGCTGCGTTCGTGTGCCTTCTCGTGCTTTGTATCAGTCACGAAGAGAGTTACTAGAACAATCTTCGATGAAACCACGATCTAAATCCCAAGCTCTTGTGGTAATAGGCTAGAGAGAAAAACCGTGAATGAGAGAGAGAGAGAGAGACTGCCGTGAGATGTATATCTCTTGTATGGTTAATTTTTGTGTAATGTATATAAGTATATTTAGGCAAATCAAAAATCTAATAGGCTTGGAGCTCCAAAAGCCCGTTATTTGGTGTCCAAGCCGAGCCTCTTTTGGACCCAGTCCAATTATAAGTGGGTGCCCGTATGGCTCGACCAAAATATTTGTTACACGAAGAATATCGAACAACGGACAAAGAATAATATTAATAATCACTAAGTCATACAGTATTTGACAAAGACACTAAAATATATTGATTTTGGCATCATGTTCAATTGACAACATAAATTTTCAACTGTAGCAGATACCGTAATACAAAATAAGAAAATGTGCATGTACAAAGAATAATCTACATGCAATTTTGAGGAGAAGGTGTCCACGCGTATCCCACCATAATCGCATGCAACCATGTGAACTTGGAATTACCCAATTCATCGCTTGAAGCTATCAATTGAAGAACTCATACCCAAATCATAGAATCAAAATTGTAGATGTTATAATTAATTAAGGGATTACGTGATCCTTTGCACACTATTAGTCTAAATTGAACCTTTTATTTTATTCTGTCAAAAACTATCTACCCAAATTGCAAAACTACAGATTTAATTTACTATTCAACCAAAAAGAAAATTAAGGAATATTTCCCAATTCTACACAACGGTTTACTCTTTACCAAATTGGAACTTATTATTAAGTGTGCAGCTTCAATTGGTATATAATAGTAGAGATTGGGTATCAAAGAAAACTTATCATTGTTAGAAACTATAATTAGTAATCCAATGAAACCAGACCCACATCATAAAATAAAAAATTGTAGCAATTATCAAAAAAGAAAGAGAGAAAAATAGACAAACCTTAGTCCTCAAATGAAGCTTTAGGGTAGTGAAGAGCCTTATTGCCTACTTATGAAATCAAAAATAAATATAATGTGTCAATTGTTATGAATCAGGATATTCAATCCATCATTGGTTGTTGCTATGGTCTTATTTAAGAGGGTGGAAAACGAAGAGGACATTCCCATGATAGTAAAACTGAGCCCTCCATCAACCCAAGCGTTGGAACCGATCATGATCATTAATTGAAGTGATAGACCATACTATTTGACCATATAACAACTATCTCACACATATATGGTATATATAGATATAATAGATGGAGTAAAAGAAAAAAAAGTTCATGCATGCTAGCAATAAGTATTCGTACACTGAATATCAAAACAGGAGTTGAAGAGGTTACATTGGTGAGTTAATATATGAGAGAGAGTTGTTAGGAGATAGAAAGTGGAGGGAAAAAGAAAAAAAAATAGAAAAAAATAGAAAATATATGAAATGCCATGTGGACAAAAGAATAGCATAGGAGAGGCCACTTGGCAAAATGTGGAATGAGTTTTTGCCTTGGCCTTTAGATAGATATATGTAATATATAATAGATGTATGAGTAATGCATGTTAATATTATTTATTTATTTGGCATAAGTAACCATGTAGTTTTCGAATTTTGACATGTGAAATTGAGATCACATTTAATAATAGTAAAATTAATGATATGTTCACAAATTTGAATTCCAAATTCGATTCCAAATGCTTAACAGTTGTATCATATACTATGACAGTGTTCAGTGGTATCAAATAGCACGCCATGTAGTTCAACTGACAAAGCATTTAAGAATCAAATTTGAAAAAATAAAATAAAAATGGAAGCATAGCATTACTCTATTAACTGTTATCTCAAAGCAGCTAAGGTTTTGTTTGGAATATATATATGTGATCGTGGCAGTACCAGGTAGGTGTTGCCCACCGACCGAGGATTCTAAGGCATTAAAAATGCTTCTTTTAGAATAGATGCACTTTGTTCTCGAAGGGGTGGCTGAATACTTCTTCTTCATCTTCTTTCTGGGAGTTAGCAAAATTTTAAACGAGATAGTGAATTTTTATTTTTATTTTACAAAATAGATATAATTCTTTCATTAGCTTTTGTTTCAGTGTTAGTTAGCCCACCCCTTCGAGAATTTCTAGGTTAGCCCTTGCACATGTTGAATCCTCTTTAGTTCAATGTCATGCAAGCAGATCCCTATATGCTTTCCATGAGTCTAAATGCTATTAGTCAGATAAATTTGGCACAAACATACACCCCACACCATTTTCCTTTTGAATAAAAGTGTAATTGGCGAAAACTCAACTGTTAGTAGTTACAAACATTGACCATGATGCCTAAAATAAATGACTTGTAGTTCTAATTCCAAAATGAGTTCGAACCATCACCTTCTTCCTCTTTAAAAGGACAATATCACTGTCAATTCCTACATCCTAAACCTTTCATCTCTTCCATGGCGGACCAAGAATGAGGCCCAGACAACTTTCCTCTTAACCTTCCAGAATCAGTTAGAATTGTCACAACTATCACTGTCCTAAACCACCTTCAGCATGGGATAAACCAATCCCAATCAAACCCTCAGAGAATCAATACACCCCCTCTGGATGGAAGAAATTGTATTCTCATGTTACCAGACCTTCGAAACCTTAAGAGGCCTCTGCCTCATCAAACCCTGCACCTGAAAATACAAATTCCCCCTTGCATAGGAGATGTATACCTAAAATGGTGAAGGATTGGGGTACTACAAGGGTGTGAAGCTTGAAACTCCTCTCACCATACCTTAGAAATATAAATATCCTAACTTTGATTATCCTGAAGCTGCTGAAGACACTGTTCGAAGCAGAATAATCAAGCCTTATTATCCATTTTTGGATAGTCGAATCCATGAATTAAACATGTTGGCCCGAAATGGAAACCATAGAGAGGGGTGGTTGAATAAGGTTTAGGCAGAAAATGACCCTTTTTAAAACTTAATAGCAAATTAAACACAATTAAAAGCAATGAAGTAAAGAGAGAAGGGAAGAGATACCTGCAAACCGAGTTTTCAAGTGGTTCGACAATCCACACAAGGCGGCCTATGTCCACCCCTCAAGAACACCTCTTGAGGATTCCTTTATCAACCTACTTACGGATGTAGATCAAACTGTCTTAGTACACTTCACTGGTATGCACCAAACTATTACAAGAACCTTCAATCTCTTCCAAAGAAGTATACTTCTTCTTTGCACATAAAGGTTACTATATAACCCTCACTCTTTACAAATAAATGATTTGGGTACAAAGATAACTCTCTTGAAGAGTAGATAATACAAATGAAAGCTCACTACAATTCGCTCTCTCAAGAATTACAATTGAAATCTAGAGCAAATTGATTTTTCACTCAAACTAGAGCTCAAATAGAAATGATGATTAAGCAAGTTGTTTGAATGGTTTTCCTTGATTTCACAACCCTTAAAATCACCCAAACATACAGCTTTTAAACATATATGGCCGTTGGGGGTGTTTGGGTGGTGTAAAAGTAATTTTTGGAAAGTTTAGAAAACTAGCCGTTATGATGTTCTGGGCAATCCAGTCGACTGTATAAGCGGTCCATTCGACTGGAAAAAGTATAGCAGTAGCTACCTTTCAAAAACACAAAACAGTCAACTTTTTTACAATCCAGTCGACTGAATTTATAATCCAATCGATTGAAGTATTTACAGTTCAGTCGACTATTTTAGCAAACTGACACCTCTTTACTAAAATGGCCATAACTCCCTCTACAAAACTCGGATTTGAGATCCGTTTGAAGATTTAAAAACTAGATTCAATACATTTCCAAGCTTATAAAACTCAACATCTAGTTCCTTACCAATTAGATCATGTTTTGCCTTTAAAGATGACCATTTGCAAAGAGTTGTTCATTTTGGCTTAGCCACTTGAAAGCTTTTCTGAAATGAATTTAAGTGAGTGGTTTAAGTATGTTTAGGTCCTTGAAAATATTTTAAAGTGTAAGAGCAAGATCCTAAAGTCCAACTAATGTTACTTTTGCCCCAATGAGTGATTGATCAAAATGCTTTATGATGCAGCACAGAAACAAAAAATGAGAAGGACGAGATGGACAACCTTCTTGAACCTGTTGATTTTCGTAACAATGCCAAGAACAAGGCTCTAATCTCGTTGATTCACCAAGAATACTGAGAATAGGCTTCAATCGTCTTGTTGATTCCTCAGAATACCAAAAAATAATTAGAAATAAAAGAGATATTCTCTCTATATAATTTTATTCATTCACCAAAGGTCTCCTAAGAATATTACATCAACTTGTTTACAATGCTGATAACTTTTCCTAGGAAACAAATAAATTAAAAAAAGGTCTAACTTAAATCAACAAAAATGTAAAAGAAAACGTAATTTTTGTTTTCCTTATTGACATCCTAATTAATGACCCTTTAAAAATTGGAAATAAAGTAATAACCTTTTCAAAAATACTCCTAACATACATACTAACTTATTGAGACTTAATTTTAGCATTTAGAGTCCTAAAAATAGCTTAAAACATGGAAATAAAATACTAGGAAAGTATAAAACGAAAATTACAATAAAAAAATACATCAAAATCTCAAAATTAATTGTTGAATATTGTCCTGCATCATTCTCCTGCACTTGAAGAAAACTCTTCCTCAAGTTTGCATTCGAGTCTTGCAGTCTTCTATCACAAACAAACAAGTACTTCAAGTAAATCATTTGTCTTAACTCTCTTCCAAATTCAATCTCGACCATCTGCAAGATGTGACATGTTCTCTCCACCAGCTTCAATTTGTTGACAAAATCTATCAAAGAGGCCTTAACATGAAAATTAAATTGCTCAACTCCAATAAAATCATAATTCTGCACGAAATTAGAGGTATCGCAATTCACTTGAAAAGTAGGATACGTATGTTTGACCGAGTCTTCAATAATAGGTACGTGAGCAGTTGTAACCAAGTTATCCATCATAGGCAGGTCAATCGCACTCAGGCTATCAACCATCTTTGTTGAAGCTCCTCTATCCATACGAATATGTTTGAATTCATGCTCTTGATATACCTCGGTTATGGCAACATCATCATCATAATGACATGGAAAAAATATTCCTCATCTAATACAAATTTAATTATTACCCGATGATATGGAATAGGGTATTGATTTCTTTGATTTTGAACTGTTAACGCAACTACCGGTTGGGTCAACAATTTGAACTGTTGCGCAGTCCGTTCCCTCATAATCTCTGTCATGCGTTCAATTAGTTGTCGATCAGAAGCAATGTCCTTCTCATAAACTTCATTAGAAGTCATGAATCCAAGAAAGCATAACCTAGCTCTGATACCAATTGATGCAGCGTAGAAGCAAAAGATGAAAAGGACGAGATGAACAACCATCTTGAACTTGTTGATTGTCGCAACAATGCCAAGAACAATGCTCTAATCTCGTTGATTCAACAAGAATACCGAGAATAGGCTTCAAACGTCTTGTTGTTTCACCAAGAATGCCAAGAACAATTGGAAAATACAAAATTTTATTCAATCACCAAAAGTTCCCCATAAGAAGGTTACATCAACTTATTTATAATGCTAATAACTTTTCCCTAAGAAAAGGAAACAAATAAAATAAAAGAAGGTCTAACTTAAATCAAGTAAATGTAATTTTCGTTTTCCTTATTGGCGCCCTAATTAATGACCCTTTAAAACTTGGAAATAAGTAAATAACTTTTTTAAAATTCTCCTAACATATATACTAACTTATTGAGACTTAATTTTAGCATTTAGAGTCCTAAAAATAGTTTAAAACGTGGAAAAAAAATAAAATACTAGAAAAATAAAAAACAAAAATTATAATAAAAAAAAACACCAAAATCTTAAAATTAATGGTTGAATATTGTCCTGTATCACTTTACAAGTAAATCCTAGACTTCAACTAAGGATGAAGAATCTCCAACTCTTTAAGCTTAATAATTGTTGAGCTCCATCACTCTTAGGCTTCACTATATGCTATCTCATGAACCCAAACAAAGTTAAAACATTTAAGTGCATAATTCAATAGATTAGCATAATCAAAATGACTTGATAATAGTTTAGAATAAAACGACTAAGAACATGCTATTATCAATAGATTTGTCATCATCAAACAAGTATATAAATAATGCCTTAAAGAAATTCAAGGCTAACAAAACCTTCTGATACCTGGCCCATTTCTTTAACCAGACCCTTGGTATTCGATTCAGACAGGAGAAAACTCAATTCCCCCAAGGCAGACCCATACACACTTTTGTGAGGGAGAAAACTCAATTCCCCCAGGTGTTGAATCCTCATCAGTTCAATGTCATGCAATCAAATCCCTATATGCCTTCAACCTGTCTGAATGCTATTATTGTTTGCTATGTAATTTACGCGGGCGTGCCAGAACCAATTGTGGTTCGAGTTGTGCAAACTAATTTCCTATATCGCTTGAGTGAGTGATACTCAAGGCTTTATGATCTGACTTCTAACAGGTGATTGTGTGTGGCGAGTAGGAAAGTACCCTCACCTAAAATCCTATGGCAGTATTGAAGCACACAAGCCATACAAGTGATGAAAGATAATTAAATAAAATAGACTTTTATTTAATTAAAGAAAAGAAATTACAAGAAGTAAATGAAAAACTAGGAAAATAAAAGACTGCTTTATTTGCCTAAACTAAGAATGCTAAAGGATGCATTTGGGATGCAGTTGAATGCGGTGTATCGAAGTGACGCGGAGTGCCTTGATAGCTTGGCCTGCCTATTAATTTTGTAGCGGCCATGGAGGTCTTCTAGATAAGGTAGGAAATCTGCAATGAATAATAATCTGATAAAATTTACCAGTTTATTTCCATAAACTGATAAAACCTGCTATATCTTGAAACCTTCCATATATGCGAGAATATATATACACACAGGTGTATATATCTTGAATGTGGTCCCTTTTGTGGCTTCATTCGGCTGACTTCACAAGCAAGTAAAAGATATACTTCCCTTAATGTGTTGATATTATCTTCCTAAATCAGATAATATTAATATTATCCCTTCCATATGTGATAATATCTTCCCAAAACTGGTTGATATTATCTTTAACTTTCCTTATCACATGGAGAAATTGTAGGGATGATTACACTCATAATCTGCCAACCAAATCTGTATCAATTTCTAAACTAACAGAATGAATTGCCAACCAAGCAGTGCCCGATGGACTGTAGTTTAGGCTGAATTCATGATGCCCGATCAGACCGTGGCTGACCAAATGATAGCCCGATGACACCAATTTGACATTTACTTTCCCAATTACCACCAGTGTTGCTGAAATTGATAGTTGGCCTCAAATGGAAGCCCGATTGATAGATTTGCAGCCCGATTGAGTAACACAATGGGAGTCCGATAAATTGAAGGCCAAACAAGGCCTAGGCCGGACTGAACTTGGTAAGTCCGATTTCAGTGACGCTCGATATAATGATGATCAGCTCGATTAACTAGTGGTTAGTCCGATTGAATAAGCCCGATCAACTTTTGAAGTAACCACTTAGCCATTAATTTTGCCATCGGTCTCATGAGTCCGATAAAAAAATCTTAATCGGCCTCTACCAATTTTGACCTTAAAAAATGTATTTTTTAGGTGCAAACAATTGCCCCCCTGGCTGTTTAAAATAAAAGCAAGTGAAATTTTGAATAGCCATGTTCTAATAGTTTTATCCAGAGACCGATTACCTTTAGACTGCGATCGGGCTCATCATGTAGACCGATGATCTTTGGACTAACATCGGGCTTGGCCAAGAGACCGAATTATAATTGTCAGCTGCCAACCATGTAACGCCCCTTTCAAATAAACTGAATGAATCGGGCTCTACCACTTGACAAGCACTCTTGAAATAAGTTACACCATCGGCCTCTATGTCCGATTCAGCATCCCAACATCCTTCTAGCATTCTTATATTTATTATTATTATTCTTGCTTTCGGTCTTGTGAGTCCGAATAGCACTATTAGTTAGACCGAATTAATATTTTCACCTTCGGTCTTAATAACTTTTCAGTCTCTTGATAATACCACTGTTGAAGAAACAACCACCAAATAACCGTAAGTTTTTGGTGACATCCACTCAGCCACCGTGGATGTAGATCAACCCAAGCCAAATAATTAATTGGCTTAAAATAAAAATAGCAATCGGTCAATATTACAAGACCGAAAAAATTGAACAACTCCTTAAGGGTGAGTTTCCTCAAGGAAATATGTTCAAAAACTTCATGGACCGATATAATTTCAATCGGTCTCTGCGAAGCTTGCTCCCCGAACGGTTCATCACCAATTTCTTCGCCAATAATGGGGTCTTCATCATCGTCCTCCTCATCATTAGGAGGCTCTATGGCCGATACGGGATCACTCGGACTGTCACACTCTTCCTCTTCGGCCTCAACAGAATTTTGAGGCTCATCTTGAATTTCTCCCCCGAGCGCTTCATCGTCTTCTTCAACATCGGTGAGGAGCTCTATGGCCGAAATAATATTATTCGGCTCTTTAATTATTTTTTTGCCGTCTTCTTGCCCCCCGAGCGGTTCGGATGGCGTGGAATCAAGATGACCAGAGACATCGGTCTCTTGATTTATAGCGGTAACATCGGCCTTCTCGGGCCGTTGAAACTTTAGGAGTCTAAGCTAAAGAGCGATATCATCCAGGACACTATTACGGCTTTCTCGAGCAGCAACTGATTCATCTTGTTCTTCAAAGCCGATTGGTTTTTGCTTCCAACCACAATCTAGCAACTCATCCCGAGACATAAAAGAGTTTCCATTGGGGGGTGGACAGTCAGCTCCACACGCTTGAAGGTGGCCGATACCTTGGGTAAAGTACTTAACATCGGCCTCAAAACACCAGATCTTTTCGTAATGATCATGGATGGTAAAATCATATGGGGCTACAATGGCGTGCCGATTTGGGTACTGCGGATCCCACGGCTTGTCCCATAAAGCCTTGTAAGTAGCAGATTTATCGTTTTTGAGACGATTAATCTCTTGTTGAAGTTGGTTGATCGATTCATTACACCAACCAATTTGGTTGTAGTAGAATTGCAGCCATGCTTCAGTGAACATGATTCATCACTCGGCGGTCCCACCGGGCGTGCCAAATTGTTTGCTATGTAATTTGCGCGGGCGTGCCAGAACCAATTGTGGTTCGAGTTGTGCAAACTAATTTCCTATATCGCTTGAGTGAGTGATACTCAAGGCTTTATGATCTGACTTTTAACAGGTGATTGTGTGTGGCGAGTAGGAAAGTACCCTCACCTAAAATCCTATGGCAGTATTGAAGCACACAAGCCATACAAGTGATGAAAGATAATTAAATAAAATAGACTTTTATTTAATTAAAGAAAAGAAATTATAAGAAGTAATTAAAAAACTAGGAAAATAAAGACTGCTTTATTTGCCTAAACTAAGAATGCTAAAGGATGCATTTGGGATGCAGTTGAATGCGGTGTATCGAAGAGACGCGGAGTGCCTTGATAGCTTGGCTTGCCTGTTAATTTATAGCGGTCATGGATGTCTTCTAGATAAGGTAGGAAATCTGCAATGAATAATAATCTGGTAAAATTTACCAGTTTATTTCCATAAACTGATAAAATCTGCTATATCTTGAAACCTTCCATATATGCGAGAGTATATATACACACAGGTGCATATATCTTGAATGTTATCCCTTTTGTGGCTTCATTCGGCTGACTTCACAAGCAAGTAAAAGATATACTTCCCTTAATGTGTTGATATTATCTTCCTAAATCAGATAATATTAATATTATCCCTTCCATATGTGATAATATCTTCCCAAAACTGGTTGATATTATCTTTAACTTTCCTTATCACATGGAGAAATTGTAGGGATGATTACACTCATAATCTGCCAACCAAATTTGTATCAATTTCTAAACTAACAGAATGAATTGCCAACCAAGCAGTGCCCGATGGACTGTAGTTTAGGCTGAATTCATGATGCCCGATCAGACCGTGGCTGACCAAATGATAGCCCGATGACACCAATTTGACATTTACTTTCCCAATTACCACCAGTGCTGCTGAAATTGATAGTTGGCCTCAAATGGAAGCCCGATTGATAGATTTGCAGCCCGATTGAGTAACACAATGGGAGTCCGATAAATTGAAGGCCAAACAAGGCCTAGGCCGGACTGAACTTGGTAAGTCCGATTTCAGTGACGCTCGATATAATGATGATCAGCCCGATTAACTAGTGGTTAGTCTGATTGAATAAGCCCGATCAACTTTTGAAGTAACCACTTAGCCATTAATTTTGCCATCGGTCTCATGAGTCCGATTAAAAAATCTTAATCGGCCTCTACCAATTTTGACTTTAAAAAATGTATTTTTTAGATGCAAACAATTAGTCATATAATTTTAGCACAAACAAGGGCTAATATCATTACGTCAAAGTATAATGATCAACCTTGTTTACCTAATGTAAGGCTTTTTTTTTTTTTTTTGGTCATCTCGAATTGTGAAAATTGTAGGCAACCATACAAACATATAACAAACTTGTCTAACCATCAAATGCGCCACCAAAGGACCAACTTTGAAAAAGTATCTCTAATCCACTTTAACAAGTACTAGACCCGACACGAGAATTTGTTAAAAAAATTAAAATAAATTAAATTTCAATATATGTATATATATAAATAAAAACTAAACATCATATTGAATGAAATGAAATTTAAATACAACTAAAGAGTAAGGCAAAAATATCAAAGTAATAGTAGTCATTAAATTCTAGAAGTCAAATAAAATGAGAAGGAGAGGAAGATTAAAGTTGTGTTAGTTATGTTATTAACCGACTTAAATAACCATATTTTGATTTTGTATAATTATTATTTGCTTTAGGAAAAGATCTGTCCATTTTTAGAAAAACAAATAGCACCATATATATGATCATATATACAGCACCGCAATCCCTAAAAAAAAATTGTATACATAAAGATCAAAGATAAATTTTCACAAAACTTCGTAATAGTGACCACTGACCACTATTGGTAATTGTGCATGATATACTTTAATGTCATAGTCTCTCTCGCGTTTCACAACACATTGTACCTAAATACATTTCTTTAGATACATCTTGTATATCTTGAGAAGTGATTGTCTTTGGTACACATATAATCCATATGGTATACAAATATATATACGGCCAATAACATTTCAGAAGCATAATATCCTCAAAATTTACTAACAAATAAAATAGAGCATTCTTTAAGATAGACACTTGAACACCTATTTTGCATACTTACACATCAAGGACTGAGTTAATATCAAGCCTTAGTATATGCAATTCTCACTAAACAAGAAGGTGTGTTTAATTTAATTTCTTGAACTTTTCATCTTCTGATATATGTTCATCACTTTGAAACAAGGGTGCAAGCATAGCGGCTGCGTTGCCAGGAATGCAGGCAGAGGTACATTTTTCATTTGAGAAATAATATATATGGTTTCTAAAGTGCAATAACCCGGAATGCTTTTACAGTACTAGTACTACATTTGATTACAGTGGGGATAACTGAATTATGTTGGAAGTTATTTTAAATAGTACAACTATCAAAGTATCTAAGACTCAAATTTGAGAATCATAGCATTACACTTTTCATGTACTTAAAACTACTTCAGCACAAATAGCGAGAATTCCTTCGTTTGCTTTATTTCCTGTTTGGTTCCGAGATGTAGAGAAGGAAAAGAACTAAAAAGAAGAGAAGCGGAAAAAAAAAAAAAAAACATCTCGTACTATTTTTCTTCTTTCATATATAATACTCCAACTTATATAAGGGTGTGTACGTTTGATAAAACTGAAAATTAGGTACTGAAAGTAAAGTGTTGAATATTCAGTACTAAAAGTTTTAAGCGATTGAGCTTGCAATATTGAAAATTGTGTTACAAATACTGAAATAAATTACATTCAATGATTGTTTTCAGTAGAAAATTTCACTTGAAATTTTCAATAAAGTGGTACATTATCAAATACACTAAAATAAAATAACTGCTAAAATTTTTTTGTTTTCAACACTTAATTGGGTTGTCAAACACATCCTAAGAGTCTTTTAATCTATTTTTAGATGTCCAATTTTAAGAGTTCTTTTTAAGAAGTTTATATACTTTATGTAGTCATTTTTTCAAGTTTACCATTTACTATATAAAACTCTCATATACTTTTTCTTAGATGTGACACTAGAATTTTAAAATTTAAAAAGGACAAGAATGAAAAGTTAGCTAGAAAATTTCGCCACAATCAGGTTTCTTAAATTATCAGGATACCTAAAAGAGACTCTCATTTTACGACCGAAGAATATTAGATACTACAAATAAAGAAAATTAGTAGAAAAACAAGGAAAAAAGGAAAGTAAATATTATATATTTCAACTCTATTTTAACTCGGAGGTTTTCTGCATAACTTAATAAAGAAATTTATTTTTCTTAAGGGCTATATGGTAAGGTATATAAACGAATCTGTGGTTCACAACCAAATTAACCAATCCTGTTCAACGCGTACAAGAGATTTGGTAGAGCTCCTTATTGCTTGCGTAGTTCTAAAATCTCTCATAAAACTAGTTTTAAGTGTTGATTTTTTTAAGAACTAGATATAAAAAGAGAGTACCGAACATGCTCCTTTTTTTGTTTCCCAAATAGCCTCTGGATATTTTCTTTTCTTTTCTCTAAATAAACTAATGAATTAGTTGGCTTTAAGGTGAACTGATTAAGGGTTGTTCGTTTTCAGGGTGTGACTCTAACCACTGTTCCTAAGATAAAATTTGTCATAATACTATCAGGAGGTAAGTTTGGCGGATCTAAATTTTCTTCACCAGAGCTGGCTGAAAATGCCTTTTCCTATCCGAATGAGTGCCCTTTCACTCCACTCCATAGGTATTTATCAGACGAATTTTTCTTTTAAAAGTACTTCGGTCCTTTAGGTGTTGTTCTTGAATGTTATTGGTCAATACAGTCTCTGTGATTATTATTAGGACATGTAACATTTAAGGACAATACCTAAAAGGCCTCGAGAAATAGTAACAATTGCAGTCTTTTTTACTTTCTTTTAGGGTGAAGAAAGTATTGATAGATGGCCTATTGGTTTATGATATATCATACATCTCAGTGTTTTTGGTGTTAACATGTTAGAACTTCATTCTAAAATGTCGTACACTTTGGAAAAATAGTGGTTTCCAAAAGCAATTTAAATTTTTTTCTCTTTCCAAAAAAGAACAACCATTTGGCACCAAGTTACAACCTATTGACACTAAAGTGTTGCCAAAACTTTGTACCATTAATTTGAAAAATAGTGATTTTCATTAAAGTAAAAAAAAAAATATATTAAATAATATGATTTTTAAAGTTACAACAATCAGGGGCGGACCCAAATGGAGACCGGGGGGGCCACGGCCCCTGCAAAAATTTTGAAAATTTTGAGGGTCTATATAGAATTTTGAAGATTTGAAAATATATAAACCCCCCCCCCCCCCCCCCCCCCCCAATTTGTGACTTTATATATAAAGGTTCTTAATACATAGTGTCCATTTGACTTTCATTATGTTAAAATGGTGATGTGTTAAAAATAACATTACAGGATTAATAACAATATCCACTAATGTGACAGTGTGACATTAAAAATCCCTATTAATAGTGAAAGGGAAGAGTAATATCACCTTATTCAGCTCAGGAGATAAACAATGTCTAAATCAAATTTGTTACAACTACTTGTTCGACTCTTTGTCTCACTTAAAAATAAAAAATATGTATAAATAACCCAAAAAAAAAATTTCGAGGGCGCTGCCCCCGAACCCCGCATGAAACTTAGCCCCCCTAGCACAAAATCCTTGGTCCGCCACTGACAACAATTGACAACAAATTATAACATTTCGATACTAAAGTGGTGTCGAAATATTTTCATCCTAAACCACTATGATGTATATAATATAGATCCCTTTTTCTAAAGGATTATGATATGGTTTATGAAGGTGAGACGGACTTCGCAAAGCCATATGCGATAGAACTCCTGGAATCATTTGTTGATCCTATTGTGATATATCATCATGGAGGTCATGAAGTACCTGAGTTAGGTAATGTAATGAACTCTCTGTTTCCTTGTTTATGAAATGCCATTTTAGTTTTATATTCAATGGTTGTATGGGAAGATATAGAATAAAATCAGTTTTGATCTTGTTTTCTAGTGGTAGAACTTTTGTTTACACTAGCTTATGGAACAAAAAGGTCATTTGGCCCCCCAAAAAGCAAACTTAGAGAGGGTGAATTAATTATGTTATGCATTTTTTTCAGCTCAAGGCTCAAATCTAGGGCTCGAATATAATTCAATGTGGCGATCAATCTTTCTTAGGCTTAGTTTGGCTTCCATTTTGGTGTTTCTTATTTTTTAAAGCACAATTTTATGTTAATTTATTTGGTAACTAGGTTATGAGATTTGCAAAAATTGAACTTAGGGCTTTTTTAGAGGGAGCTAAAAGCTCGAGAATGGAGCTTTTAAAAGCCAATAATGTTAGGCATACACACTTTTCTACACCCTTTTTGACATACTATGTTTTAAATGCATGTACCTTGTGCTGTTTGAATTTTTCACACTTTTTTGTGCACTACTTACACAACACAGGGTACATGCATTTAAAATTGGGTGTCAAAAAGTGTGTAGAAAAGTGTGTATACCTAGCATTACTCTTAAAAAGCTCAAGATTGCTTTTTGGTTTCATAATATCTTTTTGAAAAATAGTGTATCACTTGTAAAAAGTATCAAATAACTTAGTAATAAATTTCATAAAATCCTTTTAAAAAGACACGTGGAGCCAAACTAAACCTTAGCATTGTAAGTCATCCTAGGTTTACATCGTTTATTTGAAAACATAGCCGTCGGAGTGCATTCAATGGTCAGAAGAGCCGCTAAAAACTAGCCATTACGCCCAAAACCAGTACTCGACTGGGTTTTCAGAGCAAATCGGCTGATTTTTTAGCCATTTGAATGGCCAGTCGACTAATTTCACAAATTGACATACTTCCAGTAAATTGCCCATAACTCAGCTTTAGAAAACTTTGATTTGCAAATTGTTTATTGTGTTGAAAACTAGACTCAAACATCTTTCCACAATATCTAATTATATTTCATGAATATCAGTTTGACCTCAAAGTTTAGCCATATGCACAAGTTGCACAGCTTTTGGGTGCTTAAAGGTCTTGTCAATTAACCTAGGAGTCAAGTCATCTTAAGCTCACTTTGAGCTAGGCCTGGGCATTCGGTTAATTCGGTTCGGTTTGGGCTTATTCGGTTCGGTTTGAGTTCGGTTCGGTTTGGAGGAATGGCAACTGTTAACTGACCGAAATGTAATTCGGTTGGTTCGGTTTGGTTAACCGAATTAGTAATTCGGTTCGGTTAAGAAATTCGGTTAACTGAAATAGTAAAAAACAGTTTAAAAAAAAAATTTATATTAAAGCCAAAGCATAGAAGGCTTTGAAACTGTGAGGAGTCTGTCTGTCTGTAATGCATTTTGACACATTTTACAAACTAAAAAAAAAAATTCAAATTAAAGCCAAAGCAATACATTGGCCCTTGCCAAGGCCCAAGTTGCCATTGCCATTTGCCAACACCAGTGTACCTGCTATGGTTACATTAAACAATACACACATAAATTACATAATAATATTTCCAACTTCCAAGATTCCAACTCCAAACCATGTCCATGAAAATTCAGTCCAAAAATATAAAACACACACATATGAAACCAAACCAATGTCCATGAAAACATCCAAAATTATACAACATTATAAAGTCTAACTAATGTGAAAATACAAATAGTCAAATTAATACAAAGTCTTAAACTTCTTGAAGTACGAAACCGAACCAACTCTGTCTCAAAGATCAAAGATCTACAATGTTTGTGTCATTTGCAATCTTCAACAAATCTACAAATAGAAAAGTTTGGCAAAGGTCACAACACATTTCAACATTTAAAAGAAAAAATAAAAACTCAAAAGTCATGAGTAAATATTTAATATGTACCAACTAAAAAAATGTAAAACAATAAAAATTTGCTTACCTTCTTCAATCTTCTCAAGATTATCCAAATCCTCCTCAACACTAATTGGGCAAGAATTGGGACGCAACCAGTCTTGAGCACATATAATGGCTTGTACTAGCCTTGGAGTCAAGGAGCTCCTAAATGCATCAAGAACACGCCCTCCAGTACTAAATGCGGACTCGGAAGCCACTGTAGCGATAGGAACTGCCAACACATCACGGGCAATCTGTGCAAGAATAGGAAATCGGGGCGAATTGACTTTCCACCACTTCAAGATGTCAAAGTCATCATCATCATCCTCAGCATCCTCACCAAGATACCTATCCAATTCTGATTTAGCATCCATATTCCCACTTTCAGATTTACTCCCTCCGTCCCATTTTATGTGTCCCTTTTTGGGAATCTAACCATTTAAGGGGACAAAAAGAATCTACACCTACTTTCCACAATTGCCCATAATCATTGCACTTTCTTTTTTTGTTTTGTTTTGGTGTTAATTGCAAGGAAGGGTAGTTTGGGAAACTATGTAAAATTTGCATACTAATTTAAGAAAGTGGACAACAATTTTGGGACAAACCAAAATAGAAAGGGGGACACATAAAATGGGACGGAGGGAGTATACTTCTTGTACTCCTTCTTGATATTTGCTCTCCTCCTATTTTCTGGCTCCACATTAGATCGGATAGTTGATGTATTGGAAGAGGGAGATGTAGTGGATTTGGGTTCATTTAACCTCTTATACTCATTAAACATACTATATGTTCCATCTTTTACCAACTTTCCCATGGCTACTCCCACATCTTCCCCATACATTGTGACAATGGCAAACTCCACAAACGCTAATTTGTGACGAGGATCCAATACCATAGCAATAAAAATCAACATATTCATCTTTTTTGGATCTCCCCAATACTTGTCATACTTGGCCTTCATCTTTGTTGCCATAAAACTCAATTCATAATCATCACTAGATTGCAACTCTTTCAACAAACAGTCTACTACTTTAGAGTTAGTGAAAAAGTTAAAAGAAGTATAAGTCCTAAAGGAAAACACCTCCCTAAATTGTTTCCACTATGTTTTGGTATGTATAAATTAAGGATGGATAGATTGGATTTGAAAAAAGGCCAAATGGTTTCAGAATTGGCATGTATAAATTAAGGATGGAGATATCATCATCATTATTTAATTTATTTATCACCATTAAGAAATTAGCACACCTATAATTTCTTTGCACTTCTGGGTGAATGAGAATCATCACTGTTTGATGAACTATTTTTAAACAACAAAAATCATAAATAAAGTCCCCTTCTGATAATTCAAAACTGAGAAAACATAGCAAGTCCTAAACTAGCCTACTCCCTAAAAAGTCCCCTTCAAATTCTTCAATCTCAATAGCCATGACCATGAGGCCCATGACCATGAATAGGCAACACTCAGTAGTAGAAGAACGTAGAAACTCAACTTTGCCAAAATTATAAATAAAAAAAAAACCTCAACACTCAACAGGCATCAACAACATATATGATATATATATATATATATATGTGTGTGTGTGCATATTATATATATATATATGCATATATCTAATTCAACATATTTTATGATATATATGATAAATAAAAAAAAAACTAGTTACTAGTTACCTTACCTTTAAGTTCAAGAGTGAGAACAAAGAAGCCCTAGAAAATTAGGAATATGAGAATCCGAGAGATTGAGATTGTTGCCTTTGTTGGGAGTCTTGAGACAAATCTGAAATCTCAACAAAGGTCCACAAATTTGAAATCCCTACAAATGAAAAAGCCCAGATATGAGACATCAATTAGATATTTAGATATATGAGAATCATGAGGTTGTATGGAGATTTTCTAGAGAGATCAGAGAAGACCTGGTGCTTGGTGGTGGAGCCGTGAGGAGTTGGTGGCGAGGCGCCGAAGGCGGCTGGTGTGTGGTACTGTGGTCGACGGTTGGTCGATCACTCGATTGGAGGTCGGCGAGGCTAGAGGTCAGTGGTCACCGGCAAGACTGTGAGTCTGTGACTATGAGGGTCAAAGGGTGACTGGTGAGGCTGGAGAGAAGGGTGAGGCTGGGCCGCTGGAGAGAAAGGTGAGGCGCCGCCGCATAGAAAGATGAAGACTGAAGAAGTGAAGAGATCTTTTTAAGTTTTAACTTTTAAGTCAAACCCTAAATATGCGAATATATATGAGTCTCTAATTCGGTTTTCGGTTCGGTTTCGCTAAGTGGTACCGAAAACCGAACCGATATATATAAAACAGTTCGGTTTGGGCCCGAACCGAAGCTAAAAACCGAATTGACTGAACCGAATTGACTATTTTAGTTCGGTTCGGTTAAAAATTTCGGTTAACTGAACTGTTTGCCCACCCCTACTTTGAGCCCCTAGTCAATATTTTGAAAATCGAACCGTTCATCAAGTTGAAAATGGGTTATCGATTCAATCGCCGAATGAACCGGAATTCAACCGTGATATCATAATCATGTAATAATTATATTTGTTTATAAATATTAAAGTAATGTATATTAAAAAAAATATGAAGATCATATAAAAATTTTCTTAAAGTTCAAGAACTTTTTTTTCTTAAGCAAAAATTTAATTACTATATCTATATAGTATGTACGTATATATATATATATATATGTATGTATGTATTCTAGATGGAGATCTGATATCATTAAACAAAGAAATAAAAAATGCAATGCATGAGGAACCTAAAAATTCATTCTCCAAAAGTCCCTGACACAAACATAAATTCATTCAATCTCCTCTACATCTAAATAGGTTTTCACACCACTTTTACACTTTCTTTCTCTCTCTAGTCCCTCCAGATTTGAATTGGTGCACAGTGCACAAAACTCTCTCTCTCTCTCTCTCTCTCTCTCTCTCTCTCTCTCTCTTTCTCTCTCTCTCTCTCTCTCCATACTTGACTGCATGAGCAAGCCTGGGGCGATGGCCAGTGAGGCAAGGGTCGGCGCCGGCCGGTGAGGCGACAACAAGTTGACCAGGGTCGGCAACAGCCAGTGAGACCAGGAGCTTGCCCCAGCGATGAGAGGTAGGTTAATTTTAGTGTTGGATTTTTAAATGTTTACGAATCGACCGGCAAATTAAAATCGTGACCGATTTGCTAGTTTCTGGTTTAACTAGATGGGTCAACAATTTTGGGCGGTTCTTGTGATGTTAACGGTCACCGAGTCAAATCGAACCGGAAAGACGACTAATCAACGGTTGAATCGGTCGAACTGGTCCGATCCTATGTTTAAACCTTGCCTCTAGGTGTTCAATCCATGAACACTGTACCTAGGGTGAAATACTAAACAATTAAAGAATAGATAGAAGCTCACAGAAGCTATAAATCCATTAGCCCATCCCACGAGCTATCGAAGGATGGGAGAGTCAAGGGTGATGCCAGATTCACTTTTAGGGTTGACTCAACATAAGAAAAAGTAAGTAGTTTGACTAGATGTTCTCTCTTTCCTGTTACTCATTAAAGCAGGGTGACATATTACCGTTGACCTCAGACCTAACACCAGATAATACGTACAAAAATATTCAACCAATAAGAGCAAAGTTCAGCGACCACATCAAGGAGCACCAGATCATCAAGTGACCTATCGTGTCATTTACATGACAGAGGATTAGCGTCATCCCGACCGGTACACCATGTGTCACAGGTCCCGGTCTACAGGTCGGGAACGCCATCTAGGCACGGATTGTCGCGGATGCAGTTCAGCCAAGTCCCAAGAGAGGATCTAGAACCTTCTAGACAGTTTTTTATGCCAACTAGAAGACTAATGGAATGTATAGATAGTTTCCTAATCCAATTAGGGAACTCACATGATTTGTGTCAATCAAACCTAATCAGATTGACATTGCTTTATCTAGGGAGTTTCCATGTATGATGAGGTCTCTTGCATGTTCAAAAGAGACCCTCACCCCCTTAAGGAAAAATAGGATTTTTTTACGCAATACTCACGTGGCATTTGGCCCAGCCGACCTCTGGTAGTATTAGTCCATTGTTGGTTCACCAAAGGTCACCGGCCACTTTACAATATAGTGAAAGTGCTCAAACACATCCGTGGATGTAGGTCTCTTTATTAACAGGGCCGAACTACATACAAATATTCTCTTGTTTTTTTTTCTTACATTATACCAAAAGTAGGCATCATCAGTTTGGCGCCATCTGTGGGAAACGACAGTTTTTCAAAAACAAATTTTTTAACTGATCACCATGTCTCCCATAAGAATAAGAAGACTGTTCAACAAAAAGATCAAGCGAATCTACCGGCCTCGCACTGATAGTAGTTGCCCTGACTCCAAAACTAATCAGTGCAACTCTCACACAACTCTTGGAGGGCCAGCGTTAAACCCAACAGCGGATTGAAGGCCTGTTGGCCCAACAAAACCATCCCCCACAGGACGAGTCGTAGTCCGGGAACACTAAGCATGGTCGAGAACCAATCCAGACTCAATAATGCACCTAGGCCAATTCAAGCTATGGCACCGATGCCTAAGAATTAATTAACGATAGGCGTGCTACTAGGGGAAAGAGGCAGGAGCGCAAGACTCGAGAATTGGCCCAAGATCACTCGGTCAGGAATTGACACGATTTAGGCACACGATCAGCCGGAGTCATAGCCGAGCCTTGTGTCAGAAGACAGTGTACCACAAGCAAAAAGCCTCCTCTACTGACCCAACCTATCGAACAGATACCGGTCGGGTAGGTGTTGAGGCCCGCATCGAGGATTTGGATAAACAAATTAGCAGAATGGCCAAGAAGCTGGGCTAGAGCTCTATTTTGGATCATGATAATACTGAGATCGAGTCACCTTTCTCCATCCAGATCACGAGGTTTGGCATCCCTCACAAGTTTAAACAACCTCGTCTAAACTCCTACAACAGCTCGAGAAGCTCGGTCGATCACGTCCAGACCTACAAGGCCCAGATGGCCCTTGCCACCAACGCTAATGAACTGTACTGCCTAGCCTTCCCTAGCACTCTAAAAGACCCAGTCGCGTTGTGGTTCCACTCCCTGAAACCTCGGTCGGTCCGTGATTTCAAAGAGCTCAGTAAGCAGTTCATCAGTCAGTTCATAGGCATGCTTGATTGACCGCAACCTGACATTCAGCTTCTCACTGTCAAATAATGAAAGGGAGAGTCCCTGAAGGATTTAGTCGACCGGTTCAACCAACATAAGCTCCAAGTCTATGACCTGGTAGTCATCACAGCCTTGTGCTCGGGAGTTCAAAACGCCAAGGTCGTCGTGTCATTCCACAAAAAATGACCAGCCACATTGGTTGAACTCTCTGAAAGGGTGGGAGGTACATAGACACCGAGGAGTTTTTGAAGTCTAAGAGCTCGGTCTTCGCAAATGATGAATCTATCACAACCAGCGAAAGCACGAAGGCTTTATGAAGGGTTCAACGAAGAAGCGAAGGCAGGATCAACTGAAGGGAAGTCGAGATCAAACCCCAATGGCCTTTACTATGCTTTCTCAGCTTATTCAGGAAGCAATGGCCGCCGCCAAGCCCTAGAGCTTACTCAAAAGGTCGATAAAGTTAAAGACCTCGCCTGAGAAATGGAACCAGAATAAATGTTTCCAGTACCATAAGGACCATGGTCATGATACTGAGGATTGCTTCAAACTAAAAATTGCCATTGAAAAGCTTATTGAGAAGGGATCTTGCCGAGTTTGCCACTAACAACAGATAATCACAGCAAGTCGCCCGACCTCCCGAGTAGCAGCAACCCCTCGGTAACATCAATGTAGTTTCCAGAGGAACTTCAGGTGGAGGAGACTTACAGTTAGCTAGAAAGAGGCATGCCCGGGCTTCCGAAGCGACTGTCACGTGCGTCCAACCCATTAGCCATCCACCAACCGATACCCTCACATTCTCGTCTAATGATATCTAGGGCATTCACTTCCCTCTTTATGATCCCCTAGTGGTGACACTCACAATCGCTAATTATGTGGTCAAATGAGTGTTGGTGAACACTGGAAGGTCCACAAACATACTTTTCACCTCAGTGTTCAACCAACTCGGAATCTCAAGAGATAGACTTCTACCAGTGGTAACCCCCTGGTTGGGCTCAATGGGTCCAGTACACATCCGCTCAGCATGATCTAGCTTCTAATGCTAATGGGGACTCATCCACATCAAGTTTTTGAGCTAGTCAACTTTATGGTTATAGAAGCCCCCTTCGCATACAATGTCATTCTCAGAAGGCCGACCCTCAATCGTGTCAAGGCAGTTGGGTCGACCTACAGCTTGGTTATTAAATTACCAACCCCACAGGGAGTATGGACTCTGAGAGGAGATCAAATCGTTGCCCAGAGCTATTTTGTCAACTCCCTACGCAAAGGCACAGTACGGGAGGCCCTAATATTGAAGAAATGGACCCAAGGGAGGAAGAGAATAGGGTAAGTTCAGTCGAGGAGTTCACCCAAATAATTCTAGATCCCCAGAATCCCAACCGACTTGTCGGTGTTGGGTCACTTTTGGAATCCGAGCTCCAAGAAAAGTTTGTCCAATTCTTGTGGCAAAATTAGGACATCTTCACGTGGAGTCACAAAGAAATGCCAGGGATTGACCCCCAGGTCATGTCCCATTGACTCAATGTTGATCCGAGCTTCCGTTCGGTTAAGAAAAAGCGGAGGGGTATGACCTCAAAAAGGCAGGAAGCAGCTCGCGAAGAAGTCGGGAAGCTCCTCGGAGCCAAGTCAATTTATGATGTACAATACCCCGACTAGTTGGCGAATGTTGTCTTAGTACAAAAGAAGAGAGACAGGGTATAATGAACAGGAAATGAACCAAGTGAAGACTTATAGAGAGGATTGAACAGAAGGAAGCTCTGGAAGTTAAGTAGGGAATTTTTCTTTGGAATCACTCGGTATTTTCTCTCTTAGGACAACAAGAGAAATGGAATCGCCTAAGGTCCCTTATATAGGCAGCACAAATGGCCCAAATGAACCCAGATCCAATGCCCCAGGAAGTTTCCCGCCTAGGGACCGATAGCTGGCGCCTCGGGCAGCCCAAGTGACGCTCTGAAAAATATGCACATTTATTACGTAGCATGATGGTTTGATTTGTTCATGACGGTCTGGTCACCCTTGCACCGGCTTAGTTGGATCCTAACCAAACCAACCCTTTTTTGACACGTGGTAAGTCGAACCTCGAACTCCTGAGTTGCCAGAGCGGGATATCGATTCAAATTACCAAGGGGATCGGTCCGACCCCAGGCAGTGCTCCCGAGTTACACAAATTTCCAAGCCTCATCCGATGAAGCATCAACTTAGCCTTGGAAATAGGGGCGACTAATACGTACAAAAGCATTCAACCAATAAGAGCAAAGTTCCACGACCACATCAGGGAATGCCAGATCATCGAGGGACCGATCGTGTCATTTCCAGGATAGAGGATTAGCGTCATCCCTACCGGTACACTATGTGTCACAGGTTCCAGCCTACAGGTCAGGAACACTGCCTAGGCACAGTTCATCACAGAAGCGGTTCAGCCAAGTCCCAAGAGGTGATCCAGAACCTTCCAGACAGTTTCCTACGCTAGCTAGAAGACTAATGAAATTTATAGATAGTTTCCTAATCCCATTAGGGAACTCGCATGATTTGTGTCAATCAAACCTAATCAAATTGACATTGCTTTATCTAGGGAGTTTCCATGTATGAGGAGGTCTCTGCACATATAAAAGAGACCCATCACCCCTTAAAGAAAAAAAAGGATTTCTTACGCAATACTCACGTAGCATTTGGCCCGGCTGACCTTCGGTAGTACCAGTCCATTGTTGGTTCACCAAAGGTCACCTGCCACTTTAAAATATAGTGAAAGTGCTCAGACACACCCGTGGACATAGGTTTATTAATTAACAGAGCCGAACCATATACGAATCTTCTCTTGTTTTCTTTTCTTACATTATACCAAAAGTTGGCGTCATTACTAGATTTCCTCTTCCTGATCACCCGTTGACGTCAAACGCCCGGTTGGAATGATTGAGATTGTTTTCGATAGATAAAATTACTTCAACTACTGAAAGGGGAATAGATCCTTCAGATAAAATGTATGTGAACTCGAGTTGCGTCTCAATCTCGTAAGTCTCCCGAATTCCAGTCATGCCTCTACCATTAGCTTCTCCCTTTTCTCCAGCTAGCGTGATAAGGAGGGACGAATCCCACCTCGACAATGTCGGCTCAATCATCTTTATATTGGCACAAGGAGGTATAGCATGAGTGGGTAGGGGATTGGTAGTGACATTGGGATGGTTTGCCCTTGGTGGCTATGATATTCAAGTTGATCTTGCCTTGTTGATGCGTGCTTGATGTAATTCAAAGTCTTTGACTTAGCCTTTCAACATTTGCCGCCTCTTCAACAATTCTCATGAAATCGAACAGGTAAATCGACAATAGAAAACTTTGCATGAGATAAAGATTAAGGTATCAAATAAAAATGTCCCATGATGATAACCAAGAATATCTATAGCATATATAGAGTTTGTACCATCGAAACATAATTAATCAAGATCGTATATTCAACACTATGAATGTTTAAAATTGGTTCGATGATGCACATTATGAGTTTGTCCCGAAATCCATAAAAATAGAAATGCATTCAGTATCACTCTTTTTTTTTAGATTTCAGAAAGAAAATAAGATCATGCTGGTTTGACAAAATTTTAAAAAATAAAAATAAAAATAAAAATAAAAATAAAAATAAAATAAAATTGTTTTTGAGGAATGGTTTTATGTCATGTATCCATCAAATATTTGAGTATGTGAAAAGAATTCACTTGTAAGCCATTTAAATAGCCGTTCATAGAATTACCAAAACAATCCAATAGACTGGTGCTTGAACAAATTGACTAGAAAGCAACTTGTTAATTCTTTTTCCTTACGTTATTAATTGGTGCAAAACTTGATTCTTAGTTCTTTCTCTATAATTTTTCCATGTTTTTTAGATGAGAAAGGTTTGGACGTCATGCTCGGCTTCATTAAGAAGATTGAAAAGTTGTTGTGAAGATGAGAGAGGCAATATGTTTTGAGAAAGAATGCTGCATTACTATCATGGAATATGAGAATAATTTGTACGGAGCCCTTATGTAATCGCCAATGACGATATTGTGTGTTTCTTAAAGAAAATCTTCATCTTAACATAATGAATTTAAGGATTGGCTATCCTTACTATATAGCCCTAAAGGTGAACTCGCATCGCTCTAGATAGAGCAATTATGAAAAATAAAAAAAATAAATTAAGTATAACCTAATGTAGTATAAATGTCATAATTGTTATATGTTTTACATTTACAAATGAAGCACAACTTTTACGTATGTTATAGGTAATTTTGTTTCTCTCGAATTTTAAATACATTGTATCCAACCAAATTTGCTATATATATATATACCTTATTCAAGATAATTTTGTCACATCTTTCTTTAAATCTTATAAATTCAACATACATATATGATTACAAAAGTTGAAAATATGTACATAAGTAAAACACTTACGAAGAAGAGTGTCATATATCCAATCAGGTGGCAAAATAAAAGGCTTTTGTTTCCCTATATGTTATATAACATATAGAAGATGTACAAATGATCTCATTGCATGGTTCAATGGTTTTTCATATCAATTCTATGTGATGACATGAACAGAGTAGGATATGTAAGGCGGAAAAAAAAAATGGGGAGAGAGGGGGTGGGCAAAGAAGGAAAGGACTGATAATGAGACTCACCCTTAAATTTTGAAAAGAAAATCGGTGTGGTGCATGCGAAGTGTTAGAGTAGGACATGAAAGAATGGGAGGGAAAAAAATTTAACAAGTGATGAGAGGGAAGATGATAGAAAAATAGTGAATATATGAGACGGACCTCTACTAAAATAGATTAAAAAGAAAATAAGGAAAGGGATAAACTACAAATATGAATATGAAAAAGAAAAACAAAGTTTGCAGGAAAAAAAAAGGATAGATTAAACTAAAATCTTCTAAGGTCTTTTCACAAGGCTAAAAAAAATTGTTATTATTTGGGCAAAGTTTCACTTTTAGTCCTGTATATTCAATTTTTCTACAGTTTGATCTGCGCAAACCAGATTTATGCAGAATATAGAGGGAGTGCCAGTCTAACTGTTCCAACAAGCTAGCAAGCTATCATAGTACCTTAGCCGTTGAAAACCAATGTCATAAGCCTATATAGAAGCCTTATAGGACATTTTATAGAATAGATAAGATAATGAGCGCAAACCAGATTCATGCAGCGTACATTGTGAGCCCCGTAATATCACTAGGAGAGAGATAAAGTGTATTAATAAGTGTTAGTAGAAGTTATTAATGCCCCACAGGAGCCCCACAGTACCACTAAGAGATAGATAAAGTAAGTTAGTAAATGTTAGTAACAATTATTAGTGCCCCTAGCATTGCCTATACAATAATTTAGCTTTTCCTCCGTCAATGGTGGCTGCAATTGATTTGTGGTAGTACTTGTTTGTGTGCCAGTGCAATTGTGGTAGTACTTTTGATTACATACCGTGCTTGTGCATGCTCTGAAAATATCAAATTTATCGATGCTCTGTGACAACATCTTACTAACGCATTTTCTTATCAACACCTAAGTGTAGGTAGGGGTGGCAATTCGGGTTACACAGGTCATAATCGTGTCATAAACGGGTTGCGTGATTTTGGGTTGATTTTTAGTTTTGAGTATTATTCAATAAAAAATATTAACTTTTTTTATTTAATCGTGTCGTGTCGTGTCATAATCGGGTTGTCTCAGTAAAACGGGTTGTCGTGTTAAAAATTGTCACCCCTAAGTGTAGATAATCGTACAAGTAATAAAGTTCTGGTAAGATCAGGTCGAACCCACAGGGGAAGGTAAAAAGATTTTTTAAAACAGCAACTATTTTGTCCCTAAAAAGAAAATAAAATATGATGGATTTTTGGGGTTTTTCCTAAACTATTAGTTCCTATATTTTTGCAATAAAACTAATTAAAAGGCTTTTTTTTTAAGTAGTTTACGATAAAGATTTTAACACGACACATTAAAAATAAACTAACTAAGATGCTAGTAAGAAATTGAAGAAAATGAGATAATAGCTAGATTTACATTAAATGAACTTTTTTGGATTTTATTATAGCGAATGTGGAAATAATACAAATACTTAATCTAAGCTATCTAAAAATAGGAAATATTAATTAACATGGAAGAAACGATTTATATGGATTGGGAATATGCAAATCAATACTAAATCACACAACTTCTATGCTTTTAAAAAGGATTTGGCATTTTAAACCACAGAGTAATTCTTTATTTGAAAATAAACTTATAACAGTTGAAGTCATATCAAGTGTGTCATGTTTGATACGAAATGATATCATTTGGTTTATAGAAAAATAAAGAGGCAATTGGACAGTAGCCAGGTTCAAACTTAAGCCCGCGGACGTAGGTTATTCAGCGCTCAGTTCCCACCACTCTGCCGCTAGACGATTGCCTATCTATAAATGGATAGAAATATATATATATATATATATGTACATACTTGAAATATAAACATTATTAAATAAATTATTTTGTATGATAGGTATTTTTTTTATGACATATGGCATAGTTTGACAATTCACATAATTAAATTCTTATCTCAAATACGTAATCCTTTGAAATTCACTATAGCCATAGTCTATAAATATGTTAAATATTCATAAACCATAGTTATTTTTTGCCATAAATGGGAAAACAATCGATCTAGATAAATTTTTCCATTTAAGATTAATGCATAGGAATTGTGATTTCTAAGTTTTTATTGCATATCCCCAATTATAGGTTTAGCTTATCATTTTGGGAATTAAAACTATCATTGAAATAAGTTTAAAAAAAAGATTAAATAGATGTACATAATCACTGTCTAATTAAGATTAAGGTTCATAATATCAAGAAAAGAGTGAAAACTAATAGTAATATAATTTTTCTTCACTTAACATAAGTTGGGATTCAATTTGTAGAATCTACAAAATATCAAAGTATTAGTACAACTAAACTAATAAAACATAAATTAATTGAAATGTTATATCAAAATAAAATACTAAACCATTAACCTCGATTTATTGTTGTGTCACATTGACTGAACTCCAACAACACAAGCAATGTCAAACTAAATCCTGATCTAATTTGAAAATGGAATATGAATATTTTGAGTAATCTTGGGGTTCTAATAGGGAATTATAACAACTACGTAGCAAACAAGTCCAGAATTTACTTGCAAATTTTGTCATACATTGAATGAAATTTTGTTACAAAAATCGGAAATTTGAAGTTTCAAACTATTTTAGGGAAGATCTACAACTACCAACTATCCTAAAAACATTAATAAAACTAACATATGAAGACTAATTTTTCATACAGTAGATGAAAATTATTACAGAGACTTTGGGTCTTGAAATAAAAACTTTAATAGAAATATTTTACTACTACAAATTAACTAAGAAGTTATAAGAAAACAAATATTTAAGAACTAATTTAGGAAATCTAGTAAACAAAGTTTTGTTACAGATTTTTATGAACTTGAAATCATTAATTACAAAAAAGAAAATCTTTACAACTTTTAGAACAAAATCAAACAAAGAAAAGCTTAAATTTATTCTCCTAAGGACACTATATGGTAACTTTGGCTATAGAAATCTTCCTATGGTTTTCTCTCATTGGGTCTCTGTGTTCTCCCCCCTCTAGTTCTTCTTCCAGTGGATGTTATTTATAGACGAAGATGCTTTGAAGGAAGATGAAGATTCGTCATTGAGTTCGTCACTTGAACAGGGCAATCCATGCAGATGAAAGTGAGACTTTCCATTTTTGTCAATTGATCTTGTCAAAATCAAGATATAAAAGTATGCTTTACTTTCTAAGAATTTGTAGTGTAGAAGTAAAGGTCAAACCCACATAGATTGAATTACTAAAGCACTTTAATTTTAAAAACCCTAAATTCTAGTTAATTAAGAAAACGGAACTTTAATTTTGATTTTAGTTAAACTAAGAACAATGAAAATAAATCTAAACTATGAAAGCAATTAAAAGTTGTTTTGATAAATATGGGAATTGAACCTAGGATTGCAAATCCACCACTAGCTTCATAATAAGGGTATTTATGCATTCAATTAGCTTATTACGTTGGATGATAATGGGGAATTGTAACTATAAGCCCAATTCCTCTATCAAGAAGATAACTATGATTCAAGCATCAACATAATTCATCTTCGGTTGGTACGAAGTGTCTCACACTAACTAGGGTTGCGGCATACTCCGTCTTCCCTAGGCATGAACTATTTGACTACTTGATATCACAATTCAAATAAGCACTATTACATATAAATAATCCATACATGCACCGCAAATATAGACTATTGAGCACGTCACATCCAAAATAGATCTAAGACAAGAATAGATTTTGAAAGTAACGATTTAATCAATGATTACGATTTTATTAATTAAAATCCTCCAAACATGTAATCATCATCCATACATAATAAATCTAAAAGAAAAGCATAAAATATACCATATTACTTGGCTAGGGTTTCATTGTAACCCTAGATATCGGTATAAGCGGCCATGGAAAGCGATGAATGGCAACAGGTTGATGGAGGAGGCCATGGGAATCCTTGGTCTTCATCTTCTTCTCTTTCTTTCCTCTCTTCAATGGCTGAAGTTTTTGTTGTATATGGATGTATATAATATTGTGTAATGTGTTGTAACTACTAAATTCAATTAAAATAGAGTATATATAGATTTTGAACAAGTTTTGGAAGCTTTCCTAAACTTAATCGCACTAAAACCACTGTATTTAACATTCTGGACATAATTAGATAGTTTCGTTCACGTGGGAGTCTTCAATAAACAGAAAGACGCATTTTTTATTTTTTGTACGGATGGCGCAAGCGGGCCGCGTGAGTGCGATTTTGGGAGGTTGCGCGAGCGAGGTACTGGTTTGTCGCGCAAGCGGGCTGCTCGCGTGAGTTGTCTTTTTCAGCTTCTTTTCTTCTGTTTTTGCACCTTGTTTAGCCTGGAATACTTGATTTCTTCCAAACCTTTCAGAAAATAGAAAATGAAGTAAAAATACACAACAAAAAAGGATAAAAAAATACTAACAAATGTAAATTAAGGCATGTAATTATGACTTGTTCACTCCCGATCACACCCCAAACCTACATTTTGCTAGTCCTCGAGCAAAACAAAATAACAAACTGCTTATAAAATAAAAACCTACTCCATTGTCGCATGGATCGCGATTGCATTTAGCGTATTCAACAGACCTTTTAAACCCCTAGGTGTCCCTAGTAGGACGAGTGAAGTCTCGAGAGGGTTCTCGTCAACAATCGCTCACAACCATCTTTATTTCATTATAAATTTAAAACTTTTTATTAAAAATAAAAGAAAACATAACAGTCAATACTCCTTATTATGAAACAATAATTTGAAATAGAATAACGAATAAGAAAAAACGAAACCAAACGTCCACCTACATTATGGAAAACAATCCCAAGCACATGCATCGTACAAATCAATAGAGTTTCTCATAAAATTGCATGTGTGTGATGTGGTAGTCAAATGAACACGCGCATGTCATTAACTTAGAATATAACTCGGATAACCATCCAACTATGCTTTGACTTCAAATCTCACGCCGTTAATTACACTCTCAAATAAAACGCTCAGAACATGCGTAATCTCTCTAGTATATATGAGCAAAGGAAATATGTTTTCAAAACGAGAAACACTTACATATGACTCGTAAAAGACGCATGACACGAAAGAACAGTAGTCTCATGGATAGGATACCAACAGTCTAGAAAAATCAATCGTTACCATGTTTTAATCCCCCTCCCATCATTTACATATCCAAACCATGTTTTCTAGGATCAAATAGGACTTTTCAAAGGTTGTAACGTGGCTCAGGCAATGAAAAAGGATAAAAATGATTCATTAAGTAGTTTTAGAGTGGCATTGTAAAGCATGTTCGATTTCTTTCATTCATTCTTCTATCAACTTTCATCTATTCATTCTCTTCCTTCATTTTTTTTTTAATTTCTTTCCTCTTATTCTTTTATTTTCTTTTCTTCTTCTAGACGTAATTAGGCAGTTTCGTTCGTGTGGGAGTCTTCAGTACACAGAAATACACATTTATGGTTTTTTGTACGGATCGCGCGAGCGCGATTTTGGGAGGTCGCGCGAGCGAAGTACTAGATTGTCGCGCGAGCGGGCCGCTCGTGCGAGTTACTTTTTTTAGCTTCTTTTCTTCTGTTTTTGCACCCTGTTTAGCCTAGAATACTTGATTTCTTGCAAAACCAATCAGAAAATAGAAAACGAAGTAAAAATACACAAAAACAGGATAAAAAGTACTAACAAATGTAAATTAAGACTTGTAATTTGGACTTGTTCACTCCCAATCATCAATCTTCAACAGTCTTTGTTCTGACAGACTATCACTTCTGTTTCAATCTGCAGAGAGAGAGAGAGAGAGAGAGAGAGAGAGAGAGAGAGAGAGAGAGAGAGAGGAAGAAAGATTTTCCTATATGTTACATATATATATATATATATGTAGAAACGTCATTTTCAAGCATGAAATGTCTTGCTTTTTCTTCATGGTTAGTTTTTTCTTTCTCTGTCTTTTTTGTTTTTTGGTCTAAGGCTAGTAGTTAGGAGTTTTGACAATGTGACTTTGGCTAAAAAAAAATCAGCAGGAGTGGAGATGAAAATAATGTTGAGTGTTTGCTGCTTCTTTCCTTCCCTTCTTTTTTTGCATTATTTCAACTTCAATTTTACCTAAGTATATAAAACATGTAAAAGCACATAATTATACACATTTGAGTGATATCACTATTAAATCATATTAATTCTAAAATGCATGTAAATCTAGGGATTTGGGGATTAAATGAGCACTATATCTATTATATTAGCACATGAATATGTAATATTCATTGCTTGTCACTCTACACACATCGCCGAGAAATCAAGCTGTCTCGTAAGCTTCTTCTACGGAAAACATGAGGCTATTATGGCCATTGTCGCCTCTATTTCATTTTTCTCCAAAACAATTCAAATTTTAAAAACGAATCCTAATCGAGCAATTTAAATCCTTCTTAATTTATAAGCCCAAAACTAATCCAAAATTTTAAATAAAAAAATTTAGAAATTTAATAATTAAAAAAATGAGTATAAGGTTCAACTATACCATGTAATAAATACACTTAGAACGAGAATGCGTGATATACATATTACATAGTTTCGCTATAGCGAGAATCCTATAACACTCACTCAATAGTGTCAAGACTGGTCAGAATTTGACAACATATATGATATGACACTGGTTAATTGCACAGCAAGATCACGACATGTGGCGATTAAGATGAAGAGCATGTGTTGCGTATGCAACCGATGTTGACCAGGTCAAGGGCCAAAGAAGTCTAGATCAATGTATCTGTTGAGTCCAAAACAAAAATAACTCCCCATCTTCCTGATAGTTAGGAACAGGTAGCCCATAACCAGAGGAATGGGACACGTGGCAGATGCTGGAGGAGTCTTCCCTAATAGGAAGGATGGGTATCCAACCCACTTCTACTGAATGGGTAACTACGATGGATGGATGCAATACGTTGAGGCCCAATGCTATATGTATTCAAATAGAATTACAGAGAAGGTAGGCAATTATTCCCTCTTTAAAACTCCTTGCAAGTTCTCTTCCCCCAGTTGACTAACTTAGCCGTTGGAGGAGACTCAGGGAATACAACCACCCTTGAGTCTTTCTTTTGTCTTATGTACAAGACGAAGTTTAGTGAAACCATCAGCTACCACTCAGTCCAGCATCCACATCAGCTCATCCTAAATAGAGCGATATCATTTGACGTCGTTTGTGGAAAACGACAATTACATTCATCATTTCCTTATACTCTCCTACTTAGTATGATGGTTTCTTCTAGAGCTTCTTCATCTCGTCCTTTTCATCAAGGTAATTTAAATCCCCTTGCTCTAGAAACGTCAACCAGTGTAAACCTGCCGCCTCAGCCACCTCATCCACGAACTGCTATTGAAGTAATGATGCAGTAGATCAGGAGCCTGACTGACACCATACAAGTCTTGGTCCAACAGCAGCAAGCAATGTTCCAGCACGTAGGGAGCCAGCTTAACCCACTAAAGGACCACAGGGATCGCAACCACCCTACCAGGACTACCCACAGCTCAGCGGCCAGAGATGCTAATGAGTTACACAATAAAGAAGGTGGGCAGCGGGTTGATGAATCTGGAGATCGTCCTACAAATGATTTGAAAGACCTTCCAAAAGATAACTCGAAGGATTACACGAAGAAAGGTCAGAAAGATCATTCAAAGGATGATTCACCCGAGGCATTGGAATTTAAAGTGGAGAAGCAACTGCAGAAGCTCCTGGAGCAAGCTGGGCCCCCGTTCGTTAAGCCAATCACTGATAAGCCCCCTCCAATGGGGTTAACCCTAGCAAAGTTCAACAAGTATGATGGGAAGGAGAATCCTACAGAACACCTTGGCCATTACCTACCAACAGGCAATGGCTCTCTATAGCCATAGTAATGCTTTGATGTCTCGAGCTTTTTCCAACACACTGATAGGATCAACTCTGTCCTGGATAATAGGCTTCCACCTTAGTCGGTGACTTCATATGCTGATCTGGGGGTAAAATTTATCAACCAGTTCTTGACCAATAAGAAGATCAAGAAAGGGCCCTTCCATATGCTAACCATATAATAAGCTAAGGGTAAAGGCCTGGGGAATTATATAACACAATTCAACACAGAGCTCAACACTATGGATAGATGTGATCAAGGTTTTGCCAATTCAGTATTTAAGGCAGGCCTCCACCCCAGTCCATTACTGATAGCAATCACCAAGAATCCCCCAAAGAATTATGAAAAATTATTGGGTCGCGCTAATAAGTACATACTAGTGGAAGACATGAATGTTGCAAGATAGGAGTTAAGAAGTATAATTGATCCCAAGCCTTCCAAAAGAGAGTTCAAAGACGAGAAGAAAAGACTGAGGTCCCCAGACACACCTGCGCGAAAGACAGACTTCAAGAGAGTGGAGCTGTATACCCCTTGAATGCTTCTCTATCCCAAATCCTGAATCATTCTAAGGGAAAATAAGACTTTAAGTGGCCAGAGTGCCTAAAGGGAGACCTACAAAAGAGGGACAGGTCAAAGTACTATGATTTTTACAAGGATCACTATCACACTACGGATGAGTGCAAAATTCTCAAATGCAAAATTAAGGAGTTAATCAAGCATGGAAGGCTCCATTAGTATATTGCAGGACGTGATGACAGAGCTAGCAGCCGTGAAGACAAGCAGGATGACTGAGACAACATATGAAGCAAAAATCAAGAACAAGCTCTTCAAGATCAATAGGTCCAGCCCAACATCATGCACGCCCTCCTTGAAAGATCCAAAAAATTTTTAAAGCTTAAATCAAGGTCGAAAAAGTCTAGCAAGAGAGGCTCGGTACCCTCCTATGCGGATCTTTAGCTTTAAAATGAAGCAAAGATTGGAATCGCGTATTATATTTATCGATCAGGTTCTCATAGGAGTTCATCTTCTACATGAGAACTCATTGGTGGTCACTCTAAGGATATCCAACTTTGACATCAGGAGAATCCTGGTGGACAACGGAAGTTCGATCAACGTCATCTTCCTCTCCACATTGAAGAAGATGGATTTTGACATGAGAAGGATAGAGCCTGCTAAGTGTAACTTGACAGGCCTCAATGGGGAGGTTAAAATTCCTAAGGGACGTATAATCTTACCAATCACTATAAGAGAGGAGTCCAATTACATCACCATGTTGGACAAATTCCATGTTGTGGTTTCATTCTCTCCCTATAACATTATAATGGGGAGGCAATGGCTCTATGACCTGGGAATTGTACCATCATCTTTCTACCAATGTATGAAGCTGATCATTCAGGAAGCGATGGTTACTATTAGAGGAGACCAGAAAGAAGCAAGAGAGTACAATTGTGCTGCATTCCAAACCTCAAACCTTAGATAGCAATTATTGAACCCTCATCCATCAAAACAAGCATCTCTTAGTCAATCTGCTCCTCGGATGGAAGTAGACTTAGATATAGAAAGACCGCTAGTTTTGGAGCCAAATGAAGAGGTAGAAGAGGTCCCAGCTAGTGAATTTCACCCTCAGAGGACAATCAAGGTTGGAACACGGAGCCAAATGAAGAGGTGGAAGAGGTCCCAATTAATGAATTGCACTCGAGAGGACAACTAAGGTTGGAACACGGCTCGACACCCAGTAGAGATCGTCCTTAATTTCCTTTCTAAAAGATCATATATTGATTTTTGCTTGGTGGTTCATGACTTAGTTGGCATAGATCCTTAGGTTATAATCCATCATCTCGCTGTAGATCCATCCCACCCACCAGTGAGACAGAAGCAGAGAACTTTTGCTCCTGAGAGGAATGAAATCATCAATGTGGAAGTTGATAGGCTCTTAGAGGCAGGGCACATCAAGGAAGTCAACTACCTGACCTGGCTGGCTAATATAGTAGTAGTGCTAAAGAAGGGGGAAAAATAAAGAGTTTGCATCAACTACACCGACCTGAACAAAGCCTAACCAAAAGACAACTTCCTCGTAACAAAGATAGATCAGTTGGTAGATTCAACAGTTGGGAACGAGCTCCTATCTTTATGGGTGCATATTCAGGCTATAACCAGATAAAGATGCATCCCTTAGATCAGGAAAAGACCTCTTTCATTATTAGTAGAGGTCTCTACTATTATAAGGTCATACCATTTGGATTAAAAATATGCAGGAGGCACCTACCAGAAGCTGGTCAACTTAATGTTTCAGGATCAGATCGGTAAGTTGATAGAGATCTACATTGATGATATGCTGGTAAAAAGCAAGTAAGTAGAAGACCACATCAGCAATTTGAGTAAGATCTTTGAAACTCTCTAGAAATTCCAATTGAAGCAAAATCCTTCTAAATGCATATTTGCAGCTTCTGTAAGTAAATTCTTGGGTTTTCTAGTGTCACAGAGGGGGATAGAGGTCAATCTTGATCAAATCAGGTCCTTAATGGAGATGAAGTCTCCTAGAACCAAGAGGGACATCCAATGCTTGAATGAGAGACTGGCAGCCCTGAATTGCTTCATCTCAAAGGCTTCAGATAGATGTCTCCCTTTTTTTAAAGCTCTGAAAGGAGAAACAACATCTGAATGGACACAAGACTATAATGCTACTTTCCAGGAGGTCAAAGCCTACTTGGAAAGCCCAGAGCTGTTATCCATACCAAAGCTTAGGGAACCTCTATACCTCTACTTAGGTGTCTCAAACCGTCCTATTAGCTCAGCCTTAATTAGGAAAGTGCAAAAGCCAATTTTCTATGTCAGTAAAACACTCCTGGATGCTGAGAAAAGGTACATGAGTCTTGAGAAACTCTTGTATGCTCTGATCGTGTTAACAAGAACTTACAAACGAATGCCATCATCGTGCCCACTGATTACCCACTCTGATCAGTGCTCTACAAGCGAGAAACTTCAGGGAGATTGGCTAAATGGGCTATAGAACTCAAGAGTTTGATATACAGTTTGTTCCTAGAACAGTCGTAAAGGCTCAGGTCTTGGCTAACTTCAAAGCGGAAGTTACCAGGGAGGAGTCCATTATAAACCTACAAGTAGAGACTTAGATATGGTAATTATACACTGATGGTGCCTCAAATAAGAAGGGGCGTGGAGCTGGCATCGTTCTGAAGACCCTAGAAGGAGGCATGTTAGAAAAATCTATATCTTTTGGCTTCAAAGCATCAAATAATGAAGCAGAGTATGAAGCCCTGGCTATTGGTTTATAGTTGGCTAAACTTTGTGGGGCCTCAACCCTCAAAACCTATTGCAATTCCTAAATAGCGGTAAGCTAAGCAACAAGTGTGTTCGAAGTAAAAAAGACAAGTATGTAGGCTTATCACTCGATCGTACAGAGGCTAACTCAGGAGTTACAAGAGTTTAACCTACAAAAAATCCTAGACCAAGAGAACGGTAGAGCAGATTGGTTGGCCAAACAGGCGACTTCAAGAGAACAACCTCAGGATCCAATAATCAAGGTTGGATTTCTAGAAATCCCAAGCACCTAGTACCTGGAAAGATACATCTGAACAATATAGAGGGCCTTCCAGGATCCTAGCTAGAGCCTATCTATAATTATATAAAGCATGGTGAGCTACCTAATGACAAGCAACAAACCAGGAAGTTGGGAATCAAGACAGCTCGGTACATGCTCTTGGATAAGGTGTTGTATAGGTCCTATAGGACCTATACAATGGGGAATGGATATTGTGAATGGTTGTGTGGGAATCATGTTGATGCCTGAAGCCAGGAAGCTGGGAATCAGGTCAGCTCGGTACATACTCCTGGATAAGGTGTTGTATAGGTACTATAGGACCCACAATATCCATTCCCCATTATATAGGACCTATACAACATGGATATCATGGGTCCTACGTTCTTAGAGAGATACATGAAGGGTTATGTGGGAATCATGTTGATACCAGAACCTTGGCACACCAAGCTCTAACATTGGGGTACTACTGGCCCAATATAAAGTAAGATGCACTGGAGTTAGTGAAGAGGTATGATCAGTGTTAGAGGTACGCAAAGTGTACAGATCAGCCTCCACAACCTATGACTCTTATCCAGAGCCTTTGGCCCTTCATGTAATGGCGAATGGATATCGTGGGTCCTTTTCCAATGGCTAGAGGAAGGAAAAAGTTCGTAGTGGTAGCAGTTGACTATTTCATGAAATGGGCAGAAGTAGAAGCCCTAGCCAAGATTGGTCAAATTAACATGAAGAACTTTGTGAGAAAAAACACTATATGTAGATATAGTGTTCCCCATATCCTGATCACTGACAGTGGAATGCAATTTGAAGGAGTGATATTCCAGTAGATCTGTAATGGCTTGGACATTAAACATCACTTCTCCTCTCCAGGCCATCCGCAAGCTAATGGCTAAGCTGAGGTGACAAACAAGATGATCCTTGATGCCATGAAGAAGAAGCTGGAGGGAGTTAAGGGTCATTGGCAAGATAAATTACCAGAAGTCTTATGCTCATATAGAACCACCAAGAGAACACCCACAGGAGAGTCACCATTTATTCTGGCTTATAGAACAGAGGTAGTCCTACTGGTGGAAATTAGTATGCCAACTGCCAGAACTGAATCCATGCTTGCCTTATAAGATTGTGGACTCCAGCTTGCTGCCAAGACACATGGTAATGAAGGCTTATTCCAAAACTTGGATCTCCTGGAAGAAGTCAGAGAACAAGCTCTGCTTCGGTTTGCAACATACTATCATAAGATCTCAAAGTACTTTGATAAAAAGGAAAAGCCTCAAACTCTTTATCTAGGGGATTTGGTTTTAAGAAGGGTTTTTCCAAACACCAAAGACCCTATTGATAGCAAGTTGGCTTCAAACTGGGAAGGGCCATATAGAGTGGTCAAAATTAATAGACTAGGGATATATTGGTTGCATGACATTAAAAATAAGCCAATACCCAAACCCTGGCATGCTAAACATCTAAAGAAGTATTATATGTAGTGTCGTGTTTTAGTTTTTCTACATCCAATCTATGTATTGATTTCGTCAAAGTTAATAAAGCGGTCCTATTTCTGATTTTTCTCAAGTTGTATTGGCAAACATTAGTTACTTTGCAGCTTGCTTATTATATAGGCAGATTTATGGTATTGTTAGTTTGTTAGATACAAGCAATTAGAACATCAAAAGAAGGAAACAAGGGCAACACAAAAATTCTTTATTATTTAAAAAAGAAATTATAAAGTCCCCTTCATTCCCACCCTAAACAACCTATGCATCTTTATTCCTAAGGGATTTGACCTCGTCTTCTAAACCCTTCACCTTGCCCATCAGTTCATTGAGTCTACCCTCCAGATCATTATATGTAGATAAATGACCGTAGAAGTCAATCTTTTACGTAGTAATTTCTAACCCCTGAAGGGCAATCAGCCTTTCCAATTCCTAGACACGTTCCCGCAGGTCCTCTAGTGAGGTCTCTTCTTGAGAACTTTGCCCAGCCTTAAAAGTAGATGGACCCTCTTTCGTCCAGGCCTTCTTCTTCTTTTTTCCTTTTCTAGATTGGTCAGAGGAACCCTTATTGTCGAAAGAGTCAATACCGTCAGAAGAATCAAAGTTGCCAAAAAAACACACTATCCCTTCATATCTTGAAGGCTTAACCTGGACGCGGGGCCTAGAGGCCATGGATTTGGTCTAGTGACGAGACCCAGAGGCACCCCCAACAGGGTTCAGAGTTGGAGTTTCTTCCTTGCAGTTTCTTCCATATTAGCCCCAGCACCCTCACCCGAAGGAAGGTAATCACCATAAGGGCCCCTCAGGTCACTATTCAAAGCGACCCTCAACAACCCGGTTGATTGCATCTTCGTCAACACTGCCAACACCAATCTCCTTGAATGTAGCATAGGATGTCCTAGAAAGCTCGAGATCAAACGTCCGAGGAGGATAATCAAACTCGTCATCTATCCAGTGCCCAAAGACCACAACTTTTGGAACTTGGTGCCAATTATTGTTGTGGAAAACTTCCAACCCAGTAAAAAGGTGCTTCGCCTCAGGGCCAACTCTAAGGTATGGCATCCCTTTGTTAATATGGAGGTTGTAACAACGGGCGATCTCGCAAGTGCCAAGAAAGATGACCAGATGATTACATATGGCGTTAATGCCCAGAAGGAGACATACCTGATTTGGTCGACAAATCTCCAAATAGAATTACAATCTGCCCAAAAGGTAGCAGAAGAGTGCATGCATAGAAAAGTGTAGTCCAACCATCTTCAACAGATAGCTACTGATCGCGATGGCTGGAAAGTCCACCACTCCCTCCTCAATAAAAGGGCAAAACTCAACGTTGAGAGGGATCTCGTATTCCTTCCTAAGAGTATCTAAGCCCTCCTCGAAATGAAGGTCAATCTGGGAAGGCATTGGTGACTATGGTTAAAAGAAAAAGTTGAATCGTTTATGGGCAATTTGTTTCAGTGATCATCTAGAGAGGATGCTAAGGGGTTTATATTAAGATAGAAGTTTGTTGCGATACATCTCCCAACCAGTCCAAATAATGATCACCAATTAATGGCCGGTGGAAACCTGCACCGTCCATATATTTTTTAAGGGATTTGAACAGTTAAGATTGGATTTATGAAAGCTAACCCTCAATATGACAGTTAGGATTCTAAAAAGTCGTGCACATTTAATGCAAAGTGACAGCCTACGTTAACATCAAATCAAGAGGCACGTGTCTACACGTACCAGTGAACCTAGCAGTCAGGACAAACCTTGACACCTCCAGCCCGATTTCAAATTTTTCTAAGTGCTCAGGTCAGGTCAGGCTATAACGCCCTCGACTTGATCTCAAATCTAGAAAAATATATACTAAGGAGATTTTCTAAGTGCTCAGGTCAGGTCAGGCTATAACACCCTCAACCTAATCTCAAATCTAGAAAAGTCCATAGTAAGGGGATTTTTCTAAGTGTTCAGGTTAGGTTAGGCTATAACGCCCTCAACCTGATCTCAAATCTAGAGAGATTAAACCTCCCCAGTCAAAGATGTCCACTTTTACACTCTGTTTGGTTTGCCAAAAACAAGAAAATAATTGATTAGCATTTCTTGTTTGTGGCAAATCATGTGTTTTGTTTGACACAAAAATAAGAAATGAAATGATTTCCAATTCTTAAGAATTAGAGTTTTAGGCCTGTAGACATCCCGATTTTGACCAACCGTTGAATCCAGGGTTGGTTACCTATAAAAGACAATCGACGACAATGACCGGTGAAATTCAAAGATTTTCCAAAGAATTCAAGCCCTTTAAGAATTCTTCAAAACAAGTTTCCAAATTAAGAGAAAGAAAGAAAGAATTGGACGTTCGGAAGGACCCAGGTACATGTGAGAGAGACAGCCAGAAAATTAATTTAACAAAAAATAAAGTATATATACAAGAATTTTTTAGAGAAGAAAAAAGAAGGAAAAGAAGAAAATATGTATAAGTATAGTCTATTAAAGAATATGCTAGTATCTTAGTATATTAGTATAGTTTACTAAAGTATTACCAAAGTCCTTAGTATATTAATATAGTATATAAAGTATATTACTATATTACTATAGTATACTAAAATATATTTGTATAGTAAATATTTATTTTGAAAATAAAATAAAAAAGAGGATTCAGTTAGCCAGCAGTGCTGAGTGCCGCTCGGCACTCAGTGAGTGCCAGAACGGCATTCAGTGAGTGCCGTAGCCAACTCTTCGAGTGCCGCGTGGTGTAACAGTTTGTTTTTTTCACATGTTCTAGAAGAAATCTTTGCACATGGGTTTTCATCCAAATTTACCCAATTAACCCCATGGGAAAGGTCTATATAAACTGGCCTTCATCTCCATTATAGAGGACTTGAATCATTTTCATATATACAAGAGATATACATTGAGATCTAGATAGAAAATTGAGAGAAAACAAGAATTATTTTGAAGAAAACTTTGAAGAATTTGAAGAAGAGATTGAAGAATTTGGAAGCTTTTCATCCAACAATCAAGAATTCCCTGAGGTTATAAGAGGTAACCTCCTAATCTTATAGAAAATTAGACTAATTCAATCACAAATTCATAGTTCTAGGATCTTTACACATTTTCAAAACCTCTCTTCTTACCTCATTTCATCACACCACATACAATTTGTGATTGAATTTTTATGTGTTATTCTCATTGATTTGGATCTAAATAGAGTTTTGGATTTAAGATTAAAAGAGTTTTGACTTGAATTTTTTTAAATAACTTTTGATTTCATTTCTTTTGTTTAGTTTCTTCTCATAGGGTCTATAAGATCTTCAATATCTCACTAAATCTCTTTGAGTTTGATCCTTTAGTCTCCTATAATCCTATGATTTATATGGAGAGTAGGTTGATCATTGTTACATCCACACAAGCTTGGATGGATTCAAGTCTCATTTTCATGACTTGGAGCTTTCAAACTTGAGAAACTCATAGAGTTCTCTCTATACTCTATGAAGGTTCATGTGGATTCAATCATATTTAGTCTCCAAGGACCTAGGATTTGAGAGGAGATTTGAATAAAATGGGTCTAAATCCCTTAAGGAACATATGTTTGGGAGAGGGATTAGGTGTAGTTTGAGTTTAATTAAAGTTTTGAATACCAATTCTACAAATGGTGCAGTGAACTCATGAACTCGTTGAGATCAAGGATTTTTAATTAAATCATAGTCCATGAGAATTGAGTGAGACCAAGTGGAGAGTGTTCATAACTCACATAAGTATCATTAGGACCTTGGTCTTGGTGAAATTCCATATTTAGAATGGTTAGGCTTTGATTTGTGAAGTAGGTTGCTCTCTGTCTAAAGTTTCAAAACAGTAAGTTCGTATTAAAATGAGTAAATCAGAGCCTTAATAAAGTTTTCTCAACCTCAAATAATTTTTTCTAAGTAGTTCAATGTGATAGGAAGATATCCTAAAAATATCAAAGTGTTTCTCATTTTTTTTACTATTTTTAGAAAATCATACAAAAACTCTGGACAGAGAGTTGCAGATTCTTGAGTGATATCTAGTTTTTTCCTTTTTCCTAGAGATCTAATAGTTGGATCTTTGATTTTCTTTTTGAGTTAAAAACTAGACTCACATAGGCTTAACATATTTAAAACTCATTAAGATCCAACCGTTGAAAGTATTTTATTTCTATTTTTGAAAGTCTGGTCTGCTCTCTGTAAATCCTGAAATTCAGTCACTATTTTGATAAATCTTGTCAAACTTAAATTAAATGGTCTCTTAATGCCTTAGGACCCAAAATCATGTTTTGAATTATGATAATTAAACTTAAATCCAGAGGCTAAGTAATCCAAATCAATGAATAGTTCATATCTCATTCTTGTTTATATCCATGCATTCATCCATGTATATTGATACTTTTATTTAGGTCTAACTTTAGGTTGATTTATCCTTAATTGAGTCTAATTGTGAGTTCCTTATAATCATTTTGAGAATATGCTACCACTATGTATAGATATTGCATCGGCTCCTAGTTGAGACTTGCATATCTATAGAGGTGATATGTTTTCAACTAATTAAAAGGAACTCATAGTTATGTCAATTCTTTTTTTTTTCTACTTGATGGATTTAAGCTAGATGTTTTTAGGAATGATTATTTGATATTATATATCTTGTCTAAAGCATGTTGACTAACCCTTATTTTGTAGCGCTTTGGAGGTATGACTTCTCATCTCTTCTCTGGTTTATATCATTTTATTGATTTTTGACTTCATGCGCGACACCGTAGAATTAGGTCTTGCCTTATGTGTATATATGTGTTAGAGACTTTTTCTTAGGAATTCTACTTTTTGTGTGCATTACACATTTTCAATTTTGCAGCTAGATCCCGGGTAAGTTCTCTTGTCCTTATTGCATATCATCTTGCTTGCTAATTGAACTATGTGATTTTGTATGCCTTTTATCATTAGCAATTTTGCACCCTTTTGACATGCTTGTGCTATGTATACTTATATGTATGTATTAGTTGAGGGCATACTTAGATTAATAATTCGATTAAAAAAGATGTTGAGTAGAGGCCTATCACGAGATAGGATGAAAGGGGCATTTAGTCGATCGGGCTCCTTCCCCTTTCATTCCATAATCCCCGGACCCAATTTATCTTTGGTTTCACAAAAGATCGGTTTGCTTTTAAAATGGTTTCTTAATTTTCCTTTTAAAAATTAAGTGGAGACTCTTTGTATTTGAATTTGAATTTGAAAATTATTTTTAAAATTAAAAGAAGTGGGCCCAAATGCCGGTATCCACAATCTGGCTACTCTGCTGGGGATCGAACCCAGAATCTTTGGTTTCGCAGACCAGAATTCTGATTTTGGGTTCACTCGAGGATTAGACTTAAAGCATCCATTTAATCAAATTAATTAATTTTTATGTGCCCATTGCATTGCACTTGCATATTTCACCAGTCGATTGCACAGAACTATGACCTTGGAGGCTCGAGACAACCCGGTCGATCAAGTCATCATGGGACTGTGTGATCACCCTTGATCTCGTACCATGTGTTGGTATATGAAGCATCCTATCGGGTGTGTGTCAAGAGTCCCTTATTTTGACCAAACCCGGCCTTTGCATAATAGCTTCTATAGAACCTTTCAATCATAGGGAATCAATTCTTAATTAGGATTATATGCTAGGGAGTTTTGTATGCCCGAAAGGGATTAATTGAGATGATTACGATGCTTGCTTAATGTAGGATGTATAATCTTCTAATCACCTTTTAGCAATTCCTTCTCATGTCCCACGACATTTGGGGAACATGCCAAATGTTGATTATGAGATTTCACTTCTTATGTCTTATTTAGCTAAGCATCATTGACCTTGTATGCCTCCGAATTCATGAAGAGTACGGTAATACTTCGATCATGTGATCCTTCTACCCAAAGAATTTTAAATCCTTCTTTGACAGTGAATGGATTTTTTGCCATCTTTATTCCAAAGTTTTCAATTGCTCTTTCAAAATTCTTGGAGTTCACTTTTTGATTAAAGCTTCAAACCAATATTTGTTAAAGTATATTTTCACATGATCATCTTCAAAGGAAAAATCCAAAATCATGGGAATTGTTTTTGAAAGAAACGCCTTTTCAAATGAATTTCAAAGCAAAGTTTCAACCCGAACATTTTAATAAGAAATGTTTTCACATCCTCAAAGGGAAATCCAAAATTCTTGAGAATTATTTTCAGGACAAATGGTTTTCAAATGAATTTTAAAACAAAATTTCAACCCAATCAAATTTTTTTTTGAGGAATGTTTAACATCCTCAGAATTCTCAAGAAACATTTTATCATCCGAGAAATATTTTCCAAATAAATCCAAACACCCAATCTTTGAAAGGGTAGCAAGGATCACAATGAATGGAGAAATTAACGCACTTGACATGGATGAGGATTTTATGTGCTTATGTGTTTATGTGTTAGGATTAGGATTTTCTTTCCTTTGGCATATAGAATAGGCACATATGCACACATGCATCGCATCCATGTGACATATGAACCATCCAAGTATCATCATATCATTTGGCAAAATTAATTGGTAAATTCGCTCTTTCAAAAATAAATCAAAATTGAAATAAAGTATGGATGTAGGTGAAAGATAAAACCAGCAACAAGCACAGTTTGGGATAGGGATTCAGCTGCAAGATTAGTGAGAAGAAAGCCAGAGAAAGAAATGGATCAGGGACAACATGCCGAAGAAATAGCTCAGCTAAAGGAAAGAATGGATCAAATGATGATAATGCTGGAAACATTGACCTGCCAAAAGCATGTAGTTGATCCACCAATAATTGATCCTCCTGCTCGAAATGGAGAAGATGACTGGTACGAGGATTTAGAGTAACCCAAAGCTGGTGCAAATAAGGTAGAAAGAGAGAAAATTAAAAAGGCCGAGAATGATCATATCAAAATGAAAGAAAAAGTGGAAAAGTTAGAAAAAGTCATCCATAAGTCCAATGGGGTTGACAGTTATCTGCTAGAGTTGGAGGTCTATTTGAAGGAACTTAAAAAAAGTGACCGATCGGATTTAAGATGCCAGAGATTGACAAATTTGATGGCTCTGGTAATCCCAGTAATCATGTGAGAATGTGCATTGGAGCTTTTTAACCAAGTTGCCTAAGCCCTGCTATGATGGCCATGTTATTTCAGCAGACTTTGACTGGGGCAGCCTTATCCTGGTACTTCATGATGGAGTTGAGGAAAAGTCGTGTATGGGAAAAGGTGTTAAAAGCTTTTATTACCCAATACGAGTATAATTAGGAACTCAATGTGACTATAAGGGATCTAGAGATGACCATGCAAAAAAATAAAGAATTGTTTGCCGAATTCTTGGCACATTGGAGAGGAATGGCCACTAAAATGATACAATGGCCTTCAGAGAAAGAACGGATTCGGATTGTGGTCAAAAATCTGCAGAGTGTTTATCAAGAGAAACTCATGTACCAGTGCATTCATACCTTTGTAGAATTGTTTGAGATTTGAACCAGAATAGAAGATGCAGTCAAAGATGGGAGGATCAAGAAAGAAGAATCTCAGGGGCACCGCTCTAGGAGGTCATTCTACATAGGAAGCGCTAGAAATCAAGTAGCAACAGATGTGAATGCGTTAAGTGAACCAGAGAAGAAATTCGATGAAACAAAGAGCTACCCGAGAGGAGGGGAGATAAGCCATTAAGAAAGTTTTCAGAGCTACGGGTATCGCTATCTATAACTCTTGACAGGCTATTAGCTAAAGGGCATCTTCATTTGTTGGAACCACAGCCAAGGCCAAACTCACTTCCTCCGAACTTCAAATTCAATCTGCACTGTAAGTTCCATCAAGAGGAAGGGCATTCCACTGATCGATGCCTGAGGTTGAGACATGAAATTCAAAATCTGATAGACAAGAAAATAATATCTGAGCCTCCAGCCAACCCGCCAAATGTCACCAAGATCCCACCACCGCCAGGCATTTATTTCTTGGGGATGGAGGAAGATTTGTTTGACCCGTCCGCTTTGATTACCAAAATTGGGGAACCAAGGGGATTATACCAACCGATAGAAGATATGTTAGTTTGCATGCTAGGGAAACAGTCGGGGAAAGATCATATTCTGGAATGGTGGGCTTTAGAGATGGATAATTCAGTCTGGTGCAAAGACAATCAAAGCATTGGTAAGACAGAAGACCAATGGTATGATAGTGACAAAGGAGAGGAAAAGGGCTCGGAAGAAACTGAGGAACAAGATAACTTGTGGGTAAAAGAAGGGATCAGTCATTTGACTCGGTCTAGAAGGCACTTTAAGCCGCATGAGTTAGAAGAAGACCATCTGGGTCAGGATTTGGGAAAAGGAAAAGGCAAGTTGGAAGAAGAAGAGGAGGAAGATAGGATCTTAAAACAGAAAAAAAAAGACATAGGCGAATATCACCATTTGGGGTTTACTAATCGATTCCAAGCGTCACAGACAGGCGGTCCTTGACGCCCTTAATCAGTCAGGTTTCCATTGAAATCACTCTTGAGGATCTCATTGGTATGTCAACAAAAGCTCGATTCCCGCCATCTCATTTACCATAGCCGATTTACCTCCCGAGGGGCCTGCCTACAATAAACCATTACATATCACGGTTGAATGTCTAGGGAACTCTTTGCCCGCTTGTCTTGTCAAAAACGGGTCTGCGCTAAACGTATGCCCATTTTGAACATCCAGAAGAATGGGACTTGATGAGTCAACCTTTATTCCATCAGAACAAAAAGTAAGGGCCTATAATAACACTTAGCGAGTAGTTATGGGGATCATCTTTCTAAATCTCTCCATCGGGGCAGTAGAAAAGGGAACAGAATTTTAGATCATTGATATTCCTACATCTTTCAATTTACTTTTGGGAAGACCATGGCCAGACAGTTTGGGCGCCATCCCATCAATCATCCATCAAAAGGTCAAGTACATTTGGGAAAATAAAGTTTGCGAGTTTCTGGGAGATAGTTGGATTCATGCGTCTGAAGCATTATCTAGTGCCCTGGTCTTGGAAGTACAGATACAAGAAGATGAAGTGAGCTTGGGTGGTTTTGAATTCATCAATATGGTAGACGGTAGCAAACCAAGGGAGTTCCTACTGCTTTACTTCGACCAATATACGAGTCCATTGGTAGTTGGAATTATGAAAAAAAAATAGGGTTCTTCCCGGGGTTGGGTTTAGGGAAGAAACACCAAGGGTTGCCAGAATTTTCAAACATCATCTCACAAACCCACACCCGTGAGTTAGGATATCAGCCAACAAAGGAGGAAACAAGAAAAAAGAAAAAAGTTGCCGATGCACCGATGGAGTCTTACCTAAAGACTCTCAACGGGTATTTTGTCAAGGAAGGAGAAAATTTTCCATTCTGCAGCTTCCCAGAATCGTGGGTGGATAGTATGGATAAGCGTGTGAAGCCGGGGTTTGAGATATTCTTTGCACATGACTTCTCTGATTATGAAGATCCTTACCTTCAGGTGCCCGCAAAATCCACTTTACCCAAGATTGGGTTTGTGCTTTGGATGGCCCGACGATGAAAGATCTACTAGAAGAAGAACACAGAGGGATCGGAAAGGGTAGTCTTGGGGAGATTGTGAATGAAGAAGAGAAAGGCCGGAATGAAGAAAGGAGCAAGGAGAATAAAGCAGAGGAGGAGAAGCCAGAACATGAAGAAGAACCAGAGAAAGAAGAAATGGGAGAGATTACCAAGACAGAGGATCAGGAAGATTGCTTCATTGCTGAATTGGGAGGAGAAAGCAAGAAAGAGTGGGTGTTTGAGTCTAGTGATAGGTATCCCCCTCACCCAGAGTCTGTAATGGCCCAAATGAGGCGTCTTTTAATTTATATGTCTGTTATAATCACTCCCAAGAAAACCAATGAAAATATGACTGATTCTGCTTATTCGACTACACATAAAAATAACTGTGATGCATGCCATGAATGTGATGAAATACCTAATGAACTACAAAAATTAATTAAAAAAAAATGAATCTGCATGTAAAATCATTGAAAGCACTTTAACAATCAATTTAGGAAATGAAAATAATCCACAAAATGTTTCTATTAGCTCCACACTTAATAATGATGAAAGCAAAGAGTTAATCAATTTATTAACTGAATTCAAAGATGTCTTTGCATGGTCCTATGATAATATGCTAGGAATTGATCCAGAAATAGTTCAACATCATATTCTACTCTTCCCAAACTCAAAACCTGTAAAACAAAAATTGAGGCGAATGAGGCTTGAATGGGCGCTTAAAGTGAAGGAAGAAGTTGAAAAGTAGTTGGGAGTTGATTCTTGATTGTCACCGAGTATCCAGAATGGGTCGCTAACATTGTACCAGTTCCTAAAAAGGATGGTCGTGTTAGGGTTTGTTTTGATTTCTGGGACCTGAACAAAGCCAGCCCTAAGGACAATTTCCCTTTACCCCACATTGATGTGTTAGTAGACAATACTGCGGGACATGAACTCTTATCCTTCATGGATGGGTTCTTAGGGTATAATCAGATTTTAATGGCACCCGAGGATAGGGAGAAGACAACTTTTATCATACCATAGGGAACTTATTGCTATAGGGTTATGCCTTTTGGGCTTAAGAACGTAGGTGCAATTTATCAAAGGGCTACCACCATGTTATTGCATGATATGATCCACAAAGAAGTAGAGGTATATGTGGATGACATGATATTAAAGTCCAAGAAGAGGGGAGGGCATTTAGAAATGTTGAATAAATTCTTTGAGAGGCTGAGGAGGTTTAGAATGAGGTTGAACCCGTAAAAATACACTTTCGGAGTTACCGTGGGGAAGCTGTTAGGATTTCTCATTACACAGAGAGGGCTTGAGGTAGACCCGACCAAAATTAAGGCAATAACTGAAATGCCATCGCCAAAGAATGAAAAAGAACTAAGGGGATTTCTAGGTAGAATACAGTTCATCAGCCGTTTCATATCCAAACTTACCATGACCTGCGACCCACTGTTTAAACTGCTTAGGAAAGGGGAGAAGTTTGAATGGGATAACCAGTGCCAAAAAGCTTTCGAAAAGATCAAAACCTACCTTCAAAACGCACATGTCCTATCACCTCCCAAACCTGGAAAACCCTTACTACTATACCTATCCGTGATCGAGAATTCGATGGGGTGTGTGTTGGCCCAAGAAGAAGAAGAAGGGCGGGTGGAGAAAGCAATATACTATTTAAGTAAGAGAATGATCGAGTATGAACTAAATTACTCACCGCTAGAGAAAGACTATTGGGCCTTGGTATGGTGTACCTGCCGCCTCAGGCACTACATGCTATCCTTCCCTGTCACCCTAATAGCCCGAATGGACCCACTTAAATACCTCTTCAAAAAGCCTGCCCTAACTAGTAGGATCTCCCGTTGGACCATGATGCTAGCAGAATTCGATATAAGGTATGCCACTTCCAAATCTGTCAAAGGAAGAGCCGTCGCCGAATATTTAGCTGACCTTGTCGTAGAATCCAAGGAGAATGGAGAATTTAAGTCCCAGATGAAGAAGTAATGGAGGTAAATGAAGAGTTATGGATAATGTACTTCGATGGAGCAGCCAATCAAATAGGTTATGGAGTCGGAATCATCCTTATATCACTAAGTGGAGCCCCCACCCTGTTAGCCATCAAGCTCAAGTACAATTCAACAAATAATATGGTAGAATACGAAGCATTCATAATTGGGATAGAAGCAGCTCTTGCCTTGAAAATTGAAAAAATTGATGTCTTCGGGGATTCTAATTTGATGATATCGCAAGTGAGAGGGGATTGGAGAATAAAGCATGAGAAACTGAGACCTTACCATGACTACCTGGAGAGCCTGTAAGTGCAGTTCAGAAAAATCTCGTTCTATTACCTTCCTCATGAGGAGAACCAACTAGCCGATTCCTTAGGAACCTTGGCCTCAATGATCCAAATCCCTATAGGAGTTACCATGATTCCCCTATCCATAGAAGAGAGGACCCGACCCTCATTTGAGACAATCGCAGCCATTGAAGGAGGAGAGGAGACAGAAGTACTGTGGTATGTGGATGTTTAGAGTTTTATTGAAAATGGAGAGTACCTTAAGGGGCTTCAGAGAAGGATAAAAAGGCAATCCGGAGGTTTTCAGCACAGTTTGTGATTTATGCAAGAAAGTTGTGGAAGAAGTCGTATACCGGTTATAACCTGGAATGCTTGCATGGGAGAGAAGTGAGAAGGATGATGGAAGAAATACATGAGGGAGTTTGTCGAGTGAACATGAGTGGAGATATGTTAGCCAAAAAGATAATCCGGCAAGGGTATTTTTGGACAACTTTGGATAAGGATTGTTGTAAGTATGTTAGGAAATGCCATAAATGTCAGATCCATGCTGTAGACACCCCATTTTGTCGGCTATCAGATTTAGGAGACCCATAGCTTGGTGGTTCATAATGATCGAAAAATACTCAAAAGGACTCCTGGAAGTTAGTTCAATCTCTCAAAATGCTCATAAAGTGGTACAAATGACCAAAATGCCCCTAAAAGCCCAAACGCTCCTAGACTTGGACCGAAAGTTTTGAAAACATGCTATGTCGTGAGAAAAGTCATAAAATGAGTTTTTAAGAAAAACGAAATGAAATCGTCAAGTCCCAGAGACCCCTGGAGGTCCCGGAAGTTCCCGGAAAGTCCCCGTTGACTGGTTTGACCAAGGTTTGACTAGGTTTGACCAAGGTTTGATCGAAATCATCCAAATTCACCAAAAAGTTCCAAAATCATTCTAGATCATGTGGAAAGTACTAAAACGAGTTTTAAAAGAAAATCGGATGAAAACGTCAGCTCTTGCGAGCTCCCAGATGTTCTTAGAACTTCTTGGAAATCCCAAGTTTGATCGATTTGACCTAAAAGTTGACTTTGAAACCAGAGCACCATATCATTTTTCAAACATTTTTCATGGATACTAGAGGTCAATAGCTTTCCAATTGAATTTAAAACGAATTTATTATGAATTTTCAAAGATGAAAAAGGTGATCAAATCAGCTTTTATCGCAAATATCGCAAAACTTTTCAAAGTGACCTATCTCCTAACTATTGTTTATGTAAAGTAGACTCCATTACCTTTCCAACGGTATATCATAGCCTCAATTTGGTGTTCATACGCATTTTCTATGAATTTCGGATAAAATAGGGCCTTTTCGCGAATATCGAAACCTCTGGGGGCGTAAATACAAATTTCTGGGCATCTGAGGAGCAGTGCCGCAGCAGCACTGGGCCACTGTCGCGGCGGCACTGGGCCACTACCGTGGCGGCACTCAACCCCCGCAGTATCCATTTTTGTAATTTATTTTGGGGTCCAAATTGAATAATTAAAGACCAAAACAATGTAGTTTTATGTTCACAGATGTTTGGGACCAATGGGAACACTTTCTAAATCCCAAAACCACCCCAAATTGGCCTATATAAACCCCCATTTTCTCTTCATTTTGGGGGGGCCAAGTGCAAAGTTCATAGAAGTTGTAGAGAGAAAGAGAGATAGAGATAGGTTTAGAAGAAGGAAATGGAGCTTCTCCCACTGATTTTCTATAAGAAAGTGAGTTTCAATCTTATTTTCTTTCATTACTCCTCTTATATTTCACATTCAAGTCTTCCCCAACCACCATTTTTGAGCAATCTTGAGTTAGGAAGCTACTTCCATGTCCAAATGTCAATATCTATGAGTGAAACACCAAGCTACAAGTCCAAAATCACATTGATTATTATCTATTAATTGCTATTACTTACTTGTTTACATGAATGTTCATCTCTTCTTACCTCATTTCTTTTGGATTTTTCTTTGATTACTTACATACTTATCATCATCTAGATGACATGTTGTTTGAGGAGAGTGAATCCTTGTGGACAGTAGCTCTTGACCTCAAAGACATGTTTGATGGATGATGATTCTAACTTCTATACATTCATATGCGTTATTGAAGTCATATTCTCAAACAAAACTATGTTTGTGCAAACAATACTGGGAGTTCTTGATGATGAGTTTGATATTGATTTCTTAAGTGGTCTTAATTCCCTTTTTGTGCTGAAAATGTGCTTTTAAAACCCCTATTTCAAAACCCCTCTAAAACCCCAACATTTGGATTCCAAGAAACAAGCCTTGTTTTATCAAAAATCTTCAAAACAGTGAATGATCTGAGTTCAAAGATTTCTATAGAACTCAATACTTAAAGGGTGATTACAAGACCACGTGAAAAGTCTTCTTAACTCATTACAGAACACCCATGATTTTTGGTATGCCTTTAAAACACTTGGAAGTGGCCCAAACATTCTCTCCAGATATTATGTTTTTGCTGTCACAGCAGCTTAGTTGAATTTCAACTTGTTTTACAAAAAATGCTTCCAAAAGGAATGGTCCCAACTTATTTTTCCCTTGAACTTCAGTGTCTTAGGGAACGTTTTGTATAATATGGGCCTATAGATGTTTGCTTTCATTTTCTAAGATTTTTTGACATTTCAGTCGACAGTATGGACTCTGTTTCTGAGTAACCTCTATTGTTTATATGATTTCTCTCAATCTGTATTAGTTATTGAAGATTGGCTTTTTGATATGTGTTCTAGACACAATAAGGATGATCTCCATGAAATATCATGAACTAAAAACATTTCTAACCCCACTTTTCATTTTTTACAAGATTAACTCAATGTTCTGTCCACTATTCACAGCAAGCATACTTTTACTTTCATTTTTGATTTGATGTTCATATGCCTTCCAAATTAGTTCATCTCTTAGGAAGTAATTCATACTACATTTGTACATATTCTATGATGATTTCCTTCATGCATTCATGTATATTTTAGACTTCTAAGTCACTTTAGAAAGTCCATGTACACAAGCACACTACAACCTTTGTACATTCTAGGATCATACATTACATTCATGAAAGATTTGGGGCTTTTGTGACTCCTAATCTAAGAAGATTATAAGGAATAAACTTGGTCATCCGTTTATGCTCACTCTCGATCAAAACTTCCTTTCTCATCCGTCCCGGGGATGGAGAGATCTTCTTTTCTCAAGATTAACATGCATCATATTAGCCTGCTAAGTATATTTTTTGATTTCTTTGATTAATTTGTTTCAAGAACAATTCATGTCCCCTTTAGATTAGTTAAACTTTATTACTTGATATGTGATTAGATGATTTTTCCTTGGTTTGTTTGTGTGATCTTTCACTATGAATTGTGTGATACTTGGCTTAGATCTTATGAATGATATCTTATCTTTAGATCTTCCATTTCAAGTTTCTTATGTGATGTAATATACTATTATAGTATTAATTGTCAAACCAAACATAGTAAAAGATGATTATTTGGATGCTAATTGAGGCCCGTCAAGAGACGGGGCGAGTTGAGGGTGTTTTAGTCGTGATAAAGGCTCCTTCCTCTCTCGTACCAAAACCCCGAGCCAAGTTCTTTGGTTATGATGGGCCGGTGCCCTTTATCCGTTTTGGTGAGTCAAAATTAGGTTTCTTAGTTCCTTAAAGACCAAGTGGCGACTCTATATCTATTTTCAACAGACCTTCTTCCTTTTGTTTCTTTGATCCAAATCAATTTCAAACGAAACTGAAAGAGTGGACGACCGATTCCGCGTGTCCACACATGCAAATCTTATGCATATCCCAACTTTATAGCATGACCACTCCTTGGCTGTTCTCTGTATGGGGTATTGATATCATTGGTGAAGTGGTTCTGAAGCCTCCAACAAACACCAGTACATAATTGTGGCAATAGATTATTTTACCAAGTGGGTGGAAGCAGCGTCATATGCAACATTGAAAGCTAAAGATGTGGTAAGTTTTATTGAGAAGAATATAATCTGCAGATATGGGGTTCTAAATGAATTCATTTTCGATCATGGTAGCCATTTCCAATGAGAAGTTATCCCGCTCTTAGAGAAGTATAGGATCACCCACCATCAATCTTCCCCACACAGACCCCAAACAAATGGAGCGGTGGAAGCAGTTAATAAGAATGTTAAGGCGATTTTAGGGAAAATGACAGATACATACAGGGATTGGCATGAGAAATTACCATTCGCATTATAGGGGTATCGAACTTCTGTGAGAACTTCGACGGGAGCTACACCATACTCGCTGGTCTATGGAATGGAGGATGTCCTCTCGGTTGAAGTAGAAATACCCTCTTTGAGTGTTTTGGCAGAATGCGAAATAACCGAACTAGATTGACTACGAGGGAGGTATGAGGAATTGATGTTACTTGATGAAAAGAGGTTAGCAGCAATAAACCACACTCGGGGATATCAGAAAAGGATAGCTCGTGCTTTCAACAACAAGGCTCACCCAAGGAAGCTTGCTGAGGGTGACCTGGTCCTCAAAGAGCTTAAAGCGCCTGTTTATGAACCGAGAGGAAAATTTAAACCCAACTGGGTCGGATCATATATCATAAAGACTCTTCTCTCTGGAGGGGCTGGTTATCTTATGGACCAAGATGGGATTGAATTTAAACAACCAATCAACCTTGAAACCTTGTCTTTCAAAACTTCCTACCTTGATGAACTACGCTTGACTTGATTCCCGTTAGGGGATACATAGGCAACCTGCTCGGTTCTGTCATATAAAAAAAATCTTGCCTAAAAGGCACTTTATTTCTAGCTTTGGTTAAACTACTACAAACCTGATACCCATTCGGGGATAAGTAGGAGGCCTCACATGGCCCTCGGTCTAAATAAAACCCAACTCTTGATAAAATCCAACATCCTGAGTTTCCCTATACCGAACTAGGGGCAAACTTGCGTTCGCCCGGAACTAAAATCAAAGCCCCTAGACTAGGGGCAAACTTCGTTTGCTAAACCGAAGAACCCAAATAATATCTAAACTAATTTCTGGATCTATTGGCTATCAAAATACGTGTTGTATGGAAGCAAATGAGGATTCATGGTAAAGAATGATTAAAGCTCTAAAGCAAGACTCAAAGCAAAGTAATAAAAGATAAAAGAGACATTAAGAGGAAAGATTTTCATAACCTGAAAAAAAAAATTGGAAAAGTGCAAACTACGATTTAGCATGATTAGGATATTTTCTAAATAAAAGAAAAAGACTTTTATTTGAAAATAAAAATAAATATAAATATAAAAAGATACATCACATGATATAAAAAGTGCAGTGAGAGTAAGCAGGATTCGTCAAAAGCTTTTTAGTGGAATCTTGTTTGTTTTTCTGTGTGTCTGTATAGTCATAAAGCTATCTCCCGACCAAAGTCTGAATCTCAAAAAGATATTTGGCAGTGGGAACGATGGAAGCAGGAACCCTCTGGAAGGGAGCAGACACTCTATCATGCCATGCCTCCGTAAAGAGCCTCACAGTAGAAGGATGTAAGGCAGAACTCCTCGAGAAATTTGTAGTGATAACATTCAAAACATCCTGAAGCAACGCAAACTGGCAAACCACCCAGCCTGGGACATAAAAAGTGGTAGCATGCAAGCCTGGTAACCAAATCCCAGGATGACCAGGGAGCCGTACAGTAACAGAATATTAAGTCCATCGAGGGCAGACCCAGCAGATATCCTCATAATAAAGGCTCCGAAGCCAAGCAAGCCAATCATCGACTGTATGAGATGGGTAACGGACCTCCAGACGATCATAAGGGAGCTACCTCCTGAGGTGAGAAGTGTGAATGAATAGACCTAGATGCTCTAAAAGCCAAACATGAAGGACATGGGGAGCCCCATGTGAAAGCATGCCCACGGTAGCATGAGCATGGTCAAGACCCAGCAGAGTCTCCCCAAGAACTAACATAACTGCACTCCTCATCTCCCGGAGATCGCAGACAATGGGGATAAGAATGTCGACGAAAGACTAAAATAGAAAGTGAGAAAGCATAGCTATGGAAAGAGCACTGCATCTGATAATCTGATAACCCCCATCATCCGGATCTCCGATAGGGGTATAGACAGAATAGAGGCGGTCAAACTCAATATGACGATCGTGAATAAAAGAGCTAGCAGCACCGCGGGAAACATGAAGAAGAGCCACTAGATCTTGAACGTACCCTGCCTGCATCTGAGGGACAATCAAACCAGCAAAAGGATTGGTATGGAGAATGGCACTAAATTCCTCGAAGAGTGGCCAAATCTCCTTATGACCAAATCAGAAGACGTGTAGAAAGGGATCCCAACATCCAATAGCAGCTCGAAGTAAGTCCTCGTTGAGAGCCATATGGCAAAAAGCAAAGAGGTCCGTCAATCTATGAGACTCGAAGTTGAGTCGATCAATACCTGAGAGAGAGTCCATCCATGGGTATAGAATGCCGGAACCTATGGGAGCCATGAGGGATAAGAATGAATATAAGAGGGAAGTTTTGAATGAGGAGGAAAGGAAGCCTTGGGAATTTCAAAACAAGCATAAAATGGGCAAATGGCACTCTATATAGAAAAAGGGGACTAACCGGCAGTCGATAAAAAGGCGGCAGCACTCTCTTAGTATCGGTCGGTAGTCATTGAGTGTCGTGCAACATTCGGTGAGTGTCGGTCAGTCTCACTGAGTGCCAGCCAGTTTTTAAAAGGTCATAGAGTAGTTTGTAACTTTAGTAAGCCCAGAACCTGCATGAAAATTGGCCAAAAATCTAATCTTTCTACATTCAAGCACCAATTCTTTTTGCATCATTTATTCATAAGTGATATAAGCATTCGCATTTTGAGTCAGCAAAGTAAATAAATCTGATTCCAAGAGGGTAACCGAGCATGAATATAAAATGGAATTCAAAATTAGCACGCAAGCCACTATGCATGAATATCAAAACATCTTTAAAAATCCGTAAAAGGAGAAAAAGTTTAGAAGTTTCGTCCTCGCAGGGACGTCATAAAAGAAAGAGGGAGGGATAGATCATCCTCGTCAGTGATGAGGATTCCTTCTAGGCGCCTGTGGAGCTATCTGACTGCCCCCAGCCCCAACATCTCCACCATCTCCGCCGTCTCTACCATCACCTCCGCCTTGGCCACTGCCTCCGGCACCTCCTTGATAGCCGCCTCCCTGTCCCATTACATTTGCCTCCTCATGGCGTTAAGCTCTTCCTCCTGCATAAAAAGAAAGACAATAAAATTCGTATTGAAATCTCTAGGTATCAATCCAATTCAAAAAAAAAGAAAAGGAAGAAAAAGAGAGAAGAAAAGAAAAAGTAGAGAGATGTACCATAGCTCTAAATTGAAGGTTCGCGTTGGCTCTTGCTCCATCAGCCTAAAATTGAGTTTTCAAGTATTAGTGATTGAAGCAATTGAGAAAATGAATGAATAAAGAAGTGTTGAATATTACCCTCCACTCACGACCGTGAGTCCAATGCTGGACGATATGTGCATACGATAGCCCCTCCTCAGCATAATTTCGGGGAACCATGTCATATTGCAGGGGGATAGTTGGGACATTCTGAGTATAGGGGGTCAGTTGATACATGGTTTTCTGACCCATATGAACCATTGGCACACTCCAATTCCACTACGGGAGGGCTGGAGGTTCAGCTGCTCCAGGGACTAGATGCAAAAGAAAATTCAAGTCTGTGTGAGTATTATTGCAAAGATCAAAGGAAAATTTTTAAAAAAGAGAATGAAAGGAATGAAATATCTGTTACCCGGATAGCATCCATGAGAGGGAAATTGTGCATGAGAGAATTTAATCTCGTCTGGACTATCCAAATGATTTGTAATATTTTTCCCACCAAGAGTGGCTACAAGATCTTCATGGTCTAAAGTCTCAGTACTCCTCATTGTAGCTGGAGGGGCCCTAGGCACGTAAAAGGCTGGGGCAGCAAGAGACTGCCTAGTCACCCTCTTACCCAAGTACCACTCTCGACACGCCTCTCCCACCATCAAGATCCTCATCCTGGAGAAACCCACGGCGGCCTGAATCTTTGCATTAGCCTCTGGGAGGGCTGCCTCCCACAGAGTCCATATCACATGAACCTTACGTAGGTTGATATGAAGGTTCCTGCAACCAACAAAGTCATGGGCCCCCACTTTCTAGCCCATCGTCTCCTTCCTCCATTTTAAACCTTGAGGCATAATGGCAGCCTCACCATCCCTGGTACTAGGAGCCCTCATACGCAGGTACTCATGAGACCATATCTGTAAGGGAAAATATTAAAGGGTGAATTTAATGTTCAAACTAAAATTAGGAGAGTCTTTTTCTAAGGAATCCAAATGAATAGATAAATAAATAAGAAAAAAATGATAAAAAAAAAGAGGGGTGTGTTACCTCCCAAGCTCTCCAGTACCCACCAGTAGAAGGGTAATTGCCCTGGAGACGTCGCTCATATGACAGTAGAGGGTAGCCAGCTTTGCCCCTCCCCAGTTGTACTAAGATATGCGGCCAATGTTCTCTAAAGAGGCTAAATACCCCAGATTGATCCTATCTTCTCTCATGCTCATCAAAGAGCAACCCATCACATACATAATAAAGGCCCTAGTCATTTGATCATCAGTAAAAATCTGGCCTCTGAAAGTGTCCAGAAACCACTTCGCAGGCACTATGAATTCTCCAGGGTGGGCCCCAAGTAAATCAATAATCTGCTCATGACGACTCATAAGATCGTGAAAAGAAACCACCAGGAGTCCACCGAAAGGGATGTCGGTGATCATAGACAAGTCCAGAGGGGTCATCGTCATTTCCCCAAACGGCATGTGAAATGTGTTTGTTGTGTCCTACCATCTCTCTGATCGGGCTTGAATATGGGTCATGTCATTTGAACTTTTCTCCAGAAGCAAGGCAAAGAGTCCGAAGCCGGCATTATTAACTTCGGTTCTAAATTCGTCTGAAAGTTCGTTGTACCACCTGCGTCCATGAGCTAAACTCCCATGGCCATTAAGGGGTGCCTCATGCATCTGCAAAAAAGTGACAGGAATAAAATGAGAATAAGAACAGCAAAGAGGCAAGGTGATAAAAAGAGAGGAACAAGATCAACAAGGCTTTGGAAATAAAATTCTTGAGTCCGTAGTGACTCAATGCTTTGAAAAATAAATTTCTTGAGTCTAAGCGACTCCATGCTTTGAAAAATAATGAAAACGATTCTTGAGTCTATAGCGACTCAGTGCTTTGAAAAATAAAATTCTTGAGTCCATAGTGACTCAATGCTTTGAAAAATAAAATTCTTGAGTCTAAGCGACTCCATGCTTTGAAAAACAATGAAAAACAAAATTTTGAGTCTAAACGACTCCATGCTTTTAAATTCTTGAGTCTAAGCGACTACATGCTTTGGAAATAAAAAAATTCTAAAATTCTTGAGTCTAAGCGACTCAATGCTTTGAAAAAAAAATTCTCGAGTCTATAGCGACTCCTTGCTTTGAAAAATAAAATTCTTGAGTCTAAGCGACTCAATGCTTTGAAAAAAAATTCTCAAGTCTATAGCGACTCCATGCTTTGAAAAATAATATTTTTTGAGTTTATAGTGACTCCATGCTAAATATTTTTTGAGTCTATAGCGACTCCATGCTTCGGAAATCAAAAATTCTTGTTTTTTGAGTCTAAGCGACTCAATGCTTTGGAAATAAAAAAAAATCTTGAGTCTAAGCGACTCCATGAATCTTGGGTTCATATATGCTCACATAAAAGTCTAGTCTAGGCAAAAAAAAATCTGATGCCTCATAGGGGTCGGTGCAACTCCGTGCTAGCAAGGGACGAATAAAACAATGAAATATGTAGGCGTAATCTTGGCATAAAGAGAATCAATGAATCCAGGAGAATAGGCGAAGGCACAAGTTCCAAGCGTTGAACGCAATCATGGCAATCCATTCAAAGAAAATCAATTCAAAAAAAAAGGGGGGGCATAACAATAGTTTGGGGGAACACTAGAATGCACGAAGTTAAAGGCATATTCAACATTTGATCATCACACATAGCATGGCATTGCACTCATTATCATTGGGGAACAATAGAATTGAAATTATACCAGTTTATTAAAAGCTCGTGCTGAGAGGTGTTTGTCGGGATCGGCAAGGAGAAACGATGAATCATGGCCAGGGGAAGGCTTATATTTCTTCCTCGAGGGACCATGAGAGCCAGAACCACTAGCCATTGCTGAATCTATAAAAGAAAAATGAGAGTTCAAGGTTTCATGAAGAAATTAGGGGGAATACAAAGAAAGTCCACAAACTAACCATGATTTTAACCATGAATCTAGAAAAGATGCAATCTTGATAGTTAGGAAAGTGAACATACCTTGATTTTGATCGATTCTTGAGTAGAGAATCAAAAGAAAGAAGGATCTTGGAGAGGAAAATCCGAATAGAGAAGAAGGAGAGAATGAGAAGAATGAGAAAGAAAATTGGGTTTTAAATACTACCAGTCAAAACCGACAGTCGGTGAACAGGCAGCGGCACAGTAGACAGCGGATGCCGCACCGGCACTCAGTGAGTGCCACCGCGCATCATTGAGTGCCGCTGCGTATGACAGGTGGCCCCTCTCTCCAAGTTTTCTATATTTGTGATAGGAACCACCGAATTTTGCTCATACATCCCCAAGATTTTCCCTTGTTTTGAAAGAACCCCCGAGATTTGAAATGAAAGTTCTTAAGCCCTTTTGTTTGGCCCCTGATTGTGAGAGAATCGTGTTGAAATTCCCCATTTTGGTAAATAAGATCAATTTGAGTTTAATTAATTATGAACTTTTAGAAAAATGAAATTCTTGAATTGATCGCTGATCGATGAAATCAAATTAAAGTATAACATAATTGACTCCTGGTTTTGGGGAAAATAAATTGAAATGGAGTCCGATCCCGAGTTTTAAAAATGATTTAATGTAAGTCTAATTGACTCCGAATTTCTATAAATTGATTTGATTGGAGTCAAATTGACTTTTGATTTTTGAAAATAATTCAATTTTGAGTCTCACTGACTCCCAATTCTTGAAAATTGATTTGACTTGAGTTAAATTGACTCTCGATTCTTAAAAAATTAATTCAAGTTGAGTCTAATTGACTCCCAATTCTTGAAAATTGATTTGGCTTGAGTTAAATTGACTCCCGATTCTTGAAAAATTGATTTGATTGGAGTCAAATTGACTCCCGATTCTTGAAAATTTGATTTAAATTGAGTCAAATTGACTCCCGATTCTTAATTCTTGATTTGATTTGAGTTAAATTGACTCCCGATCTTAATTCTTGAAAAAGATTTTGATTGGAGTTAAATTGACTCCCGATTCTTGAAAAATTGATTTGATTTGAGTCAAATTGACTCCCAATTCTTAATTCTTCAAAAAGATTTTGACTTGAGTCAAATTGACTCCCAATACTAGAAAATAAATCGAAGTCGAGCCTGAATGTTTCTTTTAAATTAATTTGAAATTGAATCGAACGGACTCCTAAGCCTTAGGAATCTTGAAATTGGATTAAATTAGTGTTAATTTTGCTACAAAGATGTGATGGACTCACAAGTCCCACTTCCTGATTCGGTACCAGATTATAAGATGCAAAGCGTATCTCAGTCGATCAGATGATCCTCAAAAGACACCGGAGTGAAGACGTAAAGCGCATCTCAGTCTTTCTGCACACTTCCTAATTCGGCACCAGAGTATAAAACACAAAGTGCATCTCAATCGATCAGATGATTCTCAAAAGACACTGGAGTGTAAGACGCAAAGCACATCTCAGTCTTTCAGCACACTTCCTGATTTGGCACCAGGGTATAAGACTCACAGCGTATCTCAGTCGATCAGATGATCCTTAAAAGACACCAGAGTATAAGATGCAAAGCGCATCTCAATCTTTCAGCACACTTCCTAATTCGACACCGGAGTATAAGACGCAAAGCGCATCTCAGTCGATCAGATGATTCTCAAAAGACACTTGAGTATAAGACACAAAGCGCATCTCAGTCTTTCAGCACACCTCCTAATTCAACACCGGAGTATAAGACGCAAAGCGCATCTCAGTCAATCAGATGATCCTCAAAAGACACCGGAGTATAAGACGTAAAGTGCATTAATGTTATCAAAATCAAGTTCTTATTTATCCCTATTAAAAACGTAGTATGTTGGAAGTAGGGTGTCGAGTCACAGGGATTGTACAAGAACAACGTTTGGGATGTTTAGTAACTAATTATGATGCGAGGAGCAATTAACAAACGAATAAATAAAATTGTGTCTTTGCAATCTTGAGATTAGTTTAATTTGTATAAGATTATACTACAATGACTATTTAGAAAAAAAAAATAATAAATAAACCTTGAATAATGCTAAGTTTAATTGACAATTGGGGTTTTGTAAATGGAGAAATTGAGGTTGGGGAGCATTCCCCCACCTTGGACCAAACAACACATGGCTCTCATACTTATAGCATATTCTAGAGTAGAAAATTCTATTGTGACAAACTATCAAACATGTGGTAGTCAACCAACATGCTAGATAGATGTTCTAATGCAATACATAGGTATGTGGTTAGAGTTTAGAGATTTAACAACTTCCAATGCTTGACATTGGAGGTGGCGTCTCAAGACATCAAACCATACACCCATGAACTCTAGAAATGCTACAAAATGTGAGAGTCCTACAATAAAACACACTTGGGTCCAATGGTGGGTTTATGATCCCCAACCTACATGATTTAGCTACTCATAATCATAATGACAACAATATTAAAGAGAGGGGAAGAGGAAGTATACCAACTAGAGAAATCCACAATAAAGTCCATCTAAATTCCAAGATATTCTTCAACCAAAAGCTTCCAAGTATTTAATACATTTACACTCCCTTCTCTCTAATACTAAATGGAAGGAAATGTGGTAGATGAGGAGTAATGAGGGAGAGGGATGAGAGGATTTAGAGAGAGAGAGAGCTTATAACTAAAAAAACTAAGTAAAATACAAGCTAACCCTAACAAAAATCTATCTCTAACTATATATACTATCCACACAAAAATGGCAAACTTGTAATAAAAAGGGAGGAGAAATCAACATTCACGTATCGATCCCTTTAGAATGGCGGATCGATCCGCCTTTCATCTGGGGAATTAATGGTTTCTCGAGAAGACGCGGATCGATCCGCTCTTCTAGCCGGATCGATCCATTTCGGGCTCATTGTCGCAGAATGTCACAAGAAGATCGCAGATCGATCCCTTCTCAATGGCGAATCGATCCGCTCTTGTTGAAACTGATAGTAATTCCTTAAGAAACACGCGGATCGATCCCCTCAAAAGTGCAGATCGATCTGCCCTTCCTGAAATCTCTTCTTTTCCCCTTTTTACTACATGAATGCTACAAGGGTTAGGTTTCACTTCCCCCAAGCTTGCATAACCGACAAAAAAAAGATCTTTATTAGCTCAATGAGAGTAACAACAAGAACAATCAAAAGTACAATTTATCCATTAAATCTCCCAGTATAAGTGATAATTTGTGTCCAATAAGGGTAAAATCATGAAGTTAAGAATGCAATATTAGACACGAATCACACCCCCCAGCTAGCATGTTGCTAGTCTCTTAGCAACAAAGCTAAATACCAAGAGATTTAGGAATAACATTGCACAACAATTATTTTAAATAAAAGATAAACCGTTTTTGTGGGGAACACGATTGCATTGAGCATATGAAACAAGCCGTTAAACCTCTCGGTTACCCGTAGAGGCGGAGTTTTATCTCCGGAGGGTTCTTAGAATGATACCCATAAACATTTTGTTTCTTCATGATAGTTACCCACTATTTAACACCGACACTCAACATAGTCTCAAGAATTTTCAAAAGATCTTAGCACATGACATGCAAATCCAAAAAGTTCTCAAACTATCAAGGTTATTAAATAAACTTCATTAAGCTCAATCTTGGATGCGTGTGTAGTATGAAGTGCATAACTACAAACTATCAAGAAGATGGCAATGCTTTCATAATCCGAATTTCATTCAAAATGCGCTTCAACTCAATTCTCACCGGTATTACACTCTAGAAATGAATCGCTCGAAATGGGTAATACACTCGGGGCATGCAGGCAAACAGCTTAATGGAAATGGATACCAAAGCCACGCACATGCCAATGATGAAAAACGTAAGCGTGAAAAATGAGTAAAAATTAATCTCATGAAAGATACTATTCACTAGAGGATGTGAAACATTCTAACTACTTGTCATGATAGTCTCAAACTCCGAATCACAAAAATTGAGAATCAACTAGGACCTTGAGGAAGTTCTAAAATGGGAAAATGTTATGAGGTGAAGGACAAGGGGAAATAAAATGAGATGTTTGGGTACAAACTTGGGATTTATTGGAATGCATGGATACAAATAACCATAAGGGATGAATCATTCACAAAAATTTCTTTGAAGCTCACGAAGAGAAGTACAATTGACTATGGAGCTCTCTTTTTATTATTATTATTATTATTATTATTATTTTGTTTTTTTTTAACTTCTTCTCCTCTCTTTGTACTCTCACAACAACAAGCTTCATTGTCTTTTACAATCTTACAAACACGATCTCATGCGAAGACATCCCACAAATGTAATTCAAACGTGGATATAGAAGGTGTATGGTCAAGTGAAGGAAGGGTGTGTGTGGTTGAGGCTAGAAATGGTGAAAAGGAGGTCCTATAATCAATTCTTGGGGAGATGTGATTCTTTGTTCTCCATTACAATGACAAGAAGGCATGAGTTTGCATTCCACAAAATGATTCCTCTAATGAACAATCAAAGCAAGAAAATGAGATTATCTACGACTTATGTATGTTTTTCAAAAAGAGAGAATTGAAGTGTGTAACACTCAACAATGGAGAAAAGGATCTAAAGCTCACAAGGGTAAAGTCTCCACATATATTTTAAACGATTTTCGGGTAATAATTGCACTAAACATCATCCTAATACAAGTAGTCATACAACGTGCTCTATAATCCAAGATTTGAACTTCATGAAATTTACTATAATCAAGATAGTTATAGAACTAATGGGATTCAACAGGTGACACATACCAATATCGAACGAAAACTCAAGACAAGCGTCATCACTCGGCATTAGAACGAGGCAACTATACTAAAGTCATTGGAAACACGGGATGAGGCAAATTTTTTATTTTTTTTAGATTACGATGCGAAGAGCTAGCAGCTAGCTCTCACACCCCCCAACTAGGACCAAACATTGTCCTCAATGAAACTATAAAGTTCAGGGGGAAGAACAAAATTACCGGAAGCAACCAAGGTGAGCATGTGGTAAAAATTGTGCCTGCGATGTTAGAATCAACAAAGAAAGAGAAGGAAGAGAGGAAAAAGCATTTGACATGGCACAATAGCAAAGCAATAAGCACAAGCCAAAAGTCCAAGTCCATTAACATCCATACTAAGTCAATAAAACCCAAGAACATAAAACAACACTATCATCCAAACACATAAGTACAACTCCAAATCCACTGAAGAAAACAAAAATATATATATATATATATATAACACCACCCTAGCATAAGCAAAATAAAATCCCTAATCTAGACATCAAGCACTCCCCCTAATTAATCCTCATCATCTCCGTCGCCGCCATAATAGGGGTCTGAACCACAAGTGCCACCATAAGAGCCTGGGCCGCCAGCTCCGCCATACGTACCAGAACCACCAGCACCGCCATAAGACCCTGGGCAGCCTACGCCACCACAAGGGTCGCGGAAGTAGTCTGGGACATCAGCGCCCGGGTACTGCATTTGGAACGAGTCAGTCTGGAAGCGCATTAGCATGCTAAAATCATGCTGATAGCTCATACTGAAATGATCAAACTCCCCCCTCAAGCGCATAAATCACTGCGTGCGCCCCGAATCTCCTCACCCTGTTGCCGCTGCTCAGCACTCAAAGTCTCGAAGCGCCTGTGCAACTCAACCATACCATGTGCGGGCACCTCCTCCTCCTCCTCTGCTTGGACTCCCGACGGTCCCTCCTCCACCCTGGCTCTCTTGGACGCGAACCTAACCTGCGCGTTGCTATAAGCTAGGGTCATCCCATTGACTGGGGACAGCGCAGCTTTGAGAACATCGGACGCCAAGGTCGCGCACCCATCTGAGGTGCAGAGCCGGGTAACAAAGGTCATGAAAGGAAGGCTAGCAGTGGTGGCAGTGTCGTTCGACGCCGCAACCATGTGAGAGATAATAAGGCTCGCAAAGTCAACATGGGTGGCGGGGTCAGTGATAGCATATAGGAGGGTACCGTGGTCCCCCTGACAGTCTTATGGCGAGTGGGCCACTCTATAGCGGTGAAAATGATATTACAGTAGTGATAAAGCTTGGTGAAGGTAGATGGGGCAATCTGGTCTCCGATCCACTTGGCCTGTCGGCCTGTGAACCGGGTGGCAATGTTATCTAGGTCAGGCTTCTACTCCAAGTCGTCTAGGTAAGGCATGGGGTCCTCCACGTAAGGAACCCCCATGAAAACGGGTATGGTAGCCAGGGAGACTGGGATGCGAACACCCCGAACATACGACTCAAAGGTGCGAGGGCCAGTGGTGACCAGGCTCGCAAAGAAAACCCGGACCTATGTCTGGTTGTACCCGCCCGAATGCTCTAACTGAGGGAGCCATCGGCGGTCCCTAAAGATCTGAACCACATCGGTAGGGAAATTGAAGATAGCAATGGGTCGCTCAGGGAGGATGGACTTTTTAACCTTAAAGAAACTCTTAAACCACTTTTTTTCTATTTTTTATCAGAAATTGTCATAGCCTCGAGCCGGGGTGCACTCGGTTCAGTTATACTTAAGGGGCTTCACCATTGTTCCTGAAAAAACACAAGGAGCAAGCACACCGAATAAGACAATAGACATAATGCATAAAAGTGTGCAATGCTCAGACAATGGGCCATTTGACACTAATGGTACGTGTACGGACGTCCCGTGGACGTGACAATACGGGGAGAAAGAATGAAATGCCCAAAAAGACGTTAGGCACAGGGCCCGGACAAAATGCACATGAAATTGTCACGAACGCACGTGCATGATCGTCGTGCATGTGCACGACAGTGCATGGTGTGAGAACAATGTGCCAACGGCCGTGAAATCAATGATGACAACCATACAAAAGAATTGAAACATGCATATGAAATGAGGAAATAGGAACAATGCACGTGAAAATGATGAAAAAGCACGTGTGGATTTGGCTAATGCCCTAGGGAATGTCATTGTGGCCTTTTATCAAACACCTTGTGGGCAGAGGAGGTGTGCTCGGTGATTTAACAAAATTGGATGCATGAAACTAACCCAAACAAGCCACAATGTGGCTTGAGCATGAAGAGCATTCAAAATGTATGAGAGATCAACCCAAAAAAAAAAAAAAATTGGAAGAGAAAACAAGCCCTAAGGTTGATTGTTCGAAAAAGTGAGCAAAGGGAGAAATAACCCAACCTAGGGTGCAATCACAACTTAAACATGAAAATCAATCGATGGGAGTTGTTAGATTCATTACCTTGGATGGATGTCTTGGAGATCTTGAAGATGAATGAACACAAGGGGTGAGTTGGAGAAGTATTGGGCAATGGCACTTGAGAGGATTTGAGAGAATCTTTGAAAAATTGTTAAGGAATATGAGAAGTTTCCTAGATTTAAACCGTCTCTGCTTCTCGCGGATTGATCCGAAAAGAGGTCGGATCGATCCGGCCTTTTAAAACGGTTTTATTGTACCTTTTCAAAAACGCAGATCAATCCACTTGAAATGCCGGATCGATCCATTTAAAAATTTTGGAAGTAGCATGTCCTTTCAATAATGCAAATCGATCCGCTCATATTAGCCGGATCGATCCATTTCCAGAATACTCTCGCAGTTTACTCTCTTAAAAACGCGGATTGATCCGACTACAATTCCTAGATCGATCCATTTTGGAAATTTTTCTAGCAGAATGTGCCCCCAAATCCGCAGATCGATCCCCTTAGAAATGGCAGATCGATCTGCCTTTTCTCAAGTTGCATAATAACTTTCCCATAAGCACGCGCATCGATCCCCCAAGAACCCGGATCGATCCGCCCTTCAGCTTCTTCACTCTTAAATTTTGAAACTTTTATTAAGTGAAGGATGACCAAAACGAATGCAATGGACATTACCAAGAACAAAAATTATGCCAAGAATGAAGCCTGGGGCATACAAAAAAAGGGAGTATAGCTCACGAGAGCTTACTCTACCTCAACATTGGGGTCTTCCAAAGGAATTGACACCAACTTGGAGTCAAAACCTTCAAGAAAAGGTTTGAACCATTGCCCATTAACCTTAGAAATGGTCCCATCCTTGAGATCTTTGATTTCCATGGCTCCGTGGGGTTAAACTTTATGTACCATGTAAGGGCCAATCCAACGGGATTGCAACTTAATCGGGAAAATGCGGAGCCATGAATCGTACAATAGCAATTTGTTACCAACAACAAATTATTTCTGGACAATCCGTTTATAGTGAAAAGCTTTAACACGTGCTTTGTACGCTTTAGAACTCTCGTAGAGTTCTCCTCGAATTTCCTCCAACTCATTGAGTTGAAGCTTCTACCTCTCACCACTCTCATCAACGTCGAAGTTGAGCTTTTTAATAGCCCAATAAGCACAGTGCTCAAGCTCAACAGGTAAGTGGCATGCCTTCCCGTAAACTAGCCGGTTGGAGGACATACCTAAATTCGTCTTACAGGCCGTCCTATACACCCAAAGCGCATCGGTTAGCCTAGAAGACCAATCCTTTTTCGACGGGTCAACCGTCTTATCAAGAATCCCCTTAATTTCACGATTAGACAATTTGGCTTGGCCATTTGTTTGCGGGTGATAAGTGGTGGAAACCTTATGGGTGACGCTATATTGCTCCATTAACCGGGCGAATGGGGAGTTGCAAAAGTGCACTCCTTGATTGCTAATCAAGGCTTTGGGAGTCCCAAATCGTGATAAGATATGTTCTTTTAAAATTTTCAAAACCACCTTGTGGTCATTGGTTCGAGTTGCAATGGCTTCCACCCACTTGGAGACGTAATCAACCGCCACCAAGATGTACTCAAAGCTATTAGATTTAGGGAATGGACCCATGAAATCTATCCCCCAATAGTCAAAAACTTCAATGGTAAGAATGGGGTTTAGAGGCATGGAGTTCCTCTAAGTGACTCAACCAAGTAATTGGCATCGAGGGCATGCCTTGCAATAGGCATGCGCATCTTTGAAGATCGTGGGCCAATAAAAACCACTATAGAGGACTTTAAATGCGGTCTTTTGTGAAGAGAACTGACCCCCACATGCTTACTCATGGCAAAAAGACAATATACTCAGTATCTCATCATTAAGCACACATCACCTAACAATTTGATCGGCACAATATTTGAAAACATAAGGGTCATCGTAAAAGAATGATCGTGCCGTCGATATTAGCCTCTCTCGGTCTTGAGTAGACCAATCTTAAGGCAACTCTCCCATGATAAAGAAATTCACCACATCCACATACCATGGGAGAGTAGAGACCTAGGGCAATTGCTCATCCAAAAAGCATTCTTGGATAGGAATGGGGTCTATATGATTGTGATCAAACGTCAAACGTGATAAATGATCGGAGACAACATTTTCCACCCCTTTCTTGTCCTTTATGGAAAGGCCAAATTCTTGTAGTAGTAGGATCCAACGAATAAGTTGCGCTTTAGCATCCTTCTTAGAGAAAAGATACTTCAGAGCGGCATGATCGGTAAAACAAGTAATCGGCGATCCCACTACATAAGACCAAAATTTCTCGAGGGTAAATACTATGGTGAGCAACTCTTTCTCTGTCATGGAGTAGTTGGATTGTGCGCTATCTAATGCGCGGCTCACATAGTAAATGACATGGGGCTTTTTGTCTTTCCTTTGCCCCAAAACGGCTCCGATGGCGTAGTCACTCGCATCGCACATCAATTTGAATGGAAGACTCCATTGGGAGGTTGCATAATTGGTACGAAAGTGAGTAATGCCTTGAGCTTCTTAAATGCCTCTTGGCAATCTTGGGACCACTCAAATGGGACGTCTTTAGCTAAGAGGAGACACAACGGTCTAGAGATCGTGCTAAAGTCCTTTATGAATCTACGATAGAAGCCTGCGTGGCCCGAAAATGACCTAATGTCTTTGAGGTTCCTTGGAGGGGGAGGTTGGAAATGACACCTATTTTGGCTTTGTCAACTTGCATTCTCTCACTAGACACAATGTGACCTAACACAATCCCTTGTGTCACCATGAAGTGGCACTTTTCCCAGTTAAGAACGAGATTCTTTTCTATACATCTCTTGAGAACCTTTTCAAGATTCCCAAGGCATTCATCGAATGAATCTCCAAAGACTGTGAAGTCATCCATAAAGACTTCCAAAAACTTCTCCACCATATCACTGAAGATAGTAAGCATGCACCTTTGAAAGGTCGCCGGTGCATTACAAAGTCTGAACGACATCCTCCGATAGGTAAACGTGCCAAAGGGGCAAGTGAAGGTGGTTTTCTCTTGGTCCTCGGGGGCTATTTCTATTTGATTGTACCGCGAGTAACCATCTAGGAAGTAGTAGTAATTATGGCCCGCTACTCTTTCTAGGACTTGATCAAGGAAGGGCAAGGGGAACTGGTCCTTTCTAGTGACCGAATTCAACTTCCTATAATCAATACAAACAAGCCACCCTGTGGTGGCTCTAGTGGGCACCAACTCTCCACTCTCATTCTCAATGATGATGATCCCCGACTTCTTAGGGACCACTTGGGTAGGGCTCACCCACTCACTATCAGAAATGGGATAGATTATCCCCACATCCAACAACTTGATGACCTCGGTCATCACCACCTCTTTCATATTAGGATTGAGCCTCCTTTGCATTTGACATGAAGGCTTCGCTTCATCCTCTAGATAAATCTTGTGGGTGCAAATCTTTGGAGAAATGCCCTTCAAGTCCGCTACACACACCCAATAGCACTTTTGTGCTCCTTCAAAACCTTCATCAATTTTCCTTCTTGACAAGGGTCAAGCTGGTAAGATACTACTACCGAAAAACTCTCATCCTCTCCCAAAAAGGCATACTTGAGCTCACTTGGCAATGTTTTGAGCTCAAGTTTTGGTGTGACTATATTGGATGGAAGAGGGAAAGTATCCCTCAGAGGTAGTCTTTTAAATTTAGAGGTCCACATGGCCTCTCCTAAGATTCGTTCAACATCCAAATCTTCTTCAACCACAACTTCCCCCTCACTCATCTCTGTTTCCCTCCTAAACTCATGATCACACTCAATAAGGGTGTTATTAATAGCTAAGCATTTTTCAACATGTTCTCACTAACATATGCATGATTAAGAGAAGGAATGATGCAAGAATCATTAGCACTTATAGTACCAGAAATATCAAAAAAATCATGCACCAATGAGTCAACAAGAGAGATTTCATAAATATCATCACCATTTTCCTCGTCAAGATCCGGTTGCTTAAAGAGTGAGAAGATGTTCACATCCACAGTCATATTTCTAAAAGTTAAGCATATGAGACCATTCCTACAATTAATTAATGCATTAACAGGAGCAAGGAATGGCCGCCCTAAGATGATTGGAATTTGTGATTGCTCATTGACAACGGATTGTGTGTCAAACACGATAAAGTCCACTGGATAGTAGAAATTACCCACTTGGACGATAAAATCTTCTATAATGCCCCGTGGCATCTTAACGGACCTATCGGCGATTTATAAGGTGACACGGGTCTCCTTAAGCTCTCTTAAGCCTAGTTGGATATATACCGAATATGGGAGAAGATTCACACTAGCACCCAAATCAAGGAGTGCTCTATCTATGTGGTGTTGCCCAATCACACATGCTATAGTAGGACAACCAGGGTCCTTGTATTTGGGTGGAACCTCGTTAAGGATAACGGAGCTCGCATGTGCGGCCATATAAGCACTCTTTTTGACATTAAGCTTTCTTTTAACGGTACAAAGATCCTTGAGGAATTTGGCATAGGCCGAAACTTGTTTAATTGCCTCTAAAAGGGGGATATTAATTTCAACTTTATTAAACAATTCCAAAAACTCATTATTCTTGGTGTTCTCGACCTTCTTTTTTAACCTTTGAGGGAATGGTGGGGCGGGGTTCAAAAATTCTTGGTTCATGAAGTTGGGGGCTTTAGAGAAGTCCCCATCCAAGTCGACCATATTTGGGATCAAAGTGTCCCCACTATCAAGTTTGGCCTCCTTCCCAATCGGATTGTTGCTAATTGGTGGTTCTTGGGGAGGCTTTTGGACCTTGTTGTCCACGACCTTACCACTTCAAAGAGTGGTGATTCCTTTTAAGTGCTCAACGGCGCCATTGGGGTTTGAGGCCTCACCATTCGTTTGTCCCTTGGGATTTTGGAATGGTTGTGCGGGAAGTTTTCCCTTGTCCACGACTTGTTGATTTTGAAGCAATTGGGCCAACTAAGCTTGTAAAGCTTGCATTGATTGAGCATGTGATGATTGCATCGCTTGTATGGACAGCTCAAGTTGGCTCATTCTTTGGGCCAAGCCATGGTTAGGATCCTTAAAGTATTTCTTGTAAGGGGGCACATAAGGAGGTGGTGGATGTTCTGCCCCTTGATTTTGGCTGAAGGGAGGACCTTGAGGTTGAGGTATGGGTGGACCAAAATTTTGAGTAGCATAAGGTGGTGGGGGTGGTGGATGCGGGCAATACGGTTGTTGGGGAACATGGGGAGCTACAATCACCCCTTTGTTACTATGGTAGTTAAGTCTCAGTGCACTCCACCTCCCGGGAGGATTGTAAGCATCATTTTGGGAAGGATTATACCTAGGCCTGATGTTCATCCCAAGAGCACAAGCTTGCTCCAAGGCTTGTTTTTGGAGTATAGGAAGAGCGGGGCTCTCGTTGTGCTCCGGGTCATAACAAAGGTAACAATGAGATGGATTGTTTGGGGCAATAATCGAAGGAGGAGTGATGGGGATAGTGCTCTTTTATGATTCCAAGGCTTCCACTTTTCTAGTGAGTTCGGAAATGGGATCGGCCTCACTTGACACCTGATAGAGATTATGATTCAATAGAGCTATATTGGCCAGCAAAGTTTGGTCATGGGGGTTAGATGTACCCCACCCGCGAGAAGTCTCATAAACATATTCAAGATGAGCCTCGACTTGTTCGGCCTCAAGAGTCAAGAAAAACCCGGCACACATAGTTTCAATTAATTGTTTGGTGTTGGGTTATAACCCCCCATAACAAATGGAAATTTGACAGAATTTGTCAAAACCATGGTGCGGGCATTTCCTAAGGAGATCCTTGAATCTCAACCAACACTCAGCAAATGTCTCGTGTTCTCCTTAGGAGAAATTTTGAATTTGTTTGACCAATGCTTGTGTTTTGTGCATGGGGAAAAACTCCTTATAGAATTGTTTTGGAGTTCCGGCCATGAGCCTATGGAATTTGAAGGTAGGGTCACTAACCAATCTTTAGCCCTATCCTTGAGTAAGAACGTGAACAATTTGAGCCTTATGAGCTCGGGTGTGTATCTTTGTTGTTCAAACGTTCCATATATGTCCTCATACTCTCTAATATGCTTATAGGGATCCTCATTCTCTCGCCCATAGAAGTTAGGCAAGAGATTGATCATTCCGAGCTTGAAACGGAACACTCCCGCATTGTACGGGAATGTTATGCAAGATGGGGATGATACGGTCTCGGGTTAGAGATAGTCCCCAATCGTTCTCCCAAAATGTTGATCCATGGGAGGCGGTAGATAGTGTTGTCGAAACAGAGGTGGTGGATGCGGCAGGTAAGCTGGATGCATGGGAGGAAGTGCGGGGTTATGTTGACCCCATTGTTCCCAACGGAATCCATCGGGATTCACACTAGAGGTGGCGAAAGTCGCATGATCTATGGGTGTGTCCCAATTAAGGTCTTGATGACCAAACGTGGAAGAATGCCGAGAATTCGAGGGTGAGAGGCCTTGCGGGTAAGGGCTTGCTTGGGACGGCGGAGGCCGCCAAAATGAACCACTACCACTCAAACTTGAACAAGCATTATTTGGATTAGAGAAGGGATTAGTCATACCTTGATTGCTCGGGTTAGACATTTTAGTAGATTGTCGATTCGCACTTAAAGGCTACTCCTTCAAAGGCAATCAACAAGAAAACAAACAAGATTAAAAGCAAAAGCATGATAATTAGAAACTAAGCGACCTAAGGTTGTTGCCAATTTCAATCCCCGGCAACGGCGCCATTTTGATGTTGTCAAAATCAAGTTCTTATTTAACCCTATTAAAAATGTAGTATGTTGGAAGTAGGGTGTCGAGTCCACAGGGATTGATACAAGAACAACGTTTGGGAAGTTTAGTAACTAATTATGATGCGAGGAGAAATTAACAAATTAAGAAATAAAATAGAGTCTTTACGACCTTGAGATTAGTTTAATTTGTATAAGATTATACTACAATGACTATTTAGAAAAAAAGAAAGAAAATAAACCTTGAATAAAGCTAAGTTTAATTGATAATTGGGGGTTTTGTAAATGGAGAAATTGAGCACCTTGGACCAAACAACACATGGCTCTCATACTTGTAGCACATTCTAGAGTAGAAAATTCTATTGTGACAAACTATCAAACATGTGGTAGTCAACCAACATGCTAGATAGATGTTCTAATGCAATACATAGGTATGTGGTTAGAGTTTAGAGATTTAACAACTTCCAACGCTTGACATTGGAGGTGGGGTCTCAAGACATCAAACCATACACCCATGAACTCTAGAAATGCTACAAAATGTGAGAGCCCTACAATAAAATGCACTTGGGTCCAATGGTGGGTTTATGATCCCCAACCTACATGATTTAGCTACTCATAATCATAATGACAACAACATTAAAGAGAGGGGAAGAGGAAGTATACCAACTAGAAAAATCACAATAAATGCCATCTGAATTCCAAGATATTCTTCAACCAAAAGCTTCCAAGTATTTAAAACATTTACACTCTCTTCTCTCTAATACTAAATGGAAGGAAATGTGGTAAATGAGGAGTAATGTGGGAGAGGGATGAGAGGATTTAAAGAGAGAGAGCTTATAACTAAAAAAACTAAGTAAAATACAAGTTAACCCTAACAAAAATCTATCTCTAACTATATGTACTATCCACACAAAAATGGCAAACTTGTAATAAAAAGGGAGGAGAAATCAGCATTCGCGAATCGATCCATTTAGAAGGGCGGATCGATCCGCCTTTCATCTGGGGAATTACTAGTTTCTCGATAAGACACGGATCGATCCTCTCTTCTAGCCGGATCGATCTATTTCGGGCTCATTGTCGCAGAATGTCACAAGAAGATCGCGGATCGATCCGTTCTCAATGGCGGATCGATCCGCTCTTTTTGAAACTGATAGTAATTCCTTCAGAAACATGCGGATCGACCCCCTCAAAAGTGCGGATCGATCCGCCCTTCATAAAATCTCTTCTTTTCCCCTTTTTACTACATGAATGCTACAAGGGTTAGGTTTCACTTCCCCCAAGCTTGCATAACCGACAAGAAAAAGATCTTTATTAACTCAACGAGAGTAACAACAAGAACAATCAAAAGTACAATTTATCCATTAAATCTCCCAGTATAAGTGATAATTCGTGTCCAATAAGGGTAAAATCATGAAGTTAAGAATGCAATATTAGACACGAATCATGCATCTTAGTCGATCAGATGATTCTCAAAAGACACCGGAGTATGAGACGCAAAGCGCATCTCAGTCTTTCAGCACACTTCCTGATTCGGCACCGGAGTATAAGACGCAAAGCGCAACTTAGTCGATCAGATGATCCTCAAAAGACACCGGAGTATAAGATACAAAGCACATCTCAGTCTTTCAGTACACTTCCTGATTCGGTACCGGGGTATAAGACGCAAAGCGCATCTCAGTCGGTCAGATGATTCTCAAGAGACACCATAGTATAAGATGCAAAGCGCATCTCAGTCTTTCAGCGCACTTCCTGATTCGGCACCGGGGTATAAGATGCAAAGTGCATCTCAGTCGATCAGATGATCCTCAAAAGACATCGGAGTATAAGATGCAAAGCGCATCTCAGTCTTTCAGCACACTTCCTGAGTTGGCACCAGGGTATAAGACGCAAAGCGCATCTTAGTCGATCAGTATTCAATTAAATAACTTATAAAAAAGATAGTCACGACTTTCCCAGGATAAGACGCCATTGGCATAAGCGAGTTTCAAGGCATAAAACACGATTTGTTACTAAAAGGGACAATATTGTCCTAAGTCATTTAACCTGAGAACATAAAGCATGAATTTGCTTAAGCACGTGCATCACGATAGGATAAGTGCATTCATCCGTATGCTTATTTGTGATTACGTATGTTCGATCCCTTGCTCGAACTATGTCCTGGTCTGATTACCATTGGGATACGTAGGCAGCTCAACCTTGAGCATGACAAGCACCTTATCATCTATATGCCTGTTTTTGCAATGCACTTTTGCTTTTACCTGGATACAATAGTTTGGTCAAAGGCTTGTCATTCACACAGGCTTTGACATTCACTTGTCATACGCGTTGCTTCACAAGCTCTGTAGAAGAGAGGCAAACTGTAGACACCCCAATTTTGACCAACCGTTGAATCTAGGGTTGATTACCTCTAAACGACCGATGACGACAATGACCGGTGAAATTCAAATTTCCAAAGAATTCAAGCCCTTCAAGAATTCTTCAAAATAAGTTTTCAAATTAAGAGAAAGAAAGAAAGAATTGGGTGTTCGGAAGGCAGCCAGAAAATTAATTTTAAAAAAAAAATAATATATATATATATAAGAATTTTTTAGAGAAGAAAAAAGAAGGAAAAGAAGAAAATATGTATATGTATAGTCTATTAAAGAATATGCTAGTATCTTAGTATATTAGTATAGTTTACTAAAGTATTACTAAAGTCCTTAGTATATTAATATAGTATATAACGTATATTAGTATATTAGTATAGTATACTAAAATATATTAGTATATTAAATATATATTCTGAAAATAAAATAAAAAAGAGGATTCAGTTAGCCGCGGCACTTGATGAAGCTGGTGGCACTCAGCGAGGAGTGCCATGCCGGCATTCAGTGAGTGCCGCTCGGCACTCAGTAAGTGTCAGAACGGCATTCAGTGAGTGCCGCAGCCAATTCTTCGAGTGCCGCGTGGTGTAACAGTCTGTTTTTCTCACATATTCTAGAAGAAATCTTTGCACATTAGTTTTCATCTGAATTTACCCAATTAACCCAATGGAAAAGGTCTATATAAGCTGGCCTTCATCTCCATTATAGAGGACTTGAATCATTTTCATATATACAAGAGATATACATTGAGATCTACAGAGAGAATTGAGAGAAAACAAGAATTTTTTTGAAGAAAACTTTGAAGAATTTGAAGAATTTGAAGAAGAGATTGAAGAATTTGGAAGATTTTCATCCAACAATCAAGAATTCCCTGAGGTTATAAGAGGTAACCTCCTAATCTTATAGAAAATTAGGCTAATTCAATCACAAATTCATAGTTCTAGGATCTTTACACATTTTCAAAACCTCTATTCTTCCCTCATTTCATCACACACCATATACAATTTGTGATTGAATTTTTATGTGTTATTCTCATTGATTTGGATCTAAATAGAGTTTTGGATTTAAGATTAAAAGAGTTTTGACTTGAATTTTTTTAAATAACTTTTGATTTCATTTCTTTTGTTTAGTTTCTTCTCATAGGGTCTATGAGATCTTCAATATCTCACTAAATCTCTTTGAGTTTGATCCTTTAGTCTCCTATAATTCTATGATTTATATGGGGAGTAGGTTGATCATTGTTACATCCACACAAGCTTGGATGGGTTCAAGTCTCATTTTCATGACTTGGAGCTTTCAAACTTGAGAATCTCATAGAGTTCCCTCTATACTCTATGAAGGTTCATGTGGATTCAATCATATTTAGTCTCCAAGGACCTAGGATTTGAGAGGAGATTTGAATAAAATGGGTATAAATCCCTTAAGGAACATATGTTTGGGAGAGGGATTAGGTGTAGTTTGAGTTTAATTAAAGTTTTGAATACCAATTCTACAAATGGTGCAGTGAACTCATGAACTCGTTGAGATCAAGGATTTTTAATTAAATCATGGTCCATGAGAATTGAGTGAGACAAAGTGGAGAGTGTTCATAACTCACATAAGTATCATTAGGACCTTGGTTTTGGTGAAATTCCATATTTAGAATGGTTAGGCTTCATGATTTGTGAAGTAGGTTGCTCTCTGTCTAACGTTTCAGAATAGTAAGTTCGTATTAAAATGAGTAAATCAGAGCCTTAATAAAGTTTTCTTAACCTCAAATAATTTTTCTAAGTAGTTCAATGTGTTAGGAAGATACCCTAAAAAGATCAAAGTGTTTTTCATTTTTTTACTATTTTTAGAAAATCATACAAAAACTCTGGACAGAGAGTTACAGATTTCTGAGTGATGTCTAGTTTTTTCCTTATTCCTAGAGATCTAACCGTTGGATCTTCAATTTTATTTTTGAGTTAGAAACTAGACTCACAGAGGCTTACCATATTCAAAAATCATTAAGATCCAACCATTGGAAGTATTTTATTTCTATTTTTGAATGTCTGGTCTGCTCTCTATAAATCCTTAAATTCAGTCACTGTTTTGATAAAACTTGTCAAACTTAAATTAAATGGTCTCTTAATGCCTTGGGACCCAAAAACATGTTTTGAATGATGATAATTAAACTTAGATCCAGAGGGTAAGTAATCCAAATCAATGATTAGTTCATATCTCATTCTTGTGTTATATCCATGCATTCATCCATGTATTTTGATACTTGTATTTAGGATCTAACTTTAGGTTGATTTATCCTTAATCAAATCTAGTTGTGAGTTCCTTATAATCATGTTGAGATTACGCTACCTCTATATGGACATTGCATTAGCTCTTAGTTGAGACTTGCATATCTATAGAGGTGATATGTTTTCAACTAATTAAAAGGAACTCATAGTTATGTCAATTCTTTTTTTTTTCTACTTGACGGATTTAAGCTAGATGTTTTTAGGAATGATTATTTGATATTATATATCTTATCTAAAGCGTGTGGACTAACCCTTGTTTTGTAGTACTTTGGAGGTATGACTTCTCATCTCTCCTCTGGTTTATATCACTTTTTGATTTTATTGATTTTTGACTTCATGCGTGACACCTTAGAATTAGGTCTTGCCTTATGTGTATATATGTATTAGAGACCTTTTCTTAGGACTTCTACTTTTTGTGTGCATTACACGTTTCCAATTTTGTGGCTGGATACCGGGTAAGTTCTCTTGTCCTTATTGCATATCATCTTGCTTGCTAATTGAACTATGTGATTTTGTATGCCTTTTATCGTTAGCAATTTTGCACCCTTTTGACATGCTTGTGCTATGTATACTTATATATATATATATGTATTAGTTGAGGGCATACTTAGATTAATAATTCGATTAAAAAGGATGTTGAGTAGAGGCCTATCATGAGATAGGATGAAATGGGGTGTTTTAGTCTGCTGGACTCCTTCCCCTTTCATTCCATAATCCCCGAACCCAGTTTATCTTTGGTTTCGCAAAAGATCGGTTTGCTTTTAAAATGGTTTCTTAATTTTCTTTTTAAAAATTATGTGGCTACTCTTTGTATTTGAATTTGAAAATTATTTTTTAAATTAAAAGAAGTGGGCCCAAATGCCGATATCTACAAGGCCAAACTGAAATCCGACCAAAATCGGTCTGATTTGGTGAGAATTCATTTGAAATTCTATTTGAAAATATGTTCTTTCCAAAATACCCAAATCCAAAAAGCCCCCAACCTAATTTCTTCTTCTTCATCTTCTTCCTTTCGCAGCTTCTTCTTCTTTTTTGTCTTCGTCTTCATCTTCTTCATCTTCTGGTATGTTCAGCAGTCAATGTTTTTTGAGCGTGGTCTATTTGGGTGATACCAATATGGGTTAATCCAAACTCAATTTTAGTTTAAGGTCTGTTTAGGTACTGCTTTAAGGTCTATGTTTGGGGATTAATCCCAAGCTTTAATCCAAATTCAATTTTACATACCCAAATAGATCTTGGATTGTATTCTTAATGGGGGTATTTTAAGAAATAGCAATAATTCTTTTCATCTTCAGTTTCAAACCAAATATCATAATTGAATAGAATTGAACACAATTGAATTCATTTCTGTTTTAAACCAAATATGTAGCACCTATATTTTCCTATCTATTATCCCGAATTTCTGTATTTCTCTTTGTGGTACTTTCTATTATATATAATAAGATTTATTTTTCTTACTCTTTACTATTTTTAATTGATCTATGTGTGTTTGGATGCATGTTTGTGACCTTGGGAAAACATTGCTGGAAAAGTGACCCCAAGCGCACAAGGAGCCGGAGTGCTCAAGCCCCGAGCGCTCGAGCCATGCGAGCGCTCAAGCAGTATTTTTAGTGAAATGACATTTTGCCCTTGGGTCTCAAAAATCTATAAACAACTAGCATTTTCTCAGCTTTTGGACATGATATACTTTATTTTAATAGAGAGCTTGTTCTTGAGAGAGATTTTGAGTTACCATCACATTTCCAAACACAAACCCACTTGCATGGCATCAAAATTCCTCATCTACACTATCAATACACATCAAGACACATACATTTCACATATTTGAAGTTCTGGAAGCTATCACAAGAGTATCAAGAAGGATCAAGAAGAAGTTTAGGAAGATTGAAGCTCTACTAGCTCTATCTCAAGCTTTCTCAACAATTTTCTCTAATATATAATCATCCATAGTCAATCTAGACCATTTTGAGTATCAACTCTCACTTAGAAGCTTGTAGAATTAGTCCTTATATGATTTCTTGTACGTGCATGTGATGCATGAGTAGTTGTCACTCTTAAATGTAATAAAAATATAAGAATTAAGCTAATTCTTAATAAACTGGCAGTTTGATCATCATCCAAACATGTCCGATGCTTGCTTGAGTATAGATTTTCCTCTAGATACCTTTAGATATGATTTGTACAAGTTTTTATGGCTTACATGTATCCTTAGAACTAATTTACGAACTTGCATATGTGTTTAAACCAGGAATCTGGTTTTTGTCAAGGTCGAGCACTCGAGCTAGGCCAGAGCGATCACACCCTAAGCACTTTGAGCACTTGGGTTCAGTAGTTTTTGTTATGTTACTTAATTTTTGTGCTTTGTTTTAAGTATGAACGTGAGATTTTTAATCCATAAATTAGTACTCACATGTTAACTTAACATAGTGATACTTAGGAATACTTGCTAAACTATGATCAATGCTTAGTTGCATAGCTGTTAGTTCATCTAAATGCTTATGTTTGATCTTGAACATCTTAACGCGATGACTTATATGATGCGACAACTCTGAGAATAATGGGAATAATAGACGCATAATAAGATCAAAATTCCTAAAATAACTAAATTCGTTGTCAAGGGACTATGATTAATATTCACTCATTATTTGGTCAATTTTCTTGATTTTAACCTAAGAGTGTGTGCAAGGCTTCAGGATATCTCCCAAGTTATTAAAATCCTTGTTGTTTGTGATGTCGGTATCCATGTAATTGGTATTTGAGTGATTATGAGGATGGTATCGTGTGATTGGTATCCGAGCGATTATGAGCATGGTATCCGTGTGATTGGTATCCGAGCGATTATGAGCATGGTATCCGTGTGATTGGTATCCGAGTGATTATGAGGATGGTATCCATGTGATTGGTATCTGAGCGATTATGAGAATGGTATCTGTGTGATTGGAATCTGGGTGATTTTGGAGATGGTATTCATGTGATTGGTATCCGTCAACAAATTTCCTTGTTTGAGTCATTGTAGTTCATTTGACCCAATTATTAGTCACGAAGTGATTCGAGTTGGTTTCTATCTTGTGAACTTCTTATCTTTTAGGAACTTATAAAAACATCTATAAGCCGAACTACGAATAATGATTATAACTGTTACTAACGGTACTTTATAAGAATTTATGCTCACTCAGCTTGTATTCAAGCTGACAGCGTTTATATCGTTAGACCTTCCACATCCAGTGATGCCAGGTTTAATAGGTATGGCTCAGCCAGAAGGTGACTACGGTGAGTGTGTGTGCACAGATGAAGGCTGCTATGATGCATTGTACATTGGAGAGGACCACTACGGAAACTACTATGGATTCGCCAGTTGAAGACAAAGATCCTGGTCTCTTGTATATCTTTATTTTACATTGTAATAATTTCAATTATTAGTGACACTTGTTGTCATGAGACTCTTTTATGTTTCTTTTGAATTAATTTGCTACAATGTATTATTAGTGTAAGACTCCGTTAATGTTTAATGTTATTATGATGTGGGTGAACTAGTCACATTTCCATTATTATTATTTTCTTGTTATTATTTTCTATCGAGGATAATCAGGAGGTTTTCAAACTAGTCATGTATCCACGGATCCAAAAAGGAAATTTTAAATTTTCCCTATTTTTGGCTTACTCTAAGGCATGACAGGGATTTTTGGTATCAAAGCCCTAGGTTTAGGTGAGCTCGACGATTGTCCTACACTTCTTGAACATAAGATACCTCGTGCTAGTACTAACTATAAGTTAGTCTTATTTATAGGACGATTGTGGTTCTAGATATGACCACATTATATATGCCTCGATTGCTAGTATACTATTCTTACCTCTAGTTTGGAGATTGGTTTATTCGGTAATATTTTCGGCTTGTAGTTACTTTTTATTTGAATTTGTGAGGCATCCTCTTAAGTACTTTATTATGCAAAGCACCTATTGAAAGATTTTGTACCAACCAGAAGTGCTCATACTAACACATTAGTATACCGGTCATAATGGCCCCTGACACTAGAGGAGCACGAAATTGTAATAGAGCTGGTCTCGCCAATTCGATTCCACCAGAGATTGATCCAGCAGGACTTTTAGAAGCTCTAGTAGGAAGAATTGAAAGAGCTAATGCTATAGTAGGGAATATGGAGAATCGAGGATACAACAACGAGAATAACCACCATTGTGCAAATCACAGGCAGACTGGAGACAAATTACTAGAATGTTTCAGTGCTCTAAGACCTGACGAATTACTCGTAGCTGTTGATTGGTGGGACGCAAAAGAAGCCGTTATGGGGGAAGAGGCAGTCAGAAGACTTACTTGGGCCGCATTCAAAGAAAAGTTCTTAACCAAGTACTTTATGTTGGTTAAAAGGAAATTGCAGAAGAAGGAGTTCATTGAGCTGACTCAGGGTAACAGGATAGTTCATGAATAGACTACTCAATTTGAGCGACTATCGCACTTTGCGTATCACATGGTTGATACCCTAGTAAAGAAGAACGAGCAATACCATCAGGGATTGTCTTTACCACTTTAAGAGGCCACAACAGAGTATGTCCACCAGTCATTTGAGTCACTAGTTGGACTGGTTGTTCAAAAGGAGAACATACATACGAAGAGGCAAGCAAGTTTTGCTCATAGATTTACACCAAGTTTCAACCCAAGGCCAAGGAACCAAGCCCCTTATCAAGGAAACAAGCGAACATGGACTGGAGAGAGAAAGGAAACCCATAATGCTCATCAGAGGCTGCAATAAACTTGAGCTGTAGCACCACAACCCACATTGCTTCAGAACATAGCACCGACCCCAACAAAAGGACCCACAACACCTCTAGCTACCCCGGGTAGAAATTTGGGAGACTATTTCAATTACGGTATACCCGACCATTATGCTAGAGACTGCCGTGCTCCCAAGTCTTATAGTTGGGACAAGATTATCTATTACAACTAAGGTGAGAAATGCCACCTGAGTTGAGACTGCAAGGTATTGCATCAAGGATGTTATGGACCCGTAGCACAGAGCCAGAATGCCCAAACTCATCTGAACGCTATTATTCCTGAGGCAATAGGATTTGATGCTAAGGCCCAGAATCTAGAAGGTACACTCATTCTCTTCAACAATAGAGTTAGAGCGTTGTTTGATACTGGTGCATCAAATTCTTTTATCGCTAGTAGAACTGTCAACGAATTGGGTATAGTACCTCAGAACCTTTCCATAACCTTAAGTGTCGTATACCTGTTAGGAGTATCTGTCAGGTTGGGTAAAGTATGTAAGAACTGCCCCATTAACCTAGAAGTCAGAGACCTTCTAGCAGACTTAGTAGTATTGTCGATGAGAGAGTTCGACCTTATCCTAGGAATCGACTAGTTAACTAAGTACCATGCTAAATTGGACTATATAAGCAAGTCAATTACCTTCTCAATACCTGAAAGACGACCTTTTAGTTTTCAATGTAACCCATCGAGCAAAACTTTTCTCACGAGCTACTTAGCTACTATTAAGGGCACAAGTTTAGAGATTACAGTCGCTGAGATTCTAGTGGTGCGAGAATTTGAGGATGTATTTAGGGATATCTCAGGGTTGCCACCCAAATGAGAAATATACTTTTGCATAGAACTAGTACCTGGTACTACCCCGATATCCAAGACTCCATATTGAATGGCACCAACAGAAATGTAACAGTTGAAGAAACAAGTACAAGAGTTAGAAAATATGGGTTTTTTTCGACCAAGCACATCACCGTGGAAAGCGCCAGTGTTGTTTGTAAAGAAGAGAGATGGGACATTTCGACTCTGCATAGACTATAGGGAGTTGAGCAAGGTTACCATCAAGAATAAATACCCACTGCCGAGAATTGATGATTTATTCGACCAACTTCAAGGAGCGACAATGTTTTCAAATATTGATTTGAGATTGGGCTACCATCAGCTGTTGGTTAGACCGGAAGATGTACCTAAGACCACATTTCGAACTAGATATGGTGATTAAAAATTCCTTATGATGCCGTTCGGAATGACCAATGCCCAAGCAGTGTTCATGGATTTGGTGAACATGGTATTCAAGCCCTACCTAAATCAGTTTATTATTGTCTTCATTGATGAAATTCTAATTTATTCCAAAACCAAAGAAGAATACGAGAACCATGTATAGATTGCATTGTAGATGCTTAAAGATAATCGTTTGTACACAAAGTTCAGGAAATGTGAGTTTTGGCTCGAGGAAGTCAAGTTTTTGGGACATGTTGTCTCTCAACACTGAATTTCTGTGGATGCTTCGAAGACTAATGCAGTGCTAGATTGGAAGAGACCAAGTAACACCTCAGTAGTTAGGAGTTTTCTTGGTCTAGCCATTTATTATCAGAGATTCGTAGAAGGTTTTTCCAAGATCGCCGCCCCATTAACTGGTCTGATGGAGAAGAATCTAAAGTTCGAGTAGAAGGATAAGCATGAAACGTGCATTCTAGGAGTTAAAAAAAGATTGACTTCTGCACCAATGCTTATAATTACGAAGAGCGGCGAGAGATACACTATCTATAGTGATGAATCGCACCAATGATTAGTATGTGTTCTAATGCAAGATGGGAAAGTTATAGCATATGGATCAAGACAGCTGAAGCCACAATAGATGAACTATCCTACGTACAATCTTGAGTTAGCCGCAATAGTTTATGCCTTAAAAATCTAGAGACATTACCTCATTGGAGAGCGGTTTGATTTATTTTTAGACCACAAGAGCTTAAAGTATTTGTTTTTATAGAAAGAATTGAACATGAAACAAATGAGGTGGATAGAGTTATTAAAAGATTACGACTTCACTTTGCAGTACTATCCAGGTAAGGCAAACATAGTCTCGGATGCATTAAGTTAAAAGCCTCATGGGATAATAACTTCTCTTATGATTCAAGAATGCAGAGCCTTGGAGACCATAGCAGAGTATGATCTTCAACCCGCACGGTCATAAGAAGGACGACATTTTAGGTGTCTTATGATACAACCAACACTCATCGTATAACACCCGTAATTATGTTATTGCATTTCATTACATTGTAATGCATGATAATGTGATGTGTTGTGTTATATGACACCTGAGAGGGTGAGTTTTGACTCACTAGTCGATTTGGGTGTCTGTGTTAGAGAACCCTTGAGACAATGTGAATGAGTGTTTTGTTGTTGTGACGTCTCTCTGAGTATGGGATGGTCACTGTGGAACACTTTAAATGTTTAGCTAAAAATAAATGTTTACCTATGTATTTCACTATCTGTATTATTTCTGGTTTAGAAATTTATTTCTGTTGTTAGATTTAGTATCCTGGTGAGGACGAATTAACACGCTATTAATTTGGTAGGCTAATTAGCAACTTCGAAAAAGTCATGGAGAAATTTGCGTTTTAGCAACCAAACAGAACTTAGTCGGAAACTTTTATAATTTGAAGTTTTGCTTGTAAAGCTATGAATTAGCTTTGTAGAAAATTTCAGAGATTGCTTAGGAGTTTTGAAAACTTGCACGGAGGGAAACACAATTTCCGAAAGTGTTGTCTATATATAGATAGAGATGACTTTAGATATTTCTTCATAGCTTATAACCTAAGTTTCAAGAGGAGGCCAAAGGGTGATTTAGTTGCTTCGAGCTCCTCGACGCCAAACGACGACCTTCTGTTTGTCTATTTTCTCCCAGATTTCATATTCGAGCTCCTTGAGGTAAGAGCTTCATTTTGACACCTATTAGGCCTTGTTTGGCCAAGTTTTCTAACAAGTTGTTTTCTAGAACTTTTCATAAAAGTTGATATTTGGATATCTAATCCATAAGAATTGTACTATGAGTTTTTCTGCACGTTCTTTGTGCACGGGTTTTCTTTGGAACGACCTTTAGGAGCATTAATCGGAGGTGAGTGATTCAACTTTGTATTATGGAATGATTGCTTGGCATGTAATCATGTTATGGTTGAATAACACTTGTTAATTCATAAGGATATATTGTGTAGTTCATATTGGGCGATTATATAAGTAGGCCCAACAGCATGGTAAAATGTTTTAATTACCGAGAGCATTGTGATATGTATTTGAGCATGTTGAGTTGCTTATTTCGGTTAGAAGGAGCACGTGGTCACTAAGCCATTTTGTAGAGCCGATATAGGCATTAAGGTCACACGATTAAAGAGAAGAATCGTGGGTCTTACCCTTTCGCGTGGACTTATTGGCGAGGAGTCGCAGATTGGGAGTATAGAATGTGCACGTGAGTCTCCCGCGACTCGTATGAAATGTAGAGATATGAATGCGAGCATGTTTATCATTTATGTGCAATTGTTGTTTTATTCACTAAACGTTAGCTTAAATAAATCGAAATATGTGTGGTTATTCAAATAACCATTGCAAGTATTAATGATGGCGAGGAATCGCAGAAGTGAGCACGTGGGTTTGGGAGTTCACTTAGAAGGCAACCTAAATGTTAATCTTGTAATTTTGGGACAATAGACTTGTTGTAATAAGAATTGTTATGACTTCTAACTTTGTTTAACTTGGAATCGTAGAACGAGTTCTTACTGTTGTAATAGATTGTAATCACTTGTAATTATGTTTTAATAATGTTTTGATCTAGTGAGGATCACCTTGAATCAAGTTTAGAGTGTGTGTTTAATCCCTGAACGTTTTCAGAAAGCTTTTAAACTTGGAAATTCTGTAGAATGAGTGATGCTGCCATAAACCAGTCGGCTGGTTGAGAAAACAGTCGACTGGAGCCTCTTTTTCATCATTTCACTGCATCTTTTCATAGAGGATCAGTCGACTAGGTTCTAGACATAGTCGACTGGATCGTGGTTTCAATTCAGATATTTTATCCAGGCTGGACTTCAGTCGACTGGACCGTACCAGTCGATTGAATATTTGAAGCCCCAGTCGACTGGATTATGTTTTAAAACCTGTAGACACCCCATTTTGTCGGCTATCAGATTTAGGAGACCCATAGCTTGGTGGTTCACAATGATCGTAAAAGACCCAAAAAGGACTCCTGGAAGTCAGCTCTATCTCTCAGAATGCTCAGATTGACCAAAATGCCCCTGAAAGCCTGAAGACTCCCAAATTTGGTCTCGAAGTTCTGAAAAACATGCTATGTCGTAAAAAAAATGATAAAATGAGTTTTAAGTAAAACCGGAAGAAATCGTCAGCTCCCAGAGACCCCCGGAAGTCCCGGAAGTTCCTCGAAAGTCCCCGTTGACCGATTTGACCAATGTTTGACTAGGTTTGACCAGGTTTGACCAGGTTTGACCAAGTTTGACCAAAATCGTCCGAATTCACCGAAATCATTAGAAAAGTATTAAAATGAGTTTTAAAAGAGAATCGAGCGAAAACGACGGCACCTGGGAGCCCCCGGAGGTTCCCAGAACTTCCCGGGAATCCTAGGTTTGACCAGTTTGACCAAGATTTGACTTTGGAATCGGGGCACCAGAACAATTTTTAAATATTTTTCATGGATACTAGAGGTCAATAGCTTTCCAACGGTATATCGCACATAATTCCTGGATTTAAAACGAATTTATTTTGAATTTCTGAAGGCGAAAAAGGCGACCAAATCGGCTTTTATCGCGAATACCGCAAAACTTTTCAAAGTGACCTATCCCTGAACTATTTTTTTTATGTAAAGTAGACTCCATTACCTTTCCAACGGTATATCACAACCTCAGTTTGGAGTTCGTATGCATTTTCTGTGAATTTCGAACGAAATAGGGCCTTTTCGCGAATACCGGAACCTCTGGGGGCCTAAACAGCATTATCTGGACGAAGGAGGAGCAGTGCCACCGCGGCACTGGCCCAGTGCCGCCGCGGCACTCCCCTCCAGAACAGTATGTTTTTGTAATTTGTTTTGTGGTCCCATTTTGATTAATTAAAAACCAAAACGACGTAGTTTCATGATTTCAGATGTTTGGGACCAATGGGAATACTTCTAAAACCCCAAAACTACCCCAAGTTGGCCTATATAAACCCCCCATTGCTCTTCATTTTGGGGGAGTCAAAGGCAAGTGTAGAAAAAGTTTGGGAGAGAAAGTTGTAGAGATAAGGTTAGAATAGAGAGAAAAGAAGCTTTCTTCTTTGATTTTCAAAACAAAAGTGAGTTCTAAACTTTGTTTTTACTTCATTACTCCCATTTACTTCAACATTCAATACACCCAACCATCATTTTAGTGAGCATTTAAGAGAGTGGAAGCTTCTTCCATGTCCAATGTCATTACATATGAGTGAAACACCAATCTACAAGTTCAATACTTCATGAATATCATCTATTGATCATTATCTACTTGCTTGTTTATTCATTGTTTATCTCTTCTCACCTCATTTATTTTTTGATTTTCTTTATTTACTTACTAGTTCATCATCATCTAAATGATGACATGAAGATTGGGGTGAGTGAATCCTTATGGATAGTAGCTCTTGACCTCAAAAACATGTTTGATAGATGATGATCATAACTTCAATACCTCCAAGGTATCCTTGAAGTGTATTGAAGTTATGCTCAAATAAAAATAAGTCTCTCCAACAATCTTGGAGGTTCTTGATGATGAGTTGAATGTTGGCATTTTAAGTGGTTGTAATCTTTATTGAGTATTGAAAATACACTTTCAAAACCCCTACTTCAAAACCCCCCTCAATCCCTCTCATTTTGATTTCAAGAAAGAAAACCTTATTTTCCCCAAAATCTTCAAAACAGTGAGTCAAAACAGTGAGTGAGCTGAGTTCAAAGATTTCTCTAGAACTCAATACTCAACATATAGATGCAAGGCGACTTAGAAAGTCTTCCTAACTCATTGGAGAACACCCATGATTTTTGGTTTGACTTGGAAGTACTTGAAAATGGTCCATTTGGACCCAAACATTCCTTCCAAACATTCTGCCTCTGTTGTCACAGCAGCTTGACTAACTTCCAACTTCTTTTTCAGAAATATTTTCCAAAAGGGGTAGTCCCAACTTATTTTTCCCTTCAACTTCAATGTCTTAGGGAACTTTTTGTATAAAATGGGCTTCTAGATCACTCGTTTTCATTTTCTAAGATTTTTCAACATTTCAGTCGATAGTACGGACTCTGTTTCTGAGTGACCTCTGTTGTTCATATGATTTCTCTCAATCTGTGATAGTTATTAAAGATTGGCTTTTTGGATTGTGTTCTAGACACAATAAGGAAGATCTCCATAAAAAATCATACATTGAAAACATTCCTAACCCCTCTTTTCCATTTTTACAAGATCATGTTACTATTCTGTCCACTATTCACAGCAAGCACATTTTAACTTTCATTCTTTGATTTGATGCTTATATGTATTCCAAATTAGTTCATATCTTAGGAAGTAGTTCATACTACATTTGTACATTTCTCATAATGATTCCATTCATTCATTCATACATATATTAGACTTCTAAGTCATTATAGAAATCCATGAACACAAAGCACACTACAACCTTGGCACATTTTAGATACATATATTGCATCCATGCAAAGATTTGGGGTTTTTGTAACTCCTAATTTAAGAAGATATAAGGAATGATCATGATCACACGTTCATGCTTCCCCTCGATCTAATCATCCTTTCTCATCCGTCCCGGGGATTGAGAGGTCTTCCTTTTTCTCAAATATTAACATGCATCATACTAGTTTGCTAAGCATATCTTGATTTTCTTTGTTTATTTGTTTCAAGAACAATTCATGTCCCCCTTTAGATTAGGAAGTCTTGATTATTTGATATGTGATTAGACGATTTTTTCCTAGGTTTATTTGTGTGATCTTTCACTTTGCATTGTGTGATACTTGGCTTAGATCTTATGAATGATATCTTATCTTTAGGTCTTCCAATTTCAAGTTTTCTTATGTAATGTAATATATTATCATAGTATTAATTGCCGAACCATACATAGTATAAGATGATCATTTGGATGCTAATTGAGGCCTGTCAAAAGACGGGGCGAGTTGAGGGTGTTTTAGTCGCGACAAAGGCTCCTTCCTCTCTCGTACCAAAACCCCGAGCCAAGTTCTTTGGTTATGAAGGACCGGTGCCCTTTATCCATTTGGGTGAGTCAAAATTAGGTTTCTTGGTTCCTTAAAGACCAAGTGGCGACTCTGTATCTATTTTTGAAAGACCTTCTTTTCTTCAAAATCAACCTTTTATTTTCTTTCAAATCAATTTCAAAACAAAGGAAAATCAATTCCGAAACCCCGGAAACAAACAGGAAAGAACCGGGGAGTGGACGACGGATTCCGCGTGTCCACAAAACCCAAGTTTCTGTTGGACCAGAATTAGTCAACTGGACATGAGAATCAGTCGACTAGACTGCTAGTTTTCAAATATTTTATTTTCTTTCCGCTGCGTGTGTTCTGAAAACTAATTTTGGGAACGTTAATGAATTGGTTTAGCCTCGGTCGCATGCCATGGGCTCCGGTTCTGCTATTATGGGACCGGGCTGTGATATTTAGTGGTATCAGAGCTATAGGTTTAGAGCCTTGGGAATGAGTGACATTATATGTTGAGTGACGTCGAGTGGAGTGTATGATCGTGACAATAATATTGTTATCATTGTAGAAATGCTCACATGTTAGCATCTGTTGTTGATTGTGATGAACTATGCATATATATATATATCTTGTGGCATAGCATGAATCGTCTTTATGTATAGTACTCAACTAGGAGAATACGTGATAACATTATAACTGAACCGGTAAGAGATTTGTCACCGCATTCGTGAATGGACCAATTAGTGAACATGGTGGAAAATTTCGTTCAAGTCGTAAGTGAACAAGATCATATGAATGGTCAGGCTCCACTAGTTGAAGTTCAATATATCAATGCAGTACTAGTACCAAACGATTATAGAATAGTTCCATAAATGATATGGGATGTGATGGGATGAAGTGGGATTGGATGATGGTAAAGATTACTGTGTATACCGTAGACACTATAGAGTTGTCGAAGGTGATATATGATATCATCTTGGTAACCATTTGATTTTCAAAATCTTAAATCGTAACAAGTTTTCAAAATCGATGGGAACGAGTTTTCTTTGAGTACGAGGTGGAGATGGAATTTGGATGGTAAACAATAGAAGAAGTTTGATGGTGGTTCACATGTTGAGAAAAGTACCTTCCGTATACAGGTAGTGCGAGTGATTGTGGGAAGTTATCCTTTCGGGATTGGTTTAACAATTGTGACGTAAGTGTATAAGATTGTGACATGAGTATATCAGGGACGACGGCAGAATTGATTGAATAGCAAGCGTCAGAAAGTATATATACATATAGATATTTTTGTGTATGGTGTATAGTTGAGGAAATCTCTCAACTTACCTTACGGTATTTAAGTATGGGATGGTTGAGGAATCTCTCAACCTATCTTACGGTGGGTATCAGATGGTTGAGGAATCTCTCAACCTATATCACGGTAAGTATTGGGAATTGAATACGGTATCGGAGTAGTGGATGGTTGAGGAATCTTTCAACCTATCTTATGGTTAGTATAGTGGAATGTTGAGGAATCTCCTAACTGAATCTATTATCTCTGGGTTGTAAGATAATTTTTCCTATGAGTGGTCGATATGTGTTTAGAAATAGCCGCAATGAGAATATAATTATAGATTTGATGAGATATGCGACGTCAAGTGGTCTTGGAAGTAAGATGATGCCAGAACGAACGTAGAGAAAAGAGGGTTGAGGCTAAAGTATGAAATTTTTGGTGTGAATTGCACGATTTAGATTGAATGTGGAATAGATAGAACTATTGGGTGCGTGGATAGTGAGCTCATATCAAGAGCCAATAGCTCAATCCAGACGGGACTTGTGATGAGTGCGGTGCAGACCCGACTCTTATGATGTTCCTAAGTAGATCTGAGTTTCACGTGAACGTAGATTTAATATTGGTAGAGTATCAGTGAATGAGAATGAAATAAGTGTATGTAAACATTATTTGGGGTTTTGACCTTTACCACAATGAAGAGAGCAAAGGAATGAATATGTGAGACAAGAAGTTTAACAATTTACGAGATTGGTTAGAGGTGAGCCGAGTGGTGCGTAGTGGGATAATTGTCACGTTGTCACTTGAGGCGTTGATGTGGTAAGTGGATATTGAATTGAGAATACATTTCAGAAAGTGAATGGACGAAGTAGTAAGTAGAAGATGTTGATCGATAATGTGTTTGCCAAGTTCTGTGGAGACGAGGATGAAAAAAAAGGCGATTTATAAGGACATGAATGTATAAATTGGAAAGATGGTACTTGATGAGTAAGTGAACGACATGAGTATAATGGACGCTGGTGGTACGTGAACTTAATTACGATCTCGATTATGGTTAAATGAATTTATTTTTTTTTAAAATGTGTATGAAAACTTTATTTTGTACGATGTCGTGAAGGCAATAGTTGGAAGAAAGATACAGAACAAGAATGGATGTGAAGGAAAGTTATCAAATCAGAGAGGAGACTATAATGGCCTTGATTGAGGGTAAATGTCTTGTTAGAAAGTTACCGATGGAACATTGGAATTAATGTTAGAAAAGGACTGATGAGGAAATGAGAATGATGGGAAAGAGACTAGGAAGTGACTATTGGGATTTCGAGAATGGAGATTGGTTTATGTGAGGAGATGGTGCATGAGGAAATGGAGAATGAAATGGTTAGCTGGAATATAGATTTATTGTCTAAAGGACACAAGTTTCAAACTTTTAAAATATTTTTGGTAATGATCAAAATCGCTGCTGGAAGTGGATTTGAAATAAAAAGTTTTGCTTTTGTTTAAAATGCAAACGAATTGGTTATCAGATACTTATAAAGAATTGAGAAGAACAGGGGTGGTGTTTGATGTTGATTTCAGTAGAGGGAAGGACTGGAGAATATGAGACTATTATAGCTATATCGGTATTCAATTTAGATGGATGAATTTGAAAAATGGGATAAGATTAGTCAAGGATGATTTCCATGAGTTATGAGATAATAAAATGAACTGAGGTATTGAGATTGATGCAACGGTCCTTGATAGAAGGGGAAACAGCTCAGACATAATTAGGACAGATTCGAATTGTCACCGATAAGAGGGACAGAATATCAAAGATCGTATTGTAATCTTGAATATGTTACAAGAAAGAGCATGGATTGAAGGAATTACGGGGAGTGTTGAGTAACGGATGAATCAAGTTCTGTGAACAGTAGTGGTTGTTACGATTGACGTTGTTGGAGTGGTAGTGAGGTGATATAGAATAAAAGCTTACGAGAAATATGAGAGGGTTGTTTTAAAACAAAAAGAAGAAAATGTATTTATTTTAGTTAAAGTTTTAGAATAAAATTCTTATCATTCTTTGTTTGTAAATTGATGGCTTGTTCAAGTAGAAGGATAATTGGAGGATAAGATGTTACGATATTTTGACTTTGCTCGAGTAAATAGGGTGTCAGTTGTGGAAGGTTGGTTATAGCAAAGATTTACAGTTGGAATCCAGAATATTGAATGAATGGGGAATATATTGATGAGTTGGTTGATGAAGTCGGAAGAAATAGAGGCGACACAATGATAGTTATGGATATCGAGGGTTACCGTTGTGGAATAGCTTGGAAGGGAAGCGTTGACATATGGTGAGAAATAGAAAGAAGTTTGAGCGTGTAAGTATTACACAAAGGTTTCGTGGTTGGAAAAGATAAGAGATTGAATTCTGAAGGTATCCAACAATTGGTTGAAGAATCAATGTATTAATGTAGTATGTACGGATGTTCGTACTCGATGATAGTTCCGTTCGAAATTTGGGATCAGAAGAAATTGCTAAACGGTCCGAGATGATTGTAAGTGACTGTAGGTTGAAAAGAAAGAAAAGTGAGGGGAGATGACTCATCTTCTCGGTTTGCGTATTGAAGTTTGCAATTTCAAAAAGGGTACGATAGAATGAGTATGGTATTGTGGTGTAATCTATTATCAGAAAAGAATGAGTGTGTTCTACTTGAGTCTTGATATTCTTACTCGGAAGAAATGTTGATTGGTTGCATGAGTTCAATTTGATACTTTAAGTGGATATAGACGGAATTCAGGGGAGTTATTTTCCTTACAAACTTGAGGATTTATTTTCCTCATGAGTTATGACATCGTAATCGAGAGATGGAAATTGTGAACAAAGAGACAAAAGTGTTGGGAAGCATGTGGGAGAAGTCATGCTAGGAGACGATGTAAGTTTGGGGACAAACTTCTCTTAAGGAGGTGAGAATTATAACACTCGTAATTGTGTTATTGCATTTTATTACATTGTCATGCATGATAATGTGATGTGTTGTGTCTTATGACACCTGAGAGAGTGAGTTTTGACTCATAAGTCGATTTGGGTGTTTGTGCTAGACAACCCTCTAAGACGATATGAATGAGTGTTTTGTTGTTGTGACGTCTCTCCGAGTATGGGACGGTCACTGTGGAACACTTTAAATGTTTAGCTAAAAATAAATGTTTACCTGTGTATTTCACTATCTGTATTATTTCTGGTTTAGAATTTATTTCTGTTGTTAGATTTAGTATTTTGGTGAGGATGAATTAACACGCTATTAATTTGGTAGGCTAATTAGCAACTTCGAAAAAGTCATGTAAAAATTTACGTTTTAGTAACCAAACGGAATTTAGTCAGAAACTTTTATAATTTTGAAGTTTTGCTTGTAAAGCTATGAATTAGCTGTGTAGAAAATTTCAGAGACTGCTTAGGAGTTTTGAAAACTTGCTGGGAGGTAAACACAATTTCCGAAAGTGTTGCCTATATATAGATAGAGATGACTTTAGATATTTCTTCAAAGCTTCTAACCTAAGTTTCAAGAGGAGGCCAAAGGGTGATTTAGTTGCTTCGAGTTCCTCGACGCCAAACGACGACCTTCTGTCCGTCTGTTTTCTCCCAGATTTCATATTCGAGCTCCTTGAGGTAAGAGCTTCGTTTTGACACCTATTAGGCCTTGTTTGGCCAAGTTTTCCGAAAAGTTGTTTTTTATAATTTTTCATAAAAGTTGATATTTGGATTTCTGATCCATAGGAATTGTACTAAGAGTTTTTCTGCTCTTTCTTTGTGCACGAGTTTTCTTTGGAATGACCTTTAGGAGCGTTAATTGGAGGTGAGTGATTCACTTTGTATTATGGAATGATTGCTTGGCGTGTATTCATGTTATGGTTGAATAACATGTGTTAATTCATAAGGATATATTGTGTAGTTCATATTGGGCGATTATATTGATAAGCAGGCCCAATAGCATGGTGAAATGTTTTAATTACCGAGAGCATGGTGATATGTATTTGAGTATGTTGATTTGCTTATTTGGGTCAGAAGGAGCACGTGGTCACTAAGCCATTTTGTAGAGCCGATATAGGCATTAAGGTTGCACGATTGAAGAGAAGAATCATGGGTCTTACCCTTTCGCGTGGACATATTGGCGAGGAGTCGTGGATTGGGAGTATGGAATGTGCATGTGAGTCTCCCGCAACTAGTATGAAATGTAGAGATGTGAATGCGAGCATGTTTATCATTTATATGCAATTGTTGTTTTATTCACTAAGCGTTAGCTTAAACAAATCGAAATATGTGTGGTTATTCAAATAACCATTACAGGTATTAATGCTGGCGAGGAATCGCAGAAGTGAGCATGTGGGTTTGGGAGTTCACTTAGAAGGCAACCTGAATGTTAATCTTGTAATTTTGGGACAATAGACTTGTAATAAGAATCGTTATTTCTAACTTTGCTTAAGTTGGAATCGTAGAACGAGTTCTTAATGTTGTAATAGATTGTAATCACTTGTAATTATGTTTTAATAATGTTTTGATCTAGTGAGGATCACCTTGAATCAAGTTTAGAGTGCGTGTTTAATCCCTGAGCATTTTCAGAAAGTTTTTAAACTTGGAAATTCTGCAGAATGAGTGATGCTGCCATAAACCAGTCGACTGGCTGAGAAAACAGTCGACTAGAGCCTCTTTTTCAGCATTTCACTGCATTTTTTCATAGAGGATCAGTCGACTAGGTCCCCAACACAGTCGACTGGATCGTGGTTTTAATTCTGATATTTTATCCAGGCTGGACTTCAGTCGACCGGACCGTACCAGTCGACTGAATATTTGAAGCCCTAGTCGACTCGACTGGACCTAGAAAACAGTCAACTAAATTATGTTTTAAAACCCAAATTTTTGCTAGACCAGAATTAGTCAACTGGACATGAGCTCCGGTTCGTGTGTTCTTTCCGCTGCGTGTGTTCTTAAAACTAATTTTTGGGAAGGTTAATGAATTGGTTTAGCCTTGGTGGCGTGCCATGGGCTCCGGTTCTACTATTGTGGGACCGGGCTGTGACACATCGGTTGTGTTTTGGAGGCTCAATAGAAAGATGAAGAGTTGAAAGAGTGGTTCACCAAAGTCTCAGTAAAAGAACCTGAGGAATGGGGTATCGGATCGGATGGAGTATTCAAATGTAGAGGTCGACTAGTTGTACCCAATGTAGGAAAACTCAGAACAGATATATTGGATGAAGCACACAAGTCTAGACTAACTGTCCACCCAAGAGGGACGAAGATGCATAAGGACCTAAAGAGGAACTTCTGGTGGGAAGGAATGAAAAGAGAAGTTACTGAACATGTATCCAAGTGCTTCACGTGTCAGCAAGTCAAGGCAGAGCACCAGAAACTGTCTGGACTCCTACAGCCACTGCCGATTCTGGAATGGAAGTGGGAGCATGTCATAATGGACTTCGTGGTTGGATTGCCGAGTTAGTAACAAGGCCATGATGCCATTTGGGTGATTGTAGATCGGTTAACAAAGTCTGCTCATTTCGTTGCCTACAGCATGACTTATCCAATAGAGAGGCTAATTAGTCAGATGTATATTCAACAAGTAGTGCGACTTCGTGGTGTTCCAATCTCAAAAGTGTCAAATCGTGACTCAAGGTTCACCTCAAGATTTTGGGAGAGTTTGTAAACAGCCATGAACTTCTCTGAGATTAAGTTCCGCTTTTCATCCAGAGACTGATGGACAGACCGAGCGGACGAATTAAGTTATGGAGGATATGCTTAGAGCATGCATGATAGACTTTGAGAGTTCATGAGAAGCTCAATTGCCCTTAATTGAGTTCGCGTATAACAACAGTTATCACTCGAGCATAGGTATAGCACCATTTGAAGCATTGTATGGGAGATTGTGCCGTTTCACCATTATATTGGGCTGAAGTTGGAGATGGGAAACTTCTTGGACCAGATATTGTAAGAGAAATAAGCGAGAAGATCAACATAGTCCAAGAGAAGATGAAAGCCGCACAAAGCAGACAAAAGAGCTATGCGAATAAATGACAGAAGGATCTGGAGTTTAGAGTGGGAGATCATGTATTTCTCAAAGTGTCTCCAGTACGAGGTGTTGTTAGATTTGGAAGAAAGAAGGGGAAGCTATCACCTCACTACATTAGACCTTTCGAGATCCTTGATCGTATAGGCAAGGTTGCTTATCGACTCGCACTGCCGCTGAGAATGTCTGGAATACACAATGTCTTTCACATAAGCATATTGAGAAAGTATGTTCACAGCTCAGCACCAGTGATCGACTTCAAGGATATCAAGGTGAATGACAATGTATCATATCAAGAGAGACTGGTGGGCGGCTTGAAGAGAGAGATCAAGAAGTTGAGGAAAAAAGAGATTCCCCTGGTAAAAGTTCAGTGGAGCCATCATGACATGAGAGACACTTCCTGGGAGATGGAATCAGAAATACGAGAGAAATATCTAGAGTTATTCTAGGATTAGCTTACTTAGATTTCAGGGCGAAATCCTTTGATACCGGCGGAGAGATGTAGCACCTGTATTTTTCTATTTATTATCCTGAATTTCTTTATTTCTCTTTGTGATACTTTCTATTATGTATTATAAGATTTGTTTTTCTTACTCTTTACTATTTTTAATTGATCTATGTGTTTTTGGATGCATGTTTGTGATCTTGGGAAAACTTTGCTGGAAAAGTGACTCGGAGCACTCGAGGAGTCGGAGTGCTCGAGCCATGATAGCGCTCGAGCAATATTTTTAGTGAAATGACTATTTTTTCCTTGGGTCTCAGAAATCTATAAATAACCAGTGTTTTCTCAATTTTTGGATGGGATATACTCTATTCTAACAAAGAGCTTGTTCTTAAGAGAGATTTTGAGTGACCATCACATTTCCATACACAAACCCATTTGCATGGCTTCAAAATTCCTCATCTACACTATCAATACACATCTAGACACATACATTTTACACATTTGGAGTTATGGAAGCTATCACAAGAGTATCAAGAAGGATCAATAAGAAGTTTAGGAAGATCAAGCTCTATACTAGCTCTATCTCAAGCCTTTTTCAACAATTTTCTCTAATATATCATCATCCATAGTCAATCTAGACCATTGTGAGTATCAACTCTCACTTAAAAGCCTATAGAATCAGTCCTTATATGATTTCTTGTACATGCATGTGATCCATGAGTAGTTGTCACTCTTGTATGTAATGAAAATCTAAGAATTAAGCTAACATAAATTGGTAGTTTGATCATCATCCAAACATGTCCTAAGATTGTTTGAGTATAGATTTTCATCTAGATACCTTTAGATGTGATTTGTACAAGTTTTTATGGCTTGCATGTATCCTTAAAACTAATTTACGAACTTGTATTTGTGTTTAAACTAGGAATCTGGTTTCTGTCAAGGCCGAGCACTCGAGCTAGGTCGAAGTGCTCGCACCCTAAACATTGAGCACCCTGAGTGCTCGGGTTCAACAATTTTTATTATGTTACTTGTTTTATGTGCTTTGATAAGATTTCTGATTGTTTTATGTACGAACCTGAGATGTTTAATCCATAAATTAGTACTCGTATGTTCACCTAACACACTAATACTTAGAAATACTTGCTAAACAATGATCCATGCTTAGTTGCATAGTTGTTAGTGCATCTAAATGCTTAAGTTTGATCTTGAACATCTTAACGCGATGACTTCTGCGATGTGATAACTTTGAGAATAATGGGAATAATAGACGCATAATAAGATCAAAATTTCTAAACTAACTATATGCATTACCAAGAGACTACGATTAATATTCACTCGTTATTTGGTCAATTTCCTTGATTTCAACCTAAGAGTGTGTGCAAGTCTTCGGGATATCTCCCAAGTTATTGAAATCCTTGTTGGTTGTGATGTTGGTATCAGTGTGATTGGTATCCTAGTGATTGTGAGGATGGTATCCGTGTGATTAGTATCTGAGCGATTATAAGCATGGTTCCGTGTGATTGGTATCCGAGTGATTGTGAGGATAGTATCTGTGTGATTGGTATCCGAGTGATTGTGAGGATGGTATTCGTGTGATTGGTATCCGAGCGATTATGAGCATGGTATCCGTGTGATTGGTATCCGAGTGATTGTGCGAATGGTATCCGTGTGATTGGTATCTAAGCGATTATAAGCATGGTATCCGTGTGATTGGAATCCGAGTGATTTTGGAGATGGTATTCGTGTGATTGGTATCGTCAACGATTTTCCTTGTTTGAGTCATTGTAGTTCAGTCGACCCAGTTATTAATCACGAAGTGATTCGAGTTGGTTTATATCTTGTGAAGATTTTATCTTTTAGGAACTTATAAAGATATCTATAAGCCGAACTACGAATAATGAACCTAGGTGTTTTTATAACTGTTGCTAATGGTACTTTGTAAGAATTTATGCTTACTCAGCTTGTATTCAAGCTGACATCGTTTATGCCGCTGGACCTTCCACATCCAGCAATGCCAGGTTTAGCAGGTAATGCTCAGCCCGAAGACAACTACGGTGAGTGCGTGTACACAGATGAAAGCTACTATGATGCGGGGTACGTTAGAGAGGGCCACTACAGAGACTACTATGGATTCGTCAGTTGAAAACGAAAATTTTGGTCTCCTGTTTATCTTTCTTTTGACGTTGTAATAATTTTAGCTATTAGTGACACTTGTTGTCATGAGACTCTTTTATGTTTCGTTTGAATTGAGCTTATAATATTTTATTAGTGCAAGACTCTGTTAATGTTTAATATTATTACTGTACGTGAACTAGTCATATTTCCATTATTATTATGTTCTTGTTATTATTTTTTTATCGAATAGGAGGATTTCAAACCAGTCATGTATCCACGAATCTACTAAAGAAATTTTAAATTTAAATTTTTCTTATTTTTAACTTACTTCGGGGGTGTGAAAAAAAGAGAATTAGAATTATAAATTAATGTTAATATATATTTTTTAATTTATTTTATTTAATTCAATTCAATTCAATTTTATTTTTCAACCAAAGGTGTGTTTGCGAATCAGTCTGAACACAACATTGTTCAGCTTCCCGCGTTAATCGCCAGTTAACCCAAACACTCTCTCTGTCTGTCTCTCTCTCTCTCTCTCTCATCTTTTGCCTACGCGTCACTTCCTTCGTAATCGTTTACACTCTCAAATTGAAATTTGCAACCCCACGCGCCACTTCACGCGCCACTTCACGCGCCGCCGCAGCTTTCCAAGGCCAATCCTCAATATAATCTCTCTCTCTCTCTCTCTCTCTCTCTCTCCGTCTCTCTCTCTCTCTCTCACTTTATATATATATATATATATATTCGCGACTCGAAGATGATGGAACAGCCAAGCGGAGATCAGAAGACGATGGATCAGGATGGAGCCTTGAAACAGGATCCGAATGGGAAGGTCGGTCCTCTTGCGAACGGCGAGGTAGAGAAATCGGGAGCTGAATCGGCGATTGGATCGGAGACGCAACGGATCGATCATCAGGGCGGCGACAGTAGGAATCTCAATAATAATAATAATAATAATAATAATAATAATAATATTGATGATGCTGCGAATGTAATAAGTGGAAGTGATAAAGGAACGTTGAAGAAGAAATCGGTCAGTTGGAGTGAGGAACTTGTCATGGAATCTTCTTCTTCTTCTTCTCCGACGAAATCGGTGCCTTCTGTTGTCTCTTTTAATGGATCCAATTCCAATCATTATGTTCATTCATCTCCCGACGAGCCCTCCTACTCGGCCTCCTTGAAAGGTGACCACATCTCTCTCTCTCTCTCTCTCTCTACATATATATATATATATACATACATGTGTATCATATCTAAAACTCGCACACGTATTGGTTCTTATAGAATAATAATTCAATAAGACAAAGGAGTTTAGGTTTTGAATTGCTCTGTGTATGTGTGTGTGTGATCGGAATGTTCAATTGAATCTGAGTTTAGGTTTTGAATTGCTCTGTGTATGTGTGTGTGTGTGATCGGAATGTTCAATTGAATCTGAGTTTAGGTTTTGAATTGCTCTGTGTATGTGTGTGTGTGTGATCGGAATGTTCAATTGAATCTGACTTTAGGATTCGTGACAACACTTGTAGAATTCAAATCTCTTCATTTCACTAGATAGATGTTTTTAATACGACTTTGAACTCCTCTTTTACTTGCTTGAACAAATATGTAATTGAGATTTATAATGCCTCTCTTCTGGTCTCTTTGTGCGTGTTTTAAACTTTTCGTATGGAGTAATAAATTTGATCGGGAGATATCCTCGGAGATTGTCAATTCGGAAAAAGAGTTCAAATGAATTTGCCTTATAATTTTTGTTAGATACGATGGTTAATGTTCGAGATGTGCTGGGGAGGTGGGGAAAGAAGGTTGGAGAAGCAACAAAGAAGGCTGAGGATCTCGCTGGAAACACCTGGCAACACTGTTAGTCTTTTCATTCTTTTCTGTTTTTGATTCAGTTACTTACATGTTTCTAGTAATTTGTTTTCGGTTACAGTAAGTTCAAATTTTATTAGAATTCCGAGATCATATCAGAAATGAGATGAATGTTGTATATTTGATCTTTGGTTGGTCATCCAGGGTGTTATGAATCTTATGATTAATTTTGAAACTTAGCGTCCATTTAAACTAAAATTTTGAAGAATTCTTCTTGTTTGAATGTTTCATTGGTTGATCCACTTTGTCTTCTGTAACTTGTAGCAAATACCCAGCTTAGTTGACATTTAGAGGTTGTCATCAAGGTACAGAGACACATTTATGTGACATGGACGCTTGTGAGCCAGAAAGAAGTGGGGGAACTTGCAGTGTCAACTATAGCTATCCTCAGACTTTTACACTCCATGCCCCAATTTCCAATTTGGATATTTAACTATAGAAAGTTGGTTAATACTTGTAAGAGAATGCTATTGATCTATTTTTCAATTTATTCACTTGAACCTAGGCGTGCGTGATTATGGTTCTTGTACTGGTGTTTTGCCAATTCAACTAGTGAGACCTTGTTAAATCTCCTTGGTTGTGCAATTACATTACACTTTGATGAGTAACATGTTTCCTTTAGGATGCCAAACTATTGGATTGCATCTCGTAATCGCTTGTATTCATGAGTAGAAGTGATGTTATGATTGATAAGTTACCAATTGGTGCAAAAAACATAAGCTGTTAGAGAATGGGCCAACAGTGTGTATCAAGCTTTAACACATTCCCTCACGTGTGACCCATTCTCGCACGTGGAGAGGCAACAAACAAAACTCCATCATGATGGATGGAATAAACAACAATCTGCAATAGCTTAAGCTACCATGTGGATGACTCGAAAACGAGATCTCCCACAAACAAGGCTCTGATACCATGTTAAGTTCCAGTTGCTCCAAAAGCTTAAGGCGTTAAAGAATGGACCCAACAATGTAAAACAAGCTTTAACAATATTCTTAGTGCAGCTTATGCAGAAGCCCAAGAAAAAGTTTTTTATTGCCTTCTGTATAACTAGCAAATAATAGATACTTTTATTTTGGCCCCCAACTGTAGGTTTCTGGATGTACCACTGATTATGCTGGTTGTGTGTGCGTGTGTGTCTACATCTGTATATAGAGACACACACAAATACACGCACACACACATGCGCACCACATAGATAGTGTCATTGTCATTATTGGCAGTTGTTATTATGTCTCAGTTGCATAGTATTGTTATACCGAATGTTCAAATGTATTGAAATAAAAAGGGTTTATACAATAGCATCATTACTAACATCAGTTGCTCTCATAGAAAAACTAGAATGTATAGATATAATCATAATGTCGTCAATTGCAATTAAACTTAAGGGTGAATGATGCGATATCGGTTTCGTCGTCATCAATTGATAAGTTGAAGTGTTACCATTACTCCCTAACAAAGGACATGGTCAACACAGAGCACAAGGCTATTGTCAGTGTAGGATCTGTGGTGACAAGATTTCGCAACCTTACCTCTGCATGCCACATTGCCACTCAATAAGTCAAGGCTTTACCTTTATTACCTAACAAAGGGCACGGCCAACGCAAAGCATTACGATTCTATCAGTGTGGGATCTGGGGAAGATGGGGTATACTCGCAATTTTAATTGATGGAGATCAAGGGTATACTCGTAGTTTTAATTGATGTAGATCATAGTTTTCAGAAGGCAAAGAGATGTGGCAAAATGAAGATTCTAGAATTAGTGCTAGATTCTAATGTTTTACTATTTTGGAATATTCTAGAACACAATTTATTATTGTGCATATAAGTGTCTTTTGGAATGTTCTAGAACATAATTTACTATAATGTCTAAAAGTGTCATTTGGGATGTTCTAGAACATAGTTAATTATTGTATCTAGAAGATGTGTCTAGAAGTGTCTTTAAACATCATATTCATGTTTTGTCTTTAGTCTTCTAGAAGTGTCTTTTAGAGTCACAAATCTTAGGAGTTCTAGATGTGTATTTTAGAGTCTTTATTTAGGTTTATGTCTTGATCTTTCTAGAAGCATCTTTTGGGGCTTTAAAGTAGACTGAGTAGGAAACTTCTAGATACTCTTGTATTCATTGGCCTATATAAAGGAGCCTTGATGTAAGCTTTTGGAATCATAGAGTGAATGAATGATCGTTTTGCATATTCTCCTATCATGTATGATGTTTGAGTGTACTTGGAGTGAATCCAAGGTCCTTGATATGATACCAAGCCTGGAGTGAGTCCAGAATTATTTTTGGAGTGATTCCAAGATACCTTTGGGGTGATTTCAAAGGTCCCTTAGGTGTGATGCATAAGGTAATCTAGGTGTGAGGCCTAGATAACTACTTATTCATTTCCTTTTCTTTTCCCAACCTTCTCTATATCTTATTTCACACACAAAACAGCCCATTTACTCATTCACCATGACTTTACCACCTCAAAACAACCTCTCTTTGCATTTGTTAACCTTTCAACAACTCCCCATCTTGTCCTACATGAGTAATCTTACCCCCGCATGGGAGGGACTATTTATGCATTTCCAACCTGACGCCCCTAACAAAGGCAACAACATTAACCCAGTAGAAATCTATTGATGAACATTGTGATAATCAGTTACTGCCTTCCAGGTGGAACGATATAGAAAAGTGGAGGAGTTACATGGAAGGAATATGGGAAGTTGTCTCGTTCAAACACTAATTAGGTGATCGTAACTAAATCAGCCCGATATAGTTGGTGTAGTTTGTTGTATTCTCCTTTGAGTGATCGAAAGTCATACATGGTGGGTTTTTTTTTTGCCCTGCTGAGCAAAAAGGGACATAGTGAGGGTGGTTGTCTCCATACTCGCTTGGAGCGGCCTATATGGGGCCCACACATGGGGCCATGGTGGGGTTTATTGACATTTACACTTTACGTGCACATACACATGTTTTGTATGTCGCTCTGCTGTTTCTTGATTCTTCTGTTAGAATTTTCTATCGGAGCTTTTTTCTTTTTTGTTTTTTTTTTTTTGTTTTTGGGGAATTAATTTAAAGTCCATATCTTTTTCCGTTGTGTTCTGCCGCTAATTACTTTTTGGAAATTATTGAGGAGATAACTTGGATAATTGAAACTGCTGAAACTCACTCTCTCTCTCTCTCTCTCTCTCTCTCTCTCTCTCTCTCTCTCTCTCTCTCTCCTGCTTAAATACAGTGAAAACGGCCCCGAGCTTTACTGATGCTGCCATGGGAAGAATTGCCCAGGGAACAAAGGTTCTAGCAGAAGGCGGTTATGAGAAGATTTTCCGGCAAACTTTTGAGACAGTTCCCGAGGAACTACTTCAAAATTCGTATGCGTGTTACTTATCAACATCGGCTGGTCCAGTCATGGGAGTTTTATATGTATCTACAGCAAAGGTTGCATTTTGCAGTGATAATCCTCTTTCATATAAAGCTGGTGAAAAGACGGAATGGAGCTACTATAAGGTATGTCTGCATGAGCTCTATTAGCATTCAGACCAACATAGCTAAAGCTAAAATTTACTATATGTCTGTGTGCACTCGTGCGTGTATTTTGATTTTTATTCTGCCATTTAATATTGTTTGGAGGGCCATATATGGCATGCTGCATATCATTGAGGTTTCAAATTAATTATTTGCTAGAAAATAGAGAAGAAAATTCCCGTTGCAAAAGAGCTTAATAGTTGTGGGTACTCCATTTCACCTCTTAAGCCAATGGTCAGATGGCATTCTGTGATTGGCACTGACACTAGTCTCATTTAATACAGATTACTGCTATCTCTAATATTGGCTAGGGTATGTATATCTCCCAATCTACCAAATGAATAGATAGATGCCTTGCATGGAATTGCTCCTCTATTGATGATGCAACGGATTCGCTGAAAAGGGCTTGCTATCGTGCAAGGGACGAATTCTCACAAAGGAGAAGAAAACCTTGAAAACACAAGGCAAGAACTAGAGAAAATCTCTATTTTGTATTGATATTAATAAAGTTGAATTGGTTTAATGCCTTGAAAGGCTTACACTTAGGGTGTGTTTGAAAACCCAATTAAGTGGTGAAAATGAAAACTTTCAGCACTTATTTATTTTCAGTGCGTTTGATAATGTTTCACTTAATTGAAAAAGCAGCCAAACACCCACTGAAAACTTTAAGTGAAAAAATTCTACTGAAAATAATCACTAAATGCAGTCAATTTCAGCAATTGAAACACTGTTTTTGGTATTGCAAATTCCATCACTGAAAATTCTCAGTACTTAAAATTCAGCACTTAATTTTCAGTACTTAATTTTCAGTTTTATCAAACGGCCCCTTAGTTTATAGCTAAAAAACCTAAACCTATTAGGAAATAAAAATAAATTCGTTTTTACCTTTGGCTACCTAATTAGACACCTTGTATAACTTGGAAACCAAGTTAAACATTCTAAAAACATTCCTAACTAACATGGTAACTTATTAGGACCTAAAATTACCATCTAGACACTTAGAATCGCTAAAAAAATATGCAAATAAAATCCTATAAAACTAGAAAACGAAAATTACAAGTTAAGAAATAATACGGCAAAATATTAAAAGAAAATACTAGATGTCTCCTTACATCAGACAGCCCTTCTAAAGAAGAGCTGGCCCTCGAGTTCACACCATGAACTTGGAATCTTCCTTTCCACACGAATTAATATCTTGAATAAACTTTACATTTTGTCCCCTTGATCATTCTCCAAATCTCGCATCTTCTTTCTATAGACCTCAACTGATTAACAATTTTAATCGAACAAGGATTGAAAAATATGTCAAATTTGTCGACTCCAATAAAATCAATTTCTTCCACATTATTGAATACGTGGAAACTCGCTTAAGGCTGGGAATCATGACACGTTTCCTTGCTTTGATTTCCAACAACAATGACATCCATTGAACCCAAGTCATCAACTTTATCCTTCGGAACTGCTTGAGTTGGTAATGAATTTCGAATTTCATGATTGACTAACTTCCATTGGTAGGAAAAACACTATCACAATCAACTACTCTATCTTGCGATACAATACCATCACTTTTGGATTCATCCGAAGCTTCTGCATCTTCTGTGTCAACAAAGTTTTTGAAACGTTATAAACCTGCAATCTCGTTCGAGCAAACAAGAATCTCGCTTGAATGGATGGTCATCTCGTTCGAGCGAGTTGGATCTTCTATAATAACTATGTCCACCTTTGCTTGCGTAGCGCTCTCTTCCTCGTTTATTTTCTTTTGTGGTACTTGAGGCAAAAAAGTATGTGATTTTGTAGTGCTCTTCAATCTCATAGGTTGTTGGCATTCCATAGATTTTCTGTGTTGCTCTGTTTCAACATTGAGAGGTGAATATCTTACCTCATGTATATAATCATAAACATACCGTTTGTCTTGCCAATAGTTATATTGTTGGTTATGTATCTCATAATCTCGAGGTAAAAATCTCTCTTTCAACAACTATTGATTTCTCGGCCAAGACCGTATAGGTTGTTTTTTTTGTCTACGATCATTTTGTATTACCTCCCACCAATATGGCGCATCTCCTTTAAGTTTGTAAGCGACAAACTTAACTTTCTTTTCTTCCGAGATATCAGTAAAAGAAAGTCCAACCTCATCCAACCAGTCAAGTATGTATTCACTTCTCGAAGGATGGAAGATTATGGTAATCATCATGATTAACGTAATAACCAAGATTTGCTGCTCTTGAAACATGACCACGTTGTTACACAGGAGCTCGGGGCTTTTGTACGGACGCAGGTACATGGTTATCACGTAGAGGTAGATGGTCTAACGCCATTAATAAACTCTATTCCTTCTCTCTCATGCCTTGCTTTATTTCCGCAACTGTCTCTTTGATTGTTGGTAACAATACAAACTGAGGCTCCTCGGGCCCTTGAGGTTTTCCAGGTTGTGTTTCTCTCATGGTCATGAAACAAGGGCAAACCTCGCTCTGATACCACTTGATGATGCAGCGGATTCACTGAAAAGGGCTTGCTATCGTGCAAGGGACGAATTCTCACAAAGGAGAAGTAAACCTTGAAAACACAAGGCAAGAACTAGAGAAAATCTCTATTTTGTATTGGTAGTAATAAAGTTGAATTGGTTGAATGCCTTGAAAGGCTTACACTTAATTTATAGCTGAAAAACCTAGACTATTCGGAAATAAAAATAAATTCGTTTTTACCTTTGGCTACCTAATTAGACACCTTGTATAACTTGGAAACAAAGTTATTACATTCTAAAAACATTTCTAACTAATATGATAACTTATTAGGATCTAAAATTACGATCTAGACACACAAAATTACTCAAAAATATGCAAATAAAATCCTATAAAACTAAAAAATGAAAACTACAAGTTAAGAAATAATACAGCAAAATATTAAAAGAAAATACTAGATGTCTCCCTCATCATCTATGAGGCAGACTAAGTCTACCTCGACGAAACGTGAGGTTTACCTCTCATTAGAGTTGAGTTACTCTTATCTTTTGAAGCAATAGATAGACTCAAGTCACTCAACTAATTTGATTGTCTCACATATTACTTCATGGTTCACCTCATCACTCGGGAGGCCTCCAAATTTATGGGCAGATCACATGATGCCAGTAAAGCTCAATGGATAATTATGGTGTCACTCTCATGCTATATCGCAATACCATGGTTTCCTCAATCGGATTCTCTAGGTATGAGGTTAGGTGGCTAAAGTTGATACTCTACCAAGTGCCACCTATCAAAGAAATGTACACTTTACCAAATGAGGCGTCACCCTGGTGTTGCGGATGCATCCTTGTCCTTCTAGAGAAAGAGCTATCCTCCAGTGCTTTCTTAAACCCTCGGTGCGCCAGGTGTCACTCTTTCATGTGAGTCTATGTGCATAGTTATTTGCACTCTTGTGTTATTCACGTTCATCAGCTGCTTCAAATAGGAGTCATTTTTACTCCATTGACAAGCTAGCCATTTAGGTTTGCCACTTCGGTACTTAAGGAGTACACTAGTGTATAGTCAATGGTCATTCAGGGATTCTGGAGAAAAAAATTCCATTAATACTTTTAAAGCTCTAGAAAACATTTTCTAATTTTGATAAGCACCATTTTAAAGAAGGAAATGAAGAGACACACACACACACACACACCAAAAAAGAAAAAAAAAACTAAATAAAAAAAAAAGATTTTGATGACTAAATTTAAGGTTCCAAAGCAGAAGAATTCCATTTTACATAGAGGTGTTCCAAAACATAATTCACTGAGATACTAGTGTTTTTTTGGTACTCTATCATGTAAATTAAACTTCGTAGCAAGGAAGTGTGATAAAACTTGGCATATAGATTACCACCCCTATGTAATGTGCCTGCATTAATTAGGGCTGCACATGGGAACTTGGCATATAGATTACCACCCCTTTGTAGTTAGCCTCGATTAATTAGGGCTTCACATGGGTGTGTGTGTGAGAGAGAGCCCCTATGTAGTTAGCCTCCATTAATTAGGGCTGCACGTGTGTGTGTGTGTGTGTGTGTGAGAGAGAGAGAGAGAGAGAGAGAGAGAGAGAGAGAGAGAGAGAGAGAGAGAGAGAGAGAGAGAGAGAGAGAGAGAGAGAGAGAGAGAGAGAGAGAGATGACGACTCTATATTGAATGGTGTGATTTGAAATGTACAGGGGAAGCCTAAAATTTAAGGTTCCAAAGCAGAAGAATTCCATTTTACATAGAGGTGTTCCAAAACATAATTCACTGAGATACTAGTGTTTTTTTGGTACTCTATCATGTAAATTAAACTTTGTAGCAAGGAAGTATGATAAAACTTGGCATATAGATTACCACCCCTATGTAATGTGCCTTCATTAATTAGGGCTGCACATGGGAACTTGGCATATAGATTACCACCCCTTTGTAGTTAGCCTCGATTAATTAGGGCTGCACATGGGTGTGTGTGTGAGAGAGAGCCCCTATGTAGTTAGCCTCCATTAATTAGGGCTGCACGTGTGTGTGTGTGTGTGTGTGTGAGAGAGAGAGAGAGAGAGATGACGACTCTATATTGAATGGTGTGATTTGAAATGTACAGGGGAAGCCTGTTTATAGGCTAGCCGCTGGTGTGAAATAAGAGAAAGTGATGTGCGACAAGAGTCCTATGTGTAAAGTGCAGTGTAGTACAAGTGTAGCTAAGCGATGTGCGACAACAAGAATCCTATGTGTAAAGTGCAGAGTAGTATAATAGATATGTCAGCATAAATGATTAATGATAGCAGGCTGTTATCTATTATCAGTATTTTAGAACTGTCCATGGAATCACAAATCATGCCTCAATAATTACTCGCAGCACTAATTTTGAATTTCTTTGAAAGACTAACGATATGTTGGTTACTATTTCCACACTTTTGTGATTTAGAGGAAGGATTAGGAGTACAAAGATTAGACTAAAAAGAGTAAATTCATATTCTCAACAAAAAGAAGAGACTATGTATAAGAACAATAGAAAGGTTCTATAAGCACTCAAATATAGTCAACAAATGTGAGTGATGACAAGGAAAGAGATAGTACCTTAGCCTAGTCGAAGCAAAGAATTAATGGTAGATAAATCTAAAAAGTGTGGTGAACATACATTTGAAGACAAGAAAATAGACTCGTTGGTCTCAAACCTAGAAGGAAAAAATAAGCTATTTTACTGAAGCTGTGAAAGGAAGAAAGAAATCAAGGACATCGAGTGATATTCAAATTAATTAAGCTATTTTAGGTTCTTAATATCAAAGGTTTAACTTTATTAGGATTCCTAATTCAGATGAAAGTGTAGTATTTTCTGTCACAATGTTCCGACCTCTATTAGGATTCTCTTTTTTATTATTTATTTATTTATTAATTTAATAGCACCTCTATTAGGATTGTTAATTCCATTAAAAGAGTAGTGTTTCTTTAATTTGCCCTTAATGATATCCTATTGTGCCCCAATTTCAAAATTCAAATGTAGTAGATTAAAACGGTAGTATTTAAAGGAATTTGTCCTATATAGGATTCTCTTCTTCTTCTTCTTCTTCCTTTTTTTTTTAAACGGCTGTGTAGGATTCCTAATTCAACTAAATGTGTAGTACTTTTTTTTATTCGCTAGCCCATAAGTGTTCTACTGTGCTCCAACATATACTTAAATAAATTATGTAGAAACGTAAGCGATACTATTGAAGATTTAGATTAGGGCAAGCTTAGGAGACAAAATGAGTCTCCTGTATTTTATTATATGAAGAGAAGTAAAACAATATTACAATATTCCCCTATGTCTAATACATAAGAGTAAGGAGAATAAAGTAAAAAATAAAAATAATAAAATAAGTAAACTAACACTCCCCCTCAAGCTGGTACAAAAATATCTCTCATTCCCAGCTTGCTAAGAGCAAAATGAAACGGTCTACTCCCAACCTCTTTTGTAAGAATATCAGCAAGATGATCCCTGGTCTTCACAAATGGAGTACAGATCACACCACTACTGATATTCTCCTTGATGAAGTGTCTGTCAATCTCCACGTGTTTAGTCCGATCATGTTGCACTGGATTGTGAGCAATGTTGATTGCAGACTTATTGTCACAATACAATCTCATACAGTCACTAGGATCCAAACCTAAGTCTCTTAACAACAACACAGAAGTTCGCACACACCTTGAGCCATGGCTCTGAACTCGGCCTCTGCGCTGGATCTTGCCACCACATTCTGTTTCTTACTCCGCCATGTAACAAGTTTACCTCCCACAAAGGAAGAATAGCCTGAAGTGGACCTCCTGTCTATCACAGATCCAGCCCAGTCAACATCTGTGTATGCTTCCACTCGAAGGTGGTCATGTCTAGCAAAAAATAAACCCTTTCCAGGAGCTGATTTCAAATACTTCAAAATCCTGAAGACAGCCTCCATATAAAATTCACGGGGAGCGTGCATGAACTGACTTACAACACTCACTGTAAAGGCAATATCAGGTCGAGTATGAGAAAGATAAATAATTAGTCCCACTAACCTCTGCTATCTACCTTTATCAACCTCTGCTCCTCCTGAACCATCACCAAGTTTCTGATTTGATTCAATCGGAGTGTCACATGCTCGACTTCCAAGCATTCCAGTCTCCTCCAATAAGTCAAGTACATATTTCCTTTGGGAAATGAAAATTCCATACTTAGATCTAGCAACCTCAATCCCCAAAAAATATTTTAGAGTCCCCAAGTCTTTTATTTCAAACTCCTTGGACAAGTAATCTTTCAGCCTGTGCATTTCATCCAGATCATCCCCAATCAAGACAATGTCATCCACATACACGATCAATGCAGTAGTCTTATCCTGTGATGAATGTTTAATGAGCAAGTGTGATCAGCTTGACTCTGTTTAAAACATACCTGAGCATAGCTTGTGTGAACCTCTCGAACCATGCCCTAGGAGACTGTTTGAAGCCATACAATGACTTTTTGAGTTTGCACACCTTGCCGTTTGTCTTAGAATCCTCGAAACCAGGAGGAACATCCATATACACCTCCTCATCTAGATCACCGTGGAGAAATGCATTCTTCACATCAAACTGGTGAAGCGGCCACCCAAAGTTGGCAACCAGTGACAAAAGGACCCTAATTGAGTTCATCTTTGCAGCAGGGGCAAATGTCTCCTGATAATCAATTCCATAGGTCTGTGTGAAGCTCTTAGCAACAAGCCGGGCTTTGTACCTCTCAATGGAGCCATCGGCCTTATGCTTCACAGTGTACACCCACTTGCACCCCACAGTTCTTTTGCCGTCAGGTAACCTCGTCAACTCTCAAGTGCCATTCTTACGAAGAGCTTTCATCTCTTCGATCATAGCATGCTTCCACTTGGGATCCACAAGAGCCTCCTGGACATTATTAGGAACAAACACATAAGCAATTTTCGAAAGATAAGCTTTATAAGAGGGAGACAAGTGAGAATATGACATAAAATTTGAGATAGGATGTTGGGTACAAGCCCTAACACCCTTACGTACAGCAATAGGGACATCAAGATCAGAGTCAGACTCCATAGGAATAGGTGTATAAGACTTACTAGGAATATCAATATCAGAATCAGAGTTACCTTGGTCCTTAACACTTTAAGGAGATGACAGTGGAAGAGTAGAAGGAGTGATCTCTTTATTCTTGGACTTACTCCATGTGCCTCTAGAGTAAACCATCAGCTCCTTTTCTTTCAATGGAGTACAGTCATCTTCTTTCTCCATATCCTTCCCAACCTCATTTTCTCCCTTAATTTTTTCTTTTTCCTTTACTTTCTCAGTGGTAATATCCATAACAACTTCCCTTGAAGACAAAGGGACAGAGAAAGACACCTCTTCCCTATACCATTGCTCCCCCTGAAGAGGTGACTCAGCAGTGAGGATTGAAAGTACGACTAAGATTCATGGAATGTAACATCTATGGAGACATACCATTTCCTCGAAGGAGGATGGTAACACTTGTATCCCTTCTGGTTGGAGAATAGCCCAGAAAAACACACTTAATCGCACGGGGATCTAACTTTCCCCGAGTAGGGGAATGATTGTAAACAAAGCACACGCAACCAAAGACATGAGTAGTTATAGGGAACAAAGGAGAAGTGTCTGACAGGACTTCAACAGGTGCACGTTTGTTCAAAACTCGAGTTGGAAGGCGATTAATAAGGTATGCCGCAGTTAAAACAGCATCACCCCAATAGGACTTGGGAGCATTGACAGAAAACAGTAATGATCTAGCAATATCGAGCAGATGACGATTCTTGTGCTCCGCTACCCCATTTTGCTGGGGTGTATCAGTGCAAGAAGTCTGATGAATGTCCCATGAGAGCAAAAATACGCAGTAAGACCCGAATCAATGTACTCACCCCCTGATAGATCGTAAAATTTTTAAGTTAGTCCCAAACTGAGTGCACACCATTTTATGGAATGCTTTAAAAATTGAGAAAACCTCCCTTTTTTCTTTCATCATATAAACCCAAGTAGTACGAGAATAATCATCAATAAATGTAACAAACCATCTATATGACCTTTCAAAGAATTAAAACGAGAAGGACCCCAAACATCAGAATGAACTAAAGCAAACGGAACTAAACTTTTATTAAGACGAGGAGCAAAAGAAGCTCTATGATGTTTACCCAGTTCACAAGTTTCACAAAGGAAATCAAAAACATTTTTATTCAAGACTTAAGAAGGAAACAAATGCTTTAGTAAATAAAAAGAAGGATGTCCTAAACGTCGATGCCAAAGATGTATGTCTTCAACTTTATTCTCAGAAACCACTGTATCATGTGCTAACGGCCCTCCAACATCCAAGAGATAAAGTCCACTCTCCTCTCTACCACTGCCAGTCATCCTCCCGGTGGTAAGGTCTTGAAAGACACAATGAGAAGGGAAAAAAGTTTCACTGCAGTGTAAGTCTGGAGTGATACGACTAATGGATAACAAATTATGAGAGAAATTGGAAATATGAAGTACAAATGACAAAGGCAAGGATGGAGTGGCATGAATGGAACCCTTCCCGGAAATAGAGGAAAAAGTACCATCAGCAACACGAACCTTGTCTTTACCTAAACAAGGCTTGTACACAGAGAAAATATCAGAACATCTAGACATATGATCAGATGCACCAGAATCAATAATCCAGGGAGAAGAAGAATGAGACAAGTGTGCCCTTGCGGAGGTGATTAAGTTACCTTAATGAGCAAATGAAGAGTAGGCACCTGTAGATGCAGTAGAAGCAGACGTACGGCGAGCCATCAAGGAACGAAGAGCCTCCTCTACCTCTGAGGCAGTAAATAGTGCTGGATCAGAAGTGGATGGGGCCTGCTCAACAGGAGTCGGTGCCGTAGGATCTAATGATGTGGTATGATGAGCACGATAATTACCTCCCTGCGAATGTCCCCCACGACCCCCAGAATGTCCTAAACGACCCCCCCCCACGATCCCCAGGTTGTCCAAGTGGGCGGCCGTGTAGTTTCCAGTATGTCTCCCTAGTATGATAGGGCTGATTACAATAATTTCAAAACTGCTTGGCTTTCTCAGACGACCCAGACTCGTTTAAAGAAGTACGTCCTCGGCACTGTTTGTTCCCATCTCTCTGGGGAACCGAAATGAGAGCAGATCGCTCGGTAGAAATGGGTGGAAGCATAGCAGAATGTCGACTCTCCTCGTTCTGTATATATGCAAAGGCCTCCTGGAGAGAAGGCAAAGGATCCATCCCAAGAACACGACTGCGAACAAGGTCATACTCAGCATTAAGTCCCTCCAAAAACTTAAAGATCCTCTCTTCAGCAACAAGTTTATTGTAGGCAACGGAATCGGTTGGACAAATAGGCTTATAGTCCAAGAGGTGATCAAGTCGCTTCCAACAAGTGGTCAGAGATGTGAAATACTGAAGAACACTCATCTCTCCCTGTTCCGAGCGACCAATCATTCGCCTCAACTCAAATATCTGTGCAGAATTGCCCTTTCGAGAGTAGGTGTTGGCCATGGTCTCCCAAATGTCTTGGGCAGTCGCCATGTCCAAAAAACCCTCAGCAATCTCAGGAATCATAGAATTTCAAAGCCGTGTTATGATAGTGGAGTTCTCCATCTCCCACTTGTCATATGCAGCATCCTCAGTGGTAGGTGACTTGATTCGAACGTTGATATACATCATCTTCCCTCTGCCCTTAAGAGACATGGTTACAGACCCAGACCAAGCCAAGTAGTTCTGACCATTGAAGAGAGAAGTAGTAAGCTTAACATTCGGGCTCTCAGAAGGAGCAACAACAATAGTTTCACTCCTGGGCAGCTGTGTATTCAAAGAGGATTTGTCTGAATCCGACATCTTGAATCGACACGCAACAAACACCCGCAACAATCGAAAAACAAAGAGGAAGAACTTGTATCAACGGAGTCGTAGCACACAAACTTAAAGCACCATGCAGGATGCAATAAAATCAGTCATCAAGGGTCCATAAAAGGACCAAAAAATCCAAAATAATTAAAACCCAATCAGCAGGAGCTTGTTGGACATAATTTTGGTGAAGAAAGAAGGCTAAAACAGATTGAATCTTGGCTAATATGGTTCAGCAAGGGCTAGTGAGGCATGGAGGACTTGTGGCTAGGTGTGGGGGTTAGGTGTGGAGGAGCCGAAGCCCTAGTAGGCTGCGCCTATGTGCAGCGAAGCCCCTAGGGGCTGCGGCTTGATGTTGCAAAGCTCAGGGGGGCTGCGGCTTGGGCTGTGGTGCCCAGGGAGGGCTGCGGCTTGATGAGAAGACCTCTGGTAGGCTGTGGCTGGTGGTTGGGATGGTGGTGTAAGGTGATCCCTCTTAGGGAGGCTCTGATACCATGAAGATTTAGATTAGGGCTAGCTTAGGAGACAAAATGATGTCTCCTATATTTTATTATATGAAGAGAAGGAAAACAATATTACTATAGTACCCCTATGCCTAATACATAAGAGTAAGGAGAATAAAGTAAAAAATAAAAATAATAAAATAAGTAAACTAACAACTATTATACATATACATTGCAGATTTTCCATTCTAAATAATTGATAAAGTAGGACTTATGGTGGACCAAGAAAAGTGGTATACCAAAAACAAAAAAAGTTATGAAAACTCTAAGAAAATTACTTAAGTGAAAGCGCACCAATTGATAAAAGTGTAAAACACTTAAGGGCATCGGTGCACTTATTTATAGTATAGATATAGATATAGGTATAGATTTAGATATAGATATATATGTCAAGTTGTTCATGTTTCAAAAGGTCAAGGTCTGAAAAACTAATGGGGTATTGAGACTAGTTATGTCACGCCCCAAACCCACAAAGAGTAGTTTTAGGACACGTGACTGCCACCAAGGCTCTACTCCCCTCCTTATTAATCAACTAAAGAGTCACTAGTTGAGACTATGCAAATTAAAATGGACCAAAACCAAACAAGCATCTTGTGTTCTCAAGTTGAGTTATAAAATCCCTTTTTTTAAAACCCATAAAGGCTCTTTCCTAATAATAATCTGTAGAAACCTTTAAACACAAGCTAGACAATATTTTCCATTTTTAAAATTCAACTGTGCTTTCCTCGCTCGGGCAAGCTCCACGCTTGTTTCTAACATTCCAATTTCTTGTTAAAACATCTCCAAACACTTAATAACACACCTGCAGTTTCCAACACATTCATAGATGAATAAAGAGAGATCTTCTTCAACATTTACAACTTGCTCTTACGTCATAACTCATCTTTTATCTCTTTTATCATGCACATTTTATTCAATGCTTACGTTTGTCTTGAATTCGTATTTCAATCTTACGAAATGACGATTACATGTTCCATTTTCATAGCATATCATTGTCCAAATGCTCACGTTTAACATGACATCTCATTTGAATTATATGATATGATGTCTAAACATATTTCCATGCAACCAAAGTTATCGTCATATCTCGCAAATGTAAGACATACAATCAGGCTTACACATCTACTTCCAAACAAGTTTAACATGTCATCCAAGTATGCGCATTCCCTTGTGCTTTTCCCCTTTTTAATCTCTTCCCATGAGTCACCATTTATTATCAAACGCACGCACAATCCATTATTACCAAAAACTCCACATAGTGGTACCCTTGAGGTCTTAACAAATGTGGCTTCACCTCTAGAGTACCACTTCTATCCCTACCGCACTATTAATCTCATTATAGGAGTCGTAGTTTATTACCAATTTCACTGCATTCTCTTCTACCATATTATTACAATTCCATCTAATTATCTGAAATATAAACACTTAAACGTTCTTCAATTCTTAACCTCACCTCAACTCACCTTGCTTCCCAAATACCTGAAATGTTTATATAAATAACCAATGAGCTATAAAGCTCAGTGAATAACATAATCAGTGAACGTTAACATTATATAGCATTTAAGCACAATAATGATTATAAGTACACCGATTAAAGGCATTCTTTTCCAACACTACTTTAATACCATATAGTTTACACCTCATTTCATACTTTCTCATTCTTTGCTCTCCTCCAGTGCCATTCTCACAATTCCCCATAGGAATTCTCTTACTTTCCCTTTCCTTCCGTTTATTACGGAATCCATTCACATGTCAAAACATTCATACCCCTTTCCTTGTACCCCCACAATAACAATATCTATCCATATCCTTATTATACTCAATAGAGAGCATAATTAAACACATAACATCATAAGTCATGCTTATAACATCACTTCATGAAACCATAGCAAGATAACATGATCACTTACAAATCTCATGGCTCGTCAATATATATTGCATCTTGATCATCAATCCAAGAGTCAATTCAAGGATTAGAATTACTCACCTTGCTAGTAGATTCAATTACATGATTACTAGATCATTTCTACATCACCCTTTAATCCCCCCTTGGGGATCAAATTCCAACTCTAATTCCTTTCTCATAACTTCCCTTTTCTTTATTTCTCTTTCATTTCTTTCTATTTTCTCCCTTATTCTCTCTTTTCTTTCACCTTCTTGCTTGTCTCTACACAAGCACCTCAAAGATGTACATCCATTTGTATTCTTCCATTAGACAAGTCATCACCACATGTCAATTGGAGATTTAATCTCCCAAGTCAGGACACTTAACACCTCCTTGCTTGGCGCAAGCAAGCTTCTTGATTAAGCTAATTAACCTCAATTAAGTTAATTAATCTCCTTACTTAGGAGATTCCACCAAGTTCTAGAATTGAACTCTCCTAAATTACATATTCACCTACTGTACTTTCCGATATCGCATTCTGGCACCTCACATTTTCCTGAATTAGCGTTCAACCTACTCTACTTTCAATTATTCCAATGTAGCTCCTTACATTTCCGTGAATTACTATTTGACCTACTAGTTGTAGAAATGTTTTCATAAACACCCTTATCATTTATACGTAACTCAATTCAATGAATTCACCCGTACCGGGATACTAGCTTACCCCCATGTTATGCACTTCTTGTTTATTACCAATTAACACCTCACATTCTTATGAGTTACTAGTTATCCTACCAATTATGGAAACGTCTTCATCTCATCATTTCTCTCTTCTTCTACCCATTCGTACCTTCCATTCTTGTAATGGAATTCCCCTTGTGTCTCCTCTCGGACCCTTTCATTCTTATGCTCCTATCATGGGACCGCTCCATCTTTTTAATGAAGTCTCTTTCCCCTATCTATTTATCATACGCTAGTATGACTCTAGTATGACTCGTGTTCACGTATTGCAGCATGAAAGAAATATAAATTTCCGGGTTATTACAAGTTAATGGCGTAATAGAGAAATTGATGGCATTATGAGAGAGTAGAGAGAAATTAGTGGCTGTGTGATAGAGAGAGTGAGAAATAAATGGCCACAAATGAATTAATGGCACTGTAGAGAGAGAGAGAGAGAGAGATTAATGGATATTAAGCTAGAGAGAGAAGGAATATACATATGATGCCCTGGGAGTTGAAAATTAAAACAACCAAATATTAAGCTAGAGAGAGAAGGGATGTACATAATTACATATAATGCCACTAAATATTTGTTGGTAGTCGATTAGAGAGAAATTAGTGGGAGTTGAAAATTGAAATAAGGTATTAAGCTAAAGAGAGAAACTATATACATATTTAGTTGGTTTCCTGTTGGAGTGAAATTAAGGGGAGTTGAAAATTGAAATCAGGTATTAAGCTAGAGAGAGAAACTATATTTATATATACATATACTAGGGGTGGAGCAGCACGTGCCTTGCACGTGCCCGTTGGAAAGTACAGGTTGAAAAGAAGGAAAATTTCAGTCACTAATACTCATCCAAGAAAACATTCCGAGAAGGTGAGAACTATAACATTATACTACAAAATCTCAAATGTTTTTGTTCTATAACAAACTTTTAAATCCATAATAATAGCTGAAACAAAAAACTCGGACATTAAGATTTCGAGCGTATGAGTACATATGTACTCCATTTCGACCCAAAAAAAGAAATATGTGCTCCATTTGAAATCATTCCTAGAATAGGTTTTTTACTCGTCAAACCATGATAAACAACAAAATTGGGTGCACAAGGCTTGGACTGCCAAAGAAGGAAGAATATACTAATCAACCAAATCCAGGATATCTTTTAGACATTAGAAGAGCAGAAGTTAAAAATTTACAAAATGCACACATATCGACAAGTTTTTTTTTAATAACTGATGAGTCTCTTGGCTGAAGCTCTCAATTCTATAACCACGAACCAACAAATCTTTGTTCCCAAATCCCAATCAAACGTTGAAGCTTACAAAATGCACATATATCGACAAGTCTTTTTTTTTTTTGAATAATTGATGAGTCCCTTGGCTTAAGTCTCAATTCTATAATTAGGAACCAACAAATCTTTGTTTCAAGCTTACAACCGGACATCTCTGTAGCTTCCCCAACATGCTCCCACTGAGTGTTGAATTGCCGCATCAACAATTGAATTGCATCCATTTGCCTTAGCACTTGGTATACCAACAACTCCAACACCTTTTATTTCTTTGAAGCCTGCACTCTATTCATCTCCTGACCACCCAATAACAATATTCATGTTAGTTCTGGATGTTACTTCAACCATGTAAAGTTCCTTGAAAATTTAACTTTAAGACACTTTTTGATTAGTGGATTTTGACAAGCAAAAGAGAAATAAATTGATAGCGAATTCTTGTGTTTTCCTTGTGCTTAAACTTAAATAGCATTGAAAACTACAATATTTTCAAAATATAGAAGGAACTTGAAAAAGAAGTCGTTGACTTACAAACTTCAAATCTTAACTTCATTTCTCATTATATTTTCCTTTCTTTCCTAGTTTCATCAAAGAAGAGCATTCCTTTTTTCATTTTTTTTTCCCTTTTCCTCCCCAAATCCATGAACCAAAAAAGAGCCTAACACACTTGTATTATGCTGATTTGTACTTGAAGTATTATAAGATTAACACCTCAAAATTTGCAAAAGGGGTAAAATTCCTACAACCTAACTCATAATCGTAGCTATTGATGAAAATTTAAAATTTAAAAACCCTAGTTATTGAAAACTAATATAAACTCAAGAAATTTTGAGAGAAATCATTTAGCAGGGAAATTAAAAAAGATTACTATAACTAAATTTCCAAGAGAGACTTTTTAGAGCACTATAAACAAACAATGGATGTAAAGAGCAAACAAAGATTAAGGTGATGACATTGTGTGAGTAGGCATATATACGCGTGTATATATATACACGCAAATAATGGAAGTTTGTTCATCAATTCCATTAGGAAATTTTGCTTTCAATAATTGTATTTTAGAAACTGCAAACCAATTTGAAACAAGAGAATAACTCTCCATTATATAATCCAACAATTGCATCCATTAAACTTGAAATCCCAATACCTCACATTTGACCCATAAATAAATCAAAAATCAAGGCAAAGCAGTGACTACCTTTGTCTGAGAACTGAATATATGAATCAACCTTTGATGAATTGGGACTCCTGTACGAACCATTCTCCCCCCTATCAATGACCAACTCCTCTAACTCCTTGTAATACAACAATTTGGCCGAACCACTGCCCCTATCTTGTTGCTTAGCCTTCTTGAACTCCTTCAATAGGTTCCTCCACTTGTCCGTACACATAGTCGGCGACCGATCAAACCCTTTCTCTCGCATCTTCGTTGAGATCTGTTCCCACAAATACTTGTTCGACTTTCAAGTGTTGAACAGCCCATCGACCTCGCGGCAAAGATTGATTAGACTACGAGTCTCTTCCTGAACCCAAGTCTCAGTTCTCTTCTTCGGAGCTTTCAATTCGATGTTTTCGCCGACACTGCTGTCACCGAGAATCATCTGTCCGGCGTTGCAATGAAGTGGAAGGAGGTGGGAAGAGAGTTATTGCTGGTGCGATGGCTGGTATGGATGTAGATGGAGTAAAAAGAGAGACAGGAAAAGGCAGAAAGAAGTGGCGATGTGTGTGTGTGTGTGTGTGTGTGTGAGAGAGAGAGAGAGAGAGCTCGCAAGTAGAGGAAAAAGAGAGAGAAGACACGCGTGTAGTCACCCACTGTGACAAGGGCAGACTGGTAATGAAGCCCTAAAACGAGAGGGCAGTTTGGGTACTCTATAAAATTCGTGCAGCTTGCTTAAGGACCTGCTCCATTCGTATAAGATAGTAGATATATATATATATAATGCCTATATATTTGTTTCTGTAGATATTAGTAGTTGGTTTTTGGGTTAGGGGGAAATTAATGGCAGTTGAAAATTGAAATGGGTATTTAGCTAGAGAGAGAAAAGCATCTGGGTTTGGTTTTGTCAGGGGTGAGCTGAGAAGTGAGGCAGCCGTGGCTACAAATCAAATATTTGGTTCTTGGGTCTAGTTCGGTTTACCCGAACCGACCCAATTTTTCTTAACCCAGTCAGACCTGTACTAGAATCGAAGCAGCACAATCCTAGACCCGATCTGACCCGACGATTCTGGTTGGTTCGGCTCAGGTCTTCAGATCGCGGGTATTTTCTGCAGCCATATCACTAATTGCTCATAGCCAAATGGGAGTTGTTATTGTTGATAGTACGTAGTTATGAGGTAGCTAATATTTTGTTATGGAGTGATTACTTTAGAGTTTAGACTTCAAGGATTCTCTTAAGATGAAAGCCAAGACAGTGTAAAGAAAACGAGAGAAGTGGTTAGTGAAAGGAGTCGGTTTTCAGAGCATGGAACTGGAACCCAACCAAACCAATTCATGAGGGTCAAGTTGGTTCAGGTCCATGTTCCTCGGTATTGTGGGTACACCTACTTTACATATTCTTTTTTAGTGTATGTGAACACTTCTACATCCTCCAATCCAAATTAAGTGGGCTCACTGCCACACGTGTTTGGAAAAATTATTGTTGTCTTTTGAAAGGTTACAAGTTTTAACACTCGATATATAGACTTCTTCCCAACTGTACTCGGCCCGGATTCACCATTTTTCGAACCGAATTACTAACAAGTATATTGAAGTAAAACAGAGGCAAACCCCCGACACCACCTCACAACACATGCACTAGGTAAGTTAGGAAGGCAAATGGACAAATAGGATTTGAACCCTTGCCAAGCCTTGTATACCAACTTTGGCACCACTTAATACCAAAAATATTAAGGGGTTAAATACACTTATACCCCTATACTTGGGTGCGATTTCTTTACAACGTAACACTAATACCCTTGAACGTTTTCACTGTTTACAGACAGAGAGTTGGACAACATTGCTTCACTTACCAAACTACAGGGACTAAATTGACAATTGAAACTTCAGGGACTAAATTGACAATTGAAACTTCAGGGACTAAAATGATACAGACACCAAACTACATGCCTACAAAATGTAATTAAGCCAAAAATCAAGTACCTACCCTTTGTTCCCTTCCATCATTGGACAAAACTAGACGCATGTAGAGTAAGTACTAAAGAACGGAGCGTAGAAGAGAAATTCCGTAGTCAAAGACGTCCAAGTTTATTGCAAATCGGTGGCCTGAACATAAAACACTGGCTGTCACATTGTTCACTCGCTTCCCTCATTTTTTCATATTTCTGATAAGATGTTTTTAAAGAAGAAAATGAAGAGAAGAGATCCCCAAAAAATAAAAATTTTGATTTAGATGACTAAATTTAAGGTTCCAAAACAGAAAAATACCATTTTACATTGAGGTGTTCCAAAACATAATGCACTGGGATACAGGATACTAGTGTTTTTTGATTCTCTATCATGTAAATTCAACTTAGTAGCAATGGAAGTATGATAAAACTTGGCATATAGATTACCACCCTTAAGTAGTTAGCCTCCACTTATTGCTCAGAGCCAAATGGGAAGTAGTTATTGTTGATAGTATGTAGATATGAGGTAGCTACTATTTTGTTATGGAGTGATTATTTTAGACTTCAAGGATTCTCTAGATAACGAGTTGATATGAAAGCCGAGACAGTGTAAAGAAAAATAGGGAAGTGGCTAGTGAAATGAGTCGGTTTTCAGAGCATAGAACTGGAACCCGACCAAACCTATCCATGAGGGTCGAGTTGGTTCAGGTCCATGTTCCTCGATATTGTGGGTACGCCTACTTTACATATTCCCTTGTACTTGTGGGGTAATCTTTCTATGAGAGGCAGATTTTGTGATGGTATGATCAAATTTCACATGGCCTTTTAGCAAGATAAAGCAATTACCACAGATGGAGAAGGCAAAAGCAAAGCAATGCAACAACATATATGTATAGCTTATGTGGCATGTGCAAACCTGTATGGACATAAAAATAGGTGATTGGTCCGACCTCGCTCAAGCTTGGCTGCGCTCAAAACACCTAGAACCAAGCCCTACCCGCACTCTACCAAGTCAGGGTCGGGCCGGGACTCGGAGGAACTACTAGGTGATGTGACCATCGCCCATGTGCTTGCAGGGTTTTTTTGTTTTTTGTTTTTTTTTTTTTTTGGGGGGGGGGGGGGGGGGGGCTGTTATTCCATGTCTGTTGGGTCCCCAGTTGGCCGCAGAGAAAGCCAGGCACTACAAATGATGAGCCCAAGTTGTTTTTACAAGCCTACCTAGTTCCACCCCCTTTCTGACTTGGAGATATTTCATTATAATATGTACAAACATATATATATATATATATATACACATGTAGATAAGAAGACAAGCAATGTTAAAGGATGTTGGAAATAATTATTCTCTGGATAAGATTTCAGTCAACTTAGAATTTATTAGGATCTTATCTTATGATTTGATTGTGATTTGATTTGGTGATCTTGTTTCCTCTTTTGTTTCTTTCCTTTCTTCTAGTTTTCTTTCCTAAACTTGTAACTATGTTTGTGTATATAAACAGCCACATAGCTTGAATAAAATTATTAGAATTTATTCCCATTGGTTTTCTTCTTGGTATCAGAGCCAATAAACCCTAACCCAGCTCCTCTACCACCTTCGGTCAACTCCCAGGCTCTCTCCACCTCTGCACCGCAACTCCCAGACACTCTCCCACCTTCGCCGCAACTCCCAGGCCCTCCACCACTCTCGCAGCACCTCCAGCACCCTCCAGCAGGCTCGGCGACACCTCCAGCAGCCTCGGCGACACCTCCAGCCAGTCGCCTAGTGTCCTTTTCCCTTGCGGCAGCTTCTCCTGCTGCCGCTTGCCCCTTTGTGGGCCTCCCTTGCATCCAGGTGATGCACTAGAGCCTTAGTGCTCGTCTCTCTCTTTTGTTGGGCTACCGAGTGTTCTCCGGTTGCCCTTCTTCGTGCTCCGATTATTCCGGGCAGCCCTTGATCTTCCATTTTCTCTGTGTGCTTACAAATTTTCAACCATGACCAATACAGAAGAGACCAATAAGGACACTGCCCTTACTCCCACTCGTACGGATCTCTCTCTCTCTCTCAACACACCCCTGCTCACCGGGTTACTAGTGTGTTGTTGAACGGACGTAATTTCGCTGCATGGTCTCGTTCTTTTCGCCTTTATCTTGGAGGTAAAGGCAAATCAGGTTGGATTTTGGGCACTGAACCAAAGCCCATAGTGTCGAGTCCCGCCTTAGCTCAGTGGGATATTGACAATTGCACTATTCTCGGGTGGTTGTTCAATTCCATGGAAGATCGCATTTATCACATGTTCATGTTCCATGATACGGTTCATAGTCTATGGACTTCTCTGACACAGATGTATGCTCAAGAATGCAATGATTCCCGGATCTTTGAATTATATAGGGAAATTTCTCAAGCTTCCCAAGCAACGTTGGGTGTTTCAGTTGCTGATTATTTTGGCTTTCTTCAGTCCAGGTGGGAGGAACTTGCTCAGTATGAACCGCTTAGTGATTTTCCTGCTAAGGCTGCCACTATTGCCCTGCGACGTCTCAATCGCCTGCATACCTACCAGTTTCTGATGGGTTTAAAACCTGAGTTTGAATCTCTTCGAACTCAGATTTTAAATACATCTCCTATGCCCTCTCTATTTGAGGCATTTGCTACTATTGATGGTGATGAGCGCCGTCGTCGCTTGCTTAAACCTCAGCCCGTACCAGAGTCATCTCCTGTACCTGAACATATGGCATTTGCCGCCACTTCTGGCACTGCTTCCCGTCCTCCTGGGTCAGGTAATCGCCCATTTTGCACTCACTGCAATACTCTGGGTCATGTTAAAGATCGATGTTTTAAGCTTCACCCTGAATTGCGAGAAAAATATGCTCACAATAAAGGGAAGATTCCATCTCGCACTGCAGCTATTGCAGAAACCACTCCTGCTCCTACTCCGAACTTTCTCGAGCTCCAAGCTCAGATGGGACAGCTTCAGTCTCAACTAGGGACTCTCCTTCAACGAGGTTCTCTCTCTGGCACCACTCCTACTGCAACTTTGGCCTCAGGTACTCCTACTACTGCTCTTCATGTTAGGTCTGGAAATCCCTCTTGGATTCTAGATTCCGGGGCCAATGAACATATGACTGGTGAGTCATCCTTATTCTCTTTTTCCGGTGCTCCCAAATTCCAGTCTGTTTGTATTGCTGATGGGTCTATTCTTAATGTCAAAAGTACATGCGATGTTTGTCTCTCTCCTAATATTACGCTATCATCTGTTCTTCATGTTCCCACCTTCTCTCATAATCTCGTTTCTGTTAGTCGTCTTGCCAAATCCCTTAATTGTGCGGTTGTATTCTTACCCGGTTCTTGTTTCTTGCAGGACCAGATTTCGAAGAAGATTTTTGGCAAGGGATATGAGCGGGATGGCCTCTACTATTTTGGCGATCCTCCTGGTGGGCATGTGTCGTCATCTGGTCTTCAGGCGGCTGTTTTGCCTGAATCTGAGTCTTTTAATTTTTCTTTAGAGTCTTTACATTTGTGGCACGCCCGCTTGGGCCATGCAAACTTTAAGTATCTTTGTCAACTTTTTCCATTATTAAATAAAGCCTGCCAGAAGTTTAAATTTCATTGTGTGGTGTGTGAATTATCAAAACATATTCGCTCTAGCTATATACCTCGCATGCATCGTGCACCATGTGCATTTGATATTATTCATTCTGATATATGGGGGCCCTCTCATGTTACTGCTATGTCTGGGCATCGTTATTATGTAACCTTCATTGATGATTATACACGATGTACTTGGGTCTATTTACTAAAGAAAAAAATCTGAAGTGTTTTCCTTGTTTTCCAATTTCTTGACCATGGTTAAAACTCAATATAACACTGTTGTTCGTAATCTTCGTTCTGATAATGGTCGAGAATATATTACTAATGAGTTTCGGGCAGAACTTAATAAGCTAGGTATCCTTCAGCAACTCACTTGTCCTTACACCCCAGAGCAGAATGGTGTGGCGGAACGCAAAAACCGCTCCATCATGTCTGTTGTTCGGTGCCTCTTATGTGGGATGCATGTTCCTAAATATTTCTGGCATATGGCAGTCCTTACTGCCAATTTCCTCCTCAACCGAACTCCAAGTCGTGTCCTACAAGGAAAAGCACCTCTGGAACTTCTCCAGCCCGAAAAAAACCTTTTTCCGATATTACCTCGTGTCTTTGGGTGCACATGTTTTGTCCATAATCGAAGCCCTTCTCGCACTAAATTAGACAATAAGGCTGTCCGATGCATCTTTCTTGGCTATTCCACTATGTCTAAAGGCTACCGCTGTTATGACCCCACCACTCGTCATATGTATCACTCTATGGATGTAACCTTCATGGAAGACACTCCTTATTTTGCAGAGTCTTCACAGGTTTCCGATTCTCCTCTTCCTGACCTTCCAGAAGATTCAAGTTTGCTTCCACGACCGGTTCCCTTGTTTGATTCTTCTCTGGAGGCTTCCTCCACCCTTCCTCCTGTTATTACCACAACTCCTGCTCAGGTGTACTCTCGTCGCCCTCCTGCTCAGACTCCCATGCCGATATCTTTGCCGGAATCTGGTAATTACTCTTCTCTTTTACCTTCTAGATATCCCTCTAGAATTCGTAGGCCTCCTAATCGTTATGGTTTTTCTGACAGTACTAATCATCCCATTGCACAGTATGTTTCTTATAAAGGTCTTTCAGGTTCCTATTCTGCATTTCTCAGTCAGGTTGACTCCACCTCTATCCCTCGGTCTGTTTCTGAGGCCCTTCAGGATCCTCAGTGGGTGGCTGCCATGCAATTGGAGATGGATGCCCTTCAACGCAACCAGACTTGGAAACTTGTCTCATTGCCTCAGGGTGAGAAAACAGTTGGCTGCAAATGGGTATTCAGTGTGAAATATCAGGCAGATGGTACAATTGAAAGGTACAAGGCTCGTCTCGTGGCTAAAGGGTTCACTCAAATACCTGGCAAAGACTTCAATGCTACTTTTGCACCAGTGGCTAAATTGACATCTGTTCGCCTTATTATTTCTCTGGCAGCTTCCCATTCATGGCCTTTACATCAAATGGATGTAAAGAATGCATTCTTGAATGGTGATCTAAATGAAACTATCTATATGGATCCTCCACCGGGTTTTCGGGCTGAGGGGGAGTATTCAGGGAAGGTATGTCGCCTGCAGAAATCTTTGTATGGACTGAAGCAATCGCCTCGGGCATGGTTTAATCACTTCAGCAGTGTTATTATTTCTCTGGGATTTACTCGGTGTCATTCTGATCACACCTGTTTCACTCATCGTCGTCCTGATGGCCGGTGTGTGATCGTTTTAGTATATGTGGACGATATCATTATTACAGGTGATGATGCTCCAGGTATTATCAAAGTTAAGAAAGCTCTAGGTGAGTCCTTTGATATTAAGGACTTGGGCCCTCTTCGGTACTTTCTTGGGATAGAGGTTGCACGTTCTCGTCAAGGAATTTCATTGTCTCAAAGGAAGTACACTTTGGATCTGCTCAACGATACTGGTATGATGGGATGTCGACCAGCCTCTACTCCTATGGATCCGAATCATAAGTTGTCAAATGAGTCTGGGGAACTTCTACCTGATGCATCGGTGTATCAACGACTTGTTGGTCGTCTTATTTATCTGACCAACACTCGACCCGACATCACGTTTGCTGTGAGTGTTGTGAGCCAATTCATGCATGCACCTCGCTCTTCTCATCTTGATGCGGTTAACCATATACTTCGGTATCTCAAAACGTGTCCAGGTCTCGGGTTATTTTACTCTGCAGGAATTCAATCAGGAGTGTCTTGTTTTATTGATGCAGACTATGCTGGCTCCAAAAGTGATCGTCGGTCCACGACTGGTTTTTGTACTTTTTATGGTAGTCATCTTCTCTCTTGGAAGAGTAAAAAACAAGCAGTGGTTTCTCGTTCTTCTGCAGAGGCAGAGTATAGGGCTATGGCCCAAGGAACATGTGAACTCCTTTGGTTACGTTCAATATTGAAAGAGTTAGGGTATCCGATTGTGGACTCGTCTACATTATTCTGTGATAATAAATCTGCACTTATGCTTGCCTCTGACTCAGTCCTTCATGAACGTACTAAGCATATTGAAGTTGATGTTCATTTCATTAGAGAAAAGGTTCGAGCAGGAATTATCGTCCCAGAGTTTGTGCCTTCTTCTAATCAGACAGCTGATATGTTTACTAAGTCTGTGGGTCCCTCTCTCCTAAAGTCATCATTAGTCAAGCTGGGTCTTCTTGATATCTTTGCTCCAGTTCCAGCTTGAGGGGGAGTGTTGGAAATAATTATTCTCTGGATAAGATTTCAGTCAACTTAGAATTTATTAGGATCTTATCTTATGATTTGATTGTGATTTGATTTGGTGATCTTGTTTCCTCTTTTGTTTCTTTCCTTTCTTCTAATTTTCTTTCCTAAACTTGTAACTATGTTTGTGTATATAAACAGCCACATAGCTTGAATAAAATTATTAGAATTTATTCCCATTGGTTTTCTTCTGTGTTGAGATTGTTTGTCCCACATCGGGGATTTATAACCTTGATACTCAATATATAAGTTCAAGGGGCCACTCCACCCATTGCCAATTGGTTTTGGGTTGGATGCTCCAATTCAACATGGTATCAGAGCAGGTTATTGTTGGGCCCAATTTGTCCACGTGTGCTCCACGTCACCCTATCTCAGTAATCCACGTGTTTGGCTCTCAGTCATGCCACACGTGCGGGGGCGTGTTGAGATTGTTTGTCCCACATCGGGGATTTATAACCTTGATACTCAATATATAAGTTCAAGGGGCCACTCCATCCATTGCCAATTGGTTTTGGGTTGAATGCTCCAATTCAACAAAGGAAAATAAAGGCTGAATGAATAATAAAAAGAAAATTTTGTAAGCATGCCTGTCGCTTGGAAGATGATGGAAATCAGGGAAGTTACGAAAAGAAAATTTGTTATTGCCATTGATGAAAGAGGAATTGGAAGGAAAGAATGGAGAGCATATAAAATCATCTATTGTCAGTGACTTCATAAATGTTATCAATAACATGTTTGGCAAGAGGTGATGGGGTTTGTGTTCTTTGTTGATCTGCTAATACCGGAGCTCAGTGTAGGATGTACTGCTGCTCCCTTCCTATGCTAGGTCATCAACCAAAAAAAATTGGTCAAACTTTTTAGATTTTTCTAGTTGTAATATGTTTTGACTTTGTCGTTTGTAGGTTTTTTCATCATTAAACTACCTCCATTGGTCAAAGAAAACTTATAATAACCTTGATTTTCATGTCAGTCTTTGGTGTAGACCCAGAGAAAAGGAAGAGAGAAGAGGGCGAGAGAGAGAGACAGAGAGAGAGAGAGAGAGAGAGAGGAAGGACAGAAATAGAGAGAGAAGATAGTATCAATTTAATTCATCAAAACCTGTCGTCTAATACAACCCAAAGCCTTTATGTAGCAAGAAATAGAAACACTAAAACGAAATATATTCCTGGTATTAAACCATAAAATAAATCTTACAGTAAAATTCAAATGAAGTCAACTCACATGACGGAGCCTAACATTTGTGGGCAATCCACAATCTTGAGTCCCATCAGTCATGTTCACCAAGTTTGCTGTCAATCAGGAAGCATGGAACAACAAGTTAATCAAATGTCAATCCTAATAGAGTTATTCAGAGCTGTATCTCTGAAAAGTTCTACAGTGGGTGCAAATAGAGGGAGTTACTAAATACACCCACCAAATTTCTCTCTACACCCACATGTACAGCAGAGGATACTGCATCTGCTCCTCCTGACTGCACAATCTGGGTGTAGAGAGAAATTGGTTGGGTGTATATAGCAATTCTCGTAAACAAATACCATCTGCGATAGGGGTATCATATGTATATTAATTTCTGTTTATTTTATTTTATTTATTTTTAACTAATTAATATGATCATCTTCAGAAAACTGTAATATTACTGACCTTTCCTATTTGGCTGTGCTATAATGTAAATAGGTTATTATCCCTCTACATCAGCTGAAAGCAATTAATCCTTCGACAAGCAGAGGAAATCCCACAGAAAAGTACATCCAGGTTATATCTGTAGATAACCATGAATTTTGGTACATGGGCTTTCTAAACTATGAAGGTGCAGTGACGTGCCTTCAGGTAGCTTTGCAAGTCGGCTCTTTACAATCTGTGTGATAACATCTTCCTCCCAAGCTTTAATTACATCTAGATATGCGTCATGATCCAGTATTGTTCTCATATCATCTGACTTAAAGGAGGAAGATGTGTGCCTCACCAATACGGATTGATTCTGGTATGGTTACAGAGATGAAGCTATGTAACTGTTGTGTTCATTTCAGGTACTTTTTTTGAGGACAGACAAAGTAGGTATATGAAATCTTGTATGTTTTCAATCTACATAGTTGTAGTTTCGCAGACAACTCATTTATTGACTCTCATTTTCTTCTCAATTGCTACATTATTTTGTCATGGTTTTACTGAATGTAACTGTATGCCAAGTTCTGCTGATCAATGGTGTTCGGGCCTCAATACTCAAATAGTTCCATGTAGGGGTGTACACGAGCTAAGCCACTCGAGAAGGGTTTGTGAACATATTCAATAAGGGCTCGGCTCGGCTCGGCTCGTATAATAAACAAGCCAAGCTCAAGCTTGAATATCAGGTTCATTTAATAAACGAGCCGAGCTTGAGCACACATGGGCTCTACTCGATCAGGCTTGTAAACATCTCATTAGTAGGCTCATGAAAAAGCTCATTTACAAGCCCGTGTGTGTGTGTATATATATATATATATATTATGTGTATTACTTAACCTAAGTTAAAATTGTATCTTATTAACTAAAGAGTAATGCTATGCTTATTTTGCATCCCAAATGTTTCCCAAAGATATGTCACAGTCAGTGGATCCACAATATTTTGATCGGAGAATGTTAAAGTGGTTCTACCATTATTGACAAGGATATCACTGTGACATGTATTTGAGAAATATTCTAGATGCAAAATTTAGGAAGCATTTGGAATACGAAGTAGTTGAACAATCTGTGCACCAATATATATATTTTTTGTCTACATTAAAAGCACTTGATGTGCTTTTGCTCACTCTACTTGCGAAAAACGCTATGCTTTTTTGTTTTTAGTTTAATGAATTGACAACCCCAAATCAGTCTTCTTCTGCACGTTGAAGTCAGGTAAGGTTAACGGAAAGATAAGACTTTTGATTGTCCCACATCTGATGGGATAGAAGGGAAAGATAGATAAGCTATCTATAAAAGCCAGCCTTACTCCTTTCTTCAGAATACCAAATTCAAGCTTGAGCCGAGTTAGAGCTTGAGCTTTGAGCCGAGCTTCAGCTCGAATTTGATTTTCAATCTTAATTGAGCCGAGCTCGATCTTGTGCATTCCTTATTGAGCCGTGCTCGAGCTTGCTTGTTTGACATTGTATTGAGCTCGAGCTGAGCCTAAGCAAGGTTCCAATAATTCGAGCCGAGCCTAAGCTCGGCTCGGCTCGAGTACACACATAGTTGCACGGCGGCTAAGTGGTAATACATGCATAGTTTGTCATCTTGCATGTAGTGTTCATTCATATCCCATTTTTAGAACCTTAGTACTCTTTCACATTTAGCCGCAAAGTTGTTGGATTGGCACTTATTGTTAGTGACATGCTGGTATTCAGTGTAAGCGATGATCTTTTGTGATCATAGGTTGGGTAAGGTATTTAGGAAATCCAAATATCAGAGAGGTCACTTCTTGTCACAAGTTTTTTCTAAGAAATCAGAAGCATTAGTCATCAGGGTATGATAATATGCGAGTAATTGTATTGTGGAGTACCTGCAAATGTCTGCTTGAACACCTTGGTAGCGTTGAAGATGCTCAACTTATGCTCGACCTGAAAATATTAAGCTTAGTCTTTATTTTGTTTTGTTTCGATATGTATTACTCATCATGATTTCATCTTCCTTCTAGATTTTTGCACTGTCACTGGAAATTTTACTGTAATACCACGGACTAGGTGGCTTTTCCCTTTGTAAGGATGATTCTAGCTGATGCAAAGCTTCGTTCAACAATTTCTAGCTATGATTAATATTTATGATATCTATGCTATTAAGTTTCAATATGATTATAATTTATGATCATCTATGCTATTCAGTTTGTGAGTATGATTTACAACCTAGTCTATTTCCTCATAAATTTCTTATGAGTATGTTATCAATTTCTATCTATCCACTAGTCAATAAGCTATAGTCAATTGCTTGCGACGCTGCTCATGAAGCCTTTGAAAGACTTGTTTGCTATCAATCCTCTGCAAAAATGTTTTTAGTCCTCTCACCACTTAAAATAAAAGGCCTTTTCTATGGATTGTCTCTGGAGTAAGATAAGACTTGCTTCCATTTGGAGTGTGTGTGTGTGTGTGTGTGTGTGTGTTTGGTACGATCTATTTATGTACATATTATATGCGCATGTGTTCGTGTATACGCACACAAAGAAGATGCTACCTACCAAGTTACCAACGTCCAATGTTTCACTGGTATGTGCAAAATTTGAGAAGGTGTTACTTATGATCTGTTCACTAGCATATGTGATGTGTATTGTAGATATGAGCTATTAATGGACAACACTTACAGGTTGTTCTTTAGGTGCGGTCATTGAATGTAATATCGATTCAAATTTTGTCCACATACAACACTTTTATATACCTAAAGCACCTAAGAAACAACACTCAACAGTCTCAACTGTTGTCTTTGTTTTTTTGCTTACCTATCCAATCTTATAGTTTTGAATTTTGTACCGCAAAAATGGTCCTGAATTGATATTGCATTCGGACTATACAGTAGGACCGTCATAAGTTTTCAATTGAAGTTATTTTAGTTGGTGTCCCTATCACTTATTTTGGAACTAAGTTTAAGGTACAACTTTTTGAACCTCTTTTTGTTAATCCTGCTAAATGATAGAGAATGATCATGATGAAAAAAATCTATGATACATCACACTGGTGACTGGACTAGGATGTACAATACATGCTATTAATTTTGGTGCTCAAATGTTGTAGCTTTATGCTAGAATGTAGTACTATATGAAAAAGTAGTTTTAAAAAAAGAATTGATTTTGGCACTCCAAAAGTTACCATTGACACTTTATACAGTGCATTAACACCCCCCCACCACCACAAATAAAAAATAAAAAATAAAAAGAACAGAAAAATAAAATTTTCATATGGTTCTTTTGAAAACTGGTGTGATACTTCTTTCGCAAAGATTCAGTTCACGGGTTATTTTTAAGTCAAACACGGATTTCTATGTACTTAAAAATCAGCTACACAATCATTGAACTACTTCAAACTAGTTCTTGTTATATCAAAAAGCTTAAAAGACGGATTCCTACATACTTAAAAAAGCAATAACACAAACACAGAACTACTTAAAACTAGTTCTTCTCTGAACTGCTACAGAACTAGTTCTTGTGTTACCCAAACATACTTTAATTAATTGTTTTAGGAGTCCAATTTTTCGTAAATGCATAGGTACGGTACTTTACATATCTTTAGAAACTCATTAGTGTTTTAAAAACAACTACAAATTTGCATAAAATTAATTTTACATGTACCATATGTAAGGTCACCGTCCTCCATAAATGTACATACATGTAGACTATTTCGCATGCATCATATGTATACGGTTCTGTTACGGATTTTTAGAATATGATCAGGTTCATCGAAATCTCACGTTTAACTGATTATTATAAACTTCAAGGATAAGTTGGTTTGATAAAGAATTTGTTCTTGGGGTATTTTTAAGTTTTGAGTAATGATAGAGGTACAACTCATTAACTCATTTACAACCATCTCTATCCCTCTCCTAAGTGGCACTGTGGGGTTTGGTTAAATTTCAATGAACCCCAGTGCCACTTAGGTAGAGAGAGAGATTATTGGAAATGAGTTGTACCCTTAACATTACTATTTTAAGTTAGAAATTGACTCCTATATAACAAAAGGCAGCTATACAAAGGAAAAGACTTCGGTGCTGTTAGCACAGTGCGGTTCGCAGTATGCTACTCACATTTTGTACAGTAAAACTGCTTTTGCAAAAGCAGTTTTTACAAAACTTGGCAGTTTTACTATTCACATGTGAGTAGCATAGTGCGAACCGCACTGTGCTAACAGCACCCAAGTCTTTTTCCTATACAAACACCAAACTCTTTAAAATGGATTGTTTTGTGAATCTTATACTAAGGGGTAATGATATTGTAAGGAGTTTTTAACCGTTGGATGAAGATTTGGTCCCAAAATAGAAACTAAAAAATGTTATTAAATAATATCAAATCTTCATCCAACGGTTAGCTTACAATATCATTACCCTATACTGAGTACCCAAACATCCGCTTAATTCTCTTCAAGTGCACCTCCTCACCACACTCGAACACCTACCCACCACACACACAAACTATTAAAAAGGAAGATGGAAAAAATATATAACTGCAGTAACTCAATAAGGTTTGGGGAAGGGAAAAAAAAAACCAATCTTTATTCATTGAAATGAAACCAAACGTTATAACAATCTATCAAACAATATCTGCATAAGTCATGCCCATATAGGCTTATTACCAGTCCAAATAGCATTATAAACAATCTCTGCAAAAGTCATGCCCATATAGGCGTATTGCCACCCCAAATAGCCTTATAACACACTTGTTATTTCCGTTCACATGATCAAACCCCAAATATATATATATATATATATAGTACTCCCACTATTTCCACCCCACTTGAAGTAATTGACTCTACACACAAACAACATTACAAAGTGTATGATTTGGGTGAAAATGGCTTTCTATGTGAATCATTTTATTTATGCAATCCATAAATTTTTTATTTTTTATTTTTGCTAATGCCAAACAGAACTTGTTCCAGATCGAAGAGTCTTAGCCCAATACAACTTCTTGAAGTCATTACCTACCATTCTTGGCATTCTTTCTGATCTTGAAGTCGGAGGCCTAGTAATTTTTTGTGCCTCTTTTTTGATCTCTTTTATTTCAACTTTGGTTCCTCCTTCCATTTTAATGCTTATGATCACCTCGGAAAGTGCTTTATTTCTAATACCTTGTTGATTTTTCGTACCGGGCTTTAAAAGTTCTCTTGCATTTCTCTCTTTTTGGTGTTGATAAAGCCGGTGCAATCGTAGAGCTAGATGGTATATTCCATCTTTAATCTCTTCCTCCAAATCTCTCTCCACGTCTATCTCTAGCTCTTCACGAATCATCAACTCCTTAGAAGACATAATTGTGTTAATCTAACACTTCGTTATGGCCTCAAGCTTCAGAAGTGTTGTACTACGATCAATCTATAACACAAAAACATAATTAGTACAAAATTTTTTGAATTATCTTAAAAAAAAAAAAAAAAAAAAAAAAAGAGAGAGAGGACATGTGTATGTGTGTGAAATTAATTAGTCACCAATTGATCAAACCATGCAATTTTGTTGCAAGATACGGAGATTAGCAAAACCCACAAATTAGCTTATTGTCACTAGAGCTTGATGAGAAGGCGTGTCTATATATGTGTATGTGTATATGTAATCACATTCATATATGCAAGGAAAAGAAAGTGGTGAATTCAGTGAATATGAGTATGTCATGCCTTGATGCTCCGACCTAGTGATTTTATGCTTTTTGGTGTCTGCTTTTGTGTCACTTGTTAGCCTTTTTAAGTATTAGTATAAAGATGTTGACTCTTGGGTTTGGGCCTATTGTGGCCTGTAATATGGTTGGAATGAAGGAGACATAAGAGAGAATGTTTTGAGAAAAGATTGACCGTTAAAGTCGTTATCAGTCAAATTTAGGCGCCAAATGTTTCTACATGAAATGTGAAATTAATGTGAAATACATGAAACTCAATTAGAGTAAAATTTCATGAGAATTTTGAGATAGTGCTTTACTTGCAAGGCATGATGGGGTTTGGGTTGCCCTTAAAGCACAATCAAATATAGAGACATGTTTGATGTGAGTGTATTTTGAACAATAACCCTTCCATTGTAAGATTGGTTGTATGTTTGCAAACTGTCTACCAAATATTGGCTCTAAACTCTTCAAAGCAAGTCCCAAAATGGTCCTACAAGTTAGAGTTAATCTTGATTCTTGAGTTCCTAGATTATTTGTTGATGACTCAAGAGCCCATTTGGTTCAGGTTTGTGAAGACTCCAAATGTGATTTTCATTTGCAAATTGACATTTCAGATTTGTCAAAATTGAAATTAAGAGCGTTAAAATTTACAATTGGCAAGAAGCAGTCTAAGATTACTTTTGGCCAATCGTACTTTTTTTTACAACAGCCCCCTCAAAAGTCTAAACTACAATTTCTATTGGCCTTCACTACTGGATTTGGGTCGCCCTCGTTAAGCCGGAAATAAAAGATCCTCCATTCAGCTTTCATGCAATTTCAAGTATTTATTATTCCATCCCAAGAAAAAAAATAATAAAACAAAGTGTCTACATGTATGATTCTCATTATATTTAGGCAAGTCATTGTTACATTCAATATATATTTGGGCAAATTATGTTGAATTTGACTAAGGTATGATATACATACAGTCGTGTAGTTTAAAAAATTACATTGGCCTCCCTTTTCATAGATTAAATCCTAATGAATTAACAATGCATGGGGAAGTATCGATATACGTATAAGTTAAAATGTTATTTATCATTTAACTCACATACTGAAAAGATGTGTTTATCCTTAAGCTATGCCCAAAATACAAAGAGACGGAGAAAATTAATTGTGTAGTGTAACAAATATTATCTGGGTTGGGACACCCACATTGGACCCAGGGTTCAACGGGCCTTGGTTGGTTGCTGAGTAAGCCCATAAGGAGTCATATTCAAACCATATTAGGACAGTGCTTATATATAGAAGTTGTATATGTTACAACTAAGGAGATAATCACAAAATATTCTACACACACCTATCTCTCTCTCCCTCTCAGCACTCTCTCTCCTCCCTCTCGGCTATATCTCGCTCTCTAGATTTCACTCTCTCTCTAGCTTAATCACTAAGGAAGCTTGGGATTTAGCGCATGAAGATTAAGGGGATTGCTAGCTCTAGTAGCCATTCTCGTGACCGTAGCAAAGTATAAGGCGTACACGGAGGCTCGTATTCTCGAATTGGAAGAACAAGATTGAGGGCTCGTAACAATCAACAATCTACAATCCGTCAGGTACAATTCCGCTAGGTAATGTCCTAAACCCGACTCTATGCATGTGTGTTGTTAGAATCATTGATTTGAATTATGGATTATTTCCTTATTTATATATATTCTGTACCTTACCGCACTTCTAGTCTAGGTTCATCGTGTACTACCATTGTACTTCCCTGTACTACACATTGTACTGCACACCTCCTTCGCCTATATAAGGGATGGTCTTGTACATCAATATACATATCAATACAATATACAATACATTGTATTCTATTCTCTCTCTCTCTCTCTCTCTCTCTCTCTCTCTCTCTCTTTACATGGTATCAAAGCCAATACGCTTCTGGTAACCTCTGCTCACCTAATCTCACCATCACCACCGCTTCTGACCACCAAATCTGTCATCACTGCCTATCTATTTCCACCCAAATCTGCTATCACCGGCCGCTTATCATCACAATCATCAACCAAACTGAGCCCAACGTCACACCATCATTGGTCAATCAACCCGCTGTCCATCATTGATCAATCAACCCGCCGCCCCTCCATTTCTCAAATCTGCCACTGACCAAAGCCTACCATCAAAGGAAAATCCCATTAACCAAAGCCCAGCTCATTTTTTTCTAGCCATCAATAGCAAATCCTATAGCCAAAGTCCAGCCCATTTTCCTTCTTTTGCACTAAACCCAAACCTCTCCTTAAAACAAATCTTATCTACATCTAAGTCCGCTATCTAAGCCCAACCACCCAACATTGTTTGTGTTAAACTACTTCTCTACCAAAAAAAAAACCAAGCCCAAGCCCAAACCCGACCCTACCTTATGGATCACATGGAGTCTTCCCAACCTATTGGGATCATTCTTGACGGCACAAACTACATCATATGGGCACAAGCTATGTCTAGTTTTCTCCAAGGATGAAAACTTTGGCGCATCGTCACTGGTGATATCACCGAACCCAAACCAAACGAAGGAGAAGATAAGGACAAATTTGATAATCGGCTTGAGGATTGGGATAGTAAAAATCACCAAATTATAACTTGGGTTCGTAACACCTGTGCCAATTCTATCAGTCTCCAATTTGGCAGATTCGCCACTGCCAAATCTCTTTGGGATTTTTTGGCTCAGCGTTATACCACTGCTGACTTGGCTCATCAATATCAGCTATTAAGCACCCTCCATCGCATGAAACAATAACCCGGGCAGACTATCAACAGCTTTCTCTCCGAGATCTATCATGTTTGGGATCAACTCACCTCCTCCGAACCAGACTTTCCCAATGCCAGTAGTGCCGAGATATTCACAACTTATCGTGATCGTCAGCGCCTGGTACTTTTCTTGATGGCTCTTACTGACGATTTTGAGTATGTTCGTGCATCTCTCCTCCATCGCAGTCCTCTACCAACTCTCGACCAGGCAGTCACCGAACTTCTCTCCGAGGAAACTTGCCTTGGCCCTCGCAAAACCCCGGCTACCAACAGTGTTCTTGTTACTGCCAAAGAACCTTCTTCTAACATTGTCCTTGCTACTCATCGGGGGTATTCACCCAAGAATCGCTCTCAATCAAATTATCAATACAAGAATCATCCTCAATACAACCATCATTACCCTCCTACCTCCGACTCCTCCAAACCATGGTGCAACTACTGCAAAATCAGTGGACATACTCTCTTGAATTGTCGCAGTCGCATCTGCAAATACTGTCAGAAGCAAGGTTCCGGTCATCTGCAATACGACTGCTCCCAGCATCCTTCCAAACAGCGCTCTATGCCTCAAGGTGATTCATCCAAATCTGCTGCTACTACTACAGCCGACCATTCATCATCCAATCCTTTTGCCGAAGGACTCACTGCCTCTCACGTAGAAGACATTGTCAAACAAATCCTCGCTCAATCTGGTAATCCCACTCCTACTGCTCTTTCCGTCACTTCAGGTAATTCATCTTGGTTTTTTGACTCTGGTTGTTGTAATCATATGACACCAGATCCCACTCTTTTCACTACCACAAACTCTGCCACTCACACACCAACCATTCAAACTACTGATGGTTCTCCAATGTCGGTTAGTCATATAGGCATGGTTTCCACCTCTAATACTTCACTTCCTCACACTTATTGCATTCCCAAACTCACTCTGAACCTTATATCTGTTAGGCAACTGTGTGATCTTGGTCTTACTGTTCTTTTCTCCTCCTCTGGTTGTTGTGTGCAGGATCCACGGACGGGACAGACTCTTGGGATAGGCCATAAAGTTGGACGACTCTTTGAGCTTATCAATCTACATATCCCAACTCACCTCACCCCCTCTATTCAGATAGCTGCTCCAGTCTCCTCCAATTCTCCTATTAGTCTCTGGCACTCTCGTCTTGGCCATGCCTCTATTGGCCGCCTACAACCTTTAGTTTCTAGTGGTCAATTAGGACTTGTTAATAAGGAAACATTTGATTGTCTTCCATGTCAACTTTCAAAACAAACATCATTTCAATTCAATAAAAGTGATTCTTTTTCATCTGCTCCATTTGACTTAATTCATTCAGATGTTTGGGGGCCATCTCCCACTGTCACTATGGGAGGATCAAGATACTTTGTTATTTTTATTGATGATTATTCCCGTTATACTTGGATTTTTCTCATGCGTAATCGATCTGAGCTGCCTCAACTATATTTTGATTTTTCTACTATGGTCAAAACTCAATTTTATTGCAATATCAAAGTTTTTCGTGCAGACAATGCTGCTGAGTACACTGATTTTGGAGTTCTTAATTTTCTACGCCAACATGGTTCTCTCCCACATCGTTCTTGCCCAGGCACCTCCCAACAAAATGGTCGTGCTGAGCGAAAACACCGCGATATTCTAAACACTGGTCGTACCCTTCTTATTGCTGCCTCTTGTCCCGGGCGTTTTGGGGGGAAGCCGCTCTTACAGCTGTCTATACCGAGAATCGTGTTCCATCCCCAATCATTGATAACCAATCTCCATATGAGCGACTCTATGGTCATTTACCTGATTATAGTACACTCAAGGTGTTTGGCAGTGCTTGCTTTGTTCTTCTTCAACCTCATGAACGCACCAAATTAGAATCCCATTCCCGCCTATGTTGCTTCCTTGGATATGGTATTGAACACAAGGGATACAGGTGTTGGGATCCTTACTCCAAACGTCTCCGTATGTCCAGGCATGTTATCTTCTGGGAACACAAAATGTTCTCCTCCATGTCCAAATTTCACCTCTCACCTGATACTACTCCCCTACTCTTCACTGATCCTTCAGTAGACCTGTTTCCAGAAAATGCAGCTACAAATCAGCCTTCATCCACATCTCCTGAGTTACCTGCTCCTATTGATGTCAGCTGCCTGCCCCGACTGCTGGTCCTGCTCCTACACCTATTCCACCTCTTCGACAAAGTGACCGGGTAAAAACTCCTTCTGTTCATCTTCGTGATTATGTTGCTTTTTCTACAATACTTTCTCATCATGAACCTCAGTCTTACCGCGAGGCAAGCTCTAATCCTCTTTGGCAAAAGGCAATGGATGATGAATTGCAGGCACTTGACCAAAATCACACATGGGATTTAGTAGAATTACCAAGTGGCAAAAATACTATGGGATGCAAGTGGGTTTACAAGATCAAAACTCATTCAGACGGATCCATTGACCGCTACAAAGCCTGCCTTGTAGCCAAAGGTTTTACCCAAGAGTATGGGATTGATTATGGGGAAACATTTGCTCTAGTTGCCCGTCTTACTTCTGTTCGCAGCCTCACTGCCGTTGCTGCAGTCCGTCATTGGGATTTATTTCAAATGGACGTCAAAAATGCATTCCTAAATGGTGATCTCACTGAAGAAGTGTATATGCATCCTCCTCCTGGTTATCCTCATCATTCCCACCAAGTCTGCAAACTACACAAAGCTCTGTTTGGCCTTAAACAAGCTCCACGAGCTTGGTTTGCAAAATTTAGCACAATTGTTGAGCGCTTCGGTTTCACTGCCAGCTCCTATGATTCGGCTCTATTCATTCGCCGAACTGACCAGAGTATTATACTTCTTGTACTCTACGTGGATGACATGATTATCACTGGAGATGATACATCTGGAATCTTAGGTCTCAAAGCTCACCTAAGCCAACATGTTGAAATGAAAGATCTTGGCAAGCTAAACTATTTTCTGGGACTTGAGATCACTTCCGATTCCGAAGGTTACTACCTTTCTCAAGCTAAGTACTCCTCTGATCTTCTTACTCGCGGGGGAATTACAGACAACAAGACCAGTCCCACCCCTCTTGAGCTAAATTCTAAGCTCACACCCATGGATGGTACTCTTCTAGATGATCCCACTCTTTATCGCCAGATAGTTGGGAGTCTAGTCTATCTCACAGTTACTCGACCTGACATTGCCTATGCCGTCCATATCATCAGCCAATTTCTTTCTGCCCCTCGATCGACCCACTATGCTGCTGTTCTACGCATTCTTCGCTGTATCAAAGGAACAATGTTTCATGGGTTATACTTTTCTGCTCATTCATCACTCGAGCTCCGAGCTTATTCTGATGCAGATTGGGCAGGAGATCCCACTGATCGACGATCGACTACAGGCTATTGTTTCTTTCTTGGAGATTCTCTTATCTCCTGGCGAAGTAAAAAGTAAACTGTTGTTGCTCGCTCAAGTACAGAAGCAGAATATGGAACCCTAGCTGATGCTACTCAAGAACTACTCTGGCTCTGTTGGTTACTTGAAGACTTGGGTGTTACTCACTCCAATGCCACTATTATCCATTGTGACAATCAGAGTGCTATTCAAATTGCGCACAACGATGTTTTTCACGAACGCACCAAGCACATTGAGATCGACTGTCATTTTGTGCGCCATCATCTCACTACTGGTACCATTCGACTTATCTCGATTTCTTCCGCTGATCAGACTGCTGATATCTTCACCAAAACTCATCATCCAGGACGTCTTCAGGATTTAGTCTCCAAACTCAAGATGATCTCAATCTTACCACCTTGAGTTTGAGGGGGGCTGTTAGAATCATTGATTTGAAATATGGATTATTTCCTTATTTATATATATTCTATACCTTACCGCACTTCTAGTCTAGGTTCATCGTGTACTACCATTGTACTTCCCTGTACTACACATTGTACTGCACACCTCCTTCGCCTATATAAGGGATGGTCTTGTACATCAATATACATATCAATACAATATACAATACATTGTATTCTATTCTCTCTCTCTCTCTCTCTCTCTCTCTCTCTCTCTCTCTCTTTACATGTGTGAGTTTATCTACAATGGTATCAGAGCCTATAGGTTGATTTGTTCGCCTATATAAGGATCCATCGTATTCAAGATTCGCTTTTTGGACCGTTTTTATCCAAAACAAATCTCGTAATGGGTTTATATGTAAACTTTAATATTCTTCCAATTTTTTGATATGGATTTGTTCTAATATATCATATGAGGCTACCCTCAAAGTTTCATGGCCTAATTATCTCAAACAAAGGAGATATGTCAAACCCAAGTTTCATAAACCGATAAATCCGAAAAAAAATTCTCAACTTTGAGCCCATTTTCTGGACGATTTAGACGTCCAAGTGGTCTATTTTTTGGCACAAACCTCATCTACTCCATGAGGAATTTCTAACCGTATATCATACGCAATTTTTTGCTGAGAAACGAAGTCGTGGCGAGGCCGTGAAGTGGGCACCGCGCGCAGCCGCTATGTAGCCAATTCTCGGTTTCTTCTTGAGGAAGAAGACCCCCTTTAGCCCACAACCACTCTCACACTGGAGAGTGGGGCTCACTTGTCGGGTGACGGCGGTCCGGGGGCACGGGTCCGGCGAGTGGGGGTCCCACATTGTGCCCCGATCCCTAACATAATTTTTAAATATTTGTTTCAGAAAATAATTTAATTATTTAGTAATTAAAATAGTTTCTGTTATTTACAAATTAATTTTTAATTTGCTAAAACTATTTTAGTTGGTTTAAAATTCTGAAAAATTAGGAAACTTATGTCTTTATTTTTCCTATGTTAGAGGCATCGTGTGGGACCCAGAATAATTTTAATGGAAATTATTCCATTGTTTTAATTATTTTTTAGCATAAAAAATATGTAAAAATATGTGTTTTTAATTGCTAAAAATATCCCAAAACACAATATTAATTTTTGTAATTAATATGTGATAGAAAGTATACTATTTGGAGTGTTAGAAAAAAATTAGGGATTGTCGTGCATATTTGTGGTATTTTAGAGCATTAAAACATGTTTTTGGATACTATTTTAATTGCTTAAAATATCCAAATATGAATATTAATTTATGTAATTAATATGATGTATTTAGTATGCCATATTGGGCCATGTGATACTTTAAGGAATAGTTGATTCCTTCAAAATTTGTAATTTTAGGAATTTATGCCTTATTATTGATTTGTTTGACAATAAATCAATTTAATTTGTTAAATTGATTAAATTAATGTTTAAGACTCCCATAAATTTTGGAAATTATCTATTTATGTTAAAAATCAGTTTTTGAACATTTCAAAATTTCCTATATGATTTTTGGCAAAATTAAAACCTTTTTTTATGAATTGTTTTAAATAGTTTTTTGGGAATCTATACATTAATTATTTAAACTAAGTTGATTTAATTAGTTAGATCAACTTGATGTTTAATGGGCCTTTAATCTATTCTGAATTTTTTTTTTATATATTATGGAAAATTTGATTTCCAATATAATTAAAATATTTCAAGTGTTCTGTTTAGAGGCTCTATAAATTATTGGTCATTTAGTAATTATTTATTGGTAGATAATTGTATGACCTTAGACCCTTTTTGTCCTCTTCCTTAAGTGGAATGGAGGGCAAGTCCATTCACTTCTAATTTATACCACATGAGTGCTTGTTGAATGTGAATGCATTAATCAAGTTAAATGTGAATGGACTATAAATTAGCAATTAGGAGAGCTTGTGTGTGACACGATGTATGTTTTAAATTGTTCGATCTCATATGTACTTATGAGCAAAGTATCCCTATTTTTTCATGGCTATAATTGTAAAGTGAGGATGAGAGACTTTATTTTTATGTTTTGGGAAAGTCATTTTGTAAAGGGATGAATTTTCTTTGATCATAAATTATACATTTGAACTATTTTAGCATGAGCTCCAAAATTGTCAATTGGGATCCACGTAGGATCCATGCACAATTTTTGTATGGCGCACTTTATTACATGTGGATGACAATAGATAGGTTAAGTACCATCTATGTGTTGTTTGTTTTAGAAAAATCAATTAGAAAATATTTTCTTAAGTTACAAAAGTAAAGTGATGACTATGAGCAATGCAGATTTTCGATCTTGAAATTGTAATAAAAGAAAATTCTTTTTAATTGGATTTTAAAAACAAAATGTTTTTGGAATAATGTGTGTTATAATAATGTCAACCTTTTTCTGCATATTCTCAAATCTAGAAATGGCAACCAACCAACTCATTGTTGAACTTAATAAAGACAATAAGCTTAATAGGAAAAACTATGACCTATGGAAGATCAAAGTGATCTTCCTATTGAATGATTAGGAGCTAATGGAGCACACTGAAAAAATTCAATGGTCCAACCTGTCATGGCTGAAGGTGTGACTGAGGCTCAACATCGTCGGGTATTGGATGCCTATAAAGCTTTGCACAAGAAGGATAGTCGTGCATGCATCATTATATTGAGCAGCATGAACGACGATTTGATGGTTGAGTACCAATAATACCCCACTGCTAAGGAAGTTTGGACTAGTTAATTTTTGCTTTTGGTGGGTCTTCAACGACTAGGCTCATGAGCCTGGTGTTGAAATTTAAGGTCTATAGGTAGGACCCAAAGCACACGATGACCGAGCACCTAAGGGTGATGTCGGGAATGATTTCGTGAGCTCAACACTACTGGTCATATCCTTACAAATGAACAGCAGATTCAAGCAGTGATCTGTTCACTGCCTGAATCGTGAGCCCACATGAAACAAATCTTAATGCATAATGAGAATGTCAAGAATTTTGTTGATATCTCATGTCATGTAGAGTTGGAAGCGGAGCGCCAGGCGGCGAACCGTATCACTGCGCTCATGGCAAAAACTTCCATTGGTGAGGATCATCGTAAGGCTAGTGGGCCCAAGCAAAGATTTCACTGTAAGCAAGCCAAGAAGCAAAAAAGGGACAATAAGTTGGCCCCAAAGGCTGACAGAGCTAAGAAGCACCGAGGCAAGCGTGCCGGTAAGAAGGATGTGTCAGCCCTAAAGTGCTTCAATTGCAAAGAGAAGGGACATTTTGCTCGTGATTGCACGAAGCTAAAAAAGGTAACTTCTCTACCTAGCTCTATCTATGCTCATGCTTATGTAAGCTCCCATGTTCTAATCGTTCATTCGCTCCATGATTGGATTGTAGATACGGGAGTAACCAGACATGTAGCAAGCGATAGAGACGAGTTTATAGATTATAGGAGATCGAATTCAAAGTGGTACTAGTAGAGTATACACGGGGAATGGTAAAAGTGAAAAAGCTACTAGAGTCGGTTCGTACCAGCTCAAGTTGCACACTGGGTGCACCTTACTTCTGCATGACGTGCTTCACGTTCCCGGGATTCAACATAATCTTTTATCAGTCTTATCATTTTTGGATTTGGGATACATTTTTCATTTCAGTAGTGACAGGATGGATGTTTTTAATAATGGTAGTTTGATTGGATATGGTTTTTTTTTATCTAGTAATCTATTTAGAATGGATTTAGTAGATTCTGTTTCTTCTGATCATTCTTATTCCTTAATTGCTAATTCCAATAAGAGTATTGATTCAGTGACTTGGCATGCAAGGCTCGGGCACATAGGACGAGATAGGAAGACCAAATTAGCTCAAGAAGGCCTTTTAGGTCCACTCGCTAAGGTTGACCTACCTATGTGTGAACCTTGCTTAGTGGGCAAAGCATGCCAAAATCTTTTTGGTAAGGCTGCAAGAGCCACAACTGCATTAGAACTAGTTTATTCAGATATTTTTGGACCCATGAATGTGAAAGCACGACATGGCGCATCCTATTTTCTCACTTTTATCAATGATTATACGCGATTTGGGTATGTCTATTTGATTTCTCACCGCTATGAAGCTTTGGACTGCTTCAAACGCTTTATAGAAGAGGTAGAGACTCAGCTTGAAAAAGCCCTAAGATTTTTCGCACAGATAGAGGTGGTTGAATAATGTCCTTAGAGCTTTCTTTTCTCCGCTTAATTGCTAGAGACTAGCAATGTGCTAGTAGGGGGGTGTGATTTATCACATATGTTGCTTGAGTTTAGGCTAGTTGGAGCCCGGCATGGAATGTCGAGACCAACCTCAATTTCTCAAAATTATGATGAGGGTTGGGCCAAAGGAAGGATAGACAACCACATGTCATCTACTACGCGAGTAGGGCTCTCGATAGTGCCCAAATGAACTATTCTACTATCGAGAAAGAACTACTCGCCATAGTTTTCGCCCTCAATAAATTTCGTCAATACTTGGTTGGATCCCAAATCGTTTGCTTTACTGATCATGCGGCTTGGTAGAACGTAAATCATCCTCTTGATTTAGTTCAAGAATTCCGGGAGAGATGACTTAATAGAAGGAGCGTGATGGTAAACCGCCGGCCTCGCACATATGCAAAGAAGGCATACTGAGAGTCGGGATCCGAGAAACTGGCCGCAAAAGACGAGATCTTCAACCGAGGCTTTGCCTCCCGACTCGGATTGTCAACAAGACCTGCAAAACACTACAATAACCCGTGTAAAAGATGTAAACAGTAGAAATGAGGGTTATGCAAGAAGAGTGAGTAAATAATGTACTTAGAAGCTCCAGGAGTGGAATTTTGCGCAATAACAAATCCAAACTCAAGCAACATATGTGATAAATCAAGAGGATGCGAGTATTTATCTGATCAGCTCAAGGAACTGTGTGAAGAAAAGGGGATACGCAGATAGTTGACTATTCTCGGAACTCCGCAACAAAATGATATTGCAGAAAGAAGGAATATAACACTTCTAGATATATCTAGATCGATGATGGCGCAGGCAAACCTCTCAATATCATTCTGGGGGATGCTCTTTTGACTGCTGCCTATATTTTAAATGACTGCCTTCACAGTCTGTCTCCTCCACTCCCTATGAGCTTTGGAAAGGTAAAAAGCCCAATTTGGAGCATTTGCATCCTTGGGGCTCAGCGGGATATGTTCACAGTACATCTTATACGTATGGGAAACTAGGTCTGAGGGCTAGAAAGTATATCTTTTTGAGATACACTAATAGTCCAAAGGCTATGTTATGTATGGTGAACACTAGAATGTAGGGATGATGGAGATTAAGTCCAGAGATGTTGACTTTAATGAGACAGACTTCCCCAGTATTAGTGATACTAAAGGAGATCTTGACCTTTATAAATTAGAGGACATTGTAGATGACGTAGCATCTTCAAGCGAGGGTGGGGAAATAAAGATTCCAGATCCTGTAATAGCTTCTAAAAATGGTACTAGTCTACAATCGAGTGGGAGTACACCGCTAGATGCTAGTGGGAGTGTACCAGACAGTGGGAGTACACCACAAGGTAATCAAGATTCTCAGTTAGCACACCGAAGCAGCAGGCGTGGAAGAGTTCCACGAAAGCGTTTCGATATTGATGGGAAGCTCTTTTGTGTGCAGTAGATGATGATGAGCCTGCTTCCTATGTGGAAGCACTTGATTCCTCTGCTAAATCTGAATTTACAGTTGCTATGCAGGAAGAAATGAGCTCGATGGACAAAAACAAGGTCTGGGAATTAATTGATATTCCGCTTGGCCGTAAGACCATTGGAAACAAGTGGGTTTTCAAAGTCAAATGCAAGGCGGATGGCTCAATTAACAAGTACAAGGCACGTTTGTTAGCGAAGGGATATACCCAAACGGAGGGTATAGACCATGGAGACACATTGTCCCCCGTGGTAAGATTTGCCTCTATACGCCTCATACTTGCAATTGTAGCATACTTGGATTTAGAACTCTTTCAAATGGATATTAAGACTGCATTTCTCAATGGAGAATTGGACGAGGAGATCTATATGGATCAACCCATTGGTTTTGTTACCAAAGGAAAATGAGCGTAAAGTGTGCCATCTTAGACGATCCATTTATGGTCTCAAGCAATCGTCAAGGCAGTGATACTTGCTGTTCCATGACTCAATCACCTCCTTTGGGTTTGAGATGATTAAGGAATACCATTGCATGTACGTGAAATGATCCAAAAAGGGTATCTTAATCCTATTGTTGTATGTCGATGATATCCTTCTAGCTGACAATGAGATGAGTTCCATTGTCGCCACTCAAGAGTGATTATCCTCTCAATTTGAGATAAAGGACATGGGTGAGGTCAACTATGTGTTGGGTGAGGTCAACTATGTGTTGGGTGTTAAGATTATGACAGATTGCTATAAGAACTCCTCTGTTTGTTGCAGCAGACTTACATAGCAAAAAGGTTATGGAACGTTTTCGCATAAATAATGCAAAGCACATTGACACTCCAGTTGAGAAGGGATTCTCGTTGACCTTGAATCACTGTCCTAAAAAAAAGGAAGAAAAGGACTAGATGTCCAAAGTACCATATGCATCAACTGTAAGAAGTCTGATGAACGCTATGTTATGTACACGACCGGATATATGCTATGCAGTAGGTCTAGTGAGTCGTTACCAGAGTAACCCAGGTCCATACCACTGGAAGGCAATGAAGAGGATTTTTTGATATCTTCGGGGGACTATGGACCTGTCCCTATGTTATGGTGGTGGAGATTTGAAGCTGAGAGGATATAACGATGTTGATTGAGCTAGCGATAAGGATGAGCGCAAGACCACACATCCAGGCATGCATTTACATTGGGAGGTGGAGCAATTTCTTAGTGGAGCAAGAAGCAAACATGCATTGCATTATCCACTATGGAAGGTGAATATGTGGCTTGTTCTACAGCTGTTCAGGAGGCTATATGGTTAAGAAGGTTTTTACATAGCATAAGCTTCTTGCCTTATGGCAATGAAGCAGTGTTGGTCTATTGTGACAGCACGTCGGCGTTAGTGTATGCAAAAGATCCTAAGAACCACGGGAAGTCCAAGCACATAGATATTCACCAACACTACATTCAAGATATGGTTGCACAGGGGGGGGGTGTTGTCTTGAAGCACATCTCTACTGGTGAAATGATGGCTGATCTTTTAACCAAGCCAATTGCTAGGGATTCATTCTCGTCCCACATTTGTAGTATGGGACTCCATAGATTCTGATATACTTACACAGTGTTATTATTGACATTATTATTATTGTTTTCAGATGTTTATTATTTTAATAATAAAATCGATGGTTATCCTAATTCATTAGTTGTTAATTGGTTACGTGTACATTTTTCCTTATAAGTGTCATCAGGCTTGAATCGACTTGCTCACACGGGTGATTCACCTTTTCACTTGGATAGCTGACTTTGAACACATGTGTTCATAGCACTTGGATGGTGAGCAAGATGAGACACATGTGTTCATGACGCTGAGAAAGCGAGCTAGAACACCTATATCTGTGCGGTGTAAGAACAACAAGCAAGATATAAATATTTTTACTTAAATGTCACCTTAGATAAGTTCTAAGATGAGACCAGTACCTCTATACTGAGTCGAACATGGAGATTACCCACGCTTCAATGTAGCCTTTTCATAGCCGAATGTGAGATTTCAAACGGGCGCCAGGAGGTTGGGACACCCACATTGGACTCGAGGTCCAACGGGCCTTGCTTGGTTGCTAAGCAAGCCTATAAGGAGTCATATTCAAACCCTATTAGGAGAGTGCTTATATATAGAAGTTGTGTATGTTATAACTAAGGAAATGATCACAAAATATTATACACATACCTATATCTCTCTTTCTCCCTCTCGGCACTCTCTCTCCTCCCTCTCGGCTATCTCTCTCTCTCTAGATTTCACTCTCTCTAGCTTAATCACTAAGGAAGCTTGGGATTTAGTGTGTGAAGATCAAGGAGATTGCTCTAGTAGCCGTTCTTATGACCGTATCAAATTAAAAGGAGTACACCGAGGCTAGTATTCTCATATTGGAAGAACAAGATTGAGGGCTTGTAACAATCAACGATCTACGATCCATCGGGTTCAACTCCGCTAGGCAATGTCCTAAACCCGGCCCTATGTATGTGTGTGAGTTTATCTACATGTAGGATTTTATAAATAAATAAATTCTTATATAGAGGGTAAATATAGTCGTTTTGTAAAAGTTTTAAGCGAAAATTAATGGTCAACTTACTGCTAACTAACAGAGGTATATAAGGGAGGTAATTCAACATAAACATTAATGGAGATCAGTGTAAATTCTAAATTTTAAAGAAAAAATCTTGCATTTTGACCTTATATATACCAGGGCAAGGTTAGTGTAATTTACCCTAAATTTAAATATTCTCAAATATAAATCATGGTCAAATTCCATTCGGTGGAATCGTTATACCATTTCATGATGTTGATATGGCATAATGTACCAATCATATCTACTTACACAATATTTACCTTATCTTATTAGAAATCATTTTTAATATCTGAGAAGATACTGAAAGTGACAAGGATACAACAGTAAAAAATGAATATTTAATCGCAATTTCTATGTTAAATTTAGGGTTAGTTAAAAAAAAAAAAAAAAACTAAATGGCAGTTTAATGAACATATGGCTAGTTAGAGCATCTCCAACCGAGATGTAAAAAGTGAAGTGGCATCTTTAACGTCCACTTTTGACATCTTCATTCACTCTAACCGACATGCTATTTACTTAGTTGGCATTTGACATCCCTTGTGACATGCCAAAAATGACTTCTCGGTGAGACATCATTTAATTGTGTAAGGCAATTTATTATATAGTAGCCCACAATAATAGATTAAGACAAAAAAAAAAAAAAGTAGAGGAAAATATAATAAACTAATGTATTTGACATATTAGATAGTGTTTATCTCCAATTGAATTACCAAATTCTAATATGTCAGATTGCCACATAAGCCCTCAAAGATATTTGACATATTAAAATTTTGGCACTTCAGTTGGAGATGCTCGTATAATAGATTTAAACCACATCTGATGATGTAGTATGATTTGTTCCACCAAATAATTTCTCTTTCTGAAGCCAAGTATTCCGCTAAGCTATTTTGTGATTACCGTCACATTCATATGGCTTCTACTGTGATTTGTGTGTTCAATGAGTCCCAAGTAGTTCCTACAATAATGAATTGATCACAGTGAGCACTAGCAGACCCACTATGGGGGGAAGCAAGGGCGGCTGCCCCCACTCAATTTTTGAAAAAATAGAGTTTGTATATGGTAGTTTTAAAATATATTTAGACTTTAGTAAACTATTTGAACTAGAGAGCTTTTTTCACAGTGACATTTAATTTAAGAGGGGTATTGTAGATAAGTTATCATATTATTTTGACAATTTGTTGTGTTGAAAATGTTGGATATTTATCAATAATTTTGGGTGATATTATTCTCACTCCATCATTGAACCAAGGCACTCCATGATACAACGCTTAAAGTATGTGGTACCATACATGTCAAGCATTGCATACATGGTACACATACTTTGAGAGTGGTACCATGGAGTGCATTGGTTCAATGATGGAGTGACAATAACAATTCTCATAATTTTTTTATTTTTATTTTGTCATGTTGTAATACTTGAAAAAAAAATTATCTTTATTAGTCGTCAGTATGAGTGTATAAGAGCCAAATTCATGTGTGTCTAAACTTGACTTGTTTATTTAACGAGCCTGAATCTAGGCAAACTTGGCTATTTATTAAGCGAGCCGAGATCGAGCCAAACTCATATTTGCTTGAGCTTGGCTTGTTTATTAAACGAGCTTGAAATTCAAGCTTGATCATGAGTTTTTCACATGTCCTCTGAAACTACATAGTTTTCTAACAGGTATATATATATATAAACCAGTACATATATAAGCCCTTTATCAAGCTAGTTATCGTGCTTTTTCTCGAGCCTACCAAAACAACACAGTTATTTAATAGATTTACATAATAAAGCCAATATATAAGTCTTTGTCAAGTCTATTCATGAGCTTTTTCGCGAGCTTACTACTGAGGCTTATTCCAAGATGCTCACGAAGCTCTATCAAGTCGAACTGATGTTTGCTTGAGTTTGGCTTGTTTATTAAATGAGTCTAAAATCTAGGCTTGAGCTTGATTTGTTTATTAAACCATCTGAGCCAGCCGTTATCGAACATGTTCGCGAGGGTTTGTTGAGCAGCTCGGCTTGTCTACAGCCCTAGTCATCAGCTTCGTCCCCATTGGATGAAATTCCTAGGTCTACTACTGATAGTGACTATCACATAGTTTGACGGGTCACACAACATAATTTTTCCAAACCGAACTGGAAACCAAAAGATTTGGCAACCCAAAATCTTCCAATATGTAACAAGGGAATTCTATGAGACATTCTAGTGATTTTGGTTGTACCATAAATATTAGTGTTTTGGGTTGTCAAGATGGTACAATTTGTATCTAAAAAGTGTAACTAGGTCCCAAAGTGTGATAACTTTAGAAATCTAGTTTCTTTGGTTGTCAAAATTACCACACTTTGGGACATAATTCCACATTTTGCAACAATAATTACTCTATCTTGACATCAATTTTAAATGTACGATACAACAAAACTACTAAAATCTATCATTGAAGTTCCCTATATCAAGCCAATATAACAAGTTGAAGCCCATTGAGTCCATGACATGTAGCCGGCCCAACAAATAATTTTAACATCTAATATATCTAATATCTATATAATATTAGAGCTCATTTTGTCACTAAAGGTTTATGACTAGGACAAGTTAGGTTGTGACTAGGATTAAAAGTTTAATGTGATTGGCCAAAATTCGCTGACTCACCTTATACATGGGCCCAAATGAAAGGAAGAAAAAAAATCAGGAACCTCTCATATCTCTCTAACCCTACTACTACTCTCTCTCTCTCTCTCTCTCTCTCTCTCTCTCTCTATAACCCTATTCCTCAGCGCTACTCTCTCTCTACTCTTTCTCATCCATCCTCCTACCCTCCACACCACCGATCCACCCTCCTCCTAGCCACCACTAGCCGAACCACCCGACGCTACCACTAATCCACCCATCCTCTCTCTCTCCCTCTCTCTCTCTCTCTCTCTACTCTACTCTACTCTAGCCCCCGCTACCGCTACCGCCACCGCCACCGCCATCGCCACCACCGCCAGATCTCGCGACGGAGATAAGTGTCCTTCTCGCTGCACCTTTAGCTTTTGATTGAGGAGAAATAAGGCTTAAGGTAAAACCTTTAGCTTTTGATTTGGTACTGATTTTCTCAACCCAAAAAAAAATTAGTTTTTTTCTCGGATACTTTAAAAAGAAAAATTTAGTGGGAAATCTCATTCTACCAATGTTTGTTATAATAGACCCACCAATTGGTACTTCCCAATGAGAGACCCTATAATTGTGAATGTTGTTAGAGATTAGTCCACAATCCCCAATTATAGATAATTTTAGTGACTTTTTTACCCCTATACATATACACAGGCATACATATATAGAAATATATATATATATATATATGGTAATAACTCTATTATCCCATTGATTTGCATATCAAATAAATGGAAATAAAATCCCATAACTTTAGCCTTGTACATTATGGGTCTTTTGAATATTTCTAACGCCATTTTTATGTGGGTATCCCATTTTTGTATGTTCTACCAATAATCATTGATCACATAACATATTAATCTGTTACTATGCACCATACATTTATGCGAGTATTGAATTTTACACTGCAACTAGTTCGTTTTACATTGCAATTGGTTCATTAGTGTGAAATTTTACACTGCAACTGGTTTGTTTTTACATTGCAACTAGTTCATTAGTGTGAAAATTTTATACTGCAATTGGTCAAACTCAATCCCATAATCTTGCATATATTTTGGGAAGTTACCAAACTTATTTTATACTGCAATTGGTCAAACTCAATCCCATAATTTTGGGAAGTTACTAAATCTTGCATATATTTTAGGAATTAAGTTACTAAATGCCATAATTGTAGGCTTTATACGTTAGAATCTGCTTAATATTACACATATCTTTTTTAATTTCGTATTTCACCATTCTTGGGTGATCTAACAGTCATTCATCACCATCACCCAAAAAAAATTGTGTTAAATTTCACACTAGAATGAATATAAGTGTTAAATTTCACACTCATATTCGAGTTATTCAACAAAAGGAACACTGTCTTATCACAAATTCATTTGCACATTCATTTTTACACTGACTGCAATATTTCGTTGACATCACATTTTTCATTCACATAGTATACAATTTCGCAGCATAACATGTGCAACCAAGAACATGAGTTTTAAATTTTACACTACAACCTTTTGGACCACAACCTTTGAACCACAACATAATATACAATCGGGTTCCATTGTATAGCTTGAGAGAGAGCAGATCCGGTATTGCCATTGTTGTTGAAACCCAGAAAGCTTCCAAGAATCATAAGTCAAAACATCAACCGGGTTCGAAACAATCACCAACATCGAATCGGGCGAGTACTTCGTAAGTTGGGGCACAATAATCAAGAACACCCTTGTTCCTCTGTATCAAGTTCAGCCTGGACTCGCCGGGGTTCTGCCTAGCGCCGGCAATGACGATACAGAGAGCGGATCCGACGATGATCTTGGTCCTCGAGTAGTCCAAGTTGGCCATGATCTTGGTCCCCGGGAGGAGCGCGGCGGCGTGTTTGAGACTGACCATCTCGCCATGGAGTTTATCTGGCTTGTGTCGACTAGCGTGAGGTCGCCAGAGAGGTCCTGTGTGAGGATGATTTGAGCTATGGCCTGAGCTTTCTCTCTCTAAACAGGGAGAGAGAGAGAGAGAGAGAGAGAGAGAGAGAGAGAGAGAGAGATGCATATATAATGTGATTTATTATCATTTAGGTATTTGGGATTTGAATTTTGAAAACCCCTAAAATAGTTGGGGTTATTAATTACAGTTTTGAATGAGAAATGGAAAGGGTAGTTTGGTCCAAATTTTGTGGTGTGGACTTCAGACGACATTGTTTCATACGTTGGGCCTATAGCAAGAAACCTAGAGTAAAATGGACATTATACTAATTAACTCCTTTAAAAAAGTTCTCAATCCTAAAAAATTACATATATATAGATATATACTGCGTATATATAGATATAACTTTTAGATCTCAATCTTTCGCTTTCTCAAAAAACAATTGTGAAAATAAGGTACTGTTTTTCTTTAAAAAAATTTAAAAAAAATGATTTGGTACTGTTACGTTGCTCTCAAAATATTTATATATATATATTTGATTTGGTCTCAATCCTAAAAAATTATCTATATATATCTGCTACCTTTATTGATTTGGACTAAAAAAATAATAATTTGTGATAATTTGTCCATCATTTTAAGAGACTGTTTGTTTTATTTTTATTTGTTCTCTTTGATTGATAATTTGTCCTCTCAGTTCTGAAACGACAAGTTTGTGATAATTTGTCCATCATTTTAAGAGAGTGTTTGTTTTATTTTTATTTGTTCTCTTTGATGGAATAATGTAATAATATGTAATATGTACAACTTGCCCATGCTTATTTCAGCCCATTTTTTTTCCAGTCTGTATTTTCTGGTTTAGTACATATGTTAAATTTCCTTCGCAAAATCTGTGTATGCTTTGTTATTTTGGATGTGAAGTACACATTCTATATAATTATTCTTTGTTTCTTGATTTTGTGTATCTCAATCTGTGATTGTGGTTTGTGGGGGGATCAAAATCAGTTGATTGTGTTTTAATTTAGTGAAATTTGTTTAATTCTCAATTACGCAATTTTGTTATCCTATTAATTGAAAGCCATTTAATCCGTTCATTTTGCTTTCCCCTCCAATATTTCCCCAATTGTTGTTTCCCTATAATATAGATAATTACCTTTCTTGACTTAAAGTCAAATTTGTCAAATTTTAGTCAAATTTGTTTAATTCCCAATTATGCTGTTTTATTATCCTATTAATTGAAAGCCATTTAATCCGTTCATTTGCTTTCCCCTCCAATATTTCCCCAATTGTTGTTTTCCTATAATATAGATAATTACCTTTTTGGACTTACAGTACTTCTAAATTTAATTGATTCTCACAATTGCATTTCCTAATTATCTCCCTCAATCCGATGTCTTAATTATTTCCCTTAATCCCTTCTCCTAAAAATCTCTTGATCATTTCCCTTAATTTCATGGGATAATATTTAAAACTCTTTTAATGTAGAAACTCTCCCACACGTTTCCCACAAACGTAGCCTTTAAACAAACCAATTGTTGTTTTATTGCTAAACATGGGGATTTTATATTTTATTTTGTTTTTTTCCGTTTTCCTATTAGCTTTGCTGTAAAACAAATTCATGTTATCTTATCTCTTTGTGTTGTCCATTTCCCTAAATTGTGTTGTCCTAATTTGGATTCCGCCTCTATTTTTGAGTATTAAAAAGCTTTGTATTCTCTGTGATATAATCATGTAACTTAAGTCTTTTTACAAAGTTTAGCTATATTTATTATTTTGTGTAGGTATGATTTGGGTCAAAATCATTTGCATTTTTGTTAATTGGCCTAGTAGGATTTTTTTTGCTTTACTTCTGCAAGTTCAGTAGTTTTGGCTTGGACTTGATTTGGTTTGGAATGTCTTTACGTGAGAGTAATTGTGGATTACGCTTCAGCAAAAAAATACTGGATTGAATGTCTGTACGAATTGTAAGTTGTGCTTTTGCTATGATTTCTTTATGTGTGGTTGATTTCTTTGTGTGTGGTTTGTAATCAACATGTATTTTCTGCAATGTTTAGGTGGGGTTTTCACCCCTGAAGCTCATCAGCTTTCATTTTTTTTTCTTTTCGCTAATCAACTTTCTATGAAGTATCAACTTTTTTTCCCCCTCCCTCCATGTAAGGTAATCGATTTTTTTTTTTATTTTTTTTTTTAAAAAAGTATCAGCTTTCATTGATGTATCTCTTTAAAGTCACACTTTTTTTTAGAGGAAAAGTTTCAGCTTTGATATCTTTATGTGTTGGTTTCTCAAGTTCCCACAATATTTAAACTGTGTTTTTGGCTATTTTTGTTTTTCAGGTTGATTGGCCGGCCAGTTGTGATAAGGTCTTCACACGAGCTTTTCAGTCTTGGGCAGTGGAGCGTCGTCCTTGGGCAGTCGAACGCACATTTCGCCTTCTTTCTTGGTGTGTTGTACGCCTTTCAGTATTGTTGGGTTTGTTTTGTTGATTAGTTAAGTTTGGTGTAATACTTTTCCTAGAATTAGGTACAAGCACTTAAAAGTTAATTTTTTTCCCCTTTATTTCTCATGACAACTCACTGATCTCCAATAACACATTCCAATGGTCCACAAGTTTAGATATTTGCACTATGCTTAAATTTGCATTAAATTTGCATTAAATTTGAATTTCATCTTCTCTCCCTACTCAGCAATAGCAGCAAACAACCATTCCAAGTTTATTAATTCGATTAATAATTCAGTCTTGCTCAAAGTAATTATTCTAGAATCTACATATTCAATTTTTATTTCCATGTGTCTATTTTCAGCCCCTCTTTATTTGATTGATATTGTCCATCTTAATCCAGTTCTAGAATCTGTTTTGTTGGTTGATTGATCATGCAGGGGTTATGGTTAGAGTAATGTTATGCTTCCCAAATTTTGTGAGTCACTTACCTTCTAATTTTTGTGAGTCACTTCCCTTCAAATTTTTTAAAGAATAATAATTGTCCCTAAGATAGTGGAAAGAATTTATTCAATGTCTTTTTGGGACATTTTGACATGGTCTATGTTGAAGTAATAAAGGAGAATTTGTCGATATACTGTTTGAGTTAAAACCAGTTTTTACTTCTCATTTAGACTTACAATATTTTATTTTTTGGGGGTAATGAGCCTGGGGCATGAGGCTGCGCATGGGCAGGGAGTGAAGGATGAATGTGTACTGTGTTTGGCTTGGAGTGTAATTTGTATTTGTCACAAGAGAAACACAATGGGCAATCATTCTTTGGATTTACTTGAAGAGTTGTAATGTCTTTTTTTGGGTAGTTTACACACGACCAAGGGCACGGACAATGTGCTCAAAAGATAGAGATCAACTCTTGATGGGTTTTGTAAATTAGATTTTTTTTTAATATTCAAATTTGTTTTGTGAACTCAATGTATCCTTTTTGTGTTTAATGCAAGATTGTGGTATTCGGCCTTTAATGCTTTAGAAATATAACTTTTTTTTTTAAATGTTTCATGCATGATTGTGGTATTTGACATTTAATACTTTAGTAAAAAACATAAACAGTCCATTCGAGATCTTACACAAATAGATGTGGAATTGTATTAATTAAGTGTTGAAATACAAGAAATTTGTTATTGATTGAAGGGTAAATTATAGTAACACCCCCTGAACTATGACCGTTTTTCACTAACACTCTGTAAACTTTAAAACTGAACAGACTCATCCCCTGAACTATCCAAAATGAACAAACTCACCCCATAAGAAAGGTGTTTTAGTGCATGAAATGATAGTTTAGGGGGTGAGTTTGTTTAATTTTAAAGTTTAGGGGGTATTAGTGAAAAACAGTAATAGTTCAAGGGGTGTTACTGTAAATTACCCTTGATCAAATTCATGGGTAGAATTTGGTAGTGGCTTTAGCCACGGGCAATTCCCTAGTATATATATATACGAAAGCAGAAGTTTTTGCTTCTGCCACATGTTAATTTCTAAGCATTTTGATTATATATATTTGTGCTAATTAATGATTGACAATTAAATGAATTTGATGACCAATTTAATACAGGTTGGATTTGATATTTTATTCATTATATACCTTTAAATTTGTATAAAAAAGATATGTATCCTAACATTTTTGATACATTCTAACTAAATTAAGATAACATTCATTTAGTCAATAATTTTAGATTCAAAATTGAAATTTGTTCACATTAGACATCTGACTGAGAGTATATAAATATATACATATATATAAAGCATCTGGTCTGGTAAAGTATTCGTGTGTTGTTTGATTTGTCCATCTATATTGTATTATGATCAAACAAAAAGCACTATAGTTTTTACATATGCAAGTGCAATTATATATGTAGACATATGCTTCTACATATGGAAGTGTAGTAATATACATGTATATTTGCTTCTGCCACGTGGCAATCTTCTAGAATTTTGATCATTTAAATTTCTTTCTCTACAATTTTGTGTTAATATTAACAAGCATTGACCAATTTTTAATATAAATTATTAAATTTGATGACTAATTTAATGTAGATTAATTTAGATATATAATTTATCATCTGCCTTTAATTTGAATTAAAGAAATAAGTATCTTAACATATTTCAAATATCCAAACTAAACTTAGATAGCATTTATTTAGTCAACAATTTTAGTTTCAAAATTAAAAATTTGTTCACATTAGACATCTGACTAAGATTATATATATATATACCTGAATATAAATAGCATCTGGCGTGGTAAAAAAGTCGTGTATTGTTTGATCTGTCCATCGATATTGTAGTCTTATGGTTTTTATATATGCAAATACATTTATATATATAAGGTTAAATACATTTTACACCCTTGTAGTTTGTCACCTGTGTCAGTTTGGTTCCTGTAATTTAGAAAGTGTCACTTTAGTCCTTGTAGTTTCATAAGTATGTCAAGCAAGTCCAATAAGTCCTTTAGTGACGAATAATTTTGTCACTGAAAGTAATAAATTTGTCAAAAAAAAGTGATTGAGGGACTAAAATGACACATTTATGAAACTACAGAGACTAAAATGACACTTTCTAAACTACATGGACCAAATTGACACAACGGATAAACTAGGAGGGTGTAAAATGTAGTTAAACCTATATATATACATATACTTCTACATATGTATGGAAGTATAGTAATCTGCATGTTTATATCATCTACAGTTCTTTTATATTCTACGTAGACCTCAAAGTTTAGTTTAAGTTTGCTCATCCATATATTTGCTGACTTTTGGTTCTTATTTGAAAAAGATTAAGCGTGTTACTTTAGAAGGTGACGAGACTATGTTCTCTTGACCTTACAGGTAGGTGTCATTTATGTAGTTTCGGTTTGTGGTTGAATATTGTTACATTGTTTAACCAATGTTAAGTTTTAAAGAAATATTCCTTAAACCATCAATGACTAAATATTCAAGGTCATTCAGTTACTGAGTGTTTTGAATTTACTATTGTTGGAATTTATGATTTAAATTTACATATAATTTATATATAACATAGTCATCTTTTGTTTACCATTTTTATGATCATTCTTTTATATTTTAATAATGTATTTTTTTTCGTTGTATAGTATTTTTGTGTTTTATAAATCTCCCTTACAAGTGCACGGGATTATAGCTAGTTATTTCTCTATTCTTCTTTCTTCTTGTTGTTATCAATTTTTTCCATTCTATTTTTAGCTTGTTAATCATCTTCCAAAACAAATCCCAACTGTCTCACTTTGAAATCAACGGTGGAAAGTTAAATGAGCCAGACTAGACAGTTTTCCCAATTATATATTGTCAAAGTAATATTGGAATGACGGTGCCACATTTGTTAAACCGAAAAATAAAGTACTAAAATTAACCACTAATGGCAGACATGGTAAGGTTGTAAGTTTTAGTTTTTAGATTTTGTTATCTATTTTTTGTATTGCGAATTGACTGTGATTAATTCAAAAAATGAAAATAAAAACCAAAAACTAAAAACTATAACATTATCTTGCGAGCCCTTAATTTTCACTTGTGAAAATTTTAAGCTACTATATTCGCAAAAATGTTTCAAACATTTAAATAGACTAATTCCAGTGATTTTTTTTTTCAGTACAACATTTTTACTAAAATTTTCAATTGGTTTTCAAATCTTTTTTTAGGGAAATACTAGTATTAAGCACTAAAAAAAATAAGTAATAAAAATTTTCATTTTCCAGTACTTAATTTATGTAAAGCTGCGAACTCATTTTGAAAATAGTAGAAACAACTCTGTAGTTTCCTTCCCAAATGATGTCTCAACGCCACTATAGATTACTTAGGCTTAGTTTGGCCCCTATTTTGGTGCTTTTTCTTTTTTAAAGCACAATTTTATGTTAATTTATTTGGTAACTAGTTTATGAGCTTTGCAAAAATTGAACTTAGGGCTTTTTTGGAGGGAGCTTTTGAAAGTTCTAGAATGGAGCTTTTAAAAGCTCAAGGTTGCTTTTTGGTTTCATGATATCTTTTTGAAGAGTAGTGTGTCACTTGTATAAAATTATCAAAGAACTTAGTAATAAATTTCATAAGCTCCTTTTAAAAATCCACGTGAGGGCCAAACTAAGCCTTAGAAGTGCATGCGCATGGTGGTTGTTTCAAATCAATATCACTTTAGGCGATGTTTGTCAAATTCGAATGTGTATCTAGAGTGATATATATATATATATATACATACATACATACACGATAAAGTTCTTAAGTGAACAGGGTCGAGTGAACATATTTTTTAATAAAAAAAAAAAATGTGACTATATTTACATTTAGGGGCTGTTAATTGTCAACTGGCTAGTGTGTCTCAAGTAAGATTATATTAGTAACATTTTGAGACAAGGTTCATATGCTTCGTACCAAACGAAACATCTCTCTATCATTGATTAATCTTCAGCTTCTGAGAGTGACTTGAGAAGGTATGTCATCACTCATCCATGTGAATTGTGCAAACAAACTGTAACACTCGTAATCGAAAAAAGGGTTAATTATCATTTTAATATGCATTGATTATTATAATTAGTGTATAAAATGGATTAAGGGTGAGGTTTGAACTCTCCCGAGAAAAGTGTTCAGTAAGGACATCATTGGAAAAGTCTTCAGGGAGGTGGGACAGGTTATAAAGTGGGATCCAGTGAAAAGCCCGGATAAAATAAATTGCATTTAAATGAATTGATGTATTTTATATGATTAATTGGGGATATGTTTAATAGCTTTCATATTGCATTGGTTAATATGTTAGTTGTTAAAATGTTAGTTTGGTTATTGCTAATAAGGGCATAAATAAAAATGACTCATAATTAGTAGGTATGTAGCAACTTCACAAAATATTTGGGATCATGTGTCGGATCCATACAGGACTTAGACAAACACCCATTTATATAATTGGGTAGTTAATGGAATATTTGGGGAATTTCATAATAAGAACTTAAGAGTTTCGGAGTGTAAATGAAAAGTGAAAAAAATGAGGGGTTGACACCTCAATGCATGTATGTGTATGTGTATGTGTCAAGAGGTTGAGGGAGTCTCACATTTATAGAAAATTAAACAAAAAAAAAGAGAGCTCATCGAGAAAGAAAGACGAACACGTCTCCGACGCCATAAAATCGTCATTCCGTCGTCGTTCGTCGTCCAATTCATGATCCAAAGCCGTATTCGAACTCGTGGAGGTGAGACGATTATTTCTATACCTTTTATTTACATTTTAATCGTCGGATTTTGGTAGCTCATTCTAATCGGTGACACGGGGTTGCCGAACACTTGTAGGATTTACTCTAGAGTAGGATTTGGGAAAGAGTTGCCAAGGAATTATGCATTTTCTAGCTTATTTGGGGTAGAAATCATATAAGGTGAGTTTTCTAACTAAAAGCAATTGTGGTTTAATGTGTTAAATGCTTCCATGATATATTGAATTGTTGAATTCATGCTTAGAAGCTATGAATATGCTAGATTTATGAATAACATGTCAATATGTGAATTTGCCATGTTTATGTGTTATGTGTTTATGTGGTGAACAAACAACATTGGGGAAATGATTCATTGTTGGAAGTATTAAGGTTGGAGAAGGAGAAGAATCCATTGAAATCGGAAGTCCAAGTAATAGAAGTGACCACGGGGCCAAGGGAAGGTCTTCGGGTCTAAATGAATCATTGAACCGGTGTTCGGAGAATACAAATATGAATCATTGTGGTTATTTGTAGCATTGCACATATTAAACATTCAATCATGTTTAGATTTCTCACTAAGCGTAATGCTTAAGAAAATCATTTCATTTTCTGTTGTGGTAAATAACAACCACCGCAGGTTTGGAGCTATACCCGAAGAGGAAATGATGTGCTTTTGGGGTAATGGGAGAGATTTGGGGCATGTTTATATTATCTCTCTTTAAACTTGTAATATGTTGTAAAATGTAGTTTCTATAATGGTGAGTTGGTACTTTTGTTGTAACCATGAGGTTTGGTTCCTTCAACTTGTCATTTAGAAGTTTGGAGTTGAATTTAGAAAACTTATGTATATTTCTATGTTATGGTTAGTTTTGTGTAAGTTATTGTGTTGAGCTGATCTAGCAAGTCTGGATTGTGCCGTTAATGTCTTGGACAAGTTCATTTTGTAATCATGGTATTGGTTATAGCTTTGAGTTTATTTTCAACAAGTTTTTTTTATTTTTTTTATTTTTTTATTTATTTTTTATTTTTTATGAAATGTTAGTTTTGACAAGAGATGAATGTCAAGAATGTGTTTTGATTTAAAAGAGATGAGTTCATGGGTAGTTTTGATCCAATTGAGGTTGTGTATATGTTCTACATGCTTGGTTTATGTTTAAGAATGTTTGGGAGTGTGTTTGAAATGGTTTCCCAAAGTTTCTTGAAGTTGGTTGAGGTTTGGGTATGTTTTGGATATGTTAAAACATGATTTTTAGCAGCAGAATTACATTTTGCAGAACCCGAATCGATCCAAGTTGAAGGGCGGATCGATTCGGATGTTTTGGGGGTACATTCTCCGGAAGAAATGCTAAGATGGATCAATCTGGGCTAAAGACCTGATCGATTTGCTTACAAATTTCACAGCATGTCGACTTTTACGGAAACGTGCATCTTTCTAGAAAACTCAGATTTGCGCGTCATTTTTTGCGTTGCAACTGGGACTCAAAGATCTATCTTTTGGTATAAAATTTGATCATATTTTTAAATGACTATTTTGCTATTGGAGCTATTTTGTCACAATAAAGTTCTTTTAAGTGGTTTAATTCATGTTTTTCTTCCTAATTAGTGTAGTTTGGGACGCGTATAATCTTGTTACACGTGTCCTAATCCGCGGGGGCGGGTTGGGGTGTGACACAGACTAATCAAAGTTTGTCATGCCTAAAATTAAAGAAATTATATTTGCCCTTTTTCATATGTTTTATTTTATATTAATGTGCTTAAAGTCCAAAGAACATCAAGAATAAATTCTAAATTTATTTTTAACCTGAGGTGGTTTAGCAATGGTGTATGGGCAAGGGCTCGATCTAGAAATTGATCCGAGTTCAGACCATAATTCGGGGTTTGCCTTGTAGTCCAACACAAGGAAAAATTCTTAATTCTATTAGAAAAGATTCTTATTAGGTAATGGAGACAAAATAAGCACTCTTTTAGCCGTGTGATAACCAACCGACAGTAGCCGAGTTGGCCAGGGCCCATCCCCATTGGAGAGGTTGTGGGTTTGATTCTTCTTTTGGAGAGTCAAGCAAGGGAGATTTTCTTTAAAGTAGAGTATACCCCCCCCCCCCCACCCCCCCGTGTGTGTGTGTATGCGTGTGTTACTAACCTACTAACCCTACTCACATCATAGAGGTGGTGTGTTTCTGAGACACGCAACCCAAAAAAAAAAAAGCAATGTAATTGGTACCTGTGACAAATGTGTCAACACAACAAAAGTATCTAACAATAGGATGAAAAGTATCTAAGCAAAAGTTTGAGGTATTATCCTATCTATAAAACTTCCAACAAGCTAGAGTAATTGCTCTTAAAAGCTTTCCGCCCAGTTCTAACAATGCACTTTTCAGCACACACCAGTAACAAAAAGCATAACTGCTTGACACTACATACTAAGGGTATGTTTGATAACCATTTTTTTTTCCAGATTTTTTTAAATGGCAACAAAAAACTTGGTTGGTAACTCAATTTTATGTTTTGTTCTTTCAAAAAAAATTTCTAAAAAGATAACAAAACAGGAAGCAAAAAAAAAAAGGTAGCTATAAAAAAGGTGAAACCCATTTCAAATCTCAAAAACACGCTAATGCACCTCACATAAATGAGCTCCCCTAATCAATCCCCAGCCTTATGCTATGTTTGATTTGAGGGATGAGTGGAAGGAAGGAAAGGGGTGGATGGAAGAGAGGATGAAAGATGTTAAATCACTTGTTTGGTAAGATGGAAGAGAGGAGAAAAGGTAATAAGGGAGGCATGCTATATCCCTCCAAACTCACAAATTTCAATCCATCCAAAAGTGGCGGATTAGGAGAGAGAAATGTTTCTCATATCTTTTAACTTTTTTGTCCTTAAAAATAATGACATTTAATTTAATGTAAGGGTATAATACTAATATACACTGTTGGCCCAAAAGTAATCCTTAGAGGGGGGTGAATAAGATTACTAACAATTAATGGTAAATTAAAATCTAAGCAAGCACAATCTCAAAATAAACAGTAAGTAAAGAGATAGGAAAAAAAACACTTGCAAACCGAGTTTTTCAAGTGGTTCGGCAATCCGCAGCCTACGTCCACCCCTCAAGAACACCTCTTGAGGATTCCACTAACCAATCTTCTTTGGGTGAAGATTAAACCACTTCGTACAAGTTTTTCTTGAACTCCTTTAACACCTCCAATGAAGAAACCCTTCACTTGGAGCAAGGGTTACACCAACCCTCTTAACAACTTCAAGGTTTGATAAAAGGTTTGAATACAAGTGAAATACACTCTCTTGTAGAGTAGATAGAAATAATAAATGCTCTCAATAATAGCTCTCAAGGAATTACAAATTAAATCTAGAGCTAGAAGATTGAATCTCACACAATTAGGGCTTCAAATCTTTGATTGCAAAAATGAGTATTCAATGTAATGAGTTAAGTACCCAACAACCAAATTCAAATGAGTATAAATGCTCTTTCTAGAAAATCTGAATATTTAAGGTAGTTGGGAGCATTAAATGCTAAAGCAAAACCCTAAAAAAGAGTCATTACTGTTTCTGCGCAGTGATCTAGTCGACTGGGCTCGCAGTTCAGTCGACTGCACTTCAAACTTAATATATTAAGCCATGAGCACAGTCGACTGAAAAGGGGTCCGGTTGACTAAATGTGGTAAAGCAGAAACTATGTTTTTCTTGCAAAAACCAGTCAACTGAGAGACGGATACGGTCGACTAAAAAATTAAGGGTCAAGTGGACTGTTTTTCTTTTGAAAAATAATTTTTTTATTTTTGAGATTTTGTTAAATTTTAAGCCATTATCTTGGAGATTCAACCTAACTAACTTTACACAAAGTCCTATAAGAACAGTACAAAATAGAAATAATCTTCCACAAGGCTTCCATGGAATATCCATCATCATTTTAAGGCTCTGTTTGGACAACACACTAAATGAAATCATAAGTACTCGACTTTATAGTTTGTTAATCATCAAAATTACGTAAGGTAGAACCCTTGGGGCTAACAATCTCCCTCTTTTTGATGATGACAAACTACTAGTTTCCCAAGATAAAAAAAAAATAACAAGCAATTGTCCTATCAAGATAAATGATACACTTTGAAGAGCATGTGAATAGATAAATCAATTTTAAGTTTTAAATAAGAAATGAAAATCAATTCAATGTAGATAAGTAACAGGATACTCTCCCCCTTTTGTCATCAACAAAAAGCACTTAGAGTGGAGAGAATCTCCCCCTCTTTGAGTGAGTTGATGGACGGGATGGGGGAAGTGTGGGAATCACCAAAAAAAATATCATCATCTTCCCACGGTTAGTACACAAACAAGTATACCAATATCATGAGAAGCAACAATAGTCACAAAATATCAGACAGAAAAAAATCCACATATATGCAAAAGATAGTAAGAGAGATATATAATCAAAAAGAGATAATTTTACATAACTTCTTTAAAAGATAATTGGAAACACAAACGGGATGTTAGATACAAAAAGAATGTGTAAGCTTGTACTAATCCCAAACCCAAAACAATCTATCTAGGTAGATGTCCATACTAGCTATACATCAAGCCTACATCCAAAAAAGATCAACAGACCATCAAATCCGCAAATAGACCCTGAATCAACCGAATGTCGTCGCGAGCATCATCAAGACTGGACTGCATCTATGCTAATCGACGATCAACCACCTGCGCAAGGAACGATATTATAGGAATGACGTGGAGGAGGAGACGACACTCAAAGGTGAGTTGAGAGGCAGTGGGTTTAGATGGGTGAACCAATTTGGGGTTCCTACAAATTTGCCTACAGGCGATCAAAGGGTCAAAACTAAAACCAGTGTTCCATTTATTATCTTCATATCGGCGAATGTTGCCCATTGGGATACCAAAAATTTGAACTACCGTGTCGAGAGTGACTATGAATTTTACTCCTCGAACAAAGGAAGTAAAAGAAATATGTTGCGGCGAGGGATGTAAATTAGTGAAAAATTTATGGACAAGTATGGGGTAATGGGGTTGAGAAATGGATAAAGATTCAGGCCACCCTAGGGCATCAAATAAAGCGCCAATGCGTTGACCATAGGCATTTGAAAAGTCAGGGTGAAGAGTTTTACCTATGACAATTTTCCAATGAACGAATGAGTCATTGTAGTTGTCCCTTCGTTCAGAGTTAAGGAACTGAGTAGGAGGATGCGGTGCAAGAGGAAAAGGTAGGGGAGCAGTCCGGAGCAGGTGGAGGGACTGAGGCCAGAGCAGATGGACCCTCTAGTGCCTTTTGTTTGTGAGATTTGGGAGACATCTCAGCAATAAATCAGACGAATTGAGAGGGTAAGAGGAGGTCTGTAGACACCCCAATTTTGACCAAACATCAGGCCCAGGGATTGGTTACCTCTAGAAGATCGATGATGACAATGACCGGTAAAATTTGAAGGTTTTCCAGAAAATTTAAATTCTTCAAAGATTCTTCAAAACAAAATTCAAAAATCAAAATAAAAGAGAGAGAGAGAGGGAAATTGGGTACTCAGGGGAAACTCGGACGTTGAAGAACATGTGAGAAAATCAGTCTAAAAATTTTTTTATTCAAAAAAGAGATATAATATGAAAAAAGTTTTCAAAAGAAAAGAGGAAAAAAAGTTTTCAAAAGGAAAAAGAAAAAAAAAATAAGAAGAAGAAGAAAGAAAAGAAATAAATAAAATGATAGTATATACCATGTATATAGGTGTATCTTAATAAAGCACACTACAAATATAAGTACATTAGTATATACTTTGCTAATAATTAAGATTGTGGTAATGTATATTTTGAAAATTAAAGAGAGGGCACAATTCTGTTAGCCCCGGCACGCGGGAAAGCCGGCGGCACTCACAGAGTGCCGTCCGGCATTCAACAAGTGCCGCCTGACATTCAGTGAATGCCGCCGGCAGCCATCGAGTGTCACGAACTGTAACAGACTGCTTTTCTCACATGTTCTAGAAGAAAACTTTGCACATGGGTTTTCACCCGAATTTACCATTTAACCTTGAGTTGGTGGTCTATATAAACAAAACCTTCATCTTCATTTTGGATATACTTGAATCATGAGAGAGAAATACAAGAGTTATATACATACATTAGAGGAAGAATATAGAGTTTTTCTTGAAGAATTAAAGAATAATTTGAAGATTTTTGGAGGAACTCCACAAAAGATAGAAGAATTCTTTGAGGTCATAGAGGTAACCTCTCAATCCTTGGTAGAATTATGTTAATTCAATCACAAGTTCATAGTTCTAGGAATTTTACACATTTTCAAAACTTCTCTTCCTACCTCATTTCATCACATACCACTTAGAATTTGTGATTGAATCTCATGGTGTTTCATTAATTTGGATCCAAAATAGAGCTTTGGATTTATGAATAAAAGAGTTTTGACTTGAAATTTTCAAATAACCTTTGATTTCCTTTCTTTTGTTTATATTCTTCTCAAGAGATTTATGAGATCTTCAATATCTCATTAGATTTCTTTGAGTTTGATCCTCTAGTTCCCTATGATCCTATGATTTATATAGGGATTAAAGTGGATCATGATCATCTCTACATGTAGTTGGTTGAATTCAAGTCTTAACTCATGACTTGAAATCTCCTCACTAAAAATCTTATGGGATTCATGCTATATTCCATAGAGGTTTATGTAGTTGGGATTTCATTTGGTCTCCAAGGACCATTAACTTGGTAGGAGAAATAATAAGATGACTCTATATTCTTCAAGGATCATACATTTGAGAGAGGAATTGGATGTAGATTTTCATTTAAAATAAGTAAGACCTTAGGATTCTCTTGCTAGATCTCCAATTATGAGATCTATGATAGGAATCCATCAAGGTAAATCTAAGGATTTTTCCCTATTTCATTATTTGTCCCAATAATCATAATCATACTTGATTCTAGTCCTTTCTAGGATCATGGATCAAGTTGGTTTTAAACTAAGAACATCAATTTAACAAAGGTGTAGTGAATCCATAAACCAATCGTGATCAAAGATTTTTTATAAGTCATGATTCATTGGAAATGGATGAGACCAATTGGAGGATGTTCATAACCAATTTAAGTACCTCTGTGATTTTTGTTTTGATGAAATTCCATGCCTAAGATGGTTTGGTCTTATGATTTCAAAACAAGCAACTCTCTGTCCAAAATTTCAGAACAGTAAGTCCGTTTTGAAATTAATAAATCAGAACCTTAATAGCGTTTCCCGGGTCTCTAATAATTTTTTCTAAGTACCTTAATGTGTTAGGAAGATACCCTAAAAATATCTAAGTGTTTCTCATTTTTTTTACTATTTTTAGAAAATCGTACAAGATCTCTGGATAGAGAGTTACAGATTCCTGAGTGATGTCTAGTGTTTCCATATTCCCAGAGATCTAACTGTTCAAACCTTGATTTTCTTTTTGGGTTATAAACTAGGCTCACAGAGGCATATCATATTCAAATATTATTTAGATCCAACCGTTGGAAGTATGGTTTTTCAACCTTTTAAAATCTGGTCTGCTCTCTGTAATTTAGGAAAAACAGTCACTGTTTTTGTCTAGTCTCATTGATTTTAACTTAAATGGTTTCCTAATGTCTTAGGACCCAAATCATGTTTTGAATAATGATAATTTCGCTTAAATCCAGAGGCTAAGTGATCCAAATTAGTGAATAAATCCATATCTTATTCTTGTTCATATTCATTCATTCATTCATGTACATTAATGCTTATGATTAGAACTAGTTATTGAATAAAGTTGGACATAGTTGAACCTAATTAAGCATAAACATGGATTCCTTATGATCATGTTGGAATTATAGAACCCATGTATGGACATTACTTTGGCTCTTAGTTGAGGCTTGTATATCTATAGAGATGCTATGGCTCCAACTAATCAATAGGAATTCATAGTTTTGTCAATTCTTTTCATGCTTGATAGATCTAAGCTAGAGATTTAGGATTGATTATTTGATGTCATATTATTATGTGAAGCATGTGGACTAACCTTTGTTTTGTAGCGCTTTGGAGGTATGACTTCTCATCTCTTCTCTAGTTTATTTAATTTGTTGATTTTCTTGATTTTCGACTCCATGCGCGACACCTTAGACTAGGTCATGCCTTATGTGTTTATATGCGTTAGAGATCTTTTCTTAGGTTTATTTTATATGTATGCATTGCATGTTTAGATTCACAGCTGGATCCATGTAAGTTTCCTAGTTCTCTATTTGCACATCATCTTGCTTGCTATTTGAACTATGTGGCTTATGAATGATATTTTGTCGTTAGCAATCTTGCACCCTTTTCAACATGCTTGTGTAATGTATTATTTATATATATGTATTAGTTGAGGGCATGCTTAGATTAATAATTCGATTAAAAAGGATGATGAGTAGAGGCCTATCACGAGATAGGATGAAAGGGGGTGTTTTAGTCCGCCGGGCTCCTTCCCCTTTCATTCCATAATCCCCGGACCCAGATTATCTTTGGTTTCGCAAAAGATCAGTTCGCTTTCAAAATGGTTTCTTAATTCCCCTTTAAAAATTAAGTGGCGACTCTTTGATTTCAAATTTAAAATTTGAAAGAAAACGTTTTAAAAGTTTTAAAAGTGGGCCCAAATACCGGTATCCACAATCTGGCGACTCTGCTGGGGATCGAATCCAGAATCTCTGGTTTCGTCGACTAGAACTTCTGATTTTGGGTTCACTCGAGGATTAGACTTGAAAGCATCCTTTTAATTGAATTAATTAATTTTTGTGTGCCCTTTGCATTGCACTTGCATGTCTCGCCAGTCGATTGCACGGAACTATGATCTTGGAGGCTCGGGGCAACCCGGTCGGTCAAGCCATCATGGGACTGTGTGGTCACCCTTGATCTCGTACCATGCGTTGGTATATGAAGCATCCTATCGGGTGTGTGTCAAGGGTCCCTTATTTGACCAAAACCCGGCTTTTGCATAATAGCTTCTATAGAACCCTTCGATCTTAGGAAATTAATTCTTGATTAGGATTATGTTCTAGGGAGTTTTGCATGCCCGAAAGGGATTATTTGAGATGATGACGATGCTTGCTTGATGAAATATGTGTAACCTCTTAATCACTTTTGAGCAATTCCTTCTCATGTCCCACGACATTTGGGAACATGCTGTATCTTGATTATGTGATTACATCTCTTACATCTTGCTAGCTAAGCATCATTGACCTTGTATGCATCCGAATTCATGAAGAGTACGACAATAATCCAATCATGTGATCCTCCTACCCAAAGAATTTTAAATACGTCTTTGGAAGCAAAGAATTTTTGCTATCTTTATTCTAAGGTATTCAATCGCTCTTTCAAAAATCTTTGGAGTTCACTTTTTGATTAAAATCTCAAGTCAACCATCTTTGAAGGAAGAACCCAAAATTCTTGGAACCCGAAATTCTTGAAAATTTTGAAAAGTTTCACCAACTAAAGAAACGCTTTTCAAAACAAAATTTCAACCCAATCACCTTTTGGTTGAGGAATATAATCCAAAATTCTTGAGAATTATATTTGAGAGATCTCCCCAATTAAAGAAATGCTTTTCAAATGAATTTCAAAGCAAAGTTTCAACCCAATCATCTTTTGTTGAGAAATGTTGCCTTCAAAGGAAAGCTCCTTAAGAATTTTAAAAGACCCCATCATCTGGGGGAAATACTTGTCAAATGGATTTCAAAAATTCTAAAATTTTCAAACCTTGAAGGGGTAAAGAGGATCACAATGAAAGGAGAAATTAGCGCACTCGACATGGATGAGGATTTTATGTGCTTATGTGTTTATGTGTTAGGATTATAATTTTATTTCTTTGACATATAGAGTAAGCACACACGCACACATGCATTGCATCCGCATGACATATGGGCCATTTATAAAAATTTCTTTTGCAAAACAAAATGTCAAAATAAAGAAAGTTTCTTTAATTTTAAATAAAAGAATAAAATGTGGTTGCAGGTAAAAGGTAGAATCATCTACAAGCACGATTTGGTACAGAGACTCTATTGCAAGGTTAGTACGAAGAGAGATGGCACAAGAAGCAAACGCAAGAGAGATAGCAGAATTGAGGGCCATAGTGGAACAGCAGGCAGGTCAAATGGCTAGGATGATGACCATGATGGAAACACTAGAACGACAACCACCAGTTGTTGATCCTCCTCCACCTGGTAGGGAGGATGATTGGTTCGATGATCAAGAAAGGGCTGAAGCGCCGAGGGCAGAAAAGGAGAAGATAGAGAGAGAAAAGGCTGAGAGAGAGAAGTTGATGACAGAGAAAGTAGAGAAACTGGAAAGGGTAGTCCAAAAGGCCCAAGGAGTAGACACCTATTTGCTGGAATTAGAGGGGTTATACGAAGGGGTTTGTGAAGTATTACCTGCTGGATTCAAAATGCCTGTGTTTGACAAATTCGATGGGATCGAAAATCCCCGTAGCCATATCAGGATGTGTATAGGGGCTTTTCATCCAAGCGGCTTAAGTACAACTATGATGGATGTCCTATTTCAATAGACATTAACCAGAGCTGCCTTATCTTGGTATCTTACATTGGAGCCTGGTAAGACCAGAATTTGGGAGGAAGTTGTCAAATCATTCGTAGCCCAGTACGAATATAATAAGGATTTGGATGTTACTATCAGAGATTTAGATACTACTCGGCAGGGAAATAAGGAATCTTTCGTTGAAAATCTGAGCCGTTGGAGGGAAAAAGCAGCAAAAATGATACAGAGGCCAAACGAGAAGGAACAAATCTGAATATTAATGAAAAATCTCCAACCCGTCTACCAAGAGAAGATGGGGTTTCAGTCCATCAACACCTTTGCTAAAGTGTTCGATGTGGGAACAAGGATCGAGGATGCGATACAAGAAGGATTGATCAAGAGAGAAGAGCTGGTGGGCAGGTATAGGCGTCCAAACTATGGGACAGGAGGAGGGAATTCAGGGAGCCATTCAAGTCCTACAGATGTGAATGCTCTAAGTGAACCAGAGAAGAAGTTTGATATAGTTAGAAGTTACCCGAAGAGAGGAGGAGATAAGCCTTTAAGGAAGTTCTCAGACTTGGGAGTGTCATTGTCCACCGCTCTGGATAGGCTACTAGCAAAGGGGCACCTCCACTTATTGGAGCCACGATCAAGACCGAATCCACCACCCCCAAATTTCAAAGTCGATCTATATTGCAAATTCCATCAAGAGCAGGAGCACTCAACCGATTGATGCTTAATGTTGAGACATGAAATCCAGGATCTGATAGATAAGAAGGTAATATCTGAACCACCCACCAACCCGCCGAACATCACCAAGAATCCACTACCAAATCATCATGCGGTACCACCACCTGGAGTTTACTATTTGGAAAGTGAAGAAAGCTCTTTTGATCCATCGACATTGATCAGTAAGTTGGGGTGCCCGAGGAAGCTTTATCAGATACAAGGAGATTTGAACATTTGCACTTTGGGCGAACTAATGGATGGAAACAAGGGAAAGGTGATAAGAAAAGCTCCTGATGTGGATTGGTGGACACCTGAAGATGACAGCTCTATTTGGTACAAAGAGGATGACAGTCAGGGCATCAATAAAGTTAAGGATGATCTTTGGTATGAAATTGAGAAAGAAGATGAAAATTAAGGAGTCACTAAAGCACAGGATGATCTTTGGTTTAAAGAAGAGGTCAGTCATTTAACACGATCAGGAAGGCACTTCAAACCACATGAACTTGAGGAAGACCACTCAGGCCAGGAGTTGGATAAGGGAAAGGGGAAACTGAATGAGGAAGAAGAGAAAGATAGGGTCTTGAGACAGATGAAGAAGACACAATCAAATATCACTATTTGGGGATTATTAACCGCTTCCAAGCGTCATAGACAAGCGGTTCTAGATGCTCTTAATTAATCTGATGTCTCCATCAACATCACCCCAGAAGATCTCATCGGCATGATCAGTAAGAGCTCTACTCCCGCTATCTCCTTTACTGAAGCTGACTTACCCCCTGGGGGACCCGCTCACAACAAGCTGTTACACATTACCGTCGAGAGTCTAGGAAATTCCTTGCCCGCTTGTCTCGTTGACAACGGGTTCGCATTAAATGTATGCCCATTTCGAACAGCTAAAAGGATGGGGCTTGATGAATCAACGTTTATACCGTCGGAGCAAAAGGTAAGGGCCTATGACAATACTCAGCGGGCGGTTATGGGAATTATTTTTCTGAATCTCTCTATTGGGGCCGGGGACAAAGAGGCAGAGTTCCAGATTATCGATATTCCTACATCTTTTAATCTACTTCTAGGAAGGCCATGGCTGGACAGTTTGGGTGCCATCCCGTCAACCATCCATCAGAAGGTCAAGTACGTTTGGAAGGGTCAAGTTTGTGATGTTCTAGGAGACAGCTGGATACATGCATCTGGGGCTTCATCTAGTGCCCCAGTTTTGGAAGTACAAGTACAAGGGGAAGAGACAAGCTTGGGCGAGTTCAAATTCATCAACGTGATAGAAGACAGCAGGCCAAAAGAGTTTTTACCGCTCTATTTCAATCAGTATGCAAGCCCGTTGGTGGCTGGAATTATGAGAAAGATGGGATTCTTCCCAGGAATGGGTCTAGGTAAGAAGCACCAAGGATTGTCTGAATTTCCAAACATTGTTACGCAAACACATACCCGCGGGTTGGGATATCAACCGTCAAGGGAGGAAATGAAGAAAAAGAAGAAATCGGCTGATGCGCCAATGGAACCATACTAAAAAACTCTCAATGGATACTTCGTTAAAAAAGGAGAGGAGTTTCCATTTTGCGATTTCCCGGAGCCATGGTTGGATAAAGTGGAAAAATATATGAAGCCGGGGTTTGAGATTCTTTTTGCACATGACTTCTCTGACTATAAGGACCCTTACCTGGAAGTACCCACGAAATCCACCACTATTCAGGATTGGGTGTGCACCTTGGATGGTCTGGCAATGAAGGACCTGCTGAAAGAAAAACACAGGGGGATTGGAAAGGGTAATACCAGGGAAAGCATGAATAAAGATGGGCAGAACAGAAGTGAAGAAGAGAGTAAGGAAAAAGCAGAAATGGAGAAATTAGAGCTTGGAAAAGAACCGGAGGAAGAAGAAATGGGGGAAATTACTCAGACAGAAGACCTGGAAGAATGCTTCATCACTGATCTTGGAGGGGAAAAGAAGAAAGAATGGGTTTTTGAGTCTAGTGATAGGTATCCCCCTCACCCAGAGTCTGTATTAGCCCAAATGAGGCGTCTTTCAATTTCCATGTCTGTTGTAATTGTTCCCAAGAAAGTTAATGTAAATATGACTAATTCTGCTTACTCGACAATGCATAATAATTGTGATGTATGTGATGAATGTAGTGAAATACCAGATGAATTGCAAAAATTAATTGAAATGGAAAATGAATCTGCATGTAAAATCATTGAAGGCACTTTAACGATTAATTTAGGAAATGAAGATAATCCACAAAATGTTTCTATTGGCTCCACACTTAGTAATGTGGAAAGCAAAGAGTTAATCAATTTATTAAATGAATTCAAAGATGTCTTTGCATGGTCCTATGATGATATGCCAGGGATTGATCCAGAAATAGTCCAACATCATATTCCCCTTTTCCCAAACTCAAAACCCGTAAAACAAAAATTGAGGCGAATGAGGCCTGAATGGGTGCTAAAAGTGAAAGAGGAAGTTGAAAAGTAGTTAGGAGCTGGATTCTTGATTGTCACTGAGTATCCAGAATGGGTCGCTAATATCGTACCAGTCCCAAAAAAGGATGGTCGCGTTAGGGTTTGTGTGGATTTTTAGGATTTGAATAGAGCCAGCCCTAAGGACGATTTCCCTCTACCTCACATTGATGTGTTAGTAGACAATACGGCGGGGCATGAACTCTTATCTTTCATGGATGGGTTCTCAGGGTACAACCAGATATTAATGGCACCTAAGGATAGGGAAAAAGACTACCTTTATCACACCCTGGGGGACTTATTGTTATAGGGTTATGCCATTTGGGCTTAAGAACGCAAGGGTGACTTATCAAAGAGTCGCCACCACCTTGCTACATGACATGATCCATAAAGAAGTAGAGGTGTATATGGACAACATGATAGTCAAGTCCAAGAAGAGGAAAGGGCACTTAAAGGCACTAAGAAAATTCTTTGAGAGATTGAAAAAATTCAGAATGAGATTAAACCCGCAGAAATGTACTTTTGGGGTTACCACGGGGAAATTGTTGGGATTTCTGATTACGCAGAGGGGGATTGAGGTAGATTCGACCAAAATTCAAGCCATAACGAAAATGCCGTCACCCCAGAATGAAAAGGAGTTGAGGGGATTCTTAGGGAGAATACAGTTTATCAGCCGTTTCATATCCAAACTCACCATGACCTGTGACCCGCTATTCAAGTTGTTGAGGAAAGGGGAAAAATTTGAATGGGATGACCAATGCCAGAAAGCCTTCGAGAAGATCAAAACCTACCTTCAAAACTACCTATCCTATCACCTCCCAAACCTGGGAAGCCTTTATTGCTATATCTATCCGTTATCGAAAATTCCATGAGGTGCATGTTGGCTCAAGAAGAGGAAGAGGGGCGCGTAGAGAAAGCCATATATTACCTAAGCAAAAGAATAACTGGGTATGAGTTGAATTATTCGCCATTGGAGAAAACATGTTGGGCTTTGGTATGGTGTACACGTCGCCTTAGGCATTACATGTTAGCCTTCCCCGTCACCCTAATATCCCGAAAGGACCCACTTAAATACCTCTTTGAAAAACCTGCCTTAACCAGTAGGATTTCACGCTGGACCATGATGCTAGCTGAATTTGATATTAGATATGTCACTTCCAAATCTGTCAAAGGGAGAGCCGTCTTTGAATACTTAGCTGACCTTACCATAGAATCTGAGAAAAAGGGAGAATTTAAGTTTCCCGATGAGGGGGTGATGAAAGTAGAAGAAGATCGGTGGAGAATGTATTTTGATGGAGCAGCCAATTAGGTAGGATACGAAGTTGGAATCATCATCATATCACCTAAAGGAGCCCCTACCCCGTTGGCCGTTAAACTTAAGTATAACTCAACCAACAACACGACAGAATACGAAGCATGCATAATTGGGATGGAAGCAGCCTTGGCCTTAAAAATTGACGAGATTGATGTTTTTGGGGATTCAAATCTGATAATATCGCAAGTAAGAGGTGATTGGAGAATAAAGCATGAGAAATTGAGACCTTACCATGAATACCTAGAAAGCCTAAAAGTACAGTTTAGAAAAATCTCGTTCTATTACCTTCCTCGTGAGGAAAACCAACTAGCTGATTCTTTAGCAACTTTTGCCTCGATGATTCAAATCCCTGTAGGAGTTACCATGATTCCCCTGTCCATAGAAGAGAGAATCCGGCCCTCATTCGAGACAATCGCAGCCATTGAAGGAGAAGAAGAAACAGAAGTACCATGGTATACAGATGTTTGGAGGTTCATTGAAAAAGAAAAATACCCTGAAGGGGCATCAAAAAAGGATAAGAAGGCGATTCGGAGGTTTTCAGCTCAGTTTGTGATTTATGTAGGAAAATTGTGGAAAAAGTCCTATACCGGTTATAACCTGGAATGTCTGTATGGAAGGGAAGCAAGAGAAATGATGGAAGAAATACATGAGGGAGTCTGTGGGCCTCACATGAATGGGCATATGTTGGCCAAAAAGATTATTCGGCAGGGATACTATTGGACGACTCTGGATAAGGATTGTTGTGAATATGTAAGGAAATGCCATAAATGTCAGATCCATGCAAATCTTATGCACACCCCACCTTCCTAACTTTACAGCATGACCACCCCATGGCCGTTCTCTGTGTGGGGTATTGATATCATCGAGGAAGTAGTCCCGAAAGCTTCAAATGGGCACCGGTACATAATCGTGGCAATAGATTACTTCACTAAATGGGTGGAGGCGGCATCATATTCAACTCTGAAAGCCAAAGATGTGGCAAATTTTATCGAGAAGAACATAGTCTGCAGATACGGGGTGCCAAATGAGCTTATTTCTGATCATGGGAGCGCCACTTTCAGGGAGAAGTTATCTCACTCTTAGAGAAGTATAAGATTACCCACCATCGATCCTCACCATACAGACCCCAGACGAATGGAGCAGTAGAAGCTGTAAACAAGAATATAAAGGCGATCCTAGGAAAAATGACAGATACATACAGGGATTGGCATGAGAAGTTACCATTTGCTTTATGGTGATACCGAACTTCCGTAAGAAATTCGACAGGGGCTACGCCGTATTCATTAGTCTATGGGATGGAAGCTGTGCTACCAGATTAGGTTGAAATACGGCAGAATGTGAGGTAACCGAACTTCAGTGGCTGCGGGGGAGATATGAGGAATTGATGCTATTAGATGAGAGAAGATTAGCTGCTATAAATCACACTCGGGGATATCAAAAAAGGATAGCTCGTGCTTTCAACAAAAAGGGTCGCCCAAGGAAGCGTGCTGAGGGTGACCTGGTCCTCAAAGAGCTTAAAGTGCCCGTTTATGACCCCCGAGGAAAATTCAAACCCAACTGGGTCGGACCATATATCATTAAGACGCTCCTCTCCGGAGGAGCTGCTTATCTCATGGACCTAGATGGAGTTGAGTTTAAACAACCAGTTAACCTCGATCGCCTCAAGAAATATTTTGCTTGAGACCTTGTCATTTCAAAACCTCCAGAGTTGATGAACTACGCCTGACCTGATTCCCGCTAGGGGATACGTAGGCAACCTGCCCGGTTCGGTCACATAAATAAACTTGCCTAAAAGGCACTTTCCTTCTGACCATAGCTAAACTACTACGGACCTGATACCCGCTCGGGGATAAGTAGGTGGGCCCACAAGGCCCTCGGTCCAAATAAAACCCAACTCTTGATGTAACCCAATATCCTAAGTTTCCTTCTGCCAAACTAGGGGCAAACTTGCGTTTGCCCAGAACTAGAATCAAAGTCCCTATACTAGGGGCAAACTTGGTTTGCTAAACCGAAGAACCCAGAAAGTACCTAAAACCATTTCTGGATCTACTGGCTATCAAAATACGTACTATATGAAAGCAAATGAGGATTCATGGTATAGAATGATTAAAACTCTAGAGCAAAACTCAAAGCAAAGTAATAAGAGTTAAGAGAGACATTAAAAGGAAGATTTTCATAACCTAAAAAAAAGATGGAAGAAGTGCAAACTATGATTTGACATGATTAAAGCATTTTCCTGATACAAAGAAAAGTCTTTTTGAAAATTGAAATACATCACAAAAGCGCAGTAAGAGTCCAGTAGGATTTGTCAGAAGTTTTTAGAATCTTGTTTTTTTTTCCTTTTTTTTTGTTTGTCTAGAAGCTATTTCCCGACCAAAGCCTGAATCTCAAGAAGGTGCTCGGCAATGGGAACAATTGAAGAAGGGACCCTCCGGAAGGGAGCTGACACTCTGTCATGCCAAGCCTCGATAAATAGTCTCATGGTAGAAGGGCGTAGAGCGCAACTCCTTGAAAAATCAACCGTAATAGTGTCTGGGACATCCTGAAGCAATCCAAACTGGCGAACCACCCATCCGGGGATATAAAAAGTGGTGACATGCAGACCAGGTAACCAGACCCCTGGGTGTCCGGGAAGCCACACAGTGACAGAGCAGTAAGTCCATCGAGGGCACACCCGACAAATATCCCCACGATACAGGTTCTGAAGCCTGGAAAGCCAACCCTCAACCGTGCGATAGAGGAAACGAACATCCAGGCGATCATAGGGAAGCAGTCTCCTAGTAGGAGGGTGAGCAAAGAGGCCTAAATGCTCGAGAAGCCAGATCTGCAAAACATAAGGTGACCCTGAAAGCAACATCAATCCAGTGCTTTGTGCATGATCCAAACCCAGTAAGGTTTCTCCTAGAACAAGCATGATAGCACTCCGTATTTCTCGAAGACCGCGGACGATTGGGATAAGGATGTCGGAGGAAGATTGAAATAGGAAATGGGAGAGCATAGCCAAAGAAAAGGCATTGCGTCTGATAATCTGATATCCTCCATCATCGGGATCACCCACGGGAGCATAAATAGAAGAAAGTCGGTAAAAGTCAATACGGCGGTCGTGAACAAAAGAGTCGGCGGCACCTCGGGAAATACAAAGAAGAGCCGCTAGATCTTGGATGTACCTTGCCTGTATCTGGGGGATGATCAAATCAGCATAAGGGTCGGTATGGAGAATGGCGCTAAATTCCTCGAAGAGCGGACAAACCTCCTCATGACCGAACCGGAAGACATGCAAAGAGGGGTCCCAACATGTAATAGCGGCTCAGAGTAAGCTCTCTTCTAGAGCCATATGGCGGAATACGAAGAGGTCATTCAATATGTGACACTCAAAGTTGAGTCGGTCAATATTAGAAAGAGAATCCATCCACGGGTATAGAATGTCAGAGCTTATGGGAGCCATGAAGAAGGAGAGGGAAAATAGAAGAAGATTATGAATGAGGAAGAGGAAAAAGGGTCTTAGGAGTTTTCAAATGGGTATTGAAATGAGCAAATGGCACTTTTTTATAAGGAAAAGGCACGAACCGGCACTCGATGAAAAGTGGCGGCACTCACTGAGTGCCGGCCGGCAGTTACTGAGTGTCGCACGACATTCAGTGAGTGTCGGTCATCCTCTCCGAGTGCCGGCCAGAGTTTAAAATGCTCATGGGTTAATTTGTAATTTGGATTAGCCCAAACCTGCATAGAAATTTGAACAAGAGTACCACCATTCCATCATTCAAGCACCATTCATCAATAGATCAATAAAGTTCTTCATGTTTTGAATAAATAAAGGGAATAAAGTCTAAAGTCTAAAGCTAGAAAAAGAGAGAAAAAAGGGGTAATCGAGCATGAGTATAAACAGAATTCAAAAATTGGCACACAGGCCACCATACGCGAATGCTATCAAGCCGCCTAAATAAATCCGCTAAGAAGAAAAAGAAAAAAAAGGTTTGGAGTTCTTGTCCTCACAGGGACATAATATAAAAGGAAAAAGAGGTCATCTATCCTCGTCGGCGAAGAGGATTTCTTCTAGGTGCTTGCGGAGCTGTCTGACTTCCCCCAGCTCCACCGTCTCCGCCGTCTCCACCATCCCCACTGTCACCTCCTTGATAGCCGCCGCCTTGACCTAGTTGAAACTCTTAAATTTGCCTCCTCAAGGCAGTAATCTCAGCCTCCTGAAAAGGCAAAACAAAATAAAGAATAAATGAAATAAAAGGAGTAAAGAAAAAAAAGAAGAAAGAAAAAGGAAAGGAAGAAAAGAGATAAGAATAAGATGAAAGTGAATAAAAATGGCGATACCATAGCTCTAGCCTGAAGATCAGCAGTGGCCCTTGCTCCATCAGCCTGGAAGGAGTTTTGAACACAGTTGTCAGTATAAGGATAAAAATTGGAATTGTGAAGAAAAGAAAAGAAAAAAAAGAGAAAGCAATAAAAGTGTGTTTCTAGAAAGAGATCTACCCTCCATTCGCGTCCATGAACCCAATTTTGGACAGTATGTGCATACGATAGACCTTCCTCTGCATAATCTCTGGGGATTGTATCATATTGCAGAGGGATGGATGGAACATTCTGGGTATAAGGGGCCAGCTGATACATGGTCTCTTAGCCCATGTGCACCATAGGAACATTCCAGTTCCATTGTGGGAGAGCTGGAGGGTCGGCAACCCCAGGGACAGGCTGTAAAAAAAAGAATTCAAGTCTATGTGAGTATTGTTGCAAAATAAAAGGAAAATTTTAAAAGAAAATGAAAAGGATCAAATATCTGTTACCCGGGTAACATCCATAAGAGGAAAGTTGTGCATGAGTGAATTTAGTCTAAAAGTTGGGTAGCCGTCTGGATCGTCCAAATAATTTGCAATATTTTCCCCACCTAGAGCAGCGATGAGGTCCCCATGATCCAGAGTCTCTGTGCTCCTCATAGTAGAAGGAGGAGCCCTAGGCACATAAAAGGCAGGGGCAACAAGTGACTGCCTAGTTACCCTCTCACCAAGATACCACTCCCGACACGCCTCCCCCACCATCAGAATTCTCATCTTGGAGAAACCCACAACAGCTTGGATTTCTGTACTGGCTTCTGGAAGGGCCGCCTCCCAAGGATTCCACACCACATGAACCTCCCGCGGGTTGATAAGCAGGTTTCTATAGCCTACAAAGTCGTGGGCCCCAACCTTCCGGCCTGTCGTTCCTTTCCTCCATTTCAAACCCTGAGGCATGATCGCAGCCTCGCCTTCCCGGGTACTGGGAGCCCTCATACGAAGGTATTCATGAGACCATATCTGCAAAGCAAAAAAAAATAAATAAAAAATGAATTCAGTCAGCAAAACAAAATCTAGAGAAACGAAATGAAAAGAATAAAGGGTATATGATTGGAATATAATAATAAAATTTTACCTCCCAGGCTCTCCAGTACCCGCCAGTAGAAGGTGAGTTTCCCCTAGAAACCTCACTCATGTGGTTGTAAAGAGTGGCCAGCCTGCCCCTCCCCAGTTGTACTGGGAGATGCGGTCAATGTTTACAAGGGAAGCTAAATACCCAAGGTTGATCGTATCACCCTTCGTACTCATCAGCGAGCAACCCATCACTTATATGATGAAGGCCCTAGCCATCTGGTCATCAATAAAGACCTGACCCTTGAAAGTATCGAGGAACCATTTTGCGGGTACTATGAAATCTCCTGGATGAGCCCCGAGTAAGTCGATAATCTCTTCATGACGAGTCTGGAGATCGTCGTAGCGAGCAATGGGAAGGCCGCCGAACGGAATGCCTGTGATCATAGCAAAGTCCAAGGGAGTCATAGTCATCTCCCCAAAGGGCAGGTGGAAAGTATTTGTTGTATCCCACCATCTCTCTGCTAAGGCCTGGATATGAGTCCTATCATTAGGGGTGTTCATAACAGCCCGTGAACCCGACCCATCCACCCGACCTGACCCACCCGACCAATTTTATCGGTTTTTTCATGATATGGTTCGAGTCTCGGGTGTATAAGTGTTCATTTTCATGGGTTCGGTTCGGTCGTCGGATTTTATAACCCTGCACCCGATAAACCCGACCCGACCCGACCAATACACAAGACATTTGAAAATGATTTTTTTTATATATATATGCCTAACAAGGATAACAGACTAAATATACTAATATAGAGATGAGATTAGAGGGTATATATAGTCTTTTAAAGATTTTAGGGTTAAAATCCTTTCTCTGCCTCTCTCAGACTCTCACTCTCAGACCCCAAACTCTCTGACTCTCTCCATGGACCATCATCCACACTCCATCATCGCCACCATCGGCCACCGTCTTCCTCCCTCCACCGACCATCGTCGCCACTAGCACGCAGCACCGCTGCCTTCGTCCCCTTGATGTTCTGTGACTTCTATCATCGCTTGAAGTAGGCCCTAATGCGATAGATCTTCAACTTTTTCTTCAATATCTTCTTCTATTTTTTGATATATGTCAGATATACAACTTATATGAACAGATTTTATATTTTGTAGATAGAGGGTTCCAACTTCCACATTTCATTTTCAGATCTATAGACTACAAGCCTACAATTGAGGGCTTTGAAACTATTCCACTCAGGTATATTTTTCTACATTTTGTTTCTTCTAATCTGTTCATTACACTTTTTTTTTTTTTTTTTTCAGAGAACCAGTGAAACAAAAATTTTCATGTGAACCTGTCTACCTATGCTTCTTTAATTATTTTGTATATTTGACTATTTGAGGCTTCCACATTTGACATTTCAGATCTACAAATTACATTTGAGGGCTTCAAAAATAATTCCACTCACTCAGGTATATTTTTTTACATTTTTTTTTCTTCTAATCTTCTCATTGCTCTTATTTTTTTATTTTTTGTAGATCCAATAAAACAAAAATGTTCATGTGAACTTTTCTGATTATGTTTCTTTAATTATTTTAACATTTTTTTTTCTTCTCATTACTCTTATTTGCAGTTCCAGTTAAACATGTAAATCTATTATATGAATTTGTCTACATATGTGTCTTTAATAATTTTTACATATTTGTTTTCTTCTCATTACTCTTATTTTTTAGATCTAATTAAACATGCAAATCTATGATGTGAACCTTAGAATCTGTATGAATAATGAACATGTTTCTCTAATAATTTTTGTATTTAATTGAGTACTAGTTGTAACTTCTGTAAGTGTGTTGTGCATTTGAAATTGCTTATTTTCTTATTTCTTATAAGGAATGGAGTCTGCTGCTACTCAGCCTACTTGTGAAGTTATTGATGTTACTCAAGATTCTCTTAACCAAGGCCAAGATGGAGTGGATATGCAGGCTATGCAGCAACCAAATAATGTGGAAAAGAATGATGAAAATGGTTCAACTCCAGCCGCAACTGAGAGACCGCCACTTCAGCCCAAAACCACGGTGAGAAACATTAGTGAAACCAGTGGTAGGAAGAAATCTATTGTATGGGACCATTTTATAAAAGTACAAGGAAGTGATGGTTTAGCAAAGGCAGAATGTAAGCACTGTAAAAGACAATACCGAGCCGATTCAAAGAATCACGGGACAACTAACTTGAAAAATCATTTGGAAGTTTGTCCCAGTGATCCTTTGGGTTTGAAGGAAAAAAAAGTCCAAGGGACAAAGTACATTGTCTTTTCAACCCAAAAAGGAAGGGAAGAGGGGTTTAATCTTGTTGCAACGACCTTTACCGTAGAGGCTGCTAGGAAAGCTCTTGCTGAAATGATAATTGTTGACGAGTTACCCTTTAGGTTTGTTGAAAACTACGGGTTTAAGAGATTTTGTACTGTTATGCAACCTAAATTCAGGAATATCCCATCTCGAATCACAATTGCTAGAGATGTTGTTAAAATATACAATGTGGAAACAAGGAAGTTGAGAAAAGTCTTGAGCGATCATAGAGTTTGCCTAACCACTGATACTTGGACCTCAATTCAAAATTTAAATTACATGTGTCTTACTTTCCATTATATAGATGATGATTGGAAGTTACAAAAGAGGATTATCAACGTTTGTCAAATTGATGACCACAAGGGAGAAACCATTGGCAAAAAGGTTGAGTCTTGTGTGCTTGAGTGGGGCATAGGTAGCATTTTCACGTTGACTGTAGATAATGCTAGTTCTAATGCAAGTGCAATTAGGTTCTTAAAGAGAGTAGCAAAAGATTGGAAGGGTACGGTCTTAGGGCATGAGTTTTTACACATGAGGTGTTGTGCTCATATCCTCAATTTGATTGTGACTGATGGGTTGAAAGAAATCGATGAGTCTGTTGTTAAGGTACGTGAGGCTGTCAAGTATGTGAAGTCCTCTCCAAATAGATTTGAAACTTTTAAGAAGTGTGTTGAGAAATTAAAAATTGAGTCCAAGAGTCTTTTGAGTCTAGATGTACCAACTAGGTGGAATTCAACCTATGTAATGTCGGAAAGTGCTGAAAATTTTGAAAAAGTATTCGAGAGAATGGAGGATGAGGATTCCAATTTCAAAGCTTATATTGAATCATCTAGTGCAGGGGGGCCTCCAAGTGAAGAGGATTGGGAGAAGTGTAGGGCTTTTGTTAAGTTTTTGAAAATCTTTTACTCGGCAACCAAACGATTCTCGGGTACTTTGTATGTCACATCAAATGCTTTTTTTGATGAGATTGTTGTGATTCAAACCTCAATAAACAAATTAATTAGAGCACGAGAGAATGCAGTTAGCAAAATGGCAATGAATATGCAAGCCAAGTTTGAAAAATACTGGGGTAATGCGGATAAAATAAACCTCCTTTTGTATGTTGCGGTTGTGCTTGATCCACGAAAGAAATTGTCTTACTTGCAATTTTGTTTTATCGAGATGTATGGTGATGTTGTTGCTAATGAATTGAAAGATAGGGTGAAAGTTGCATTGACACGGTTGTATGATCATTATGCTTCGATTGTTTCACCAATTGTGGAAGTTCCAAATGTTGGTGGGGCATCAAGCATGGAAGTTGATATGGATGATCCACATCAACTCATTGCCTCTCGATTTCAAAATTATTTGGATGGAAGATTATCAATGGGGTGTAAGAATGAAGTTGAGAAGTACTTGGTTGAAACTCCGGAAGGAACAAGTGATCAAAAGTTTGACATATTAGGTTGGTGGAAGAACAATTGTGGTAGGTACCAAGTGTTGTCTCAAGTAGCGCGTGATGTCTTAGCGGTCCCGGTTTCAACAGTTGTTTCAGAGTCAGCATTTAGTACGGGAGGTCGTATACTTGACCCATTTCGTAGTTCACTCTCTCCTTTAATGGCACAAAGTCTTATATGCACCCAAAATTGGCTTCAAGCATCGATGCCGATTAATCTTCGACAAATGTTGGACCATGTTGAGGAACTTGAAGAAGTTTGTGAATCAGGTATATTTGGATATTTTGCCTACTTTTTCTAGTGCATAATTAATGGATTACTGTTAACATTTAGTGTATTGTTTTAAAATGTTATTTTGTAGCGGATTAAAAATTGGGATCGAGTTCTAGTTGAAGTGTCAGTATTCCTGACTCGAGGCATTGTAAGTTAACTTGAGTCACAACCTCTCTTTTATTTCACATTTCAAACTATACTTAACTCGGTTAGTTTTTTGTCTTTGCAGTTTACATTAAGGGTTGTGCATGGAGTTGGAGGAAGTTGGTGACCAATGGACTTTGGAATTTGATTTAAGGATGATTTGATGGTTTTATTTTGGACTCTAATTTGCATTAGCTTTAAGTGTTGGATGACTGTAATATTTATACTCCTATTTTATCTTTTGAATTACTATTTCAGTAGTTTGGATGGTTTAAGACTTTGAGTAGAGTTAACTTATTGTGTAATTTGAATTTGGAAGCTTGGTAATATCTTGTTAGTTGATGTTTATCATGGTGGGTAGGTTTTAGGTAAATTTTCAATCTTCTAGCAGAATGTGTGTATATATATATTTTGTGCTCACTGTGTCACTGTGTGCTTGAGCCCAAAACAATTTTAAAAAATTGATTGCAAAAAAACCCAAAACAACTCAAAACTAATGAAAATTTGGCCCAAAACTGATGAAAACTTGGCCCAAAACAGCCCACCATAAAACTGTGGTTTTTCACCCGAACCCACCCGACTCCACCCGAACCCGATGAGTCGGTTTCACCCGACCAAGTGGGTGGATGACGGGTGCGAACTTTCCAACCCGACTATTCACGGGTGGATGAGCGGGTGAGGGCCAAACCCGACTCACCCGACCCGTGAACACCCCTACCTATCATTCGAACTCTTCTCTAAAAGTAATGCAAAGAGTCCAAATCCGGCATTGTTGACCAAGGTTTTGACCTCGTCAGAAAGATCCTCATACCACCTCCGGCCGTGAGCCATACTCCCATGGCCTTTAAGGACAAATTCTGGAGTCTGCAAAAAAAAAAGACACAAAAAAAAAAGAAGTAAGAACCTAAAAAGAAATAAGTAATCAGATTCTTTGTAAAAGAAAAAATAAGTGGTGATCTCTGAGTCCAAGTAACTTAGATAAAGCTCTGATTTCCGGGTTCGAGTAACTCTTTGATTTGAAAATAAAATTTCTTTCGAGCCTAAGTGACTCGTTGTTTGAAAATAAGAAAATCCTCGAGTCTAAGCGACTTGTTTGTTTCAAGAAATAAAAAAAAAAATTCTTTTGAGTCTAAGCGACTCGTAGTTTCAAGAAATAAGAAATTCTTTTGAGTCTAAGCGACTCTTTGTTTTTGAAAATGAGAAAATTCTTTCGAGTCTAAGCGACTCCTTGATTTGAAAATAAGAGCATTCTTGAGTCTAAAGTGACTCGTAGTTTCGAGAAATAAGAAATTCTTTTGAGTCTAAGCAACTCTTTGTTTTGAAAATGAGAAAATTCTTTCGAGTCTAAACGACTCTTTGATTTGAAAATAAGAGCATTCTTGAGTCTAAAGCGACTCGTAGTTTCAAGAAATAAGAAATTCTTTTGAGTCTAAGCGACTCTTTGTTTTTGAAAATGAGAAAATTCTTTCGAGTCTAAGCGACTCCTTGATTCTAAAATAAGAGCATTCTTGAGTTTAAGTGACTCGTTGTTTCAAGAAATAAAAATTCTTTTTGAGTCTAAGCGACTCCTTGATTCGAAAATAAGAACATTCTTGAGTCTAAATGACTCGTTGTTTCAAGAAATCAAAATTCTTTCGAGTCTAAGCGACTCTTTGATTTGAAAATAAAAAGGGGGTTTTCGAGTCTAAGCGACTCGTTGACAGTAAGTTTTAAATTCAGTAAAAGCATGGTCTATATAAAATTTGAGTACTTCACAGGGTCGGTGCGACCCTCATTAGTAATGGGCAAAGAAGATAGAGAAATCCATGAGCATAAGAAATCAATAAATCCAAATAAGGGCAATAAACAAGAGGCACAATGCTGAGCATTAAACCCTAAATCGTGGCAAGAAAATCAATCAATAAAAAGGGGGATATCACAAATAAGTTTAATTACATTCGAATGCACAAAATCATGGGGGGCATCCATACATGCATTATTCATCCTACATTGCATAGCATTACATTATTTCATCATAAGCACAAAAGGATTTGGAAAGTATACCGATCTGTGGAAAGCTCGTGCCGAGATATGCGCCTCGGGATCGGCAAGTAAAACCGATGAGTTGTGGCCGGGGTGGGGCTTATACTTCTTCTTCTTAGGGGGACCATGGGACCCTGAACCACTAGCCATTGAAGAATCTACAAGCAAAAGAGGAAGAAAGTTAAAATTTCATGTGTAATTTATGAGGAAACATGAAGATGATCATGATTTTAAGTGTAAAACCAAACAAAGATGCAATCTTGATGGATAGAAAGTGATCTTACCTTGTTTGATTGTTGATTCTTGAGTTAGATATCAAGAGGGAGTGAGATCCTAGAGAAGAAATCCCAAATAGGGAGAGAGAGACAATGAAAAGGAAGAAGGAAAATCAGTTTTTAACACACTGCTAAATAGGCCGGCACTCGACGAAAAGGCACCGGCACTCAGTAAGTGCCGTGCGGCAATTGATGGAGTGCCGGCCGGCACTCAGTGAGTGCCGCTCCCCCTCACCGAGTGCCGCCGCGTGTGCCAGGTGGCCCTATTCCTCCTAGTTTTCATATTTATAATAAGTACCACCAAACTTCGCTCCCATGTCCTCAAAGTTTTTCCCTCGTTTCGAAAGGACCCCCGAAGTTTGAAAAATGAGTTTTTAAGCCCTTTTGCAAATCAAAATGAGCCCTGATTGTAAGGGATTTTTGTCAAAAAAATACCAAGTTTCAGCAAATAAACTAAATTGAATCAAATCGACTCCGGATATTTGGAATTTTGATATGATTGGAGTCTGATTAGCTCCAGAATCCTAAAATTTTGATTTTGGAAGTCTAACTGACTCCGAATTTTGGGACGTTAGATAAATTGGAACCTAATCAGCCTCCGGATTTTTTTGAAAATAAATTTGATTAGGAGTCTATTCAACCCTGATTTATCCGAAAGTTGAACGAATTGGAGTCTAATCGGCACCAGATTTTTGGCAATTTAATTTGATTGAAGATTGATTGACTCCAGGTTTTGAAAGATTTGGTTGTATGCCCTGATGGGATTACCTGCGCAGTGTAGACGCTTATGTGGCATAGAACAGAACCTCTTTCTTATGATCCCCAAGGAAATCACTCACGTGTGATCACATTGAGTTGACCTGCCTAGGCACCATGACAAGGATGTCTGCTCCATGCTCACAAAGATATACACCGCAAACCTTGTTTGTCGGTCCTAAGACATAGGAGTATGAAAACCTGTTAGAAAGTACGATCACTATCACCGTATTAACCAATTTTTCCCAGAAATTCTGCCCAGATATCCTAGATATAACCGTATTAACCAGTTTGTCCCAAAAATTCTGCCCAGATATCCCAGATATAACCGTATTAACCACTTTCTCCCAGAAACTTTGTCCAGATATCCCATATATAATTGTATTAACCAGTTTTTCCTAAAAACCCTGCTCAAATTTCCCAGAAATACCAGAAACTGTGTCCAGATATCCCAGTTTCTCCCAGAAACTCTGTCCAAATCAACCGGAAATGTCCAGTCTCTCCTAGAAGCCTTCATAAAAACCTGAAAACCCCTGTTATCCCTTGGTGATTGTACTAGAAAGTAAGATTGGCACACTCTATATGGTTAGGACCTTATTTGTTTAACTGTTATCTGTTAGAAATAGGAGCATCATATAGATTAGGGCCTACATCCGCATGCTTGTCTCACATGTATGCACCATTCTCATCAATCTGCACGCACTGTCTCGAGTTAGTCCACATCACTGTCTTTGTCTGTCTGAAGTCGTCACTATCGGGATCTGATACACTCCTTCTCTCAAAATCTGTCAGGTCAGTATAGATTCCCAAGGTCAGCAGCCGGGATCCTAGTCGTGGGTCAGGAGTTTAGATAATCGTTTGGTCAGAATCAGTCCGACAGCCTACTTCAGCATGAATCGAGAAGAGTTAGAAAACAAGGCTACCGAGTTGGGAGCAACCATAAGCCAACAGTCTGACAGCCTAGCCCAAGTTCTGAAGTTCACGGAAGAATTGAAGCAGCATCGGCCGCAACCTCCGCCTGGGTTTCCACCACCGGGGTTTGAACCACCCCACATGAGAATAATGGGGAGGAAGATTGGCTTCAAGGGATCCCACCGTTTGCATATGAGAAGAAGCTCCAAGAGAAAATGGATAAGGTTGACAAGCTGGAAAGTGTATTGAGGAAAAGCAAAGGGGTGGATGATTACATGCTAGACCTGAAAGGCCTCTTTGAGCCTGTTAAGCTGAAACTGCCAGAGAATTTCAAGATGCCTGCCATCGACCGTTTTGACGGAACTGGGAATCCAAAAAGTCATGTGAAGCTATGCATGAGTATCTTCCAATCCATGGGTTGTACCCACGAGCACATTGCGATGTTGTTCCCACAAACTCTTGCAAAGTCTGCACTATCGTGGTTCCTAACCTTGGAAGCCTCCAAAACCCGGGCATGGGAAGACATTGTTCGAGTCTTCGTCCATCACTACTCCTACAATCAAGAGTAGGATGTCACTATCAGGGATTTGGAAACAACCCAGCAGAACAACAATGAATCCTTCGCTGCATTTCTGAGCAAATTGAGGAACAAGGTAGCCCAAATGACCCACTGGCCGATTGAGAAGGAACAAGTGAGAATGCTAATCCGAAATCTGCAGCCGCTCTATCATGAGAAATTGTTCTACCAGTCCATCTCCACCTTTGAGGAGTTGTTTGAAGTTGGAACTCGAATTGAAGACGCTATCAGAGAAGGAAAGATCAAAAAGGAAGAGCCTCTGAGTCAGTCAAGAAGGCCCAACTACTCCCGGAATCCCCCGGATGTCAATGCCCTTAGCAGCCAACCCATGGCGTACCCTCCTAGGCCATACCAACCCTCCAACCAGGCAAATTCCTCCAATCTCCCTTTCCAGAAAAGGCCCCCTCGCAACTTTGCCAAGTTAGAAATCTCTCTCTCCTCAGCCTTAGACCGCCTCCTCAAAAAGGGCCATCTCCAACTACTCCAGCCTCGAAATACCCCACCCCCGCCTAACTGCGATATGTCTAAACGATGTACCTACCACCAAGCCCCTGACCACAACACCCATGATTGCATGTGCCTCCGCCATGATATCCAAGACCTCATTGACCAGAATATCATTGAGCCACCTCCGAAGCAGCCTCATATCACTCAAAATCCTCTACCAAACCACCAAAATGTCAACCTCATCGAGTCCAACCCTGTATCCTCCAACCCTGCTATCTATATCACCCCCTAGGACAACCCTTACCCCTCATTGACATCCCGGACTCTACAGGAATTCATCTGATCGAAGGGGAGAATGACGAGTGGAAGCAACAACTAGACGATGAACAAGACTTGTTCTTTCTGGAAGAGCATGATCTAGGGGTGGTAGACCTCAAATGGTATTATCCCAATAATGAAAGCAATGCTTCTATCTGGGACGATCCCGAGAAACCATTTGTGAGAGCGGATTGTGATTGGTTTGTAGAAGGGCCTACTCTTACCGAGATTGATCAACTGACTAGATCGGGCCGTCATTACTAGCCTCTGCAGCCTACTACTGAAGCTGGCGAGAAAGGTCCGGTTAAAGACAAGGGGAAGGGTAAGATGGATGAGATCATCGAAGAAGATAATGAGTTGATAAAACAGTTAATGAAAATCCAAGCACATCTCTCGATGTGGGACATCATGGTAACATCCTACAAGCATAGGCAAGCCGTGTTGAATGCCTTGGCTGGAATTGAAGTCCCCATTGACGCCGCACCGGAAGACATGGTGGCTTTCTTGGGCACACTTACCGCCGACCCAATCATTACATTTTCTGATGAAGACCTGCCACCAGAAGGATCTGGGCATAACAAAGCACTGTACATCACTGTTGGATGTAAGGGACAACAGGTGCCATTTTGTCTGGTCGATACGGGTTCTGCCTTAAATGTTTGTGCCCTAAGGACTGCCACCGCCTTGGGGGTCGATGTTCTTGACATCACACCATCTGTGCAATCCGTGAGGACCTACGATAACACCAAGAGGAATGTGATGGGAACTGTGTCTCTATAAATCCGGGTAGGATCTTTGGTAAGCACTGGAATCTTTCAAGTCATGGACATACCTGCCTCGTTCAACTTGCTGATTGGGAGGCCTTGGCTGCATGTCTGTAACACCCTGTATTTTATTTTCATTAATAAATAAATATTGCATTTCATTCCTATGAGTATTTGATTTGATTTCCATTTGATATATATATATATATCTGGGGTCAAACTGTAATTTCCAAAATACTTTCTATGGTTTCAAAAACGATATCTATATTTTTGTACAAACCGGGAATTTATTCCTACGCAAAAATATAATTTTCAATACTTTTATATCAACCGTAAAATACCAGTTTTAGTCTTAATCTGCGTTATACTGCGTTTTGGGTGTGGGAGCACGTGAGCTCAACCACACCGGGAGAAATCTCCCTATAACTTGGAGCCTACTCATATCAGTTTATATATATTTATGTATTAACTCTCAAAAACCTCACAGTCTCTCATGCTCTCCCTCACAACTCTCTGCATCTCTCACAATTCTCTCAACCTCTCTCAATCTCTCAAGATACAAACACACACACATACAGTATATACATACTCATACACACATACATAGTTATATATATATTGATATATCAATATCAAGAACGGGAAGAATTTCTAAACGACGGTTTATTTCGGCGGAAACTCTCGGTCTCAAATTCTCGGTCTAATTAACCTCTGTGAGTAAATTAAACTCACTCTCAACGTATATATATGTAAATTTCAGTGTATATAGTTGTATATATGCATATATATATGTATAAACACCATGAAAGCTTGAAAGTGGAGTTTTGTAAAAGTTAACCAAAATCGATTCTGTAAATTGGGAATGAAAGATCTTAGTCCCAATAGGCTACGGTTCAAATCCTACGAGTTAATTCGTCCGTATCGTGACGTACCGTTGATTTTAAGTTTTGACACCCTCACTTTAATCGCGAATATTTAGAGATATAATCCGTATTAGTTAAAATTGATCGCGTATTCTTAATCTACGCGGAAAACCGAGGAGATCCATATATTGCACGACATGTTTGAGACAGAATCTGAAAATGGGTAAATTTCAGTCCAGAATTGAAAACAGGGGAGAAAAACGAAGAAGATGACATTCTGCAAGAACTCGCGCGCGCGACCCGCTCGCGCGACCTGGCAGTTTGAGCAGTTTCTATGTTTTCTTATTAGGGACTGTTTGGAAAATGTTTTAAAAGTTTTTAAAGAACAGTTTGGCAAAAATATTGTTTTAAAGGTCTATGTTTTAAGAATTGTACAAAACAGAACAACTAAGGCCAAAATTTATGCTCGTACGATTATCCGGCTTTGTGATTTATTAATGGTGTTATTTATGACACATTGACATACATATTAGGGTTGAGGTTGTGTCAACATGCATGTGTGTGAGAAAGCGTGAAAAGAGTAAAGGGTGGCGGTCTGGTGTGCGACCTCAATATCGATCGGATATTATTCTTGGTATTGGAGGCGACAGTGTCGTGTACGACTTAGATATCGATCGGATAGTATTCCTGGTATCTAAGGCGCGCGTTTCGGATATTGATCGGATAATATTCCTGATATCCGAAGCGATGGTGATAGTGTTGAGTACGGCTTAGATATCGATCAGATATTATTCCTGGTATCTAAGGCGCTTGTTTCGGATATCGATCGGATAGTATTCCTGGTATCCGAAATGATGGTATTGAGTGTGGCTTAGATATCGATCGGATATTATTCCTGGTATCTGAAGCGATAGTTTGGTGTGCTGTTTTGGATATCGATCGGATAGTATTCCTGGTATCTGAGATAATGGTTTGGTTGTGTTGAGTTTTGTTGAGAGAAAAGAGTCAGAAAGATGAGATATTACATTGCTCATGCATGGTCGCATATTTATTGCTTTCTTTATTTCCCCCGTGGCTTATGTTGGAATTGGAACCTTGAAACTATTGCTTTTAAAGTTAATTTGCACTATTGGTTATATGCTTATATATACATTGCGAGCACTTGTTTATTTTGCTCACCAGCTTTCATAAGCTGACGGCGTTGATGCGTCCTGGACTGTATGTCCAGATTTTCAGGGTCAGGAGCAGCCAGGGTACTTTGACTATGCTACTTAGAGTCAGGAGACTTTCCAGGAGGCTGCTTTATTTTTCCTATGTCTTTTAATTTGGGTTTGTAATAAACTAGCTTTAGACATTTGAATAAGGCGTTTTGTGCCTAAGTATATGACTGCTGTAATAGTTAGTAAGTTTTAATTGTGGAGGTTATGTTTTGTTAGTATCCTTTGCTCTAGAAATATTGTTAAGTTATTTGTTGCAGGGACAATTGGTCATACTCACTTGTCACGACCTACGAGTCCATAAAGGAAATTAAATGCTTTCCTGTATTATGCTACGTCGGGGCGTGACAGGCTTTTTGGTATCAGAGCCAGGTTATGGCTCGACCAATTGTCCAGAACACCTAGGATCTGCCGTTAAGATAGAATTGAGATAAGATAGTTTGACTTTATTCCGTGTCTAGTCACTTTCTATCGTTTAGAGTTTTCTTTCTTCTCGAGGGGTTGACCGTATTCTTGTTGATTGATGGATAGGTACCGTTCTCTCGATCAGATGGCTGGAAGAAATCTCAGGAATCGTCCCGCTATTGAAGATGCACCCCCGGTAATAGATCCAACCGGAATGTTCGAGGCTTTTGTAAGGAGGTTGGAGAGGGTTAGTGATCAGAATGCAAGGAACAATAATCAGAATGGGAATCACAACGGGAATGGGAGGCAAGCCCACCAAATGGGAGACAAGCTTCTCAAGGAGTTTCGCGCCCTGCGACCTGAGTATTTTGCGGGAACTGATGAACCCTGGCAAGCGGAACAGTGGCTACGCCAAATGGAGCGTATCTTTGAGACCATAGAGTGCACTGATCTGGAGAAGAAGCGTCTGGCTATCTTTCAGCTGTCTTATGCAGCGGCTGATTGGTGGGATGCAGAAAAGGCGACCATAGGGGAAGAAGCTGCAAGGAGAATGCCGTGGGTGGTGTTTAAAGAAAGATTTCTCGAAAAGTATTTTCCTGAAGAAGAGAAGGACAAGAGAGAGAAAGAGTTTATGGAGTTGACTCAAGGGAATTTGACTGTCCGAGAGTACACTACTCGATTTGAGCGTCTGTCTCGCTTTGCTCCACATATGGTGGACACACCCCAGAGGAAAATCAAGAAGTATCACCGGGGCCTCAACTTATCTCTCCGACATCTGACTATGGGGCATCTGAGCCAGTCATTTGAAGCTCTGGTGAGATTGGCTACGGGGTTGGAGAATGATGGGTGTCAGAATTCGAAGCCGTTTGGAAATCGACCTCCACAGAAGAGTTATTCAGGACAGAAACCTGGGTACCCTCAAGGACAAAAGGACCTGGGATGGAGGGAAGAAACCTCAACAGACACAAGCAGTTCAGCAGTATCAGCCTCTAGCAATAGAAGGGGCCAAAAACAACAACTGCTTCAATTGTGGTAATCCCGGTCATCGAGCTAAAGATTGCAGACAGACTAGGCGTGCTAATCGTCCGGGAATTGTGTGCTATAATTGTGGCATGCCAGGTCACATAAGTCCAGAATGCAAGGCTCCTAGGAAAGGCAACTATGGTCAGCAAGGACAGGCCCGCCTGAATGCTGTTATTCCCGAGACTGCTGGTTATGAAGAAACGGGGTATGAAGGAGGTGCTTATGAGGAGGGACTGCCCGAGCGACGAGCAGTGGAAGGTACTCTAACCTTGTTTAACTCTCATGTTAAAGTTTTATTCGACACGGGTGCTACACATTCCTTTATATCTGTTAAGATCGTTCAGAAGTTGGGTTTAGTACCGCAACGTTTAGAGGAAGCTTTGAGTGCTGTCTCACCCTTTGGGACCACAGTCAAGTTATTACATGTGTGTAAGGATTGTCCTCTACGGTTAGGAGACCGCGAACTTTTGGCAAGATTGGTGGTTCTGTCGATGAAGGAGTTCGATATAATCCTGGGAATGGATTGGCTCGAGAAGAATGATGCGAAGTTGGATTGTGCAAGGAAGAGGATCACATTTGCGGACAAGGGGAATCGACTCTTCGATTTCCAATGTAACCCTTCAGGTGATATGTTCCTCACTAGATGCCTAGCAAACATTGAGGTTGTCAGTGCAGAGGTGATAGTATCATCAATACCGGTAATCAAAGAGTTCGAGGAAGTATTCCGAGATATTTTAGGATTACCGCCGGAAAGGGACATAGAATTCTGTGTGGAATTGGTGCCAGGTACTCGACCTATAACCAAGGTTCCCTACAGGATGGCCCCTACAGAGTTGTTGGAGCTGAAGGAACAAGTTCAAGAACTTGAGAAATTGGGTTTTGTTCGTCCAAGTACTTCACCCTGGGGAGCACCAGTATTATTCGTGAAGAAGAAGGATGGGACGATGCGGTTGTGTATCGACTACCGAGAACTGAATAAGGTTACTATCAAGAATAAGTATCCTTTACCTCGGATAGACGATCTGTTTGATCAGTTGCAAGGAGCCACGACCTTTTCTAAGATTGATCTACGGTCAGGGTATCACCAGTTGAGAGTGCGGAAGGAAGACATACCTAAGACTGCTTTCAGGACGAGATACGGACACTATGAGTTCTTAGTGATGCCGTTTGGGATGACGAATGCTCCGACTGTGTTTATGGACTTGATGAACAGAGTATTCAAGCCCTACTTGGATCAATTCGTTATTGTCTTTATTGATGATATTTTGATCTATTCCAAGTCAGAGGAAGAGCATGAACAACACCTGAGGATCGCGTTGCAGACTCTCAAGGATCACCGCCTGTATGCTAAATTCAGCAAGTGTGAATTCTGGCTTCAGGAAGTTAAGTTTCTCGGGCATGTGATCTCTCAACAAGGAATCGCGGTTGACTCATCAAAGACCGATGCAGTGGCGAATTGGACTCGGCCGACCAATGCTACAGAAGTCAGAAGTTTTCTGGGACTAGCTGGTTATTATCGGAGATTTGTAGAAGGTTTCTCAAAGATAGCAGCCCCGTTAACTGGTTTGACTAAGAAAGATTTGAAGTTTGAATGGACTGATAAGCATGAACGCGCTTTTCTGGAATTGAAAGAGAGATTGACAACAGCGCCAGTGCTTGCGATACCAAAGGATGGTGAGAAGTTCACTATTTTTAGTGACGCCTCGTATCAAGGATTGGGATGTGTCCTTATGCAAGACGGAAAGGTTATCGCCTATGGTTCGCGATAGTTGAAGCCGAATGAATTGAATTACCCAACTCATGATTTGGAACTGGCAGCAGTAGTGTTTGCGCTCAAGACCTGGAGACACTACCTCTACGGGGAGAAGTTTGATTTGTTCTCGGACCACAAGAGCCTTAAGTATTTGTTTACTCAGAAGGAGTTGAACATGAGGCAACGTAGGTGGATGGAGCTGATTAAGGATTACGACTTTACATTAGAGTACCACCCCGGTAAGGCTAACGTAGTCGCTGACGCCCTAAGCCGGAAGCCTCGAGGAATGATTGCTTCATTGATGTTGAGGGAATGGAAAGCTTTAGAGACAATCGCAGAATTTCATATGCAGATTTCTGAAGGAAGTGGCGGACATCACTTTGGATGCCTCGTAGTACAACCAACACTTGTGAGTCGAATCATCGAAGCCCAGGGGGAAGACGAGAAATTTCAAGCATGGTTCGCCAAGATGTCAGAAAAGGACCCTATAGAATGGAAGGTTGGGACCGATGGAGGATACCGATGTCGAGAAAGATTGTGTGTGCCAGATTCTGGAGATTTGAGAAAAGATATTCTCGAAGAAGCACATAAATCGAGACTGACAGTACACCCAGGAGGAACAAAGATGTATAAGGATTTGAAGAGAAACTTCTGGTGGGAAGGGATGAAGCGAGAAGTAGCCGAGTTTGTGTCTAAATGTTTGACTTGTCAACAAGTGAAGGCCGAACATCAGAGACCCTCGGGATTGTTGCAACCCTTACCTGTTCCAGGATGGAAGTGGGAGCACATAACTATGGATTTTGTGGTTGGGTTACCCCGGTCACAACAGAATCATGACGCAATTTGGGTAATTGTGGATCGATTGACGAAGTCTGCACACTTTATCGCGTACAATATAACTTACCCAGTAGAAAGGATGAGTCGAATGTACCTACAGCAAGTGGTGCGACTGCACGGTGCGCCTGTGTCGATTGTATCAGACCGCGATGCACGTTTTACCTCGGGATTTTGGGAAAGTTTGCAGAAGGCTATGGGAACTTCGCTCAAGATGAGTACTGCATTCCATCCTCAGACTGATGGACAGACCGAGCGTGTTAATCAGATTATGGAAGATATGCTCAGAGCTTGTGCAATCGACTTTGAAGAGTCTTGGGAGACGCACTTACCTTTGGTTGAATTTGCGTATAACAACAGTTATCACTCGAGTATTGGGATGGCACCATTTGAAGCTTTGTACGGACGGCCATGTCGATCTCCATTGTGTTGGGCTGAAGTGGGAGACAGAGAACTTTTGGGACCAGATTTGGTGAGAGAGACCAATGAGAAGATTTCACTGGTCAAGGAAAGGATGAAAACTGCACAGAGTAGACACAAGAGTTATGCGGATCGACGTCGAAAGGACTTGGAGTTCAGTATCGGTGATCACGTACTCCTAAAGGTTTCACCTGTCCGGGGAGTAGTGCATTTTGGTCAGAAGAGAGGGAAGTTGGCACCTCATTTTATCGGGCCATTTGAGATATTGGAGCGTGTTGGGAAAGTGGCTTATCGGCTCGCGTTGCCACCAAAGATGTCTGGTGTTCATAATGTATTCCATGTCAGTATGTTAAGGAAATACATACGGGATCCTTCACATGTGGTTAATTTTGATGATATTGAGACGAGTCAGAATGTTGTCTACAAGGATAGACCTGTGAGGATTCTTGACCAGAGTATCAAGAGGCTGAGAAGAAGAGACGTTCCTTTGGTTAAGGTTCAGTGGAGGCATCATGACGAGGGAGAAGCGTCGTGGGAGTTAGAGTCAGACATGAGGACTAGATACCCCGAGTTGTTTCTAGATTAGTTAGCTCAGATTTCGGGGCGAAATCTCTGTTAAGGTGAGTAGAGTGTAACACCCTGTATTTTATTTTCATTAATAAATAAATATTGCATTTCATTCCTATGAGTATTTGATTTGATTTCCATTTGATATATATATCTGGGGTCAAACTGTAATTTCCAAAATACTTTCTATGGTTTCAAAAACGATATCTATATTTTTGTACAAACCGGGAATTTATTCCTACGCAAAAATATAATTTTCAATACTTTTATATCAACCGTAAAATACCAGTTTTAGTCTTAATCTGCGTTATACTGCGTTTTGGGTGTGGGAGCACGTGAGCTCAACCACACCGGGAGAAATCTCCCTATAACTTGGAGCCTACTCATATCAGTTTATATATATTTATGTATTAACTCTCAAAAACCTCACAGTCTCTCATGCTCTCCCTCACAACTCTCTGCATCTCTCACAATTCTCTCAACCTCTCTCAATCTCTCAAGATACAAACACACACACATACAGTATATACATACTCATACACACATACATAGTTATATATATTGATATATCAATATCAAGAACGGGAAGAATTTCTAAATGACGGTTTATTTCGGCGGAAACTCTCGGTCTCAAATTCTCGGTCTAATTAACCTCTGTGAGTAAATTAAACTCACTCTCAACGTATATATATGTAAATTTCAGTGTATATAGTTGTATATATGCATATATATATATGTATAAACACCATGAAAGCTTGAAAGTGGAGTTTTGTAAAAGTTAACCAAAATCGATTCTGTAAATTGGGAATGAAAGATCTTAGTCCCAATAGGCTACGGTTCAAATCCTACGAGTTAATTCGTCCGTATCGTGACGTACCGTTGATTTTAAGTTTTGACACCCTCACTTTAATCGCGAATATTTAGAGATATAATCCGTATTAGTTAAAATTGATCGCGTATTCTTAATCTACGCGGAAAACCGAGGAGATCCATATATTGCACGACATGTTTGAGACAGAATCTGAAAATGGGTAAATTTCAGTCCAGAATTGAAAACAGGGGAGAAAAACGAAGAAGATGACATTCTGCAAGAACTCGCGCGCGCGACCCGCTCGCGCGAGGCTCGCTCGCGCGGCCCGCTCGCGCGGACCATTCCCCCCCTTCGCGCGCGCGATCCGCTCGCGCGACCTATTTTGCCCCTTCGCGCGCGCGATCCGCTCGCGCGATTTGTTCTCCCCTTCGCTCGCGCGACCCGCTCGCGCGACCTGGCAGTTTGAGCAGTTTCTATGTTTTCTTATTAGGGACTGTTTGGAAAATGTTTTAAAAGTTTTTAAAGAACAGTTTGGCAAAAATATTGTTTTAAAGGTCTATGTTTTAAGAATTGTACAAAACAGAACAACTAAGGCCAAAATTTATGCTCGTACGATTATCCGGCTTTGTGATTTATTAATGGTGTTATTTATGACACATTGACATACATATTAGGGTTGAGGTTGTGTCAACATGCATGTGTGTGAGAAAGCGTGAAAAGAGTAAAGGGTGGCGGTCTGGTGTGCGACCTCAATATCGATCGGATATTATTCCTGGTATTGGAGGCGACAGTGTCGTGTACGACTTAGATATCGATCGGATAGTATACCTGGTATCTAAGGCGCGCGTTTCGGATATTGATCGGATAATATTCCTGATATCCGAAGCGATGGTGATAGTGTTGAGTACGGCTTAGATATCGATCGGATATTATTCCTGGTATCTAAGGCGCTTGTTTCGGATATCGATCGGATAGTATTCCTGGTATCCGAAATGATGGTATTGAGTGTGGCTTAGATATCGATCGGATATTATTCCTGGTATCTGAAGCGATAGTTTGGTGTGCTGTTTTGGATATCGATCGGATAGTATTCCTGGTATCTGAGATAATGGTTTGGTTGTGTTGAGTTTTGTTGAGAGAAAAGAGTCAGAAAGATGAGATATTACATTGCTCATGCATGGTCGCATATTTATTGCTTTCTTTATTTCCCCCGTGGCTTATGTTGGAATTGGAACCTTGAAACTATTGCTTTTAAAGTTAATTTGCACTATTGGTTATATGCTTATATATACATTGCGAGCACTTGTTTATTTTGCTCACCAGCTTTCATAAGCTGACGGCGTTGATGCGTCCTGGACTGTATGTCCAGATTTTCAGGGTCAGGAGCAGCCATGGTACTTTGACTATGCTACTTAGAGTCAGAAGACTTTCCAGGAGGCTGCTTTATTTTTCCTATGTCTTTTAATTTGGGTTTGTAATAAACTAGCTTTAGACATTTGAATAAGGCGTTTTGTGCCTAAGTTTATGACTGCTGTAATAGTTAGTAAGTTTTAATTGTGGAGGTTATGTTTTGTTAGTATCCTTTGCTCTAGAAATATTGTTAAGTTATTTGTTGCAGGGACAATTGGTCATACTCACTTGTCACGACCTACGAGTCCATAAAGGAAATTAAATGCTTTCCTGTATTATGCTACGTCGGGGCGTGACAATGTCAACAAAGCCGTATCATCCACTGTACATCAAATGATCAAGTACATTCATGAGAAGGAAGTGAAAATCATCCTCAGTAATAGTTGGGGTAATGAAGCTTTCCCAAACTACGCTCCCATTTTCGAAATCCAAATACCTGAGCTAGAAGAAGGAGAAATCGGGGGATTCTCCATGGAAGAAGTCCACATGATCAATGATGAAGACAGGTTCCCCGAGATCCACTCCGCAGTTGCCAACATTGTCCGCAAAATGAACTACTTTCCTGGAATGGGATTGGGCCGACGCTAGCAAGGAATTCGGGAGTTCCCTCAGATCAAAGGACAACAAGGCACTTTTGGGTTGGGGTACAAGCCCACTGAAGAAGACCTCGAGATACAGAGGCCATGAAAGAAAAGAGTGAGGAGTCTCCCACCGTACCGCAAAACCTTGAATGGACAATTCATCAAGGAAGGGGATGATTTCCCTTACTTTGGGTTCCCGGAACCCTGGATCCATCAGGCCACTGGAAAGAGGCACCCCGGGTTGGAAATCTTTGCTGACTGTGAAAGGCCTCCCTATCAAGATCCATTCTATCCCGAAGAAGTTGTGAAAACCCCGGAGGAAGACTGGTTGAAGTACCTGGACACTGAAGCCATCGAGAAAATATGGGAAGAATTCGCTGAAAAGAAGGAAGAAAAGAGGGCCGAGAGCCAAGATGATCAGATCAAGCCAACTGAGGAGGGTCTGAGCAACCAGGCTGTAGAGTCATCTGTCTGTGTCTCCCTATCCCCTGTTCCCCCAGAGTCTGTACTGCCAATTATCGAGTCTGTACCAGAGTCGACTGCTGTAAGCCCACCACTGTCCAATGTAATCACTTCACCTGTCATGAATGAAATGAAAGACGATTCTGCTTACTCCTTTGTGTCTAATGTATGTGAATGCACAGATCCCTCCGAGGATCTCCCAATCGAACTTAAGCAACTAATTGAAAAACCACTTGCTTACGAAATAATCGAAGATACTTTATCGGTTAACCTAGGTGAAATGGATAATCTGTAAATTGTGCAAATTGGCTCGACCCTTAATAAAAAAGAAAAAGAAAAATTGACTCTCTTGCTAAAAGAATTCAAAGATGTTTTTGCTTGGTCTTACGAGGACATGCCGGGGGTCGATCCCGACATTGTCCAACATCATATTCCTCTCCTCCCCAATTCTAAACCTATCAAGCAGAAACTGAGGCTTATGAGGCCAGAATGGGCACTCAAAGTTAAAGATGAAGTGGAGAAGCAATTCAAGGCAGGGTTCATCATTGTCACTGAGTATTCGGAATGGGTTGCCAACATCGTGCCAGTCCCCAAGAAAGATGGAAAAGTTCATGTGTGCTTTGACTTCCGTGATCTAAACAAAGCCAGTCCCAAGGATGACTTCCCGCTTCCCCACATTGATGTCTTGGTGGATAACATCGCTGGACACGAGCTACTGTCATTCATGGATGGCTTTTCGGGGTACAATCATATTCTAATGGCGCCAGAAGATCGGGAAAAAATGACATTCACCACCCCTTGGGGAACCTACTGTTATAGAGTAATGCCTTTTGGACTCAAGAATGCTGGAGCTACCTACCAAAGAGCCACCACCACTCTGTTGCATAACATGATTCACAAGGAAGTACAAGTTGTACGTAGATGACATGATCGTGAAGTCCAAGGACAGAGAAGGACACATGGTAGCACTGGAGAAGTTTTTCGAGAGGTTGCGCAAATACAAGATGAGGTTGAATCCAAAGAAATGCACTTTCGGTGTGACCTCCGATAAACTCCTGGGTTTTCTCATCACACAAAGGGGGATAGAGGTGGATCCTTCTAAGATCAAGGCAATCCTAGAAATAGCCCCACCGTGGAGTGAAAAGGAATTGAGAGGGTTTCTTGGAAGAGTTTAGTTTATCAGCCGCTTCATTTCCAAGCTCACAACTACATGCAATCCTTTGTTCCGATTGCTGAGAAAAGGAGAAAAGTTCCAAATGGGATGACCAATGCCAAGCCGCTTTCGAAAAAATAAAAGCCTACCTTCAAAACCCGCCCGTCCTCTCACCACCCACTCCTCATAAGCCATTATTTCTTTACCTATCTGTCTCCGAAAATGCCATGGGTTGCATGCTAGCCCAAGAAGGAGAAGAAAGCCACTCCGAAAAAGCCATATACTACCTCAGCAAGAGGATGACTGGGTATGAGCTCAACTACTCTACCGTCGAAAAAACATGTTGGGCCTTGGTTTGGTGCACTCGCCGACTGAGGCACTACATGTTGGCCTTTCCAGTTGTGCTCATATCCCGCATGGATCCTCTAAAATACCTCCTCGAAAAACCCGTCCTGACCGGTCGTATATCCCGTTGGTTACTTCTACTATCCGAATTCGATATCAAGTATGTTATAAGCAAATCGGTAAAAGGGAGAACCGTAGCTGAGCATCTCGCGGAGCACGCCGTTGACTCCGAAGAAAGTGGGGACTTTCCATTCCCGGACGAGAATATCATGAAAATCAAGGAAGAGCAGTGGAAGTTGTACTTTGATGGAGCAGCCAACATGAAAGGCTACGGGGTGGGAATGATTCTAGTATCACCTAGTGGGGACCACACTCCGCTGGCAGTTGTGGACACGCGGAATCGGACCACTTCTCTTCGTTTGAGATTGTTTTGAAATTGATTTGAATCAAAGAAAGAAAATAGGTCTGTTGAAAACAGATACAGAGTCGCCACTTGGTTTTTAAGGAACCAAGAAACCTAATTTTGACTCACCCAAATGGATAAAGGGCACCGGCCCTTCATAACCAAAGAACTTGGTTCGGGGTTTTGGTACGAGAGAGGAAGGAGCCTTTGTCGCGACTAAAACACCCTCAACTCGCCCCATCTTTCGACGGGCCTCAATTAGCATCCAAATAATCATCTTATACTATGTATGGTTCGGCAATTAATACTATGATAGTATATTACATTACATAAGAAACTTGAAAATGGAAGATCTAAAGATAAAATATCATTCATAAGATCTAAGCCAAATATCACACAATGCGAAGTGAAAGATCACACGAATAAACCTAGGAAAAATCGTCTAATCATATATCAATTAATCAAGTTTTCCTAATCTAAAGGGGGACATGAATTGTTCTTGAAACAAATAAGCAAAGAAATCAAAATATGCTTAACAAGCTAGTATGATGCATGTTATTCTTTGAGAAAAGAAGATCTCTCAATCCCCGGGACGGATGAGAAACGATGATTAGATCAAAGGGGAAGCATGAATGTGTGATCAAGTTCATTCCTTATAATCTCCTTGGATTAGGAGTTACAAAAACCCCAAATCTTGCATGAATGCAATGTATGTATCTAAGATGTGCAAAGGTTGTAGTGTGTTTTGGGTACATGGATTTCTAGAAGACTTAGAAGTCTAAAATGTGTATGAATTAATGAATTAAATCAACATGGGATATATACAAATGTAGTATGAACTACTTCCTAAGATATGAACTAATTTGGAATGCATATGAGCATCAAAACAAAGAATGAAAGTTGAAATGTACTTGCTGTGAATAGTGGACAGAACAGTAACATGATCTTGTAGAAAATGAAAAGAGAGGTTAGGAATGTTTTCAATGCATGATTTTTTATGGAGATGTTCCTTATTGTGTCTAGAACACAACCCAAAAGGCCAATCTTGAATAGCTATCACAGATTGAGAGAAATTATATAAACAATAGAGGTCACTCAGAAACAGAGTTCGTACTGTCGACTGAAATGTTAGAAAATATTAGAAAATGAAAAAGAATGATCTAGAGGCCCATTTTATACAGCAAGTTTCCTAAGACATTGAATTTTAAGGGAAAAATAAGTTAGGACCATCCCTTTTGGAAAGGTTTTCTGGAAAAGAGGTCGTAAGTTGACCTAGCTGCTGTGACAGCAAAAACAGAATGTTTGGAAGGAATGTTAGGACCCAAATGGACCATTTCCAAGTACTTCCAAGTCAAACCAAAAATCATGGGTGTTCTCCAATGAGTTAGGAAGACTTTCCAAGTGGCCTTGTATCCATATGTTGAGTATTGAGTTCTAGAAAAATCTTTGAACTCAACTCACTCACTGTTTTGACTCATTGTTTTGAAGATTTTGGAGAAAACAAAGTTTTGTTTCTTGAAACCAAATGAGAGGGATTGAGAGGGGTTTTGAAATAGATGTTTTGAAAACATGTTTTCAACACTCAATAAGGATCATAGCCACTTAGAATACCTGCATCAAACTCATCATTTAAGAACCTCCAAGATTGTTGGAGAGATTTATTTTGTTTTTGGACATAACTTCAATACATTCCAAGAATACCTTGGAAGTATTGAGGTTATGATCATCATCTATCAAACATGTTTTTGAGGTCAAGAGCTACTATCCATAAGGATTCACTCACCCCAAACTTCATGTCATCACTTAGATGATGATGAACTAGTAAGTAAATAAAGAAAAGAAAAAGAAATGAGATAAGGAGAGATGAACATATATATAATCAAAGCAAGTAAATAGCAATCAATAGATGATAATCAATGTGATTTTGGACTTGTAGCTTGGTGTTTCACTCATAGATTTTGACATTTGGACATGGAAGTAGCTTCCTATCTCATGAATGCTCAAGAATGAGGGTTGGAGTGGACTTTGAATGTGAAGTATATAGAAGGATGATGGAAGAAAACAAGAATAAAACTCACTTTCTTATGGAAAATCAATGGGAGAAGCTCCCTTTCTCTCTTCTAAACCTATCTCTATCTCTCTTCTTCTCTACAACTTTTCAAGCTTTGCACTTGGCCCCCCCAAAATGAAGAGCAATGGGGGGTTTATATAGGCCAATTTGGGGTGGTTTTGGGGTTTTAGAAGTGTTCCTATTGGTCCCAAACATCTGAAATCATGAAACTACGTCGTTTTGGTTTTTAGTTAATCAAAATGGGACCCCAAAAGTATTTACAAAAACTCACTGTTCTGGAGGAGAGTGCCGCGGCGGCACTGGGCCACTGGAAAGCTATTGACCTCTAGTATCTATAAAAAATATTTGAAAATTGTTTCGGCGCCCCGGTTCCAAAGTCAAATCTTGGTCAAACTGGTCAAACCTGGGATTCCCGGGAAGTTCTGGAAACCTCCGGGAGTTCCCGGGAGCTGATGTTTTCGCTCGATTTTCTTTTGGAACTTGTTTTAATACTTTTCTCATGATTTAGAATGATTCTGGTGAATTTGGACAATTTCGGTCAAACTTGGTCAAACTTGGTCAAACCTTGGTCAAACCGGTCAACGGGGACTTTCCGGGAGCTTCCGGGACTTCCGGGGGTCTCTGGGAGCTGACGATTTCACCCTATTTTCTCTTAAAAACTCATTTTATCGCTTTTCTTACAACGTAGCATGTTTCCAGAACTTTTGGTCCAAATCTGGGAGCTTTCGGGCTTTCAGGGGCATTTTGGTCAATCTGAGCATTCTGAGAGATAGAGCTGACTTTCAAGAGTCCTTTTGAGTCTTTTACGATCATTGTGAACCACCAAGCTATGGGTCTCCTAAATCTGATAGCCGACAAAATGGGGTGTCTACAGTTTGCCCCTCTTTGGCAGGAACTTGCGAGGCAACGCATGTCGCAAGCGAGTGCCAAAGTTTTGAAGAGACAGGTCTTTTTGGAGGCTATAGATTTAGGACAAAATGCGTTGCAAAAGATGCAATGATGCTGAAAAATGATGTTGAGGTCAGTGCTTGTCGTGCTCCGCGTGAGCTGTCTACGTATCCCCAAGGGGAATCAGACCAGGGCGTAGTTCAGGGCACAAAGGAGCAAATCACACATGCACAATGAGACAGGCAGATGCTATGCTATGAGGATGATATGCAATGCATGGATGTGATATGAATTGTGTCATGAGTCCTATCTGCCTGGTGTTCTGATCCTAGTATGAGCTGGTGCTGTGGGGTGTACCACTCCGAGTGGACTTGTGTCGTGCTAGTGTTTCTAACTATGATGCAGTTATTGACCCGAATAGGGATACCAAGGTGTGAAGACCCTGGGTCTCGGAGCAAACTTCTGAATTTTGGAAAGTGTGCTTCGTAAGCGAATGTAATTGGATGTAGGGTCCCGGAGGACTATATTCGGAGATGCCGTTTGATAGTTAACCGACGGACACGGAAGCCCTGGAAATTAAGAGATGGACATAGAAGTCAAGAGACGTCAAGTGATGAAATCCCGAGATGTCAAGCGATGAACATGGAAGCCCCATTAATAGAAGCCCAAGATTTTGAATGAGAATGATGAACACGGCACATTTTGAATGAGAGTGATGGTAAACTAATGATGATTAATGAACTGACGATGTACGAATCGAGATGATGAGTCGACAATGAACTACTGTGACTATCATGGATTGGATCAACAGTTGGACTAACCGTGACCAGAAGAAGTGCCGATGCACGAATCGAGATGATGAGTCAACAGTAAACTACTGTGACTATCATGGATTGGATCAACAGTTGGACTAACCGTGACCAGAAGAAGTGACGATGTACGAATCGAGAGGATGAGTCAACAGTGAACTACTGTGACTATCATGGATTGGATCAACAGTTGGACTAACCGTGACCAGAAGAAGTGACGATGTACGAATCGAGATGATGAGTCGACAACGAACTACTATGATTGTCATGGATTGAACTGGCGATTGAACTAACCGAGATGTCGAGTCGACAGTGAACTACTGTGACTGTCATGGATTGGACCAACGGTTGGACTAACCATGATCAAAAGAACAGACGATGTACTAATCGAGATGACGAGTCTACAGTGAACTACTGTGACTGTCATGGATTGAACTGACGATGTACGAATCGAGAAGACGACTCGACAGTGAACTACTGTGACTGTCAGGATTGAACTGCTGATGTACGAAATTGAGATGACGAGTCGACAGTGAACTACTGTGACTGTCAAGATTGAACTAACGATGTACGAATCGAGTCGATAGTGAACTTACTATGACTGTTATAGATTGAACTGATGATGTACGAATCGAGAAGACGAGTCGACAGTGAACTACTGTGACTGTCATGATTGAACTAACGATGTACGAATCGAGAAGACGACTCGACAGTGAACTACTGTGACTGTCATAGATTGAACTGACGATGTACGAATCGAGAAGGCAAGTCAACAGTGAACTTACTGTGACTGTCATGATTGAACTGATGATGTACGAATCGAGAAGACGACTCGACAGTGAACTACTGTGACTGTCATAGATTGAACTGACGATGTACGAATCAAGAAGGCGAGTCAACAGTGAACTTACTGTGACTGTCATGATTGAACTGATGATGTACGAATCGAGAAGACGAGTCGACAGTGAACTATTGTGTCTGACGATGTACGAATCGATATGCCTGTTGGGGGATTAAACTGAATCTGTTGGAGATGAAGCGACTCTTTCTGGGATCTCTCTTCAACTACTTTTCTTGACCGGGAACCAGGATTCAAATTCGAATCTCTCATAGTTGATCAAATCTTGCTGGCCCAGAACCGGGATCCATCAATAGCCACTCATGGACTTGTGTTGCTTGGAGATGAAGGAAAATCAACAGCCACTCATGGACTTATGTTGCATGGACGAGGGAAGGTAATCAACAGCCACTCATGGACTTATGTTGCAAGGAGATGATGGTCAACTTTCGATGGTTTGGAAAGGGATGAAATTCGCATTTGCCCTAAGTTTGGACGCTTTTCATGCTGACGCCTTAACCGGTGCAGTAATGGTGTTTGGTACTCCTGCTTGTATTGGCATGCTCTTTATAACTTGATTTGAAAATTTTATTAGTCACTGTTGACTTACACATTTGAGACTACAACAGACTCAAAAACTTGACAGACATTGACGCACGAGGACGACACATTTGACACCAAAATGAAACAAGCTCGTCTTGTCAAAACTTGATGTGCTTTTGTCATAAACGATGTACCATTTCTCTTTTGGTGTTCACCCCTCATCTCAACATGGTAGCACTTTGCTGATAAATCTGATTTTTGAAAATTCCTCCTTAGTGATCTAGTCAATTTTCTACTTCTCCCAGGAAGTGCTTTGAATTAGTGCCTTAGCTTTTAGAGTAAAACATGCTCTATTTCAAAATTTTCAAAACAACTTGGTAACTTGAAAACTGGCCCTCGGTGTGAAGGGATTGTGTCAGGCAAATGGAGTTTGCCCCTAGTTTGAGGCGTACAAAGTGGGATTCATAAGCAAACGAGGTGGGTGACCGAAGTTTGCCCCTAGTTTGGATGATGGTTTATTGGAGGTTTTGGGTAAACGAGGTAGGTGACCGAAGTTTGCCCCTTGTATGAAGGGTAGATAGTAGAAGTCAGGCAAACGAGGTGGGTAGCCGAAGTTTGCCCCTAGTGTGGAAGGTGATTTTCTGTCTTGAGGCATGGACCGTGACTTTAATCTCTCAAATGCTCATAACTTTTGCCTAGGCACCAGTGAGGTGACCTAGCAAGCTCTTTTTTCTCTTTTGTTATTGCTCACCTTGGATTTAACTCTAATTTTGCCTAGGCGTCCTTTCGGGATTTCGGCCTAGCGAGCCATCCTTCTTTTCTTTTTGAAAGTCTGCCTACATACCCCCTAGCGGGGATCAGGTCCAACGTAGTTCGGGCCAAAGTCTTGAAAGAAGGGGGGTTGATTATGATGGTGTCGACCGAACCGATGCGGTTGCCTACGTATCCCTGAGTGGGAATCAGGTCGAGCGTAGTTCAAGGCAAGGCTTGAAGGAAATTGGTTTGATTATGATGGTGTTGACCGAACCGATGTGGTTGCCTACGTATCCCCGAGTGGGAATCAGGTCGAGCGTAGTTCAAGGCAAGGCTTGAAGGAAATTGGTTTGATTATGATGGTGTTGACCGAACCGATGTGGTTGCCTACGTATCCCCGAGTGGGAATCAGGTCGAGCGTAGTTCAAGGCAAGGCTTGAAATAAGGGGTTTGAGGTATGAGGGTTTTTCAAACCAATCGTCAAAGAAGTTCAAACTTGAGCCACTTGTGGTAGCTTTGAATAAAAAAGATTCAGTTTCAATCTCCCTTTCTTTTCTTTTTCTTTTTCTTTTTCTTTTTCTTTTGTTTTGAGGATTGATCCTTTTCACTTTTGCCTAGCCAGTCAATTCTTGCTTTTCATGTAGTTGATTCTTGCAAGATCCTTTAATCGCAATCTCAGAATTCCAGAATGTGCATGTCAGCTCTCGAAATTTATTTGTGGTCATTCCGTGCCTTTTGAAATGTGATCTTGGCACGTTCTTAAGATGTATCTTGAAGCGTATGATTCTCTCATTTATTTCATCAAAATTTTTCTCCAACATTTTGACTGGCTAGGGTCAGATTTTGGAAATCAACACCTTCTTCAGCTCTAACTTTTGCCTAGGTGCCCTTTCGGGTTTTCAACCTGGCGAGCTTTTTCTTTTCTTTTCCTTTCTTCTTTTGTTTTTTTGAAAGTGGAGATGAAACTCACTGCAATGTTTGGCTACCATCAAGGGCTAAGTTTGCATTGCTTTCAATCAGACAGATTGCGTGGCTCCCAATTGGATCGGGCTTAAGGCTTCGAAATGGTGGAAAAAAGGGTGTTGGGCAAGCCCCAAGTCAGTTTCAAGTATGTCTTTTCAAGATTGAGGCAAAAGCATCTTTAAATTCTTAAAGTAAGACTATTCAATTCCAGCTCTTCATCAGTGTCAGCGTGAAATCGACTTTAACCTTTCAGGATTCTTTTTTTGTTTTGTCGTAGAAAAATTATTACCAGAGTAATATCCATGGTAATTCGAAAAGTGACACTTCAGTTTAGTGATTCATGCATTTATGACTGGGCACATTAGATTAAGCAAAATGAGATTTCATTCCATCAATAGAGAAGGTTTACAGACTTATTAACAACTCGATGACAGACAGACTTGATCACAAGACTAGAATTGAAATGGACTCAAAACATAGAACAGACTCAACTTGACTCGACCTGGTCTCAAATGGAGTGTCTTTGCGACCCATTTATTAAATTTTTTAGCAGAAGTTCCAAACACCATCACTTTACTGCGTAGCTTCAACATTCATTAGCATCGACGGAAGGGATCATTCGATCGGTTGGTCCAAGCCAAGATAGTGGATTGGATTAGGATGGGATACATCCTCTATGAGGTTCTGAATGTCATGGCGGAGGCGGATGCATTGATCGGTGGCATGGCCTAGATTTTGATGGTAAGCACATCGTAGGCTCATGTTGTAGTGGGAGGGTATGGGATCCGGTAGCGGTTTGTGAGTGAGGAGCTGTAGGTGGCCCTTTCTGAGTAAGTGGTCCAAGGCTGTGGAAAGAGGAACATCAAGTTTGGAGAATTCGCGAGGGCCTTTTGGGCGATTTGGCGGAATGGACTGGTATGGACGAAGGGCGCAGGCCATTGATTGGTTGCTAAGTGCACTGATATCCGGGGAATCCAGGGAGTAGTTAGGTCTCTTGGACTGGTGTTGGGGTTCATCCTTTTTGAACTTTCCTTCTCTGATGGCATCCTCTATTCTGGTGCCTATTTCAAATAGCTCTTCGAATGTGGAGATGGATTGGTAGAATAGCTTGTCATAATATACTGGTTGCATGTTCTTGACCAGCATACGTACTTGCTCTCTCTCAACAGGTCTGTGGATCATTTGAGCCACTTTATTCCTCCATCTGCTCAAGAATGCAGTGAAGGACTCATTAAAGTTCTGCCTGGTAGTCTCTAGATCCCGGATGGTGATATCAAACTCTTGGTTGTAAGAGTAGTGATCAATAAAAGTTCTAGCAATGTCTTCCCAGACTCGGGTCTTGGAGGCTTCGAGGGTTAGGAACCAGGATAGTGCGGCATTCTTAAGGGTTTGCGGGAACAACATCGCAATATGCTCATGAGTGCAGCCCATCGATTGGAAGATGCTCATGCACAGCTTGATGTGACTTTTTGGATTCCCTGTTCCATCAAAACGGTCAATTTCAGGCATTTTGAAGTTCTCGGGCAGCCTTAGCTTGATGGGCTCAAAGAGGCCTTCCAGGTCTAACATGTAATCATCAACCCCTTTGCTCTTCCTCAACACCCTTTCAAGCTTGTCGACCTTGTCCATTTTTTCTTGGAGCTTCTTTTCATACGTAAGCGGTGGGACCCCTTGAAACCAGTTTTCCTCCCCATTAATCTCATGTAGAGGAGGTTCAAAACCTGGTGGCGGAAACCCGGGCGGAGGTTGCGGCTGCTGCTGCTTCAGTTCTTCCATGAACCTCAGGACTTGGACTAGACTGTCGGACTGTTGGCTTATAGTTGCTCCTAACTCGGTGACCTTGATTTCCAATTCTTCTCTATTCATGTTGAAGCGGGCTGTCGGACTGATTCTGACTAAACGATTATCCGAACTCCTGGTCCACAATGAGGATTCTGGCTGCTGACCTTGGGAATCTATACTGACCTGACAGATTTTGAGAGAAAGGGGGTGTATCAGATCCTGACAGTGATGACTTTTGGACAGACAACGATAGTGATGTGGACTGACTCGGGACAGTGCGTGCAGAGAGACGGGAATGGTGTATGCAAATGAGACAAGCATGCGGATGCAAGCCCTAATCTATATGATGCCCCTACTTCTAACAGATAGCAGTTAAACAAATAAGGTCCTAGCCATACAGAGTGTGCTAACCTTACTCTCCAGTATGATCACCAAGGGGATAATAGGGATTTCCGGGATACTTTGGGAATTTTGGATAGAGTTTCTGGGAGAAACATGGGTTTGGAAGATTCGGAGAAATTTCTAGAAGTCATTTGAGTTTCTAGGAGAAATAGGGATTTCTGGTTGATTTGGACTGAGCTTCTAGGAGAAACTGGTATTTTTGGGTATTTTTGAGGAATATGGATAGAGTTTCTAGGAGAAACAAGTATATCTGGGAAGATAGGACAGAGTTTCTGGGAGAAACTGGTATATCTGGGAAATCAGGGAGATTTAGACAGAGTTTCTGGGAAGAACGGGTTAGTACGGTTATATATGGGATATCTAGACAGAGTTTCTGGGAGAAACAGGTTAATATGTATCTGGGATGTCTGGACAGAGTTTCTGTGAGAAACAGGTTATGATGGTTATATCTGGGATATTTGGACAGAGTTTCTGGGAGAAACAGGTTAATATGTATCTGGGATGTCTAGACAGAGTTTCTGTGAGAAACAGATTAATATGTATCTGGGATGTCTGGACAGAGTTTCTGTGAGAAACAGGTTATGATGGTTATATCTGGGATATTTGGACAGAGTTTCTGGGAGAAACAGGTTAATATGTGTAGACACCCAATTTTGACCACACTGATAGGATTTAGGGTGGACAACGTCTTGGAGGATTCGATGATGAAAAGTACCCCGTGGAAGGTACTGGATTCCACACAATCAGAAGATCGGACTTCGGAAAGTGACTTCAAGCTCAGAAAAGCCCTTTTCCATGGATAAATCCCGGTTTTGTCAAAATCATCTCTCAGAATTCATATTCTCTCAGGGTTATATGAACATTAAGTGTTCTAAACGCAGTATTCTAGGTATCCAGAGATTCAATTTTAAAGAAAAGTTCGAAATCGACGCACATTTGAAAGCAATCTTGGAAAAGACGTCATTTGATTTCAAAAAGACGACGAAAGTTCCGGAGGACTTCCGGATTTCAATTGGACTTCAATTCTCATTATAAAACCTCTGGAAATATTTTTATACTGAAATTCAACCTGACAGCTTTCCAACGGTACGTAAACGGACGATTTCGGACACCAAAAAGCATTTTTACAAAAATCTGGAAAAGCAGTGCGCATGAAATTTGAAACAGAGCTTGTGGGTGACCAGAGGGACCCAAATAGTAAATGGCGGTTTTGGGTATGGGGGTGGCGGGTCCCACCATAACCGCCACTTCCATTTGTGTCCTCCACGGAGCTTTTTGAGTTCCAGACCCTTCTAGAAGCTTCCCACTGCGAGGAAATTGCCTGGAAATTGCGTTTAAGCTCCGAAATGGCCATTTTAACCCTCTTTTAAGCTCTAAAAATCCTGTTTTAACCCTGAAACTTAAGAGCTAAGTCTTCAAAACTCTATATAAGATCTCATACATCTCATATGAGATAACATCTTAACACACTAGACACTTGGAAGAGATACACTTGAATATACTTGGAGATACAAACACACATAGAAGCACATACAAGAGAGATAAGTATACTTTGAATATACTTTCAATTTAGGTGAATTCTAGAGAGAGAAAATTATGAATTGAATTTAGATTAACTTAGGCTAATTAGACCACAATTTGAACAACAATTGCCTCCCTCAACTTCCATGGATGAGTGCTTGAAGAACACTTGAATAACACTTGAAGAAGAAGATCTTCAAATCAATTTTGGTCTTGTAATTGAGAATCCTCCAAGAGGTAAACACTATAGTTCATCTCTAATTCCTACTTTGTATATATAGATCTATAAGATTTGGATCTAACTTAGTTCTATTTCTACTTATTAGAACACTCATCTTCTTCCTCTCATGTTCTTCACACACTCACATAGTTAGATCCAAATCTCTTTGATTTTTATTGATAATTTACAATTAGAGATTGTTTTTCACTTTGATTTTCAATTTTGGTTTCATTCTTCAATTTTAGTTTAGATTCATGCATACATGATTATATATATATACATATATCTATTTTGAATTCCATGATGGTTTGGAAATATGATCTATGAGAAGGATGATTTCTATGTTCATACCTATCTCTTGATTATTCCTATTACCTAGAATTCCTATTGAATTTCATCTCCAACATGATATTTATAAGTCCCTTTGATCCTTGATCTAAAAGTTCTTCATAGAACTTGAGGGCTAAATTGATTGGGAATCATGATAATTAAGTTGATCTATGAGTTTGATCTCTCTAATAAGCTTCAACTATCACTAAAATGTTTTCCTCACACTTTAAAATGAACTAGATAAAAATTCAGCAAAGCAGATTGGTTTTGTCCATTAGATTTGGTCCATCAAAACCCATAGTTTGATGGATTTCAAATTTTCTGGGTAAACTTTGATGAATTAGCTTTCATCCGGTCCGTTTTGAGAGCTTTTAGGATTCATATACTATTTTTAGAAATTGTTGAGAAATCGGTTGACAGATTTGAACATCGTCTCTTTGTGCTTGAATTTCAGAAAATCTATAATAGTTATCGACGTTCCGCTTTTTGGGGATGATTCCTAACTCATATATCTATATGCCGATGTAAAATCGTGAGCATACGATCGAGTTAGGATCGTTTTCTAAGCGTTTAAAGTTGATACAACTATTCTGGAATTTTCTAAGTTTAATTACAAATATGATTATGTATACAAAATGGTCATACCTTGATCACTCAACAACAATTGATGAATAAAACTTGGTTTAGAAATCACCTAGGATAAATGGATGAGAGATCAAAAGCTTAAATCAACTTGGTTAACATGATTCATGAACTTCTATTATACTTCTTTTATGTTTTGCATTCATTTGTCAAATGATACCAAATTTCCAGAATAACAGAGTCTGTTTAAAACACTTTTTCAGAAACCTTGTGATTATAGAATGTCCATGGGTTTATTTTTATCATATACTACAATGAAATAGCTTTCTTTTGACACCAAATAGAGCTTCATATGATTTTTGTAGATTTAATTATGATTTTTACAAGAACAGTGGACAGTCCTGATCCACTGTTCCCAAAACATTTATTTCTCAAACAATAAAATTGATATTGAGGTCCCACTTTTTGGAGAAGTTCCCTAAGACATGTATCTAACTTTCTGTAAAAGGGTTTTTATCCAGCTCATGTTTAAGACCACTTTTGATAGGATTCATTAGAGGTTGCTGAATCTGGAAATTTGATTGATGACATGTTTTCTTTGTTTATCATGCATATCATTTGTTTGCTTGTATTTTTGCAATGCTTGGGTATTCTTTGGTGTATTAGTGCAGAGAATTAAGTGCCTCGGACCCGGACTTCGATTTGTGGTTTGCCTCGTCTACATGTGGCTTAGTGCCCATGTATCATGTACTATCTCTATCCTTTCTCTTAGAATTTTTCTAGGTTTACAACTTTGATTTCAACGACACATTTCCTTTAGGATAAGTCTCCGTTTATATGATTATTTGTTAGAGACATCTTATCTAGGATTGTTGCATGATTGCATTGCACGTTTACATTCTTTTTGCTTTCGCGACTCCGCTTGAGTCAACCAATGTAAGTCTTCTCGTTCCCTTTGCATATCATGACATGTTTACTTTATTTGCATCGGTCCCGGGCGGGACTAGCCACTGTGAGTATACTTCTCCCTTGTATTGCATGAGCATCCGCTTTCTACTTGATTTAGTCTCTTGAAATGATTTTCATTAGATGTTTCTTTTTGCCATGTATATATCTATCTAGTATGTTTGAGGAAACAACATCTATTATGAATTAATAACAAGGATATTTGAATCAAGGCCTACCATTCGGTAGGGCGAGGAGGGGGTGCTTTAGTCCTGCTTGGGCTCCTTCCCCTCTCGTACCAAGACCCCCGAACCTTGTTTCTGGTAATGAAGGGCGAGTAACCTTATTCAATTTTGGGCGAGTCAAACTTGGGTTTCCTAATTCCCGATAAAAATTAGGTGGCGACTCTTTGTCTCTAGGATCGCGTGAGGAAGTCCTAGTTTTCCCTGAAGTGTGCTCCTTGGGATCCGTCCCGGGACACTATCGAGGGAGAGCGCCAGGACCTCCTCCTCCATTCGCGACGGTCCACAATCTGGCGACTCCACTGGGGATTTGAACATGAAACCGATGGTTTCTTGTTCTTCGAGGGTTTGACTTGAGCCAAAGAATATCCTTGTTATTAATTCAATAATCATGTTGTTTCTGCCTGCATTTGCACTTGCATTGTTCTTTCACCGCGACTACTTGAGATCATTGCCTTGAAGATAGAGGGCCCTCTTTCCTCTATTTGTCAAGAGTTTTGGTAGCATGTAGTCACCGTTAGCCTTGTACCGCGTGCGGTATATAGAGCCTATGTGTGAACGGCACGCCCTCGGGGAGGCGGTCAACCACACCGCTGAGCTTGCTAATGGACCCTTTATGAGACTAAAACCCGGCCTTTGCATATAGTTTCTATAGAACCCTTCAATTAGGATCTTGATTATCATCTTTGATTAGGACAATGTGATGAATTACTTGCGCTTGCCCGTAAGGGATTATGTGGATGATGAGGACGTGTATGCGAAGGCATCATCAAACCTTGTATGGTGGATTCCTCTAGGATAGTATGGTCTTTATCCGAACATCCAATCACTATTTGAAGACAATTTTGAAAATTTTTGAAATTATAAGCACTTCTTTGAAAAACCCCAAGTCTTTCGAAAATTCCAAGAATATCCCTTTTGAAAATTTGCTTTGAGATTCACTTTCACAAAATCTTTCCAAAATTCTCCTTAGATTTTAGAGAATTTCAAAATTCCTATTTCCAGAAATCATGATCACACTTTGATGATTCAATTTCAAATTCTCCTAGATTTTAGAGAATTTCAAAAAAAAAAATTTTACTTTGGTCTTCAAGAAATCATGATGATTCAATTTCAAAATCTTCCTCTCAGATCTTAGAATTTCAAAATTCCCACCTCAATTTTTAAGAATCATGATTTCTCACCACAAGCATTGATGGTTCAAAAATTCTTTTGAAAATTACAAATCTCCCCATCTCTTTCAAAGATTTTCATGAAAAATTTCAATTTTGAAAACATGAACCATCAAGAATTTCAAAACTCAAAATCCTTGGATAATGATTGGATTAGTAGGGTGATTAGCATACTCAAGGAATCTTATGTGCTTATGTGCTGATGTGCTAGGTCTAAGCTAGATTAAGGTGCATTGCATTTAGATTAGATTGCATTTCATCTGCATTGCATGCACTACACGAGCATTGCATATACGACTCACGAGTGCGACGCCTCTAATATACTTTCAAAAGAAAAGATTTGTTTTCCTCAGAATTTTGAAAGCTTGAAAAGATTTCTTTTGATTTTAAGAAAAATGTTTTTGAAAAAGGAAATGATTTTCCATTTATGATTTCCATCTTTGTAAATCCACCTTCTTTGAAAAATTCTTTTGCAATAAAGATACCTGATTATTTGAAAATCCCTAAATAAACCAGATAAGAAAAGATAGGACCGAAAAGTTGTACTCCTTTCTGGGTCAGAGCTCCGAACAGCCGTTTGATCAGATCAGGGTTAGAAGAAGGAACAGCCGAGTCGACTAGGGTTGAAGATATGACATACGAAGCGGATATGGAAGCCAGATTGGCCGCAATGCAAGCTGCCTTGGATCAGAGCAGGGAGCAGAATCGAGAACAACTTGCCACTATGATGAGAATGATTGAGCAGCTAACTAATCCACCACCACCACCTCCAGAGCATCATGAAGAAGAAGATTTTGGGGAGACAGTTCAACCAAAGGTTCAGCTAGATCAGGAAATTCAGGACAAGTTGGCCAAGATCGACAAACTAGAGAGTGTGATCAGAAAGAGCAAAGGGGTGGATGAGTATTTGTTCGATGTTGAAGGGTTGTGTGACGCTCCAAAAACCAAACTCCCAGAGAAGTTTAAGATGCCGCATATTGAATTTTTCAATGGAACTGGAAATCCGAAGAGCTATCTGAGGCTTTATGTAGGAACTTTGCAGCCTATGGGCATTGAATCTGACCTCTTCGCTCTATTGTTTCCAAGAGTTTTGAGTGGAGCAGCACTTTCATGGTACTTGACGTTGGAACCAGCCATAACCAGAGATTGAGAGGCATTGGCCAAAGCTTTCGTGGCTCAATATTCATATAACCAGTTGTTTGATGTAACTGCAAGAGATCTAGAAACCACCCGACAAGAGTATAGGGAATCCTTCGCAGGTTTCCTTACTCGTTGGAGAGCTAAAGCTGCTCAAATGACTAGCAGGCCAGCGGAAAAAGATCAGGTCCGAATGATCATCAAGAATCTACAGCCCGAATACTTGGAAAGGCTAGAATTTCAGTCCATTGTGAGTTTCGAACAGCTGTTTGATGTGGGAACTTTGATAGAAGATGCCATTAGAGATGGAAAGATCAAGAAAGAAAACACGAGCAATCGATACAGAAAGACAGAAAGGCCAGTCTATCATCAGTCTGCTGACGTCAACACACTATCTCCTCAGCCTTTTCAGAAAGAGCGTCGAAGTATGGCTAATGCAAGAGGAAGTCAAAATCAGAAACAGTCGAGAGAGAAAAGAGAATTTTCTGACTTGGGGATGCCACTAAGCACCGCACTTGAAAGAATGATAGAAAAAGGGTACTTGCAGAAATTGGAACCTAAACCAGAGCCAAATCCACTTCCACCGGGTTTCAAAACAGAGTTCTTTTGTGACTTTCATCAAGGCCGTGGACATAGCACAGATAGATGCTGGAGACTTCGCCATGAAATTGAAGACTTGATTGAAAAAGGGGTCATCTCCCCTCCTCCCTCTCAGCCAAATGTTCAGAAGAATCCTCTCCCTAATCATAAGGGGAACATGCCAAATGTTAACTTTGTAGAAGAAGGATCTCAGATTTATAACCCAAAGATCTACATCACATCCTCGAATCAACCAGCTATGGATGTTCAACTTCCGGAAGACGCTGCAATTTGCATCTTGAGGAATATGGAAGAGGAAGAATGGGTCGAAGAAGCACTGGCTTTTGAAGAAGAAATAGCCAACGGAAATCTTACGATTGAATGGTGGGATCCCAATGCCATCACCGACGACTCGATCTGGTATGAGGAAGAAAAGCCCATAGAAGCAGTCACCGAGAAACAAAGCACTGAGCCGATAGAAGAATTGCTAAAGCCTGTCGAGAACCTTGAAATCAAAGATGACGATCTTATTGCAATGATGGAAGAAGAAGAAGATTGGTGGTATGATGATGAGGATGATTCCGTTAATAATACCATAATCCCCGATGATTCTGTTTGGAAAATCACTGTTGGCACCGAAAAGTTAGCCAAAGAACTTGAGTCTATCTGGATCACCAATGAAGCAAACCACTTGACCCGTTCCGGACGTCATTTCAAGCCTCATGAGTTAGAAAATCGTAATGAGAAAGAAGTCGTCAAAACAAAAGAGGCTGGTAAAGGAGCCGTGAGCGAAGAAGAAGATGAAATCTTAAAGCAATTGAAGAAAACACAAGCTTGGATCTCAGTATGGGGATTACTTATGACCTCTCACAAACACAGGCAGGCCATGCTCGATACTCTCAATCGTTTGGATGTTTCTGTCAATACTACTCCCGAAGATCTAGTAAACATGATCTCTTCAAAGCCTTGTAAGCCTGTAATCACATTCACAGATGAAGATTTACCGCCGGAAGGGGCACACCACAACAGAGCTCTCTACATCACTGTACATTGCCTGGGGAATAGAGTACCGGTCTGCTTGGTAGATAATGGGTCAGCCTTGAATGTATGTCCTCTCCAAACAGCTCTCAGAATGGGGTTGTCTATTTCAGAACTCTTGCCATCAACACAAACTGTGAGGGCCTATGATAACACCAAAAGGGCCATTGTGGGAATGATTAAGTTGAAAATTGAAGTCGGGCCATTAAACAAAGAAGCTGATTTCCAAGTGATTGATATTCCGGCTAGCTTTAATCTGCTATTGGGACGTCCGTGGTTACATGTGAATGATGCAGTCGCCTCCACTCTCCACCAGAAAGTCAAGTTCATCTGGAAAGAGGATGTGGTAACAATCTTTGGGGATAGCTGGATCAAAGAAGAAGGGACAAGCCATGGTCCTGTGCTAGAAGTCCAAACACCGGAAGAAGAAAATGAATTAGGAGGATTCAACTTTGTGGGAATGATAAATGAAGGAGCTAAGAAAAAGAAATCCGTTTGGGATCGACTCAGCTATGAGAAGAAACTTCCTGATGCATCTGTCTGGGGCGAAGAAATCACTCCGATCAAGAAAAAGAAGCCGTTCATCACCGGACGCGAATATAGAAAGATGTTCGAGAAGGGAAACCCGGTTGCCAAAGATCTACAAGAAGAAGTGGGACAGAATTGGATCCCTGAAGTCATGCCATTGTACTTTGACCAGTATGCCAATCCTAAAGTGGCTCATATGGTGCGGAAGATGAACTATTTTCCTGGAATGGGACTAGGTCGTCGTCAACAAGGAATAACTGAACCACCGAACTTCCACGAACAGAAAGATAAATCTGGGCTTGGGTATCAATTGACTGAAGAAGATAAGAAGAAGATGACAAAAGGAAAAGGGCCGATGGTTGTTTCTGGGCCAAGAATCCTGAATGGATACTTCGTGAAAGAAGGCGATGACTTTCCCTTCTGTGGGTTCCCTGAACCATGGTATGATCCGGCTACCAAGAACATTAAGCCTGGATTTGAGATTTTCTTCAAACATGAGTTCTCCGACTATGAGGATCCGTTCTTGTATACTCCGCCTATCAAGAAAGAAAGGAAGGACTGGGCTGAGCTGATGACAAGTGATGATTTGAACATGCTAATGGATGAAGAGCTGAACATGCTGATGGATGCCGAAGAAGCACTGGGAAATGTAAAAGAAATCAAGCCAATAGAGGGAGCTCTGAACAATTGGGTGATAGAATCGGAAGTCAACAAATCCCCTCCCCCATTTCCCCGGAAGTCTGTAAAGGCCAATATGAGCCATGATGTTGAGTCTGCTTTTGCTTTTGATGTACCCAAAAATGTTAATGAAATGAACGAGGATTTTGCTTACTCTTCTGTGTCTGATGATCTTGATTTTGAAATTTCTGAGGATTTGCAAAGATTAATTGAAAATGAAAATGAATCTGCATGCAAGATTATTGAAGAAACTTTGCTAATAAACTTGGATAATGAAGATAATCCACAAAATGTTCATATTGGCACCACGCTCACTTCACAAGAAAGCAATGAACTAATCAACTTATTAAAAGAATTTAAAGATGTTTTCGCTTGGTCCTACCAAGATATGCCAGGCATCGATCCAGAGATTGTCCAACACCATATCCCTCTCTTTCCAAATTCAAAACCTGTTAAGCAAAAGTTGAGACGCATGAGACCCGAATGGACTTTGAAGATCAAAGAAGAAGTTGAGAAACAATTGAAAGCTGGATTCCTGATGGTAACCCAATATCCGGAATGGATAGCCAATATAGTTCCTGTGCCAAAGAAGGATGGAAGGATCCGTGTATGTGTTGACTTCAGAGATCTAAACAAGGCTAGTCCTAAGGATGATTTTCCGCTTCCACACATAGATGTTCTGGTAGATAGCACCGCGGGGCATGAGTTGTTATCATTCATGGATGGTTTCTCAGGGTACAATCAGATTTTAATGGCACCCGAAGACAGAGAAAAGACTACATTCACAACTCACTGGGGGACGTATTGCTACCGAGTAATGCCATTTGGGTTAAAGAATGCCGGAGCGACCTATCAGAGAGCTGCTACTACTTTGTTACATGACATGATCCATAAAGAGGTAGAAGTTTATGTGGATGATATGATTGTTAAGTCCAAAGAAAGAAGTGGGCATTTAACAGCACTCGCCAAGTTCTTTGAAAGATTAAGGAAATACAGAATGAGATTGAATCCACAGAAGTGTACTTTTGGAGTTACCACCGGAAAGCTGCTGGGATTTCTCATAACACAGAGAGGAATTGAGGTTGACCCCACAAAGATCAAGGCTATTATGGATATGCCGCCTCCGACAAATGAAAAGGAAGTAAGAGGATTTCTGGGAAGAATCCAATTCATCAGCCGCTTCATATCTAAGCTCACTGCTACTTGCGATCCGCTTTTCAGCTTGTTGAGAAAAGGGAAGAAATTCGAATGGGACAATCAATGTCAAGAAGCTTTTGACAAGATCAAGGCTTATTTATCAAACCCACCGGTTCTTTCACCCCCGAAATCAGGGAAGCCTTTGCTGTTGTACTTATCCGTGTCAGAGAATGCTATGGGATGCATGTTAGCCCAAGAAGGAGATGAAGGGCGTACAGAGAAAGCCATTTACTACTTAAGTAAAAGGATGACTGGATACGAATTGAAGTATTCTCCGTTAGAAAAGACATGTTGGGCTTTGGTTTGGGCCACTCGTCGTCTGAGGCATTATATGTTGGCCTTCCCTGTTGTTTTAATCTCCCGAATGGATATTATTGGACTACTATGGACAAGGACTGCTATGAATATGTCAGAAAATGTCACAAATGTCAGATCCATGCCAATATGAAGCATGTGCCGCCGTCACTGCTATACAACATGACTACCCCTTGGCCATTCTCAGTTTGGGGAATAGATGTTATTGGAGAAGTAACCCCGAAGGCGTCTAATGGGCATCAATACATCCTGGTAGCAATTGATTATTTCACAAAATGGGTGGAAGCAGAGTCTTATGCGACATTGAAGGCTAAAGATGTGGCCAGATTTATCAGAAGAAATATAATCTGCCGATACGGGGTCCCTCATGAGTTGATATCCGATCATGGCAGTCACTTCCAGAAAGAGGTTTTGGATCTACTAGAAGAATACAAGATCATGCACCACATGTCAGCGCCGTATAGGCCACAAACAAATGGGGCAGTTGAAGCAGCTAATAAGAATTTGAAGACGATCCTAAGAAAGATGACTGATACATACCGAGATTGGCATGAGAAGTTACCGTATGCACTGTGGGGATACAGAACATCTATCCGAACATCTACAGGAGCCACTCCTTATTCATTGGCTTACGGAATGGAAGCAGTACTCCCAGTTGAAATAGAACTACCATCTTTGAGAGTTGTGGCAGAATCCGAGATTCCAGAATTTGATTGGCTAAGAGATAGATATGAGGAGCTAATGTTACTTGATGAGAAAAGGTTGGCCGCAATTGATCATGTGCATGTGTATCAGAGAAGAATAGCTCGAGCATTCAACAAGAAGGTCCGTCCAAGAAAACTTGAGGAAGGCGACCTTGTGCTTAAAGCCTTAAAAGCACCTGTTTTCGATCCTAGAGGGAAATTCAAGCCAAATTGGGTTGGCCCATACGTCATCAAGAAGCTTCTCTCTGGAGGAGCGGCATACCTGATGGATCTAGATGGAGTTGAGTTCAATCAGCCAATCAACATTGACCGTCTCAAGAGATACTATGCTTAAAAGCCTTTTCTTTCAAAACCTGTTCTTTCAAAACCTCCAGCATTCGAGGAACTACGCTTGACCTGATTCCCACTTGGGGATACGTAGGCAACCTACTCGGTTCGGTCACTGCTCCTGAAACACTCAGCCACATCTCAAATACCTTCTTTCAAGACTTAGCCGAACTACTTTGGATCTGATTCCCACTTGGGGATAAGTAGGTGAGCTTTCCTGGCTCTCGATCCCTGAACCTTGCAAACTAGGGGCAAACTTTCAAGTTTGCCCAAAGCCTCAAGATATCACTGCCACACTAGGGGCAAACTGCGTTTGCCCAAACTTCCATTTATCTCTATCAACTAGGGGCAAACTGTCGTTTGCCCATACCTCGCTACCTGTCCTCTCTGGATCACTTGGCTATCAGAATTAAAGCACCTAAGTGAAAAATCTGGTAATTCTTGATATTAAGTTGAAAAGTTTTTTAGCAATCTAAAGATGTGAATCTAATGTCAAGACTGAAACATTATGTGGAAAATTTTCAAAAGCTTCAAGATTACATGCAAAGCCAACACAATATCCTGCTACAAGATAAAATCTCATTTTCAAAACATGCAAATCCTTAGAAAATTCAAATATCCAAGTCAAAAGACATTGTCAAGAAAGAGGAATCGTCAGAAATTTCCTTTCCCTGTAAAATCGAGTCCTGTGTGTCAGTGTGCAAAGTGTCAATCAAATCAGTCTCGTGACAAGGGATGCAAAGCGAAACAGAAGGATAGCATAAAGCAGCATCAAGCAAAGTCAAGAGTACAAGCCCATCAAGACAGAATACATCAACATCAGTCTCAGCACAGAAAGCAAGAAAAACAGAAAGATAGTCATGGGTGCATATGATCATCATTAGCGACGACGAGTAGCCCGTGGGTACCGAGCAGGCATATCTGAGGCCGTAGAGCTATCATCATCTTCAATTTGGCGCCTTCGCCTAGACCCACCAGACCCACCAGAAGGGCCTGCATTCATCCGCTCCAACTGTGATTGAAGCTGCCTAACTTGAGCCACCTGTGGAAGAAAAGAATCAGTATAGGGGTTTGAAAAAGCAATGAGATAAGAAGAAAAGGTCAAGAAATTTACCAGGGCCGCATCACGGTCTATGTAAGTCTGGCACATGCCATCCCACTGCAAAGAGAAGGAAGATATGGTCAGAAAGATCAGAAGAATCAGAGGTAATGAGTTCAGAAATTACTTACATGTCCCTCACGAGCAAGGCTCCAAGCCCTCAGATTCTGTGCATAAGCTCGCTCTTCATTGAAAACGGCTCGGGGAACGGACTCATGTTGTTCTGAAACTAGCTGAGGCTCTACAAGATCACGGGGGATCTCTACAGAAGATATAACTCCGCGCAGCATGGTCGAGGCTCGCCAATCACAAGGAGGAATGAGAGGTAGAGGTCGACCAGGGCCATCCACAAAAGAACTCCCCTGCAAATGATGATGAGAAATAAGATAAAGCAAGCATTCGATCAGAAATGAAGAAGTCGTGAAATACCTGCGGGTCATCCGAGAGCGGGAAATTAGGCATCAGATGAGTAACCCTGAAGACGTCATAGTTCTCCTCAAACAGAGTAAAAGAGGCTGAAGGAATTCCGTTCAAAGCATTAATAAGATCTTCATCTTCCAAATTCTGCGCCGACCTCATACAAGAAGGCGGATCCTGTGGCACTAAGAGACGATCCTCCAAATCAGTCTGAGGAGCTACTCTCTCTCCAAGATACCACTCAAGAACAGAGGGACCCTCAAGAAGAATCCTCTCTCCAGTCATCTGTCTAGCTAAGCCAATCTCAGTCACATCTCCATTTGTCACCCAAGGATGCCAGTTAACTTGGGTGAATCTGAGACGGGTAAGAAAATCCCGGCAAGAAATAACATTATGAGCATCATTCTTGGTACCTACGGCTTGGCGACGCCACTTCAGAGCCCGTGGAAAAATATGAATCTCTTCCTCCCGGAATGATGGAGCCGTCATGGAGAAATACTCAAAGGCCCACACCTACAAGAGAAAATAAAGCAGTGGTCAAAACAGCAGAACATCAAATGATAAAAACTGGAAATGAAAATATTTTCAGTACCTCCCAAGCTCTCCAGAATCCGCCGAATCCAGGGGATTTGCCTCGAGAATGCTCCCCCATATGACTATATAGAATGGCTAAACCAGCAGAGCCCTAATCAAAATCTGCAATCTCCTCAAGATTTCGAAGACTATCAAGCATATTCAATGTAATCCGCTCAGCTCGAGTAGAAAGAAGAGAGCAACCAAGCAAATACAAGATGAAAGCACGGGTAAGCTGCATATCGGTAAATTGAGCCGCTCTTTCAGCAGGCCTGAAGTTGTTGATGAACCATGTGATGCCTACGCTCGATCCGTGAAGATCTCTCTGGGATGGGATGATGCCTAGGAGACGCTCAATGATAGTAGGATGTCTATGGATGTTCTTTGCAAAGGCAAGACGATGCCCGCCAAATGAGATGCCGGTTATCATTGCAAAATCAAGAGGGGTCATGGTTATCTCCCCAAAAGGCATGTGAAAAGTATTTGTGGAATCCCACCACCTTTCAGCAAGAGCTTGAATCATGGCCAAATCATTAGTCGATCTCTCCAATAAGGTTACAAACGACCCAAAGCCCGCTTGCTTGATATTGGCTACTACTTGGGGACGCGACTCCGACAATTCATTAAACCATTCAAGGCATTTTCCATGGCTACCATGACCTCTAAGATGACCAACCACATTCTAAAAAGAAAAAGGATGATTTCTAAGGAATCGCAAGAATAAAGAGACACGTATGAAGATGTGAAACAAAGGAGTAATTAAAGAATGGGTTACCTCTTGACGAAAGGCCCTCCTAGAGATATGATTTAGTGGATTTTTCATGGTTGCATACTCCATGGTTTGAGTTGATGAAGCTCCACTAGCTTGAAATTGGCTTCTACGTGTTCTAGAACTTTCACCTTGTCCATGGGAACTCATGGTTGTTGATGCTTGAAGCTTGAAGATAAGAGGTTGAAGATGATGAATAGTAAAAACCTTGGTACTTGAATCCCCTAGAATAGGGAGGAGTTGATGAAATCAACAAAGTTTTTGGAGGTTTTAATGCAAGAAATCACTCAAAACATCAAGAAATTGCAAGATTTGAGCACCTTAGAAGGAAGAGGTGATGCATTGAAGAAGAAATGAATGAAGAACAAAGAAGAAAATGGGTTTAAAACCCCAAAGTTGCGGCTGGCGGTTCCCAAGGGGGTGTGGGGAACCGCCATTTACTATTCACTTCCTGCCATTTCCCCATTTTGCTCTATATTCGCGTTTTGACCCCCGGAACTCTTGATTTGATCCCGGATTGGTCCATTTTTGATATATAAGCCTTGAGAGTGCTTAAAACTTGTTGGAATTGGTCTAGAGGACCTCTGGAGATTTGAATCTTGGTAAAAATCCATTCAATAATTGAAAAAAAAAAGTCCCCCAGATGAGAAGAATCAAAGGCACCACAGCCTGAAAGTGGCCGAGAAACGGCAAACTCCCGTCGTTTTGGGATTGATTATGAGTTGTCTTAGAAAATGGACATTTGAGTCTACTGTCGCTTGAGAATTACATCCAGAAAGGACTTTCAGAAGATGGGTCAGAATGCGAGATGTTCAGAAAGGGTTAGAGTAAGCCTGACGTGTTGCAAGAATGATTGCGTTGGTCGAAGCACCAATATGAGTCTCAGAAAGAATCAGCAGGGCCTCCAGAATATGTGCTCGCGTCCCAGAAACCTCAGATATCTCTTCAAGCAGAGAATTTCCAGATATTGTCAAGGTATAACAGAATTCGTGCATCTCTCAGAATCATAGGATCTCCCCAGTAGAGAACTTTCAGAATTAAGTTTCTCGCAAGCATCATGTATCCACGGGTTGCCTCCAGATAAAGGGTATCTCTCAGAATTTGAGCATCAAAATCGCCTCCAGAATACAAGGTTTATGCCAAGCATCATGTATCCAGGGTTGCCTCCAGAATGTAGGGTTTCTCTCAGAATCGTGGGTTGCCTCCAGAATGTAGGGTTTCTCTCAGAATCAGAATCGTGGGTCGCCTCCAGAATACAAGGTTTATGCCAAGAATCGTGTATCCGTGGGTTGCTCTCAGAATGTGGGGTTTCTCTCAGAATCGTGGGTTGCCTCCAGAATGTAGGGTTTCTCTCAGAATCAGAATCGTGTATCCAGGGTTGCCTCCAGAATGTAGGGTTTCTCTCAGAATCATGTATTTTTCAGCATCGCATATCAGGGTTGCCTCCAGAATGTAGGGTTTCTCTCAAAATCAGAATCGTGTATCCGTGGGTTGCTCTCAGAAGAAGGGTCATCTCTCAGAATTTGTGTATCTCTCAGAATCCGTGCATCAGAACAGAAGATTTGTCCTCAGAAGAAGGGCCTGTTTCAGAAGAACAGAGGATTTGTCTCCGGCAGAGAGACCTGTTTCAGAAGATTTGTTTCTAGACCTGCCACAGAAGATTTGTCCTCGGAAAAAGGGCCTGTTTCAGAAGAACAGAAGATTTGTCTCCGGCAGAGAGACCTGTTTCAGAAGACTTGTTTCCAGACCTGTTACAGAAGATTTGTCTAGAAGAAAGACCTGTTTCAGAAGAGCAGAAGATTTGTCTCCGGCAGAGAGACCTGTTTCAGAAGATTTGTCCCCAGCAAAAGGACTCTACATCAGCAATCGTCCCCAGCAAAAGGACTCTACATCAGCAATCGTCCCCAGCAGAAGGACTCTACATCAGCAATCGTCCCCAGCAAAAGGACTCTACATCAGCAATCGTCCCCAGCAGAAGGACTCTACACCAGCAATCGTCCCCAGCAAAAGGACTCTACATCAGCAATCGTCCCCAGCAGAAGGACTCTACATCAGCAATCGTCCACAGAAGAAGGACCTATTTCAGCAATCGTCCCCAGCAGAAGGACTCTACATCAACAATCGTCCCCAGCAGAAGGACTCTACATCAGTAATCGTCCCCAGCAGAAGGACTCTACACCAGCAATCGTCCAGTTGTTTGACATGACTCAGAATTCATCCAAGATACTTCGCTATTTCAAGAGTCGTCCAGGATACAGATGACGCCTACGAGCCTTAAGATCAGAAGAATAACTTTGACAAAAACCTCGAGAATCATCCAAGATACCTTTAGCATATTCGACTGTGAGAGAGAGTCGTTGCATCCTTTGCATTAGATTTTGCATCTAGGGAACCCTTGAGGATGATTCCTCCAGCACTTTCACGTTTCATGTTTTCATACTGCACCAGCATCCTAGGATAGGAGCATTTCATCCGCATTGTTGTTGTTTGTTTTCCGTTTTCCCGCGCGCTTGAACTACGCCCTGGTCTGATTCCTGGAAAGGATACGTAGGCAGCTCCAGCGGAGCACGACCAGCATCAGCTTCAAATTAGCCGCCTCTACCCAGCATTACATTGCATTCTTGCATTCGTAATTTCTTGATTTTCTCTGATTTTGAATTTCTTGATTTTGCGAATTTTTTGTTTTTCCTAAAACCTCTCAGTATGGTTATTTGGGTGCCTTCAAGGCTTTGGCACTCACTTGCAGTTCACGTTGTTCACAACAAGCTCTGCCAAAGAGGGGCAAACTGTAGACACCCAATTTTGACCACACTGATAGGATTTAGGGTGGACAACGTCTTGGAGGATTCGATGATGAAAAGTACCCCGTGGAAGGTACTGGATTCCACACAATCAGAAGATCGGACTTCGGAAAGTGACTTCAAGCTCAGAAAAGCCCTTTTCCATGGATAAATCCCGGTTTTGTCAAAATCATCTCTCAGAATTCATATTCTCTCAGGGTTATATGAACATTAAGTGTTCTAAACGCAGTATTCTAGGTATCCAGAGATTCAATTTTAAAGAAAAGTTCGAAATCGACGCACATTTGAAAGCAATCTTGGAAAAGACGTCATTTGATTTCAAAAAGACGACGAAAGTTCCGGAGGACTTCCGGATTTCAATTGGACTTCAATTCTCATTATAAAACCTCTGGAAATATTTTTATACTGAAATTCAACCTGACAGCTTTCCAACGGTACGTAAACGGACGATTTCGGACACCAAAAAGCATTTTTACAAAAATCTGGAAAAGCAGTGCGCATGAAATTTGAAACAGAGCTTGTGGGTGACCAGAGGGACCCAAATAGTAAATGGCGGTTTTGGGTATGGGGGTGGCGGGTCCCACCATAACCGCCACTTCCATTTGTGTCCTCCACGGAGCTTTTTGAGTTCCAGACCCTTCTAGAAGCTTCCCACTGCGAGGAAATTGCCTGGAAATTGCGTTTAAGCTCCGAAATGGCCATTTTAACCCTCTTTTAAGCTCTAAAAATCCTGTTTTAACCCTGAAACTTAAGAGCTAAGTCTTCAAAACTCTATATAAGATCTCATACATCTCATATGAGATAACATCTTAACACACTAGACACTTGGAAGAGATACACTTGAATATACTTGGAGATACAAACACACATAGAAGCACATACAAGAGAGATAAGTATACTTTGAATATACTTTCAATTTAGGTGAATTCTAGAGAGAGAAAATTATGAATTGAATTTAGATTAACTTAGGCTAATTAGACCACAATTTGAACAACAATTGCCTCCCTCAACTTCCATGGATGAGTGCTTGAAGAACACTTGAATAACACTTGAAGAAGAAGATCTTCAAATCAATTTTGGTCTTGTAATTGAGAATCCTCCAAGAGGTAAACACTATAGTTCATCTCTAATTCCTACTTTGTATATATAGATCTATAAGATTTGGATCTAACTTAGTTCTATTTCTACTTATTAGAACACTCATCTTCTTCCTCTCATGTTCTTCACACACTCACATAGTTAGATCCAAATCTCTTTGATTTTTATTGATAATTTACAATTAGAGATTGTTTTTCACTTTGATTTTCAATTTTGGTTTCATTCTTCAATTTTAGTTTAGATTCATGCATACATGATTATATATATATACATATATCTATTTTGAATTCCATGATGGTTTGGAAATATGATCTATGAGAAGGATGATTTCTATGTTCATACCTATCTCTTGATTATTCCTATTACCTAGAATTCCTATTGAATTTCATCTCCAACATGATATTTATAAGTCCCTTTGATCCTTGATCTAAAAGTTCTTCATAGAACTTGAGGGCTAAATTGATTGGGAATCATGATAATTAAGTTGATCTATGAGTTTGATCTCTCTAATAAGCTTCAACTATCACTAAAATGTTTTCCTCACACTTTAAAATGAACTAGATAAAAATTCAGCAAAGCAGATTGGTTTTGTCCATTAGATTTGGTCCATCAAAACCCATAGTTTGATGGATTTCAAATTTTCTGGGTAAACTTTGATGAATTAGCTTTCATCCGGTCCGTTTTGAGAGCTTTTAGGATTCATATACTATTTTTAGAAATTGTTGAGAAATCGGTTGACAGATTTGAACATCGTCTCTTTGTGCTTGAATTTCAGAAAATCTATAATAGTTATCGACGTTCCGCTTTTTGGGGATGATTCCTAACTCATATATCTATATGCCGATGTAAAATCGTGAGCATACGATCGAGTTAGGATCGTTTTCTAAGCGTTTAAAGTTGATACAACTATTCTGGAATTTTCTAAGTTTAATTACAAATATGATTATGTATACAAAATGGTCATACCTTGATCACTCAACAACAATTGATGAATAAAACTTGGTTTAGAAATCACCTAGGATAAATGGATGAGAGATCAAAAGCTTAAATCAACTTGGTTAACATGATTCATGAACTTCTATTATACTTCTTTTATGTTTTGCATTCATTTGTCAAATGATACCAAATTTCCAGAATAACAGAGTCTGTTTAAAACACTTTTTCAGAAACCTTGTGATTACAGAATGTCCATGGGTTTATTTTTATCATATACTACAATGAAATAGCTTTCTTTTGACACCAAATAGAGCTTCATATGATTTTTGTAGATTTAATTATGATTTTTACAAGAACAGTGGACAGTCCTGATCCACTGTTCCCAAAACATTTATTTCTCAAACAATAAAATTGATATTGAGGTCCCACTTTTTGGAGAAGTTCCCTAAGACATGTATCTAACTTTCTGTAAAAGGGTTTTTATCCAGCTCATGTTTAAGACCACTTTTGATAGGATTCATTAGAGGTTGCTGAATCTGGAAATTTGATTGATGACATGTTTTCTTTGTTTATCATGCATATCATTTGTTTGCTTGTATTTTTGCAATGCTTGGGTATTCTTTGGTGTATTAGTGCAGAGAATTAAGTGCCTCGGACCCGGACTTCGATTTGTGGTTTGCCTCGTCTACATGTGGCTTAGTGCCCATGTATCATGTACTATCTCTATCCTTTCTCTTAGAATTTTTCTAGGTTTACAACTTTGATTTCAACGACACATTTCCTTTAGGATAAGTCTCCGTTTATATGATTATTTGTTAGAGACATCTTATCTAGGATTGTTGCATGATTGCATTGCACGTTTACATTCTTTTTGCTTTCGCGACTCCGCTTGAGTCAACCAATGTAAGTCTTCTCGTTCCCTTTGCATATCATGACATGTTTACTTTATTTGCATCGGTCCCGGGCGGGACTAGCCACTGTGAGTATACTTCTCCCTTGTATTGCATGAGCATCCGCTTTCTACTTGATTTAGTCTCTTGAAATGATTTTCATTAGATGTTTCTTTTTGCCATGTATATATCTATCTAGTATGTTTGAGGAAACAACATCTATTATGAATTAATAACAAGGATATTTGAATCAAGGCCTACCATTCGGTAGGGCGAGGAGGGGGTGCTTTAGTCCTGCTTGGGCTCCTTCCCCTCTCGTACCAAGACCCCCGAACCTTGTTTCTGGTAATGAAGGGCGAGTAACCTTATTCAATTTTGGGCGAGTCAAACTTGGGTTTCCTAATTCCCGATAAAAATTAGGTGGCGACTCTTTGTCTCTAGGATCGCGTGAGGAAGTCCTAGTTTTCCCTGAAGTGTGCTCCTTGGGATCCGTCCCGGGACACTATCGAGGGAGAGCGCCAGGACCTCCTCCTCCATTCGCGACGGTCCACAATATGTATCTGGGATGTCTAGACAGAGTTTCTGTGAGAAACAGGTTATGATGGTTACATCTGGGATATTTGGACAGAGTTTCTGGGAGAAACAGGGGTATCCTGATGAGTTGGGTAGAGTTTTTTGGAAGGAATAGGGATATACGACGAGAATAGGTGATGATGGTGATCATACTGTCTAGCAAGTTTTCATACTCCTATGTCTCAAGACCGACAAACAAGGTTTGCGGTGTATATCTTTGCGAGCATGGAGCAGACATCCTTGTCATGATGCTTAGGCAGGTCAACTCAATGTGATCACATGTGAGTGATTGCCTTGGGAACCATAAGAAAGGGGTTCTGTTCTATGCCACATAAGCGTCTACACCGCGCAGGTAATCCCGTCAGGGCATACAACAGTTATATCACATTGTCCTATCTGAAAAGATAAATGAACAGTCCTATGAAAGGTTCTACAGGAATCTATATGCAAAGGCTGGGTTTAGTCAAAGAGGGTCCGTTGACGAGAGTTCCAATATACCGTCAGGGAGACAGTACGGAGGTTTTTACTCTTTTTGATATACCTTGGAAGGTACAGTATCAACGGTGACTTGTGCCCTGGCACAGCAAGACCTGAACAATGTCAGCGCCGCGTTTCAGACACAGTCGGAGGGGGGGGAATACAAGAGTGCAATGCGGTGAACCAAACACAGTAAAAAGATGATTTTAAGGATGCTTCTTATGAGTCAAACCTCTGTATTATTTTGTTTTAAAATAAAAATCCCCAGCAGAGTCGCCAGATTGTGGACACGCGGAATCAGACCACTTCTCTTCGTTTGAGATTGTTTTGAAATTGATTTGAATCAAAGAAAGAAAATAGGTCTGTTGAAAACAGATACAGAGTCGCCACTTGGTTTTTAAGGAACCAAGAAACCTAATTTTGACTCACCCAAATGGATAAAGGGCACCGGCCCTTCATAACCAAAGAACTTGGTTCGGGGTTTTGGTACGAGAGAGGAAGGAGCCTTTGTCGCGACTAAAACACCCTCAACTCGCCCCATCTTTCGACGGGCCTCAATTAGCATCCAAATAATCATCTTATACTATGTATGGTTCGGCAATTAATACTATGATAGTATATTACATTACATAAGAAACTTGAAAATGGAAGATCTAAAGATAAAATATCATTCATAAGATCTAAGCCAAATATCACACAATGCGAAGTGAAAGATCACACGAATAAACCTAGGAAAAATCGTCTAATCATATATCAATTAATCAAGTTTTCCTAATCTAAAGGGGGACATGAATTGTTCTTGAAACAAATAAGCAAAGAAATCAAAATATGCTTAACAAGCTAGTATGATGCATGTTATTCTTTGAGAAAAGAAGATCTCTCAATCCCCGGGACGGATGAGAAAGGATGATTAGATCAAAGGGGAAGCATGAATGTGTGATCAAGTTCATTCCTTATAATCTCCTTGGATTAGGAGTTACAAAAACCCCAAATCTTGCATGAATGCAATGTATGTATCTAAGATGTGCAAAGGTTGTAGTGTGTTTTGGGTACATGGATTTCTAGAAGACTTAGAAGTCTAAAATGTGTATGAATGAATGAATTAAATCAACATGGGATATATACAAATGTAGTATGAACTACTTCCTAAGATATGAACTAATTTGGAATGCATATGAGCATCAAAACAAAGAATGAAAGTTGAAATGTACTTGCTGTGAATAGTGGACAGAACAGTAATATGATCTTGTAGAAAATGAAAAGAGGGGTTAGGAATGTTTTTAATGCATGATTTTTTATGGAGATGTTTCTTATTGTGTCTAGAACACAACCCAAAAGGCCAATCTTGAATAGCTATCACAGATTGAGAGAAATTATATAAACAATAGAGGTCACTCAGAAACAGAGTTCGTACTGTCGACTGAAATGTTAGAAAATCTTAGAAAATGAAAAAGAATGATCTAGAGGCCCATTTTATACAGAACGTTTCCTAAGACATTGAATTTTAAGGGGAAAATAAGTTAGGACCACCCCTTTTGGAAAAGTTTTCTGGAAAAGAGGTTGTAAGTTGACCTAGCTGCTGTGACAGCAAAAACAGAATGTTTGGAAGGAATGTTAGGACCCAAATGGACCATTTCCAAGTACTTCCAAGTCAAACCAAAAATCATGGGTGTTCTCCAATGAGTTAGGAAGACTTTCCAAGTGGCCTTGTATCCATATGTTGAGTATTGAGTTCTAGAAAAATCTTTGAACTCAACTCACTCACTGTTTTGACTCATTGTTTTGAAGATTTTGGAGAAAACAAAGTTTTGTTTCTTGAAACCAAATGAGAGGGATTGAGAGGGGTTTTGAAATAGATGTTTTGAAAACATGTTTTCAACACTCAATAAGGATCATAGCCACTTAGAATACCTACATAAAACTCATCATTTAAGAACCTCCAAGATTGTTGGAGAGATTTATTTTGTTTTTGGACATAACTTCAATACATTCCAAGAATACCTTGGAAGTATTGAGGTTATGATCATCATCTATCAAACATGTTTTTGAGGTCAAGAGCTACTATCCATAAGGATTCACTCACCCCAAACTTCATGTCATCACTTAGATGATGATGAACTAGTAAGTAAATAAAGAAAAGAAAAAGAAATGAGATAAGGAGAGATGAACATATATATAATCAAAGCAAGTAAATAGCAATCAATAGATGATAATCAATGTGATTTTGGACTTGTAGCTTGGTGTTTCACTCATAGATTTTGACATTTGGACATGGAAGTAGCTTCCTATCTCATGAATGCTCAAGAATGAGGGTTGGAGTGGACTTTGAATGTGAAGTATATAGAAGGATGATGGAAGAAAACAAGAATAAAACTCACTTTCTTATGGAAAATCAATGGGAGAAGCTCCCTTTCTCTCTTCTAAACCTATCTCTATCTCTCTTCTTCTCTACAACTTTTCAAGCTTTGCACTTGGCCCCCCCAAAATGAAGAGCAATGGGGGGTTTATATAGGCCAATTTGGGGTGGTTTTGGGGTTTTAGAAGTGTTCCTATTGGTCCCAAACATCTGAAATCATGAAACTACGTCGTTTTGGTTTTTAGTTAATCAAAATGGGACCCCAAAAGTATTTACAAAAACTCACTGTTCTGGAGGAGAGTGCCGCGGCGGCACTGGGCCACTGGAAAGCTATTGACCTCTAGTATCTATAAAAAATATTTGAAAATTGTTTCGGCGCCCCGGTTCCAAAGTCAAATCTTGGTCAAACTGGTCAAACCTGGGATTCCCGGGAAGTTCTGGAAACCTCCGGGAGTTCCCGGGAGCTGATGTTTTCGCTCGATTTTCTTTTGGAACTTGTTTTAATACTTTTCTCATGATTTAGAATGATTCTGGTGAATTTGGACAATTTCGGTCAAACTTGGTCAAACTTGGTCAAACCTTGGTCAAACCGGTCAACGGGGACTTTCCGGGAGCTTCCGGGACTTCCAGGGGTCTCTGGGAGCTGACGATTTCACCCTATTTTCTCTTAAAAACTCATTTTATCGCTTTTCTTACAACGTAGCATGTTTCCAGAACTTTTGGTCCAAATCTGGGAGCTTTCGGGCTTTCAGGGGCATTTTGGTCAATCTGAGCATTCTGAGAGATAGAGCTGACTTTCAGGAGTCCTTTTGAGTCTTTTACGATCATTGTGAACCACCAAGCTATGGGTCTCCTAAATCTGATAGCCGACAAAATGGGGTGTCTACAGCAGTCAAACTCAATTATAACTCCACCTACAACACTGCTGAATACGAAGCATGCATTCTAGGGATGGAAGCAGCCATAGAGCTGAAAGTTCAAAAGTTGGATGTCTTCGGGGATTCAAACCTCATTATATCACAGGCTAGAGGAGAATGGAAAGTAAAAGAAGAAAGGTTGAAGCCCTATCATGATCATCTCGATCAACTCAAAAGGCACTTCAAGAACATCACATTCTTCTACTTGCCTAGGGAAGAAAACCAGCTAGCAGATTCATTGGCTACCTTAGCCTCCATGATCAAAATTCTTGTAGGAGTCAAGATGATGCCTTTGGTAATCGAACAAAGGTACGAGCCCTCGTTCAACATAGTCGCCGCAATCGAAGAAGAAGAGAATGAAACACCGTGGTATCAAGATGTCTGGGATTTCATAGAAAACGGGACGTACCCCCAAAAATCTACCGAGAAAGACAAAAGGGCAATTCGGAGATTCGCAGCTGAATTCATCATTTGCGGTGGGAAGTTGTTGAAGAAAGGGTATAACGGTCACAACCTAACTTGCTTGTTTGGAAAAAGCTCCAGAAGAATGATGGAGGAAATACACGAGGGGGTATGCGGTCTGCACATGAACGGTCACATGCTGGCCAAGAAAATTATAAGACAAGGGTACTACTGGACAACATTGGAGAAAGATTGTTGCGAATACGTAAGAAGGTGTCACAAGTGCCAGATCCATGCAAACATGATGCATGTACCACCATCCCTTCTATACAGCATGACCTCACCTTGGCCATTCTCAACCTGGGGAATCGATATCATCGTTGAAATCACTCCGAAAGCCTCGAATGGAAATCGATACATTTTGGTGGCCATCGACTACTTCACAAAATGGGTAGAAGCCACATCCTACACCAAGTTGGGGGCCAAGGAAGTGGCCAAATTCATCAAGAAAAGTCTCATCTGTCGTTATGGAGTCCCCCGTGAGATTATTTCGGACAACGGGAGTCATTTTAAAGCAGAAGTTAGGGATCTGTTTGAGGAATACAAAATCACTTATCACAAGTCATCACCATATAGACCACAAACTAATGGGGCGGTCGAAGCTGCAAATAAGAATGTCAAGGCCATACTACAGAAATCAGCCGATACCTACAAAGACTGGCATAAAAAGCTACCATTCGCACTTTGGGGATACAAAAAATTGATAAGGACGTCCACAGGAGCAACTCCTTACTCGCTAGTATATGGAATGGAAGCAGTACTTCCAGTCGAGATAGAACTACCATCCCTACGTGTAATGGCAGAATGTGAGATTTCAGAATCAGATTGGTTGAGGGAAAGGTACGAGGAATTGGCTCTGATAGATGAAAAGTGCCTAGCGGCAGTCGACCATGTCCGAATCTATCAAAAGAGGATAGCCCGCGCTTTCAACAAAAGGGTTCGTCCAAGGAAAATTGTCAAGGGTGACCTTGTCCTTAAGGAATTGCGAGCCCCGATTTTTGATCCACGAGAAAAATTCAAACCCAAATGGGTCGGTCCTTATATCGTCAAAACTATCCTTTCCGAGGGAGCAACCTACCTCATGGACCTTGATGGCGTTGAATTCAAAGAACCAATCAACATAGATCGCCTCAAAAAGTATTATGCTTGACGATTCCCCAAAACCCCTTTTCTTTCAAGAACTTTGGCCTGAACTATGCTTGACCTGATTCCCACTCGGGGATACGTAGGCAACAACATCGGTTCGATCGCTCCACCCACAAAAATGGCCCGATTTCTTTCAAGCTTTGGCCCGAACAACTTTGGACCTGATCCCCGTTCGGGGCTACATAGGCAGACTTTCAAAAAAAAAAAAATGGCTCGTTAGGTTGAAAATCCGAAAGGACGCCTAGGCAAAAGTTAGAGTTAAATCCAAAGTGAGCAATAACAAAAGAGAGAAAAGAGCTCGCTAGGTCACCTCACTGGTGCCTAGGCAAAAGTTACGAGCATTTGAGAGAATACGCGGCCCTTACCATAACCAGAAATCACCCTCCACACTAGGGGCAAACTTCGGCCACTCGCCTCGTTTGCCTAAACCTCTTCTAAACTAGGGGCAAACGTCGGTCATCTACCTCGTTGCCTCACAACCATACATATCCCAAACTAGGGGCAAACTTCGGCCACCCGCCTCGTTTGCCTCTAATCGTCCTAGCATGCCCAAGCAAGTACCAAAAGCAACATCTAATTGAAATCTAGATTACAAAATGTTTTTAGAAAGCTAAAATGCATAAAATGAGATTCCCGAAGTAACCAAGGTTCACCGATAAACAAACTTTGAATATTACATAAGCGGGAATGATCAAAGAAATAAAAGTCATTCAAAAAGAAATCACACATATTCAAAGACACTTGGAGGAATGAGCAGAATCAGTCAGGTCTAGTTTTATCTTTGCGTCTTTTATATCTTCAAAGGTTTTTAGAAGTAGGCCTTTACTCGGTCAGTCCAACCATCAATGAAAGCGGCAATAGTGGCAGTCCTGATCCTGGAAGCAAAGACCCTCTCAGTAAACCCCCGGGGAACCTCCTGAACCTGCCCATACTGTCTGGCCAAACGGTGAGGATGATAGAAAGAAGTCTCTCTCAGACCCATCAACCACACTCTCTGGTGACCCTTGACGCTCGTGGTAACAACATGAAGGTCCCAATGCCCCATAATCTAGCAAATGTCTACTTCAGATAAAGCACCCATCATGTTAACCCAATCAGCAAAAGTGTAGTGAGGGTGAAGCACGGCTCGACGAAAGTAAACCGGTGGTATGCGGCCCGTCCACAGTTGGAGGCGCTCGTATAACCAGGCCTATTACACCAAAGGCGCCCCAGAAAGAAGAGGAGTCCCTTGGTTGAAGGCATTATCCAAGCCATTCAAGGTTTCAGCTAGAACCATGGCCATGGGGTTCTTGCTAAGTTTCAGCCCAAGGCACACGTGTACCAAGTCAATAGAAGCACTCGAGAACAGAAAGTGTGAAGTCATGCATAGAATCACAGCAGCCCCACGAGTAGCATCATACACGCTGGGATTCCCAGGACTGGTATACCGGGCAATGATGGAAGCAATTTCAAGAACCTCACCTTGAATCAGTCGGCGGGAAATAGTGATGGAACAATTCAGATATTCAGCCAAGCCTCGCGTAGGACTGAGGGTACCAGCAGAAGGGAGAATCAGGTCAGAGTCAGAATCATAGCCAAGAATAGCACAGAACTCCTCAAACAGGGGGCATATCTCCAAGCCATTGAAATTGAAGACATGGTTCACCGGGTCCCAATAGGCAATAGCAGCACGCAGGAACTCAGTGTTCAGGGTCATCTGGGGAAGAGAGAATAGCTCGGTCAAGCCGTAGCTAAAGAGGTTGATCCATTCCACACCATCCGTGATGTTTAGCCAAGCTATGAGTTGAGCGGGATCATACAAAGCCATATTTTCTGTCGCGGCTCTAGCAAAATTCAAAATTTCGGCAGCACCTCCCCGTTTCACGGACTATCCCACCGGCAAGGCAAAAACACTCACTATCACAAAACTGCCCGTCGCAGTAACACCCAACAATCATAGTGCACAGATATGCATATCGCCATCAACTAAAACAAGCACGCAACTGCGCCTTCAAACCGGAAGCTATCCGGCCCAAAAGGCAAAACATCATAATACTCTGTCAAAAGTCACAAACCGTTCCACACATCATCCTACACTGTCCAAATAGTCACATCACCAGTACAACTCAATCGAAAACATAAAAAAAAAGAGATAAAACAAAATTCCCGTTTAGGAGGCCTCAGTCCTCCTCTTCTTCATCCTCTGTCGGACCACCCGGAGTGTATGTCGGCGACGGTCTCCTCCTACCACCTTTGCACCTCGGCCTAGTCCTCGATGAACCAGCCCCGCCCCCACGGTACTGCACACACAAATAAAATGAAGGCAATCAGTAGGGAAATAATAAAAAGTACAAAAACAAAGTCGAGTCAGAAACCTACCAAGGACGCCATCTGATTGGTAGCAAATTGCCGCATACCATCCATCTGTCAAGGGCAAAATCAGGATTAGAACATCATAACCTTAAGGAGTGCAAAATTAAAAACATACCCGGTGGTCTCGTGTGAGGACCAAGGACCGTAAGCTAGTCGCCAAGGCGTGACCCTCATCAGCGTAACTCCAAGGAACGTTGAGGACGCCCGCTGGTTGAGTAGGGTACCCGCATGTGACTCGTGGCACCTCCATCACTTGGGGAGTGCCATCAGCGCCTAGAACATTGACGGTCCAATCCCAAGGAGGGATAGGATCGGAAGCCAGAGGAGCCTGTCTCCTGTACATCTCGCGAAGCTGTAGGCACAAAACAAGTTAGGAAAAAAATGAGTCAAAAACATAGGCAACGGATAGAGACAAAAATGTAAAGGAAACTCACCTCCAGGAGTGGGAAGTTGGGCATCAGAAAGCAGCCATGGTAAGCCTCATAGCCGGTCTCAGAGAGAAAATGATCCCAAACGTCGGTGCCAGCTAAGGCCGCCAGCAAAGCATCACCAAAAAGGTCACTAGCATCCATCGTAGGGGGATTATGAGGGACGCGGTACCTTGAACCGCCAACCACCTGCCGGGACACTCGCTCGCCAAGGAACCATTGCCTGCACTCGGTACTCTCCATCAGAAGTCGGCAAGAGGAAAGAGGATTGACCGCTTGTATCTCCTCTGGGGCAGCATAGGCGACACTCTCCCAAGGCGTCCAATCAACACTAGCAGCCGTCAGCCTGGTTAAGAAATTTCTGAGCAAAACAATCTGGTGGGCCCCGCTCTTTACCCCAACAACATCCCTCCGCCATCTCAAGCCTCGTGGAAATAGAGACACAGGAGCCATGCCATCCTTGTCTTCACCTGATTCATCCACAGGGGAGGAAGCTAACATCTTCAGGTACTCGAAGCTCCAAAGCTGCACAAACAAAGGAGAAAATCAGAAAGGGTACAGTAATCGAAAAGCCAGAAGATAAAAGAAGATATGGTACATACCTCCCAAGTTCGCCAAAATCCCCCTGTCGATTTAACATCGCCTCGGGAAACCTCACCCATGTGCTTGTAAAGATGGTCCAGGGCAGCACCACCCCAGTCGTAGGAGGGGATCTCATCAATGGTCGCCAGGCAAGAAAGGAGTCTCAAGCTCACCCGGTCATTCCGTGTCGCAAAGATCGAGCAACTAAGGACATACAGAAGATATACCCTCAAAAGCTGAGAATTGTTCAGGTTATGATTCCCTCTGCCATAGGCCCGGTAAAGCCAACCATAATGAAACCAGTGCCTCTCCAGATTAGGGGGAACAGCCCCGATCAACATCTCGACAGCCTCAGGGTCGATCTCATAGAAATAATCTAGAATCAGACGTTTCCCGCCAACCCTCAAGCCGGTAATCATAGAGAAATCAAAGGGCGTCATTGTCATCTCACCAAACGGTAGATGAAAAGTATTGGTGGTGTCCCACCACCTTTCAGTTAGAGCATAAAAGTGTGCCAAATCATTGCTGCTCTTTGAAACCAGGCGAACAAAGCCGCCAAACCCGGCATCATCTACCATCCTCTTGACGGTAGGCGAGAGTTGAGTATACCACAGAAAAGCATGAGCAAGGCTACCGTGGTCCTTCAATGTCACTTCTGGCACCTGCACATAACAAAGACGACAAAAATGATGCACAAAATCACTATTCACAACCCGAGGTCCAAATTCACTAAATCAACATTTGAGCACAAATCGGACTTCTAACAATCTCTAGGTGCACACTACGGCTCACAAAACTAGCATAATGCATGAAAATAGTCCTAAAATGTCGAAAGTTTCACATACCAAGCTCGCTAGAGCCACGGCCGAAAGATGACATTGGGGGTCCCGTAAAATCAAGTCCGGGGTTTGCATCTCGGCTTTCATTCATTCCTTGGCCTTCTTAGACGGTCTTCTCGAGCTCGAAGCCATGGATCTACAAAAAAAATGGAAGTCAAAGTTAAACTTTCTTCTTGAAAATTTGAGCAAACCAAAACACCAATCAAAATTCCAACCACGGGGAAAGATTACTCACCTGAGCGCGCACAAGCTGCATTTTGACGAATTTTGGCTCCGAAAACACCCCAAAATGGTCAAGAATGAGCTTGAAAAGCTCAAAAAAACTCGAGATATACACAAATGGAGTCCGGACACCCAGTGCCACCGTGGCACTGGCCAACTGCCGCCGCGACACTACTCCCCGCGGGCCCCGCTTCGCTCCGTTTTGCTCCGTTTTAACCCATTTTGGCCTTTTTCAGCCCATTTTAGGCCCCGATCAGCCCCGGTGGCCCATTTCGTTCAAGATTTATGGGGTTGTACCCCGAATAGTCCAAAAGTTGTCAGGGCTACCTCCAGTAGGCAGAAACTGAAAAAAAAAAAAAAAAAAAAAAAAAAAAAAAAAAACGACTCCCGAAGATCCGAATCGGCTGCTTCGGGACGACCGTCACAAATTTTGATCAAGCACGAGAGTTCTGATAACGAATCCTGGATTTTGGCTGATGCACCAAAAAGAGAGAGAGAGAGATTCCCCGAGAACCCTACATCATCCCCCGAGGACAGAAATAGACATATACCAGCTCCCGGAGGCCCTGACCGGCCCTCTTAGATTGAGCACCGAAAGATTTGATCAACCGTGAGAGATTCAGAGATGGGTCCTGGTTCCTGATCAAGAAAAAGAGATTCCCCGAGAACCCTACATCATCCCTCGAGGACAGAAACAGACAGATACCAACTCCCGGAGGCCCTGACCGGCCCTCTTGGATTGAGCACCGAAAGATTTGATCAACCGTGAGAGATTCAGAGATGGGTCCTGGTTCCCGATCAAGAAAAAGAGATTCCCCGAAAACCCTACATCATCCCCCGAGGACAGAAATAGATAGATACCAGCTCCCGGAGGCCCTGACCGGCCCTCTTGGATTGAGCGCCGAAAGATTTGATCAACCGTGAGAGATTCAGAGATGGGTCCTGGTTCCCGATCAAGAAAAAGAGATTCCCTGAGAACCCTACATCATCCCCCGTGGACAGAAACAGACAGATACCAGCTCCCCGAGGTCCTGACCGGCCCTCATGGATTGAGCGCCGAAAGATTTGATCAACCGTGAGAGATTCAGAAATGGATCCTGGTTCCCGATCAAGAAAAAGAGATTCCCCGAGAACCCTACATCATCCCCCGAGGACAGAAACAGATGGATACTAGCTCCTGGAGGTCCCGACCGGCCCTCTTGGATTGAGCGCCAAAAGATTTGATCAACCGCGAGAGATTCAGGAATGGGTCCTGGTTCCCAATCAAGAAAAGAGAGATTCTCCGAGAACCCTACATCATTCCCCGAGGACAGATACCGAAAGATACTAGTTCCCACTACCCCCAGCAGAAAGTAGCAGAAGAGGAACCGACTCCCAAAATCGGCCATCAGGAAAAATCAGAACATCGCCCACATCCAGATTTTGGAAATGAAGCACCGTCCTTTCACGGCTCCGTGTCTCCCGATTATCATGAGCTTTCTCATCTGTCCATTTTCATCACAAGATCCCTCGGTCACCTTTAGCTGTCGTATTCTAGACAACGCGCATCTGATCTATCTCACTCATTTACAAAGCACATAAGTTTGCCCCTAGACCCAGAGTCTTCTAAACCTTGATGTCCCTATCCGAGTCATCCACCACATCACAGTTGCAAACACTAGCACGACACCAGCCCACTCGGTGTGGCACGTCCCACAGCATCTACTCATACTAGGGTCATTATACTAGACACGATAGGACTCAAGACACAATTCATATCATATCCACGTATGGCATATCACTCATATAGCATAGCATCCGCCTGATTGTTGTATACATGCATGTGTGATTTATCCCTTTGTGCCCTGAACTACGTCCTGGTCTGATTCCCCTTGGGATACATAGGCAGCTTACGCAGAGCATGACCAGCACTAGGCCTCAGCATCATTGCATCTTTTGCAACGCTTTTTTTTTTCTATCCTAAATCTATAGCCTCCAAAAAGTCCTGTCTCTTCAGAAGCTTTGGCACTCGCTTGCGACATGCGTTGCCTCACAAGTTCATACCAAAGAGGAGCAAACTGTAGACACCCCATTTTGTCGGCTATCAGATTTAGGAGACCCATAGCTTGGTGGTTCACAATGATCGTAAAAGACTCAAAAGGACTCCTGGAAGTCAGTTATATCTCTTAGAATGCTCAGAATGACCAAAATGCCCCTGAAAGCCCGAAAGCTCCCAGATTTGGACCAAAAGTTCTGGAAACATGCTATGTCGTAAGAAAAGTAAGAAAATGAGTTTCTAAGTAAATTCGGATGAAATCGTCAGCTCCCAGAGACCCCCGGAAGTCCCGGAAGTCCCGGAAGTTCCCGGAAAGTCTCCGTTGACCGATTTGACCAAGGTTTGACCAAGTTTGACCAAAATCGTCCGAATTCACCGGAATCATTCTAGATCATGTGAAAAGTATTAAAATGAGTTTTAAAAGAAAATCGAGCGAAAACGTCAGCTCCTGGGAACTCCCGGAGGTTTCCAGAACTTCCCGGGAATCCCAGGTTTGACCAGTTTGACTAGAATTTGACTTTAGAACCGGAGTGCTTTAACAATTTTCAAATATTTTTCATGGATACTAGAGGTCAATAGCTTTCCAACGGTATATCGCACATAATTTTTGGATTTAAAACGAGTTTATTATGAATTTTTGAAGGCGGAAAAGACGATCAAATCGGCTCTTATCACAAATACCGCAAACCTTTTCAAAGTGGCCTATCCCTGGTTTATTTTTTATGTAAATTAAACTTCATTACCTTTCCAACGGTATATCACAACCTCAATTTGGAGTTTGTACGCATTTTCTGTGAATTTCGGACGAAATAGGGCCCTTTCGCGAATAGTAAAACCTCTGGGGGCCTAAATGGGATTATCCAGACGATTGAGGAGAAGTGCCGCCGCGGCACTGGCCCACTGCCGCCACGGCACAGGCCTAGTGCTGCCGCGGCACTCTCCTCCAGAACAGTATGTTTTTACAAATATTTTTGGGGTCCCATTTTGATTAATTAAAAACTAAAACGACGTAGTTCTATGTTTTCAGATGTTTGGAGCCAATGGGAACAGTTCTAAAACCCCAAAACCACCCCCAAGTTGGCCTTATAAACCCCCCTTGGCTTCTCATTTTAGGGGTGTCAAATAGAAACTTTGAAAAGTTTGGGAGAGAAAGTTGTAGAGATAAGGTAAGAATAGAGAGAAAAGAAGCTTTCTTCTTTGATTTTCAAAACAAAAGTGAGTTCTAAACTTTGTTTTTACTTCGTTACTCCTATTTACTTCAACATTCAATACACCCAACCACCATTTTAGTGAGCATTTAAGAGAGTGGAAGCTTTTTCCATGTCCAATGTCATCACATATGAGTGAAACACCAAACTACAAGTTCAATACATCATGAATATCATCTATTGATTGCTATCTATTTGCTTGCTTGTTTATATAATGTCCATCTCTTCTCACCTCATTTCTTTTTTATTTTCTTTATTTACTTACTCGTTCATCATCATCTAAATGATGACATGAAGTTTGAGATGAGTGAATCCTTATGGATAGTAGCTCTTGACCTCAAAAACATGTTTGATAGATGATGATTATAACTTCAATACCTCCAAGGTATCCTTGAAGTTATGTTCAAATGAAAATAAATCTCTCCAACAATCTTGGAGGTTCTTGATGATGAGTTTGATGTTGATATTTTAAGTGGCTATAATCTTTATTGGGTATTGAAAATATGCTTTCAAAACATCTACTTCAAAACCCCTATTGAAACCCGTCATTTTAATCCAAAGAAAGAAAACTCTAGTTTTCCCAAAATCTTCAAAACAGTGAGTCAAAACAGTGAGTGATCTGAGTTCAAAGATTTCTCTAGAACTCAATACTCAATGTATGGATGCAAGGCCACTTGAAAAGTCTTCCTAACTCATTAGAGAACACCCATGATTTTTGGTTTGATTTGGAAATACTTGAAAATGGTCCATTTGGACCCAAACATTCCTTCCAGACATTCTGCCTCTGCTTTCACAGTAGCTTGATTGACTTCCAACTTCTTTTTCAGAACACTTTTCCAAAAGGGGTGGTCCTAACTTATTTTTCCCTTAACCTTAAATGTCTTAGGGAACTTTCTGTATAAAATGGGCCTCTAGATCATTTGTTTCTATTTTCTAAGATTTTTCAACATTTCAGTCGATAGTACGGACTCTGTTTCTGAGTGGCCTCTATTGTTTATATGATTTATCTCAATCTGTGATAGCTATTCAAGATTGGCTTTTTGGATAGTGTTCTAGAAACAATAAGGAAGATCTCCATAAAAAAATCATGCACTGAAAACATTCCTAACCCCTCATTTTAATTTTCAAAAGATCTAGTTACTATTCTGTCCACTATTCACAGCAAGCACATTTTAACTTTTATTCTTTGATTTGATGCTTATATGCATTCCAAATTAGTTCATATCTTAGGAAGTAGTTCATACTACATTTTTACATATCCCATGATGATTTCATTCATACATTCACTCATTCTCTAGGCTTTTAAGTCACTTTAGCAAGTTCATGTACACAAACACACTACAACCTTTGCACATTTTAAGATCATACATTGCATTCATGCAAGATTTGGGGCTTTTGTGACTCCTAATCTAAGAAGATTATAAGGAATGATCATGATCACACGTTCATGCTTCCCCTCGATCTAATCCTCCTTTCTCATCCGTCCCGGGGATTGAGAGATCTTCTTTTCTCAAAGATTAACATGCATCATACTAGCTTGCTAAGCATATTTTGGTTTCTTCAATTATTTGTTTCAAGAACAATTCATGTCTCCTTAGATTAGAAAAACTTTATTACTTGATATGTGATTAGACGATTTTTCCTAGGTTTGTTTTGTGTGATCTTTCACTTTGCATTGTGTGATACTTGGCTTAGATCTTATGAATGATATCTTATCTTTTGATCTACCTATTTCAAGATTCTTATGTGATGTAATTTACTATCATAGTATTAATTGTCAAACTATACATAGTTTAAGATGATTATTTGGATGCTAATTGAGGCCCGTCGAAAGACGGGGTGAGTTGAGGGTGTTTTAGTCGCGACAAAGGCTCCTTTCTCTCTTGTACCAAACCCCTGAGCCAAGTTCTTTGGTTATGAAGGGCTGGTGCCCTTTATCCATTTGGGTGAGTCAAAATTAGGTTTCTTGGTTCCTTAAAGACCAAGTGGCGACTCTGTATCTGTTTTCAACAGACATTTCCTTTTTTTTCTTTAATCCAAATCAATTTCAAACAAAAGCATAACAAAAGTGGTGGAATCCCGGTATCCACAAGCACGAGACAGTTGGGGTACCAGGGTCTTTGAGTTTTGGAGGCAATTCATTTTGGATGATTGCGCTTGCTTGGCAAGCAACATAAGCGTGTTTCTTCACACTTTGCCTCCTCTTGACCGTGCATAAGTCTTAAAGGTACTTAGCATAGGCTGGCACTTGTTTGATTGCATCAAGGAGTGGAAGATTGATTTTTGACTTGTTTAAACAATTCCAAGAACTCCTGATTCTTTGCCTCATTTTTAGGTTTCTTAAGCCTTTGAGGGTAAGGCGAGGGGAAAGGGCATTTAGGTAATTGGTCAATAGCAGGCACCTTTTCGGGCCTTCTCTCAACTTCTTCTACTTCTTTAGGAGCGTCATCATTTGATTCTAATGGTTTGTTATCAGTGGACGGCTCATCTTCTTGAGAGGATGGTTTGCTTTTATTCACCACTTCATCCTCTTCATATTCTTCGAGGGTAGAGAGAGGTGTATTGCACCCTATAATCTTGCTGCTTCTCAGAGTAGTCACGGCTTTTGCCTGTTCATGATTAGTGAGACCATTGTTGTATCCCTTAGGGTTTTGAAGTGGTTGGGCAGGAAATGTTCCACTCGATCCCTCTTATCGTGAATCCATTCTCTCTAATGTTGCGGACGTTTTACTCGTCATTTGAATTAACTGTTGTGTTAAATTCGCATTAGAAAGCGGATCTTCCTCTTGCACCTTTTTGTGAGGTGGCACATAAACATTTGATTGCTGATTATTAGAGGGTTAAGCTTGGTTGTAGTTGTTTGATCTATTTTGATTGAATGGCTAGGGCTGCCTATTGTATTGCCCTTGATATTGATTATTGTTATTGTAGGGTGGTTGTTGTTGTTGGTATTGATTTTAGGTCCCAGCATCATTTTTCCAATCAAAACTGGGGTGATTCCATCGATTGTTATTATTCTGCGAATTATGATTGTTATAGGAATTCCCTGCCCCCCTATACCCTTGCATGACATTCATTTCCATGGGGGCTTGTTCTTGAAAATACGGTACATTGGGACAGTATTGATTGGTGTGTCCCAACGTGTTGCATGTGCCGCATGGTTCTTCAGGTAAAACCTTCCTAGAACTCTCTCCTTTCATTCCCAACTCTTCTACCTTCTTAACTAGTTCTTCATATTTGTTCATTGGACGATCCTCACTTTTTAATTGGTATAGACTCTTCTCCTCTACACAGGATATCTGTGAGCTTGGGACATCTTCAAAATTCGACCATTCATGGGCATGTTCAGCTAACCACTCGAAGTGAGCTTCAGCTTATTCAGTGTTTTTGCAAAGAAATGGCCCTGAACTCATGGTTTTGACCAACTTTTTTGTTTCACCATTTAACCCTTCATAAAAATAGCTTATGGTTCGCCATTTCTCATACCCGTGATGTGGGCATGAGAGAAGCAAATCCTTGAAACGTTCCCAAGTTTGGGTGAAGGTTTCATTGTTCTTTTGTTTGTAAGAATTTATTTGTCGTTTAAACTCGGTGGTCATGCGAGGTGGAAAGAATTTCTTTAGGAATGCAGTGTTCATCGCATGCCAGGTGTAGATTGAATTCGACTTTAAGGTGAGTAGCCACGCTTTTGCTTTATCCTTCAAGGTGAAGGGGAATAGCATTAGACGTGTCACATCTACAGGGCAATTTTGTGAAAATGTTTTACAAACATCCTCGAATTCTTTGACATGTAGGTATGCCTTCTCGCTCTCCATTCCATGGAAGGTAGGAAGGAGTTGAATCATTCTGTTACGAAATTGGAATTCGCCAGCATGAGGTGGAATGAGAATACAAGAAGGTGTAGGTGCGTGTTCGAGTGTCATGAGATCGCACAAAGGACGAAGCGAGTCATCAATTGGAACAACCACATTCTCACCATTTTCACTTTGATTATCAGCCATAGATTCAGTGGGTGTGGCCGAGAGATTAATAGAACTAGAAGAGTTGGATGAATAGAGTGGATTTTCGTAAATTCCTTCGATGGAATTTTCGGGCATGAAGGGAAAGATCCTAAGTAGTTTTAATCTAAAGAATAAAAGACAAAAGAAAATAGAAAGAGATAAAGATAGAATGAGGTAATCTAAGCGTTAGCTTGTTGCCGTCCCCGGCAACGGAGCCAAAAAACTTGACACGAAAATAATCTGTGTGCGCTTGTGTGCAATACCCAAGTGTAGGTAATCGTGCAAGTAGTAATCTGGTTAAGACCAAGTTGATCCCACAGGGAATGTTAATAACTAAATACTTAGATTAATCTCAAAAAAATAATAATAATAAATAAAATTTAATATTCAAAAGGTTGTAGAACACAAAGTTCCACGAAGTGACTACTAAAAAATAAAACAACTAAATTAAATTAAACTAGTGATTAACTAATTAACTAAAGCGATATTTTTAAAACGGGTTTTTGCTTAATAAAAGGGAATGTTGGTATTACACGAATCCACCGCGTCCTAGCCATCTACCATGCAATTACATTGAAGCTCAATGGAGTACATCTTCTACAGTATTCTGTATTTCTCTTAAAATAAAGAATCCATAGCCCTTTCATGACTGGGGCTATATCATCACAGTTAATTTGAAACACGTGAAAACGGTTTAAAACAATAGTTAAGACTTGCACCTACAATGGTGTTAACATTGAAGGTGGTTTTGCAAAAGATATTGAAGAAAAATGCCTTGAGGCTTAAAGTAATGAAACTGTTTTGACAAACTGAGCATTCGGAGACAGTTTGATAACAAATCTGAGAAATAGAAAGTCTTAGAATACTGCAAAAAGACTACTCAAGAATCAGAGAGTTTGATCGATCGACGCGTTTTCGATCGATCGAACATCTTCATCCCTCAATCGATCGAAAAGACTTCAATCAATCGACTGTGTTCTGGTCTGATCGATCGAAACAACTTTGATCGATCTAACATAGGAATTATTCTGCTGCATGGCAGAGGCTTGAGATCACTGTTTCATCATGACCTCCCAAACTGGGGACTACTCAGACATAGTCTGAAGTGTCATAGATTCGTTTTTAATGAAAATATTCATTAAAGTCTTGTTTGGTTGTGATTTTAGCATGATATCTATGAAAAACTAATGGTTTAACACTAACTATCATGCAACGCTACGATCTAATAGATTAAACTACAATAAACTACAAGTACATAGTAAATAGAACAATGATATGTAACCTGGAATGAAGAACTTTACTTAAACTTATGATAATCCAAGCCAAACAATGATAATCCTTCAAAAATTTACAAGAAAATTAGGAACAAAGCTCTCTACTCTCTATAAACTGTTGAAAACTAAAGTGGGCATCCCCTGGGACGTAATTAAAACGCATATAAATACTAATACCTAAAACTAGGGTTGAAAACTCCCTCTCTGCTGCGTGCGTGTAAGTTCTGATAAAAGCTATGTTCGATCGATCGAACGTCACTCGATCGCTTGAATTTCTGGAATCTTTGAGCGCTTGAACTCTACTCCATCAATTGAACTCTCGATCGCTTGAGCGAGCTTCGATCGCTTGAGACTTACTTTCCATGGTTGAGTTGTTTTCCTTAGAATCAAGCATCCCTTTTATCCTACTTATTCATTTCTTCACACAGCAGGCAGTGATCTGCACAAATTATAGCTTAAACAATACAACTTATCATAGATTAATCATATTATGTAAAAGCTAACATTGTAATCCAAATTACAGATATATAAAGGAATTGTAAACTAAATCAGTGTATTTTTTTCTTTTAGTGCGGTTGTATTTTACAAATACCCCCACTCGTTATTATGTTTTCACACCTGAATTTCATAAGGATAGAAATACCTGTGATGTGCTTTCAAGTCTGTATTTTCAAAACGACGAAATATTTGTTGCTGACTCAAGCAATATTTTTATAAACCAGAAAATTATTTTTTTACGTTAATATAATTTTTCTGTATTTTTGTGGTGATCACTGCGCCGCGAAAATACCAGTTTATATTTGAAAACTGTCCACGCCGCAATGAACTTCCACAGATTTTGGAATCGACGTAAAGCAAGATTAGTCATTTGCATTTAAGTTCATTTATTTCACCCAATGATTGTGTTAGGTTGTTTGGGAATGCATATTTGGAGTGTGTTAAATTAGTTCCATAAGCTATTTTCCCAAACACCTTAATAAATTCCTAGGCAACTTACTAGTGCGTTGTTTGGAAAATCCCTTTCTTTTGTATTATAATTTGTGCCTATAAGCTAATTACCCAAACACCCTATTTTGCCCCCTATGAACCTATATGTGACCCCCTTAATCTGTATATAAACTTATAAGTATTGTATATCTGTTTATATATGCTGTATATTATGTATTTAGTTATATAGGAATTTGTTGAGTGAAGCTCAATGTGCTTGGCACCCAAGTTGTAGAAATTTGAATCCTATATAACTCAAACCTCTCATCATTACACATACATTCTGGAATTACAAACAAAAGAAGTACATAGAGAAAAGAGAGTGTTGCTGAGAGTATTTACAGAAAATATTTTAGAGAGAGAAAGCTTCATAATCACCATAGCCAAAACTTCAAGTGGATTTTTCTATTTGGTCTATCTTTCTCAACACATACTTTAATCACCTATCACAGTGAGTATTTTAAACTCACTCCTAATGTAAATTCATGCTTAATTACTGATTACATGGGTGTAGTTGTATATCACCATTGTTAATTTCTTCAATGGAGTTCATAGCTTGAAAACGTGATTTTTCAAACTCATCCAAAATTCGTTTTTAGAGATGATTATGAAAGATTAAAGTGCATAGATACTACAATTAAAGTTATAGAGTTTCATTCATTCGTATGGCGACATATATTAAAAACGAAGTTTTGTCACCTCTCGATTTTTTGTAAAATCCGAGAGCTACGCTTCAATTCATATTAAATCATTTCCATATTCATGATCCTTGCGGAAAAATGAAGAGAACCATATATTATAAGGCTTAGTTATATTCAAATTTCAAAATGGGTCAAAAATGACCCTTAAACTAAAACAGGAGAGAAAACGAAGAAGATGAAGTTTCTGCTCTACCTCACGCGAGCGACCCGCTCGCATGACCTGTGTGATTCTTGACAATTTGGAGACTTTTTAAAGAAAATCGAAAAAGGCGGCATATCGCGCGAGCGACTTGGCCCTTTTTCTGGTTTTTGTCTGTTTTCTTATAAGGGACTGTTTGGAAGAAGTTTTGAGAGTTTTTAAAGTACTGTTTGGGAATTATACTAAAACAGAATCCTATTTGTAACATTTTTTTAAAAAAGGGATGATTAAAGGCTTGATTATTCTCGCATACGCGCTGTTCTTGTTTTCCAGCAATTTACATTTTCTGTATAGATTTACATGACATACATGTGAGTCAAGTTTACATGCATGGTGAGTGATGGTCATTGTGAAAAGAGTAAGTGGATGAGGTTGTGTTTTGGACACTCCCTAGTATTTGTGTAGTATAGTGTGATGTGTTGAGGATATGGTTTAGAGTATCTGTGAAATACAACGGTGACAAATTGGACACTCCCTGGCACCCATGGTAGTGCTAAAGTGTGTGATGCCAACTCGGACACTCTCTGGCATCATGGTAATGCTAAAGTGTATGGCCTACTAGACACTCCCTGGCATATGAGGTTTAGCTAAAGTGTAAGGCAAATTGGACACTCCCTGGTACACGTGTACTAAAGTGTGAGGCAAACTAGACATTCGCTGGTACCCCTATACTATAGTGTGGTCACCTTAGTATTTCAAGATATTGGAGAGAGAGGGTTGGATGATGTGTGGTCGAGAGAAAAGAGTCGAATGAGAAGGTTGCATAGTTTCGTGCACGGTTACATATTTTATTAATTTGAAGATTATGACATTTTCTTTACTGTTTTACAATTTAAATTCATTACTATAATTCTAACATGTGGAATAATGAACCTATGAAATGAAAATGGTAAGTGAGTATGTTTTGCATTACAAGCACGTGTTTTTAATACTCACCAGCTCCATAAATCTGACGTCGTTGATGCGCCCTGGACATTCGTGTCTAGGTTTTTCAGGTTATAACCAGGCAGGACAGTACAATTATGAAAATTGAATACTACTACCTAAGAAGAGGAAATTTGTCATTGCTGCTTTAAGTTATGAATTGAATTTGTAATAAGGATCATGTAATAGATATTATTTTGTTAGAAGGCGGGTTTTGCCTTTAGATGAACATGCACTGTAATAGTTATTAACTTGGAAAAATTTTGTAAGCCTTGATTGCTCTTACTCTGATTTATATTATATTATTGTTCGACGTTTGGGATGAAAATGATCCTTCAAATTGTGTCGACCTACAGGTCTATAAATGAAATTAAATACTTTCCCTATTTATGCTACGTCGGGACGTGACATTTTGTCCTCTTTTTATAGGGGTTTATTTTCTTGTGTTCTTTGCTTTTTTCTTTGTTTTCTCCCGTGGATCCTTTGATTTCACTGTTTCTGTGCCTAGATCCGATTTTCTTTCTTTTAGATCTAACATTTTTTGTCAGATCTGGAGTTTGAGTGGGCTCTTGTTGCAACTGCGGTGCTTTTGAGGTGATCATTTGTGTAGTGTTGTTTGGCAGCGTCTCCTCAACCCCAACTTTCTAGAGGTGCCATAGTCTGAGATATCTTTGGAGATGGAGATTGCAGTGTGGCTTTAGATGCTTTTCTGTGTTTATTTGTTTGGGTTTTATTTTTGTTGTTTTCTCATGTTTTTTTTATTTTATCTGATGCTTATACTAATTCCACTCGGTATCTACTGCAATATGTTTCCCCAATCGATTGTCTTATCTTGGACTCCAATCGATTGGCACCTTTCCCCAATCGATTGCCACTTTTGTACCTACCACCTAGACCAAATCCATTGGACTTCATCGCAATCGATTGGAGTCATTAATACCAAACGTCAATCGCTTTTCCCAATTTATTGAATTCTACTACCTACCCCAATCGAATGCCACTTTGGCCAATCAATTGGAAGCAGCTGGGCAGATTCTTTTGGACTGGCTGGGGAGAGGCCACGTGAACACCTAGTTCTCTATATATATGCCCATTTTTGTCCAATTTCTATTTTCAGGAATCAGAGAGAGAGAGTTGTGTGTGTGTTTCTATATATATTCATATGTATATATCCATACCTGCACACACACGCACCCACATAAACTGAGGAGAGAAGAAGAAGACTAGAAGAAAAGAGAAAGAAGAAAGTCAGAACAGAAAGAGAGAGAGAAACCACCATTGAACTTCAAGCTTCAATCACACCCAAACACACCCTAGACACCTAAGATGAGTTCTAATTACTTGGTAGCCTTGTATCGATGTTATAGCTTGTTCAAAAGAAGGAAAGATGTCCAACTCGTCTTTTCCTAAATTTATATTGCTGGATTGCCATCTCTTTGAAGAATTTGATGTCCCAATTGATTGTCATTATAAATATCCCAATCGATTGTCATTTGATACAATCGATTAACATTATAGATACCTAAATCGATTGCCAAAGTTAGCAATCGATTAGCATTGATTGTGATCCAATCGATTGAACTTTTCCCAATCGATTGTTACTATTTTTATAGCAATAGATTGGACCTCTATCCCAATCGATTGGCTGTTACAGAATGTTGATATTCCCGTTTAATTGATATTATAACTTCTTAGTTGTTTATACATTATTCTAAATCCCCCACGTGAAATACAAATGTGATAATGAGATAATGTGACGTAGGATCGTAGTAACGTTAGGGATAACGGAGTAATGTTTATTACGTCAGATAACATATTAGTCATGAACCGTTTAGGTTCTCATCCATTTCATTCAATGTAGTCAGGCCACATGGGATTGTTATGTATCGATGTTAGAGTTGAACTTAAGTAGGTTTGTTAAGAATTCGGGAACCTTGCATGGACGGGCCTTGGTCATTTATATGTTCTTAAAAGCGGTGAACTGTGCAAATGTTCTTAAAAGCGGTGGACCAGACCAAGTAGCCCTAAGATAGACTAGTGATCCATTGATATGTTCTTAAAAGCGGTGAATTGTGCATATGTTCTTAAAAGTGGTAGATTTACTATCACTAGTAGATGACGTTAAGTCGTGGCAATAGAATGACATGTTGTTGCTCAAAGCATTATATCCCTGTAGTGCGGTGAGTTGGGCATATGTTCTTAAAACCTAGGGATGGACTAACGTGGTGTCCATGACATGTAGTGGACTGTGCATATGTTCTTAAAGGTGGTGGACGAAGCAATGATATATCTTTAGAAGTGAACTACTGTCAAGTCTATTCTTCTACCAAGAATATGTTGTCGGTCTTAATTTAGTAAGACGTTAGCAATCAGATAATCGTTTTGATTAAAGAGAAGATGCCCTCAATGAAATCTAATTGTTTATTATTCATAACTTGTAATAACTTCTATAGTTGATACCCTGTTAGTATCTAATTCACTCTGCTTTCATTAGCTGACAACGTTTATGCCACTAGATATTTCTACGTTCTAGCACACCCTGTCTTTGACTACACAGGAGAAAGACCTGCAGGCGAGGACTATTGTGCTGGAGATTATGTTCTTGTGAAGGACTACCTTGAGGGTGATTAGGCAGAGGAAGACTGTTACGGAGATGACTACACCTTTGCCAACTAAAGACTAGACTAGATTGTAGTTTAAATTTATCTTTATTGTTTTCCAGACCTTTCTGTAATCAGGCAAATGTTGCCTTGACACTTATGTTTTATCTTGATTCGAGACTCTATTATGTAATAGCTAGTAATTCCCTTTCGACATTAAGTTATATTTTAGGGTAAATTACACTGACAGCCCCTGAGGTTAGAACATAACACGGACACCCCCTATCAGAGTTATATTCCTAACACCATTGATTTCTCTTGTAAAAAAACCATCTTACACTTGTGAACAAAACCAATATCTACTCCTTTTTCACTCTCTAGTTCCCCCTCTTTTCTCTCTCTCTCTTTCTCTCTCTCTCTCTCTCCCTCTCCCTCTCCCTCTCTCTCTCTCTCCCTCTCCCTCTCCCTCTCCATCTCCCTCTCCTTCTCTATCTCTCTCTCTCTCTCTCTCTCTCTCTCCCAAACCTAAACAGAAACCCCCTCCACTTCCACACAGAGATAAAACAAATTGAAGGGACTGGGTTACTGAACCTTATTGAAAATCTCCATTGATTGGTCAGAGAAACCCAAGGGAAAAAAAATTAAAAAAAAATTCTAATGCCACAATTGCTGCTGTCAAAATCTCAATATCTCGCCACAACCACCGCTCGTAGCAATTTATCTTCCAATTTAGAGAGACAACTGAGATGACAACATATGCACCAAAAAAATTTTGATTTGAGACTTTCACCCAACTCACTCAAGGATTGTGATGAGGATTGATGGTGGGGAACTGGGGGGTTGCGATGGCTTTAGTGTTCTTGCGAATCTTGCCCACTATTCAGATGTCTATGTATATATGTGTGCCTATATGTATATTTGATATCTGTGTATGCGTACAAGTGTAGGAACATGAGGAAAGAAGAAGATGTGTGTGTGTATATGTGTGTTTGTATATATATATATATATGTATGTGTGCGTGTGTGTATGTATGTGAAAAGAATAAGAAGACAAGGGCATTTTGAAAAATTAACTTGCTAATGTCAGCCATTTTCTAACGCCAATCAACAGCAGGGGGTGTCAGTGTTACCAATCCATAAACCTGAAGGGAGGTTAATGTAAACAAAAAAAAATCTCAGGGGATGTGAGTGACAAAGTGTCAAACTTCAGGAGGTGTCAGCGTAATTTACCCTATATTTTAACTAGAACCTAGATTATTATATTGGAATCACTTTATCTTCCCATTTTCTTAGTACTGCGTGGTGTGGACAGTCATGTGACTTAACCAGTCACTGCCTATGGACCCAAAAAGGAATTTATTTTCTCTACTTTTACCATTCTGGGGCATGACATATGCTTTAATTATTTTGATGCTATGAAATTTTTTGTTTTCACACAGAGATAAAACAAATTGAAGGGACTGGGTTACTGAACCTTATTGAAAATCTCCATTGATTGGTCAGAGAAACCCAAGGGAAAAAAATTAAAAAAAATTCTAATGCCACAATTGCTACTGTCAAAATCTCAATATCTCGCCACAACCACCGCTAGTAGCAATTTATCTTCCAATTTAGAGAGAGAACTGAGATGACAACATATGCACCAAAAATTTTTGATTTGAGACTTTCACCCAACTCACTCGAGGATTGTGATGAGGATTGATGGTGGGGAATTGGGGGGGTTGCAATAGCTTTAGTGTTCTTGCGAATCTTGCCCACTATTCAGATGTCTATGTATATATGTGTGCCTATATGTATATTTGATATATGTGTATGCGTACAAGTGTAGGAACATGAGGAAAGAAGAAGATGTGTGTGTGTGTATATGTGTGTTTGTATACATATATATGTGTATGTGTGTGTGTGTATGTATGTGAAAAGAATAAGAAGACGAGGGCATTTTGAAAAATTAACTTGCTAATGTCAGCCATTTTCTAATGCCAATTAACAGCAGGGGGTGTCAGTGTTACCAATCCATAAACCTGAAGGGAGGTTAATGTAAACAAAAAAACCTCAGGGGATGTGAGTGACAAAGTGTCAAACCTCAGGAGGTGTCAGTGTAATTTACCCTATACTTTAACTAGAACCTAGATTATTATATTGTAATCACTTTATCTTCCCATTTTCTTAGTACTGCGTGGTGTGGACAGTCATGTGACTTAACCAGTCACTGCCTATGGACCCAAAAAGGAATTTATTTTCTCTACTTTTACCATTCTGGGGCATGACATCTGCTTTATTTTGATGCTATGAAATATTTTATGCTAAAAAAACTATAGGAGGAAACTTTAATTTTTTCAAACAATTTTGTTTGAATCTTGTGGAGGGAAAATGACATAAAATTTGGAGTTTCTTTCTTTAAATTTGTCAAACCAAAAAGAGAATCCATAATTGAATTGTTTGGTTGTCAAAGGCTTATGTAGCTTATGACGTGACTGTTTAATTTATACGTGTGTAATGTGTGTGAAATGAAGATGTGAATCTGAGTTGTTGGGATTTGAATGGGTCGATTTCCCAATAAATGACTAAACCACTGATTTTTTTTTACCTAAACCATCACTGTAGGATCAATATATACCCTGACCATCACTCTTTCAACTTATTTCTCAAATCCATCACTTTTTTAAAGTCGCTAGTTGAAGTAATGACTTCACCAAAACAAAATCTGTAGAAATCGCTAGTCTAACTTGCGACTTCTTAGCGCAACGAGAAGTCGCTAGTCGACCAGCGACTTCTCATTTGGCCAAAAGTTGCGAGTTGTACTAGCGACTTCTACAGATTTTTATTTTTTGGTGAAGTTGCTACTTGAACTAGCAACTTTACAAAATGTGATGGGTTTGGAAAATAAGTTGAAACGATGATGGGTTGTATATATATTGGTCCCACAGTGATGATTTGGGTAAAAAAAAGTCTTAAACCACTAGTAAGAATAGAGTGCATTTCCGTTCAGCCAAATTTTGTTTACCAATTGCTCACTCAATTACCTATTGGGTGAGCATGTATGGCTCACAATTTCTTAAGGTCAAAATGGGGAATGAAGAAAAGATGGAAAGTAGTAGATGTATTGCCTTTTTATTTTATTTTATTAAAATTACACTTTGTGGATTGTGACAAGTCTGCAAACTTTTCTAACTAGTTCGTTAGGCACACTTTAATTGTTGAGTAATGTTAGGGAGTATAACAAATCTCACAAACAAAATTCACAAATAATTATTTGCGTTGGTTTGACAAAAGTGGAGTACTTCTTTAACCATCCATACTCCCCTTTTCTTCTTTTCCCCAAATAAGTAAATAAAAAGTACAAATTACATCGATCTCCCTCATGGTTTACATAATTACACTAACCTTTCTATTAGAGATAGAAACCAAACAAAACTAGTTGTGCGTGCTAAATTACCTAGATACCCCTAAAATAAAATATAACTTAATAATTCAAAAATCAACACTGTTAGTGGGCAGATTTACCACTAGAAAAAAAAATACTTTCATATTCATATTAGAGAAAATTGTTACATGAAATTTTTATTAACTTTGATAATGGTAAATTGTTCATATTAAAAAAGTTTAATATTTAAATTAATGGTCAACTGACTATTGACTAATAAAAGGGGAAGCGTGGTACTCAATTCTAAACCTCAAGGGAGATCAGTGTAACTATTCAAGGGCAGCAAGGCACTAAGGAAGTCCCTGTATTTTGCCCTTACTTCAGGGGAGGCCAGTGTAATTTATCCAATAAATAACTTACACTTTGTTTTTTAAAATTTTATTTTAGATAGTTTTCTACCAATAAGTATAGATATGTATTTATAATTTTGCCCACACGGTTTGATATGTTATAATAATGGGTATAAGTGTTAACTTTAGTAGTAATGAAGGTAAATTTTGGTAGAGCTATATTCAGGAGTAAAGATTGGGATACATCGAAAGACACAATTTTTGGGACACAACCCAAGAGATGTGTCTATCTCTATCGGGTGTCATTGTGGGGTCCAATCACATCACATGAGAGAAATAGACACATTTCTTATATTGTGTCCCAAAAGTTGTGTCTTTGAGTATGTCCCAAGTATTACCCTTACTATAGTTTGTGTCACGCCCCGGCGTAGCAAAGTTCGGGAAAAATTAGATTTCCAACTTTGGACCCTTAGGTACGCGACTAGTTGAAGGATCGTCTGATTGTCCATAAAACATTCTAATAGAAATATATGCTTAATAAAGGTTCATGCAATGGCTAAAAGTAACAGCGGAAGTAGAAGTCTTACATAAATATTAAACATACATATTAAACAATCATAAAATCCATCCCAAATTTAAACAAATATAAATAGAGGTCTAGGCAACGTCTGCCCAAAATATATTACATCGTAGTATCTCGAACAACATAAACATAACAACAGAATTATAAAAGAGCCGCAACAACGTTGGCTCCCAAATGCTAACTAGCAAAGCCAAAGTCTTCCTCATCGCAAGCATCATCATAATCATGGTAGTCTCCATCTACCTGTCCATCACCTGCATCACCATACTGATAACCTGGACATAGGATGTCCAGGGTATAAACACCGTCAGCTTGCGAAAGCTGAGCGAGTACAACACTCACAAAGAAACAATAAAGAATTAATAATAATACTCGCAACTATTGTCGTGTAGTTTAAACGTTAACCCAACCAACCATTCACTAAATCGAGAATCCTAAACTCGAAACCACGGATACAAGACCATGACAAGAAGGATAGAACAACTCAACAAAACTGAACACGAATCAATTTCAAGAACAGACATAATCCACTGAACACAAACCCATGAATCACTTACTCTTCCCAAATACATCCTCTCCTATTTTCACAAATTACCGGTGTAAGCCGTTGGTTAAAGGATATACGTGCTCTAAAGCCGCTTGAATGGCATACCCTCATCGGGCATACGTGCTCTAAAGCCGACCATATCAGGATATCCAATGAGTATACGTGCTCTAAAGCCACTTGAATGGCATACCCACATTGGGCATACGTGCTCTAAAGCCGACCATAACAAGATACTCTGTAACCATTCATAATACCATCAACACATCACTTCCACCAACTATGCTCAACTATGCGACTGAAAGAACGCTACCAAGGAAAGTTGGGTCTGAGCCCGAAATCTCAACAACAACGGAACAACAAAATAATAGCAACCAGAACCAAGACTGACCATGATATGACAAGAAACGAAAACACACCCTCAAGCATTATTCATCGGACGTTAGCGTCAATTTAATGTTCTCGCACAATTTATTAATTTGCCATTAGATTATTTACCCCAATGTCGTTGTCGCAATCCTAGCATTGCACTTGCTCATAAAAAAAAATCATAATATCATCTAAAACGAGTATAACATAATTTTAAGTCCATATTCCACTTAGATGTGCATATTTCAATTTCCCAAAATTACTAAGCATACAATTCACCATAGAAACCCAAGTTTTATTACCAATTCTCATAAAACATAAGTCTTGTTAAAATTATAAATCGAGTGTTTCCAAGTGAGTTAGAGTACTCACCAGAGCGTCTTAGCAATAAACAAAAATTCCTGGTAGAGACAAGAATATCCCTACAACGAATAAACACAATAATGCTTAAGAAATGAACACTAAAAATAAGAAATAATCAAATATGGCAAAAGTGCGCCTAAACCTTAAGATGATGATCCACACATCATTATGAGTCCAACGCCATTGACTAGACTCAAATCGGAGTCCGTCACTGAAAAGGCTAGGTTCCTATGCATGTGTGGTACCTAACCGTACGCTGTATTTTTTTACTGATTCGAAATGTCACCAAACTTAGTGGAACTTCTTTAAATATTATTCTAAGATTTTAGAAACATACGGCGTAATTTTCGGATCAACGGTCTAATTACTACGGATTTTCGACAAGAAGCATAGTAAAAGGATTAACCGAAAAATGGTTTATTATTTCCAAAACCATATAAAACTATAGCAACATCCCTTAAAATATTATACCTTAGAAAATGTTACTATAGAAAATGTTACTAATAAGTTTTCTCAAAGTTACAAATAAGGATAATATATAAATTAACTATTTATCCTCATTAGGCAAAATATACTTAATTAAAATCCCATTGTAAAATCTAAAAATGTAATACTAAATCCTATGAGGATTCCAAGGATCTTTTTAAGTATTTATTTATATAAAAACCTTACATCACAAAATAATACACTAAAATATTTCAACAATATGTAATTATTAAGAAATGTTTTAAAACATTCTAAACCATTTACTAGATCAAGCGTGGCGACAATTGGCAAACGATTACATGAAATTTGAGCCGAGAGTTATTCAATTAGTCAACGTACTTAAGGAAACAATATAAACATAGCATTATAGTCGTTACACAAGTAGTTGCATCGCAAAGAAATGGCGAAACAACACACAAAAGCTTTATTTAGTTAAGGACAGATTTTGCCCAAGTTCGTCGACCGATCTTGCAGAAATTCTAATTAAATCTAGAAAAATTGTATGAGTGCCTATCTTATGTCAAAAGAAAGCTAATTCAATGAAGTTTCATCTAAAAATAATTTCACAAACTCAGAATGACTTTAAATTGGCCGAATTCAGTCTCTGTCCAGGACAAAACTTGTCTCCGTCCAGTTTCGTCGACCATTCTTGTAAAATTGATAACTAAATCTTCCGAGATCGTATGGACGTCTATCTTATATCAAAAGAAAGCTATTTCAATGAAGTTTAATCTAAAAATAATTCCACAAACTCAAACATAAAATATCATGTCCGAAAATCTGCTGAAACAGACTCCCCTGTGCAAAACAAAATCTGAAAAGTGTGGTTTCTTGATTTCCAATCATTTTCAAGCACATGCAATGCATTTAATTGATTTATGATGACATGCAAGATGATTTTAAGCTAGACTAAGTAGTCAAGGATGTATACTAAGCCATGGATGATGTTAGATCATCCACAATTCCAACATACAAGCTAAGATTTACAAGAATGAAGGTAATCCAAGCTAGACCTTCAACTTGGATGAAGATGATGATGAAGAACTTAGATTCTTGAATAGATTGTAGTATAGGAGTATATAGAGAGGACAAGGATAAAGTTTAAACTCTCATGTAAATATGTATATAAACATAGGATAAGTAGTGAGTGATACTCACAAAGCTTGAGAAGTGTTTGGATGATGATCAATTGAAGGAAATTGGAAGAAATGAAGAATATGGTGATGTTCTTCAAGATATGAACTTCAAGGCTTCAAAAAAACTCCAAGAACTCATCCATGCAACTCCTTAGATGCTCCAAGAACTTGAAATGGTAGGAGAAAAGGGTGCCAGAGGCTAGTAGGGGTCTTGATTCACTTAGAAATGGGACATGCAAGAGAAAAATGAGAAGTTCTCTTGGTTTTTCTCAAGAACAAAGGGGCTAGGATTTAGTGTGTGTTTAGTGTGTGTAGAGATTAGGGAATGTGTGAAAATGAGCTCCCAAATGAAGTATAATACCCATATATAATGGGGGTTTAAGTGGGACACATGTCACTTAAAGATTTGGCCAAATGTCATTAATTGAGTGGGTCCAAGTGGACGAATTAAAATGTACCACGCGTAAGTCGCGAGTCCCACGTGAAATTAAACTTGAATAACGCGAACTAATCCCAGTGTAGGTGTGTGACCTCGATATACACGTAAACAGACTATTACGCGCACAGACAGAAAATGTCACCGGGACTGAACGAATAATTAACTGTGAGTATCAATCAATATTACAGATATAAAATTAAATGTATTAAACCAATATAATAAACAAAAGTTGTGAAAAGGCAAAATTAGACAATTAGTCAATTTATAACTTGTCAAAACTTACAAAATGAAATACAACCAAACTATATTTATTTATATCTAGACAGAAAACATAAATAATACATGAGAAATACTGGCATTAAAATATGGGTGTTACAGTTTGAGTATTTTGTGCATCTCATGTGAGTCTTACAATAATGAACAAATTATAAAATCATCACACAGTGTGACGATCACCGTGTGATATTTACTATAATTCAAGTGTGTATTAGGTGAATCTCATGTGGGTCCTATAATAATGAAAAAATTATAGTGTCATCACATCACCATGATCTGAAATAATTTCTCATAATGATGATAGGTCTTGATTTGATTTTGTTGGCCCGAAATGGAAACCTTAGGGGGGGTGAATAATGTTTTAGCAAAAAATTACATTTTTAAAACTTAATAGCAATCTTAAACACAAATAAAAAATAATAAAGTAAAGAGTGAAGGGAAGAGATAGGTGCAAACCGAGTTTTCAAGTGGTTCGGCAATTCACACACCGTAGCCTACGTCCATATCTCAAGAACACCTATTGAGGATTCCTTTAATCCGACCTACTTCAAGGGTGTAGATCAAACCGTTACAAGAGTCTTCAATTCTTCCAAAGAAGAACACCACTTCTTTGCATGCATACAAGGGTTACTAACCCTTACTCTTTACAAATAATTTATTTGGATTACAAATTGAACTGTTAGAATTTTTTAACAAATAAATATATATATATATATATATTTATGTGAGATAATTATTTATCTTTTGGAAAAGATATTATTTTTATTAAATAAGGGTCAAACCTTATTTTGACTTGGCAATCATCACTCCTTGAGATCATCTCCATGGCTCCATTGAAGTGATTCCCTCCTTATTATATTCCTTCCTTTTGACCATTGAATTGATAAAATCCTAATTAACTTCTTTCCTTTAAAATGGATAATGTATACGTTATTGTTACATATATATATATATATTATCTATATGATAGTTTATATAGAGTACATACAAATATATATATATATATATATAGATTATGAGTTCTACCTTAAGTTATCATTAGAGAAAAAAATCTACACGAAGAAGGAAAAAAAAAAGGGATACAACTACTATTCCTTTTTCAACAATTTGTGTCCTTTCAAAGTCATTGTGTGTTGATTGAAGCATCTACAATTGCTTCACTATTTTTTCTATCTGGGCATTACAGAATCACTTTGAGATTTTGGTCTAGTTCATTTTCTATTCAATTTAGTGCATAAAAATTGGATAGAATTATCATAGTATATTGAGCTGTTGTATTCTGGGGGTTGACCACCATCCTTTGTACCGGTGAGAAGACCGAGGAGGCGCGAAATCAACCTTAAAGAGAGAGCGACCTGGTCCGCGCCTCGTCCCGTTACTGTTTTGGACTTCCGCTATCAAAGCTTTTTTCGGCATAGATTATCAACAATTTTAAGGTTGAATAACCTCATGGAAGCCAATCACCACACTGCTTCTGTCAGCGACAACAGTCACAATCGCCCTTTCCGGTTCGAAGGCCAATTTTTCAAGCGTTGGAAAACCAAGATGATGTTCTACCTGTCTTTGCTGAAGGTTGCATTTGTTCTTGATGAACCAAACCCGAGGGACTCGGATATGCTAGAACCCGCGAAATCTCATCAAGCACAAAAATGGGAAGCCACTGATTTCAACTGCAAAAATTACATCCTCAATGGGCTTTCAGACGAGCTTTACGATTTCTATGCCGAGTTTCTAACAGTTGCTAATGTTTGGAATGCACTTCAAAAGAAATACGACATTGAAGAGGCCAGAGCGAAAAAATATGCTGTAAGTCATTATTTAAAATACCAAATGGTAGATGAAAAATCGGTTGTCTCACAGTGCCATGAACTTTAGAAAATAGTTCATGAAATTCTTTTAGAGGGGATGAAAATAGATGAACAATTCCAAGTTGCAATTTTAATTGATAAACTGCCCCCCTCTTGGAAGGACTTCAGGAACTCCTTAAGGCACAAGTCGAAAGAGTTTTCTATGGAGAGTCTAATTGTGAGACTCTGAATCGAGGAGGAATCTAGACTACAAGACCAAAAATAGGAAAATTATTTGCCAGCCAAAATTAAAATTGTTAGCCCCCAACAAAATAAAACTAAAGTTTTGAAACCAGCCCCTGAAAATTTTAAAAATAAAAATGGGCAGAAAAATAGTTATGGACAAAAACAAAATTTTGTTCCAAACTAGAACCAGAACCATTTCAAAAGAAATATGAACCAAGGACCTCCTTCAAGACAAAATCATTCCAGTGGCTGTTTTGTTTGTGGATATCCCGGGCACTTTGCTCGGAATTGCTGAAAGTGCCAGTCTGCTCCTCAAGCTAACGTGATCGAAGAGCCACTTGTGGCTATGATTACAGAAATAAATTCCATGACAGTTTCTGAAGTTTGGTGGATTGATACCAGGGGCTCGAGGCACGTGTGTAACAATCGTGGTTGGTTCAAGAGCTACTCTCCTGTGGAGAATGAAAAAGTTTTACTTGGTGATTCACACACCACCAAGGTCTTGGGTACTGGCAATGTCGAGCTAAATTTCACCTTTGGAAAGAAATTGATTTTGAAGGATGTACTGCATACTCCGGAGATTAGGAAAAATTTAGTTTCTGGTTTTTTGATTAATAAGGCTGGTTTTAGCCAAACTATTGGGGGTGATCAGTATGTAATTACTAAGTTTGGAATGTTTGTTGGGAAAGGATATGCATGTGAGGGCATGTTTAAGTTGAACATTTCTGAAATTAATAAATGCTCTACTTCTGCTTATATTTTGTCTAGTTCTATGAATGTTTGGCATGCTAGGCTTTGTCATATTAATAAAAAAAATATGTTGATAAAATGAGTATACTTAGATTAATTCCTAGTTTAAGTAATGAACAATTTGAGCATTGTATCTCGTGCAGCCAAGCAAAAATTGCAAAAACACCACATAAAAGTGTTGTTAGAAAGTTATTAGAATTAATTCATAGTGATTTATGTGAATTTGAAGGAATTTTGACACGTGGTGGAAAAAGATATTTTATTACATTTATTGATGATTTTTCAAAATACACTTATGTTTATCTTTCAAAATATATGTTTTTCAAAATACACATATATTTTATCACATTTATTGATGATTTTTCAAAATACACATATGTTTATCTTTTGAAAAATAAAAAATATGCTTTTGATGCTTTTAAGATTTCTTTAAATGAAGTTCAAAATCAATTTGAAAGAAAAATTAAAAGGCTTAGAACCGATAGAGGCACGGAATATGGAGAAAGAGAATTTAGTAATTTTTTAGAATTCCACGGTATCATTCATGAAACTACAGGTCCATATTCACATGAAATGAATGGTGTAGCCGAATGTAAAAATAGGACTTTTATAGAACTTCTTGTTGCTTTAATTGTGAGTTTTGGAGCTCCCTCTAATCTTTGGGGAGAAGCATTATTAACTGTTTGCTATGTCTTAAATAGAGTTCCCCACTCTACAACAAAAATTACTCCATTTGAACTTTGGAAAAATAGAAAGCCAAATTTAAATTATTTTCGAGTTTGGGGTTGTTTGGCATATGTTAGACTTCCTGATCCTAAGAGGCATAAACTTGCTAGTAGAGCTGTAGAATGTGCATTTTTGGGATATGCTTATAATAGCGAGGCTTACAGATTTTTAGACATAAAAAATAATGTTATATTTGAGTCTATTGATGTTGATTTTTATGAAGATAGATTTCCTTTTAAATCAAGGGATAGTGGGGGTTCCCAACTTCCTATTTTTGTCCCTTCTATACCCATTGCTTCTAGTGTGCATGATAGAGATAATGACATAGAATTTGAACCACGTAGAAGTAACAGAGCTAAGCTCTTAAAAGACTTTGGACCCGACTTTTATACATTTAATCTGGAAGGAGATCCCTCTTGTTTAGAGGATGCTCTTAACTCTTCAGAAGCCAATATATGGAAAGAAGCCATTCAGGATGAGATGGACTCTATTTTGTCCAACCATACTTGGGAACTTGTAGATTTATCACCTGGATGTAAAACCATAGGTAGTAAATGGGTCCTTAAAAAGAAACTTAAACCCGATGGTTCTATTGAAAAATATAAAGCTAGATTAGTAGCTAAGGGATTTAAGCAAAAGGAAAATATCAACTTTTTTTTTGTACATACTCTCTAGTTACTCGTATTACTTCTATTAGAGTTTTATTAGCTGTTGCTGCTATTCATGATTTATATATTCATCAAATGGATGTTAAAACAACTTTTTTAAATGGAGAATTAAAGGAAGAAATTTATTTGGATCAACCTTATTGATTCGAATAATAAAAATAAAGTTTGTAAACTAATTAAATCATTATATGGTTTAAAACATGCACCCAAACAGTGGCATGAAAAATTTGATCAAACTATTATTTCAAATGGTTTTAAAATTAATGAGAGTGACAAATGTATTTATTGTAAATACAATGACGAAGTATGTGTTATGATATGTCTATATGTGGATGATTTATTAATTTTTTGTTCTACTTTAGAGATTATAAAAGAGACCAAACATTACTTGTCACTTAATTTTGATATGAAAGACTTGGGTGAGACCAATGTAATTTTGGGGATAAAAATTATAAGAACACCTATTGGCATTTCTATTAATCAATCTCATTATATTGAAAAAGTTTTGAAAAAATATAACTATTTTGATTCCAAGCCTGTTTGTATTCCTTTTGATCCGAGTATTAAATTATTCCCTAATAAGGGTGATATTATTAATCAAAAGGAATATGCTATTATTATTGGGAGTTTAAGATATGCGATATATTGTACTAGACCTGATATTGCTTACGCAGTTGGAGTTCTATGTAGGTGTACTAGTAAACCTAGCATAGAACATTGTATCTACAATTGCTTCACTGTTTGTTCTATCTGGGCATTACGGAATCACTTTGAGCTTTCGGTGTAGTTCATTTTCTATTCAATTTAGAGCATAAAAATTGGATAGAATTATCATAGTATTTTGGGCTGTTGTTGTCACGCCCTGAAGTACCAAAAATAGGGGAAAATAAATTTCCTTTATGGGTTCGTAGACACGTGACTGGTTGTGAGTGTCACCTAATTGTCCAAACATGCTTATAACAATAATGTGATATGGGAAAGTGACTAAATTCAGCGGAAACAAAAATTTAAAACATCCAAGTCTTACATCAGTAGTATATCACAGGCCAAAAAGATGTCCAAAAGTTATATATTACAAGAACAGCTAAATTATTACATCACTAACATAATAATAACAGAACTATAACAAAAGAAAAGCTCCAAAGTCTTCAGCTGGCGAAACCGTAGCATTCCTCGTAGTAATCTTCACCAGCATAGTCTTCAGTAGTAAAGTCAGCATCTTGATAGTAGTCGGCTCCGTCTGGACCTGCAAAGGCTGGACGTGGAGGGTCCCCTTAAGGTTACCACCACTTAAGTTAAGTTATTCTTCATCTCTTCTTATTTCTTGAAACCATATCTTGTTCATCATTTCTTATTCTCGATACTATGTCTTGTTCGTCTTTTCTTATTCTCAAAACCATGTCTTATTTAAACCCAATCATTCCCTTTGAAACTTAACCCAGAACTGAACTGACCAATGACATTGACTGAAAGAAGACTTAACTCCAAACGCATTTACTGGTCAAGAAAGAACAACACTCAATAATGAATAGTTAACTGTCGCCAACTGGCATTCAAACTGTCGCCCAAATGGCATAAGTGTGCGGGACATTAACAATCTCTTGGTCGAACATGACATGCCGATCCTCAGGTCGCCCGCACGTTACCGAACACGTCATGCCGATCCTCAGACCAAGGGTACGGGAAATTAATAATCACTTGGACGAACACGTCATGCCGATCCTCAGGTCACCTATACATAACCGAACACGTCATGCCGATCCTTAGTCCAAGGGTGCGGAAAACTAATCAACTACTTGATCGAACACGTCATGACGATCCTCAGGTCATCCGCACTTGACTGAACACGTCATGCCGATCCTCAGATCAAGGAACAAAACATAACTCACCAATCGACTCCATGGAATAATCGAGAGACCAACTTTGCAAGAATTATCCAAACACGACACAAAAGTTCACAAATCAACTTTGACCGGTAGTTACACGACTAGAAACGAAACCCAACGTCCCTTATTCGCATTAAATCTATTATTGAAGGTTTTATCGTTATTTTTCACGTTCGTACGTTTCGTAGTTTAATTCATTAATATCATCCATTTATAACCGTTAATATTTTGCTATACGACATTCTGTTTTACCTCTCAATATACTTACGATGGAAACTTTTCCGATCACTTATTAACGCAATAATTGTGTCATATAACATACTTATAGTTTGGGTATGAACTTTTAATGGTCATTAGACTATATTCATAACAATGGAAAACATAGCACGTAGCTCATGGATTTATAACATGAAATACCAATAAACATATAGATGAAACCCTTAACATACTCATCTACACGATAGCACTACCATAGCACGAGATTTTCATAACAACACAGGTACCAGAAAACTAGCATCAACAATCAACACCATGCATCAACAAAACATTATACAAAAAGTTGTACAATCTGCCAGGATATATTTTCACTGTGTTGACTGAATTAACATGATTTATTTGTGCATGATAAATTGTTTTGTAGATCAAACTCAAAACTAAAACATTGTAGATAATAGGAATATCTTCATGTACAAAAAAAATCTAGATTCAATTACATTTTTGATCTACTCAAACTATTTATTTTATAAGACATTTCTTATATCTCGGACTGTTCTGTCCCAGATTTATAGTATTGCATTGTACGTGAATTTTACCTATGAAGGAGGGGTTTTTAGACTGAGATATAAAGGGGTTATTTGTAGATAAATGAGTTATATTTCTCTACAAAAAAACCTAGCTTAATTCTCATTTTTGAGCTGTACAAAACATTTATTTTACTAAACTATGTTCTGCTGAAAGTTTCAGTTTCTCAGATTTATAACACTGCGTTGTACATACATTTCACCCATGAAGGAGTGATTTCTAGACTGAGCTATAGAAGATTTATTTGTAGATAAATGAGTTATATTTTACCACAAAAACAACCTAGCTTAATTCCGATTTTTGAGCTCCTCAAAACATTCATTTTACTAAACTACATTCTGTTGGAAGTTTCTGTTTTCCCAGGTTTATAACACTGCGTTGTACATGCATTTCACCCATGAAGGAGTGATTATATACTGAGCTATAGAAGAGTTATTTGTAGATATATTAGTTAGCTTTTATCACCAAAAAAATCTAGCTTAATTCGGATTTTTGAGCTGCACAAAACATTCATTTTACTAAACTATGTTCTGCTGAGAGTTTCAGTTTCTCAGATTTGTGGATTTGTCTTGCATGTCATGAAAACTTCAACACAACAACATCAAACTTCTACTAAACATTAGTACATATTATATGTGTTCTAAATTGAGTTTGGTTACTCACAATTACTCACTAAAGCTTAGAATTAAGCTTGGATGTTGATTTGAAAATAGATGAAGCTTTGAACTCAAACTCCAAGGATGAACTTCTTCTTCTTCTAACTTCTTGGTTCTTACTGCTGGGAATTTTCTTGAGCTTCTAGGACTTATAAACACAGCTATTAGGTTCCCATGGTAGTGTATGTAGGTGTATATGTGTTTGCATATGAGGTGTATATAATGGAAGATGGGTGAATGCTTGGATTTTTCTTCTAATTCAATTCTATCTTTCCATGGAACTCCCAACTCCTAGCTCTCTCTCTAAACATATGTGCAGATTTTTATGGACAAGAAGAGTGAAATGCATGGGTGTATGTATGTTTATATATAGAGAGGTGGATGCTAGGTATCAAATGGATGCTTGCATGCATGGACAAGTGGCAAGTATATAGATGACATATGGAGGTGATGTTGCATGTGCCACCAAGTGGCCGGCCATGTGGGGCCCACCTTGGGTTTTGTGCCATTTTCTTGTTATGCGTGCATAAGTTCCTCGATATACGTGTCAGTCTCGATTTACGTGCAAACAGGTATTGTTTCTAATGTCCGGGTCCGGGTACGGGACTACGTTAATTCTTATTACGGCCGAGTCGGTACGGTTACTACCGTCCATACCATCACATAATTAAAATAATAATATAATAATATAGTCAGTCCAATACAGAAATTCAAAAAAACTGATATTAAAAAAAAACTGATATTATTAATGAAAAGAAAATTACAGGTGTTACATCTTCCACCACCTATTAAAGGATTTCGTCCTCGAAATCAGAGCTTATCTAGGTACAAAACAGAAAAGGAAATTTCTCTTGCATCTCTTACTCCATTTCCCACGAACCTTCTCTTTCATCATGATGATTCCATTGAACTTTCACCAATGGGATCTCCTTATTCCTCAGCTTTTTGGTTTCTCAACCCAAAATCTTGATGGGTCTCTCTGTGTAAGACACATTGTTATTTGCCTCAATGTCCTTGAAGTCGATTACATGTGGCGTCATGCCCTGATGATACTCCTTCAACATACTGATGTGAAAAACATTGTGAATACCTGACAACCTTGGTGGCAACATCACTAATTTCTAATATCCTACGTGGAATTTCTGGAGAAATTCAGGTGCTACATTTCTACCCACCTTATCAGAGGATTTCGTCCTCGACATCTAGAGTTTGCTAGGTCTTAGAAAGTACAAGGTACTAATCATATCTCAGATTTTAAGGTTGTGAGGTTCTCACTAGCTAACTAATCAGACTTCTCAAAAATTCTTTCAAACGTCCAAACTTCTTTGCTAAAACATTGCCAAGTGAAATTCAAAGTTCTGACATTGAATATGGCACCTTCGGTCTTTTGTCTTGTTCAATGCTGGGATTAATTTGGTGATCTGCAAGTTCTCTTTTGGGATCTTCTTTGTGGTGGAACCTTGTTCTAAGTTCCTCGTTCCGGATAATCTTTGCGCACATGTCCAGTCTTTCCACAATTGAAGCATTGTGCCTATCAACTTGTGAGTTGTTTCGGTGCTTTGCATTCTTTGAAGTGATGTCCAGATATTCTGCAACTGTCGCAGATATCATGTTGCTTTGGATGTGTCTGAACGACAGTCTGATTAACTTTCCTTTCATTGTTTCTTTGCCTCTTGTGATGATTCTTGATGTATCTAGAGTTTTCCTCAATGATTGTGGACTGCATTCGAGTAGTTGTTCGTGATACTGGTTTGTTTCTTCTGCGTCTTTAATCGGGCAAGATTCTTACCTCTCAGCTTCTTGATGCGATGGTTGAGAAGTCTAGTTGGTCTCACGATTGTCTTTTATAACTTGTAGGGGTCGTGGCGTCCTTTTAAGCGTGTTATTGTGATTGAGTTCCTTTGCGTGTCGACATGAAATCGTCGTGGAGTTTCGGCATCGTAGGTGATGACACAAGTCGTTAAGCAATTTCTCCATGCATTAATTAATACCAAGCATATAAGTTGTTACTGGTAATTGGATTAGGATTGAATTTACTTGTAAGGAGTTGAATTCATAACAAAATGAATACTCATTAAGTACTGAGTTAGAAATGAAGAGGTACATGATCAATCACTTGTAGGATCACAATGTATAGAATGAGTATCTGAGAATAACCATTAGATGATTACTATAGGATAATCATAGTAATGCAATGACTATAGGCGCAAGGCCTCCCAGGTAGGACATAAGAATTCCTTGTCTTATGAACCAATAATTTAGGTGAAGCCTTAATGATAAAAGTCAAGGTTACCAATAAGAAGAATTTGTGAAATGAAAGGAAATGAAGACTAATTTACAAAGGGGTGCAATATGCTTGAGTTCCTTAGGTGGACAAATACAAAGAGATCCTTTGCAATATTGTCAAGGGATACGCACTTGCGAAAGTTGGACAAACGGTTGACAGTCCAAACGATTTACAAAGATTAATTTAATAGATCATAAGTCCAAATGACTTACAATGATTGGTTTATGAATGAATTATTGAAATCGATTTTCATGGTGATAAGTCCAAAGAGGTGACTTATAGCATTAGAAAGCAAATGAATTCACAATTGGATTTATCACTGATCAGAATGATCCAAAATCTTGTTAAGTGAAATCAGAGAGGACAACGAATAACTGTTAATTAGTGAAACAATAAAGGACATCCCAAGGTTCATCATAAGGATAATTGATCTAACGCAACCAATGGTAGAAAATAGTGGGTTTACTCAAAAGGAGTTAAATAAGAAAGATGAATATAATTACTCAGCCTTACATGGTTTTAATTTATAACGTGTGCAGGGTCAGAGATGCATTTCTTCAGCGTGTTGATGAAACATCAATGTTGTAAACCCGAAACGTGTCTTCTCTTGGCAGGCCCTATGCGATCTGATCATTGGCTTGAAGGTGGAATGCAGTACTCATCTTCACTAATGTTCACGGTGCGAGTCGTTCGTTGTGATTAAACGTGGTCGATGTCAGCAGTCTATGAGGTCGTTCGATCTGTTCAAGGTATGTTCTAATCTTGCGTCTTCCATCGCCTCGGGTTAAGTCAATATCTCATGTGCTCCTTGTAGTAGGGTTGACCTTGGTAGTGTAGCAGGTTGTGGCTTGAGTGGTCTCAAAAGCGATTCTGAATGGACGATATGGAGATGTCTAAACAACTCGTTTCCATAGTCACTTGCGCTAGTGCCGTCAGCGGTCTTCCATAAGCCTTGTATTAGTCTTCCAAATACACCGGTGGGATCGATCTCCTTAGGTATTATGTTGCTTAGCCTTTTGGACTGGTCCTAAGTTGTTTGAGATGATTCATCCATTGCAGAGATCGAGAAGATTCTTCTGTTCTTACGTATGAGTTCATGTCTATAAGGATTCTATCATACCTTATGCGAAGCAATCATAGCCTATTACATCTCACATTATAGTTATCATCATAATCCCAGTAACTAGAATACGATGATTGAAACAATTTAATAGATTGATTCAAAATGAAGCCGAATCTGAAAGGCATATGAATTCTCACAGATAGAAGTACAATAGTAGAATTATGTGATCCATTCAATAATAAGATGTAAATCTAACAATGATTGAATGACTGTTACTAATGGAAGTAATCGTAGTATCTTAAGATTTGTAGGAAATGAAAGTAACTGATGGCATAAGGCCTTCAACGAATGAAATAAGAATTAGGTATTTCATAAGTGAAATAGTCCAAATGAAACCCCACTGATAAAGAATAAGGTAGCAACTGAGAGAAACAATAAAAGGTCAAGATGTACAGAGAGTACAACGTTTTTGAGTTCATGGCAAGAACAAGGACAGAGAACTCATTTAGAATTATTTCAAATGATATGAACTTGTAAGAATTTGTTCAAGGGATAATAAGTCAAAAAGAATGACTTTGCAGTATTAGCAATCAAATTTATTTAGAATAATCTCAAAGACAATGAACTTTCAAGATTTTAGTTCAAAGAATAATAAGTCAAAAAAATGACTTTCCAGTACTAGTGATCGAACTTGTTCTCAAAAGAATTTGTCAAGAATCGGATGATCAAGGTACATACTCAAGAATTGTTGATAGGGGAATTTCTAAAATTTCAAGGAAATGAATTACTTATCAAGGAGTGTATCATAATAGTTATTGATGGCAATCGGAGCAACTTTACAAAATATATAGATACCATTTTAAGAAGAAATGGCCATTGTAGACACCCCATTTTGTCGGCTATCAGATTTAAGAGATCCATAGCTTGGTGGTTCACAATGATCGTAAAAGACTCAAAAGGACTCCTGGAAGCCAGTTCTATCTCTCAGAATGCTCAGAATGACCAAAATGCCCCTGAAAGCCCAAAAACCCCCAGATTTGGACCAAAAGTTCTGGAAACATGCTACGTCATAATAAAAATGATAAAATGAGTTTTTAAGAAAAATCGGATGAAATCGTTAGCTCCCAGAAACCCCCAGAAGTTCCCGGAAAGTCCTCGTTGGCCGGTTTGACCAAGGTTTGACCAGGTTTGACCAAGTTTGACCGAAATCATCCAAATTCGCTGAAATCATTTTAGATCATGTGAAAAGTTTTAAAATGAGTTTTTGAAGAAAATCGAGCGAAAACGTCAGCTCTTGGGAGCTCCCAGAGGTTCCAAAACTTCCCGGGAATCCCAAGTTTGACCAGTTTGACCAGAATTTGACTTTAGAACCGGAGCGCCATAACAATTTTCAAATATTTTTCATGGATACTAGAGGTCAATAGCTTTCCAACGGTATATCACACATAATTTTTGAATTTAAAACGACTTTATTATGAATTTTCGGAGACGAAAAAGGCGATCAAATCGGCTTTTATCGCAAATACCGTAAAACTTTTTAAAGTGAACCATCCCCGAACTATTTTTTATGTAAATTAGACTCCATTACCTTTGCAATGGTATATCACAACCTCAATTTGGAGTTTGTACGCATTTTCTGTGAATTTCGGACAAAATAGGGCCTTTTCGCGAATACCGAAACCTGTGGGGGCCTAAAAGGGATTATCCAGATGATTGAGGAGCAGTGCCGCCGTGGCACTGGCCCACTACTGCCGCGGCACTCTCCTCCAGAACAGTGTATTTTTGTAATTTTCTTGGGGGTTCATTTTGATTAATTAAAAACCAAAACGATGTAGTTTTATGATTTCAGATGTTTGGAGCCAATGGGAATACTTCTAAAACCCCAAAACCACCCCAAGTTGGCCTATTTAAACCCCCCATTGCTCTCCATTTTGGGGGTGTCAAATGTAAGCTTTGAAAAGTTTGGGAGAGAAAATTGTAGAGATAAGGTTAGAATAGAGATTAAAAGCTTTCTTCTTTGATTTTCAAAACAAAAGTGAGTTATAAACTTTGTTTTTTACTCCATTACTCCTATTTACTTCAACATTCAATACACCTAACCACCATTTTAGTGAGCATTTAAGAGAGAGGAAGCTTCTTCCATGTCCAATGTCATCATATATGAGTGAAACACCAAACTACAAGTTCAATACATCATGAATATCATCTATTGATCATTATCTACTTGCTTGTTTATACAATGTTCATCTCTTCTTACCTCATTTCTTTTTTATTTTTCTTTATTTACTTACTAGTTCATCATCATCTAGATGATGACATGAAGTTTGAGGTGAGTGAATCCTTATGGATATTAGCTCTTGACCTCAAAAACATGTTTGATAGATGATGATCATAACTTCAATACCTCCAAGGTATATTTGAAGTTATGTTCAAATGAAAATAAATCTCTCCAACAATCTTGGAGGTTCTTGATGATGAGTTTGATGTTGATATTTTAAGTGGCTATAATCTTTATTGGGTATTGAAAATATGCTTTCAAAACATCTACTTCAAAACCCCTCTTGAAACCCCTCATTTTGATCCAAAGAAAGAAAACTCTAGTTTTTCCCAAAATCTTCAAAATAGTGAGTCAAAACAGTGAGTGATCTGAGTTCAAAGATTTCTCTAAAACTCAATACTCAATGTATGGATGCAAGGCCACTTGGAAAGTCTTCCTAACTCATTAGAGAACACCCATGATTTTTGGTTTGATTTGGAAATACTTGAAAATGGTCCATTTGGACCCAAACATTCCTTCCAGACATTCTGCCTCTGCTGTCACAGCAGCTTGGTTGACTTCCAACTTCTTTTTCAGAACACTTTTCCAAAAGGGGTGGTCCTAACTTATTTTTACCTTAGGCTTAAATGTCTTAGGGAACTTTCTGTATAAAATGGGCCTCTAGATCATTTGTTTCCATTTTCTAATATTTTTCAACATTTCAGTCGACAGTACGGACTCTGTTTCTGAGTGACCTCTATTGTTTATATGATTTCTCTCAATATATGATAGTTATTAAAGATTGGCTTTTTGAGTTGTGTTTTAGACACAATAAGGAAGATCTCCATAAAAAATCATGCATTGAAAACATTTCTAACCCCTCTTTTCAATTTCCAAAAGATCATGTTACTGTTCTGTCCACTATTCACAGCAAGCACATTTTAACTTTTATTCTTTGATTTGATGCTTACATGCATTCCAAATTAGCTCATGTTTTAGGAAGAAGTTCATACTACATTCGTACATATCTCATAATGATTTCATTCATTCATTCATACACGTTATAGACTTCTAAGTCATTTTAGAAATTCATGAACACAAAGCACACTACAACCTTGGCACATTCTTGATACATACATTGCATCCATGCAAAGATTTGGGGCTTTGGTGACTCCTAATCTAAGAAGATTATAAGGAATGAACATGATCACACGTCCATGCTTTCCCTCGATCTAATCATCCTTTCTCATCTGTCCCGGGGATTGAGAGGTCTTCTTTTCTCAAAGATTAACATGCATCATACTAGCTTGCTAAGTATATTTTGATTTCTTTTATTATTTTGTTTCAAGAACAATTCATGTCCCTTTTAGATTAGCGAAACTTTATTACTTGATACATGATTAGACGATTTTTCCTAGGTTTATTTGTGTGATTTTTCACTTTACATTGTGTGATATTTGGCTTAGATCTTATGAATGATATCTTATCTTTAGATCTTCCATTTCAAATTTTCTTATGTAATGTAATATACTATCATAGTATTAATTGTCGAACCATACATAGTATGAGATGATTATTTGGATGCTAATTGAGGCCCGTTGAAAGACGGGGCGAGTTGAGGGTGTTTTAGTCGGGACAAAGGCTCCTTCCTCTCTCGTACCAAAACCCCGAACCAAGTTCTTTGGTTATGAAGGGCCGGTGCCCTTTATCCATTTGGGTGAGTCAAAATTAGGTTTCTTGGTTCCTTAAAGACCAAGTGGCGACTCTGTATCTGTTTTCAATAGACCTTTCTTTTCCTTTTTAAAAAAAAAAACAATCTCAAACAAGAGAAGTGGTCCAATCCCGCGTGTCCACAACCATTAGAATAGAAGGCATCGATTTACTCAAAAGGAGTAGAATGAGTAGAAAGGATATGATTGCTTATTATGGTACTCGCCTACCATATCTAAGGTAAAGTTTGCCTCTCTTATTATCTATTACGGGCCCTCTAAGAACTCCTCCTCAGGGTCCTCCTCCTCTTCCTCGATGTCAGCTGGATCTGCTTCGTGGTTCTACTCAGACATCGGTATCATCTTGTCCCCTATTAACTGGTGGTGCTGGATGGTCGTGTACATCATCCCTTGGTCTCTGAAGATCGTCCGCTGGGTTAACCTCCTCGATTGGCTCATCATCGCTACTTGCTGAATCGTCATCAATCATCAGGTCATCATCATCATCAGTGTCATCACCATTAGATGGGTCATCTACTGAGTGGTCACTACTGGTAGAATCCTCTCCACTCGCTATGTCATTGTCGCTATCTGAATCAATGGGATCTAAATCTGCATTTGGCTATGGTATAGACTCGGGTGAGAATGGTGGTGCTGGTGCGGCCATGATAATCGGGAAGAGTATATCGTCATATAGTGTCTAGCCCTGAGTCATGCTGATAAGCTCATGGTGAATAAGTATGGTAGTCTCTGAAGTATGGATCGACTCGAGCTGAACTCGATCCGGATACTGCAATGTATCGGTAAGCACAACTCTCTGAATGTCCTCCTCTAAGATATGCCTCGCCCTCTAGCAGATCCGCTGTCGATATAGTATAGGGTCGGCAGGCTGGATACGACCGTCGTGATTATAGTGACCTCTGAAATCATCATGAACATAGCTCGACTCCATAGTCATGCAAGAGGAGCTAACTTAGTGTCAGTACTAATACGAGGTAAATCTTAGGCTCATAACTTAAGGTGTAGGACAATCAGTGAGCTCGTCAAAACCTAAGGCTCTGATACCAAAAATCCCTGTCACGCCCCGAAGTACCAAAAATAGGGAAAAATAAATTTCCTTTATGGGTTCATAGACACGTGACTGGTTGTAAGTGTCACCTGATTGTCCAAACATGCTTATAACAATAATGTGATATGGGAAAGTGACTAAATTCAGCGGAAGCAAAAATTTAAAACATCCAAGTCTTACATCAGTAGTATATCACAGGCCAAAAAGATGTCCAAAAGTTATATATTACAAGACCAGTTAAACTATTACATCACTAACATAATAATAACAGAACTATAACAAAAGAAAAGCTCCAAAGTCTTCAGCTGGTGAAACTGTAACCTTCCTCGTAGTAATCTTCACCAGCATAGTCTTCAGTAGTAAAGTCAGCATCTTGATAGCAGTCGGCTCCGTCTGGACCTGCAAAGGCTGGACGTGGAAGGTCCAGCGGCATGAAAAGCCGTTAGCGGTTAAGCTAAGTGAGGGTCCCCTTAAGGTTACCACCACTTAAGGTAAGTTATTCTTCATCTCTTCTTATTTCTCGAAACCATATCTCGTTCATCATTTCTTATTCTCGATACTATGTCTTGTTCGTCTTTTTTTATTCTCAAAACCATGTCTTATTTAAACCCAATCATTCCCTTTGAAACTTAACCCAGAATTGAACTGACCAATGACATTGACTGAAAGAAGACTTAACTCCAAACGCATTTACTGGTCAAGAAAAAACAACACTCAATAATGAATAGTTAACTGTCGCCAACTGGCATTCAAACTGTCGCCCAAATGGTATAACTGTGCGGGACATTAACAATCTCTTGGTCGAACACGTCATGCCGATCCTCAGGTCGCCCGCACGTTACCGAACACGTCATGCCGATCCTCAGACCAAGGGTACGAGAAATTAATAATCACTTGGACGAACACGTCATGCCGATCCTCAGGTCACCCATACATAACCGAACACGTCATGCCGATCCTCAGTCCAAGGGTGCGGAAAACTAATCAATTACTTGATCGAACACGTCATGACGACCCTCAGATCATCCGCACTTGACTGAACACGTCATGCTGATCCTCAAATCAAGGAACAAAACATAACTCACCAATCAACTCCATGGAATAATCGAGAGACCAACTTTGCAAGAATTATCCAAACACGACACAAAAGTTCACGAATCAACTTTGACCGATAGTCACACGACTAGAAACGAAACCCAACGTCCCTTATTCGCATTAAATCTATTATTGAAGGTTTTATCGTTATTTTTCACGTTCGTACGTTTCGTAGTTTAGTTCATTAATATCATCCATTTATAACCGTTAATATTTCGCTATACGACATTCCGTTTTACCTCTCAATATACTTACGATGGAAACTTTTCCGATCACTTATTAACGCAATAATCGTGTCATACAATATACTTATAGTTTGGGTATGAACTTTCAACGGTCATTAGACTATATTCATAATAATGGAAAATATAGCACGTAGCTCATGGATTTATAACATGAATTTAATACCAATAAACATATAGATGAAACTCTTAACATACTCATCTACACAATAGCACTACCATAGCACGAGATTTTCATAACAACACAGGTACCAGAAAACTAGCATCAACAATCAACACCATGCATCAACAAAACATTATACAAAAAGTTATACAATCTGCCAGGATATATTTTCACTGTGTTGACTGAATTAACATGATTTATTTGTGCATGATAAATTATTTTGTAGATCAAACTCAAAACTAAAACATTGTAGATAATAGGAATATCTTCATGTACAAAAAAAATCTAGCTTCAATTACATTTTCGATCTACTCAAACTATTTATTTTATAAGACATTTCTTATATCTCGGACTGTTCTGTCCCAGATTTATAGTACTGCATTGTACGTGAATTTCACTTATGAAGGAGGGGTTTTTAGAATGAGATATAAGGGTCATTTGTAGATAAATGAGTTATCTTTCTCCACAAAAAACCTAGCTTAATTCTCATTTTTGAGCTGTACAAAACATTTATTTTACTAAACTATGTTCTGCTGAAAGTTTCAGTTTCTCAGATTTATAACACTATGTTGTACATGCATTTCACCCATGAAGGATTGATTTCTAGACTGAGCTATAGAAGATTTATTTGTAGATAAATGAGTTAGATTTTACCACAAAAAAACCTAGCTTAATTCTGATTTTTGAGCTCCTCAAAACATTCATTTTACTAAACTACATTCTGCTGGAAGTTTCTGTTTTCCCAGGTTTATAACACTTCGTTGTACATGCATTTCACCCATGAAGGAGTGATTTATATACTGAGCTATAGAATAGTTATTTGTAGATATATTAGTTAGCTTTTACCACAAAAAAACCTAGCTTAATTCGGATTTTTGAACTGCACAAAACATTCATTTTACTAAACTATGTTCCGCTGAGAGTTTCAGTTTCTCATATTTATGGATTTGTCTTGCATGTCATGAAAACTTCAACACAACAACATCAAACTTCTACTAAACATTAGTACATATTATATGTGTTCTAAATTGAGTTAGATTACTCACAATTACTCACTAAAGCTTAGAATTAAGCTTGGATGTTGATTCGAAACTAGATGAAGCTTTGAACTCAAACTCCAAGGATGAACTTCTTCTTCTTCTAACTTATTGGTTCTTCTTACTGCTGGGAATTTTCTTGAGCTTCTAGGACTTATAAACACAGCTATTAGGTTCCCATGGTAGTGTATGTAGGTGTATGGGTGTGTATATGTGTTTGCATGTGAGGTGTATATAATGGAAGATGGGTGAATGCTTGGATTTTTCTTCTAATTTGATTCATCTCTCCATGGAACTCCCAACTCCTAGCTCTCTCTCTAAACATATGTGCAGATTTTTATGGACAAGAAAAGTGAAATGCATGGGTGTATGTATGTTTATATATAGAGAGGTGGATGCTAGGTGTCAAATGGATGCTTGCATGCATGGACAAGTGTCCATTGGATGGACAAGTGGCAAGTATATAGATGACATGTGGAGGTGATGTTGCATGTGCCACCAAGTGGCCGGCCATGTGGGGCCCATCTTGGGTTTTGTGCCATTTTCATGATATACATGCATAAGTTTCTCGATATACGTATCGGTCTCGGTTTACGTGCAAACGGGTATTGTTTCTAATGTCCGGGTCCGGGTACGGGACTACGTTAATTCTTATTACGGCCGAGTCGGTACGGTTACTACCGTCCATACCGTCACATAATTAAAATAATAATACAATAATATAGTCAGTCCAATACAGAAATTCAAAAAAACTGATATTATTAATGAAAAGAAAATTACAGGTGTTACATCTTCCACCACCTATTAAAGGATTTCGTCCTCGAAATCAGAGCTTATCTAGGTACAGAACAGAAAATGATATTTCTCTCGCATCTCTTACTCCATTTCCCACGAACCTTCTCTTTCATCATGATGATTCCATTGAACTTTCACCAATGGGATCTCCTTGTTCCTCAGCTTCTTGGTTTCTCAACCCAAAATCTTGATGGATACAATAATAGCTCACACAACAACTCCTTAGTGAGTGGATAATACAAATGAAAGCTTACTACAATTTGCTCTCTCAGGAATTACAAATGAAATCTAGAGCAAATTGATTTTTTATTCAAACTAGGGCTTAAATAGAAATGATGATTAATCAAGTTATTTTTAATGATTTTTTTAATGATCCTTCTTGTATATAGCCCTTAAAAAGATCCCTATATATAGCTTTTGAAAGATTATAGCCGTTGGGAGTGGTTGGGGAGTGTAAAAGCAATTTTTGGAGAGTTTAGAAATCTAGCCGTTATGCTGTAATGAGCGATTCAGTCGATTGAATAAGCGATCCGGTCGACTGGATGAGTGTAGCAGTAGCTACCAATAAAAACATAAATCAATCAACTGGAAAATCAATCGACTAAACTTTGAACCCTTCAGTCGACTGTATAAACAGTCTCGTCGACTATGTCGACTATTTTGGTAGACTGACAGCTCTTTACTAAAACGGACATAACTCCCTTTGCAAAACTCATTTTTACGATCCGTTTGAAGATTCGGAAACTAGATTCAAATTCCTTTCCAACCATATAAAACTCAAAACCTAGTTCTTTACCAATTAGATCAGATTTACCTTTGAATATGACCTATCTGCGCAAAGGTCTTTGTTTTGATTTAGCCACTTGAAAACTTTTGTGAAGTGAAATTAATTGAGTGGTCTAAGTACGTTTAGGTCCTTGAAAGTATTTTAAAGTATGAGAGCAAGGATACTAAAGTCCAATAAAGGTTACTTGAGCCCCTATGAGTGATTGATCAAAATACTTACAAAAAAATTCTAGCCTTCAACCAAGGATAAAAGAAATCTTCAAGTCTTCAAGCTTGATCCTTGTTGAGCTCCATCACTCTTGGACTTCGCCATATGCTATCTTATGATCTCAAACAAAGTTAAAACATTTAAATGCATAAATCAAGAGATTAGCACAATAAAAATGACTTAATAATAGTTTAGAAAAGAACAATTACCAACATACTATTATCAATAGATTTGTCATTATCAAAATAAACATAAATAGTGCCTTAAAGAAATTCAAGGCTAACAGATGCTCTATCAGTGCCCATCCCCTCAAAATCTATATTTGTGTACTTCATTACAACTAAAGTATGGAAAAATAATAACTATTGCTAAAGTAATAATGGCTAATGTTAAAACAATTTGGGTTGAATGAACAAAATAACTATTGCTAAAGCAATCGTGGCTAATATCAAAGCAACTTAGGTTGAATGGACAAAATAGCCCCTCTAGTAAAAGTAGAGTTGCTAAGAGGGGCTAGAGTAGAGTGGCCTCTAGTGAAAGAGTGGCTATTTTGTCCATTTAACTCAAGTTGTTTTGACATTAGCCATTGTTGATTTGGCAATAGTAGCACCCAATAATAATTAGAGGCTACTTAATACTCATAATCCTACAAATTTAGGGCTAGCATGTTAAAATTGTGGTTTTTGATTTTTCAAAATTTTTTTTTTTTTTTGTATTTTTTTTTGTATTGATGCTTGACTGTGATCAATTCAAAAATGAAAACAAAAATTGAAAGCCAAAAACCACACAATATTACCATGCGAGCCCTTTGTAGCTAGTGTTACATTACTAGTGAATATTAAAGCAAAAACTATTATTCTAGTTTTGTTATATGTGTGTATGTATATATATATATATGGGGGTTGCTATCTTACAACATGAAGGTTATAGGGATATTATTGTACACCAGTTTTTAGCGACTAACAAAAACATTTTTAGCGATTAAAAAAATCTTTTAGCGACAAATCTTTTAAAAATATTTCGTCGCTAAAGGAGGACAAAATTTGTCGCTAAAGGTGAAAAATTTCGGTACTAAAAGAGTTTTTCGTCGCTAAAACGACGTCATATATATATAATAGTAGGTATTAGTGGAGAACATCACACAATATCATCACACTAAGAAAGTGTGACGTCCTAAGTACATAGGATCATTTGATCTCTAAAAATAGGAGGTGACATAACATGTTGCAGTGAATTAAATATTGGTTTGTAACGGGCACTACATCACTATTTGCAACGTCTTAAATACAGTGGAGGTTGGGGGTTTATGTGAAAAGGATTTGGGCTCATCTAGAAAGAGATTTCCCTAGAAATATGGAGAACAGATGAATGGATAAATGTATATTAATTCGGTTGGGATACCATATCACAACGTCACTCCTATAACTGTGGTATTCAATATTTTTCCCAGTGTAGAGGCACATACGATACTTAAAGTCAATAGTTTTTTTTTTTTTAATCGGGGGTGTCCGGGCCAGCTTGCGCGCACCTCGACTAATCCCCCTAGGCCTGGAGGCGCCGGGTGAATACTCCAGTGGCCACGCCCCCCATGACTCGAACACTAAACCTCTTGGGTAGTACACCCAAGAAGCTTACCACTCAGCCACAAGAAACTTGGTTAAAAGTCAGTAGTTAGGTGTTATGTTTATATGAAAACAGTGATCACATGGATCCATGTGAATAACTGGATCCATGTGAATAATGCTATGCTTTCTAATTTGGAGTAATGCTATGCTTGTCAAATTTTTATTCAAAGTTGGGATGAAAGATTTGAGAAGCATATCATTACCTTTACTTTGATTCTCAAATTTGGTTCATAAATGATTGAACAGTTATATCACATTTGCAATTCACATTTTGAAAAATATAATATGTTAAAGTATTTGTGAATCAAATTGAAATTCCAATTTGAAAAACTCATTATTATCTAGTGTCTACCCATAGTATTGGACTTAACACTGCATCAACACGGCTTAGGCTTAGTTTGGCCCCTATTTTGGTGCTTCTCCTTTTTTTAAAGCACAATTTCATGTTAATTCATTTGATTATTAGTTTATGAGCTTCGCAAAAATTGAACTTAGGGCTTTTTTTGGGGGGAGTTTTTAAAAGCTCAATGTTGCTTTTTGATTTCATGCTATTTTTTTATTAGTAATGTGTCATTGTACAAAATTATCAAGAACTTAATAATAAATTTCTTAAGCAACTTTTAAAAAGCCACATGGGGGCCAAACTAAGTCTTAGCCTAGTTGGTAACCAAAATGTTAGGCACAATATATTCTACAACACATTTTACAATAGGACTTTAAATACATGTACTCTTACTATGAAATTAAAATATGTTGAGTTGGTAAAAATAGAACTTTAAATACATGTACCCTTACTAAGAAATTAAAATATGTTGAGTTGGTAAAAGACTCTTCGTAACATGCTCATATCAGTTGGAAACTTGTGTTCACCCCGGCCACTATCACTGATATCCTCATCCGAGATTAGGGATGGCAATGGGGTGGGTTTTCTGGGTTCCCCGCCCCGCCCCGCCCCGCCCCTAATAGGTAGGGTATGGGGGGGGGGGCTTAATAGGGTTAGGGGTGGGTATGAGGGAGGTTTTCAAAACCCGAGTCGGGTTCGGGTCGGGGTCGGGGTAGGGTCAAAAAACTCGAACCCGCGCCCGAATATACTTGTATTTATATTTTTACCCCTCAATAGTTATGTGTATTACCATTTAAAAAAAAAAAACTGCACTATTGGGAAACTAATTAGGTAAGTTAAAAAAAAAATGCACTATTAGGAAAAAAAAATGCATTAAAAAATTGCTTTTTCAATTTGTGTACCAAAAAAAAAAAAAAAAATCATAATCGGAGCGGGGCGGGGCGGGGCGGGGGCGGGGAGAGGCACTATGCAGGACAGGACGGGGGCGGGGGAGGTTTACTAAAGCGGGACGGGGGCGGGGTACGGGGCCCCGTCCCATACCCGCCCCGTTGCCATCCCTATCCGAGATCATTACAACAAATGATTTTTAAAACAAAAAAATAATAATAATAACACTGCAAGCTTAATTTGGTCATGAAAAAGCCGCTTTAGAGAATACCGTTTTGAACTTTAAAAAGCATTGTTTCTTCGGGCTTTTCCAAGTCACTCCCATAGTATTATAGTACAAATAAAAGCTCCCCCCTCCGTCCCTCTGTTGGGCTGATTTGTCTCTCCCTCTGTCCGTCGCTCTCATTTTGATCGCCTCTCTCTCTCTCTCTCTCTCTCTCTCTCACACACACACACACACACACTCACACACGCGAGCGCTTTGTATTCAACGAAGTTTCGCCATTCCTCTTATGGAGTCTATCTCGCCGGCGTTCGCCCCGAAGCTCGTTCTTCCGGCGAACACTTCTCACCGCTCGCATGGACTCTTCCGCACGGTTCTTCTCAGTTCGAGGCCGAACTTGAACCGAATTCGCAAGAAGCTTTGTGTGCATGCGGAGAATCAAACTCCGGCGGCCGCGATCGACTTTACCGATCCCGATTGGAAATCGAAGTTCCAGAAGGACTTCGAGAGTCGATTCAATCTTCCTCACCTCACCGATGTTTTCGAAGACGCTGTTCCGATTCCATCCACTTTCTGTCTCAGGATGAGGTATCTACAAATCTCAATTCGACCTTCTTTGACTGTAATTTAATTCTCTGTGATTTTGCTGTTTTTTTTAATTTTTAATTTTATAAACTTGAATCGTTGAAGTTTTTAGTTTCAATGTGCTTTTTGCATTCAAATGATGGAGTATTTTGAATGATCCTTGCTTATCAATCAATTTCATTATGTGCAGTCGATTTTTTGATTGTTGACCTTTGCCAATTCGCTATATCAGTTTATGTTTAACTTCTTCTTCTTTTAATTACAATTCAAGAGTTTCAATCAGTTGTGGTATAGCATTTCGAACGTGTTCCTTACCATTGATTATTACGACTTATGCTGGCACATAGAGCTTTGTTTCTGTTCATAGAGATACAACTAAGAAGTCATTTTAATTAAAAAATTCTGTTCTGCTTTCTTTTTGACTAGGCAGCATGTGTACATTAAATTGAGTCAAGCAGATGATCTCTCTCTCTCTCTCTCTCTCTCTCTCTTTATATATATATATTTATATATATATATGGGGGCTGCTAACTTACAACATGAAGGTTGTAAGTTAGCAGCATACAACAACCCTTTTAGCGACAAAGAATAGGTTTTTGGCGACGAAATTTTTGTCTCTAAAGGTTCCAACTTTTAGCGACGAAAAATTTTGTCTCTAAAACCTTATTTTTTGTCGCTAAAAGTCTCCTATGCTGTAACTTAGCAAATCCCTATATATATTATTTTTAATACAGTTTTGGTGTTGCAGGACTCCAGTGACTGAAGATTTTGCAGATGGTTATCCATCTGATGAAAAGTGGCACGGATACATAAATAACAATGACAGAGTACTTCAAAAGGTTTTTTCCTTCCTAATTTAATTCTCCTCTGTTCTTAGGGCTTTGTTGGTGCAAAATTTTAAATCTCCAGGGCTGACAAGAATGAGTACATGGGTTTGATATGAAATCGTTCCTTTTTGGCTATCAAATGTTAGCTTGTCTACTTTGTATCCCTCTGAACATCTTGATTTAGGCAACGCCACCCCTAGGTAATTAATGGCTATTACTTCTTAGGACTTTTTGATTCAAATTTTAAGCAATTGCAGTTTAAGGACATAAATCAAATGCCCTAAGATCCAACAAAACAGAACATAAAGTATTATGCATGGCACCACAAGAAATCCGCCCAAGTATATGCACTTACATCTCATTATGACTTGAAGCTATGTGACACTTCTAAGGGAATATCTTTCTGTTTTGGTTAAATCTTTTGTAGAAATACAAAATCAATTTGCATACATATACCAAACAAAATTTTAGTTGTAGACTGTAATTCTCCATCGCCTAATTCATCTCGAGCTTTCTTTCAAGAACATTCTTTAGCCGAGAATGTTACACCGGTTCAAGACCGGTTTGCCAGGTAGACACCGACTTGTTTATCTTATGTCTTACAGTCTCGACTTGATGGCTGAATTAATGAGTGATAAAATGGTATGAGACTGTAGTGTGCCTTGGCTACACCCCAGCTGCTGGGGTACCATTAGATACATGCAATGCTGTCAAATCGTGAATCGAATCGTGAATCGGTTTGCCAAAATTATGAATCGTGAATCGAATCGAATCGTGAATCGTAAGATTCACTTTTTTAGAAACTAGATTTGCGTATTTTTTAATATGCATATAGAATACATGTATATATAGATGTATGTTTAAAACACATGTATATAAAAATGCATGTTTAAAACACGTATAAATACAATGTGTTATTTTTTTTAGGATGTGAAGCCCAACACTTCACATACATACATGAATGTGAATAGGAAAAAGGAAAAAACATTGAACAATGCATGAATGGAATTACTGGTGATTTGCTAATAAAAAGCTTGATATTTTCTAATTAGTAACCTATTTATTTATACAGTTTTAGAAGTTTTATATGTAAAAATTGTTTCACAACTTAACAACACCTTTTCCTTAAATTTGATAGCGAAGCTCATAAATTTTATGAATAGTATGAATCATGTGAATCGTATGAATCATATCGTGAATCGTATGAATCGAATCGTGAATCGGACGATTCAATGCGATTCTGATTCATGTGCACGATTCGAATCGTTAGGCATGAGAATCGAATCGAATCGTGAATCGTAAGATTCTAACAACCATGGATACATGTACAAACTTCGACATATATATTGCCTTATCACGAATACCTATCTCCTTAAGTTTGTGATAGTTTTAGATTAAAAGGGGATAGCGAGTATATGCGAACTTGGGTCCCTTCTTTCAAATGAGCTTTGCTTACATTTTGTTTACAAATAAAAGTCAATCGCATTTCTAGTTCGAATTGGAGTAATTGAAATGATACATTTTTCCATCATCTTTTTTGACTCAAGAGGCAATATATATTGTATAGATATAGAGAGTAGAAGGCCTGCCAGCCCCATTCATGCTCTCTCACGGTTTCTTCAAGGTGCTCCCATGCAAAAAAGATACATCTTGTGGATTTATGATGAATATCAACTATTATCAATACGTTGATATTATGCATAAGATCGTAGTCATTTAGAAATTGTAATACTTTTGTAATATCACGTTTCTCGTGGTAGTGAAGCGACTGGAATTGAATTTAAGTTACTAATTCTTCCGTTTCGTTGCTTTTCTACTAATTATTGTTCGGATTTTGTTGTTAGTAGTAGAATGCAAAATGTAAGGAGTTGTTATTTTCACTAAATAATTCACAATACAAATAATTGTACTAAAAGCATGAATGAATATTAGGATACTTGGATATTATCCGACCAATTTGGCTTGTTTACAAGATTGAAATGATCAAATTTGAGCACGCTTTTTTATTTTTTATTTTTATTATATATAATATGTCAAATTCTCAATTTTGCCTTTACGAATTAAAAATTGTAGGTTTAGTTAGGTGTTGGGTTAGGTTGAAACTTGTCATATCTTCAAAAAAATTTCCCAATGTTCTTTAACTGTAAAACCAACAGTTAAAATCTATTTAGCTCCTCTTGACAAAGTCATTAGCTCTGCCAAAAACTTAGGTCCCTCCACCGAACAAGAATGACCATTCCATGCATGTATCATTCGTTCTCTTCAACAAACAGTGGAGTCTAAAGAGCACTCCTTTACCATTTCCATTCCATATGTTGCTACATTTTGTTCAAATTTTATTCCATTCCAACATACCAAATCTGACAAATACTTTTAGACACAATTTATTTTTTGTTTAATATGTATTCAAATATATCTGGACAGAATTGAGACGATTTTTTGAGGTACGAAAAGTGCAAAAATATGGTAACTATGATTCACATCAAATCATAATCTTAGTTGCCTTTGAATAATTACTTATTTAGCATTTTAGGTAGTATAGGCATGATTTGTTAAATCTTCATATTCCAGGATTCAATTTCCTAATAAATTATTCACGTTTGGTCATAATTTTTATTCTTGGTAAAAGGATATGTGGTCCAATGTTTCAGGTCATACATTTCTCCTCTCCTACATCTGCTGGTGCCGAGTGCATTGATCCTGACTGTACTTGGGTTGAGCAATGGTAATGTCACTATCATTTTTCTTTGCCTCTTTTAGAAGGTATTTATGAAAAGATAAAACAAGCATATGTTCATCAAAGAGAGAACTTTTGAGATCTAGACGTGTGATATTCTTTTATATAAATGAGTTATAAAATCAATATCTCTCAGAACCTAATGAGCAATGATGGGGGTAGTCAGAGAGTGTGATTCTCAGAAGTCTACGCATTGAACCATGTATGTGTATAGGTTAAAATTGGACTTGCCGAAAAGAAGAAAATATGGAAGAAAGGTGAAATGGATGTCATTATGTCGTAGCTATGTTACATGGACTCTCTTCTTGCCCCAAAACAGGTGTCGACATGACATGGGAATACAAGATATGTGCACACACACATACCCAGACTTGATACTCAGATGCTCCACGAATCATAAACTAAGAAGTTCAAATTTGATAGTAAAGAAGGGGTTTCAGCTCCTCATACAAAGAAAATTGGTATAAACATCTTAATCAAATTCAAATTAAGAATTTCATTGAACAAGATAGCTTTATGTAGTAAATGTTATATAAATTGTATATACATTTATACGTTGAGAATATGTCTGTGTGGCATACCTAATTTTCGGACACAAAGCTGAGTTTCTTATCTTAAGATTTGGAGTTTAGAGATATCCAACACCTAGACACAGACCTGCACCCCAATATACATACATGAATTTGTCAAGGACGGATCTAGGAATCAAGAAGCAAAACGTCACCATAAAATTTTCAGCCATTATTTCCTGTAGTTTGAATATTAACGATCAAACTCTTGAGTTCTCTGTTTAATATGAATGTCAGTATGAGAATGCTGTAGAGCAAGATAACAAGGGAAAAAAGGAAGGCAAAACAAGAATTTCACATGAAGCATGCATGAAACCTCGTGTAATCTATTTTAAGTACAAAGTTACTCTTCTTTATGTTATGTCTAGATGAATATGTTGATAATGTTAAACTTACCTATGATTAATTAGGTTCAGAAGTGCAGGGTTGTTTCTAAAATCTCATATATTGTTGGACTTGTACAGTAGTGTGATCTATTAGTCGATTTTGGGGGATGAGTAATGCTATTTATGATTTTATTTGGTTTCCTAATTGGTCTGTCAGAGCATTGAAGAGTCAAACCTTTTGATTTTCTAATTTAATGTACTATTTCCAAATTAGTACTATTCGGCTTATTCGCAGCCTTATTTCAGTTCCTATGTTAGCTCCAAAACCATATAATAGCAAGCCTAATTGACCCTAACTTAACTTGTAATAAAAAAATGTAATGCCTAAATGGCCAAACTGATTTTTAGGCAACATTAGATTTTATACAATAGTTGTAGCATTATTTAATGCATATGGCCAAACTATTTTCAGGGTTCACCGAGCTGGTCCTCGAGAGAAAATATACTTCAGACCAGAAGAAGTAAAAGCAGCAATTGTGACTTGTGGGGGACTTTGCCCTGGTCTTAATGATGTCATCAGACAGGTAGTTATCATGTGCAAATTTCTTAGGTTGGTTAAAGTGTTGTCCATGTAAAACCTGTGCCATTTTCAATTGGAGTCGTAACGTTCTATTACTTTTGACACAATAGATTATGTCAGCTTTACATTTGATACCAAAAAAAAAATGAAAATTTTAACCTATCAGATGTTTAGGTTCAGGATAGCACAGGCTTGTATTTGAAATTCTTATCCACATGATTGTTCATTAGGGTGACAACTTCTGTGGGAGGGCAAAACTAAACTAAATGATGAAATATATGTATAAAGATGTATATGTCTGGTGATATTTTACTGATTGGATGACTTTCCTGGTTTTTTAATTGAAAAAAGTATCAATATCACATGTGGTGAGAAAAGTTGCAAAATGCCCAATCAAGCTATTCTACTACCACTCATAATTGTAGTTTGATAGGACTTTTGGTTAACAACATGTGGACTTTGATATTTCTAACCTGAATAATTACTACTACCGGATTGGGCGCCAATCTTAAGAGATTATACTATGAAGCACCGACACGGACACGCGACACGGATACGACACGACTCAATACGTCGACACGACATTTCTCCAAAAAGCATGATACGATACGTCGGGGACACGATTTCTCTAAATTATTTTTTAAAAATATATATTTACCACGTCTAATCAAAACAAAAGCACATAATCACTACAATATTATGACATTATCAATAACAAAGCCAATGAATAAAAACATATACCACATAAAACCCTAATGGACAACAATATAAAACATATATATAAGATATCCAACCATAGTTTGAAGTTAAAAGTTTAAAACCCTAGATTGAAAAAGCCGGATTTAAAAACCCCTAATCTCTTACTATGGCTAAGTTCCACAAAAGTGTAAGATTCTCTCTCTCTCTCTCTCTCTCTCTCTCTCTCTCGTAACGAGAAAGATTAAAAAAGTTGTTTTTTTTTTTTAAAGAGTGAAGTTCTTTTATTTTTGTTTACAACCCATATTTTATTTAAAATTTTTTTCATATACATCCAAAATTTATAAAAACTTTAGAAAAATTAGAGTTTTACCCCAATATTTCAAAGTAAGTGTATAAAAATACCCATTTCGTGTCCCGCACGTGTTGCGATCGTGTTGAGAGCGTGTCAGAAACGTGTCGGTAGCGTGTCGGGAGCGCGTCGGGAACGTGTTGGGAGCGTGTCGGACCAAGAAAATGGAATAAAATAATAGGACTCGTGTCGGGAGCGTGTCGAGAGCGTGTCGTGTCGTCTCAGTGTCAGATTCGATGTCGACACTGATACGAGAGCCAAAATAGAGTGTCGGTGCTTCATAGAGATTATACATCAGAATACTAGTACTAGAAGTAAAAAAAATCACATATTTCTTTTAAGTAAATTTTCGAAGACTTGAGAGGGGAAATTGCCCTGCCACAATAACCCTCCACCCTTGCTTTTAGGTACTTGATATATTTTGGTGGCAGAAAAATAGAAACACTATCACTGTTGTGTCAGAAAAGTAAAAGAAAAATTCTACCTAATAATGGCCCAAGTGTAACAGATAATCTGCGCATAGCAAAGCAATCTCGTTCATACAAAGTTTGAAGTTGCAACCAGAGAACTTGCATGCTATGCAATCTTGATTCTCTTGAAATTGAAGATTGTCATTTCTTTTTCTGTAATGGCTGCAGATCGTAATCACACTTGAAATATATGGTGTGAAAAATATCGTTGGGATTCCTTTTGGTTATCGTGGATTCTCTGACGAAGAGTTAGCTGAAATGCCGGTGAGATCCTCTTTCCTGCCCTTGAAAAGATTAGTCTGAATTTCAACCCAGTTGTAGAAATTGTTTTGATATATCTACTTGGTGGGATTTACCCTACCATTTTGCCTGATAGATTCATATTTGTCCTTATATAGTCTGTTCATGGATAGGGGGCGCCATTGGGCCACCTTGATGTATAAATTCAGTATCGCATTGTCTACCTGGTAGTGACATTGATTACCATTGCCTTAATTGGTATTTGCATTAGTTTAAGTTCTGCTTGGACCTTATATCATATTACTGTGTTATTATGAGGGTACATAGTACTACCCAATTCTCTTGATTGTATAACCAACATGGTAATAACTATTGGCTGATATTCATGGCAAGACCTTCTCTTTCATGCAATCCTGCCCCAACCCAAGAGGAAAAAAAAAATAGAGGAAAAGCTGGATTTGAGATTATTTGGAGCCAAGATGAATTAGCCAATCCCAAATAGCTGGGATATGGCTTTCTGGTTTTGGTGTTCATTCATATTTAAAGATAGCAATGTCTATTCCTTCTTGTAAACATGTGTTGTAAAGTAGATTGACTTGTTTATATGTCTTTTGATTATCAGTTATCCAGGAAAGTGGTTCAAAATATTCATCTTTCTGGTGGAAGCTTGTTAGGAGTTTCTCGCGGAGGACCCAATATTAGTGATCTTGTAGACAGTATGCAGGTGCACAATGAATTACTCTCAATTGGAATATCATTCCCTAGTTTTCTCTTAGGTCGATACACGAGATTCAGGGTGGTGAAAGAATGATGTTTTCTGATGTATGTTTTTGTGGTCTGATGTCAGGAAAGAGGAATCAACATGCTTTTTGTGTTGGGTGGAAATGGTACACATGCTGGTGCAAATGAGATACACAATGAGGTTGTGAATCTTGGTTTCTTGTGCTCATTTTCTGCACAGTATCTTTTATGTCATCTGCTTAAAATGTCCATATAGATGCTTCCTTGGAAAAATAAAATAAAAAGAAAGAAAGAAAAAATGTTGACAGTGTACATGATAAACCTGCCTGCCATACAATATTTCTTTTTCAATCACTTAATTTTAAAGCTGTTTGCATGTAATCTGTATAAGTTGAAAAGAACACACATTTCATAACCTGTAACTTGCGGTGTATCAAGAGCATATTATTGATCTTATATAATTTTTATCAGTATGTTTTTCAAAAATGAAATAAGTATTCTTCTGCTATATCTTATGCTTTATTAGGGATTTTTCCAGGTCTTACCTTTTCTGTACCACTGTTTATGAGTCATGATTGACTCCCTCCTAGTCAGTTTATTAATGACAAAGTTTTATTTCTATTTTGCCTTTGGTATGTAGTGCCGTAAAAGACGGTTCAAGGTGGCCGTAGTTGGTGTGCCAAAAACTATTGACAACGATATTCTGTTGATGGATAAAACTTTTGGTTTTGATACTGCTGTTGAAGAAGCACAGAGAGCGATTAATTCTGCATACATTGAGGTACTGATTGGTTGTAATTGTTGAAAGCAGTAGTAAGTTTGTTTATTCATATACTTCTGTAGGGATATGAGTTATGTATTAGAACTTTTGCCCAATATCAGTATCTTTATTAAAATTTTTCTTCTCTCTCGTGGCAGGCACATAGTGCTTATCACGGTATTGGGGTTGTGAAATTGATGGGTAGAAGTAGTGGTTTCATAGCCATGCATGCAGCTCTTGCTAGTGGACAGATTGACATATGCTTGATACCAGAGGTATTGTGAGTGAATTATAATCGGATAAACAGTAGTGTGAGCCTATTTTTTGTGTTTTTTTACTACTAACTAAGGCTGTGTTTGGTTCATGGATTTAGTGAGAAGGAAAACACATCTCTTTTTTGGTTAATAGGGAAAACAGTGTGGAAAATGGGAAGGTAAAAAAAGTATAAGTACATAAAAGATTATAAATTTTGTGAATCACTTCCCACCCTTTTCTCTTAAGTTAAAAATGTATGTAGAAATTTTTAATGTCATTTATGATTTAACCATGGAGCCATGGAGGTAATCACAAGGGAATTGGTTTTCCTTCTCGTTTTCTTCCATTTTCGTTTTCGTCTTTAAATCTGCAAACCAAAGAGAGCCTAGGAGGCACTGGGGCCTCTCGAATCTTGAGCAACCGAGAAGTTTGGTTCAGACATGTGCAGCCTGCTGCCCGCATTCACCAGGTAATTACCAAGAGAAATCTCGGGGGATGGTGCCAAGGGAATGAATTGAACTTAGAACCTTCAACTTGTTAAAATGATAGATATACTGACTGTCCCATCTACAGCTAGGGTTGCATGAGTCTAGTCACTGACACTCTATATTTGAATTTTCAAGGTACCTTTTCATTTACATGGACCTCATGGTGTGCTGGGGCATTTGAAGTACCTACTTGAGACAAAGGGATCAGCTGTAGTCTGTGTAGCTGAGGGTGCTGGGCAGGTGAGTTAAAAATTGTGTTCTCATTTTACGCTTTTAGGTTAAACCATATTGAACTAAGGGAGAATATTAATCAGTTCATTCTGCATGTGACTGCCGTATGATCTCCCCAAGATGTAATTTCCCGTTCCCTATCTGTATTTGATTTATTTCACCTATCTGTTAAAGTTAGAGAAGTTATTCAAAGGAAATAGACAGTGGAAGTGACTGCATGTGACTTATAATGCAATGTGATGCCTCTTTAACTTCATTTAGTTTTGTCTAAAATATCATAAATTCTTCCTTTTAGTAAATTAAAATAACCAAACCAAACCAAACCAAACCAAACCAAGCCTTGTGTCCCAATCAATTGAGGTCGGATGTATGAATTATTTTCTCCATTCTGCACGATCAAGAGCTATATGCTTATTTAAATTATATTTATTCAGATCCTATTGCCCTACATATCCCCAGGTAGTCTAGGTATCCCCTCCCTCTAACCCTTCTAGGCACTACGATCCTATCACTCTTTTGCACATGTGCGTATACAGTAGGGGTGTAAGGATTTTTCAAAAAACCGGTCCGATCGACCGAAATCAGACCGGTTTTGGCAGTTTAGGTCGGTGTTTGAACATGGTAGTCGGTCCGCGATTTTAGAGTTCTAAAAATCGATTTTTCGGTTCGGTAGGTGGTTCTTGCATTAGAATTTCAAGAACCGACAGATTTAATACTCTCTTATATATATAGATATATTATATACACTATATATAGACTATTATACCCTATCCCTAGCACCCAAAGCCTTCACCTCATTTTTGCACATCCCCTTCTCTCGCTACACTCTCTCTTTCTCTCTCAATACCTATCTTTCACCCTCAATGTGTGCACATCTCTCTCTCTCTCTCTTGCTCACACACACACACACACATGTCGTAAGTGACGGATGAATGGCATGGACAAAGTTTTCTCTCCCTGGACGAACAACATGGACGAACGCTTCTCTCTCTGGACGAACACCATTAAAGAACACAAGGTAACCCCTAGATATGTTCTATGTCGAGATTAGTATTAAATCTGTTGATCTTTGGAGTTTAGTGACTCCATCTGTTTTATATTTGATTGATTTTTGTTTTTGACTCTTAAGATCTCTGCTTGTATCTTTCTTGGAATCGGAAATCAAAAAAAAATTTCCAAATCCTTGTCGGAAAACCGAAATCGAAACCGACCGCCACCGACCGCCTTTGTAGCATGGATACGGACAAGCAACACGGACACAACACGATACGGACACGCTGACACAACAAATCCTGAAAATGCAGGATACGGACATGGCTAGGATGCGACGAATAAATAATTATATCTTTCAGTATAATGTACAATTTGCAGTTTCGTGTCCATTCTTGTTTCCATAATTCTAAAATAAACCAATTGCTTATCCCCAATTTTGCTATATTAAGACTAATGCCTCAAAAACATTAACAACATTTCTAATAAGAGGCCAATATGTCGTGTTCCTTCGCGTGTCCGACACATGTAGACACGTTTTTTAGCGTGTCTGACACGTGGTGACGCGTGTCCGATGAGTGTCGGTGTCTGACACGGACACGATATGGAGACGACACCCGAAGTGAAGCGTCCGTGCTACATAGCCGACCGCTATTTCTACAGTCGGTGTCACACCAACTCCCCATTATCTTGGTCGAAATCGGTTCATGTTTTAAGAATTCCGACATAGTCTGTTCGCTAGAGGATTGCCGCTAAAGCTGACAGAAACCAACCGAATTTCACCCCTAGTCTACAGGTCTTCATTGCAAATGACCAAACCATTTAAATCTATTATCCCTTAACTTATCATCAATCTGTGACACTCCTACAGTCTCTCGGATGTACTCATTTCTAATTCTATCTTTCCTAGTCTTACCACACATCCAACTTAGCTTCCTAATCCCAGCTATGCTCATTTTGCTAATGTATTGTTTCTTAGTTGCCCAACATTCTGTCGCGTAGAGCATAGTTGGCCTAATAGCTATCCTAGAAAATTTTCCTTCCAATGTTGCTGGTATTCTCCGGTCACATAATACGCCGGAAGCACTCCACTTGAGCCAACATACTTTAATTCTATGGGTCACGTCATCACCAATATCTCCATCTTTACTAATCATCGAACCTAGTTAGTGAAAGTGTTCCCTCTTTGGGATCTCCTGATTTTCGATCTTCACTGCTTCGTTGTCTCTACTTCCATTTTTACTAAAACTACATTCCATGTCTGTTTTCGTCCTACTTATCTTTAGCCCTTTTGTCTACAGTGCTTCTCTCCAAGCTTCAAGTTTAGAGTTCAGTCCCCTGCAGTCTCATCAACCAAGAAAATATCATCTGCGAACAACATACACCATGCGACCTCATCTTGGATGTGTCTAGTCAATTCATCCATAATTAGGGCAAATAAATAAGGGCTCAAGGCCAACCCTTGGTTTAGGCCTTCGGTAATTGGGAATTCGTTTGTTTCTCCGGCCAGTGATTTAATTGTAGCAATGGCTTCATCATACATATTCTTCACCACGTCATATAACCCTTGGTCACTCCCTTCTTCTCTAGCACCCACCAAATTAAATCTCTGGGATCCTATGAGCCGGCACTTGTGACAGTTTGATGGGTACTTCATGTTTAGGAAATTGCTTCTATCATTATACAATTTTACATCTGAAGCATAAATTTATTAATTTTGCGAATGGTTTCTAAGGAAGTATTATATGCAATGTAGACATGTTGTTTATGTGCTACCCAAATTAAGATAGTGTCTTACACATTCAGTTTTCCTTGTCAAATCTGTCAGTAGCATTATGTCCAGCCCCGATGACGTTGATAGCGAGTTGGTCTTTTGCACTTAACTCTAGGACTGCAGAGCACTTCTACTGTCACTACCCTTACTTTCAATATTGTTGGACTGGCAAATCTGGACATCAGATATACTTTTCGTTTCCCTGTATCTTAATTTGGTTCATCGGTTTAAGGTTTAAAGCATATTGGTTTATTTCATTGTAGAAGGTTCGATCATTAAGATTTCTAGTGTAATACGGAGTTTAAACTACATGTCATGTTACTCTTACATAGTAAGCTTGACATTAGCGTTCTTTTGCTACCTTTTATGCAGAATTTCATTCAGAAAACTAATGCTAAGGATGCATCTGGAAACGTTGTATTTGGGGATATCGGTGTACATATACAGCAAGAGGTAATGATTTCATATTAATTTGATTCTTGAACCTTGCTAGTATGGTTGCAATATATGTTACGTATAGTTGTCAAATCCGGATTCGTATCGTGAATCGAAATGATACAACATACAAGTGAATCGAATCGGGGTTTGTGAATCGTGAATCCTAAGATTTGGTAACAAATATTTTTTTTTAAAAAAACCCTATAAAAATGAAAATAAAAAAAGCTGTGTAGATTAAAAGTGTTAGGCCACCTTTTAAGAAAGTGAGAGAAAAGTGTCATTGTTACAATAAACCCTAGACCATATCTTATAAGGGTTGGGTCACCTTTTATTATTTTAATAATAATAAATGAATAAAAATGTCAAATAGGATGTGTAACACCTCTTGGCATCCTGTATGATACATCCAAGTAGTTTTGGTTATATCATACAGCCAAATTTGGTGCCAAGATGGTGCAACTAATGTCCCAAAAGGCATAACTATGCCCCAAAGTGTGGTAACTTTAAAAACCAATTTGCTCTTTTGAAAAAGCAAAATGGTTTTCAAAGTTACAACATTTTAGTACTTGGTCACACATTTTAAGACCCAACCTCAACACTTTATATTATATATATGTATAGAGAGAGAGAGAGAGAGAGAGAGAGAGAGAGAGAGAGAGAGAGAGAGAGAGAGAGGAGGAGGAGGAGGAGGAGGAGGAGGAGGAGGGTGGGAGAAGTGTAAGCTTGATATAGGTTGCTTGCTTAGGCAATGATTTGAAGACCTTTTACTTTAACCAGAAAGTTAAAGTAAACTCTATCAAGCCTACACTTCTCCCGCCCTCCTCTCTCTCTCCTCTCTTTCGCTCTCTCTCTCTCTCTCTATATATATATATATATAGTTGAGAAACAAAGTAGAGGGAATATTGTATTGATATATTCAGAATGATATGGAAGGGTTACATAAGAGGCCTGTATATAGGCAATAACAAAGAAGGAAAAAAAAAATGCCAAAATACCCACTAGGGATGACATCACTCATGACCTAAGCCCTAATATACTAATGGCTAATTTGTCCTCTAACACTCCCCATCAAACTAAAGGAGGTAATGAAAAATTACAACCGAAGTTTGGAATGAAAATTACAACTGAAACAAGACTATCAAGTGACTGAAAAGGTGATATCAACTAGAAGTGGGATATAAAATCCCCAAGATTGGCCAAGGTGGGAAAAACATCCACCAACAACAAGAACAACGAGAAATTATGGAACAACAATCTCCATAATATGGGGAAAAAATCCACCACCAACAAGAACAACGAGTGGAAACACAATGTCCACAATATTGACCAACGTGAAAAATCAATTCACCAACAACAAAACAAAGTGTGGAACTAAAACCCACAGCAAAATCACCAATTTCTACCCAAGAATAGTGAAACAAATATTCTAAAACTCCATCCGAGACTATGAAGTTGAAATCCAACAAAAACGAACCAAACAATAGCCCAAATCAATCAACCACCACTAAACAAGGACCAAACAAGGTCTTAAATTATTAAATAGAATCACCCGAATCAACGAAGTGCAGTAGAAGTGTCCAATAATTGCACAATATATGGCAGAAATTTTTTTGCAAGTTTTGAAAAGTTTGGGGTGATTATGTAAATTTCAAAAGTTGGGAGGTTGATTTTTAATATCAGAAATATTGGGGGTGTTATGGAAATTCAAAAAAATTGGGGCTTCTATGAAAATTTTCAAAAGATTTGGAGCTAATTTGTTAAATTTTTTTTAGAAAAGTGGGGCAAATCTGTCCCACTCTTCTACATGGTTCAAAAATTCGGTCGATACCAAGGCGAATCGGCCGAGTTAACTTGGTTTCAGAGGGTACCGATACGAGTCAACTCGGCGAGTCAAGGTTGATTAAAAAAAAAGTTTGTATCGTGAGTTATCTCGGTCGATACGGACGAGATAATGGGAACTTGGCACAAATCGTCCAAAACGTGAAGGATTGAGGTGAAATAGGCAAAAAAATGTTGGAGACATACCTTTTGCTCTGTTTTCATCTTCATCTCTCTCTCAAATTGAAGATCTTCATCTTCATCTCTCTCTGAAATTCAGTCATAAGTAGAGATATATGCATATATTAGGGTTCTCTTTGTAAAAACAAATAAATAAATACATCTTAGGGGTAAAAAAAAAAAAAGGTAGGATCAGCACCCAAAAAAAAGGGTATGTAAATTTCTTTCTTTTAATATTTTTTTGGGTTAAATATTAGGTTATTTTGTATATAATAACATTTTTTAAGTATATATCTTATCTTAATATTCTAAAAAAATAAATAAATAAGATTGGACAAATATTATCTAAATATATAAATAAAATTTTTAAACTCATTTATATCTATATATCTAAATTTCTTAGATTATATGTATTTTAATTTAGAATGCTTCCAATTATGTGTGTACAATTATTAGGCAGTAGATCAGCAACATCTGAATTGAATGACATGTGCTTCTATAATTGGTACATTGTGTATTTTGTTAATCTGTTCGGCCAATTTTGCTATTCTTATTATTTTAGAAATTTTCATAATTTGTTCATATTTTTTTGAACCTTAAATCTAGCGTATTGGAGCGTATCGCCCGATTCCAAGTCGTAGCGCCGATATACTGAGTAATCACAACGGACTCTGTGATCGATACTGCGACTTTGAACCATGCTTCTACCCTATGTAGCGTGGATACAGACACGCGACATGGATACGACACGATACGGATACGCTGATACAACAAATCCTAAAAATGCAGGATACGGACATGGCTAGGATACGACTAATAACTAATACAAATCGCAGTCCAGGATTCTCAAAAACACCAATTGCTTATCCCCAATTTTACTGTATTAAGACTATTGCACAAAATTTTAGAAGCATTTCTAATGAGAGGCCACCATGCCGAGTTTACTCGCGTGTCCGACCAGGTCGGTTGCGTGTTCGACACATGCTAAAGGTGTGTCCGATGTTAAAAATTTAAGACATGTTTTTTTAGCGTGTCGAACACGTGGTGACGCGTGTCTGACAAGTGTCGGTGTCTGACACGGACACGATATGGAGACGGCATCCAAAATGAAGTGTTCGTGCTACATAGCTTCTACCCCTTCTTTCTCTCTTTCTAAAACAAAGGCAGCCAAACAGTCCTCAAAGGATGCAATCCAGCATCTGGGAACCAACTGATCAACACCAAATAGACTTTGCCTTTTTGTGAACAACTAAAAAAGCAACCAAACAGCCCCTAGTGCTTTGGTGAATACCCAGACATTAATACTTGGACTAACAACACCATTAGAACTCTGCCGAAAAGAGTCAAATATATCCAAAAAAAAAGCATCAAGCAAATGCCCATACAAACCAGCCGCACGAACAACAGACCAAAAACAGGGGGCTGAAACCCGAAACTATGCTTTCCACCAAATCAACCACAAATCAAGCAAATCTCGCAAGAGGTACCCAAGGCACACTTCAAAAAAGCCAGCTAAACAGACCAAGAGTCCAACAAAACAGCAAGAGGAACCCAAAGCACACTTCAAAGGGGTAGATCGTCTTCATTGATGATAGATCCAAGCACCAAAGCCACCAAAAAGGCTCAGAATAGCAGATCTAGAAAAAAATGCCCAAAATTCCGAAATTCATTCAAAAATAGAAAACTCAATCTACATAGACTCCGAATCGAACAACAAAAATCACCATAATGATTAGCATGAAGAGGCAACTCTGGGGATTTAGTTTTTGGCCAGAAATCCTGCCGAAAAATGATGGCGTCAGCATGACATCATTGCTGAAAAATGACATTAGCTGCCGCTGATATTGGCAGCAACTTCAGAAGAGTGGTTGGGTTGTTTGGGAGGACAGGAAAAAAAAAAAGTGTCCAGAATAACAAAGGAGAAAAAATAAAAAATAAATGTCTGGCGGGCAGCCGGTGGCCACATGCCGGTGGAGCTAGTAGATTTGATACCAAGTTGAGAAACAAAGTAGAGAGAATATTGTATTGATATATTCAGAATGATATGGAAGGGTTACATAAGAGGCCTATATATAGGCAATAACAAAGAAGGAAAAATACCAAAATTCCCACTAGGGATGACATCACTCATGACCTAAGTCCTAATGTACTAGTGACTAATTTATCCTCTAACATATGTATATATATAGTCTTCTTTCAATTGAACTTTGAAGCCTTGAATTGTTAAGATGGTCTAAAGGAGTCTATGACTATATATATATATATATATATAGAGAGAGAGAGAGAGAGAGAGAGGAGAAGTGTAAGTTTGATATAGTTTACTTTCTAGGGCAATGATTTGAAGACCTTTTACAAAACTACTAGGATGTTTCATACAACCAAAATCGCTAGGCAAGGAAGCACAAGTGCGGATGTGGGGATGCGAGTACAGGGATGCGAGTGCAGGGAGTTCGGCAATTTTCTCAAAATCAAGAGTGCGAGTGCGGCGGGTGTACTTGTTCAAAATACCAAAAATATATTTTATATAGCATTTATATATTACTATATACAATTATTCTACCACTATTTTTTTCTAATTAAGACACAAAATACACATAAATTACTTGTTTACTAATAAGCAATGTAATTCAACTATCAAGAAAACCGCAAGCACGCAAATTAATATTAAACGTTAACAAACTCTTGCACAATTTCATTCAAGAGAGATGACGATGGCTGCTTGTGTGCGAGGTGCAAGCCCTAACCAGACGAGTCGATCTATGAGAATGAGATGTATCTTCTGTATGAAACCCTACAACATCGCAGAGAACTCAAAAAGTGTCCACGTGAATTCTAGGTGCTTTAAGGCGGACTAAAGCACTCCCCTACACACCCTACGAACTAAATGGGTGTGCGGCACCATTTTTGAAGCACTCGTGCTTCATAGCCGCTAGGATTTGTGATAGAATTTTCTATATCATATATCTGTTATATCGTAATTCGTATTATATATAGAGGAAGGCTCTAGAACGAATGTCCATCCCAGCCAATTTACAGACCAAGTGGTCTAACTCTCTCTCTCTCTCACACACACACACACACACTTAACTCTTTCACATTAACTTATTTGACAAGTGGGCCTATTTGACAAAAGTGACCCATTAAAATCAATAATTGTTTTTAGTGTACTTTAATGCCATCTAAGAGCATCTCCAATCCTAGAACTAAACCCATATCAAATTTAAATTTGATTCAAAATCTCCTAAAATGCTCTCCAACCCTAGATCCAAACCCATACCAATTCGAGTTTTAGCCAAATCTCATACCAAATTGAAATAATACTATTCATTGAATCAACTTTTGGTATGGGTGGTTTGAGTAAGGGTTGGAGTTGTCTTCACTCAAATTTGTAAGGGATGGAGATGCCTTTACTTAAATTTCATACTCAAATGGGAGAAAATAATAATATTATAGAGAAAATAGTTTTGGTATGGGTTTGGTTCTAGGGCTAGAGAGCATTTTAGGGGATTTTGAATCAAGTTTGAGCATTTTAGAGGATTTTGAATCAAGTTTAAATTTGATATGGGTTTGGTTCTAGGACTGGAGATGCTCTTAGATGGACATTACAGTACACTAAAAACAATTATTGCTTTTAATGGGTTCACTTTTGTCAAATGGGTTAATGAGAGAGAGAGAGAGAGTTGGATCACTTGGTCCGTAAATTTGTTGGGACGTCCGTCCATTCATTCAAGAGCCTTCCTATGTACGTCCCAACCAATTTACGGACCAAGTGATCCAACTCTCTCTCTCTCTCTCTCTCTCTCTCTCATTAACCCATTTGATAAAAGTGAACCCATTAAAAGCAATAATTGTTTTTAGTGTAATAATTGTTTTTAGTGTACTGTAATGTCCATCTAAGAGCATCTCCAATCCTAGAACCAAATCCATATCAAATTTAAACTTGATTCAAAATCCCCTGAAAAGGCTGAAATGCTCTCTAGCCCTAGAACCAAACCCATACCAAAACTATTTTCTCTATAATATTATTATTTTCTCCCATTTGAGTATGAAATTTGAGTAAAGGCATCTTCATCCCTTACAAATTTGAGTGAAGGCATCTCCAACCCTTACTCAAACCCATACCAAAATTTGATTCAATGAATAGTATTATTTCAATTTGGTATGAGATTTGGCTAAAACTCGATTTGGTATGGGTTTGGTTCTAGGGTTGGAGAGCATTTTAGGAGATTTTGAATCAAATTTAAATTTGATATGGTTTGGTTCTAGGATTGGAGATGCTCTTAGATGGGCATTAAAGTACACTTAAAACAATTATTGCTTTTAATGGGTTCACTTTTGTCAAATGGGTTAATGAGAGAGAGAGAGAGAGTTGGATCACTTGGTCCGTAAATTTGTTGGGACGTCCGTCCGTTCGAGAGCCTTCCTATGTATATATATATATTTATATATATTTGGGCTTTTTTTTAAGTGTGTGGTCCCCGTATATTATATAATATTACTTATAAGTAATAGGATATATTTATGTTGTATAATATACATAGTCGGTGCTCTCCAACTGAATCGTAGTACCATTCTAGACGATTCTATTCTTAAGATTCGCATACGACCACTAAAGCATAGCGATTCAAACATGCTATTCGTATCGTTTCACTTAGCGATAAGTTAATGGAGTTTCCTTTTCTTTGACCTCCTCTCGGTTCTCTAGATTTTGTATAGCGATCGGTTCTCTAAAACAGCCATGCAGTTTTGTTTTCTGTTTTATGAGCCTTTTTTTATTTTTATTTGCTAGATTCATATGGAAGAGATATCTGGTGCTCAGATGAAAGCACCTCAACCAATTAATGCAATGACTCTTTTCACAGTCCATAAGATTTACTTATTTCTTATGATTTGTCTTAGTACCAATGTTAACGAGTGCTCTCTATCAGACAAAGAAGTTTTTTAAGGAGATTGGTGTTCCAGCTGACGTGAAGTACATTGATCCCACATACATGATCCGTGCATGCCGCGCAAATGCATCAGATGGAATATTATGCACTGTACTGGGTCAAAATGCTGTGAGTATCTCATTCAAATATTTTTCAATTTTTTGCCTTGTATCTGGCCATTGGTAAAATGTGTCTCATTTTGTCCCCAACCAAATCAAAATATGGTCCAACTCAAGTTCATTTCACTTGCTGAAATATACTTTGAAGCTGTGTTGGATTAATTGTGATTGCAATCGAAACATATGCTCTTAAAAGAAACTTGATTTTCTAATTACGTGTATAGGTAGGTAGGAAATGATCCTCTTGCAGGGAATACCATGCCATAAGATAAACCATCGAATGAGCTTGAGCAGCTCTGTCTTGAACAATTGTTGCACTAATATGAGTTGTTTAACTAACTGGACAAGTCGTCAGGCTTCTGCCAGAACGCTCCTAGTTTTGTTACTAAGGGCTTGTTTGGGAAGGCAAAGAACCGGTTTTGTGGTTCACTTCTGAACTGGTTCTATAAATTCAAGTGCTTGGTGAATGTCCATTTCTTGCACAGGTGTTCGCCCTGTCTAATTTCTCTCTTAAACTCGGCATTTTGTCAAAATGAACACAATCTTGGTTCTCATGCAAACTAGACAGAAAGTGAGACGGGGACTGGGCCAGAACCAGTTTTAAGCATTCCCAAACAGGCCCTAAATGATCTTGGATGAAGCAAAACTAGATGCAGCAACGGGTTAGGTGGTCAGTTTAAGATGGTGCTAGTTGACTGTATGGAGTGTTTAGATAAATGCTCAAGCATCTATGATTGGGCTGAAATCTGAAGCATAACCCGGATAACTACTTGTATGTCCCTTCAACTCAATGCTTCTAAGTACTAGGCCAGATGATCTTTCCAAATTGTCTCCGTAAACAAGTGATGGTAGTTTTGAATGTTGTTTACGGATAACAAGAAATACAGTTATTCGAATTACAACTAATAGCACCACATGTTTGTGTGGATAAACGCGCATGGCTTTGAGCTACCGTAATATGTTTCCACTATTGAAATGTACCTAAGTGTTTTGTATCCTATGTGGTTGTTTATTGTAATGAAAATTTAAAAAAGAAAAAAAAAAAAAAAAAAAAAAAAAAAGCCTAGGAACTAGAAATCAATGGCATAAGAAGTTCCTCCTGAAACAAATTGAGATTTTACTTCCCAGTTGCTTAGAATATATAAAACCGATTTAATTTAATTTATTTTTTATTTTTCCTTTAATCTGGATGATCACAAGTTCAACTAAGTTTAGCTCGATTCCTAAGAGCTGGTTTGATGTGTTTAGGATTAGGTTGGGGTGTTCTCTCCGGGTCCCTTCCTGGAAGTGGTTTTTGAGTTGCCTAGTTAGATTTCTGTTCAGTAGATTTATAAGGCTCTGTTTGGTTCATCAATTTAATTACAAAATCCAGAAGAAAACACTGGAGGAGAGCACTTTTTTTCCCCCCTCCTTTTATGAGGACGAAAACATTTTCTTTAATTAGTTGATGTGGAAAATAGTGGGGAAATGGGAAGGAAAATAAAATAAAATGAAATAAATTAAAGCTTTTGAATTTTATGATTCCATGTCCCTTACTCCTCTCTTCAGTTTGTATTCTACTTTGAAAACTAGAGTTTTTTTTTTGTCATTTGAGCATAAAGAATAAACCCTAGCGAAGTAGTGTTACTTGTAGCTTTCTTTTCCTTCTTATTTTTCTTCCCTAAATCCGCAAATCAAACACACAAGATTATTAGTACGAGTTAGGCTTTAGATTTCTATGTAATCCATATATTATATATGCTGTATTTTTGGCAGGTTCACGGTGCATTTGCTGGATACAGTGGCATCACAGTGGGCATATGTAACACACACTATGTATACCTTCCGATTCCCGAAGTCATATCTTACCCAAGAGTAGTGGACCCCAACAGCCGCATGTGGCATCGTTGCTTGACTTCAACAGGCCAGCCCGATTTTCTCTAATTAAGGCCGAATTCCTTATATGACCCAGTTGAGCAACCGAAGCTATATCATTTTAGGATATTTTTAGAACAGAAAACCATATTCAGAAGGTTCTGGTTTTGTTTGTTCGTCCCGTGTTGATGAAATAATACATACAATAAAATTCCATTTTTTCGCGGTGTATAGGCATACAAGTGTTAGTTCTAAGAAGGCACATCAATAATCAAAATTCTGAGGAACCACCAAAAGCATATTGTATTTGGTTCCTTCATTTTTTGTACAATATATTTGTATCCAAGGATTGTACTTTTGCAAGAGTGGTATTATGAACCATACCAATTAAATAGCTTCATATACAGAATTCTGTTGTGATCTTGGATTCTCTCTCTCTCTCTCTCTCTCTCTCTCTGTGTGTGTGTGTGTGTGTGTGGGTTTTACAGAATGTGTATGGTTTTTTAGAATAGCTGTTACCTGAAAGCAACTCTTCCAAGCAAGTGTTACAAACACATAAAATACTTGCAGGGGACAATTCAGCCTTTACGGATCATCACAGCCTACAAGGTACATCTGTTAAGTTATCATCTTATAATCTGTATTCTGGATAAAATGCAGATTAACCCCATTCAAATACATTGGTTTATATATATAAGGTGGAGCTAAATGCACTCATATTTTTGCTATGTACACTCATCCTATTTTATATTTATGCATTTTTATGAGGAATTTGTATTGTTTTATTGTTTTAAAAGTATTAAATAATCAAATGTGGGTGTGTATAGTAAAAACATGGCTGTATTAGCTCCATCCTATATATACACATATATACATACATATACATATGTGTATAGATGTGTGTCTGTATGTAGGTACTGATGGCCATTGTGTAGCGAGAACGGGCTTGCGTGACCTAGTAAGTGTGCTCAGACCGGTCATTTATTGTCTCAATTGTTTTAAGGGTAAATTAAAGTAACACCTCTTGAACTATCACCGTTTTTCACTTACACCCCTAAATTTTAAAAATGAACACTCACCCCTAAATTATCCTTTGTTGGCACTACACTCCCTTCTTCAGGGGGTGAGTGTTCATTTTGGATAGTTCAGTGGTGAGTCTGTTCAATTTTAAAGTTGAGGGAGTGTTAGTAAAAACGGTCATAGTTCAAGGGGTGTTACCGTAATTTATCCTTGTTTTTAAAGCTCTCTCTAACGAGTTAGATAATGTATAGAGTAATGATAGGTACACAACGAATTGCAAAATGAATTGTACAAACATGCAGCACAGGATTGGACCTTGTGCTGGAAAGCGTGCTCACACCTTTTTGTGTTTACAAGTTTTTCAGCACAAGGTCCAACCATGTACTACACATTTGTACAATTTATTGTATAATTCGTTGTACATCTATCATTATTGTAATGCATATGACTCTTGTGATCAACTCGCCAAACTAGGTTTGGATTATTATTAACTGTTTGTTGCTTGACTCTGACAGGTCAAAATAATCTCTGCTCTATTGTAAGTTAACTCAATAATGATATACTCACTCTCTCAACCACACCCCCAACCACATTCAGTATATCCTGCCCCTTGATTATAGTGGATCATATGTAAAACTCATGTGGAACCCACCAAGTTAACTAGCCACATGTTCAGCAATATATTGACCCGAATCTCCTTTGATACAGCCAAGTATTCCAATAGTCACACTTTATGCCTGACTTTATTACCGCACAATATGACGAATTGTTACTACTAAACTTGCACCTTAAAAAAAAAAAGAGTAATGCATATACTTTCCAAATCTCAAATTCATATCCTATATAAATAATGTAGTAGTGGCTCCACTAGATTTAGATCATAGTATGTTGAAGTAACCCTAGAGTGGTCAATGGACTCAATGAATTTTGTTGGTGCCACACCATGTGAGATAAAAATTTGCGATTTGAATTTGAGAAGCCTGGCATTACTCTAAAAAAAAATAACCATCAATTACATTGTTACTACCAAATAGAACTAAAAAAGTTATTATTCACTGGCACTAAGTTACAACAAGCAAATGGCACATTGTTAAAAAACTAAGGGTATTTATTGTAGAATAACAATGCTACGAGTACTAAAAAATCTTACTAACACTTACACTCCCACTCTATCTCTCTCCTAGTGATACTGTGGTGCACTAAAAGAGAGATAGAATATGGGTATGAATGTTAGTAAAATTTATTAATGCCCCAAATATTACTCTCGAATTTTCCTACCTGCAAATAGATGTGAATCAGCCCTATGTAGATCGCAAAGTTTTCCTCTGTAAACGTGAAATAAGAAACGTATATACTATGGGCAAAACAGTAGTGGTCTCTCTCTCTCTCTCTCTCTCTTAAGAGTAGCTAAAGCTTGCCCCTGGAATATGTCTGGTCAACACTAATATGTATCGCCTGACAACTAATTTATTTGTTACATTTTTTATTTTGGTACTTTCCAAAGATATAGCTGTAATTTGAGTGGTGGTGGGGGTAAGTAACCTTAAAATCCCATTTGGATGACAAAAACTCGAATATTCTTACTATTTAACTTCTTGTAAACTGTACTGTTATACTTATTTTTATGTAAGTTTTTACAATCCAAAGGAATTGACAAATAAATGGTGTCTGAGTTTCTGACCAACCAACCCTCTTTTACCCATCTTTTTCTTCTCTCCACCATCACGCACACTTGCAAAGGTTCGATTATTGGGTCTCGTCTCTGTGGCTGTGGCTGTAGTGGTCACTACTCTTTCTCGTCCTGTCAACATACATTTTCTCGGTCTAGAGTCTAGACAAACACCAGGTTCTAGTCATACACAGAGAGAGAGAGAGAGAGATATTTTTGGCGTCCTGCTACAAACCAGAGAGAGAGAGAGAGAGAGAGAGAGTGTGTTGGCGTCCTGCTACAAACCGTCGCCAACCTAGGCCAGATTTGCAGACCTGCAGTGATAGGGACCTTTTAGTTAGGCCTGGAAAAATGGCCCGGGTTGTCGGCAGCCCAGTAAGCCTGGCCCGTACCTCGGGCTGGTACGGGTGCTTTGGAGGGGCTTTGGGCTCCTCCATCCAAAGCCCAAGCCCACTAAATAGCCTCCAAAAAGATGCACTTTTTTTTTTTTACAGCAGATTTCACTTTATGTTATTTTTTAAGTCACTTATTTCAATCAATAATTAAAGTTAGAATAATCCAATTAACTTGTAATTTTATAGCACATTTTTAGATTGCACTTTTAGTTAATTTCCAAAACACTTACTTCAAGTAATAATTAACGTTAAATGATTCAATCAACTTGTAATTTCTTTTTCTTTTCTTTTTTTGAGGGAAACTTGTAATTTCTAAAATCACTTAATTCAATCAATTTTGTAGAACAATTGTAAAAAAAAATTGTTCTTTTATTTCATTTGATAACTGCTAAATTTTGAACTAATTTCTATTTCCATTCCTACCAACAAAAAATAAAAATAAAAAATAAAAACACAAAAATAAAAATAAATAAATAAATATTCCATTTCTATTTGATAGTTTTCAAAAATAAAAAATAAAAGTTTGCGGCCCAAAGCCTAAGATCAAGCCCAATCTGGTAGGGCCTTTTGCGAGCGTAGGGTCCTCAATTCTCAAGCCTGGCCTAGTCAATACCCGTACGTGCCATCAATCGGGGTGGGGTTGGCGGGCCTGGCAAGAGGAGAGAGAAGGACAAATTATTATATTGACCGAAACCATGGCATGTGGTGATCCCGATTAATAGAAGATTATCATGTGGCCAACTGATATGTTAATTAGTAGGGGACAAGCATTTGACCACACGATTGCTCCATGTTGGTTGGACCACAATTTAGCCTACAGTTTGGGACATGTAAAAAATCGCCTTGGGTGTGATGCCCCTAAATTCCATAAACTCGACCACCCAAATAAATGTCCTAGTTTCGTCCTTGTGTAACTTTGAATTTCTACATCGGCCTCGCTTGCGGTACATGATACATCCAATGTATACACATATCATAGAAGCTTCCGCATTGAAATAACATAGAGTTTTCACTTGTGTGTGAGAGAAAGAGATAGGGTAGAATATGTTATATTTGTTTAGAAAAGGAGGACGGTGATGGGCATTTTACAGTTTCAAGACACTTGTCTGGTCTTTGTGTTCCATGTGAGGATGATTCGTAATACTATAAAAGGATGTTAACATACAAAATCAATGTATGTTACAGGGATCCTTAATAAGACAGTTTGACTAAAAAATTTCTAAGCCATTTGACCACGCTTAGCTGTCACCAATCAGTCAAATAAATTTTTTTAATTACTGATTATCTTGTATTAGTGAGTGGAGTAATGCTAGGCACACTTTGAAATCCACACTGAATTTGACACTCAGCTTTAAATGCATGTACCATGTGCTATGCAAGTGGTGCACAGAAAAGTGTGAAAAATTTACACAGCACAAGGTACATGTATTTAAAGCATAAGATGTCAAATTCAGTGTGGATTTCAAAGTGTGCCTAGTATTACTCGAGTGAGTGTTACTTGCAGTAGTGGTAAAGAAAATTGTACATTTTAATTTTTAACTTTGAATGGAAAACCTCATAATCATGCGTGTGTATGGGTGAGTGCATGTTTTTTTTTTTTATTGTGCCTCTGTGTGAGAGTGAGAGAAACTCTGACCAGTGGTAACTTTCGGTTGTATTTTACACTTTTTCATCTTTGTAATTACGCTTATTTTGACACTCAAGACAATGACCCTTTTTTTTTTTTGAAGTTTTACACTGTTTAGTAAGAGAAAAGAGAGTACAGTAAATTTTATTTTATTTAGAACGGTAGAGAGAGGAAAAGGAAGACGAGAATGATGATTTAAGAGTATAGTAGTAAATTAAAGTTTATAACATTCCTTTCCTTTCTTCCTAAGCGTCTTCTTAGTTTACCAACCGAAAGAAGAAAATGCTGCCTTCAAAAGATACATCTTGTCTCTATCCTCCGTTAACTCCCGTCAAATTTTTTTTTTTTTTTTACTTTTATTTTTTTTATTCAATGTGATCCGATTCTTCTCCAAATCCTGTAATACAAAAACTTTGTACACCGAACTAACCTTTTTTTTTTTAATTATTTTTTTTATATCCATCCTATCAAACATAGCAGTGTAAGGCTGTGGTGACATTCAACTACAAATTTTTAATACCAAGAATATTCTCTTTTTAATTCAATAATGCTAGGCACACACTCTAAACTAAACATCAAACCACACTCTTGCTTTAAATATATGTATTCTGTGTTGTGTAAGTAGTGCACAGAAAAGTGTGAAAAATTCAAACAGCACAAAATACATGCATTTAAAACATATAGTGTAGTTTGGGGTGTAATTTGTGATGTGTGCCTATCACTTTCTCTTTTTAATTTGGAATTATCTCAGGACTCAGCAGTTGTCTAAGGGGCAATCACTTTGAAAAGTCAAAAATGATGATGTCAATTATTTACCATTATCCAAGGTAAATCCGATTCAACATGCCTATCTTGTGAGAAATGATGTTATCTTATGTTATTATTTTTTAGAGTTATATTTGGGGCACCAACAAAATTCACTAACACTTATTAATACACTCTATCTGTCTCCTAGTGGTACTGTGGGGCTCCTAGTGGTACTGCGGGATCCAGACCCCGCAGTACCACTAGATCCCGCAGTACCACTAGGAGAGAGTAGAATGTGTTAGTAAGTGTTAGTGGATTTTGTTAGTGCCCCTAGCATTGCCCTATTTTTTTTTATAAGCGAAAATTGAGAAATGATGCTATGTTTTTTTTTTATTTATTTATTTATTTTTATATATATATATATATATATTGATGGCAAAGCACCTACAGGCGTCACGCACACACATAGGCGGAGCCACAGACTCATAACCCAACAAGTCCCACAGGGCAAACTCTCAAAGGGAGTGACTCCCATAGGATTCGAACCATGGCCTCTCCCATGGGAGAAGCCAGTCATACCAACTAGGCTACAAGGCCCGTGGTAGAAATGATGCTATGTTGATTTCACAATAAACTCGTTTTTAAAAAATTAATAGATTTTGGTATGGACTCATGTATAAAAACAACACTGTTATGTGTACCGAAAATTGCACTGAAAATGTGCACCGAAATGATCAAGGCCATTGATTTTGGCGTATTCCATGCGCGCAGGTGTGGAGCCCGTCGAAATCAATGGCTTTGATAATTTCGGTGCACATTTTCTGTGCAATTTTCGATGCACGTATCATTAATGGTACAAAAAATGTACTCACCAAACATAACTGGTTTACCTATGAACCATATAATTGGTTCTTTGCTTTTCTAAATAGCTCTTAATTAACCGAGTTAACTCTAATTTTCAATAATGACGAGTTATTTCAAAATAGTTCATAGTAGCAAATTACTTTGTCGTTCCCAAAATAAAGGTAAATTTGCGAAGTGTATTTTTCAAGTCAAATCTTAAGAATATATTCTGAGTACGGATCATCGGCTCCCCTTTGGGGCAGCCATTTCCAACAGCATCCTCTAGAGGTTGAGAGTACAACAACTTTAAAAATATGAAATAAAAAACAAAAAAAGCAAAAATTTTTTTTTTAGAAAATGGCAAAATTGGTGTTTTGTCAACTCCTAGGAGGTGCTGCTGGAAATGACTACCCAAAAGAGAGCCGAGATCCAAACCCATATAATCCTACATCCATTGATCATTAGGCATGTTAGATTATTACTTTCTCAAATGATGATGATACTCTTACATGGAAATTGTAATCCTAGTCTATGTGTGAAGTAAAATAGCTTTGTAAGCATTAATCTTGTTGTTTCGAAATGCTTAATATAGAATGGATAATTCTTATAGCATATAAGAATTTCACAAAAATAAGATACATAAGTCATAATGTGTCTATCATACAGAGGGGAGACAGATAAACACATTGTGATTTATGTATCTTATTTTTGTGAGACTCTTATGTGCCCTAAAAAATTATCCATATAGAATCAGGTCATAAAATCGGTATGGTATTGGTTGGATTAAAAAAAAAAAAAAAACTATTTTTGGAGTACGAGAGCATAGATTCCAATGCAATAGGAGTGAATCTAGACAAACACATACTCATTAGATCTGGTTCTTTTTTGAACCACATGACCCATTTTGTATTAACTAAACCTTCTCTAAAAATCTCTGCCAAACACCATATAAATTGCAATATTAATACAATCATTTTTACAACCAAAATTATATATATATATATATATGGAAAGAAAAAAAAAATTTGAACTTTTAAATTACTGTAATACCTCTTCATGGCGAAATTAATTTTTATTCCTTCTTGTGAACTAAATTAGATGAGGTGGCAGGACTTTCATTATTCATTAAAAACTTCACAGATAAAGTACAATAGAACAACATAATTTTAAAAAAAAATTTCGAAAAAAGGAAGTGAACAAAATCTAAAATTTTTGTAATTTAAACTTATTTTTTTCAATTCCAAACATCATGAAGTTGCTTACTGATTCATGTCCTTCCAAACAAAAATAATTAAGTGGGATACCATTGCATCATCAAATCACCATTGGCTTATTATTAGTTCATCAGAACATCTCACGAGCCTTTGCCAGCTGTGACCTTTATTTCGTAAAATTTTGACCTCAAATAAATTTTTTTTTTTTAAAAAAAACCTCTATATTTAGTAAATGAAAAATGATACTCCTACATGATGGGTTTGAATGTTTGATCTGCCCTATGTCACATGAGTTGGTGAAATTGTACCACTGCCCTCATGTCCCCAGTGCTATCTTGTTTGGCTTGCTCAAGCTCTTATGATTGAGTTTCAAGACTTTGCCACAAAAAAAAAAATAATAATAATAATAAATAAAATTTCAAATCGTGTATGTGTTCATTGCTCTTTGGCATACGGTGCTCCTATTTGTGGACGTGCCAGAGTTTTGAAGACTTGGGATATGTTTCATAACTTAATTTATTCTTTTTCAATATGTTTATAATACACACATGTTTATCACATAATTGAAAAAGTTATAAAAAAAAATCAATGAAAACTTTAAATAAAAAAAAAAGCCACTGAAAGTTTTTCACAGAATACGGTCGGCCAATTGGTCTTTAAAACTTTATTATTATTATTATTATCCATTCTACCCTTACTATTTCACAATCAACGTTTAAAAAGTTCTTTCTTCTACAGTCTTATAATCAGTTTTTAATCCAAATCTTGGTGGGCATCGGTGGACGGAAAATCGAGGAGTGAAGTCGGAGGCTCGTTGTTTTAGCACCGATTCAATTTCTAAATTGCTGTGTTGTTCACTACATGGCTTTGGCTTAGTTTTACCCCTATTTTGTTGCTTCTATTTTTTTAAAGCATAAATTCATATTAATTCATTTGGTAACTAATTTATGAGCTTTATAAAAATTAAATTTAAAATCTTTTTAAAAATTTTTTTTTGTGGTGGGGTTACCTTTTTTTTAATTTTAAATTTTTTTTTTTTTGTTTGGGGGGCTTTTAAAAGCCTTAGAATGGAACTTTTAAAAGTTTAATGTTGCTTTTTTTATTTTCTGATTTTTTTAAAGATAATATGTCACTTGTATAAAATTATCAAACAACTCAATAATAAATTTTATAAGCCACTTTTAAAAAACCACATGACGCCCAAAGTAAGCCTTAAGTGGGTTGTTTCTTGATTATTTTGAATTGCTAAATACTTGTTAGATCATAAGATTGTAATGCATTTGGCATTATGTGTTTATTCGAACAAATTTTATTTTTTAGAATTAGTTCTAACAAATTTTCATTGCTAATTTCATCTTTTTTATGTGATGATGTCAAAATTTGGTTAAGGTAAATTAAAGCAATGTAAGGGGAGAGAGAGTGAGAGACTAGTTTTGTGTATGTGGTTCGGCCTTGTTAATGAAGGAACCTACGTCCACGGCTGTGTCTGAGCACGTTCACTATACTGTAAAAGAGCTGGGGGCCTGTGGTGAACCAACAAGTCTGGAGCTATCGTAGGCCGGTCGGGCATGTTGATGAATGCTATAGGGGTGCTGTGTAGACTAAAAAGTCGGCCCTTTCAATAGGGGGCGAGAGGTTTCTTTTTATAGATGTAAGAGACCTACTCGTACTAGGAAAAGGAAACATAATCCAATGACATAGATTGGCATTAATCATAGGGGTTTCCTAATTTGATTAGGAAATAGTTTGCACTATCCATTAGTCTTCTAGCTTGAATAGGAAACTGCCCGGAATGCTTGGGATCATGCCTGTATGCCCGGATGAGCTATTCCCGCGGTGGGATGTGCCTGCGCGGTCTTCCCGACCTGTTGGCCGGGTCATGGATAAACCGTTCGGGAGGCATCAAGTGGACCAAACCACTCGGGACGATGCTTGTAAGTAGTTGCAGAATAGAACCGTTCGGACATGGACTGATTTTGGGTGTATCAGTTGCCCCCCATTTCCAAGGTTGGCTAGATGCTATATCGGGGCAGGGTTGGAAATCTGCTTGATGCCACCTGCCATTGTCTGAGTGCTCGAGGATGCTGCCTCAGGGCTTCTGAGCCTGGTGAGTCCTTAGGAACTGGCTGAGAGTTGAGACCCAGCCTAGCTCGGGACCTTTAAGTACTCGGGAACTAACCGAGAGTTAAGACCCGGCCTAATTCGGAGTCTTTGAATGCTCGGGAAGTGACCGAGAGTTGAGACTTGGCCAACTTCAGAGTCTTTGAATGTATTGGCTCCCAGGATGGTTATCTTCTACCCGCAAACCTTCGTCAAAGTTGTAGGCAAAAGAATTTGACTATGTTGGAAAAGCCGACCTAAAGCGTATTGCTTTAGGGTCCTTTTAGTTAACTTCCCAGGATGGTGGTCTTCCGCCCAGCCAGCCTTCGTCAAGACTATTGGGAGAAGAGCTTGACCATGTTGGTGGGGCCGACCTAGAGCGTGTCGTTGTAGGGTCTTTTTTGCTCCTCTATCGTAGGCCAACCTAAGAGATTTTAGTCACCTCTATCGTCGGTTTGGACCTAAGTGGAGTTAATGCCTCTGAGTACTATAGGTGCTCGGGTTATCCAAGATTTTGACTTGGTTATCCACGAGGCCTGTAGATACCCGGTGTGATTGCCTGTTTAGTTCATTGCGCCGTCATGCCCCCTCAAGCTTTCGCTAAGACGAGGGTCTTATGGAGGCTATGAATGTAGGTAACCGACTTGGAACATGGTGGTTGCAGGGTCTTTTGAAGCTTGCCATCATCAGCCACCTAGGGGGTTTGCCCCCATCGTCGGTTGGACCTAAGCGAAGCTTGTGCCTCGGGGTTAGGCCCGAGGTCTTTGTATGCTGCGGGGATAGGCCCGAGGTCTTTGTATGCCTCGGGGTTAGGCCCGAGGTCTTTGTATGCCGCGGGGATAGGCCCGAGGTCTTTGTACGCCTCGGGTTAGGCCCGAGGTCTTTGTATGCCTCGGGGTTAGGCCCGAAGTCTTTGTATGGGCTCTCTGACAATCGGTGGAGCCTCATGTGGTGATCAGGCAAGTACCACTGTAGTCGGGCTCATCTAGACCGATGGAGACAAAGGGTCGGATTAGGATCGTCGGGCTCCTGATTTCTTTGAGCTGGAGGCAAAGTCGGAACTGCTTGATCCTGACTGATGTGAACTGGAGGTTGGGTCGGGACTGCCGGACCCAGCCTGCTATAAGCTGGAGGTTTGGTCAGGCCTATCGGACTTAGACCGCTGTGAACTGGAAGAACTGTTAGAACTCCCGGGCTGATCTCGCTTTTGCTTACTTTTGGAAGACTCGTTGCTTACGTGCCCAGGGTCTTTGATCTTTAGAAATTCTTCAGTGTCAATGTATTTTCCAACCCTCTCTACGAGTTCAACCAAGGTTACCGGTCGGTTTCTGTGAAACGATGTGGCGCACTTGGTGTGTTGAACTCCTGAGCAGAAGGCTATAACAACGGCGGTTTCATCAAGATCATAGATGCCGAGCTTCTCTTGATTAAACCGGTCGGTAAATTCCTTGAGGGTCTCATTATCCCTTTGTATGAATGTCAGTAGCTGCATGTCAGGCTTTGGTCGTTCATGTATACCGATAAACTGGTTGATGAACTGCTTGCTGAGTTGCTTGAAACTGCGGACCAATCGGGGCTCCAAGGAGTAGAACCATTGCACGGCCGGGCCTCTCAAAGTGCCGGGGAAGGCTAGGCAGTGTAGTTCATCGGAGTTGGTGGCTAGGGCCATATGAGCCTTGTAGGTCCGGACGTGGTCGACCGGGCTTCCCGAGCCGTTATAGGGATCTAGGCGAGGCTGCTTAAATTTGCGCAGTATGGTAAACCTCATGATCTGGCTGGAGAACGGAGATCTATCTCGGTATTGGCCTGATTCTGAGCGTGGTTTTGACCAAGCTTTTTGGCCACTCCGTCAATCTGCTTCTGCAAGTCCTTGATTCGGGCTTCCACTCCTTCCCGACCGGTATCTGAGGGGTTGGTCGGGTTGGTGGATGAGGCTTCTTTTTCATGGCGGTGTACTGTCCTCTGGGATCGGGCTTGGCTATGACTGCGGTTCATCATGTGCCTAGGGATGACTCGGCTTTTGACCGAGTGACCCTGGATTGATTCTCGGGCCATATGCTCCTGCCTTTTCTCTCGAGCAGTACGCCTACTGTTGATGCCTCTGGCATCCTCAACAGGGGACGGGTTGGCTCGGGCACGTTGTCTAGTCAAGATTGGTTCCCGACCATACGCAACGTTCCCGGGTCGTTTCCTAGCCACTGGAGGACTGCTTTGTTGAGCCAGCAGGGCTTCGATCTGTTGTTGGATTTGACGCTGGCCCTCCAAGAGTTGTGTCAGGGTCGCGGTCATCTGCTTAGATGTCATGACTGCCACAGTCGGTGCCAGGACCGGAGGAACATCCCGGTTGGACTGCTGATCAGCCTTCTTACCCTTCTTCGGTGGCATGACGATCAGTCAAGAGATTTGTTGATGAGAAGACTTGTTGCTTCCCACAGACGGCGCCAAGCTGATGATGCCAAAATTTGGTTAAGGTAAATTAAAACAATGTAAGGGGAGTGAGAGTGAGAGTGAGAGACTGGTTTTTTGTATGTGGTTCGGCCCTATTAATGAAGGAACCTATGTCCACAGCTGTGTCTGAGCACGTTCACTATACTATAAAAGAGCCGGGGGCCTGTGGTGAACCAACAAGTCTGGAGCTACCGTAGGCCGGCCGGGCATGTTGATGAATGCTATAGGGGTGCTGTGTAGACTAAAAAGTCGGCCCCTTCAATGGGGGGCGATAGGTCTCTTTTATAGATGTAAGAGAGCTACTCGTACCAGGAAAAAGGAAACATAATCCAATTGTGGACCGCTGCGAATGGAGGAGGAGATCCTGACGCTCTCCCTCGATAGTGTCCCGGGACGGATCCCAAGGAGCACACTTCAGGGAAAACTAGGACTTCCTCACGCGATCCTAGAGACAAAGAGTCGCCACCTAATTTTTATCGGGAATTAGGAAACCCAAGTTTGACTCGCCCAAAATTGAATAAGGTTACTCGCCCTTCATTACCAGAAACAAGGTTCGGGGGTCTTGGTACGAGAGGGGAAGGAGCCCAAGCAGGACTAAAGCACCCCCTCCTCGCCCTACCGAATGGTAGGCCTTGATTCAAATATCCTTGTTATTAATTCATAATAGATGTTGTTTCCTCAAACATACTAGATAGGTATATACATGGCAAAAAGAAACATCTAATGAAAATCATTTCAAGAGACTAAATCAAGTAGAAAGCGGATGCTCATGCAATACAAGGGAGAAGTATACTCACAGTGGCTAGTCCCGCCCGGGACCGATGCAAATAAAGTAAACATGTCATGATATGCAAAGGGAACGAGAAGACTTACATTGGTTGACTCAAGCGGAGTTGCGAAAGCAAAAAGAATGGAAACGTGCAATGCAATCATGCAACAATCCTAGATAAGATGTCTCTAACAAATAATCATATAAACGGAGACTATCCTAAAGGAATTGTGTCGTTGAAATCAAAGTTGTAAACCTAGAAAAATTCTAAGAGAAAGGATAGAGATAGTACACGATACATGGGCACTAAGCCACATGTAGACGAGGCAAACCACAAACCGACGTCCGGGTCCAAGGCACTTAATTCTCTGCACTAAGACACCAAAGAATACCCAAAGCATTGCAAAAATACAAGCAAACAAATGATATGCATGATAAACAAAGAAAACATGTCATCAATCAAATTTCCAGATTCAGCAACCTCTAATGAATCCTATCAAAAGTGGTTTTAAACATGAGCTGGATAAAAACCCTTTTACAGAAAGTTAGATACATGTCTTAGGGAACTTCTCCAAAAAGTGGGACCTCAATATCAATTTTATTGTTTGAGAAATAAATGTTTTGGGAACAGTGGATCAGGACTGTCCACTGTTCTTGTAAAAATCATAATTAAATCTACAAAAATCATATGAAGCTCTATTTGGTGTCAAAAGAAAGCTATTTCATTGTAGTATATGACAAAAATAAACCCATGGACATTCTGTAATCACAAGGTTTCTGAAAAAGTGTTTTAAACAGACTCTGTTATTCTGGAAATTTGGTATCATTTGACAAATGAATGCAAAACATAATAGAAGTATAATAGAAGTTCATGAATCATGTTAACCAAGTTGATTTAAGCTTTTGATCTCTCATCCATTTATCCTAGGTGATTTCTAAACCAAGTTTTATTCATCAACTGTTGTTGAGTGATCAAGGTATGACCATTTTGTATACATAATCATATTTGTAATTAAACTTAGAAAATTCCAGAATAGTTGTATCAACTTTAAACGCTTAGAAAACGATCCTAACTCGATCGTATGCTCACGATTTTACATCGGCATATAGATATATGAGTTAGGAATCATCCCCAAAAAGCGGAACGTCGATAACTATTATAGATTTTCTGAAATTCAAGCACAAAGAGACGATGTTCAAATCTGTCAACCGATTTCTCAACAATTTCTAAAAATAGTATATGAATCCTAAAAGCTCTCAAAACGGACCGGATGAAAGCTAATTCATCAAAGTTTACCCAGAAAATTTGAAATCCATCAAACTATGGGTTTTGATGGACCAAATCTAATGGACAAAACCAATCTGCTTTGCTGAATTTTTATCTAGTTCATTTTAAAGTGTGAGGAAAACATTTTAGTGATAGTTGAAGCTTATTAGAGAGATCAAACTCATAGATCAACTTAATTATCATGATTCCCAATCAATTTAGCCCTCAAGTTCTATGAAGAACTTTTAGATCAAGGATCAAAGGGACTTATAAATATCATGTTGGAGATGAAATTCAATAGGAATTCTAGGTAATAGGAATAATCAAGAGATAGGTATGAACATAGAAATCATCCTTCTCATAGATCATATTTCCCAAACCATCATGGAATTCAAAATAGACATATGTATATATATATAATCATGTATGCATGAATCTAAACTAAAATTGAAGAATGAAACCAAAATTGAAAATCAAAGTGAAAAACAATCTCTAATTGTAAATTATCAATAAAAATCAAAGAGATTTGGATCTAACTATGTGAGTGTGTGAAGAACATGAGAGGAAGAAGATGAGTGTTCTAATAAGTAGAAATAGAACTAAGTTAGATCCAAATTTTATAGATCTATATATACAAAGTAGGAATTAGAGATGAACTATAGTGTTTACCTCTTGGAGGATTCTCAATTACAAGACCAAAATTGATTTGAAGATCTTCTTCTTCAAGTGTTATTCAAGTGTTCTTCAAGCACTCATCCATGGAAGTTGAGGGAGGCAATTGATGTTCAAATTGTGGTCCAATTAGCCTAAGTTAATCTAAATTCAATTCATAATTTTCTCTCTCTAGAATTCACCTAAATTGAAAGTATATTCAAAGTATACTTATCTCTCTTGTATGTGCTTCTATGTGTGTTTGTATCTCCAAGTATATTCAAGTGTATCTCTTCCAAGTGTCTAGTGTGTTAAGATGTGATCTCATATGAGATGTATGAGATCTTATATAGAGTTTTGAAGACTTAGCTCTTAAGTTTCAGGGTTAAAACAGGATTTTTAGAGCTTAAAAGAGGGTTAAAATGGCCATTTCGGAGCCAAAACGCAATTTCCAGGCAATTTCCTCGCAGTGGGAAGCTTCTAGAAGGGTCTGGAACTCAAAAAGCTCCGTGGAGGACACAAATGGAAGTGGCGGTTATGGTGGGACCCGCCACCCCCATACCCAAAACCGCCACTTACTATTCTTGCTCCTCTGGTCACCCACAAACCCTGTTTCAAAAATCACGTGCACTGCTTTTCCAGATTTTTGTAAAAATGCTTTTTGGTGTCCGAAATCGTCCGTTTACGTACCGTTGGAAAGCTGTCAGGTTGAATTTCAGTATAAAAATATTTCCAGAGGTTTTATAATGAGAATTGAAGTCCAATTGAAGTCCGGAAGTCCTCCGGAACTTTCGTCGTCTTTTTGAAATCAAATGACGTCTTTTCCAAAATTGCTTTCAAATGTGCGTCGATTTCGAACTTTTCTTTAAAATTGAATCTCTGGATACCTAGAATACTGCGTTTAGAACACTTAATGTTCATATAACCCTGAGAGAATATGAATTCTGAGAGATGATTTTGACAAAACCGGGATTTATCCATGGAAAAGGGCTTTTCTGAGCTTGAAGTCACTTTCCGAAGTCCGATCTTCTGATTGTGTGGAATCCAGTACCTTCCACGGGGTACTTTTCATCATCGAATCCTCCAAGACGTTGTCCACCCTAAATCCTATCAGTGTGGTCAAAATTGGGTGTCTACAGTTTGCCCCTCTTTGGCAGAGCTTGTTGTGAACAACGTGAACTGTAAGTGAGTGCCAAAGCCTTGAAGGCACCCAAATAACCATACTGAGAGGTTTTAGGAAAAACAAAAAATTCGCAAAATCAAGAAATTCAAAATCAGAGAAAATCAAGAAATTACGAATGCAAGAATGCAATGCAATGCTGGGTAGAGGCGGCTAAGTTGAAGCTGATGCTGGTCGTGCTCCGCTGGAGCTGCCTACGTATCCTTTCCAGGAATCAGACCAGGGCGTAGTTCAAGCGCGCGAGAAGACGGAAAACAAACAAACAACAACAATGCGGATGAAATGCTCCTATCCTAGGATGCTGGTGCAATATGAAAATATGAAATGTGAAAGTGCTGGAGGAATCATCCTCAAGGGTTCCCTAGATGCAAAATCTAATGCAAAGGATGCAACGACTCTCTCTCACAGTCGAATATGCTAAAGGTATCTTGGATGATTCTCGAGGTTTTTGTCAAAGTTATTCTTCTGATCTTAAGGCTCGTAGGCGTCATCTGTATCCTGGACGACTCTTGAAATAGCGAAGTATCTTGGATGAATTCTGAGTCATGTCAAACAACTGGACGATTGCTGGTGTAGAGTCCTTCTGCTGGGGACGATTACTGATGTAGAGTCCTTCTGCTGGGGACGATTGTTGATGTAGAGTCCTTCTGCTGGGGACGATTGCTGAAATAAGTCCTTCTTCTGTGGACGATTGCTGATGTAGAGTCCTTCTGCTGGGGACGATTGCTGATGTAGAGTCCTTTTGCTGGGGACGATTGCTGGTGTAGAGTCCTTCTGCTGGGGACGATTGCTGATGTAGAGTCCTTCTGCTGGGGACGATTGCTGAAACAGGTCCTTCTTCTGTGGACGATTGCTGATTGTAGAGTCCTTTTGCTGGGGACGATTGCTGATGTAGAGTCCTTCTGCTGGGGACGATTGCTGATGTAGAGTCCTTTTGCTGGGGACGATTGCTGAAACAGGTCCTTCTTCTGTGGACGATTGCTGATTGTAGAGTCCTTTTGCTGGGGACGATTGCTGATGTAGAGTCCTTCTGCTGGGGACGATTGCTGATGTAGAGTCCTTTTGCTGGGGACGATTGCTGATGTAGAGTCCTTTTGCTGGGGACAAATCTTCTGAAACAGGTCTCTCTGCCGGAGACAAATCTTCTGCTCTTCTGAAACAGGTCCTTCTTCTAGACAAATCTTCTGTAACAGGTCTGGAAACAAGTCTTCTGAAACAGGTCTCTCTGCCGGAGACAAATCTTCTGTTCTTCTGAAACAGGCCCTTTTTCCGAGGACAAATCTTCTGTGGCAGGTCTAGAAACAAATCTTCTGAAACAGGTCTCTCTGCCGGAGACAAATCCTCTGTTCTTCTGAAACAGGCCCTTCTTCTGAGGACAAATCTTCTGTTCTGATGCACGGATTCTGAGAGATACACAAATTCTGAGAGATGACCCTTCTTCTGAGAGCAACCCACGGATACACGATTCTGATTTTGAGAGAAACCCTACATTCTGGAGGCAACCCTGATATGCGATGCTGAGAAATACATGATTCTGAGAGAAACCCTACATTCTGGAGGCAACCCTGGATACACGATTCTGATTCTGAGAGAAACCCTACATTCTGGAGGCAACCCACGATTCTGAGAGAAACCCTACATTCTGAGAGCAACCCACGGATACACGATTCTTGGCATAAACCTTGTATTCTGGAGGCGACCCACGATTCTGATTCCGAGAGAAACCCTACATTCTGGAGGCAACCCACGATTCTGAGAGAAACCCTACATTCTGGAGGCAACCCTGGATACATGATGCTTGGCATAAACCTTGTATTCTGGAGGCGATTTTGATGCTCAAATTCTGAGAGATACTCTTTATCTGGAGGCAACCCGTGGATACATGATGCTTGCGAGAAACTTAATTCTGAAAGTTCTCTACTGGGGAGATCCTATGATTCTGAGAGATGCACGAATTCTGTTATACCTTGACAACATCTGGAAATTCTCTGCTTGAGGAGATATCTGAGGTTTCTGGGACGCGAGCACATATTCTGGAGGCCCTGCTGATTCTTTCTGAGACTCATATTGGTGCTTCGACCAACGCAATCATTCTTGCAACACGTCAGGCTTACTCTAACCCTTTCTGAACATCTCGCATTCTGACCCATCTTCTGAAAGTCCTTTCTGGATGTAATTCTCAAGCGACAGTAGACTCAAATGTCCATTTTCTAAGACAACTCATAATCAATCCCAAAACGACGGGAGTTTGCCGTTTCTCGGCCACTTTCAGGCTGCGGTGCCTTTGATTCTTCTCATCTGGGGGACTTTTTTCAATTCTTGAATGGATTTTTACCAAGATTCAAATCTCCAGAGGTCCTCTAGACCAATTCCAACAAGTTTTAAGCACTCTCAAGGCTTATATATCAAAAATGGACCAATCCGGGATCAAATCAAGAGTTCCGGGGGTCAAAACGCGAATATAGAGCAAAATCATATCTCTAGGAGGGCCTTTCGTCAAGAGGTAACCCATTCTTTAATTACTCCTTTGTTTCACATCTTCATACGTGTCTCTTTATTCTTGCGATTCCTTAGAAATCATCCTTTTTCTTTTTAGAATGTGGTTGGTCATCTTAGAGGTCATGGTAGCCATGGAAAATGCCTTGAATGGTTTAATGAATTGTCGGAGTCGCGTCCCCAAGTAGTAGCCAATATCAAGCAAGCGGGCTTTGGGTCGTTTGTAACCTTATTGGAGAGATCGACTAATGATTTGGCCATGATTCAAGCTCTTGCTGAAAGGTGGTGGGATTCCACAAATACTTTTCACATGCCTTTTGGGGAGATAACCATGACCCCTCTTGATTTTGCAATGATAACCGGCATCTCATTTGGCGGGCATCGTCTTGCCTTTGCAAAGAACATCCATAGACATCCTACTATCATTGAGCGTCTCCTAGGCATCATCCCATCCCAGAGAGATCTTCACGGATCGAGCGTAGGCATCACATGGTTCATCAACAACTTCAGGCCTTCTGAAAGAGCGGCTCAATTTACCGATATGCAGCTTACCCGTGCTTTCATCTTATATTTGCTTGGTTGCTCTCTTCTTTCTACTCGAGCTGAGCGGATTACATTGAATATGCTTGATAGTCTTCGAAATCTTGAGGAGATTGCAGATCTTGATTGGGGCTCTGCTGGTTTAGCCATTCTGTATAGTCATATGGGGGAGCATTCTCGAGGCAAATCCCCTGGATTCGGCGGATTCTGGAGAGCTTGGGAGGTACTGAAAATATTTTCATTTCCAGTTTTTATCATTTGATGTTCTGCTGTTTTGACCACTGCTTTATTTTCTCTTGTAGGTGTGGGCCTTTGAGTATTTCTCCATGACGGCTCCATCACTCCGGGAGGAAGAGATTCATATTTTTCCACGGGCTCTGAAGTGGCGTCGCCAAGCCGTAGGTACCAAGAATGATGCTCATAATGTTATTTCTTGCCGGGATTTTCTTACCCGTCTCAGATTCAACCAAGTTAACTGGCATCCTTGGGTGACAAATGGAGATGTGACTGAGATTGGCTTAGCTAGACAGATGACTGGAGAGAGGATTCTTCTTGAGGGTCCCTCTGTTCTTGAGTGGTATCTTGGAGAGAGAGTAGCTCCTCAGACTGATTTGGAGGATCGTCTCTTAGTGCCACAGGATCCGCCTTCTTGTATGAGGTCGGCGCAGAATTTGGAAGATGAAGATCTTATTAATGCTTTGAACGGAATTCCTTCAGCCTCTTTTACTCTGTTTGAGGAGAACTATGACGTCTTCAGGGTTACTCATCTGATGCCTAATTTCCCGCTCTCGGATGACCCGCAGGTATTTCACGACTTCTTCATTTCTGATCGAATGCTTGCTTTATCTTATTTCTCATCATCATTTGCAGGGGAGTTCTTTTGTGGATGGCCCTGGTCGACCTCTACCTCTCATTCCTCCTTGTGATTGGCGAGCCTCGACCATGCTGCGCGGAGTTATATCTTCTGTAGAGATCCCCCGTGATCTTGTAGAGCCTCAGCTAGTTTCAGAACAACGTGAGTCCGTTCCCCGAGCCGTTTTCAATGAAGAGCGAGCTTATGCACAGAATCTGAGGGCTTGGAGCCTTGCTCGTGAGGGACATGTAAGTAATTTCTGAACTCATTACCTCTGATTCTTCTGATCTTTCTGACCATATCTTTCTTCTCTTTGCAGTGGGATGGCATGTGCCAGACTTACATAGACCGTGATGCGGCCCTGGTAAATTTCTTGACCTTTTCTTCTTATCTCATTGCTTTTTCAAACCCCTATACTGATTCTTTTCTTCCATAGGTGGCTCAAGTTAGGCAGCTTCAATCACAGTTGGAGCGGATGAATGCAGGCCCTTCTGGTGGGGCTGGTGGGTCTAGGCGAAGGCGCCAAATTGAAGATGATGATAGCTCTACGGCCTCAGATATGCCTGCTCGGTACCCACGGGCTACTCGTCGTCGCTGATGATGATCATATGCACCCATGACTATCTTTCTGTTTTTCTTGCTTTCTGTGCTGAGACTGATGTTGATGTATTCTGTCTGAGACTTGATGGGCTTGTACTCTTGACTTTGCTTGATGCTGCTTTATGCTATCCTTCTGTTTCGCTTTGCATCCCTTGTCACGAGACTGATTTGATTGACACTTTGCACACTGACACACAGGACTCGATTTTACAGGGAAAGGAAATTTCTGACGATTCCTCTTTCTCGACAATGTCTTTTGACTTGGATATTTGAATTTTCTAAGGATTTGCATGTTTTGAAAATGAGATTTTATCTTGTAGCAGGATATTGTGTTGGCTTTGCATGTAATCTTGAAGCTTTTGAAAATTTTCCACATAATGTTTCAGTCTTGACATTAGATTCACATCTTTAGATTGCTAAAAAACTTTTCAACTTAATATCAAGAATTACCAGATTTTTCACTTAGGTGCTTTAATTCTGATAGCCAAGTGATCCAGAGAGGACAGGTAGCGAGGTATGGGCAAACGACAGTTTGCCCCTAGTTGATAAAGATAAATGGAAGTTTGGGCAAACGCAGTTTGCCCCTAGTGTGGCAGTGATATCTTGAAGCTTTGGGCAAACTTGAAAGTTTGCCCCTAGTTTGCAAGGTTTAGGGATCGAGAGCCAGGAAAGCTCGCCTACTTATCCCCAAGTGGGAATCAGATCCAAAGTAGTTCGGCCAGGTCTTGAAAGAAAGTATGGTTGAGGGTTTCAGGAGCAGTGACCGAACCGAGCAGGTTGCCTACATATCCCCAAGTGGGAATCAGGTCAAGTGTAGTTCCTCGAATGCTGGAAGTTTTGAAAGAACAGGTTTTGAAAGAAAAGGCTTTTAAGCATAGTATCTCTTGAGACGGTCAATGTTGATTGGCTGATTGAACTCAACTCCATCTAGATCCATCAGGTATGCCGCTCCTCCAGAGAGAAGCTTCTTGATGACGTATGGGCCAACCCAATTTGGCTTGAATTTCCCTCTAGGATCGAAAACGGGTGCTTTTAAGGCTTTAAGCACAAGGTCGCCTTCCTCAAGTTTTCTTGGACGGACCTTCTTGTTGAATGCTCGAGCTATTCTTCTCTGATACACATGCACATGATCAATTGCGGCCAACCTTTTCTCATCAAGTAACATTAGCTCCTCATATCTATCTCTTAGCCAATCAAATTCTGGAATCTCGGATTCTGCCACAACTCTCAAAGATGGTAGTTCTATTTCAACTGGGAGTACTGCTTCCATTCCGTAAGCCAATGAATAAGGAGTGGCTCCTGTAGATGTTCGGATAGATGTTCTGTATCCCCACAGTGCATACGGTAACTTCTCATGCCAATCTCGGTATGTATCAGTCATCTTTCTTAGGATCGTCTTCAAATTCTTATTAGCTGCTTCAACTGCCCCATTTGTTTGTGGCCTATACGGCGCTGACATGTGGTGCATGATCTTGTATTCTTCTAGTAGATCCAAAACCTCTTTCTGGAAGTGACTGCCATGATCGGATATCAACTCATGAGGGACCCCGTATCGGCAGATTATATTTCTTCTGATAAATCTGGCCACATCTTTAGCCTTCAATGTCGCATAAGACTCTGCTTCCACCCATTTTGTGAAATAATCAATTGCTACCAGGATGTATTGATGCCCATTAGACGCCTTCGGGGTTACTTCTCCAATAACATCTATTCCCCAAACTGAGAATGGCCAAGGGGTAGTCATGTTGTATAGCAGTGACGGCGGCACATGCTTCATATTGGCATGGATCTGACATTTGTGACATTTTCTGACATATTCATAGCAGTCCTTGTCCATAGTAGTCCAATAATATCCTTGTCGGATGATCTTCTTAGCTAACATGTGTCCACTCATATGAGGACCACACACCCCTTCGTGAATTTGCTCCATCATCTTTCTCGCACTGTTTCCATATAGACATGTCAAGTTGAATCCATTGTAAGATCTCTTCAATAGACTTCCACCACAAATCATGAACTGAGCCGAGAATCTTCTTATGGCTCTCTTGTCTTTCTCGGAGGCGCTTTCCGGACATTCCCCATTTTCAATGAAGTTCCACACGTCGGTGTACCACGGAAGTTCTTCTGCTTCTTCTATTTCCCCAATCATCTCATAAGACGGCTTTTCCCTTTGTTCAATCATCAAAGGAGTTAGCTTTATCCCCACAGGAATCTCAATCATTGACGCTAAAGTAGCCAAAGAGTCTGCTAGCTGATTTTCTTCTCGAGGCAGGTAGAAGAACGTGATATGCAAGAAACGAGTTCGTAAAGAATCAAGATACTCATGATAGGGTTTTAACTTCTCTTCCTTGACTTTCCAATCTCCTCGAACTTGGGATATGATCAAATTGGAATCCCCGAATACATCAAGTTTCCTTACCTCCAAAGTCAATGCGGCTTCTAGCCCCAAGATACAAGCTTCATACTCAGCAGTGTTGTTGGTGGAAGTGTACTTCAGCTTAATAGAGAACGGGGTATGTGCTCCTTCAGGGGATACAAGGATGATTCCTACTCCATATCCTTTTTGGTTTGCAGCTCCATCAAAGTACATTTTCCACACATCTTCTTTTAATTCCATCAATCCTTTGTCAGGGAACATGAACTCTCCTTCGTTTTCCAGATTTATCGGATGTTCTGCTAAATGTTCTGCGACAGCCCTTCCTTTAACAGATTTACTCGTAGCATGTATCAAGTCAAACTCAGATAGCATCAATGTCCATCGGGAGATTCTTCCGGTTAATGCTGGTTTTTCAAATAGGTACTTCAAAGGATCCATTCGAGAGATTAAAACAACAGGGAAGGCCAACATATAATGCCTCAGACGACGAGTGGCCCAAACCAAAGCCCAACATGTCTTTTCTAACGGAGAATACTTCAATTCGTATCCAGTCATCCTTTTACTTAAGTAGTAAATGGCTTTCTCTGTACGCCCTTCATCTCCTTCTTGGGCTAACATGCATCCCATAGCATTCTCTGACACGGATAAGTACAACAGCAAAGGCTTCCCTGACTTCGGGGGTGAAAGAACCGGTGGGTTTGATAAATAAGCCTTGATCTTGTCAAAAGCTTCTTGACATTGATTGTCCCATTCGAATTTCTTCCCTTTTCTCAACAAGCTGAAAAGCGGATCGCAAGTAGCAGTGAGCTTAGATATGAAGCGGCTGATGAATTGGATTCTTCCCAGAAATCCTCTTACTTCCTTTTCATTTGTCGGAGGCGGCATATCCATAATAGCCTTGATCTTTGTGGGGTCAACCTCAATTCCTCTCTGTGTGATGAGAAATCCCAGCAGCTTTCCGGTGGTAACTCCAAAAGTACACTTCTGTGGATTCAATCTCATTCTGTATTTCCTTAATCTTTCAAAGAACTTGGCGAGTGCTGTTAAATGCCCACTTCTTTCTTTGGACTTAACAATCATATCATCCACATAAACTTCTACCTCTTTATGGATCATGTCATGTAACAAAGTAGTAGCAGCTCTCTGATAGGTCGCTCCGGCATTCTTTAACCCAAATGGCATTACTCGGTAGCAATACGTCCCCCAGTGAGTTGTGAATGTAGTCTTTTCTCTGTCTTCGGGTGCCATTAAAATCTGATTGTACCCTGAGAAACCATCCATGAATGATAACAACTCATGCCCCGCGGTGCTATCTACCAGAACATCTATGTGTGGAAGCGGAAAATCATCCTTAGGACTAGCCTTGTTTAGATCTCTGAAGTCAACACATACACGGATCCTTCCATCCTTCTTTGGCACAGGAACTATATTGGCTATCCATTCCGGATATTGGGTTACCATCAGGAATCCAGCTTTCAATTGTTTCTCAACTTCTTCTTTGATCTTCAAAGTCCATTCGGGTCTCATGCGTCTCAACTTTTGCTTAACAGGTTTTGAATTTGGAAAGAGAGGGATGTGGTGTTGGACAATCTCTGGATCGATGCCTGGCATATCTTGGTAGGACCAAGCGAAAACATCTTTAAATTCTTTTAATAAGTTGATTAGTTCATTGCTTTCTTGTGAAGTGAGCGTGGTGCCAATATGAACATTTTGTGGATTATCTTCATTATCCAAGTTTATTAGCAAAGTTTCTTCAATAATCTTGCATGCAGATTCATTTTCATTTTCAATTAATCTTTGCAAATCCTCAGAAATTTCAAAATCAAGATCATCAGACACAGAAGAGTAAGCAAAATCCTCGTTCATTTCATTAACATTTTTGGGTACATCAAAAGCAAAAGCGGACTCAACATCATGGCTCATATTGGCCTTTACAGACTTCCGGGGAAATGGGGGAGGGGATTTGTTGACTTCCGATTCTATCACCCAATTGTTCAGAGCTCCCTCTATTGGCTTGATTTCTTTCACATTTCCCAGTGCTTCTTCGGCATCCATCAGCATGTTCAGCTCTTCATCCATTAGCATGTTCAAATCATCACTTGTCATCAGCTCAGCCCAGTCCTTCCTTTCTTTCTTGATAGGCGGAGTATACAAGAACGGATCCTCATAGTCGGAGAACTCATGTTTGAAGAAAATCTCAAATCCAGGCTTAATGTTCTTGGTAGCCGGATCATACCATGGTTCAGGGAACCCACAGAAGGGAAAGTCATCGCCTTCTTTCACGAAGTATCCATTCAGGATTCTTGGCCCAGAAACAACCATCGGCCCTTTTCCTTTTGTCATCTTCTTCTTATCTTCTTCAGTCAATTGATACCCAAGCCCAGATTTATCTTTCTGTTCGTGGAAGTTCGGTGGTTCAGTTATTCCTTGTTGACGACGACCTAGTCCCATTCCAGGAAAATAGTTCATCTTCCGCACCATATGAGCCACTTTAGGATTGGCATACTGGTCAAAGTACAATGGCATGACTTCAGGGATCCAATTCTGTCCCACTTCTTCTTGTAGATCTTTGGCAACCGGGTTTCCCTTCTCGAACATCTTTCTATATTCGCGTCCGGTGATGAACGGCTTCTTTTTCTTGATCGGAGTGATTTCTTCGCCCCAGACAGATGCATCAGGAAGTTTCTTCTCATAGCTGAGTCGATCCCAAACGGATTTCTTTTTCTTAGCTCCTTCATTTATCATTCCCACAAAGTTGAATCCTCCCAATTCATTTTCTTCTTCCGGTGTTTGGACTTCTAGCACAGGACCATGGCTTGTCCCTTCTTCTTTGATCCAGCTATCCCCAAAGATTGTTACCACATCCTCTTTCCAGATGAACTTGACTTTCTGGTGGAGAGTGGAGGCGACTGCATCATTCACATGTAACCACGGACGTCCCAATAGCAGATTAAAGCTAGCCGGAATATCAATCACTTGGAAATCAGCTTCTTTGTTTAATGGCCCAACTTCAATTTTCAACTTAATCATTCCCACAATGGCCCTTTTGGTGTTATCATAGGCCCTCACAGTTTGTGTTGATGGCAAGAGTTCTGAAATAGACAACCCCATTCTGAGAGCTGTTTGGAGAGGACATACATTCAAGGCTGACCCATTATCTACCAAGCAGACCGGTACTCTATTCCCCAGGCAATGTACAGTGATGTAGAGAGCTCTGTTGTGGTGTGCCCCTTCCGGCGGTAAATCTTCATCTGTGAATGTGATTACAGGCTTACAAGGCTTTGAAGAGATCATGTTTACTAGATCTTCGGGAGTAGTATTGACAGAAACATCCAAACGATTGAGAGTATCGAGCATGGCCTGCCTGTGTTTGTGAGAGGTCATAAGTAATCCCCATACTGAGATCCAAGCTTGTGTTTTCTTCAATTGCTTTAGGATTTCATCTTCTTCTTCGCTCACGGCTCCTTTACCAGCCTCTTTTGCTTTGACGACTTCTTTCTCATTCCATGTTTCTTTTCCACGATTTTCTAACTCATGAGGCTTGAAATGACGTCCGGAACGGGTCAAGTGGTTTGCTTCATTGGTGATCCAGATAGACTCAAGTTCTTTGGCTAACTTTTCGGTGCCAACAGTGATTTTCCAAACAGAATCATCGGGGATTATGGTATTATTAACGGAATCATCCTCATCATCATACCACCAATCTTCTTCTTCTTCCATCATTGCAATAAGATCGTCATCTTTGATTTCAAGGTTCTCGACAGGCTTTAGCAATTCTTCTATCGGCTCAGTGCTTTGTTTCTCGGTGACTGCTTCTATGGGCTTTTCTTCCTCATACCAGATCGAGTCGTCGGTGATGGCATTGGGATCCCACCATTTAATTGTAAGATTTCCGTTGGCTATTTCTTCTTCAAAAGCCAGTGCTTCTTCAACCCATTCTTCCTCTTCCATATTCCTCAAGATGCAAATTGCAGCGTCTTCCGGAAGTTGAACATCCATAGCTGGTTGATTCGAGGATGTGATGTAGATCTTTGGGTTATAAATCTGAGATCCTTCTTCTACAAAGTTAACATTTGGCATGTTCCCCTTATGATTAGGGAGAGGATTCTTCTGAACATTTGGCTGAGAGGGAGGAGGGGAGATGACCCCTTTTTCAATCAAGTCTTCAATTTTATGGCGAAGTCTCCAGCATCTATCTGTGCTATGTCCACGGCCTTGATGAAAGTCACAAAAGAACTCTGTTTTGAAACCCGGTGGAAGTGGATTTGGCTCTGGTTTAGGTTCCAATTTCTGCAAGTACCCTTTTTCTATCATTCTTTCAAGTGCGGTGCTTAGTGGCATCCCCAAGTCGGAAAATTCTCTTTTCTCTCTCGACTGTTTCTGATTTTGACTTCCTCTTGCATTAGCCATACTTCGACGCTCTTTCTGAAAAGGCTGAGGAGATAGTGTGTTGACGTCAGCAGACTGATGATTGACTGGCCTTTCTGTCTTTCTGTATCGATTGCTCGTGCTTTCTTTCTTGATCTTTCCATCTCTAATGGCATCTTCTATCAAAGTTCCCACATCAAACAGCTGTTCGAAACTCACAATGGACTGAAATTCTAGCCTTTCCAAGTATTCGGGCTGTAGATTCTTGATGATCATTCGGACCTGATCTTTTTCCGCTGGCCTGCTAGTCATTTGAGCAGCTTTAGCTCTCCAACGAGTAAGGAAACCTGCGAAGGATTCCCTGTACTCTTGTCGGGTGGTTTCTAGATCTCTTGCAGTTACATCAAACAACTGGTTATATGAATATTGAGCCACGAAAGCTTTGGCCAATGCCTCCCAATCTCTGGTTATGGCTGGTTCCAACGTCAAGTACCATGAAAGTGCTGCTCCACTCAAAACTCTTGGAAACAATAGAGCGAAGAGGTCAGATCCAATGCCCATGGGCTGCAAAGTTCCTACATAAAGCCTCAGATAGCTCTTTGGATTTCCGGTTCCATTGAAAAATTCAATATGCGGCATCTTAAACTTCTCTGGGAGTTTGGCTTTTGGAGCGTCACACAACCCTTCAACATCGAACAAATACTCATCCACCCCTTTGCTCTTTCTGATCACACTCTCTAGTTTGTCGATCTTGGCCAACTTGTCCTGAATTTCCTGATCTAGCTGAACCTTTGGTTGAACTGTCTCCCCAAAATCTTCTTCTTCATGATGCTCTGGAGGTGGTGGTGGTGGATTAGTTAGCTGCTCAATCATTCTCATCATAGTGGCAAGTTGTTCTCGATTCTGCTCCCTGCTCTGATCCAAGGCAGCTTGCATTACGGCCAATCTGGCTTCCATATCCGCTTCGTATGTCATATCTTCAACCCTAGTCGACTCGGCTGTTCCTTCTTCTAACCCTGATCTGACCAAACGGCTGTTCGGAGCTCTGACCCAGAAAGGAGTACAACTTTTCGGTCCTATCTTTTCTTATCTCTGGTTTATTTAGGGATTTTCAAATAATCAGGTATCTTTATTGCAAAAGAATTTTTCAAAGAATGATATAAGAAGGTGGATTTACAAAGATGGAAATCATAAATGGAAAATCATTTCCTTTTTCAAAAACATTTTTCTTAAAATCAAAGAAATCTTTTCAAGCTTTCAAAATTCTGAGGAAAACAAAACTTTTCTTTTTTAAAAGTATATTAGAGGCGTCGCACTCGTGAGTCGTATATGCAATGCTCGTGTAGTGCATGTAATGCAGATGAAATGCAATCTAATCTAAATGCAATGCACCTTAATCTAGCTTAGACCTAGCATATCAGCACATAAGCACATAAGATTCCTTGAGTATGCTAATCACCCTACTAATCCAATCATTATCCAAGGATTTTGAGTTTTGAAATTCTTGATGGTTCAGGTTTGAAAATTGAAATTTTTCATGAAAATCTTTGAAAGAGATGGGGAGATTTGTAATTTTCAAAAGAATTTTTGAACCATCAATGCTTGTGGTGAGAAATCATGATTCTTAAAAATTGAGGTGGGAATTTTGAAATTCTAAGATCTGAGAGGAAGATTTTGAAATTGAATCATCAAAGTGTGATCATGATTTCTGGAAATAGGAATTTTGAAATTCTCTAAAATCTAAGGAGAATTTTGGAAAGATTTTGTGAAAGTGAATCTCAAAGCAAATTTTCAAAAGGGATATTCTTGGAATTTTCAAAAGACTTGGGGTTTTTCAAAGAAGTGCTTATAATTTCAAAAATTTTCAAAATTGTCCTCAAATAGTGATTGGATGTTCGGATAAAGACCATACTACCCTAGAGGAATCCACCATACAAGGTTTGATGATGCCTTCGCATACACGTCCTCATCATCCACATAATCCCTTACGGGCAAGCGCAAATAATTCATCACATTGTCCTAATCAAAGATGATAATCAAGATCCTAATTGAAGGGTTCTATAGAAACTATATGCAAAGGCCGGGTTTTAGTCTCATAAAGGGTCCATTAGCAAGCTCAACGGTGTGGTTGACCGCCTCCCCGAGGGCGTGCCGTTCACACATAGGCTCTATATACCGCACGCGGTACAAGGCTAACGGTGACTACATGCTACCAAAACTCTTGACAAATAGAGGAAAGAGGGCCCTCTATCTTCAAGGCAATGATCTCAAGCAGTCGCGGTGAAAGAACAATGCAAGTGCAAATGCAGGCAGAAACAACATGATTATTGAATTAATAACAAGGATATTCTTTGGCTCAAGTCAAACCCTCGAAGAACAAGAAACCATCGGTTTCATGTTCAAATCCCCAGTGGAGTCGCCAGATTGTGGACCGCTGCGAATGGAGGAGGAGATCCTGACGCTCTCCCTCGATAGTGTCCCGGGACGGATCCCAAGGAGCACACTTCAGGGAAAACTAGGACTTCCTCACGCGATCCTAGAGACAAAGAGTCGCCACCTAATTTTTATCGGGAATTAGGAAACCCAAGTTTGACTCGCCCAAAATTGAATAAGGTTACTCGCCCTTCATTACCAGAAACAAGGTTCGGGGGTCTTGGTACGAGAGGGGAAGGAGCCCAAGCAGGACTAAAGCACCCCCTCCTCGCCCTACCGAATGGTAGGCCTTGATTCAAATATCCTTGTTATTAATTCATAATAGATGTTGTTTCCTCAAACATACTAGATAGGTATATACATGGCAAAAAGAAACATCTAATGAAAATCATTTCAAGAGACTAAATCAAGTAGAAAGCGGATGCTCATGCAATACAAGGGAGAAGTATACTCACAGTGGCTAGTCCCGCCCGGGACCGATGCAAATAAAGTAAACATGTCATGATATGCAAAGGGAACGAGAAGACTTACATTGGTTGACTCAAGCGGAGTTGCGAAAGCAAAAAGAATGGAAACGTGCAATGCAATCATGCAACAATCCTAGATAAGATGTCTCTAACAAATAATCATATAAACGGAGACTATCCTAAAGGAATTGTGTCGTTGAAATCAAAGTTGTAAACCTAGAAAAATTCTAAGAGAAAGGATAGAGATAGTACACGATACATGGGCACTAAGCCACATGTAGACGAGGCAAACCACAAACCGACGTCCGGGTCCAAGGCACTTAATTCTCTGCACTAAGACACCAAAGAATACCCAAAGCATTGCAAAAATACAAGCAAACAAATGATATGCATGATAAACAAAGAAAACATGTCATCAATCAAATTTCCAGATTCAGCAACCTCTAATGAATCCTATCAAAAGTGGTTTTAAACATGAGCTGGATAAAAACCCTTTTACAGAAAGTTAGATACATGTCTTAGGGAACTTCTCCAAAAAGTGGGACCTCAATATCAATTTTATTGTTTGAGAAATAAATGTTTTGGGAACAGTGGATCAGGACTGTCCACTGTTCTTGTAAAAATCATAATTAAATCTACAAAAATCATATGAAGCTCTATTTGGTGTCAAAAGAAAGCTATTTCATTGTAGTATATGACAAAAATAAACCCATGGACATTCTGTAATCACAAGGTTTCTGAAAAAGTGTTTTAAACAGACTCTGTTATTCTGGAAATTTGGTATCATTTGACAAATGAATGCAAAACATAATAGAAGTATAATAGAAGTTCATGAATCATGTTAACCAAGTTGATTTAAGCTTTTGATCTCTCATCCATTTATCCTAGGTGATTTCTAAACCAAGTTTTATTCATCAACTGTTGTTGAGTGATCAAGGTATGACCATTTTGTATACATAATCATATTTGTAATTAAACTTAGAAAATTCCAGAATAGTTGTATCAACTTTAAACGCTTAGAAAACGATCCTAACTCGATCGTATGCTCACGATTTTACATCGGCATATAGATATATGAGTTAGGAATCATCCCCAAAAAGCGGAACGTCGATAACTATTATAGATTTTCTGAAATTCAAGCACAAAGAGACGATGTTCAAATCTGTCAACCGATTTCTCAACAATTTCTAAAAATAGTATATGAATCCTAAAAGCTCTCAAAACGGACCGGATGAAAGCTAATTCATCAAAGTTTACCCAGAAAATTTGAAATCCATCAAACTATGGGTTTTGATGGACCAAATCTAATGGACAAAACCAATCTGCTTTGCTGAATTTTTATCTAGTTCATTTTAAAGTGTGAGGAAAACATTTTAGTGATAGTTGAAGCTTATTAGAGAGATCAAACTCATAGATCAACTTAATTATCATGATTCCCAATCAATTTAGCCCTCAAGTTCTATGAAGAACTTTTAGATCAAGGATCAAAGGGACTTATAAATATCATGTTGGAGATGAAATTCAATAGGAATTCTAGGTAATAGGAATAATCAAGAGATAGGTATGAACATAGAAATCATCCTTCTCATAGATCATATTTCCCAAACCATCATGGAATTCAAAATAGACATATGTATATATATATAATCATGTATGCATGAATCTAAACTAAAATTGAAGAATGAAACCAAAATTGAAAATCAAAGTGAAAAACAATCTCTAATTGTAAATTATCAATAAAAATCAAAGAGATTTGGATCTAACTATGTGAGTGTGTGAAGAACATGAGAGGAAGAAGATGAGTGTTCTAATAAGTAGAAATAGAACTAAGTTAGATCCAAATTTTATAGATCTATATATACAAAGTAGGAATTAGAGATGAACTATAGTGTTTACCTCTTGGAGGATTCTCAATTACAAGACCAAAATTGATTTGAAGATCTTCTTCTTCAAGTGTTATTCAAGTGTTCTTCAAGCACTCATCCATGGAAGTTGAGGGAGGCAATTGATGTTCAAATTGTGGTCCAATTAGCCTAAGTTAATCTAAATTCAATTCATAATTTTCTCTCTCTAGAATTCACCTAAATTGAAAGTATATTCAAAGTATACTTATCTCTCTTGTATGTGCTTCTATGTGTGTTTGTATCTCCAAGTATATTCAAGTGTATCTCTTCCAAGTGTCTAGTGTGTTAAGATGTGATCTCATATGAGATGTATGAGATCTTATATAGAGTTTTGAAGACTTAGCTCTTAAGTTTCAGGGTTAAAACAGGATTTTTAGAGCTTAAAAGAGGGTTAAAATGGCCATTTCGGAGCCAAAACGCAATTTCCAGGCAATTTCCTCGCAGTGGGAAGCTTCTAGAAGGGTCTGGAACTCAAAAAGCTCCGTGGAGGACACAAATGGAAGTGGCGGTTATGGTGGGACCCGCCACCCCCATACCCAAAACCGCCACTTACTATTCTTGCTCCTCTGGTCACCCACAAACCCTGTTTCAAAAATCACGTGCACTGCTTTTCCAGATTTTTGTAAAAATGCTTTTTGGTGTCCGAAATCGTCCGTTTACGTACCGTTGGAAAGCTGTCAGGTTGAATTTCAGTATAAAAATATTTCCAGAGGTTTTATAATGAGAATTGAAGTCCAATTGAAGTCCGGAAGTCCTCCGGAACTTTCGTCGTCTTTTTGAAATCAAATGACGTCTTTTCCAAAATTGCTTTCAAATGTGCGTCGATTTCGAACTTTTCTTTAAAATTGAATCTCTGGATACCTAGAATACTGCGTTTAGAACACTTAATGTTCATATAACCCTGAGAGAATATGAATTCTGAGAGATGATTTTGACAAAACCGGGATTTATCCATGGAAAAGGGCTTTTCTGAGCTTGAAGTCACTTTCCGAAGTCCGATCTTCTGATTGTGTGGAATCCAGTACCTTCCACGGGGTACTTTTCATCATCGAATCCTCCAAGACGTTGTCCACCCTAAATCCTATCAGTGTGGTCAAAATTGGGTGTCTACACCAATTGACATAGATTGACATTAATTATAGGGGTTTCCTAATTGGATTAGGAAATAGTTTGCACTTTCCATTAATCTTCTAGCTTGAGTAGGAAACTGCCCGGAATGCTCGGGATCATGCCTGTGGACTCGGATGAGCTGTTCCCGCGGTGGGATGTGCCTGCGCGGTCTTCCGACCTGTTAGCCGGATCGTGGATGAACTGTTCGGGAGGCATCAGGTGGACCAAACCACTCGGGACGATGCTTGTCAGTAGTTGCAGAATAGAACTGCTCGGGCATGGGCTGATTTTGGATTTATCATTATGTGGCACTCAACAAATCAGAATTTCCAGCAGATTTAAGATGTACAATATATATTACAGTGATCTTAGGTGTAAATAGTTGCACCTTGGTTCTAAAATATTGTAACACTAGGAAAAAAAATGGTATTCAAAAGTAAGGTACTTTTAAAAGTTGTACCATTTGAAAAATGGAAAATGTTAGGGGTTTAATTATTTTTTTACAATTTATTTATAATTATCTTTATCTCTCTCCTAAGTTGCACTGTGGGGTTTGGTTAAATTTAAATAGGGTCCAGTGCCACTTAGGAAAGCGATAGAAATAGTTGTAAATGAGTTGTAAAAAATAGTTATACCCCTAACATTCACAAATATAGGCTTTCAAAAGTATGGTGGTTTTCAAGTTAAATCCATTAAAAACCAAATTGCAACCATCAAGCACCAAAGTGGTGGACTCCAAGACTTAGTTGCTCTAGTGGCATTACCACCGTTCCCTCTTGTGGGAGGGTGGGGGTTCAAATCCCCCCGTGGGGATTTGTGAGAGGATTTTCCTCTCGAGCCGTCTATGGGAGGAAGACCCTTTGAAGTGGGCCTGTGGCCCCCCCGGCTCTTGAAGTGTGTGTACGTGGCGCCTGCGAGTGCATTTCCATCAGCCAAAAAAAAAAGCACCAAAGTGGTAAAAAAATACTGTACCCCTTTTAAAAAAGGGTCATTTAGTAAAAAGTCCAAACTATTAGGCTTTTCTAGTAATTAGTCTAGTCCAATAATGTCACAGCCCGGTCCCACAATAGCAGAACCGGAGCCCGTGGTACGTCGTCGAGGCTAAACCAATTCATTAACGTTTCCAAAACTTAGTTTGAAGAACACACGCAGCGGAACAAAACAACTCATTTTGAAAACAAGCAATCCAGTCGACTGGGTCGTCCTTCCAGTCGACTGGGTCGTCCTTCCAGTCGACTGATCCATCAGTCACAGAGAACAGGAAGTTCCCAACAGTCACCTTCAGTCGACTAACCCTCGGTCCAATCGACTGATGCCTGAAATTTTCAGTCGACTGGGGGCTTTTTCGGTCGACTGAACTCATCCAGCAGAATGTATGTTTTTCGTTTAGAAACCAGTCGACTGGATCTAGGGATCAGTCGACTGAATCTTGAAAACAAAAGAAACAGTCTTATTAAAACAGGGGTCCAGTCGACTGAAACTAGGTCCAGTCGACTGTTTTGCAGCAGTAGTCCCTTCTGCAAGTTTTCCAAGTTTAAAAGCTTTTGAAATCAACCAAGAATCAAATATATACTCCAAACTCATACTAAAACGATTCCAACATGATTAAAATATTTCAAAAACATAATTACATGAGATTTCAATCTATTATAACATTATAGATCCGTTCTATGAATCTAAGTTAACATAGCAAAAAGGTTATACAATCCTTATTACAACAAGTCTATTACAAAACGACGAGGTTAGAACAATGAGTCGTCTTCTAAGTAAACTCCCAAACCCACGTGCTCACTTATGCGATTCTTCGCCAGCATTCATACAAGAAATGGTTATTTGAATAACCACACATATTCGATTTGTTTAAGCTAACACTTAGGGAATAAAACAACATATGCACATGAATGACAAACATGCTTGCATTCACATCTCTACATTTCATACTAGTCTCCGGAGACTCACGTGCATGTTCCATATTCCCAATCCGCGACTCCTCGCCAATAAGTCCATGCGAAAGGAGTAAGACCCATGATTCTTTTCTTCAATCGTGCGACCTTAATGCCTATATCGGCTCCATAAAATGGCTTAGTGACCACGTGCTCCTTCTGACCCAAATAAGCAACTCAACATGCTAAAATACATATCACCATACTCGCGGTAAACAAAACATGCCACCATGCTATTGGGCATACTTATCAATATAATTGCCCAATATGAACTACACAATATATCTCTATGAATTAAGACATGCTGTTCACACAAAACATGAAAACATGTCAAGAAATCATTCCAAAAATATAGTTGAATCACTCACCTCCGATTTACGCTCCAATGATTCAAACCAAGGAAAACCCATGCACAAAGAACGTGCAGAAATTCGTCTAGTACAATTCCTTTGGATTAAAAGTCCAAATATCAATTTTTATGGAAAATTCTAAAAAATAACTTTTCTAAAAACTTAGCCAAACATGGCCTAATAGGTATCAAAACGAAGCTCTTTTCTCGGGGAGTTCAAATATGAAATCTAGAAGAAATCAGACTGACAGAAGGTCGTCATTTGGCGTCGTAAAGCTCTACACTACACCAAAAGGGCACATTACTAACGGTAATTTACCGTTAGTAAAATTATTCCTAACGGTAATTTACCGTTAAAAATAGAGCGTGGCTAATAATTCTAACGGAATTGCTAACGGTAATGTTCCGTTAGGAAAATTATTTTTACTAACGGTAATTTACCGTTAGTAATATGTTTACTAACGGTAATTGACCGTTAATAATTTATTATTCTTAACGGAAATATTCCGTTAGTAATATTTATTCTAACGGTTTATTTTCTAACACTTTTATATACCAAAATAATAACGGTAAATTACCGTTAGTAATTTCATTACTAACGGTATGTAACATGACAGTTTCTAACACTTCCGAGACAATTACTAACGGATATAAACCGTTAGTAATTTATTACTAACGGTTTGTTTTCTAACACATGTGTAAGAATACCAACGGAAATTATCCGTTAGTAATTATTTTAAATGTGAAAAACATAAATACTCAAATATGCTCCCAAATGTTGTTTGCACCTAATTTCCATCACAACCATATCACATTTACTATAAACATATATAATAAGCTCAAATCCAAACCATAATAAATACAAGCTCAATCTATATTAAATACAAAAAATATAATCCAAAATAGGCATAATTTTCCTTAAATGCAAACTATTTCTAAATCCAAACATAAATATTAAAATATGCTCCCCAACTGTATCATTGGTGGATGTGGAGATTTGTGTGTCTGGATCAACTTGTTTCATTGGCCAAATTCCGGCTTCTTGGCAATTGAAAACACCTACGACTCCACATAGCTTGTTCAAGTTCCATATCTTTAGAAGACTGCAGAATCAAGCAAAAAAAAAAAGTTAAGACACAAAAGACTTAGCTAAAATGAAGTGATTTATTGACTTTTAGGCTTTGTTTGATTTGCGGGTTCATTGAGGGAAAATAAAATGGAATGGAAAACAAGAAGGAAAACTATTTCCTGTATGTTTTCGTCCATGTTTCAAAAACATTAAAAGTAAAAAAACTTTCAAAATATTACTGTAACCTAGAAAAAAGAGAGGAACGTGACTTACGCAGGTCCCAGTCCCACTGTACTTTCCTTTCCTTGAAAATAAAAAACAAAAAACAAAAACAAAATCTTTTCCTCCTTATTTTCGTCATGATTTTCGTTGGTAACCAAACAAAAGAAAACACTTTCCTTTATGGTTCTCTTTCTTTGTTAAATCGCATCACTCTGCAATATAGAAACACAAATCACGATTAAAAAAAATGAATAGTTGCACAGGGTCATATTTCAAATTCATACCACCTTGTATTTTCTCTTATAGCTAGAATATACGATATGGATATAATAAAGAAAAAAAAAAGTTCCCATACTCTTTCCTAAGACTAGTAATTTGTCACTTATTATTTCAAGATGCTAATAATAAGTTCCTATGTTTACGGTCATACCCATTATATACCAGAAGCATTTCGAGCTATTTCAGCCACGAACATGCTCCTCACCCAAAACCCAAAATGAGCACTTACAATCACTCTTCTCCGTGACTTTAAAATGTATGTTTGGTGTAGTATAAATCTTTATACAGTATTAAGGTACAAGCCAATGACTTAAGGTCATTCCTTCTACTTACATTCCTACCCAAATGCGAACGTACACTTGCATAACGTGCTGTTCCCCTGTCAAAAATAAGGCACTCAACATATAAAATTAAGTTCATTTATTTAGTGGTGCTTTGTGTGGTCCACAATAGGAACAACATTGGGTTAAAAGCCACCTCTGGAACTAATACGGGTTTGGGTGGATTGAACCACCAACCTTCTGCAAAAAGGTTCTTTACTGCTAATTAATATATGTATATATATATATAATTTGACAATAGTATTTATTTAGTGGTGTTTTGTGTGGTCCACAATAGGAACAACATTGGGTTAAAAGCCACCTCTGGAACTAATACGGGTTTGGGTGGATTGAACCACCAACCTTCTGCAAAAAGGTTCCTTAATGCTAATTAATATATGTATATATATATATATAATTTGACAATAGTATTCCTATGCTATACTATTTGGCACACCCTTGCATTAAGCATGAACAAATTTTTAGTTATTCCACTAATTTTAATCAGATCAAAAGATATTAGTTTTTTTTCTCTCTTTTTGTTGGCTCTTGTTTCTTCGTTTTGTTTAATATGTATTCATATGCTCAAGTGCACATAAAGATTTAGTTCAAAAGCTCATGAAGCTCACAGCTGGGGGTTTGACCACCTAAAATGCAAAATTGAGAAATCGTCTGAAATTAGTCTTTACCATGTGCCAATATATAGCTTCAAAATGGGTAAATTGGACAAAATAAAAAATTGTTTTACCCTTTGCAGAAATGATGTTCTACCATAAAGCAACAGTTGAAGATTTGAATTGTTCTTCATCTCCACAATGAATCAACACTCAGGCATAACAATATAAAAATGTAATAGAAAATAGCATGGAACAACTTCTAAAGTGGCTTGTGACTAATTTGGGATTCAAACAATACACAATTAGGTTAGTCTAAATTGTTAGGCATAAGGCCCAATTCTAGTTAAATTAGAATTTACAACAACATTCATGGTAAGGCTTACCTTCCCCTTTCAGTCATTGCCTTCTTTGTCCCTTTCTTCTTACTCTTCGCCTTCTTCTACAACTTGGTTTTCTGAACCACTAGGGAAAAAATGCAAGGAATTAGATAAGGTTAGTAGAAGATGAAGAGATCAAAGATAAATTCCCAAGGTAAACTGATGAGTGTCAGAGAGGGCCATTGCATCAATCTCTAAAATGGGCCATTGCATCAATTGTTTTCCAGTCATATCCAACCACAGGCTCCTTGGAATTGCCTATAGGATAAATTCAAAATGAACATTTCTAAGAGCCCATTTGGTATTGCTATGTTAATAGTGATTTAAAAAAAAGAAAAAAAAAAAGAAAGAAAGAAATACCACCATAAGTGATTTAAAAATATAAGTCAATCGCAGAAGTTTGTGATTGGCCTCCAGCTATTAGCAAAAAAAATTATTTTTGGATTGGATCGCTGAAGGAAAAACTATGTGAAACGGGCTCTAATATACTAGCAAGGCATTTAATAGGTGATTGTTGCCTAGAAGGTTCTTTATCCCAAAAGATATCAACAGTTGAGATTACAGTCAAAAAATGTTCTAAACTGTTGGTCCCTTTGCTATAAATAAAATTAGAGAAAAAAAACTGCCACTCAAAATATAACAAAAACTCGAAAGAAACAGGAAGTAGTGTTCACAAAACTTAAAAATTCTAACGTTTATCTTATTTTCTAGTCCTTATTTTCTCACTAAGCAAATAGAAAAAAAGTGTTTGCCTCGGTGTTCGCTTTTAATTTTCCTTCACAAGTCTATGAACAAAACAGGGCATTAGAGATCATAGAAAGGTTTGATGGCCAAAGTGTTTTTTATCTTTTCTTGTGAGCTAAATGCTTTGCCAATTATCAGATCCTTGCCCTCTACTAATTTAACCATGAATGCAGAGAGAATGGGTTCTCATTATCTTTTGATTAAGGCCATCAGGTTGGGCCATGAACGCTAACTGTGAAATATGTTAAAAATAACTAATCAAGTTCCTCTCGCCTACCTACTCAAGACAAAAGGGGGTAAAAAGGAAAAAGAAAGAACCATACCAAGCTTCTTAATGACAAATTTTCATTAGTAGTGTCCACATTCACAAATGCACCATAACTGGTTTTATCAGGTTTTTCATTTAATGAAGACCTGTCATTGAAAAAAAATAATTAATTTCTATTACATTAAGATTAAGTGAGAGACACGATGAGTATAGAATAGCTTCTTCTTTAAAATAGTTTTTGGTCAATTGTATATTTTAGCGATGTTGCCAAAGAGGGTCATAACACATATAATGTGAGGGAGAAGAAAGGACATGCTCTGATCACTGCACATAAGCACCACATATTTGTTTTGGCCTTTGAAAACTCTAAAGAACACTGCTGTGTATTCTTGCAAATCCTTAGAATCCAAAACTAGCAACCCAAAGGTCCAACCCCACCTTTCACTGATGCACCATTTTGGCTACATAGAAGTTGGGGGTTAGCCCAACTTGGGTCCAAAAAATTAGCCTTTGCTAACTCTGATACTTCAAATGATAACTCTATATCTGCCCGTAAATACAAAAATTTACTTAGTTTAGCATGAAACAGATTAATAAATGAACTACCATCACCATTAATTAAGTAGGGACAACTATGCCACGCGGCACAAACCCATTAGTAATCATATCCAAATGAACGAACCTGTGCAGCTATGACACTTGAAACTTCAAACACTGATCCTCCCTTTAGCACTGAACTCGGTGAGTCAACTCAGTTTTCACGTAATTTTTCAATCTCTAAAATGGGCCATTGCATCAATTGTTTTCCAGTCATATCCAACCACAGGCTCCTTGGAATTGCCTATAGGATAAATTCAAAATGAACATTTCTAAGAGCCCATTTGATATTGCTATGTTAATAGTGATTTAAAAAAAAAAAAAAGAAAGAAAGAAATACCACCATAAGTGATTTAAAAATATAAGTCAATCGCAGAAGTTTGTGATTGGCCTCCAGCTATTAGCAAAAAAAATTATTTTTGGATTGGATCGCTGAAGGAAAAACTATGTGAAACGGGCTCTAATATACTAGCAAGGCATTTAATAGGTGATTGTTGCCTAGAAGGTTCTTTATCCCAAAAGATATCAACAGTTGAGATTACGGTCAAAAAATGTTCTAAACTGTTGGTCCCTTTGCTATAAATAAAATTAGAAAAAAAAAACTGCCACTCAAAATATAACAAAAACTCGAAAGAAACAGGAAGTAGTGTTCACAAAACTTAAAAATTCTAACGTTTATCTTATTTTCTAGTCCTTATTTTCTCACTAAGCAAATAGAAAAAAAGTGTTTGCCTCGGTGTTCGCTTTTAATTTTCCTTCACAAGTCTATGAACAAAACAGGGCATTAGAGATCATAGAAAGGTTTGATGGCCAAAGTGTTTTTTATCTTTTCTTGTGAGCTAAATGCTTTGCCAATTATCAGATCCTTGCCCTCTACTAATTTAACCATGAATGCAGAGAGAATGGGTTCTCATTATCTTTTGATTAAGGCCATCAGGTTGGGCCATGAACGCTAACTGTGAAATATGTTAAAAATAACTAATCAAGTTCCTCTCGCCTACCTACTCAAGACAAAAGGGGGAAAAAAGGAAAAAGAAAGAACCATACCAAGCTTCTTAATGACAAATTTTCATTAGTAGTGTCCACATTCACAAATGCACCATAACTGGTTTTATCAGGTTTTTCATTTAATGAAGACCTGTCATTGAAAAAAAATAATTAATTTCTATTACATTAAGATTAAGTGAGAGACAAGATGAGTATAGAATAGCTTCTTCTTTAAAATAGTTTTTGGTCAATTGTATATTTTAGCGATGTTGCCAAAGAGGGTCATAACACATATAATGTGAGGGAGAAGAAAGGACCTGCTCTGATCACTGCACATAAGCACCACATATTTGTTTTGGCCTTTGAAAACTCTAAAGAACACTGCTGTGTATTCTTGCAAATCCTTAGAATCCAAAACTAGCAACCCAAAGGTCCAACCCCACCTTTCACTGATGCACCATTTTGGCTACATAGAAGTTGGGGGTTAGCCCAACTTGGGTCCAAAAAATCAGCCTTTGCTAACTCTGATACTTCAAATGATAACTCTATATCTGCCCGTAAATACAAAAATTTACTTAGTTTAGCATGAAACAGATTAATAAATGAACTACCATCACCATTAATTAAGTAGGGACAACTATGCCACGCGGCACAAACCCATTAGTAATCATATCCAAATGAACGAACCTGTGCAGCTATGACACTTGAAACATCAAACACTGATCCTCCCTTTAGCACTGAACTCGGTGAGTCAACTCAGTTTTCACGTAATTTTTCAATCTCTAAAATGGGCCATTGCATCAATTGTTTTCCAGTCATATCCAACCACAGGCTCCTTGGAATTGCCTATAGGATAAATTCAAAATGAACATTTCTAAGAGCCCATTTGATATTGCTATGTTAATAGTGATTTAAAAAAAAAAAAAAAAAGAAAGAAATACCACCATATTGTCGCTTCATATTCAATGTATTTTAAAAATGGATTCGATCTTTAAAATGTCTGTCAAAAGTTTTTACCAACGGACTCCAATCTCTTATTGATTCCAAACAAGTTCTAGTTGGTCCAAAATAAGTCAATCTAATTCAAACAGCCCCTAGATCATATTCTAATTTTTCTAAATTGATTTTGAGCTTTTAACGAATTTATTATTCTAGAATATAGTATCTATCCACAAAAATAGAATTACCTATTTTTCTCAGGAACAAATACTCAATTTGTAAATAAATCCATAGCCCTAATTTGCTTCGTGTATATGCTTGTGAAGAAATCCATAGCCCTAAAGAAATCAGTAGGTCAAGCACATATAGGGGCACAATGATTTTCATAGAGAAACAATCCAATTGATCAAATGCAGATCTAAATCTACAATCAATTCCACACCAAGAAATCTATAGATCTATAGATCTACAATCAATTAAAAGTGGGCATACATAACTCGAAAATGCACATGATTCTTTGAATACAAAAAAACCCCGAAACATTACCCCCAAAGACCTGATGTCCAAATCCCCTTGAACATATATTTAGATCAATATATATATATACATACACATATATTTATATTTAAATAAAAAAAGGGAGTGTGTGTCTATGTGTGCTTGAAGTGATGCATGTGTGTCTGGTACAGATCTGATGTGTGTTAGAGAGAGAGAGAGAGAGAGAGAGAGAGAGAGAGAGAGAGAGAGAGAGAGTGCTAACCAGATTTGATGGCGATGGAAGATGAGATCTCACATCTGATGGTGATGGCGAGGTCTTACCGGACAAAGGCGGCGGCGGGAGTTAAGCCGGCAGTTGCGGTGACAATGAGAGGGAGAGAGAGAAGGACAGAGACAGAGAGATCGCGACAGCGGCGGCACGAGTAATCGCGGCGGCGGCACGAGTAACCGCGGCGGCGGCACGAACTTTGGTGGTTCGGACTATGAAGATCAGAAGAAGAAGAGAGGGAGATAGAGCTCTAGGGTTCCAAAATGGTAAAAGGAAGAGAGAGGGAGGATCTGTCGATTTAGGAGGGAAAATATTGGCGGAAAATATTGGGTATATTTATTTACAAAATTGCCACCGCATTTCATTTGTTTGGAATTTATTTACAAAAACTGCCACTGTATTTCCCTTTTATTGAAATTTTCTAACTTTCAATTCAAAATACTAACGGATTTTAATTTGTCTAACGGAAATTTACCGTTACAAAATTGTAACGGTAAATTTCCGTTAGAAATCTCAGTTTTTGTCCATTAGAAAATTGGGCTTTTGGTGTAGTGCTAAGCTCCTAAATCTCCCTTTTGGCCTCCTTTTGAGTTTTAGGTTAAGAGTTTAAAAAATATGAAAGTCATCACTTTCTATATATAGGTGTGGATACCGGCATTTGAGCCCACTTTTGTTTTTAAAATATTTTTCATTTTCTTTCAAATTCAAATTCAAATACGAGTCGCCACTTAATTTTTAAAAGGGAAATTAAGAAACCATTTTGAAAGCAAACTGATCTTTTACGAAACCAAAAATAATCTGGGTACGGGGATTATGGAATGAAAGGGGAAGGAGCCTGACAGGATAGGCCTCTACTCATCATCCTATTTAATTGAATTAATAATCTAAGCATGCCCTCAACTAATACATAGATATAAGTATACATATCACAAGTATGTTAAAAGGGTGCAAAATTGCTAACGGTAAAATATCATTCATAAGCCACATAATTCAAATAGCAAGCAAAATGATGTGCAAGTAGGGAACTAGAAAACTTACCTGGGATCCAGCCGCGAAATGGGAAATGTGCAATGCATACAAAGAATAGAAACCCTAGGAAAAATGTCTCTAATCACATATACACATAAGGCAAGACCTAAGTTAAGGTGTCGTGCATGGAGTCAAAAATCAATAAAATCAAAGAATAGAATAAACTAGGGAAAGGTTGAGAAATTGTACCTCAAATGCGCTACAAAACAAAGAGTTAGTCCATACGCTTCAAACAAGATATGATATCAAATAATCAATCCTAAACTTCTAGCTTAAATATATCAAATAGAGAGGAAATTGACCTATTTATGGATTCTTTCTAATTAGTTGAGAAGCACAACGTCTCTATAGATATAAAAGTCTCAACTAAGAGCCAATGTAATGTCCATATGGAGATGGTATAACCCCAACATGATCATAAGGAACTCACAACTAGGTCAATAAAATGCGACTTAAACAAATGCAAAGTAAGTCCTAATCACAAGCACCAACATACATGAATGAATGAATGATTATGAACAAGAATGAGATATGAATTTATTCACTAATTTGGACCACTTAGCCTCTAGATTTAAGCTAAGTTATCATTATTCAAAACATGATTTGGGTCCCAAGACATTAGGAAACCATTTAACTTAAAATCAATGAGACTAGACAAAAACAGTGACTGTTTTTCTGTTTTTCCTAAATTACAGAGAGCATACCAGATTTTAAAAGGTAGAGTAACCATACTTCCGACGGTTGGATCTTAATGATTTTTGGATATGATATGCCTCTGTGAGTCTAGGTTCTAACCCAAGAAGAAAATCGAAGATTGAACGGTTAGATCCCTGGGAATAAGAAAAACACTAGACATCACTTAGAAATCTGCAACTCTCTGTCCAGATATCTTGTTCGATTTTCTACAAATAGTAAAAAAAATAAAAAACACTTAGATCTTTTTAGGGTATCTTCCTAACACATTAAAATACTTAGAAAACATTAATAGAGGCCAAGGAAGTTCGATTAAGGTTCTGATTTATTAATTTTAAAACGGACTTACTGTTTTGAAAATTTCGATAGAGAGTTGCTTGTTTTGAAATCATAAGACCAAACCATCTTAGACATGGAATTTCATCAAAACAAAAATTACAGAGGTGCTTAAATGAGTTATGAACATCCTCCAATTGGCCACATCCAATTTCCAATGAACCATGATTTTATAAAAATCTTTGATCACAGTTGGTTTATGGATTCACTGCACCTTTGTTAAATTCATGTTCATATTTCGAATCAAACTTGATCCATGATTCTAAAGAGAACTAGGATCAGGTGTGATTATGATCATTGGAGTAAATAATGAAATATGAAGATGTTCATGGATTTAGCCTTAATGGATTTCCATCATAGATTTCATAACAAGAGAATCCTAAGGTCTCACTTAATCTCATGAATTTTGAATATAAACTATGAAAACCTACATCTAATTCCTCTCTCAAACATATGATCCTTGAGGAATATAGAGTTATGACATCCTAATCTCCTCTCAAATTAATGGTCTTTGGAGACTAAATGAAATCAAAAATCATATGAACCTCTATGGAATATAGCATGAATTCCATAAGATTCTTAGCAAGGGGGTTCAAATCATGAGTTGGGACTTGAATTCAACCAACTATGTGTAATTATGACTATGATTCACTTTAATCTCCATATGGATCATAGGATCATAGGAAACTAAAGAATCAAACTCAAAGAGACTCAATAAGATATATAAAATCTCATGAATCTTAAGAGAAAAATAGAAATAAAGAAACAAAGTTTACTTAGAGAAATCGGAACACAAATTCTTCAAAATCAAACTTATCTTAAACCCAGGGCATCAATTGGATCCAAAGTAATGAAATGTTATGAGATTCAATCACAAGCTCTAAGTGGTGTATGATGAAATGAGGTAGGAAGAGAGGTTTTGAAAATGTGTAAAGTTCTTAAAACTATGAACTTGTGATTGAATTTGCCTATTTCTACCAAGGATTTAGAGGTTACCTCTATGACCTCAAGGATTTCTTCTATTTCTTGGGGAGCTCTTCCAAAAAATTTCAAGTTCTTCTCCAATTCTCCAAATTCTTCAAGAAAAACTCTCTCCTCCTTCTCTCAATTCTCTCTCTATTATATATATAACTCTTGTATCTCTCTTTGATTTCAAAGATTAAGTGAAAGAAAGTTCAAAACTCCCAATAATAGAGATGAAGGTCTGTTTATATAGACCAACATGACAATGTTAAATGGGTAAATTCGGGTGAAAACCCATGTGCAAAGTTTTCTTCTTGAACATGTGAGAAAAGCAGTCTGTTACAGTGTGCGGCACTCACTGACTGTCGGGCGGCACTCACTCGCCGGCTTTGCTGCGTGCCGCGGCTAACAGAATTTTGCCTTCTTTTTAATATTCAACATATATATTAACATAAACTTAATTTACCTAGTAAAGTATATACTAATGTACTTATATTTGTAATGTGCTTTATTAGAATATACCCATATGCATGGTATACATTCCCATATATCATTATATATATATATATATATTTTTCTCTTTTCTTCTTTTTTTCTTTTCTTTTCAAGACTTCTTTTTCAAAATTCCTTTTCACTTTCTCCTTTTTTTTTTTTTTTTTTTTTTTTCAGAAATCTTTCTTTTCTTCTTCCTCCTTTTTTTTTTCATATCTCATTGTCATTACTATATATATTTTATTATTTTGAGTGAATTCTCAGACTGATTTCCTCACACATTCTTCAACGTTTGGGTTTCTCCCGAATACCTGATTTCTCCTTCTTTCATTTTTTTTATTTTGAAACTTTACTTAAAGAATCTTTGAAGAATTTGAATTCTCTGGAAAATCTTTGAATTTCACCGGTCATCGTCATCATCGGTCTTAAGAGGTAACCAATCCTTGGATTTGACGTTTGGTCAAAATTAGGGTGTCTACAGTTTTCCCCTCTTCTGTAGAGCTTATAAAGCAACGCGTATCATAAGTGAATGTCGAAGCCTGTGTGAAAGACAAGCCTTTGACCAAACGGTCGAATCCAGGTAAAAACAAAAGTGCGTTGCAATAGTCGGGTGCGCAGAGAGCCAAAAGCTGGTCGTGCTCAATGGTAAGCTGCCTACGTATCCCATCGGGAATCAGACCAGGACGTAGTTCGGGCAAAGGACAACACATAAACGCAAATAACCACTCAAATGTACTCCTATCTTATCGTGATGTATATGCTCAAATTTCATGTCTCATGCTCTCGAATGTGATGATCCGGAGTCATGTTGCTCTTCTTTTTATCATAAATGTGCCTTATGCTTCAAATTCTCCGGTTATGTTATGGTTTTATTCTTGGGAACATGTGTTTCGAGGAATCATCTGATCGACTGAGCTGCTTTACGCCTTACACTCTATAGTCGAATCAGGTAGCATGCTGAAAGATTGAGTCGCTTCACGCCTTATACTCCATAATCCTCCAAAAATCATCTGATCGACTGAGCCACTTCACGCCTTACACTCCATAGTCGAATTAGGTAGCACGATGAAAGATTGAGTTGCTTCACGCCTTACACTCCATAATCCTTCAAAAATCATCTGATCAACTGAGCCGCTTAATGCCTTACACTCCATAGTCGAATCAGGTAGCACGCTGAAAGATTAAGTCGCTTCACGCCTTACACTCTATAATCCTCCAAAAATCATCTGATCGACTGAGCCGCTTCACGTCTTACACTCCATAGTCCAATCAAGTAGCACGCTGAAAGATTGAGTCGCTTCACGCCATAATCCTTCAAAAATCATCTGAACGACTGAGCCGCTTCACGCCTTACACTCCATAATCAAATCAGGTAGCACGCTGAAAGATTGAGTCGCTTCATGCCTTACACTCCATTATCCTCTAAAAATCATCTGATCGACTGAACCGCTTCACGCCTTACATTCCATAGTCGAATCAGGTAGCACGCTGAAAGATTGAGTTGCTTCACGCCTTATACTCCATAATCCTCCAAAAATCATCTGATCGACTGAGCCGCTTCACGCCTTACACTCCATAGTCGAATCAGGTAGCACGCTGAAAGATTGAGTCGCTTCACGCCTTATACTCCATAATCCTCCAAAAATCATCTGATCAACTAAGCCGCTTCACACCTTATACTCCATAGTCGAATCAGGTAGCACACTGAAAGATTAAGTCGCTTCACGCCTTACACTCCATAATCTTCCAAAAATCATCTGATCGACTGAGCCGCTTCATGCTGTTTCCTAGTTTTGGTTTCCTTTTAGGGGTTACTTTTTCGAGATTCAATTTCAAATTACTTTTCCAAAATCTGGAAGCACTTGGATTCGTATCTGCTTTCAACTTCTGAAATTGAGGATCTAAATCGGCTCAATCCTCCCAAAATCTAGAGTTTATCAAATTAAACTCCAAAATCGGGAGTCAATTAGACTTTGATCAAATCTAAATTATTTCAAAAATCCGGAGTCGATTAGACTCAACTTTATTCAAATTTCCAAAATCCGGAGTCATTCAGACTCAAATCACATCAAATTTTCAAAATCCGGAGTCATTCAGACCCAAATCACATCAAATTTTCAAAATTCGGAACCATCCAGGCTCTAATTCATTTATTTTTCCAAGATTCGGAGTTAATCAGGCTCTTATCAAATCAAATTTCTAAATTCGGAGCTAATCAAACTCCAACAAATCAATCTTTCTAAATCCAAATCAACTCAATTTTCAAAATTCTGGAGTTAATCAGACTCCAATTAAATCAAATTTTCAAAAAATCCAGAACCGATAAAACTCCAATTTATTCACTTCCCAAAATCTGGAGTCAATTAGACTCTAATTAAAATCAAAATTTCAAAATTCTGGAGTCAATCAGACTCCATTTACATCAAATTTTCAATATCCGAAATCGGTGAAGTTCCAATTTTTCAATTTTGCGGAATCAGGAGACAACTGAGCTCAAATCAATTTTCAAAGGATTGGAGTTAATCAGGCTCAAATCAAATCAATTTTCAAAAATTTCGGAGTTAATCAGACTCCAACCAAATTGATTTTCAAAAAAATTGAGAATCAGTCAGATCAAAATTCAAAAAAAAATTTGGAGTCCTGCAGACTTAAATCAAAATTCTCAAAATCTGGAGTCAGCTAAGCCCCAAATTATTCAATTTACAGAACCCGGAGTTACTTGGACTCCAATCAAATCATTTTTTCTGAAAACCTGGAGTCAATCAGACTCTAATTAAATCAAATCTTTCAAAATCAAGAGTCAATCAGTCTCCAACCAAATTAGATTGCCAAAAATCCAGAGCCTGATTAGACTCCAATCTGTTCAACTTTCCAAAATCAAATAGCAAGCAAAATGATGTGCAAGTAGGGAACTAGAGAACTACCTGGGATCCAGCCGCGAAATGGGAAACGTGCAATGCATACAAAGAATAGAAACCCTAGAAAAAATGTCTCTAATCACATATACACATAAGGCAAGACCTAAGTTAAAGTGTCGCGCATGGAGTCGAAAATCAATCAAATCAAAGAATAGAATAAACTAGGGAAAGGTTGAGAAATCGTACCTCAAATGCGCTACAAAACAAAGAGTTAGTCCATACGCTTCAAACAAGATATGATATCAAATAATCAATCCTAAACTTCTAGCTTAAATATATCAAATAGAGAGGAAATTGACCTATTTATGGATTCTTTCTAATTAGTTGAGAAGCACAACATCTCCATAGATGTAAAAGTCTCAACTAAGAGCCAATGTAATGTCCATATAGAGATGGTATAACCCCAACATGATCATAAGGAACTCACAACTAGGTCAATAAAATGCAACTTAAACAAATGCAAAGTAAGTCCTAATCACAAGTACCAACATACATGAATGAATGAATGATTATGAACAAGAATGAGATATGAATTTATTCGCTAATTTGGACCACTTAGCCTCTGGATTTAAGCTAAATTATCATTATTCAAAACATGATTTGGGTCCCAAGACATTAGGAAACCATTTAACTTAAAATCAATGAGACTAGACAAAAACAGTGACTGTTTTTCCTAAATTACAGAGAGCAGACCAGATTTTAAAAGGTAGAGAAACCATACTCCCAACTGTTGGATCTTAATGATTTTTGGATATGATATGCCTCTGTGAGTCTAGGTTCTAACCCAAGAAGAAAATCGAAGATTGAACGGTTAGCTCTCTAGGAATAAGAAAAACACTAGACATCACTCAGGAGTCTGCAACTCTCTATCCAGATATCTTGTACGATTTTCTAAAAATAGTAAAAAAAATAAAAAAAAACACTTAGATCTTTATAGGGTATCTTCCTAACACATTAAAATACTTAGAAAAAATTAATAGAGGCCAAGGAAGTTCGATTAAGGTTCTGATTTATTAATTTTAAAACGGACTTACTGTTTTGAAAATTTCGATAGAGAGTTGCTTGTTTTGAAATCATAAGACCAAACCATCTTAGACATGGAATTTCATCAAAACAAAAATTACAGAGGTGCTTAAATGAGTTATGAACATCCTCCAATTGGCCTCATCCAATTTCCAATAAACCATGATTTTATAAAAATCTTTGATCACAGTTGGTTTATGGATTCACTGCACCTTTGTTAAATTCATGTTCATATTTCGAATCAAACTTGATCCATGATTCTAGAGAGAACTAGGATCAGGTAAGATTATGATCATTGGAGTAAATAATGAAATATGAAGATGTTCATGGATTTAGCCTTAATGGATTTCCATCATAGATTTCATAACAAGAGAATCCTAAGGTCTCACTTAATCTCATGAATTTTGAATTTAAACTATGAAAACCTACATCTAATTCCTCTCTCAAACATTTGATCCTTGAGGAATATAGAGTCATGACATCTAATCTCCTCTCAAATTAATGGTCTTTGGAGACTAAATGAAATCAAAAATCATATGAACCTCTATGGAATATAGCATGAATTCTTTAAGATTCTTAGTAAGGGGATTCAAATCATGAGTTGGGACTTGAATTCAACCAACTATGTGTAAATATGACTATGATTCACTTTAATCTCCATATGGATCATAGGATCATAGGAAACTAAAGAATCAAACTCAAAGAGACTCAATAAGATATATAAAATCTCATGAATCTTAAGAGAAAAATATAAATAATGAATCAAAGTTTACTTAGAGAAATTGGAACACAAATTCTTCAAAATCAAACTTATCTTAAACCTAAGGCATCAATTGGATCCAAAGTAATGAAATGTGATGAGATTCAATCACAAGCTCTAAGTGGTGTGTGATGAAATGAAGTAGGAAGAGAGGTTTTGAAAATGTGTAAAGTTCCTAGAACTATGAACTTGTGATTGAATTTGCCTATTTTTACCAAGGATTGAGAGGTTACCTCTATGACCTCAAGAATTTCTTCTATTTCTTGGGGAGCTCTTTCAAAAATCTTCAAGTTCTTTTCCAATTCTCCAAATTCTTCAAAAAAAACTCTCTCCTCCTTCTCTTAATTCTCTTTCTATTATATATATTACTCTTGTATCTCGCTTTGATTTCAAAGATTAAGTGAAAGAAAGTTCAAAAGTCCCAATAATGGAGATGAAGGTCTGTTTATATAGACTAATATGACAAGGTTAAATGTGTAAATTCGGGTGAAAACCCATGTGCAAATCTTTCTTCTAGAATATGTGAGAAAAGCAGTCTGTTACAATGCGCGGCACTCGATGACTAGTCTGCGGCACTTACTGAGTGTCGGACGGCACTCACTGAGTGCCGCCGGCTTCGCCGCGTGCCGCGGTTAACAAAATTTTGCCTTCTTTTTAATTTTCAACATATATATTAACATAAACTTAATTTACCTAGTAAAGTATATACTAATTTACTTATATTTGTAATGTACTTTGTTAGAATATACCCATATGCATGGTATACATTCCCATATATCATTTTATATATATATATTTTTTTTTCTCTTTTCTTCTTTTTTTCTTTTCTTTTCAAGACTTCTTTTTCAAAATTCCTTTTCACTTTCTCCTTCTATTGTTTTTTTTTTTTTTTTTTTTTTCAGAAATCTTTCTTTTCTTCTTCCTCCTTTTTTTTTTCATATCTCATTTTCATTACTATATATATTTTATTATTTTGAGTAAATTCTCAGACTGATTTCCTCACACGTTCTTCAACGTTTGGGTTTCTCCCGAATACCTGATTTCTCCTTCTTTCAATTTTTTTTTTAATTTTGAAACTTTACTTAAAGAATCTTTGAAGAATTTGAATTCTCTGGAAAATGTTCGAATTTCACCGGTCATCGTCATCATCGGTCTTAAGAGGTAACCAATCCCTGGATTTGACGTTTGGTCAAAATCGGGGTGTCTACAATATGCAACATTTTCCAAATTTATGTTTACCTCCCCACGAGTTTTCAAAACTCCTAATCAGTCTCTGAAACTTCCTACGCAGTTAATTCATAGCTTTACAAGTGAAACTTCAAAATTATAAAAGTTTCTGACTAAGTTCCGTTTGGTTGCTAAAACGTGAATTTCTACATGACGCTTCCGAAGTTGCTAATTAGCCTACCAAATTAATAGCGTGTTAATTCGTCCTCACCAGGATACTAAAATTAACAACAGCAATAAATTCTAAACCAGAAATAATACAGATAGTAAAGTACACAGGTAAACTTTTATTTTCATATAAACATTTAAAGTATTCCACAATGACCGTCTCATGCATACTCGGAGAAACGTCACAACAACAAAATGCTCATCAACACAGTCTCAAAGGGTTCTCTAACACAGACACCCAAATCAACTCGTGAGTCAAAACTCACTCAAACATGTGTCATAAGACACGCCACATCACATTATCATGCATGACAATGTAATGAAATGCAATAACACACATGCAGGTGCTATAATACTCTCCCCCTTAAAAGAAGTTTGTCCTCAAACTTATACCTCATGTATCGAAAAGGTGCGGGTACTGAGTACGCATCTCATCCTCTATTTCCCATGTCATCTACTCTGTCATTTGGCTACTCCGTAACACTTTCACTTTTGATATCACTTTATTTCGCAAGGCTTGATCTTTCTGATTCAATATCTCTACCGGATACGCAACAAACGTCAAGTCACTCTGAATCTCATTCAGTGTTGGAGTCATTACTTGATCTCTTTCCTCCGCTAAATGTTTTTGTAACAATGATACGTGGAATACGTTGTGAGCTTGGGCATACTCATTCGACATGTTCAAACGGTACGCTACAGGTCCAACTTTCCCAATGATCTCAAAAAGTCCTATGTATCTCGGGTTAAGTTTCCCGTATCTTCTAAATCTAGTAATCCCCTTTGAAGGTGACACCTTCAAGTAAACCAAATCTCCCACGTCAAATTCCAATGGTCGTCTACGCTTATACCTACTCTGAGCTATCAGTAACTGTTGTCGAATCACCTTTATCTTGTCTGTTGTCTCTTGTACAATTTTCGGCCCTTCAATTATTCTTTCTCCAACTTCCGTCCAACTAATTGGTGAATGACATACTCGACCATACAAAGCTTCATAAGGAGCCATTCCTATACTCGATTGAAAACTGTTGTTGTATGCAAACTCAATCAACGGCAAATGGTCTTCCCAATTTCCCTGGAAATCAAGTACACATAACCGAAGCATGTCTTCAAAAATTTGGATCACTCTATCCGATTAACCATCGGTCTATGGATGAAAAGCGGTACTGAAATGCAATTTGGTACCCATTGCTTCTTGCAAGGCTCTCCAAAACTTCGATGTAAAAGTACTATCTCTATTCGAAATAATAGAAATTGGAATACCATGTAGTCTCACAATCTTGCGGATATACAACTTAGCTAACGTCATCGGCTTAGTTGTTCGAAGTGGTAGGAAGTGTGACAACTTCGTCAAACGGTCAACGATTACCCAAATAATAGTATTCGATGTTTTCGACCTCGGAAACCCACTGACAAAGTCCATTGTTATGTGTTCCCATTTCCACTTGGCTATCGGTAGTGGTTGTAACAATCCTGAAGGTACTTGGCGTTCGGCCTTCACTTGTTGACAACTCGTACAACGTGAAACATAGCGTGCTATTTCTCTCTTCATTCCTGGCCACCAATTAATATGTCTCAAGTCTCTATACATCTTGGTGCTTCCCGGATGACTGGTATACTTTGTATTGTGTGCTTCCTCTAGAATGTTCTGTTTCAACTCCTTCTCAGCAGGTACACAAATTCTACCCCTCAATCTCAAAACATTTTCTCAAAAGTAAATCCCGGTTTCTTGCCCATCGAAATCTCATAAAAAATCTTCTTCAAAGCCACATCTTGAAGTTGTTTCTCCGTGATCGCGTCAATCAAGAGTGGGTAAGCCATAATCGTTGACATCAAGCCACTTTCAATCCTTGGAATCACTTCAAGCTCCAATTTTCCCATATCTCGAATCAATTATTTTTGTGAAGTCAAATCTGATGCGGTATTGGTTGGTGTCTTACGACTAAGAGCATCGGTAACTACATTTGCCTTGCCCGGATGATACTGAATTGACAAATCATAGTCCTTCATCAACTCTAACCATCTCCTTTGCCTCATGTTCAAATCTCATTGTGTGAACAAGTATTTCAAACTCTTATGATCCGTATATATTTCACATTTCTCACCGTATAGGTAATGATGCCAAATCTTCAATGCAAAAATTACAGCGGCCGATTCTAGGTCATGTGTTGGATAGTTATTCTCGTGTGGTCTAAGTTGTCTTGATGCATAGGCAATGACCTTGTCACCTTGCATAAGAACGCAACCTAAACCTCGATATGAAGCATTACTGTAAATAATAAACCCCTTAGTCCCTATTGGAACGGCTAAGATTGGTGCCTTCACTAGTCGACCTTTCAATTCTTGAAAACTTTCTTCACATTACAGACTCCATACAAAAGCAATATATTTCCTCATCAATTGTGTCATCGGCATTGCAATACGTGAAAAGTCTTTTAAAAACCTCCGATAGTAACCAGCTAATCCTAGGAAACTTCTGATATCTGTCACATTCGTAGGTTTTAACCAATTGGTAACAGCTTCTATCTTCTGAGGGTCTGCAGAAATTCCCTTTGTTGATACTATATGTCCAAGGAAAGCAATCTCTATCAACCAAAACTCACACTTTTTTGATTTGTCGAATAATCTCTTCTCTCATAAGCATTATAAGGCTAATCGCAAATAATGTTCGTGATCTTCAACACTCTTGGAATAGATTAGAATGTCATCTATAAATACGATAACAAACTCGTCTAAATAGTCTTTGAAAACACGATTCATCAAGTCCATGAGAGCAGCTGGTGCGTTAGTCACTCCAAACGGCATAACCAGAAATTTAGAGTGACCATATCTAGTTCTGAAAGATGTCTTCTCAACATCTTCCTCTCTGACTTTCAACTAGTGAGAACCTGATCTCAAATCAATCTTCGAGAATACCTGAGCCCCTTGTAACTGATCAAACAAGTCATCTATTCGCGGTAATGGATACTTGTTCTTGACGGTCAACTTATTCAACTATCGGTAGTCGATGTACATACACATTGTTCCATCCTTCTTCTTTACAAACAAGACTGGAGCTCCCCATGGTAAAACACTCGGTTGGATAAAACACTTCTCCAACAGTTCTTCTAACTAAATTTTTAATTCTTTCAATTCTACTAGTGCCATTCGGTAAGGTGCTTTGGATACCGGTTGTGATCCTGGTACTACCTCTATCATGAACTCAAGATCTCTTTCAATCAATACGTTGGGTAACTCATCTGGGAAAACGTCTGGAAATTCTCGAACTATTGGAATGTCTTCTATAGTGGTCCAAGAACTCGTGTGTCAACAATCGAACATAAGAAACCCGAACAACCTTTCTTTAACATCCTTCTTGCTTGAATCGCCGATATCAAGTACGGCGGTACAATCACACCCTTACACTACAAGGAAAAAGGCTTTTTATGTCACTTAAAAAGTGACATAAATAGGTATTTATGTCACTTTTTTTTCCAGTAAAAAGTGACATAAATGGAGGCGACATAAATGTTTTAAAAGTGACATAAATGTTTTCGAAAAAGTGACATAAATGTTTCATAAAACAGCACATTTGTTAATAAAAAGTGACATAAATACTTAAAAGTGACATAAATACCATTTTATTTATGTCACTTTTAGCCTAAAGTGACATAAAAGTAGAAAAGTGACATAAACATCAAACAAAAAAATTACATCAAAGGCTTAAAAGTGACATAAATACTATTTTATTTATGTCACTTTTAACCTAAAGTGACATAAAAGTAAAAAAAGTGACATAAATACCAAACAAAATTATTACATCAAAGTCTTAAAAGTGACATAAATACTTAAAAGTGACATAAATACCATTTTATTTATGTCACTTTTAACCTAAAGTGACATAAAAGTAAAAAAAGTGACATAAATACCAAACACTCAAAGTCTTAAAAAGTTACATAAATACTTAAAAAAAAGTGACATAAATACCACCCTGTTAAAACAATATATACCACCCTGTACATATATATACAATAACACCCTGTACTAAATTTCATCGATTAATCTAAATACCAACCAATTAATATATTGGAATGAACAAAAAACATATACAATCGATCCGAGTCAAAAGTGCTAAAATAATAACATATACATATTACATAATACATTCATCAAAAAGTACTAAGAAAACTATGAAACCAACAGCAAAAAATTAGCCAAGCAAAAACTGTGGTTCACTACTTGTTAGCTTTCCATCAAATTGTGAAACTTTAATTTGTACCTACAAAAAAGAAAAAGTTTTCATTACTTAGTTGTACATATAAAATAATAAAAGAGCAAAACTATGTTTGGGGGTTTTGAGAGACCAAATTAAAATGTGTTCGGGGACTCGGAATGACGTAATACTCATTTTTTCGCATTATTTGTCAACCGTGAATATATCCGTCATCCATTCCGTTAGTTCCCACAAGTTTATTTAGGCATGTTTGAGGTGCGTGTAAGGTTTTATGACGTTTGGTTAAGCGGTTTAACGATTCACTACTCAAAACCTCACAAACTAGGAATTTGAAGCCTAAGTAATGAAATAGTCACTTTTTTCGCATTTTTTGTGAACCGTTAATCCGTTATCCATTCCGTAAGTTCCCACAAGTTTATTTAGGCATGTTTGAGGTGCATGCAAGGTTTTGTGACATTTGGTTAAGCGGTTTAACGATTCACTACTCAAAACCTCACAAACTAGGAATTTCAAGCCTAAGTAATGAAATAGTCGCTTTTTTCGCATTTTTTGTCAACCGTTAATCCGTTATCCATTCTGATAGTTCCTACAAGTTTATTTAGGCATGTTTGAGGTGCGTGCAAGGTTTCGTGAAGTTTGGTTAAGCGGTTCAACGATTCACTACTCAAAACCTCACAAACTAGGAATTTCAAGCCTAAGTAATGAAATTGTCGCTTTTTTTCACATTTTTTGTCAACCGTTAATCCGTTATCCATTTTGATAGTTCTCGCAAGTTTATTTAGGCATGTTTGAGGTGCGTGCAAGGTTTCGTGACATTTGGTTAAGCGGTTCAACGATTCACTACTCAAAACCTCACAAACTAGGAATTTCAAGCCTAAGTAATGAAATAGTCGCTTTTTTTCGCATTTTTTGTCAACCGTGAATATATCCGTCATCCATTCCGTTAGTTCCCACAAGTTTATTTAGGCATGTTTGAGGTGCGTGTAAGGTTTTATGACGTTTGGTTAAGCGGTTTAACGATTCACTACTCAAAACCTCACAAACTAGGAATTTGAAGCCTAAGTAATGAAATAGTCACTTTTTTCGCATTTTTTGTGAACCGTTAATCCGTTATCCATTCCGTAAGTTCCCACAAGTTTATTTAGGCATGTTTGAGGTGCATGCAAGGTTTTGTGACATTTGGTTAAGCGGTTTAACGATTCACTACTCAAAACCTCACTAACTAGGAATTTCAAGCCTAAGTAATGAAATAGTCGCTTTTTTCGCATTTTTTGTCAACCGTTAATCCGTTATCCATTCTGATAGTTCCTACAAGTTTATTTAGGCATGTTTGAGGTGCGTGCAAGGTTTCGTGACATTTGGTTAAGCGGTTCAACGATTCACTACTCAAAACCTCACAAACTAGGAATTTCAAGCCTAAGTAATGAAATTGTCGCTTTTTCGCATTTTTTGTGAACCGTTAATCCGTTATCCATTCCATTAGTTCCCGCAAGTTTATTTAGGCATGTTTGAGGTGCGTGCAAGGTTTCGTGACGTTTGGTTAAGCGGTTTAACGATTCACTACTCAAAACCTCACAAACTAGGAATTTCAAGCCTAAGTAATGAAATTGTCGCTTTTTCGCATTTTTTGTGAACCGTTAATCCGTTATCCATTCCGTTAGTTCCCGCAAGTTTATTTAGGCATGTTTGAGGTGCATGTAAGTTTTTGTGACGTTTGGTTAAGCGGTTTAACGATTCACTACTCAAAACCTCACAAACTAGGAATTTCAAGCCTAAGTAATGAAATTGTCGCTTTTTCGCATTTTTTGTGAACCGTTAATCCGTTATCCATTCCGTTAGTTCCCGAAAGTTTATTTAGGCATGTTTGAGGTGCGTGCAAGGTTTCGTGATGTTTGGTTAAGCGGTTTAACGATTCACTACTCAAAACCTCACAAACTAGGAATTTCAAGCCTAAGTAATGAAATAGTCGCTTTTTTCGCATTTTTTGTGAACCGTTAATCCGTTATCCATTCCGTTAGTTCCCGCAAGTTTATTTAGGCATGTTTGAGGTGCGTGTAAGTTTTCGTGATGTTTGGTTAAGCAGTTTAACGATTCACTACTCAAAACCTCATAAACTAGGAATTTCAAGCCTAAGTAATGAAATTGTCGCTTTTTCGCATTTTTTGTGAACCGTTAATCCGTTATCCATTCCGTTAGTTCCCGCAAGTTTATTTAGGCATGTTTGGGGTGCGTGCAAGGTTTCGTGACGTTTGATTAAGCGGTTTAACAATTCACTACTCAAAACCTCACAAACTAGGAATTTCAAGCCTAAGTAATGAAATAGTCGCTTTTTTCGCATTTTTTGTGAACCGTTAATCCGTTATCCATTCCGTTAGTTCCCACAAGTTTATTTAGGCCTGTTTGAGGTGCGTGTAAGTTTTCGTGACGTTTGGTTAAGCGGTTTAACGATTCACTACTCAAAACCGATTGATTTGAAATGTCACTAGAAAATTGCAATAACTATTCACAACTAAAACACTCCAAACTTGCAATAGCAAAGGAAGGTTCGAAAAAATAAATAATAGAAAAAGCAACTTTGGAGATGAGAAGATGCATGTTTATTGTGATATAAGTAAGTTAATTACCTATGCTTTCATTCGGACATATGTTCCGCAACGAAATCTATGAACTCAGTCCGCATTGCATTGATATCATCAAGTGTGTAAGTTTTTTTATCACACAACCTTTTCATCTAAACAATTCAAAACACAAGTTAATTAATGATCATCAGAAAATTTAAAGATGCGCAAAAGTTAATTAATGATCATCAATACTCAATAAAAAAGAAATATCTTTTTCTCAAGGGAAAGAGAAGGATCCTGTAGACACCCCATTTTGTCGGCTATCAGATTTAGGAGACCCATAGCTTGGTGGTTCACAATGATCGTAAAAGACTCAAAAGGACTCTCGGAAGTCAGCTCTATCTCTCAGAATGCTCAGAATGACCAAAATGCCCTTGAAAGTCCGAAAATTCCCAGATTTGGTCCCAAAGTTCTGAAAACATACTACGTCATAAGAAAAGTGATAAAATGAGTTTTTAAATAAAACCGGAAGAAATCGTCAGCTCCCAGAGACCCCCGGAAGTCCCGGAAGTTCCCCGAAAGTCCCCGTTGACCGGTTTGACCAAGGTTTGACCAGGTTTTGACCAAGTTTGACCAAGTTTGACCGAAATTGTCTGAATTCACCAGAACCATTCTAAATCATGAGAAAAGTATTAAAACAAGTTCCAAAAGGAAATCGAGCGAAAACATCAGCTCCTGCGAGCTCCCAGAGGTTCCCAGAACTTCCCGGGAATCCCAGGTTTGACCGGTTTGACCAAGATTTGACTTTGGAATCGGGGCACCGAAACAATTTTCAAATATTTTTCATGGATACTAGAGGTCAATAGCTTTCCAACGGTATATCGCACATAATTTCTGGATTTAAAACGAATTTATTATGAATTTCCAGAGGCGAAAAAGGCGATCAAATCGGCTTTCATCGCGAATACCGCAAAACTTTTCAAAGTGACCTATCCCCGAACTATTTTTTATGTAAAGTAGACCCCATTATCTTTCCAACAGTATATCACAACCTCAATTTGGAGTTCGTATGCATTTTCTGTGAATTTTGGACGAAATAGGGCCTTTTCGCGAATACCGGAACTTCGGGGGGCCTAAACAGCATTATCCAGACGAAGGGAGGAGCAGTGCCGCCGCGGCAGTGGCCCAGTGCCACCGCGGCACTCCCCTCCAGAACAGTAAGTTTTTGTAAATACTTTTGTGGTCCCATTTTGATTAATTAAAATCCAAAACGACGTGGTTTCATGATTTCAGATGTTTGGGACCAATGGGAGTACTTTCTAAATCCCAAAAACACCCCAAGTTGGCCTATATAAACACCACATTACTCCTCATTTTGGGGGAGTCAATTACAAGTTTAGAGAAAGTTTGGGAGAGAAAGTGTAGAGATAAGGTTAGAGTGGAGAGAAAATAAGCTTTCTTCTTTGATTTTTCAAAACAAAAGTGAGTTCTAACTTTGTTTTCACTTCATTACTTCCATTTACTTCAACATTCAATACTCCCAACCACCATTTTAGTGAGCATTCAAGAGTGTGGAAGCTTCTTCCATGTCTAGTGTCATTACATATGAGTGACACACCAATCTACAAGTCTCATGCTTCATGAATATCATCTATTGATTATCATCTACTTGCTTGCTTATTTATTGTTCATCTCTTCTCATCCCATTTCTTTTTATTTTCTTTATTTACTTACTAGTTCATCATCATCTAAGTGATGACATGAAGTTTGGGGTGAGTGAATCCTCATGGATAGTAGCTCTTGACCTCAAAAACATGTTTGATAGATGATGACCATAACCTCAATACTTCCAAGGTATTCTTGGAATGTATTGAAGTTATGTCCAAAAACAAAATAAATCTCTCCAACAATCTTGGAGGTTCTTAAATGATGAGTTTGATGTAGGTATTCTAAGTGGCTATGATCCTTATTGAGTGTTGAAAACATGTTTTCAAAACACCTATTTCAAAACCCCTCTCAATCCCTCTCATTTGGTTTCAAGAAACAAAACTTTGTTTTCTCCAAAATCTTCAAAACAATGAGTCAAAACAGTGAGTGAGTTGAGTTCAAAGATTTTTCTAGAACACAATACTCAACATATGAATACAAGGCCACTTGGAAAGTCTTCCTAACTCATTGGAGAACACCCATGATTTTTGGTTTGACTTGGAAGTACTTGGAAATGGTCCATTTGGGTCCCAACATTCCTTCCAAACATTCTGTTTTTGCTGTCACAGCAGCTAGGTCAACTTACGACCTCTTTTCCAGAAAACTTTTCCAAAAGGGGTGGTCCTAACTTATTTTTCCCTTAAAATTAAATGTCTTAGGAAACTTTCTGTATAAAATGGGCCTCTAGATCATTCTTTTTCATTTTCTAAGATTTTCTAACATTTCAGACGACAGTACGAACTCTGTTTCTGAGTGACCTCTATTGTTTGTATAATTTCTCTCAATATGTGATAGCTATTCAAGATTGGCCTTTTGGGTTGTGTTCTAGACACAATAAGGAACAGCTCCATAAAAAATCATGCATTGAAAACATTCCTAACCTCTCTTTTCGAATTCCAAAAGATCATGCTACTGTTCTGTCCACTATTCACAGCAAGTACACTTTAACTTTCATTCTTTGATTTGAGGCTTATATGCATTCCAAATTAGTTCATATCTTAGGAAGTGGTTCATACTACACTTGTATATATCCCATGTTGATTTCATTCATTCATTCTTGCCCATTTTAGACTTCTAAGCCATTCTAGAAATCCATGTACACAAAACACACTACAACCTTTGCACATTTTTAGATACATACATTGCATTCATGCAAGATTTGGGGTTTTTTGTAACTCTTAATCTAAGGAGATTATAAGGAATGAACTCGATCACTCGTTCATGCTTCCCCTTGATCTATTCATCCTTTCTCATCCGTCCCGGGGATTGAGAGGTCTTCTTTTATCAAAGAATAACATGCATCATTCTAGCCTTGCTAAGCATGTTTTGATTTCTTTGCTTATTTGTTTCAATAACAATTCATGTCCCCCTTTAGATTAGGAAGTCTTGATTATTTGATACATGATTAGACGATCTTTCCTAGGTTTATTTGTGTGGTCCTTCACTTTACATTGCATGATATTTGGCTTAGATCTTATGAATGATATCTTATCTTTTGATCTTCCAATTTCAAGTTTTCTTATGTGATGTAATATACTACAATAGTATTAATTGTCGAACCAAACATAGTATAAGATGATTATTTGGATGCTAATTGAGGCCCGTCGAAAGACGGGGCGAGTTGAGGGTGTTTTAGTCGCGACAAAGGCTCCTTCCTCTCTCGTACCAAAACCCCGAACCAAGTTCTTTGGTTATGAAGGGCCGGTGCCCTTATCCGCTTGGGTGAGTCAAAATTAGGTTTCTTGGTTCCTTAAAGACCAAGTGGCGACTCTGTATCTGTTTTCAACAGACCTTTCGTTTTCTTTCCTTGATTCAAATCAATTTCAAAACAATCTCAAACAAGAGAGAAGTGGTCCGAAGCCCGGTATCCACAGATCCCCAATCAAGTCTCTCATGAACATCATCAAAAAGTATCCGCATTCAACACTCCCTTCTTGTTGTGGACACTATATTAAGACACATAGAGAAAACTTTAGTAGTTAATAATAAACAACTTAACGAATCATTTTAATTCTTATTTACTTGCCTTTGGGATTTTCCAAATAGGCTTTGGCATTCTCATTCCATCGATATGCAGTGCTACGAGGGCACTTCAAGACAAAGAGTTTTGAATGAATTGCAAACATGTTATAGACAATGAGGGAAAACTCAATAAATAAGTCTTTACTCACGTATTGATATGTAGCTTCATTTGTTCACTCGGTTTAGTCATACTTTTTGGATCGAACCAATAACACTCCATGATAGAGAGATCGATGACAAGTAAGACCCAATGAAACCTGTGTAATTTAACATAAAACTTAACATTTTCATATTGAAGATTATTATGCTTTAAGAAGAAAAATGAAAGAACTTACGCCGTTTGAATGTTGTACGGAATAAAGCACACTTGGTTCCTCTTTGCATTTTGCAATCTTTCCTTAACCAGTTTTCTCATTTCTTGATGTGAGGCAGTATTGAATGATTCAGAATTGAAAAATACAACAGTTCTCTGAGACTTTTCAAGTTTCACATACAAAAGCCTAAACCATAAAATAAATAATTAGTATATCAAAGACAATCAAATAAGACAGAAAAAATTAATTTCATCTCTTACCTCATGTACGCCTTAATACACGTGACATCTAAGGGCTTCATCTCACAAAAATCGACCAAGTCTTGCTTGAAAACATAGCATTCGGTAGTATCATCTCCAAACATCTCCTTCTCTATTGGAATTCTTATTTGATTAATCTCTGTGGTTGTTAACATTTGGTTGAATGTATCAATAACTTCACATCCACTTCCATCGTTCTTCTCACTTTCTTTCAGGACACCACCATCACCTTTCTTCTCACTTTTTTCCTGGACACCAGCATCATCATTTTTTTCTTCCTTTTTTTCATAGTTAAAAAAAGGATCAATTAAATAAGCGTTTTAATTCACTATCTTTTTATAACACTTAATTAGTAAATATTTTACCTCAATACCAATGAGCACGAGGTCTTTAGGCCAAGCAACAATTGACCCAATAGCATCTTTAATTTGTGTCATCTCATCACCAACCGGTATAGGGAGTGCAACATTTGAGAAAATAGCTTCCGTTACTTTACTAATAGAGACACGTACATTTTGTTCCCCCAAACTAACATTATGAATTTTCTCATGAGGTCCACTCTTCTCAAAGACCATCCCCACTGCAACAATGTTGTTTGTGGTGCCAATTGCCAACCTGCACCTCTTTTCCTATAATAAATACGACCATGCCAAATTTCAAAATCCAACAATAAAATTGCAAGGATAACACTCATTTAAAAAAAAAAAGAATACATGCCTTTCCAATACTTGATACGTGAGGTGATGCATGTTCTTGAGCCTTTGCTGTCCCATCAATTTTTAACTAAACATAAAAGAAAAAAAAAATTAGATTCATCGCAAAAAAAACCCTAAAATACGACATGATATAGAATTGTACAATGATTTCCATTACCCTTTTTGAACCTGATTCACTCTTACTACCACTTGTACCCCACATTATCCTTTTCGAAGAGAACTCACAATTTCTGTTATCACTTTTTTTAGTATTGGAAGCAACCTTCTCAGATGATAGTCCCTTAAGCAATTGTTGTTGCAATTGACTAAACTTTTGTTCTGCCTCTATTCTCCGAAGTTGTTCCTCTTTCAATTTGTACTCCAACTCATTTATATATTTTCTTGACGCACGTCTAGGCAGATTAAAGTAGTTGGAGGGGGTGACTCCAAATCCTAGACCTCTCACACGACCGGAGGGCTCGGAAGTGCCCAATGCCATACTAAGGATGTCAGAACTTCCTTCTATTACTACACTCCCATCCTCAACTTGTTTCTTCATTGTAGCCTAGAAGGTTGATAAGTGTCAAGTATAAATATGGACAAAGCATATTTAAAATAGGGAGAGAGAGAGAGAGAGAGAGAGAGAGAGAGAGAGAGAGAGCACAATGCCGATATTGATTGCAAAGTACTTACCACTTTGTCAACCATTTCCTTGGTGGCATCGTCTCCGAATCCGCCACCTTTTTTTTTCTCGGCCTTTTGTCCATAAGAAACTTCGATCATATTCAAATTTGGGTCCCAACTCCTCTTTCTATCATCACAATAAAGTGCAAAAAATATAATCAATACCTTTGCATTGATAATATCATAAAAAATATTCTCATAATTAAACCTACCAACTCTTCGGCCAAACCAGCATAGCCTTTCTTGCTCATACGATGATTATATATATTCTTTGCTCGTCTTTCACGTTGCTCCTTGCTTAGAACCTTATAATTACAAAACATAAGGATGGGAATAAAATTAGTATTAACTTTATAAAACCCAACTCTACTTTGCATACATTCAATAATTCTTTTGAATTATACCTTAAAATTTTCGGAGAGCCTAACTTTGACAAATTCATCCCATGTCGGCTGATCAATATACTTTTTATACTTCTATGGCGGGTCTTTAAGAAGCTCGGGCTTGTCTTTAAACGTATTTATCCAATCTCTAGTGAGGTTTGTTTTGAATGCCCTCTACTTAGTAGCCATGGATGATAAGCTCGACTTTTTGGTGTTTTGGTCTACATCAAATTTAACCTTGAGATGTAGAAAGACAAGAATCAGTTATACATAGAGAGATAATCCATCTTCTACGAAGTACAAAGAACAAATTCTATCACCTGTAGAGCTGCCCACAAGTTCTTTTTTAAGCTATCTGGCACCTTGTGCCACGTTAAGTAAGTTATTGGCACAAAAGACTTCACCAATAGACCCATGTAACCTGCTAGCTTTTTTTTATGTGAACCTATGGGCTGTCCTTTGGAATTATAAATGATTTTCAACCTTTCTTCACTGTTGGTTATTTGCATCACATCCTTTAGCTTTGCTGGTCCTCGACCTTTATTGCCAAAGGACATTTCTTCTGAATCTTTGTCATTTTCAACCTCCATGATAAGATAAACACTTCACTGAGGCTGCAAAATTCAGAGATTGTAACACCAACTAATTGTAACAATTGGCTTACTATACAACATGAATAAACTACAAATCCAATAATAAATGAAGAAATAAACAATTGAAATGAAACAAATCAACTGAAGAAATGAAGCAATTCAAATGACACAATTCAATTCGAAAGGGGCATGTTAGGCAACATTATTAAACTACAAATCCAACTAAAGAAGTTGACAGAAACAAAAAATTACATTTTAGAACGGTCATAATGTTTTAAGTTTTGTTGGTTTACAAGTAATCCAAAGGGTAAAAATACAATTAAGATTTTGAACGGTCGATCCAAGTCCCCTCATCATAATCATCACGTGCATAAGTTGATGATGACTCATCAACCACATTGAAGATTTCAGCAATTGGGAGTACGTTAACGGAAATTTCATCTCCGATAAGGTCATCATCATTGTCTCCGTCATAATATTTTCTTTGAGGAGATGATAGAACAATTGACCATTTAGGATCCAATTGGTCAGGGGCATAAAAGACTTGTTTTGCTTGAGATGCCAAAATAAAAGAGTCAGATTTATGGCCCACTCTTGAAAGATCAACCGACGTGAAACCAAGTTCATCCACCTTGATTCCATTTTTACTATCAACCCAATCACACTTGAATATTGGAATCTTGAAAGAGATATAATCAAGCATCCATATCTCTTTAATCACGCCATGAAAAATCATTTCTGTAGTCACAGGTCTGGTATCCTTTGCGCTAGCAACCTGCAACGTCTTTGCCACGATGCACACTCCACTATTTTGGTTGACCCGTACATCATCACGGTCCTTTGTTTGATAACGAAAACCGTTAATGACATAGCCAGGGAATTTTACAACATCTGGGCGAGGTCCAAGGGCTATCCATTTTAAGGTGTCTGAGACTTATTGCTCTGTTTCAACCTGATTTTTAAGAAGTTAATTTAGTCACAATTATCAAATAGGAGATATAATATAACTATATTATATGAATCATACCCTTGTACGTAACCAATCAATAAATGTACGGTTGTGCTCATCTTCCAAGAATTTTTTTATTTTTCCCTTTACGAGGGTAAGCTTCTTTCAAGTACTCCTCATGCGCCCTATTATGTTATTAATAATACATCATAACCATTTTAAAAAGTAACAGAGGAATAAACATTCATACTAAGGAGAAATTGAAAAGTATTTACTCTATATAAGGTTGAACATCATTTGTGTTATATAACACATAAAGATGTGCCTGGTTCAAGGACACACGGTCAACTTCAATGACATTAGCTCCTCCGAAAGGTTTTTCTTCATTTCTAGCAAACAGAACTCCGATTGGATCTAGCTCAGTTAAGAACTCGGAACAAAACTCAATCGCCTCTTCTACGATATAACATTGGGCAATGCACCCTTCCGGTCGATTTTTGTTTCTCACATAACCCTTCAACACTCCCATGTACCTATAATATAAATCATGATAGAGTTAAAATTACCATGATGAGTACTTGCTAATGGTAGTAAATAATTATATCAAATGCTTTAATACTCTGACCTCTCGGGTGAGTACATCCATCTAAAGAAAACCGGACCACCAAGTTCAACCTCTCTAACAAGATGCACCATCAAATGCACCATTATGTCGAAGAATGATGGTGGAAAATTTTTCCAACAAGCATAGTGTGACCACGAGCTCCTTTTGGGTTTCTTGTAGCTTCTGCACATCCACAACTTTGGCACAAATAGCATTGAAGAAGAAGTACACTCTGATAATAGCATATCTCACATGCTTTGGCAACACACCTCGTATTGCAATAGGAATAAGTTGTTGCATTAAGACATGACAATCATGGGACTTAAGTCCATATAATTTCAAATCTTCCATTGACACACGACTCCTAAAATTTGAAGAATATCCGTCTGGGACCTTAAGCTCAAGCAACGATTTGCACACCATTATTTTCTCTGCTCTAGTTAACGAATAACATGCTGGTGGTAGGTACGTCCTTGTCCCCTTAACTTGCGGTGCCAATTCTTTCCTTAAACCCATTTCTACAAGGTCCTTACGACAATTAACTCCAACTTTTGTTTTCCCTGGAATGTTGAGTAGGGTCCCAATGATATTATCACAAACATTCTTTTCAATGTGCATGACATCCAAGTTATGTCGAATAGGCAGATGTTTCCAGTACTCGAGCTCAAAAAATATAGACTTCTTCTTCCAACTTGTAACGTCAACATTGTGTGCATTTTTTTTCTTATTTCCTTTCTTCCTCTTCTTTGATGTTGATTTCTTATTTTGTAAATTTTTCTTTCCCCATGAAACCTTGATCCCCCCCCACCTTTAATAATATTTGTTCACCACTCAATGGTTCGGGATGTGACCTAAACTCTTGATCACCATTAAAAGCCTTCTTTTGATTTCGAAACGGATGATTTCGTGGAAGATATCTTCTATGCCCTGTATAAATACACTTGCTACAATGTCTCAGTCTAAGTGAATATGTTTTCTCATTACATATTGGACAAGCAAAATATCCTTTGACGGTACAACCAGACAAATTTCCATATGCAGGAAAATCATTAATTGTTCACAATAACACGGCCTTTAAGGTGAAAGATTGTTTTTGATAGGCGTCATAAGCCTCAACTCCATCCTCCCATAATGTTTTCAAATCCTCAATCAGAGGTGCTAAATAAACATCTATATCATTGCCAGGTTGTTTTGGACCTAAAATCAACATTGTCAACATCGTAAACTTTCTCTTCATGCACAACCACGATGGAAGGTTGTATGTATTCAACATAACAGGCCAACAACTGTACCTAGTACTAAGGGTACCGTACGGATTAATTCCATCCGCTGAAAGTGATAGCCATAGGTTTCTCGGTTCTGCTGCAAACTCGGGCCACTTATCATCAATTATTTTCCATGTTGGCGAGTCTGCTGGGTGACGCAATTGACCATCAACTTCTCTTCCTTTCGCATGCCATGTTAAATCATTTGCCATCTGGGCAGATTGAAACCACCTTCTAAATCTTAGAATAGGTGGAAAGTACCATAATACTTTGGCAGGTACACCCTTGTTTTGTTTATCCTTACTTTCTGTGGGTGACGTTTTCTTCACCTTATACCTTGACACTCCACACTTTGGACATGTAGTTGAATCTTCATACTCATTTCTATACAGTATGCAATCATTGGGGCATGCATGTATTTTCCTGTATTCCATTCCAAATGTCGACAAGATACGCTTAGCCTTAATGGTTGACAACGGCAATTCATTATCTTCCGGAAGCATGTCGGAGAACAATGCCAGGACGTCAGAAAAGCTTTTATCACTCCACCCACTCTTGGCCTTAATATTGAAGAGCTTCACTGTTGCAGATAACTTAGTGTGCTTCGTACACCCTTTATAGAAAGGTTTCTTTGCATCTTCAAGCAATTTTCGGAATCCTTCAATATCACCTAAGGCACTTGCATTTACAGACTGAACCATTTCTATTGTTCTTGCAACATCATTAAAGGTCTCCTCTTCATCATCTTTGGAGACAGGCTCGTCTACATTGAAATTTGGCGGTATTTCATTCTGGTCATCTTCCCCATGCCACTTCCATATGGTGTAGCTGGGATCAATACCGTATCTAGTGAGATGAAATCGGATCTCTTTCAGTTCTAAGTTATAAAAATTCTGACATTTAGTGCATGGACACCGAATTGAGTTCAGATCCTTGGCACCATCTTCAGCAACATTAAGAAAATGTTGAACCCCTTCCCTGTATTCGTTTGACAATAGTCCTTTCTTCATCCATGACCTATCCATATCCTAGAACAAATAACATAGCATCCTTTAATTTGCATGTTTTGTATATATAATCCTACTCCCACCAACATAAAAGAGCATAGAGTTCTACTGGGCTCATGAATTTAGAGACAGAAAAGAAAAAAAATCATAGAGCATATATAAATATATAGGGAATCGTCATGAGCAGATATGCAAGTCAGTGCACATTTTTCACGTGCACGTACACAAGATGGTATACAAAACAGTGTGCTAAACATGTGCACAAAATAAGAAAACTGGAGCATAGACATTTTAATGCATTTTAAGTCATATGCCAAGAAAAAAGCACACGCCAAAATTATGAAAATTAGTGTGCACAGGAAAACTAATTATCTCATGTTTTCCATCATGCTTAAATAACATTACAAATTTTAAAGTTTTAAAATATAACTATAAGATATGAATAAAGGAAGGGAAATGACTCGCAATATTCAAAATGTCAAATTTATTTCTCGACGTATTATCTTTTCTTTCCTATTTTCCTCATCGTTTTCCTTATTAACCAAACACAGGAAAATGTTTTCCTCCATGTTTTCCTTTCTCTTCCCTAACTACAAGAACCAAACAAAGCCTTAATGATTTATAATGAACATATGAAACACGGGCTGATTCCTATGTTCTGACCTTGTGGGTTTAGCTCTTCCAAACTGAGATTAACCAATTCTGGATTATATAAATTGATTACTTACCATCTCATTAGGTACCAGTAACGAACTTCTTTGGTTCGGTCATGGAAACGATACACACTGATTCAGCTTACAGAGCCCACTCAGGCAGAGCTAAAATCGTAATCTTCTGATCAATCGTGTGCCCGGGACAAACAAAGAACTCTATAGACTCGAATGTCCAGGAACAAGTTAACGAAATAGACCCAAAGGTAAGTGCTTTCAATTTTCCTGCCCAGAGAAGCGCTTTTCTGAATCTTACTTACTGTTATTTACAAAATCTTTCTAATTATATTGATATAATTTTATTTGCGGCAAAATAGGGCATCTGTCCTTTTACACATGCATGGAACACTTTTCAGGACAGAATGCCAAATATTAAAAATGTTGATACCTTGGTAAACTATGGATTGGTGATGATGCTACCGTTGGTTGCAATGTCCACTTGGTTATCAGTGTGAAGGTGAGAAGCTAAGTACTATCTTTTCATTTGATATTCCTCCTTACAGTGTTATACTCCGTTCTATACAATAATAAACAAATTACTTAGATTTCTCAAGTTTGTTTAATGAGTGTACCATATAAAGCTAGGTTCACCTGTCCTTTTTGTTTATTGATTTTCCTCAATGCTTGTATCAAAGAAGAAAGGAAGCATGAATTCATATATTGCTTTCAATTCTTGTTTTCGACAAATATTTTTAAAATTTCATGTGCTTCTTTATTTGTATTTTGTCATTTGAAAGGGTCTCTACAAGCCTCTGATGCACTAGTTAGATTTGTTTTCACTTCTCTCTCTCTCTCTCTCTCTCTCTCTCTCTCTCTCTCTCTCTCTCTCTCTCTCTCCTGTCACACTTAGACTAAATTTTTTTTTCTTCTCAAAGACTAGATTGAATTGCTAATTCCTTTTAGGCGTCAAACTTCTGCACAAAGTCACAAACACATGATCTCTAGATTGCCTACAAACGTTTAGGACACTCCACGATATGGGCCATACACCCAGGAAAATCTAAGCCTAAAATCTACCAGATTGCCTACACCCTTTGATTAGAACCCCCCAAAAATTGTAGGACAAGAACCAAACACCCAAGCTGCTGATTTGTTTTTCTGCTGCTGAGTTTTGTTGCCGTTGGATGCTGCTGCTGATGCTGTTAAATAGTTACCTTCAGCATATGTGTGCAAATGTACATTTGGCAGCTGCGATCCTTGTGTGATGTTGCAATTTCTGATTTTGCTTTTGGTTAGAATATAGCATGTAGCAGTCCAATGCATCAGGGGTAGCACGCAGCAATTCAGCAACAAAGCATTATCAGTAGAACGAATCAGGACAGTATCAGCAACAACCTCTTTCCTTTGATAGCAGCTAGAATCCCATATATTAATGTAGCCAAAAGGCCAAAAAATACAAGATCCCCACAATGAACTACAATGAATCATCAAGAGAGATCACGCCCATGACAACCCATTCCATAGCTCCCAAAATTACCAAAGAAAAAATACAGACGCTCACAAAACCCCAACCACAAAACTGCTGCCACCATGTAACGAGGCAGCATGCAGTATAAAGCAGACCAAAGTAGAGGGGGCAGCATTCAGCAGTCAAATGAAAGCATCAGCAACAATCAAACTAAATTCACAAACATCAATAAAGGCCCAATCCAATAGCTCCCTTTCTGTGAACTCTTTGTCTCCATCAATGGTTGTAATCGATGTGGAGAAAACTGGCACTACCGACTTCAACACATTTTCCTTGAGAACACTGAAAATTTCCTCTATTTTATTTTCTTCTCTTAGCAGCCCACAGACCGCCATCCAATAAGCCATGATTTATCAGCAACACTATAATCCACAAGACATGAGGCAACTATAAGTTGTACAGAGTGCATCTTAATGAAAAAAAGTGAGTGTTCACTTGACAGCGACCACTAGAAGAACCAAAAACCAACCCCAAACAAGAAGCTGTATGTTAAGCAAACATGACACCCAAAGCATATGTTTAGTTCTCCAATATCACTCAAACACCTGAGAGGATTGTGACATCATATAAAGCAATAAAGACGTGCAGTAGCCAAATACCATAGAACTCCATGATCAAGCAGAAATGTCGAGCAAGTTATTAAAGATCTGAATATCATATTTTCAAACCTCCAAATCCATCCCCAGTTAAAGAAATTCTGAAATGATGCCCTCTCTGGCAATTCAACAACATGTATTCCAGTTATGGTCAAAATTTTGCAGATCCATCCACCTAGGACCAATCAGCACTAACACACTCTTCTGAATATCACACACACACATATATATATATAGAGTAATTTCTAGGGTCACTAACAACTTCCACTAACACTTACTAACACACTCTATCTCTCTCTTAGTGGTACTGCGGGGTCCGCAGTGGACCCCGCAGTACCACTAAGAGAGAGATAGAGTGTGTTAGTAAGTGTTAGTGGAAGTTGTTAGTGACCCTAGCATTGCCCATATATATATATATGTATATCATCTTAGCACCTTGCTCAGGTCTTGCATAATTGCACATATACACCACACACACATATACACACATATATGGAGTCCATTTTCCTTCTTGATGAAGGGGAGCGTGCCTCTTTTCTGCACCAAATAGTGCTGTCTTTTGGCTGCACTTACATTTGCCTATGGTCTTACTTGCCCCAACCATCTAAGTAGGCACACACACACACACACTCTCTCTCTCTCTCTCTCTCTCTCTCTCTCTAAACTACAAATGTCCCAAGCATATATACATACATTTTATACATACATGCATGTTATAAATTTGATTCTAGTACTAATTAATATGTTCCAAAGATCGGTCTTTACAGCTGTTTAATCTTCATGGATGGGTTCTACATTAATGAAGCAAACAACCAACGTCCTAGCTAGCTCCTCATCCGAAAGTTGTACTCTTGTATTTATTGGGATAAGAATCTCTAAATCTCTTTATTAAAGACATGCACATTTTTGGATTTGATTAATTTAACAATGAGAGTAAAAAAAAAAAGGGGGAACCATGGATGCATTTGTTTTGAAAGGTATGTCAAAAGGAAACACAAACACCGGTACTAACCTGGAGTAAGAAGGACCACTTGTGTCTAGAAATGCCACCCCCAAGCAGCACTACCTTTCCTTTGACCCAAACCACCTTTTTCTTTGAATAAGCTAAAACAACAAAGTAAAAGTTGAAATGATCAAGAAAAACTAATATGATATAATTGAACATTTAATCAAAGAGTCACCAGATTTATGAGAAATGACTTACTTTGTGTGAACGGTATTGCTAATAAATATAGTTAACCAATTCTATGGCTATTAAGAATGATACTATTTTGGGTCTAATTGAAAGTGATTTTGGGATCTGATTGCATACGATTTTGGGTGATCTTATTGCATGCGATTTTAGGTCTAATCAAATGCGATTTTCCGTGCCCTTAATACACTCCTTCGTTTTCCTTAACTAATTCTACGACAGTTAAGTATCCCGCGCAACTTAAGTCACAATTTCCGTTAGTTTAAGCCAAGGACATCAGGTTTTGGGTGTGATTGAATAAAATCTTGAAGTTCAAGGATTCAATTCAACATAAAAAAGTACATGAATGTCCAATTGAAAACACACGTATAGTATAAGGGTGTAAAGTAAGTAGGCCTATAAACATAGTTAATGATAATGAATACAAGGATAAATTAACTAAATTTACATAGAACTTAAATTAGAAAAATTAAAAATAATCGCAGATTCACTGAGATAATAACATGACATTAATATATATCTAAACCCTTTCTTTAATATATATCTAAACCCTTTCTTGTTTTATCAAGTCTTTCTTTACTGCCTTTGTCCATGTCAATTTTGGTTTTCCACCACCCCTACCATACCTTCAATGCTTATACTATCCCTTGTCCTATCCGGTGCAATTATTGGTGTTCTTTGTGTATGTCCATAAAATGGGAGACGGTGGTGAGAAGGAAAGAATATGGTGGTGTAGGGATTGGAAGCCTAAAAGACAAAAATGCTGCGCTGCTAGCCAAATAGTGGTGGAGATTTGGAAACTTTGTTTTCAATGCTTTTAAGCAAAATTTTTGTTATGGTTTTGGCTTGCCTTGGGTGGCTTGTCTTTTGGGTGTATTGTTTATGAACTTTGTTCATTGAATTATTCTGTTTGCTGAGCAAAAATAAAAAATAAAAAATTTCGTAATCGATTTTCTTATAATTTATATGGAATATGCGCTACATTTACCATTCATGAATAGAGTCTTTACTAAATCTATCATCTCTTATTTTATCACACATCCATCCTAAGTAATTATGTCACCAATATCAACTCACGTGTGGGATGTCATATTAGTGAGGAGAAACATGTTCTTTTATCCTTATTATTCTTAGCTTTGACGTAATACCACTCAAGTCAACTCAACAAAATCTAGTCCCAAGACTCCCAACTACTCGGAGTCGGTTACATCATTCATCTTCCTCGACTATGAGCCATCTAAGGTTATCATAACCTCATTCAAAGTTCAAACCACTCCCATTACTTATTTGGGTGAGCAAAATCCAAATTAACTTTGGTCTTTTCCCTCCCCTAAAATTACTCTCTTGCGAAGACTATCACTCTTCACAAATACAGAAGACAATGGTCTTTGCTTCACAAACCACATTAATGGATTTTTTCTTATTTTGTCCAAGATGGATGCCACTTTTCTCATTTTCTCTTAATTTTCTTTATATTTTCCAAGAATTACCACAACATGAGACCACATTTGGAGACCAATGCAACATTACCCTCTTCTTAAGGTCACGTGTAGAAATGAATAAATTCACTTCATCACATAGACAAAATGTTGCATCACTCCAAAAATCTTCTTGCAACAAGTGTAACCATTCTTTGAGGCATCATTGACAACTCATAACAAAAATTGGCACTTAAACTACTACAGTTGATTATCCTCAAAGCTAAATGAAGTACTGCTCTAAACAGTTAATCCCATAAACAGGGCACAACCTTAAGTATTTGTGTTATCAACACCCACCCATGTGTGTGGCCAGCCTACCATGAGTGGCTGAACATGCTTCTGTACTAATTGTTGTTAGCTTTGTCCTGATAGCACTCAACTTAGCTCTATAAGCATTGTTCTAAAGATTCGGGGTACATTACACGACGCATCTTCCTCCTTTATAATATGTCTAAAGTGATAACCACGTTCAAATCACTCACTCTCACATTTTTCTTGATTGAATAAAACCATTTTATTTTGGTTTTCCCTTGCCCTTCCATTCCTCTCATGTGAATACTACCACGGCACCCTTAATGAACACAACAATCCTTCGTCTTTCTACACATTCCCAAAAGATCTTAATTGATTCTCTTGTTGTATCTGAAATGAATGTTGCTTCTACCACCTCAAATTGTATCTATCGCTAACTCTACCCTTTCTTGTTTTACCACCATCTTAACACCAGAATTCCACTTCACTTATTTTAGTTATATCTAACCCAAAGATTAAATATTTAGATTAATTACAAATACACCCCCTATACTTAGCATGTTTTTCACTTTGCCCCCATGTACTTCAAATCGTGTCGCTAATACCTCCTATACTTTGGACTAAAATGAAACAATTAGCAATTTTGTTACACCTAATGGGCATAAGCCATGTTTGCTAAAAATTCTTGGAGATTATCAATAATTATGAATTCCAAAAGTTAAAATAATTTCTTTAGCACAATAAACTCTACAATTACAATGGGCCAAAAGCTACATTGGACAATTTATACCAATCTCAATTTTTTGTGATTTTATTGTATAAGAAAAAACAACTACCAAACGATCCACAAGGTATTAGTGACCCATTTGGAACAACTAACCCTAAATATTTCAAAAAGTAAATATCAACACAAAAAAGTGTGGCCTAATGGATTTAGAAAAGAAAAGTAATTTCATAAGATAAGAGTATTAACTTTGGAATTTAGACAACAAATTTTCTAATAATTAAGTTCTATGTTTATTTTCTTAACAATATATATACATATTTTGCAAGCTTAAGATTTAGGGTTTGGTCCTCCTCAATGCTGGAGAAGATGGTGATGATGTCGGAGAGAGAGAGAGAGAGAGAGAGAGAGAGAGAGAGAGAGAGAGAGAGAGAAACCTGGAGAGAAGGAGAGAGTAACGGCGGCGTGTGAGTGGCGCGCGGAGAATGTGGTGGTGGCGGCGGCGGCGGTGATGCTGGTGGTGATGAGAGGAGGATATGGAGATGAGAGGAGATGGAGGAGATCGATGGAGGAGAGGGATATGAGAGAGCTAGGGACTACAAAAAATATTGTCTTGCATTTTATTCTCGGCCCCTTTCCCGCGCGCGCATAAGGACTTTTTATGTCACTTTTTTGAAAATCTTTGTCAAATTTCAATAGTGACATAAAAAATCAGGGAAATGTGTATTATTTATGTCACTTTTTATAAAAAGTGACATAAAAATAACATGATTTATTTACAAATTTGCCACCGCGTATTTATTTATGTCACTTTTTAAAAAGTGACATAAAAACCTTATTATTTATGTCACTTATTAAAAAAGTGACATAAATACATTATTATTTATGTCACTTTTTTAAACAAATGACATAAATAATCAAGTATTTATGTCACTTTTTTAATAACCGACATAAATACTTAAAAAAGTGACATAAAAAGTCCCTGCAAGAAATAATTATGTCACTCACAATAAAAGTGACATAAATGCAATATTTAAAGTGACATAAAAAGCCTTTTTCCTTGTAGTGTTACCGTGAAAAGTGAACTCCTCTTGACCTAACGGATAGAAACTAACTCATTTCTATTCACAATCAATCTTAACTTGATTGATCGACAACCAATCCATGCCTAAGATAACATCAAAGTAATTTACTACCAG